>CM051235.1:340534915-341927929 GCA_027917425.1 Gastrophryne carolinensis
TCATCTGTTGGCCCCAACGTCGCCTGTATGGCCAGCAGCTCGGCCACCAACTCCTGGATCCTTTTTTTTTTCTCTGCCTTGGTTTTTGGCATAATCCCTGTAAGCAATAGAGAAAAAAACCTAAATAGGAGTACCAGACCGGTTGGTATGCTGTAAATAGATTTGTGGTTAATCCAATACATGTAAATGCATGACATATGTCATTCTTCCAAGGGCTAAAGTTAATGCATTTCCAACAGGTAAGTATTTAAACTCCTTAAACCGGACCTTCAACATTATTTAATGACAACCAATACCTATTTCTAAATGATTATGCACCAGATCAAAGTACAGTTTGGACGTTTATGGCTTGCAGCGCCGCCATCTGAACTCTGAAGCCTAACAATTAATGAGGAGTGGAGAGTTGGATAAAGTACAGGGGAGTACGTTACAGTGGTGCGTTGACAATCCAGAGCATAGCTGGGTTGAGGGAAAGGTCATCAATCCCACAATGCATGCCAGGACCTTACTTTTTACAATCTGTATCCCATGCTGCCTGTAAATATTGCGCCTTACATATTCCGCAATATGGGCTGTTTTCACGCTCCTAACATGCATTAGATGGCTGAAGTCTGTTTTTCTATGTTTCCAATCTGTAGGTACAGTGTGTTGCCTAATTATTAGCTATGTTCTTAATACGAGTTAGGGTCCGCTTTAAGCTAAAGAAGTGGCCACATGAAAGTGTTAACTACACATTGGCTACGCCTTTAGTTATGTGTGTGTTATTAGCTTACAAAACATTAATCTGAATCATGGCATGGAGACTTACGGAGTTGGTGGCCGACAGATGGCTGGTTGGGGCCAACAGGCTGCCCTTGGTCCTGGCTCTGCTGTGAAGAAGTCCCTGGAGAAACATGTGACATTTGGTTAGTATTTGTAGAGAGTCACTATCCCCAACATATCTGGCTCCCAGTCTGGCTGACATCACTCACCTTCGCCAGGATCGACTTCAAGCATCTCTGCTGCCTCCTCCTCCACTATCTCACCCGCTCCTGAAGCTTCTACAAATACATAATAAAGGATAACTTAGTTTTTGGCCTGACATGTATATCTTTGTGCCTATACATGAAGAGTGACATACCAGAGCCTTCCCCATGCGTGGCCAGGTATGACTCCACGCCCACGCGCCTTGGCCCCTCCTCTGTGGTAAGGTCCAGGGGCTGGTCTGAGGAGGCCACAGAGGAGGGGTAGGTCCGTCGCCCGGGAGATCCACCACCTTCACTCACAGATGCAGAGTCATGCAGCACTGGTCGGCCTGTACGTCTCCGGGTGCGGCGAATTCTGAAATCCATTTCCAACACTACCAAAGAAAAGTCATTATAAATAAAGGCATAACTTAGACATTTGGAACATATAACATGCAATTGCTTGGTACTTACTTGGGAAATGGATCCCAAAAAACCTCCGCACCCGGGGCATGTGCAGACGCTTCAGGTCCGACCAATGCTGCATTATCTGGGTGTGAGTGAAGGTGGTGCTGGTCACACGGTGGATCTCGGCGATGATCTCCCGGGCGATGTCCCTTTTCTCGCACACATTGGGCGCGAAGTCATACCGGCGCTGAAGCATGATCTGAAAAACATAATGGACACAGAGCTTTTACTTTTACACACAGACCCATATGTGTTGCATCACAAGTTGAGTATTTAATGTCATTAACACACACATTTCGAATGGCCGCCATTTTTGGGGAGTGCCTTAAAGAGGACGTTGACTGTGATTGACAGTCTGGTCTTATGTTATATGTATCACACACCATGTACATACAGATAATAGCCAACATCAAGAATCAGGCCACCTGCATCTATGGCATGTTAGGATGTTTTAAAGATCCAAGATGTAGCCTAATGCTTAGGCTTTTGGACCACGTGTGTGGCTTCCCGTTGTGTTTTTATGGTTTAGGAAAACAGTGTTCCGCAAACATCCGCATCAAGGTCCGAGACAGGCCAGGTTTGACAGCTCGCCCCGCTACTCCACAGGTTAATTAACTGTTGCTAAGCCGGAGCAATTGGCCGAATTAGGACATCAGCATAGACAGGTGAAAACGTGGCCAGGCTCGGCCCTTGAGGATGAAGTGTGAGGAGCCAGTGATTAAACATTAAGAGACCCCAAACTAGTTCCCAACGCATCATTTACATTTAGGCCATCATTGACTATTCTATTAAAATGCACAGGCAGCCACTTACCAGCATGAGGATCTCTTCCTGTTGACGGGTGAAGATAGTGGGCGCCATCTTTAGTCTTCTTCCAGGCAGCAGATAAGTGAAACCCCAGCGGTTTCCTGGTTCCGCTCGAACGTACGTTCGTACGAGCGCGTAGTCGTGCGCATAGGCGTCACACGCTGGGCTCATTATTTGAAGGTCCTTTCCCCCCAAGCTCATTCTCTTTGAGCATTTCTGTACGATGGCACCAAAAAAGGCGATCAGCAAGCGACCCCAGGCAAGCAAGACCGCGGAGGGCCCCACCACAAGGTCCCAGCAAGCTGGCCGAAAACTGAGAGGCAAGACTCCCACCTCGGCCCCACCAAGGGATCCTGGACCCTCAGGTACCAAAAAAAGGGGCCCCAAGCCCCGTGCCCCTGCAGCCAAGAAGCTGGCAACTGCAGCACCCACCACCTCTGCCCCCAGAACAGGCAGCACAAGTGAGACCACACCGGCCATGCCTTCAAGTAGGGCAGTTCGGAAACCCATGCCCCGCAGCAGGGCCCGAAGCCCATCCAGGGCCAGAACCCCATCCAGGGCCAGAAGCCCCTACAGGGCCCGAACCCCATCCAGGGCCAGAACAACCCCATCCAGGGCCAGAAGCCCATCCAGGGCCAGAAGCCCCTACAGGGCCCGAACCCCATCCAGGGCCAGAAGAACCCCATCCAGGGCCAGAAGCCCAGCCAGGGCCAGAAGCCCCTACAGGGCCCGAACCCCATCCAGGGCCAGAAGAACCCCATCCAGGGCCAGAAGCCCCTACAGGGCCCGAACCCCATCCAGGGCCAGAAGAACCCCATCCAGGGCACGAAGCCCCTACAGGGCCCGAACCCCATCCAGGGCCAGAACAACCCCATCCAGGGCACGAAGCCCCTACAGGGCCCGAACCCCATCCAGGGCCAGAAGAACCCCATCCAGGGCCAGAAGCCCAGCCAGGGCCAGAAGCCCCTACAGGGCCCGAACCCCATCCAGGGCCAGAAGAACCCCATCCAGGGCCAGAAGCCCCTACAGGGCCCGAACCCCATCCAGGGCCAGAAGAACCCCATCCAGGGCACGAAGCCCCTACAGGGCCCGAACCCCATCCAGGGCCAGAAGAACCCCATCCAGGGCCAGAAGCCCCTACAGGGCCCGAACCCCATCCAGGGCCAGAAGAACCCCATCCAGGGCACGAAGCCCCTACAGGGCCCGAACCCCATCCAGGGCCAGAAGAACCCCATCCAGGGCCAGAAGCCCCCGACCTGGCACCAGCCGGGAACAGAGCCCCCGACCTGGCACCAGCCGGGAACCTAGCCCCCCAAGAGGGCCCCGAATTGCAACCATGACCACATCTACACCTGGAAGTTCGGTGGCCAGCCACGCAAGAACACCCAGTCCCTTGGCCAGTCCAGTCCAGTCATTGGGAAGCCACCAATCCGGCCATTCCCCTACCCAGCCCCAGGCCATAATGTCACCACATGTGTCTGCACACATGGAGGAGCAGCCAAGCCAACCATCTGGCCGCACATTGCGCCGCGGCCAGTTGAGTGGGAGATTCTCCCATGACCAAAATATGGCATTGGCTAGTGGCCTTACATTATACTATGACGAGCTATATGGGAGCAAATCCAAACACACCACCAAGCAGCGCAAGATGGAATTGTTTGAAACCATCCTCCGACAAGTAAATGCAGCGGGGGAAGAGAGGAAAGATGTGTCCCAAATTCAGAAGAAAATCTCTGATCTGAAGTATGCTGTACGGCAAAAAGAAATTAAAAGGCATAATTACAGGTAAATAAATGTTTTCGCTAAATATAATGTTTGGGATGTGCTGTATGCCCCTTTTCTGAGTACCAAACGATTTTCTCTTTTCAGCATGAAAACTGGAGGTGGCTTTCCATCTAAATTGGAGTTTACCCCTGCTGAGGAGATTGTGCTTGGACTTCTCCATCCGGTCGCGGTCGGTGGACATGCTGGTCTAAGGGACACAGACTCCCCGACCCGTACCCACGGTGAGTACTCTTAAATCTGCATGTTTGCCTGTTTGCTAAATAATCTACAGTTCACTAGTAACAAGATAACGGGATGCCCCTATGGTTTGCCTTGCTTGGCCTCGCACTACTGTGGCTGTTTGTGTCCTCTTTTGGTCCCTGGGAATCACACATTTAGGCCCACAGCCATTATGGCAAAGATCAAATGTCCAATTGGATTGTTAAAGTCATGAAGTTTCGCAAGATAAGTGAGATATTTTGAATCAATCACAAAACACACATCATTATGTATGGGTTGCCTTTTGGTTGTGTGAGTTGTGTTTGAGTTAACAATTTAATTAGCCACCCACAAACATATGTGACCAAGAGCAGCGAGACTCAACTGGCGGCCCGGGGTCCCAATGCGGACCTTGCCACCACATTCAAGGACCCCTGCCCAGACAGCCCTGCACTCAGTTACTTCTGTGTTGACGTGCTCAGAGCTGCCCCCTTGATCGGCCATGTAGTGGTTGGTCTCCTGCCCAATGTCATGGCTCCCTGAAACATAGCATTGCAATATGAAGTACTGCACAGGAAGTGGCATTGCAAGGTACACAGTAACTTATTTAAATTTTCACTGGCCACAATCGTGTCCCGCTGCCCCTGCTCTGGCCCATGTGCCCCAGTCCCCCCATGCCCCCCCCCCCACATAAGCCCCATACATTTGTAACAGATTGGCTCCATCCATCCCATCACCATCAATACGTTAACTCCCCCCTTTAGACATCCAATCCCTGTCCCCTCAGCTCTGGCCCATCCAGCCCAGCAAGGGCAAGCAGCCTTTATTAGTTGGCACTTAGAAATCTCCAGCCCCTCCACCAGTGTCTTTATTTTTAACTAGACACCCCCTGCGTCAGCACCATGGCCAGACATTCACCTCTCACCACATACCTTTAAATGGGCGTTTCAAACAATTGTTTGAGTACCCCGGACCTAGCGAATGGTAGGCTAAATCCAAAAATGTGCCTTGAAAGTTGGATGGTGACTGGGTACACTTCATGACTTAGAACTGAGGTCACTTAGCAGTTTGTCCGAGCCATTGCACCTATGTAAACTTGCGTGGGTTTGAACAAAGGTCACCATTGCTCTAGAGTTGAATAATATTACAAATAGAGCTATATTTGATTACCTATCAAAAAAAAGGTTATGTGTGTGTGTTTACGTGGTATTTTTTTCTCTTCTTCAGCCCAGCATGATCCCTCAGCAAGGGTAAACTCACCCCCCAGTTTGGTTATGCCTACCAGGTCCGTACAGCATCGGAGCCCAGATCAGAGATTTTCGGTAAGTTAATTTAGTAGCATAAATACTAACAAGTGCTTAAGAATGTGTTAAACTGTTGAAATCCTAAATTGGGACGCAAACTTAGCCTTTTTTTTTTTGATATGTCCCTACAGACCCGCACACTCATGGAAGAGATCCAGGACATGGAGGAAGATGATGATGTCTCCGTACAGGGCACGTCGGATGAACTCCCCCTGGGTCCCAATTTGGAACTGCTCGATAATGTTTCTCTGGCCAATCCTCAGCAGCAGAGTGAATCTCCATCCATTGTGCTTGCACATGGGGAGACTGACACTACAGTCCCCAGTGTTCACTCTGCTGCTGAGGATTTGCAAAGCAGGCCGGTTGCTGTTGAGGGTACGACACCACGCGGCAGGGCACGCCCAAGAGCCAGGGTAATTGTGCGGCGGACGCCATTACGCCGCCCCACAATTTCCCAGGGGAGGCAGAGTGCCCTGCTTCAATTATGGACCCAACAAAGGGACTCTTATGACGCCCAGCTCGTTACAGAGCGTGAGCAAAGGCATGCCGACATGGTGAACATCCATACCAGTCTACAGGGCATCCTCGCGGAGTTGCGTACCCTCAACAGCAACGTGGCCAATGCAAGTAATGGCATCCAGTCAGCCATGGCTGAGATGACCAATATGCAGAGAAACATTGTGGAGCAGTTTCAAATTCACAATGCTGCCATGGCCCAGGCTAGGTCCCATTCCCATGGACCTCCACCTGGACCTCCACCTGGGTATTATGGGCAGCCACCCTATTAAGCCATGGGTGTGTGGGACATCTTTTCTCTTAACCCCCACTGTATTTACTTGTCCTTTGAGGTTTCAAACAATCCATTTTGTGTTGCTCTGGCAGGTTGTGTTTTGTATTTGCTCCCATATAGCTCCTTAGAGTAATGCTTAAGGTCACTAGCCAATGCCATAGGTCTATGTGGAGTTTATCTGGCCACTTATGGCTTTACCTATGTATTTGGTTGGTGCTCCTCCTGTTTGCAGACATGTTTGTGTGACATTATGGCCATGCCCAAATATCCCTGGGCACAGGCAATATTAATGACTGGACTAGGCTGGCCTTTGGACTGGGTGTCCTTGTTTGGTTGTGCCACTAACTTCCAGGTGTAGATGTGCTCGATGTTTTTTTTAATGTTATCCATTTGTTACCACAGATGTATGTGGACTGATTTCTGTTAACCACTATAATTTTTCATTTGCTAAGTAAAACAAAAATTTCACTTCCAATACTTGTGGCGTTTTTAGTGGGAAGACTTTTTTAACAGCTTGGCCTAAACCAGATAATTTTGGTTGGAAGAGGTGTAACAATGCACAGCGAAAGCTAAGGAAACTACATGAAATACATTAGGCAACAATTAAGGTCGAAATGTTTTACTTAGAGGTAATGCCACATTAGGGCAAAACAACATATGTTTACAAAAGGATAACACAGACATACAGAATGGTGAGACAGGGAAAAAAGTTAACTAAAATGCTGGCTGATCAGGTTGGCTCGAACAGATTGGCCAGACTCACTGGGGGGCCCCTCAAAATTCTCGGCTTCATCCTCGACGGCTGAAGAGGGCAGGCTGTCCACATAACGTGGGACACGTTCCATGATGGCAAAATTGTGCAAAACAGCACATGCCATTATAATGTCGATCACTTTCTTGGGATCATATTGCAGGGCCCCCCCAGTATGGTCAAGGCAACGAAAACGTGTCTTCAGCAGACCAAAGGCCCTCTCCACAACAGCCCGGGTCTTGCGATGCGCACGGTTATACGCTTCCTGAGAGGCATCCTGGGGCCGCAGCACAGGCGTCATGAGCCAGGGTAGAAGTGGGTACCCGGAATCACCTTAAACAGAGAATTAAATGTAATCAAAATTAAAAAGGCAACACAACCAACACCCAAAATTTCACAGATATCATAATGATGTAAGGTAAAGTGTTCCCAAAAAAATACAGGGCACATTAGGGCCCACAAAAATTGCACTAAGGTATCACCTAAATAAAAATGGCACTTCTATATACCAATTAATTAACAAACATCTGCACGGCCAAGGGTATTTGTATTTTACATATATTTGTAGTTTTCAGACATGTTACAATTAGGATGCTGCGGAGGGACTATCCACATTTCTCTGGAAACTACAATGTATGCAGTTTAAGTCCACTTTGACATTTAACGACCAATAGTCCCAAAGGAGCCAAAGGTCAAAGATCCCTATCCACATTTCTCTGGAAACTACAATGTATGCAGTTTAAGTCCACTTTGACATTTAAAGACCAATAGTCCCAAAGGAGCCAAAGGTCAAAAGATCCTTGGGTATAAACTCCAAAGCAATATATTTAGGCACAAGGAACTTACAGACATCCTAACTAAAGGGAAAACATTCTGAAGGCCACAGCGAGACAAGGATTTTTAGGGTAAGTTCCTAATATATGAGCCAAGAAAAATGCAGTTGTACGCTTCTGTAAATTTATCCTTAAAAAACATATCAACAAATACAAGATTAATGCCACATTTAATAACACACAAATAGGACACACTTACCAAGCAGCCATGCCCCCGAAAATTCACCTGCCTCAAATCTCCGAAACAACCCAGATCGCCGGAGGATATAGGAGTCGTGGGACGATCCGGGGTAGCCGGCAAGGACACTCATAAACCGCATATCCGGACCAACCACGGCCTGGACATTAAGTGAGTGTCCCATTTTACGATTCCTTAAGGCAAAAACATACAAAAAGGGTAATTGATATTTGACCCAAACTAATAAATTAACCACAAAACATGTCTGCACTCTATTGGGAAAGACTAATGAAAAGCCGAGATAAAGCAGCTACACAAATGAGGGATAAACAAATATGCTGCCGCAAAGGAAAACAGGTTACATGACACGTTGGGCAACATAATAACCAATCTCAATACCTATATATATACTCGTCGGCTGCCCTAGGTACGAGTGCCACATGTGTGCAGTCAATTGCACCAATAACGTTGGGCATGTCGGCCACATTATAAAACCCAAGCTTAATGGCGTTTCTGGCTGCCATATCATCAGGAAAATAAATATATTTTTGAGTTATGGCAGCCATGCCTTCCAAAAATTTAGATAGTGCGCGGCTCAGCGTAGGCTGTGACATCCCCACGGAGAGGGCACCCAGCCTCTGGAACGAGCCGTTCGCCAAAAATTGCAGGCAGCCAAGCATCTTGGTCATACCTGAAATTGCATGCCCCTTCCTTGTGGTGCGGGCTAACCATGGCCGCAGCTCACTATATAATTTATGGAGGGAAGCGCGATTAAGCCTGGTCAGCTCGAACAGCTCAACATCATTCATGCTATCGATGTTCATGCGACGACGCAGGGGCAATCTGCTCTCAGACATCTCGATCAACTCAATGCCAAAAAGCATAAGCCCTTGATGTGCCACAAACTCGCTCCGCTCCATCCTACTCCCGAGGCCAAATAGCTGCCGGCAAACATTTCGTAAAGCAGCTCTTTAATGGGCTTCAAAACAATTAGCAATCACCTCTCTGAATTGGGCGCAAGCCCATGTGAAGGACGTAAAAAATAGGATCGGACGCAAATAATACGATTTGGACGGGAAAAACACACGAACTAACGCAAATTATACGATTCTCGTACGAAATGCGTATGTTCATATACGTCTATGCGCGAACGATCGTGCGAATACGAAATGGCCAAAAAAACCAGAAAAAATGACAAACACCCACCCAAACTTACGATTCTCGATACGAAATCACTTAACTTTTGCTCTTTGAATCGAGGGGATAGAGTAATCAACTACACCAAGAATGTTCTGTCACAGGGCCAAACTCAAAACCCTTCCCGAAGGGGCACCAACATTAGACGTAGGGTGAATCCTAAATATACTCAGTTTGACTTATTTTGTTCTCTTCTACTGCTCCTAACCTGGCACAACTTTTTGCTTTCACAATTTATTAATAAATAGCATCAATACATAATAGGCTTAGACGGGTAGTAGAGTGCAGGCTTGAAAAAACCTGGTGGGCTCCTTTGGGTGCCTTCATCACCAAAACCTGAACTATGTATAGCTGTTGTTAGTTGTGGCATCCCAAGTGAACACACAGAGACAATATAGCCTGGCCTAATGTTTCTGTGCATGGGCCCTAAATGTAAGCCAGTAATACTTGCATCTAAATGTGAGGTGGGCCCCAGGCATCCTAGTCTGACGCTGGTAGAGTGTCACATTGAACTTTACACCAGGTTAACAATGAAACATGTATACGCATTGGTGGATAGATGGGTTTCTGACTAAGCTTACATTTCTAAATATAGAAAATTTGATTAGGTATTCCATGGTACATCCCTTGGAGAAATGCAGCCCAGTGACAGCCATGTGACAGACACCGACCAATCGCAGGGCTGTATTTCCTCGAGGGAGCAAGTTGTCAGGTAAGGTTTGCGGTATTTACAGTGCTCGATCGAGGGAGGGGACCCCAGCAATCAGGCCCCCCCCCCCCCCCCCGCAGTGGCCAACACCCATGTTTTGTAAAATGGGTGCTGGTCCTGTTTAATACAGAATAGTGCTGCCTGGTCTGTTCTTATACTAATACCATCTAAACACTAATGGTTTCGAGATTAAATGAATTTCTAATACATTTAAAATGTTGACATTTTAACATATTAAGACTTGCCATTCATTCATAGCTGTTAATAGTTGGCAACATCTCTTGGCATTGAGAGATCACCTCCTAGGGCTATTTGAGGCCATTTAATATTACATTTTAAATAGCTAACTGAAAATCCAGTATTTTCTTGTCTTAAAACTACTCTTTTATCAACAAACAAAACTTTGTAAAGCTTACACATCTATAAGGTCTACAGAACATGTACACTCAGATTTATAGATGTGCGACCTTTAGCAAGTTTCCAAATTTTTATTGGCAGTATAACATCTGTTCACAATATAAAACGTGTTCATATAAAAGTAAGCAGTGTTTACTGACATCTCTTACAAGCCAATTAACTGGCACCATGTTTGCAGTTGTGGCTTGCTATTCAGTTACATCCCACAGCACTTAAACCGGACCAACAACCTTGCACATTCTGAAAAAAACTTCCTTGCCCCATCTGTAAGCATGATGCCTGGATCATTGATGGCAATTAGATTTGCTCCTGCAACCACTCAACATTGAAATGCCACCTTACCGATTTTCTCCTGGTAGTGGCCATTTTAGAGCTTCCTTTCCCAGCATCCCAACCATGTTGCTGCCTAAATTAAAGGCGCAATGCACAGGGGCAGGAAACTTCCTCTTTGCAGACGGTCTGCAGCTCCATGAGACTCTATTTTGTTTTTAAAAATGGCTTCAGCAGGAGCTACAAAATGGTTAATGAATTTTTATGTGCAGCAATCTGAATTGCCCTTGGGAGGGATGTATATGAGCACTGTTTCTTGTAAGGGTGTTGGTCCAGTTTAATAGCAGATCAGCGTTTGCTCTAGAATAACGTCAGATCTCTTGGCTAGTTGCCTTTATTGAAATATATATCTAAGAAACTCGAAGAAAAGTAGTCATCTGCTGTAAAAAGGTAGAATGGTTTATTCAAAAAAAAAAACCTTGTTTTCTCCTGCTTCCAGTACACAAATACAATACAATACAGTATGTGATGTATAAAACACTTTAACATGTTTATTTTTATTCTTTAGGGAGTTTTTGTGATATAATTTAATAAAAAATGCTCCTGGTGCTTCAACAAGCGAAAGGAAAGCAGCTGAACCATATCTGTTCTATCAACATTGAAGTGATTGTCCGGGTTATTTAAAAAAACCCAAAAAAACAAAGCAATGTATTGTACTCCCCTTTAGCCCCCAACAAATGACTACTGCTAGTCTGGTGCTGTGCATCTTACCTTATTGTCAAATCGAGTTTTAAGCCACCTGGTTATAGGTACCTCCACAATGGTGGTCGCCCCCCCACACCATTCATCACTGTGATGCTGGCATGCCCCCTCCATTCACTGCAATGTAGGGTGCATGTTAGGTCTTGACACACCTCCACCATTGCAGTTGGTCTAGTCCCTGACAAATGGCGGGTACAACTTCGTGGAGGCATCTGTAATTGGCAATCATGCCTGAGTGGTGCGGGACTCGATCTCACCACGAAGTAAGACTCACACAGTGTACGTTTTTTTTTGATAGCCTGGACAATCAAGGGAATGCTTAATCAAAATATATTTCAAGCCATCTTCAGTGTCATCACAGAGTTCTTTATTGTGGAAATTTAAAGTTATTCTAAAAGCGAAGATCCCAATATGTTAAAATAAATGAGCTATTCCAGCTTTTATTGATGCCAGTTAGAGTTTTTGCTACCTTTTCTGGAAAAAATATCGGGCACCACTCTTAAGCTTCAGGAAAATATGAAGCTCACTAAATAGATCTTGTTTTTACCATGCGGCTGCCTAAAGAATGACATGTACCTATGTGCCGTGAAGTCATAGCTGTCTCCTGGCAGCAACGATAGATTATGTGTTCTTCCAACCAAATAAAAATAAGCTTGCCAGGATTTATACAGTCATTTTTTTTTTTGTAAATTCATTACATGACTTGCTATTTTCATATTTTAGTTTAGTTTACTTTTTTACTTAAAAACAATTTAAATACATATTAAAAAATAAAACAACACAAAGCAAGTATAAAGATAAAGCTCAAACCTTCTTTATTTTATTAAAAATCTCAGGGGACAAACAGCTCAAAAGCCTCCTAAAAGAGTCCAGGGCTGGTCACTAGCCTGCATCGGGGGGCATCCTCCTCTGTGAGATGCCCCTGGAGTAGCCGGTAAACTCACCTTTACTGGCGGCTCCCACAATGCTGTGTTCCCCAGCCACTGCATTTCTGGCGTCCCTTTAGCTGTGGCATGCCAAGCCATTCATATAGGTCGGAGGGGTGTGAGCTCTCCAAATTGAATAGGGTAGCGGCCAGCCATCTGGTCAAGCCACCTATCACTTTCGAGATGAGCAAATCGTCAGTATCAAAAGTGCCATGTGAGCCACTGCATGTTTTTTTCGGCTTTAAAGGCTTCATCATATTTCATGATTGATATGACATAACACTGTCAACAGCTTTTAAATAATGTAGAAGATTTAGTTAATCTAGCTGCAGGTGTTTCATATGTTAGAATTGCCTCTTGCAGAAAGGAAATCTAGTGATATCACTTTTACATGCAGCACTTCGACTGCGGACTTCCAGTCAAAAAATCAAAGCTTATTAAGTTGCTCCCCTAAAGCCCCTCTGTGACAATCAGTGACATAAGCTTATTGAGAGAGGTTAACTCCAAAGAGTAGCAGGCAGATTCTGCACTCTTAAACCTGCATGACAGCGGCCATCTTGCCACACACATGAAGAAGGTGATTCTGAAAAAATCTCAAAATTGCCTCATAGCTCTGTGCAATCATCTCTTATTTCTAGCCAGAAATAGTAAGCCTTCAGCTGTAAGGACTCATCTTTGAATAACATACATTGTATCCTCTGACTGCTTTTGCGTCAGCCACCGCCATAGAGATACATTATAGCTGTTTATTCAGTGTCTGTGTTTGTGAGAGGCAAGCTTCTCCTTGTTTCTGAGGCATATATCTCTGGTGTTAATTGCTGTTGGCACATCACCCCCCCTAAATCTCATGTGTAAGCAGGAATATCAGGTGGGTGGCAAGATGGCCGCCCCCATGTAATTCAAGAGTGAATAATCTTTATTCCATTCCAGAATATCTGCATGGGATTAAGCCCTCTCAAACTGAGTTTATGCCATTTATCATAAGAGGTGAAACGATTTACTAAACTTTTTTTTTTGACTGGAGGTCTGCTTTAACGTGGAAAACTAGATAGACGTTTGGTTGTCTATAGCTGCAAGAGGGAAGTCCCAATATTGGGCTTACCTTACCTTCCTGGTTCCAAACAGAATGCAAGTGCGCCCTAGCACGCCTAGGAGTGGAGAGAGCAGAAATTGCCATCTGCTGTATGCCGCATGGAACTGCCGTAGGAACCAGAAAGCAAAATGAGTAGTGATGAACGAACCTGACTCGCAAAGTTTGGATTTCCGACCCAAAATACAGACTTCAGTCAAAAGTCCATGCTGGGGTTCGACCTAACACTGAAGCTGGTTGATGGGCTGCTACTTTACCCACAGCCAATCAGGTTGGTAGGTGGAGCCAGGCCATGATGGGGGATGACAGAAAGCTGAGTGGACAGCTCCAAGCCCGGGCAGCAAGCAGGTGAGCGCACACGGCGCTCCATCTGCTATGTCACAGTCTGCTATGGGATGATGGGGGGCTCTGTCACAGTCTGCTATAGGGAATATGGGGGGTTCTGTCACACAGCCTTTTACAGGCTTATTTTTATAATAAAGGATACACATTAATACTGTCCCTACCCCTTTTTGTGCAGGGCAATCAACCTGGTGTTACCCCCAGTTTGCCCTCTGGCACCTGTAAATAAATTCATGTTTTATTTTTTTCAATTATATATTTATTTTTTTGTTATTTTAAGTACATTCCCTACTCCATTTTGTGCAGGGCAATAACCCTGGCACCCCCCCCCCCAATTTGCAGTCCTCTAACCCTTGCTACCCCCATTTTACAACCATTTTTGGGCCCCCAGGTTCGGTTCCCCAATGATTTGAATGGGTTTTGGGTCAAGTCCGGGTACCCGAACAGAACTTTGCAGCAAGTTCAGCCAATACGAACCCGAATTTCTATTCGCTCATTACTACAAATGAGTGATTTCGGCCTATACTTGATCAGCGCACTACAGTGTATCCCAAATACGGATGCCCCCTTGCAGCTTTAAACAAAAGTCTTTTTAGAATTTTAGTCCATGTTAGGGTTAAAGCGGTCCTTCACTCTGAATAAGAGTCTATCTTATATGTTTCCCACACCCTGTACATACAGATTGCCCACATTAAAAATCATCCTACCTGCATCTATTGCATGTTATGAGCCTTTAAACATCCAAGATGGCGGCTTATGGAACGTCAGGCAGCCTGCAAACAGGAAGTGCCTTCTGACTATGCTGCTCTGCATTCTGGGATTGCTGACCTTTTCCTGACCCCAGCTCTGCTATAACCCAACCCCTGTACTTTATCCCACTCTCCTCTCCTCAGTAAATGTGATGCTTCTGAGTCAAGATGGTGGCGCCCGTATCCTAGAGTCCTGAACAGAGTTGCAGCCCAGTGGGGGAAAGAATAATAAGTAAGTGACTAAAAACTTAAAATATATTAACTTTAGATGCTGGGTAATCATTTTTTAAGGGTTTGGGCTTTTCAATAAATCATGGTGAAGGTCCGGTTTAAAGTCAACTTGGTACACTTTGCTTTATGGGTAAGACCCCTAGCCACTGTGGTGTCCAAAGTAGGAAGTATAGGTACTGCTCTTATTTTTAAAGTTGACTGCTTTGATCTTTAAGGTACACAAAAAGGTTTTGGGTCCATGCTGCTTCCCCACGCAATCGCCATTGGCACTGCATTTGTCCATCATAACTTATGTGGCTTAGGTATTCTATAGTGGCCTGATCATTGATGAGAAACCTGGACCATGTGATTGCTAGTGGCTAGGAGATCCTGATGATCCATTTAAAACAAACCTGGTTCCAGCTGGAACTTTCATCTGGCAAAGGCTATTACCACTGATTCATATCTGCTTGTTTTAAAGGAAACCTTTGAGGCTTCATGTTGGAGGTGGGTGGAGAAGACCCATATGTTCTGTTTCACACATATGCATTGCTGCGGGACTGGCTTTGAAGTGCCCCCCACTCACACAGTATTTGTTTCATTTCACAGTATTTGGTTTGTAAAGGCAGGGAATTTGACATACAGCAGGGTACTTGAATTGTGTACAACCTACCTGTAAATCTCAGATGAAAGAGGATTGAGCAGGGCAGGTTTTATTAGTAAAAATGTGTCTAGATATATTACATAGTCATGATCTAAATTGATGTCTACTGTATCTATGCGCACGCGTGTGTGTGTGTGTATATATATATATATGGCACATACACATATGTGTAGCCATTCTATGACACCCCTGTAAAGGAAAATTCCACCAAGGCCCTTATTTAACAAGGGATAGCGCCAGGTAGCGAATGGTGAGCGAACGGTAATGACGGTCACCGCCACGAGAACGCCGGCTCCCCTCCGCAATCACACATTTATCAAGCCGATCCTGCTTAGCGACTGACAGAGCGCCAGATAGCGAATCATTCATCATTATTCCAGCCTCACCCCACAGCGTCAGCGAGCGACCTTGAACAGCGACAGGTATGACCTCTCGCTACCTGGCGCTCTCCAATGCATTTCAATGGAGCAATCTTTAAATATTAATAATTCATTGTTATTAATGTTTTTTTTTTTTTTTTTTAAATGCCACTTCTGCAATGGTAGATATTTTTTTTAAGGTTAAAAAAAAAAAAAAAAATTTGTGCAGAATTGATATTACAGGTCTGATATGAATGTATTCATATTACAAAATGTTTTGAAAAACTTGTTTTTTTTTTCCAAAAATATGGTTGTTTGGGGGTTAAAAAACTACTTTTAACCCATCGCCGCCAGCGCTCTGGGGTTTAAACAAGCATTTCACTGCGCGAGAATTTTTTGAGCGTGATTTGTTAATGAATATGGTGGGAGCCGTTCGCTATGGCCATTCGCTGTCATGCGCTCCCATACAGCGCGGAACCTGTCAAATAGCGACTCCTCACCCAATATTCAACATTATGGCAAACCGACTGAGTCGCTATCAACTACAGAACAATGGCCAAGCACAGCGACTACTAGCGGGCACTCTGAAAATGCCGCTACAGTCGCTCAACTGTCGCTACCTGGCGCTATTAATGAATCGGCCTCCAAGTATGTTGTTGTCCTCTACTGAGCCAGCCTATGCAAAACCATAACAGTAACCACTGTAATATCAGCCCAAAACATTGCATGATGGGTACACATCATATAAAGCTGTTATTTCTGCCCAGTCAAGCATAGGAGACAGGCAGTTAGAATTCAGTAGTCCTTCCTGTTAAAGTTGAATGATGTGTTCAAAAACCTGTCAGCCCTGTTTTTCTTCTTTCCAGTCAAAGAAAATAAATAAACATGATGGGAAAGTGCAGTGTGTATATGTACCACCTTCTGTTTCATTCTTGCATGCTTTTATGGATTTTAATGTTTGACCACATTTTACAACTACAAGATAGTTCTTTGAAAAGCCAAACTTTGTCTTGGAACATTGGCGTAAAATTCACCTCGAAGTGATAGTTTTGGAAATAAATATGTTTTAAGTGCTTTTGAGGACTAGCACCTTTCACTGTATAGATATGTATTTGTATATTATATATATATCGCTTTTAGCTGAAACGTGTGGGACTCTTTATACATACATTTCATTTGACCTTCAAATGATAATATTTTGGGCTTTCATAGAAGACATTTGATATAAGGTCTTTGTATAGTATGGTGGCAGAAATGTTGAATGTGGCAGGCAAAGCGATAAATTGTACATGGTAACCTTTAAAGCTGCCACCATTAGAATCTCTGAAAGACTGGCTCTGTGTGCAGTTACTGACAGGCTATGGAGGAATGTAAACATAGGCACAGCGTGTGAAACGTACATGCTGGCTTTAGTTATTACACTGAACGTCAGACTCAGTGTGTCTTATGTTTCAACTGGACATGGGATGGAACTTGCAAACAGAATGGAATTGTACTTGCTACATACAGTACTGATTTATAACACAGAAAAAAAGGCTGATGTAAACCATATTTCTTATAACTAATGTCTAATCTAGGTTTTCTTACATGTAATGCCATTTTGATTCTTTCTGTGCCAATGCTACCCTCTGTGATTAATTCATTAACAAATACAACAAGTATGCTGGTCATACATGCTTTCTTTATACCATTGTCATTCAGTTATTTTGATGGCTCTATGAAGGTAATTCATTACACCGAGGATAAGCTCCTAACCATATTTTTTTAATTTGCCTCACTTGACTTGAAGAATGTGAGTGGAAACGTGACTGAGGCGCTGTATATTCCTTCTAGGTTCCTTATCTACACTTGGTTAGGGGCTCCAAGCATATTACGCAGAAAATCAACTTGTTTACAACCAACATGTTTATGAAATGCAGAGGAGACTCTTTAGAGAGCCCTTCCCATCCCACAGTGCACTGCACACATCACATTGCACTGTAAGCTATCTGAATTCCAACAAAAGGCTCATGGCTGCTTTAGAAAGTATCACAGCTGATTACAATAGAAACAATTAAGATAACTGCAGATGAATAGATATTTAGCTTATTTAATGTGACACAATGGAACTCTCTGCTTTTCATAATGGCTCATGTTTGTTACCGTCACAGCAGGAGGGAAAGATAATGCATCCCAAAGTTTTACCTCCCATCCCAATGTATGGCTCTTTCGCCTCTCTATGTTCTGGAGACTTTGCAGTGTGGGTGGGATAAAGTATCCATACCTAGTAGAGGACAGATTTTGCCGGGTGATTGGCCTTGATAGAAGGGCAGTTGCTCTAGGCTTCTTGGCTGCACCGCACTTTGACAGACTATAAGTGGAAGTCTCAGACCAGGATTGCACCACAAGTGGGAAAAAAATATAAATTATATCTTGCACCGAAGTGTCTGGCTTTGTGCACATCAGGCCCAAAAGAAGCACATTTTGTCTCTTTTGTTTCAGTCTTTAATAAACTAGCTGCATCCAACTGAGTTAAAATACAGAAAGAATGTATCATATGAGTCTTGAGGACCCCATTTAATGTTTGCATCGGGGCTCCATCACATTTAGTTATGTCAATGGTCAAAGTCACTTTATACTAAAATGACTATAATCATCAGGAGCTGCCCATATGTCTGCACAACTCAAGAATGAACTGATGAACTACTATCCTAATAGTATAGATGGGTAGTTATATGCAGCTAGATTCAGTGTAATTTACTGAGTAATTTTGGACATGCTTGTTGCATGTTTAGTGGCAATGTTGATCCATCTGCTCTCTTTGGGATCAAATTATGAAAAACTTTAACTCAATGTAAAATTCACAGTTCAGTTCCCACTTTACAGATCACCTTGCTTGTGATGCTCCTGGACTCTATCTCATCCCTTAAAAATTTTAAGACAAGTGTGCCCAAACCTCCTCGTCGAGGGTTATGTTTTGTGGATCTCCACATAGCTGGCTCTTTTAGCACTGCTGCTGCTGCTGCACTCATTTCTGCACCTGTGTGGAAATCCACAAAACATGGCCTGCTGATGGACCTTGAGGAGGAGGTTTGGTTACCCCTGCTTTAAGGCATTTTCTTATGGCTGGAAGAGGAATTATCCCAGGCCACTGGAAATCTCAATCTCCTTCTATAGGTGAATGCCTCACAGAAGTAAAGCAAATTTACATCATCCATCCTCCTTTTTCTCTTTCTTTCTCCTTGTCTTTCTGTTAATTATTTTTTTTTCTCATTTGGAGTGCACTGGTATATTTTAGGCAGATAGGACAATCTGTCATTGAGGCTTTACACTTGGTTCTATCTCAATCAGGCCTATTCTGTGGCAATGTTTTTCTAGTGCTGATGAGGTACCCTATCCCATAACATGTGTCTACAAGTGATGGTTGTATACATTTTAGAGTCATACCCAAGCACTGCAAGCCAAGCAGGCTCTGAATGCTTGAGATATATCAAAGGTCAAAAGAGATGATTTCTATAAGCGCAGACTGCCAATCACTGTGCTGGATTGCCGGTGGGGGAGCGAGGTTAAGGTGAGATTTATGGGCGTTCTGGGAGGTTATGTGCTGGGACTCCAGCATTCTGTGGGCGATTTGGCTGTCAACGAGCTCGGATCCGCTTGCCTTAGATGAGCTCTTGGACGAAGGGGCGAGAGCGGAGCGTGCTGACTGGACGAGAGGCTGCGCATGTGCCGTAGGACCACGGAAGGGCGAGTGAGATCAGGCAACCTGGAGGTTTCACACAGCGGGGTATCCCCGACCGGGGTACCCGGGGGGGGGGGGCAAAGACCAAAACCCAGCATAGTCAAAATCCTGGGTTTTGGTCCACTTTAAGGTACGGGTGGATGCAATTGTACTCCTCTAATTAATGGCTTAATATACTAAAAATGTAGCAATGTTTATTATCCTTCTGGACAATATACAGGAGACCCAGTCATGAAATGTGACATTTGGGCGAGTTTCAAAAGAAATGTTGGCTTTGTACTTTAACTGTGGTTAAAGACACATGTTTTGTAGAAACAAAGAACATTTTTGGTTGTGTTGCCTGCATATTTAGTTTTGTCAATATGCTGCTGGCGATTCTTTAAGAATAATAATTTTAATTGAGTATTTAGGACATATCTCTTCAAAGGGACATGCAATCTGGACACAATAGTCAGTTTAGGATTTTAGTACATGCCCTCCATTGGGAACATTTTATCTTAGTAGCGCCACTGCTGTTACTTACAGAGGTACTTGTGATGAAGTTAAAATTTGCCACACATTAATCTGCAGTAGTTTTATAAATTTAAATCTCACATGCAACTCAGAAAAATGCCATTTTTATAAAATCAAATGTACTAAATAAGTACATAATTATCCAAAATAAGATCTATATCAACGTATATGACCATTTCAGCCACTTGTGGATTAAACCAAATTGTAATAGATGGATGGTCAGGTAAGATTAAGGGGTTTTTACCCTGAAACGTGTCACCTGATTATTGTCACTGTCTTGGAATGTACTGCTCTTCTGTATATTGCTGCTTTTAATGGGAATGGAATAAACTGAACGTCTTAGTGGAACTGTGTTCCGGTGCTAGACAACTATTCCAAGTATGTCACACACCCCGCTTCCAATAGTAATGACATATGGGTTATGTCCAGTAGAGTGCGAACTTTTGCAGAGATGACTAGAAAAAAAGGAAGCCCCTCCCGGTCCATAAATACCTGGGACCTCCCACACAATCCCCAGTAATCGTCTCTGCAGACGGCGAGCAAGTCAGAAGATGGCTATCTCCTTCCTTACAGGTAAGCCGGGGTCACACCCGGCAATTTATTGCCCTATTTCTGCCCGGACCGGGTTAAATTTAAACTCCTATGCCTCCCAGCCTTGGCTGAGGGAGGGTAGGCTGCTCCCGAGCAGGTGTAATTTAGGAGCCATGCTCCACCGTGAGACCCCATATCAAGGGGTAGGCAGTTTACCAGGTTGGTGACCCTGGTTTGGGATGCCCCATCCCGTTATCCCTTCACTTCTGGTTAGTATGGGATCCCCCCCTTTTTTCCGTGTCTCCCTGTTCCCCTCAGGCGGGGGGGGGGGGGGGGGGTTGGGGCCGGCTGGTCCCGTTTTTTGTTTGTCTCTGTCTTTTACTTGTGTGTGTGTGCTTGTACTGCGGAGGCTGCCCAGGATGCGGCCGCTCGTGGGACGCCATTGCGGCGGGGAGAGCTTCTCCCCCTCTCTTCGGTTTGAGCAGGGGGCGGGCCGGGCGATCGGCGCGTCCGCGGCCGGCCCGCCCCGCCCCCTGTCTATGCCCCCAGCTATTGGCTGGGATCCGCATTGCTTGGGCTGATTGGGGAGGGGGCGGAGCCAGGCGCGCTGGCCTGCCCTTCTTCCTCCTCCTGTCTTCTGCCTCGGTGTGCCGTCGCCATTTCCTGGGTGGTGAGTGCCCTGCGGGGTTTTTCGTGCCTTTAATTATGCCTTGTACCCCATTATAGCACCGGGGGCTACTGTTTTAACGCATTGTTATCCATAAAGCATGCATTATGTGTATATATATATATCACATTGGATATATATATAATTTTTTATATAGCAAGTCTTATTAGCTTGTGTGTGTGTGTGATCTTTGTGTCTTTCAGGAGGACTCCCTGTTCCCATTAAAAAAAGGGGGTTCTCCCAGGCCTAGGTCCCTTGCAAATTGGGTTTTTACAAATCCTGCCACTAGTGGACTTAAGGGGCATCCCGGGTAGCTTAATAGCGTCATTGCGACTACCATAAAAAACACTATATGGAGGCTTCCCAGGATACCGGGCTCGGGCTCCTTTCGGAGCAAGCCCGGCAGTGTGTGGGTTGTGGGGTATCCCTTACGGGGGATAATGTACTGATTTGCATACCATGTGCTCAGCAGGCCATAACGCGGTAGTCTGGGTCCCAGGCGTCTGGGTCAGTGCCGCCGGTCTCATCACCTACTCCACCCCGCCTGATCCGTACCCCAAGTGACACCGCAGTCATTAGCGGGGAGTCGCAATCTGATGTATGCGCTAGATTGGCCAACATAGAGAATTTGATTTCTAGCTCTGCGGCCAGAGAGGCCCCAGCTAAGAGGAGACATTTGCCACCGGCCTCGCCGGTTCTGGGTTTTGAGGATTATTATTCTCTTGACTGGTCTGATTATTCCCCACTTAAGGAGGGGGAATAGTTTCTGGATCTGATGACTCTGAGGATCAGCAGTTTTTGGATGCTGATGCTGGGCAGGAGCATGGGGATGCCGTGGCTACCCCCAGGTCTCTGGCCCATTTATTTGAGGTTCTGGCTATTTCTCCTCCGGCTGAGTCCCTTCCGAAGAAGGGGGAATTGTTTTGGACCTCTAAGCCTCGATTGGTGTTCCCAAATCAGAAGCACTTTGACAATCTGATTCTTATAGAATGGGAAAGGCCTAGCTGGCTTCCCGGTGTTCCTCAGGGATGGGATAGAAAGTATCCCTTTCCGGTGGACGCGGTGAAGCGCTGGTCATCCCTTTCTGAAGTCTATGCGCCCGTTCTGGGATTGTCCAACACATCTGTTGTGCACTCTCCAGACGCCACCACCCTAAAGGATGGTGAGGACCGACGTATTGATCAAATGGCATGTCATGCCTTTGCCAGCGTAAGTTCGGCCTTGCGGCCTGTTTGTGCTTCAGCACTCATTGCTGTGGCCACCAGGTCTGTGATTAGGGGCCTGTTGAGTGGTTACCAGCTTAACCCGGCCAGTGATGAATTGGCAGCGCTTACGCGGTGTGAATTGTTCATGACCTTTGTTTTATCTGCTTTGGATGACACAATAGGTATGTGTAGCAGAACCTCGGCGTTGCTGGTGGCTATTCGCCGATCGGTCTGGCTGCGCCAGTGGGTGGCTGACACTGCGGCTAAGAAGTCACTTACAGGGCTACCCTTCCAGGGTATGCGGCTGTTTGGAGATAAATTGGATTCGGTAGCGAAAGGAGGAAAGCTACCACAATGCAAGAGGCAGCGTCGCTGTGGGGTCCTCTGGAGGCACACACCCCCATCAATGTTTTGGAGCTGTGAGCCATTCGGTTGGTACTGTCACGCTTAACACATCTCCTCCAGGGTTTACCGGTTCAGGTTCGATCAGGCAATCGGACTACGGTCGCTTACATCAATCACCAAGGAGGGACTCGCAGCAGGAGTGCCCTCAGGGAAGTTTTCTTGCATGGGCGGAGAGCAATGTCCCATGCATCTCAGCAGTGTACATTCCGGGATTGGAAAACATGAGGCGGACTCCCTGAGCAGGGGATCATCTCGCCAAGGGGAATGGTCGCTCAACCATAAGGTATCCCGGTCCCTCTGTCTCAAGTGGGGGATTCCGGAGGTGGATCTCTTTGCCTCACGTCACAATCACAAGCTTCCTGCATTTGTGTCTCTGTCTCAGGATCCTCTGGCCCTGGCAGTGGATGCCATGTCTCTTGCCTGGAGGGATCTGGGGTTTCTGTACCTGTTTACCTCCTTCTCCACGGTAGGCAAGGTGCTGCGCAAGCTGTCCCAGAGGGTGCGCCAGCAATTCTGGTGGCCTCAAGGTGGCCAAGACAGGTGTGGTTCGCAGACGTCGTACGGCTGGCGGTAGATTAGTTCAAGTTGCCCCTGTTTCCGGATCTGATCACTCAAGGTCAACTTCGTTGCCCCAATTTACAAATGCTGGCTTTGACGGCGTGGCTGATGAAACCTCCATTCTAAAGGAGGAAGGTTTGTCTGATGCTGTGATTTAGACACTTGTTAGAGCTAGGAAGAGATCTTCCTCTAACATCTACTACAGGACTTGGCGTTCCTATATTGATTGGTGTGAGGCTAGGGCCTTGTCTTGCAGGGTTTTTTTCGATTCCTAGGATTTTGTTTTTTTCTCCAGCTTAGTACCTTGAAAGGGGCAGGTCTCTGCTCTGGCGGTCTTCTTTCAAAGGTCCTTTGCTCTTCATCCTTTGGTTAAGACTTTCTTCCAGGGGGTCACTCATGTGCGACCCACTCGAAAGCCTTTGTTGCCTGTTTGGTATTCGAATTTGGTTCTGTCGGCCCTCCAGGGGCCTCCTTTTGAGCCGGTGCAGGATGTTGCACTTTCTATGCTCACACAAAGGGTTGCCTTTTTGGGACGTGTCTCTGGTTGGCGGATCTGTCCATTCCGGCCCTTTACTTTGAAAGACACCAGGACAAGGTGGTCTTTTGCTTTAAATCAGATTTCCTTCCTAAGGTGGTTTCTGCCTTTCATCTTAATTAGGAGGTGGTTCTCCTTTCCTTGTGTCCTAAGCCTAGCAATGACAAGGAGAGGGTCTTGCACTCTTTGGATGTGTTTCCTTGTGTGAAGTACTATTTGGTGGCTACTTCTCCCTTTCGTAGGACGGACGCCTTGTTCGTGGTGCCCTCCGGGCCCAGGAAGGGTTTGGCGCCTGCCAGGTCTACCATTAGTAATGGATACATCAGGCCATTGTTGGGGCCTACACTGCCAAGGGGAGGGTTCCTCCTTTTCAGATCACTGCTCATTCTACTCGTGCTATTGGTGCTTCCTGGGCTTTTCAGCTCCAGGCCTCTGTTGAACAAGTTTGTAAGGCTGCTACTTGGTCTTCTGTTCATAATTTATCCAAGTTTTATAAGGTTGATGTGCGGGCCTCAGCGGATTCCTTTATTGGCCGCAAGGTTCTGCAAGCTGCAGTGGTTTAAATTTGTGCATTGTTGCCTTTTTGAATCCCCACCCATGACGGACACTGCTATTGGATGTCCCATATGTCATTAATATTGGAAGCGGGGTGTGTGACATACTTGGAATAATACCATTTTGTGATTACTCACCTGTAAAATGGGTAATATAAGTATGTCACACACCCCGCTTCATCCCGCCCTTATTGTATTCTGGATCCTCTATAGGGTGAACCTGGTTTTGGTTAATAGGTTTTTATTGGCTCTTCTTGGTCCCCTTACTGCTTTCCTATACTGGGGATTGTGTGGGAGGTCCCAGGAATTTATGGACAGGGAGGGGCTTCCATTTTTTCTAGTCATCTCTGCAAAAGTTCGCCCTCTACTGGACATAACCCATATGTCATTAATATTGGAAGCGGGGTGTGTGACATACTTATAATACCCATTTTACAGGTGAGTAATCACAAAATGGTATTTTTTTCTGCTCACATGGATTTCATTAAGGGGTAACCTCAGTCTCAGTCTCTGTCAGGGAAGCCGGACATATCTTCAGTGGGTGAACTGTACATTTTGAGCTGTTGGCCCTTATTGTTTACAAACCACAAAATATGCTTCATAGCCTGTTCTATGGGAGTGAGCCTCACTTTGCCAGCAAAAAGGAGGCAAGCCTTCCCACCTGCGATCAGAAGCCTACAGAGAGTAGTAAATCTGAGATTCCTTGAGTGTGTTAGCAAACTGAGGCAAAATTACTAGTGAATGCTACTTTGTCGTTCTGCACCCTCTATTCTGGGCTATGCAGACTATACCGGATCTCAGCAGCCCTGGTTAGCTTTAGTAAATCCGGGCTTCAATAATTCTGCAGAGACACCTCAATGTGGTCTCTGTCTTATAGCTATTTAGAACATGGCTTACTGCTGTATGAGCTGCAGTGCTCTCTTGCAGTTGCTGTTAGGACGTACAATAAGGGGGTTCATGGCCTAGATTTATGTCTATATTGGTGGGACAGACCATGGGATAAGCCTTACCATGCTCTAATCTTTGCTCACTCTCTTTGGCCACTTAGAATGGGGTTAGGCATGAATGTGTGCTTTCAAATTGAAATACATTCCTGTGATTTTCCATGCAGTTTGAGTCTACTCAGTTTACCACACAACATTAATATAGCACAACACATTAATACATTTTGTTCTAATAAGTAAAAACTTGCAAAACATGACTATATTTTGAGCAGGCTTGCAAAGATAGCTACTGTGTTCTGCAAATGGAAATGGAGAGCTTCCACAAATAAACAGCTCTTTCCTGTAACCTGGAAAAGCAAAAGAAGTCCTCCCTTTCTCTAAAAGCTCTTTTGTGTTGCACACAGACTAAATGAAATAGAAAAATAAAGCACATACCGGTTCCCGCTGACAAGGGGATGGGCACACATGAATTAAGACAGAGTGAATGGTTTAGCTTAACTGTATTTATTTTTCTAAACGTAAATTTAAGTGAACATAATATGATCCCTGCAGTTGCCAAGGGTATATATAAAAAAACGGGCATAGTAAACGCAACATGTAACTGTAACTATATAAGAGGAAAGAACTAGTGCTGCATGCCTCACGTGGCCTGCTGGCTGATGTAAAGAGGAATAGTGAGTATATTGAGGAAAAGATTACATGAACTGAAATGGATGTGACGCAAATTTTGGATGTTTGTTAGAAGCAGTTAGTTAACTATGTGAGGCATTTCCATTTGCAGAAATGTGAGCTACATACTGCAGTACAGATCTATTTCTGCTGATGAGCGATTGCTTATTGTACTGTTAGAAGTCTATGAAAATATGTTTTGGTTCCTAAAAACACTAACTTCTTTATTTGACATGGTCATATGTTCACTTTGTTTTAATGCGCTAATTGAGCTAGGCTCCCTTGGGTCTAACACGAATAGGGACTTTACAGACTCTTTGCCACCCCCCCCATCTGCCCAAGTACCTTGAGCGAGGTGGCCGCGGCCCAATTATTTGACAGAAGTCGGATTTTGATGAACAACCCCCTACAAGCCATTGTGTGGAAGCCAGCGAAAGACATGGGTGGTTGCACAGCCCAAGGGGCCAGCCCTGGCCACAGTGAAGGTGAGTTTTGTGGGCCACATGGTGGGCTTTACACAGCGGCGCATTCTGCATTGGGAAGCCATAAAGGAAGGTTAGCGGCCACATGGGATGTGGTCCATTTTAAGCTTAGATAAGAATGACAGGATGCAGAAGTAAGTTTCGATTATGGCGTCCATGTCAGGGCCAGAGCAGATTGTAAAAATTCGTCAGCATGGGGACAGTTTTTCAGTTTGAGGCTAGTAGAAAGTGAAGAAAGGTCAACATGAGTATATTCAATAGTGAGCTTTCAAGAATACTCTACGTCAGACATGATGTTAAAGTGGACCAACACCCAGGATTTTGACTATCCTGGGTTTTGGTCCACTTCCCCGGGGCCCCGCTATGTGAAACCCCCCAGATTTCTGTAAAAAAACTCACCTCACCCTGCTCCTACGGTGCATGCATGGGCGCTCGTCCAATCAGCGCGCTCTGAGACGCTGTGGTATGTGCGTCAAAGCGCCGTCAAACCCCAGCGGCTCCGAGCACGCTGGCTGCCACATCTCGCGCTTCCCTCTAACAGGGAGTGCGCCCGTGCCGGCCATTCACAAATGGCCGACGCGGGCACGCACCATTCTAGAGTGAAGCTCGAGATGCGGCCCGCGCATGCGCCGTTGGACCGGGAGTAAGGTAAGGTTAGCGGGGTTCCGGTGGGGTTTCACACAGCGGGGCATCCCGATTTTGGATGCCCCGCGGGGAGGGATCAGGCCGATCCAGGGGGTGTTGGTCCACTTTAAGTACAAGGAACAGCCAAAAAGTACAGAATTTCACACACATGAAGCCTAAAAAAGGCATACATTTATTTCTATTACACTGAACATAAAATGCAGGTTTGGCTTGAAAAGGCCACATTTATATGATCTAAGCTGTTCGAATGTGAAAAACAATTTACAGCACTAGAGACAGACAAACGCAGGTATTGTGTCAAAAATCCTTTATGAATATAAAATATAAAATGGTAATTAACACACACACATAATATATATGATATATATATATATTTGTTACATATACCGTAAATGTGAACTGGCCCTGCTGGGTTTGATACTCTGCTGCTGACCTTTGGCTTTGGACTTGACCTTACTTCTTTGGATTTCTTCCTAGATTTCCCCTGGAATGCTTTTTTCAGTTAACCTCTGCATTACTACAACCTTGACTGCCCCAATCTTTTGCTTGGACTTTCGATTTTTGCTGACAGTCCTGACCCCGGTTTGAACTTGATCTCCCTTATTTGGATTTTCCCTAGAATTTAGTGATGCTTGAGCTGAGTCCCAGTTCTGTCAAAAGTTCTTATGTTAAACAGAGTTTTAGATTGAGCAGAGTCGGAACTGGCGCATTCATATATTGGTCCGCAATCATATAGTTAAATTCAAGCTCTTGTATTGAGAGGGCACAAACACAACACAAACATTGGGGGGTGGAGCAGCTATAGAGACCTCCAGTGAAGAGCTGGGGCAGGTTTGGTGTCACACACACACATCCTGGTAGATTGCTAGGGTTCTTTCCAGCCTGTATCTGTCTGAGGTCTGTCAGTGGCATTTGCTGGACTCTCACATTTCAGCCTTATTATATAAGACTGTCTATCCCCTAGGTTGCAGGTTAAAAAGGTATTTTAATAGTGATATTAATGTCTACCTGGCTTATGTGCCCCATTGGGGCATTCAGAAAATTTGGAATTTTGATCTGGTAAGAGTTAGTGCTACAGCAGGCAAAGGTAATTGTTACACCATTGCATCGGGCTACGTTTGGCACTGGGAAGGACCAGCAATCCTGTCCCGCCCTGCTGAGCTGATTGGAGGACAGTATGAAAATGGGAATGTCATTGGCTGAACCTGTAAACCTCGATATATCTGCTTCAATTTAAAAATGGAAAATGGTTTAGGACAGTGCCAAATGTAGCCTGACGCAATTATGTAACAATTACCTTTGCCTGCAGTAGCACTTTAAGAAGCTTAATCTTTTTCCATTGGTTTTGTAGCAAAATGATTGGTATTTGTGCAAAAGACCATGTGTGTCATTTCCACACAGTCTTGTGATCCTAAAAAGAATGGTCACCTCTGAAGTTTTAGACTTTGTGACTGTACAGATGAGGACGATAAGTGCCAGGTTGTTCAGTATACACACATATATGTTTATATACCATATTTCATCACAAGCTAATGTTTGCTTCATGTGACACCTTTTTCAGTTTTTGTTTCGGTTGTTTTTCAAAAAGTAAAAGAGCCAACTCTTGTGGGGATGCTTTGCAAGTTTTTTTCCCAGTTCATTATGTTTTTGTTTTTTTGCTTTTTTCTTCAACAAAAATGGACCCCTAAAACAACAACAATGATTTTACTGGCCACAGCTTGGCAGGTAATGACTGGAGCAATCTAAGTTGTGAAATAGATTTTCAGGCATCTGTGCTCCTGCACAGTGATTGGCTGACAAAGCAGTTATTCACAGTAGGGGCGTGGCCGCTTTCACGACAGCTGCCGCCAGGCTTCTTTGTAGGAACAGGCAGCTGTGGGCGGGTAGGTGATGGTGTTGGTGATGTTGATTATGAGAGAAGATGACATTATTTGGTTTTATAATGACTGGAAGTTAATAGCATTGTGTTTGTTTGTAACCTCATGAAATTCCAGATTATTAACTGTAGACAGAAAATAATACCTAATCTCCGCAATGGCATCATAGATTAATCTGGCCCCGCCCTTTAAACAAACAGGAGGAACATTTTGCCTAGACCTGGGTTTTATTAAGGGACTGAGATGTTATGAGTTAACACATTGCTTATTAAGACATATATACTGTAGATGCTGTGTAGGCATTTAGGAATTGTCCCTCAGGGCTCTGACAGGCCAACAGCTGGAGCTGAATGTGTCTAACAGATGAACAGGGCTGTGATTGCTATACATGTTATATATAATAGATAGGTGCATACAATTATTTGTGTTACTGTGTGCATTAGTAACTACTGGCTAATATCGCAACATTGTAGAAAAGTGTGGACAGTACTACGGTATATTTTAACATACACAAAAATCACTGGTTTGCATCAACTGGCTGCTTATTAAAATGTTGAATGCTAAATTTATCCCCAGGAGTTTATTAGTTTATTTTAAAATCCAAAACAGGCAGCCTCTGGATTACTCATTGTGGACTAAATTAACCTAGTCACTAAATAGAGAGAAGCTAAACCAAATTTTCTGCACTCCATGACATAGACTGAGAGCATCTGTTGAGGAATAAGGATACAGATGTATAAATTAGTAAATAAAGCATATAAGAAAGAAATAAGGTTGGCAAAAGTACAAAATATAAGATGTGGACAAAGAAAGAAAAACAAACCCTAAACCTTATTTTAAATATATAAATTCAAAGAAAATTGAATCAGAACAGATAGGGGCCCTATTTAATGATAATGGGGAAATGACCACTGGAGATGAAGAAAAGGCGGAGCTGTTAAATTGATTCTTTATCTCTGTGGACACAAAAGAGGAGCAAGGAGCCAACACAGGAGATGCTACTGATAGCAATAGCCCAAGTATAATACTTAACATGCTAAACATGGATATCATCCAAGAAAGACTAAATAATTTAAATGTGAATAAGGCTACAGAATCAGACGGACTTCACCCAAAATATCTTAAAGAACTCAGCTCAGTTATCTCATCACCCCTGTTCTTGATCTTTTAAGACTCAGTAACAACTGGTATAGTGCCAAGGGACTGGCGCACGGCAAATGTGGTGCCCATTTTTAAAAAGGGCTCTATGTCTTCTCCGGGTAATTACAGACCTGAAAGTTTAACATCCATTGTGGGAAAATTGCTTGAGGGGCTATTAAGGGACTACATACACGAATATGTAACTATGCATAATATTATAAGTGACAACCAGCACGGTTTTACTAAGGACAGAAGCTGCCAGACTAACTTGATTGGCTTCTATGAGGAGGTGAGTAGAAGTCTGGACAGAGGGGCGACTGTAGATATAGTTTTTCTGGATTTTTCAAAAACATTTGACACTGTCCCCCATAGACGCTTATTGGGGAAATTGAGATCTTCAGGATTAGATAATACAGTTTGTAGCTGGAGTGAAAACTGGCTGAAGAGTCATGTGCAGAGAGTTGTGGTTAATGATACCTACTCTGAATGGTTACCGGTTGTAAGCGGTGTACCCCAGGGTTCAGTGCTGCGCCCACTATTATTCAACTTGTTTATAAACGACATAGAAGATGGAATTAAATGCACTGTCTCTATTTTTGCAGATGACACAAAGATATGTAGCACAGTGCAGTCTATTGAAGATGTTCACAAGCTTCAAGCTGACTTGGGCACATTGAGTGTCTGGGCATCCACTTGGCAAATAAAGTTCAATGTGGAGAAATGTAAAGCCATGCACTGTCTAATAATCTGAAGGCCACAAATGTCCTTGGGGGAGTATAAATGGGAGAATCACTTGTTGAGAAGGATCTGGGGGTACTGGTAGATCGCAGGCTAAATAACAGCATACAATGTCAGGCAGCTGCTTCCAAGGCCACCAAGATATTATCATGCATTCTGCGCTTCCATCAATTGCCCTCCATTCCATGCCACCTTCTCCATTTTGCCGATCATCCCCTGTTGCTGAGGCCTAGCCATGAGCAGGTCTCCACTGTTAAATAATACCATGGCCTAGTGTGAGCCTGAGTGGGCCCCTGAAGATGCCAGGGGCCCTGGCAATTGCTCAGGTTTGCCCTGTGCTGGCGCCGGCCCTGCCCTTGGTTGAACTTGATGGACATATGTCTTTTTTCAATCGTATTAACTAGGTAACTGTGTAAAGGTATTATTTTCCAGACTTTGCTCAATGGCCTACCTAAGTTACCTCATGAATAATGAAGTGGACCTCCAGTCTATCCTAACCACATAGGCCCTCAGGGTCAGTGCAACATCCACCCATCAGGCATCCTGATTTGGTATGACCTGCTATAACAATATGCTACCAAATTTTTTCTACCTGGTCTGTGTAATGCAGGACTGTTTCTAGGGAGGTGCGAGCAGTGCCATCTCCCTAGACTCAAAGGCCTTTGTCAGTGCCTTTATCCCAGCCATCCTGCTTTCTGCAGATGAGTTAGGGCCACGCTTAGTGGTTCAAGCCATAAGACAGGCCCCTCCCATATTGGGCTCAGTCATAGGGGGACACTGCCTGTTGCTAAGGAAGAGGCACAGCATGGCACATACCAATATAGAACAGCAGCATCAAAGGATGAGTTAAAAACTGCCCTGATGTAGCGAATACTCTGTGTGCAGGGGAGGTTGGCAGTTGGTGGAGTTCATTCAGAATTATTTGGTGAAGCAAGGTTTGAAATCTACTTGTAGGTTAGCTTTTCAACTTTTATACACAAGAACATTCAAAAAATAATTTCTTCAAATTTTTACGAAAGAATGCACCAGCACTTGCGATGGGGAATTTTACAGATGAGGTACATAATCTTTTTAGTAAGGATAATTATTTTGAAATGGAGCTAACCACACTCTATGGAGTATGCAAAAAAAACTATCCCTGAATATTTTGCATAGGCCATTGGATGATATTAACATCATCATAAGCCTGGTTAGAGAGAGACCAGTGTTAGGCTGTATAGTGGAATATAAGAGAGCAAAATCAATAAAAGCCCCATTTTTGATTCCTTTTAATCCCTCTATACCACCTAACATAGGTCTCTTCCTAACCAGGCTTATAACGATGTTCTGGCACTCCAAGTCTGACCCCCCGCATGTCACCATCCATCTCCATCCCAGTGCTGATGAGGGTCAAAAGCCTGAAACAGTACAGAGGTAAGAGTGGATGGTAACATATTATCTCATATGCCATTCCAAAGCATTTCAAAACCCGATGGATCTGGGCCATATATTGGATATGGTTTTTAAGAGGTGTAAATAGATAATTGGCATGGGTACCTATTGCAATGGATTCTGGGATGGATTCCATTATCCTTGGTTGTATGCCCCAAGAAAACACTGTTCCTTTTAGGAAAGCATTCGCTTTGATGTTATTTACAAGTTCTTAAAAAATATTATACCTCAGAAATTCTGGATCTTATGTATAAAATTAGTCCCCTTGCGATTTCAGGTGTTTTTTGGTAAACAACTGTAACAAAAACATGTTTATGCACTTGTGTTTGGTTTACCAAATAATTAGCATGACTTGCATTGTCTATGTGCATTGATTCTGGGGCTTATGATGAGTTCATTTTGAATCTGTGGACTGGGATGTATGAGCTGGAGGATATATAAGGTTAAGAAATCATAAATCCTAATTGCGATAGTAAAAATAATCTTCTCTTCACTATGGACTAAGTGGGGAGGGGTTAGGGGGTTAATATAGTAGATTCAGTTACAAGTGAGCCTTCTTAAAACAAGAATTGCACATAATGACTTTTCCATCACATAAGAAGGCAACAGATTTATTCCCTGTGTAATAATAGCGGACAGAGCTGTGCAAACTCTGAACCCAGAGCACAAATACAGACTAATGCTTTATGGCTATTTACATTGTTACCTTCCTACTTAGGCAAGTTTTTACACATCCATACTTCAGTCACATATCTAAGAGATTGCATGCTCCATTTCTGAGGACACTGGTTGGAGCCACATTCAACAATAACTGGTTAAAAGGGCCAGGAAAACCCCTTAAGGGAGGCATTTATGCATGCAGTAAAAGATGTCTTAACAAGTTTTTGCAAATGTAAAAGAAACCTTTTGAACTATTGGCATCAACAGGCTAGATTTGAATATTGTGTAAGGTAAATGTGTAGGCCCCAGATTAAAATTTAGGTAAGTAAAAGTTAAAAATTAGGAAAATAAACATAATTTTGACTGCTTCTGCTAGCAGAAGAGAAGCTATTAAGGCACCCCCAGAAACACTGGAAAAGGCCACCAAAGTTGAGGATAGGTTGTCAATCTGTTAAAGGACTTTTTTTCGGACTTAGGATTTTGGTGCCCATAAGCAAAGGAGTGTCTTCCCAGACTCATGGAAGAGCACCAGCCCTGCAGGGCTTAGGGGCTGGTGTGCTGGTCCGCAAATGGGATGCCTCCCTGTGCCTGGAACCACACCCATTTCTTTCAACAAAATGGGTGGTGTTCCAATTTATTAGGAGTTGTTGGTCTGTAGGAGCCACCAGCTGTAGAGGGGTGCTCTTTCTTGAATACAGCTGATAAAAAGAGGAAAACTTTTCTGCGGCCCCTGCAGATCTGGATGAGCTGGCTAGGGGTGAATTGAGTATTTTTTAAAATTTAAACAAGAAAAATCCTTCAACTTTTTAGATCCTGACTGACAAAGGGAAACCAAGCTAGCTAGCAAGAATGTCGCACATTGCTCATCATCTGAAGTCCTAACAGCTTAGCATCTAGCCACAAAATGTCACAGGCAAGCATTGAAATGAATGTGCACACAGGACATGTTTATCCCTGAAAATGAAAGTCCCCACTGTTTGTAAAATGTTTCCTATCTTTTTATTCCAATTTAGCAAAGGCTTTAGCGGTAGAACCATTAAAGCGGAACTTCAGTTCAAAAGGACCCCCCCACCCTGCCATGATACCCTGGCACTAAGGCAGGACGGGGGTTACAAAGAAAAAGCCCCATACCTTAGCCAGATGGTCACGGTGCCACCATCTTGGCTGGAAGACACAGCCACATTCCTCTGCTCTGTGTGCGCTCCTTGCAGCCATTCAAGTGAATGGGCATGCAGGAGTGCGCACGGAGCCTGGGGATGCGGCTTTGCTTAAGTGGAGACATTATAAAGCTTTACTTACTGGCTGTTTCCTTTTTTTTTTTGCAGGGGTCAGTATAGAAGCAGAATGATGCCAATGATAATTTGTTTTGAGAGTTATCTATATCTTGAAACATAAAATATTGGATCATATAATAACTAAAAGAAGATGTGTTCTGATAAATTAATATACTGTTATGGCAATGTTCAATCAATCTGGTAGATGCATCCCTCTCTTACCAACCCATGTACAGGTTTGTGAGAGAGGGTGAAAAAGGGGTGCCCATCGAAGCCGCACATCGCTTTTAATTTATCAAACATAAAATAATTTTGTGATAACAAGGAAATTGTCATAATTCGTATACATTTGAATAATGTCCTCCTTGGCAATGAGTGCCAGATGGTGAGGTATGGATGAATATAGTGACGTGGCATCACACCACCAAAACCCCACCCATTTGCCACATCAAGTATTGTAAACCTTGTAGGACATCACCTGTGTCCTTAATATAGCTTGGTAAGCAGGGTATAATAGGCTGAAGTTGAACATCTACCCACCTACTTAAAGGTTCATTGAGGCCCCCGATCCCAGAGACTATGGAACAGCCATGGGGGGGGGGGGGGGCGGATTTGTGAACCTTGGGTAGGTTGTGAAAAATAGGGACTATAGGAAATTGCACCTTCATGAATTCGGCTATTCTGGTACTCAAATCCCCCAAATAGGCTTTTCATCAGAGAAGCCTATTGGATGTTTAAATTACAGGCCCACATTTCCTCAGGCATGAACGATAAATTTGACATTCTGTTACATACTCGGAGGACTAGGGGCGTTGGATTGGTAGATACAATCAGAGTCTGATCTAAATTGATATTTGGCAACATGACATGGGGGATGCTTGCAGAGATGAGTAGGAGCACTATTAGTTGGTAGAACTAGCACTCACAGCACTTTAGGCACTTATGCACTGAATTACTGCACTTTATTGCTTAGTTTGCACATATTATAGTAGTATCAAAGGCTGCATATAGCCTTGATGAAGGAGCACAGATCACTAGTAATTTTAGTTTCATATGGATTCACTTATGTAGTATCTCATCATGCGAGCGTCTGTTTATGTATATGTATGCCATTAATACTCTAAAGTTAGAGGTATATGAAATTATATTATATGAATGGTTAGACACACATTGTGAGTGTCTTATATATTAGCCCCAAAAAGTTCCTCCCCACTTGGATTTTTATGTATATGTTTTTTAAAATGTGATGTCGTCTGATATATGTTATTTACTAAAAAGTGAAAAACACAGAGCACAAAAAATAAATACAAATTCCAACTTTCTAATAATGGAACATAAATAAATCATCAAGAAAAGTCCAAATAAGAGAAAAATTCGAAAAAAATATATTAAAAAAGTGAGCCTAGTTAAAGTTGCCTTACGGCAACGAAACGTGTCGGCAGGTGGCGAGCGGTGGATCCAGGATATTCTACTTTTAGCTGTATTCATCATTTGGAACAGTATTGCCCGGCATATGGGACGCAGAGAGTGACTGTTGGATTCCAGCGTCGGTGAGATCGTTACTATGTTTAATGCTTTTTTCTATTCTTTTATCATGTGAGTGTATTTCCTGAGATTTTATTAAAGGAGAGAAATTTTGCAGTATTACACTATATTTCTCTTTCTTTGCTTTTTTACATCAATGGAATGAATTTTCATCATCTGAGTCATATTTGATCATTATTGAGATTGCGGTCTCTTTGAAGCGGCACCTTGTATATATATTAATTGGAATAATTATACCAAGTTTGAGCACCGTTTGAGTTTTCAACCTACATTGATGCCCACTGGGGGTAGTGATGTTGAATATTACCATTTGAAGGCTTTCTTTTGCTGTGAAGTCGGTAAGAGTTTGCACGTTCGGTGGAGGTTCTTTTTGCACAAGTACATGTGAAGTGCATGCACCGTGGGATACCTAACTTTTTCAATTTTTTAATATATTTTTTTCGAATTTTTCTCTTATTTGGACTTTTCTTGATGATTTATTTATGTTCCATTATTAGAAAGTTGGAATTTGTATTTATTTTTTGTGCTCTGTGTTTTTCACTTTTTATTGATCACATTGGGTTCTTTTTGAGATAAGGACTTTATCACGTTGAGCAACTTTTCCTTTGTATTATTTTTGGTTTAGAAATTTAGCGCGGTTCTGGGTCTTTGGTCTAACCACTGACATCATTTTATATGTTATTTACTGACAGCATTTGGTTAATAATACATTTTCATCTATTTTTGTAAATTGTGTGCAGCCTGCTATATGGGGACATGAAGATGGGCTAGCTCTGAAAGTCCGCCAGGTGTACAGATTAAGTTACTCGTTAATGATTGATACTATTATTTAGTAGACAGATTTATTTATCCTATTTATTTCACTTGTATGGGTTGGCAGTTTTATTTTACAGTTATGTTTATAATTAGAGATGAGTGATTCAGCCGATCTGCTGAATTTTCCCCCAAAAATTGTTTCGGTTCGAATTTATTCTCAGCGAATCGCTATTAAAAACTGCTATTTCTGGGTGTGCTGGGCTAGTGAAATAATACTGGCCCAGAGCAGCACAATGACAGAGCCTTGAGGTGGCATTAGTACAAGGAGACCATATAGTGGCTGAATGACCCAGAGTGGAGGTGGCGGCAGCATGAGGAGACTATATAGTGCCTGAATGACACAGTGTGGAGGTGGCGGCAGCATGAGGAGACAATATAGTGGCTGAATGACACAGCCTGGAGTTGGTGGCTGCATACAGTGCCTGAATGACACAGCCTGGAGGTGGCAGCAGCATCAGGAGTCGTATGTGATATGAACTTATGAGGGGAGTTCAATGCGCTCCAGTACGCTAAAAAGACTTGTCTACAACAGCAGCAGGTGTGTACTTTTGGGCAGGTGTGCAATTTTGTCGGGCCTTTCACAGTAACTTTAACAACAAAATAGTACAACACTTTGATGTACACAGAGGTTACACTTAATAGAGGACAATACACATTTAGTGCTCTGCTCACCCTAACTGGCTGGCTACTATTAGCTTTTCAGTTGTTGTACGCACCAGTGCTGCAGCACACTGTCACTGTGCAATACACACAAAATTGCACTTTCTCTCTCAATCTGACTCCCTTTCCTATCGGTGCTTCTAGGCTGGAATCGCTGCTGTAACACACCCACAAGTGCCCTTTCTCAATCTCTCTCCCTTCCCTATCAGTGCTTCTAGGCTGGAATCGCTGCTGTAACACACCCACAAGTGCCCTTTCTCAATCTCTCTCCCTTCCCTATCAGTGCTTCTAGGCTGGATACGCTGCTGTAAAAATGCTTTTCTGTGTCTCTTTGTCCCTCTCTCTCTGCAATAGAATGCTGAAGTGAGTGGACACAAGAAGGCTGACGATTATATAGGGCTGTGACATCACCGGGTTGGCTGGCTGCTGATAGGATACATGCTGCATGTGATTCAGGTTCATCCCGCCTTGCTGCCTTCCCAGGGCTCCTTGGCCCATGTCCTGACATGTAGATCTGCCATTTTACCTGCCCTGGAGTCTGGACCACACTAAATGGAGTTTAATGAAGCGATTCACGTGATTGAATCGCTGCGAATTTTGATTAGTTGGGAATCGTTTTTTTTCCTGAAATTGGATTAATCAGATTCGATTTGCTCATCCCTATTTTAATAAGTTAAGGGCATGAAACCCAACATTCCATTTCGTATCGACGTGCAATTTTTCTGTAAACTTTTTGTACCACTTCTAAAAATCGGAGCAGTCTAATCTACTACATTTGATCATGATTGGTCATGTTTACAACAATGCCTGGTAACAGCCTGCCACACCATATAGAGGTTTTCTTAGAACTCAGGCTAGTTAAATATAAATTTTGACAGTTCTGGTCTATATAATTGGATATTGATATGCTATAGAATATTGGCGATTGTTCTCACGAGAACTGTTTTTCTAATAAGTTGTAAAAATTTGCTTGTTTCTATGGTCTCGGGGATGTATGACTCCTACTTTGTGAATTGCTTTCGACCTTCTGATTTCTCACATCATAAATCTATAGTAATGTGCACTAATGGTGGTTTTACATTGTGCTTTGGTCTTCAGGCATGCTCCCCCTACTGTGTTTTTACTTCTGACAAATAAAAGCTGCTGTTATTTGGAGTGGACCAAACGTTTAAAGACTCTAGGGTCAGATTACAGCTTGCACCTGGGACACTGCCATTTAGGATGCCCCATTATTTGAAACCTCTGGTTTGCCCAATTGTCTCCTCGATCCAGCAATCACATGGTGTATGCATGGGCCATTGCTATAAATCCTGGTGTGCAGGCAGACTTAAGTGGCTGCTGGCAAGAGACAGCAGACATGCCGCTGGGTCAAGCAACAGTGTTGGCCACGCTCCAATAAATTCATGTCTGCCTGCCTGTAGTGCACACCTGGGATGCCGGCAGGGGCCAATAAATGTACCATGTAATAGCTGTTATTAAGAGTGTGAATGGGGGTTATCACAAATCAGGAGGGTGTCTTGGGGAAAGGAACCAAAGCCTTGGGGGGGGGGGGGGCGGGCAAATTCCTCGGTTTTGGTCCACTTTAAAGCTGTATTTAATGTAAAGCGGACCAAAAGTCAGAAGAAAAAAACCCAGAGGACTTACAGTACCTTCTGGGCACAGGACCAGATGCTCCCACAGCACACAGACTAATGCTGCTTTTACCTGTCGCTTCCGGGTTCATGCAGTGCTGTAAAACACAACTACATTAACTCATATGAATCTGAGGATCACAGCTCACCTCACCCCTGCTGCCGTCGCTCGATGTGGTGAAAAACCCGACCACTCTCTGTGAGGGACTGGAGCAAGGTCAAAGTGTGTACCCAGGAGTATTGAAGATGGCAGCACGGAAGCTTTTTTTTTTTTACGTTTTGAAGTTAGACAGGATTACTTGTTATTGGTACTGTAATGTTTTATGAAATGGGAAGCAATTTATTAAACTGTATTTATTTTGATATAGGGCAGCGACGGATCACAATATTGATAACACCACAGCAATTTTACGAGAATGGTTAAAAAATGTACAGAAATTCTATCATTTTGTGGAATGGAGACCAATGTCAGAACCCCAGTAAGTGGTTTTTATATAAATTATAATCAGAAAAACATTTACATTATTCTTGACTTTTAAATTAAATAATAGTTCTGCATATTTGTCAAGAAAAACTATTACTGTATATGCATATATACTTCTGTTGCCCATATATTTGGGGCCTGTGGAGCCTTCAAACCGGAAGTCTAATGTGTATTTTTGAGTGTATGATGGGCTTTAATATGGGGTTAAGGGCATGACTGGTGTCACGCTCGGGGTAACTCCAGCCCTCTTAATGAGCTCGCAACCCCCAATCTCCACAGCCAGCTTCACCTGTAGGAGCCCCCGCTTGCCGGGACGCAAGATACGCCTACCCGGGATCGGTTGCCCCCAGGACTTAATGGCTCAAAGGATGTAAGCTTATATGTGGGAGGACTGGAGAACCAATAGCAAGAGCGTGAGTGACGGAAGTCCAGAGATAGGCAATAGGTCGATAACGGGAAGGCAGAGATCGTAGCGGCACCAGGGGTCAGGCAAGACGTAGTTGGGGTTCAGGCAGAGGTCAGCAACTGGGGATCAGGATCTAGAAGCGTCAGTTCAGGCAAAGGTCGGCAACAAGGAATCAGGATCGAGAGGCGTCAATACAGGCAGAGGTCGGCAACAAGGATTCAGGATCGAGAGTGGTCGTACAATCAAATCGGCAAAAGGCTAGACTTCACAGGAGTAGGTAACACAGGGTTCTGAGCGCTATCACAGGCAATTCACAACTGAGAGGGAATTGCCTTTATAGGGACAGGTCTGAGGGAAGCAGTGTACTGATTGGAGCACATAGGATTCCAAGGGTAATTGGCTGCAGAGCAGAAGAGGGCGAAGCCCTCAATCCCCTAGGATTCATTAACCCTTTAATTGATCCTCCGGCGGGTGCGTGCAGCACAGCGCCGCCGGAGGGCATAACAGACACGTGCTCGCGGCCGCGCGCGAGCACGTCTACTGGAGGAGGAAGCGGGGGGCGTGGCTGAGCTGGGCGCCGCTCGAACCGACGCCGCTCGGCGCGGCCGCCGCACAGTGACAGCTGCAGCTGGCCGCCTGGAGACGTCGCTGGAACGGGGATCAGGTAAGCAGTTCCTGACAACTGGGAGTTGTGGCAGTGCAGTTTGATTATCATCCTGGTGGAGCTATTTTGTTCTCCGTTCCGTGGTGTTGGAGTATGAGAGGACTTCAGTGTAATGTTGGGAGGTCATAAACAAATCTGATGAAAGAGAAGGATGTTTACTGCCACAATTATTGATATAAGCAATTAGCAAATATCTAGGGAAGTCTCTAAGAACCATGGAACAGTAGAGTACTGCATAATAGAGATGAGTGGGCTACTAAAGAAGAGACCAGCAGGTGGGTTTAGTCTATGAATGCTGAGGTCACTCAGTTTAGAAGAAAAATATTAAATTCCAATGCATAGCTGTCCCATAGTAAGTAGGCATATGAAAATACCAAAATCTCGATCTTGAAGTCTTACTTTTTTATAGATCCTATACTGATGAATTTGGACCTAAGCACTGGCCTGCATCCCGGTATGCCCATGTAATGAAGCTACGGCAGGCAGCGTTGCGCACTGCAAGAGAAAAATGGTCTGATTATATATTTGTAAGTCACTTACAACATTTTCAAGCTATTTTTTACTGCATTAATCTAAACAAATACATACTGATATGAATTTTATGTAAGATGTTGTACTCACATTAATTGACTTCTTCTTTCCTTTAAGTACATCGATGTGGATAACTTTCTGACCAATCCACAAACGTTAAATCTTTTGATTGAAGAAAACAAAACCATTGTGGCTCCTATGTTGGAATCCCGAACATTATACTCCAATTTCTGGTGTGGTATGACTCCCCAGGCAAGTATTTAAACATTAAAATATTTTCCGCTGGCTTACTGGCCTTTTGGAACTTGGTTCAGTAATGTACCTTCAAAATCTTAAGTGACAAATGTTTTGTATTTTCAATATACAATATTCATTATCGTTTCTAATATTAGCTGCATTAGAAATGGGTGTTTCACTGTCTAAATTTACATTTTTCAGGGTTACTATAAAAGGACTCCTGAATATGTTCTTATAAGAGAATGGAAGAAAACAGGTTGTTTTCCTGTGCCAATGGTCCATTCAACAATGCTTGTTGATCTTCGAAGAGAAGCTTCTAAGGATCTACAGTTTTACCCTCCGCATACAGATTTTACCTGGTCATTTGATGACATCATTGTGTTTGCTTTTTCCTGCAGACAGGCTGGTATGTGGTTCAATACTATGATATTGAAGTTTATTCTGATTTTCTTATTTAAAGAACAGGCATAGAGCAAAATATAGAAACCACAATTATATATTTATCATGTCTAAACTCGTATACCTACACTTAAATATAATCTCACAGGTTACCACCTGCTACTGCACTTAAAATGTATGCTTTGCACCACTTATGCAGTAGCAATAAAACACTGGTATGCTTTCTGGCTACATATTTATTGTATATTCAGATTTTAGAAAGTTATCTTGGAACATCTATGCATAAGGGACCAGAATTCACAGCAGAGCTGTGCTGTGGTCTTCCAATAGGATACCTTGCATTTTACAGTCTGGGGTAACGGGGCTGTTTCTAGGCAAGGGAAAGCAGGGCAATCACCCAGACATCTTGTTTTCTGCAGGTGAGCCAAGGCCACTGCTAGGCCATAAGACAGGCCCCTCATCCCCCTTTATTGAGCTCAGTCATGGTAGGGGCACTGCCTGCTGCTAAGAAAGAGGCACAGCATGACACATACTGGTATGGGACAACAGCAGCAACATATGATAGGTGAGGAGAGGGCAGAATTTTTCCTTCTAGCCTTAAACAGCACTATTTTGCACATAAACCGCCATATGGGGTAGACCCTTTGGCCTCAAACAATCTTGTCTATGTCTTCTAGGGGAACAAAGTCTTAGGGTCAGTTCAGTCTTCTAAGCCCCTGTCTCTCTTTTCTGCACTAAATATTGTCTTCCAGCTTATCCTTCAGTTGGGGCCCAGGTACAATCTGGAGCACTGGATGCTGTCAGAACATGTCTCCTAATAAACATCTTGGAGCTTCAGACAATATTGATGGATGAACCTCATTAAATAATTCTACTGCACAGCCATCTGCTCTGCATACATTTAAATAATATTACAGCTGAAGCCTATGATAACAATTAGAACAGCACAAGAAGCAAAGTGGCTGCTAATGCTTAAAGTAGCAAACTTGCATGTTCAAGCCCTTTGGGAAATTTACATATCAGCATTAGCTAACCACATGGCAAATTTATTGTGCAGGCAGGATGTCGGTCTGGGCAAGTTGGCCTTGGAGTCTCCAACTGTTGTCTGTTCAAATTCTTTGACTTATTAAGCTGGGGTGGGGGCAGGCCATTGCAGTTTAAATATCTTGAAACTGGCTGAGGAGCACTTGGTTCATTGGTATCTTCAACATGGCAGTTAAAGGCTCTTGACATCTTTTACATTATAAAAATTTGCGATTTTGAGATCCTTGCCTGCACCCTCACTTCTGCTCACTAGAATACAAAAATGTAATGCAGAACATGATGGTCTTATATAGACATCTTCTTGTACTAGACAGATTGTCACCACATGTGAATTTCTGTGACACTGTAATTGCAAAATATCAGATCCTCCTGTAATGGAGACTGTGACTGCGTGGGGTATACTCTCTACTTCTGATTACATTGTGTGCAATTAGTATGGGACTCCCTATGCATTCTTATTCTGAGGAAAGGTGAGTCTATGAGGTATGGTCTGTTCTGGGTTGTGGTGTAGTGTGGCATGGTTTGGTCTGCTGCAGGTGCAAGATTGTTGTTTTTTTACCTCAGGCGCTGCTGCGCCATCATTGGCTGGCCTTGTCACGTGGGCGCGTTTTCGCGCTCTTCGGGGGGGCGGGCCTTGCGGATGACGTTTTCCGCATCACTTCTCCGCGGCCCACCCCTCGAGGTATATGCGGGCGCCATTTTGGAGCTCCTGTGCTGCGTGTCTGGTGTCTCCCTATCGGGGTCCGTAAGTGCCCCTGCGGGCTGGTTTTTCTTTGTATTTCATTGCATTATGCTTACGGGATCTTTGCTTTATGTCTTGCAGGCGGGTCAAACTTTTTTGTGGTTTCTCCCGGTCCTATCCCCTCTATTTAGCGTTAACTCCTTATTGGGGACTATTGTGATCCATTGTCTCCCACTTCCCTAGCGGGCTATTGGGACATCCCGGGTAGCCTTATTAGCGTCAATCCCAATTGGCCTGTTGTGCCACAATAATCACCATATGGAGGCTTCTCAGGATAATGTGCTTGGGGTTCCTTCGGGACAAGCTCGGCTGTGTATGGCGTGTGGAGTATCCCCTATAAGTGACGATGTCAGGGTGTGTGTACCCTGCGCCCAGCAGATGCTTGCGCTGCAGTCTGGGTTACCGGTGGCTGGGCCTGCGCCCCCTCTGGCTTCGCCTACCCCCCCCCACGCTTACATCTGACTCCTAGTGAGGTGAATACCAGTGGAGAGTCTCAACCTGATTTGGCTGCACGGGTGGCCAGCATTGAAAGACATATTGCTGGGTCTGGCCCGCGTAAGGCTTCTGCTAAGAAGCAGCATTTATCACCTGGTGTTACTCTCTTTCCTATGGAAGCTGAGGAATTTTTTGACATTACCGGTTATACCCCCCTGGAAGAGGGGGAATTATTTTCTGATTCAGAATCATATGAGGAACAGCCTAAGGTTTATGCTGCTGATTCTGGGTCTGACCCATGGGCTTCTGATGATACTGACAGGCTTTTAGCTCACATTTTTGAAGTACTTGGTATCTCTCCTCCTGCCGTGGCTCAGCGGGGGGAGCTGTTTCATACTGTTAAACCACGCTTGGACTTTCCTGAACAAACTCACTTTAATAATCTGGTGCTCAAAGAGTGGCAACGGCCTAGCCGGCTTCCTGGGGTACCAAAGAGTTGGGATAAGAGGTATCCCTTTCCTGCTGAGATGGTTAAACGTTGGTCATGTCCTCCCGAGGTGGATGCACCAGTTCTGGGGTTGTCCAACACATCCGTCATGCATTCCCCTGACTCTACTACCCTGAGGGATGGGGAGGACAAGTGCATTGATCAGTTGGCTTGCCATGCCATGTGTGGGGACCGCGCTGCGTCCGGTCTGTGCCTCTGCCATTACGGCTGTTGCTATTAAAGTGGACCAACACCCTGAGGTGATCGGCCCGGGAATCTATAAGATTCCCGGGTCGATCACCTCACACACCGCGGGACATCCGAGATCGGGATGTCCCGCGGGGTGCACACCCCCCAAAACCCCCGAAAAACCTTACCTCTCCAGCCGCTGCTTCCGCCGCCGCCGCTTCACTCGCGCTCCTCTAGACGTGCGCGCGCCCGCACCGGCCGTCTCTGAATGGCCGGCGCAGGCGCGCACACGTCAAGAGTGACGCGCGGGAGGCGCCAACGGGCAAGCTGCTTGTCGGTCGCTGTCAATCAGCTTGTCCGTCGGCGGTGAGGTAAGTTTTTTGGGGCTTTCTGGGGGGTTTCACACAGCGGGGCACCCCCGATCGGGGTGCCCCGGTGAAGTGGACCAATACCCAGGATAGTCAAAATCCTGGGTGTTGGTCCACTTTAAAAGCTCAAGATTCTCTTAGATGGGGCCCCTGATTATGCAGATAGTGAAGAGTATAGAGCTCTTTTGCGTTGTGAGGAATTTGTTGCATATGTTCTCTCTGCCTTGGATGATACCATTAGAAAGTGTGGCAGGGCATCTGCCTTGTTGGTGGCGATACGTCGCTCGGTCTGGCTGCGCCAGTGGGCAGCTGACAACGCTGCTAAGAAGGCTCTCACTGGTTTTCCTTCAAGGGGCTGCGCCTCTTTGGTGAACGTCTGGACTTGTTTGCTAAGGGAGGCAAGTTACCTCAGCGTAGAAGGCAGCCCCGGTCCTTTCGGGGTTCAGGTGCCTTTCTTCCTTCCTTCCGTGGTTCCAGAATTGGACGGGGAGCTTCCTTTGCTGGAGCCCGCAGAGATTTTTGGGGCAGGGGCAGAGGACGTGGCCGCCCTGGTCCCTCCTGGGGTCCTCCCCCAAGCCCCCTCAGGCATAAAGGGGCACCCTCACCCATCCGGGTGGAGGGACTGCTTCGGCTGTTTGCTCACGTCTGGAGGCGTCATGTCTCAGACCGGTGGATTCAGGAGGTAGTGTCCTCCGGTTACAGCCTGGCCGCCCCCAAGATTCATCAGATCCCGGTTAGCTCAAAACCCCCTGTCAGCTCAGGGTCTGTCCCTTGCTGTCCAAGGCCTTCTGGAATTGGGAGTCATCTGCCGGGTGCCCTTAAGGGAAAGGGGCAAAGGCTACTATTCCAATCTTTTCACTGTTCCGTGGTGACAGTCTCCCAGCAAGGGGCCAGAAAGGATCTGCCCCCCAGCAGGTTCCTTGAGTCCAGCCACCACGATAGAGACCGCCTGGCCAGAGGGGACAGAACAAACACCTGATCCAAGGACCCGATCCCGATCCCATAATGACAAGAGGTGAAGCTGAAGAGGTCTCATGTGAAACTGAACATATGGTGTCCATCTTGATGGAAAATCGGCTGCCTGCCTCGGTTGTTAATACCATGATCAGGGCTAGGAAAAGGTCCTCTTCTTCCATCTACTATAGGGTTTGGCGTACTTACATTGACTGGGGCGAGTCTAAGTCGCTTCCCTTTTGTGTGTTTTCTATTCCTAGGATTCTGGAGTTTCTGCAACATGGTTTGGATCTGGGTCTTCAGCTCAGTACTCTGAAAGGTCATGTTTCTGCCTTGGCCATTTTCTTCCAAAGATCTTTTGCTCAGCATCCCCTGGTCAAGACCTTCTTCCAGGGGGTTACTCACGTGCGTCCCCCCACGTAAGTCTATGTTACCAGTCTGGGATTTGAACTTGGTCTTATCTGCCCTGCAGGGGTCTCCCTTCGAGCCCGTGCAGGGGGCCCTTTTGTCCATTCTTACACTTAAGGTAGTCTTTTTGGTGGCTATTACTTCTGTTAGGCATGTTTCTGAGTTGGCGGCGCTTTCTATCAAACCCCCTTGCTTTGAGAGACACCAGGACAAGGTGGTGTTTCGTTTTAAGCCAGACTTTCTGCCTAAGGTTGTTTCTGCTTTTCATCTCAATCAGGACATTGTTTTGCCTTCTCTGTGTCCTAATACTAGTAACTCTAAGGAGAGGGTTTTACACTCTTTGGATGTGGTCAGGACTCTTTTTGGTGGCTACTGAATCCTTCAGGAAGACTGATGCTCTTTTTGTGCTCCCGTCTGGACCTAAGAAGGGTCTGGCTCCAGCTAAATCTACTATCAGCAAGTGGATTCGTCAGGCTGTGATTCAGGCCTATTCTGCTAAGGGGAAGAAGTTTGCAAAGACGAAGTTTGCAAGGCCGCTACTTGGTCTTCTGTTCATACATTTTCTAAGTTTTACAAGGTTGATGTTCGGGCTTCAGCTGATGCTGCTTTTGGCCGCAAAGTTTTGCAGGCGGCAGTGGTTTAAACTGTCTGCTCTAACTTTTTGGGGATCCCACCCTACCTTACGGACACTGCTATTGGATGTCCCAATTGGATGTAATGAATATTCTGGAACAGGACATGCTTTATACTTAGAATAATACAATTCTGTGATTATTCACCTGTAGAATTGGTATTATACGTATACAGCATGTCCTGCTCCACCCCGCCCTTGTTATCATTATTTTTAGTTACCTCTTTATGGTGATTGTTCTTATGTTCAATATTTGATAATGGTTATAGTTCTCCCGGCTTCATTTTAACTGTTTTTCAATGCTGGGGAATTGTGGGAGGTCCCTGGTATATATGGGGCCGAGAGGAGCCACTCTTCTGTCTCTGCAGTCCAGCGCCATCTTGTGGATGTATTACCCAAGTGTAATGAATATTCTGGAACAGGACGTGCTGTATACGTATAATACCAATTCTACAGGTGAGTAATCACAGAATTGTATTTTTACCCATTAACCTTTTATTGGTATTTTATTAGGCTAACAAAACCTGAGCTTTACATAAAATTAACTACGCTTTCCTCACTAGGCCAAATGTCTGAAAGCACTCCTGTTGGGAGGTGGAGCAAGAAACAAAAAAGAGCTTTTAACCCCCAACCCAAACTGTTAGGAAATTACCTTTGATGAAGATAAAACCGTATCCTTGATAACTGCTCTCATATGTTCACTATAACTATGAAAATATGGTGGCCTAACAGAAGGAGCCATCCGATAGATGTCATGCAGCCAGCAGACCATCTGCTCTCCCACCTGTAAGAGATCTGAGTACCTAGAACTTTTGAATTTGGGCATCCCAGATTAACAGAGTCCCCAAAACACCCAGATCAGCCCGCAAATGATGAGCCCCTTAGCAAAACAAGTGGGCAGAAAAGATGCCTGACTCCTGGGTGTGTCAAGTGGGGTACCCAGACTATCCACTCCTGGTAAACCATTAAAAGGGGGGTTGAGCTGGGATAGGAGTAGCTCTTACCTCACCATTAGTTGGGACAATCTGCATGCAGGATCACTTTGACAGAGCTTCTAATTTTCCTTATCTCCTGAGACTCAATTGATCTTTCGTGGAAAAAATAATTATTTAATTAGGACTTAAATAAAAATATATTATATCAACTTTATTCATTTGAATTGAAAAAAAGAGAAAATATGTGGATGCTTAAATACAATGAAAACCAAACACTTGTCATAGGGTGTACTGACTTTTTCACGGTGCTGGACCTTCTGCTGCTGACATACTGTAGTCCTTGTGAAGTTTTAATATAAAATGCTGCCACCTTGTGGCTTAATTCAAATTTTCAACTGCACATAAACAAGACACATGGGGAAAAAAAGTTAAATCACCAAGTACAGTACAACAGGGTGACTAAGATTAGTTGTTACTGGATAGATATGTAATCTTGTAATATGTAATAGTTGATGTAGTCTTTGAGTCTACAAAACAGGGGTCTGAAGCTATTAGAAATCATTCACTTTGTTGTTGAAGCTATTTAAAAAATAGTGCATCTGGGGACCTACTATGGAAAGCGAAGGTATGGATATGTAACTAACTACCCCTTCCAGTAAAATGGGGTGTTCCAGACCTGAATTACATGGCTGGTGGGGGCTGTGCTATGGACTGGAGGTGTCAAGGGATCGGTCATTTTGATATGACCATGGGTGGGGTGAGTAGGTCCTGGCAAGGAAAAGCAGGCAGGGGAGTATTTGGGGGGGGGGGTCATTTTTCTACTTTGAGGATTGGTAAGTATCCCCGCCCTTCTACCCTTGTAGGGGAGCTATTTTTTCCCATTACCTACTGGAATTTGTAACAGGTGGAGACATTGCGGGTGGTTTAGAGCTGTTTGTTACAAGGTAGGTTTTTCGGAATGGTAAATTCAAGTGATCTTCTAAACCATTTGATTTTAAACCGGACCACCTGACACAGTTGAAAAAGAAAATTCCCCAAACTCCCTTGCTCCATCTGTAAGCATGATACTGAATCACTGTCAGCACCTACATTTGCGACTGCATGTACCCAAAGCTGACACGCCACCTTACTGATTTTCTTGTGATAGCGGCCATTTTGGAGCTTCCTCTCCCAGCATCTCAGCCATGCTGCTGTCTGAATTCATCTGACATAACTGACAATGCACAGTAGCAGGAAATCAAGCAGCACCAGGCAGCCTGTAAATACATGACCTGCCATTTTGTTTCTAAAATTTACCGCAGCAGGAGTTAAAAAAAAGATAAATACATTTTTATGTACAGCAATCTAAATTGCCCTGGGGAGGGATGCATTTGAGCACTGTTTGCTGTGTTGGTCTGGGTTGTCATTTTTGATTGTTGGTCCTATTTAAGTGTTGATTCCTCTAAGTTTCAGGTGTTTTTGGCTGAAGGTTTTAAAAAAAATAAATAAATAGCATCTTACCTTGCTAAGCTTTCCTCCAACACAGTGCTGCCTCTCAGCTTGCGTCCTGAATGAGAAAATATACTTCCTTATCTGCACCTCAATGTGGGCCACCAATGCTAGCTCAAGGAGCTAGTCCAGGCCAAACCCCCTCAGTGTTGATGGATTGAATGTGCTGGCAGCTTAATCCCTTCCTCCCCACCCAGCCTACTCCAAGCAAACACTTGCGATCCCAGCACTGCCCCATCCATTATTCTGCATAATTAGCAGCATCACAGCTCCAAGGGCCACACCCACATTCTTCAGAAGATAAATCCTGAGGTAAAATTGTAAACCTTGATATCCTGGCCATTTCTTCTTCAATTTAAAAACGTAGCCCAACACAATGGTCTAACATTTGGCTATACTCCTACTGTCAGGGGCATAATGAACTCGCTGGCAAACCTTAGAGCACAGAAACCTTAAGGAAAGCAAACATCTAAGTGAGCAACAAAAGTTCCAGCTACTGAGTAATAAAAAACATCCATATTAACAACCTTCAAAAGCGAAGTTTACATAGGTTTACATAAGTTACATAAGTTTACATAGGCATGCTGCAGTAACCAATGACGCTTTTCAAAGCCAGTGTTGGCTCTTAGTCATATACAGAGCTACCCAAATAATACAACTTATATATGCTAAGACTCTCACCTCTACATGATTAAATCATCTGTGGGAGCCGCCACTGCCGCCCGAGATGCCCTTGCACACGGTTCGCCATCCTCTTCACTGCCACAAAGCCATTGGCCATCTGTATATTAAACGAACCAATTGCAAGGCAGTAGGAGGGACGAAGTGCTCCAGCTGCTGATGTCAAAGCAATGAATCGCACTCAATAAGGAAGTGTTTTACTGGAACACAATGCGTCCCAGAGACACTTCCTGATGAGGAGGGATGGGGGCCATGCACACAGAGAATCACAAGCAGCGGCAACCATTTTGGCCACAGTTTCTAAATAAACAAGCTTATAAATATAATATATATATATCAACAATATCCTATTCAAAATAAGAGGGAATAATATTCTATTGCTTCATAACTCATTATGATTTTAAAATTACTTCATATTATTTATCACAAAAGAAGTGTATATCAAATACTCTACTCTATGTTAACAGACATATAATTGCAGTTACTGGGAATAAATATATGTAAGATTATATGCCACATATAGAGTAAACCGATTACTCCTCCTGATCAAAAAGAAAAGTACAACCTGCGCCAAGATTAATATCAAATCAGGAATTCAATCCCTGTGGTTGCCTAGTTCTAAGATAAAATATCCAATTGAATTCTAGCATAAGCGTAAGAAGGGTCTTACGAATATTACACCCCTCCTCCCCATATGGACCTAATTGTACTCTATCAATTAATTGTATCATAAGGGAATCAAATTTGTTATTGTTTCTCTATACAATGTTTAGCTACATTAGACATTCCTGCTTTATATGTTCTCTTTATGTCCCCTATGTGTTCTGACCAACGAGTTTTAGTTTTCCTGATGGTACATTCTGTGTATTGCAGGCAAGGCCGGATTATAGGCAGGTCACAAGGGGGGGGGGGCCCTTGGGCCTCCACCATTTGCCCTTACAAGAGGGCCTCCACAACCTTTGGGGGTATTGGGATTTGCGGCACTGCAGATTAGTCCGGTCGACCCCGATCCATATGCCCTTGCAGGGGTATATACCTGAGGTTCTCATCTTTCCAGTGGGTCATTAGCACCCCTAGGTCCAGAGATCCAGCACTTGGAAATGTACCACCCCAGCACCCGCAAGCAATGATACCAGGAATTTGCGGTACTGTTGCTTGGTCTGACCTGCCACCAATCTACATGGCCCTACAGAGGGTTATACCTGAGGGCTTCCCTGTTAGCCTCCCTAGGTCTGGAGATCCAGCTCTCAAAAGTGTAACACCCCGGCACCAGCAAGCAATGGTACTGGGAATTTGCGGTACCGCTGCTTGGTCCGGGCAGGCCCACTCCACATGCCCTTGCAGGGGAGTATACTCAAGGTACCTTCCTTTCCAACAACACCAGTCATTACCCCTCTAGGTCTGAAGATCTGGCACTCGGAAGTGTACCACCTGTGTATACTGGACACTGCACGACACTGGACTTTTGCTTTAATGGAAAAAAAAATACTGCTCAGGGGCCTCCACCATACTTTATCCAGCCCTGGTTGCAGATTACAATCAGTACATGTAATTAAATAAACTACATTCTTACTTTCACAATTTAAAAATGACTTTTTTCCTATTGCATGGCACGGCCTGCTTCAAGAAGTCCTTACGTATGGGATATTCCGCCACAAGGTGGCGCAGTGTACTGCAGAAGAGTTGTGGCTCCTCCCGGCACCATATAAAAACAGGATCACCAAGAGACCTCCCCAGTGTTTCCTCTGCAGTGATTCTGCGAAGATAGAAGATGGCTCTCTATATTGCGCAGGTGAGCGGGGCAACCAAGCCTGCGGCCCTGCAAGTCTATTTCCGCCCGCTTCTGGACCCTCTGTGCCTCCCAGCCTCGGCTGACGGATCGGGTGAGGGTAGAGGAGCACTTGGGTCAGGTGCTCAAGGAGCGCTGCTCCAAGCCGCAGACCCTGTACCACAAAGGGTAGCCAGCCATAGGCTTTATGGTGTGCCTACTGAGGGATGCGGAGTTCCTGTCCTAGCTTCTGAGGGGGTGAGGGGGGGGACTGTGTTCTGGTCATCCCCTTGTTTTGCCTTGTTTGGTTTCTGGGGTTCCCCCCCCCCACCCTGGCCCAGCTCCTGGCGCTGCCTGCTCGCTCTCCTCTCCCCCCCTCCCCGGCGTGTGTTTGGGGGGGGGGGTGGGTGGTAGCGGCGAGGGGCTTTTAACGCTGTTTTTCGCCACCGTCTCTGCTTTGTACTCCGCTCCGCATGAGCGCCGCTTTCACGCTCTTTGGGGGGGCGGGCCGCCCCTCGAGGTTCTTCTGCCGGCGCCATTTTGAGCCTGCTGCACGTCTGGGGCCCCTCTTCCTCTCTGGGCTGCGGCGGTGATCGTTTCCTGTGTCGCTTCCTCCCGTGGTCTGGCGGCTTGGTGATCCTTCGGTCTCCTTGGTCCGTGAGTCCCCTTTGGGTTTTTTTTCCCTTGGGTCATGGGCTGCGGGATGCTTATGTGCATGTTACTTATGTCTTTCAGGCGGGACAACTGTGGGTTGTGGTTTCTCCCGGTTCTGCTCCTTACCCCCCTCATCTCCCCCTTTCTGGCTTCTGGGTGCATCCCTTGGGGGGGTATCCCGGGTGGCTTTATATTAGCCCTTAACCTGTGCTGGCCTATTGCGCCTGTGTTAATCACCATATGGAAGCTTCTGGGGATAGCGTGCTCGGGGGTCCTTCGGGGCAATTCCGGCTGTGTGCCATGTGCGGGGCATCCTCTTTGAGTGGTAGTGGCGCGGTGTGCGTGCCGTGCGCCCAAGGTATCATTGCGGCCCAGGCTGGGTTGAGCGCTTCTCTTCCCAGTTCTGCACTCCCTTCGGCATCGCCTACCCCCCCGTGCCTGCATTTAGCCCCCAGTGAGGGGGATACTAGCAGGGGGTCACAATCTGATCTGGCACTTCGTGTGGCCAGCATTGAAAGGCAGTTTGCCAGGCCTGTTCCAGATAAGGCCTCTGGCAAGAAGTGGCACCTGGCTCCCACACCCTCCCTCTTTGCTGAGGAGGATGAGGGAATTGATGCCCTTGGTGGCCGTTACTCCCTAGAGGAGGGGGAGCTTTTTCAGGACTCTGACTCCTCTGGGGACCAGCAGGAGGGGTATGACAGTGACCCTGGTTCTGCATCTGGGGAGGATTCATGGCTCCCTGATGACACTGATAGACTGTTGTCTGACATTTTTGAAACCTTGCACATTGCCCCCCCCCGAGGTGGCTAAGAGGAAGCAGGGTGAGCTCTTTCGTCCTGATAAACAATGTCTGGAGTTCTCTGAGCAGGGCCATTTCTCTAATATGGTGCTCAAGGAGTGGGAACGTCCTAATAGATTGCCCGCGGTACCCAAAGGGTTGGATAAGAGGTATCCCTTTCCTGCTGACCTAGTCAAGCGATGGTCGTGTCCCCCTGAGGTGGACGTTCCCGTTCTAGGGCTGTCCAACACCTCGGTCATGCCTTCCCCTGACACTAATACACTGCGGGACAGTGCGGACCGACGTATGGATCAGCTGGCCTGCCATGCTTTTACATTTGTGGGGGCTGGGCGGCGTCCGGTCTGCGCCGCTGCCATTACAGCTATTGCTCTTAAGAAAAAGCTCAAGCATCTCACTGATGGCGCTATGGCTGGTAGAAGGAGGGAGGATTATAGGGCCCTCTTGCTTTGCTCTGATTTTGTTGCCTTTGTCCTTACTGCCATGGATGATGCGGTCCGGCTGGGTGGTAGGGCCTCTGCCCTCTTGGTGGCTATGCGCTGCTCTGTTTGGTTGCGTCAGTGGGCAGCTGACACTTCAGCTAAGAAGGCCCTCACTGGGCTTCCTTTTTGCGTGGCTACGGCTCTTTGATGAGAGCCTGGATGTTCTAGCCAAGGATGGTAGGCTACCTCAGCGTAGGAAGCAGCCTCGGCCCTTTCGGGGTCCTTCCTCCTCCTCCTTTCGTGCCTTTAGAGGGGGTCGTGGCTCCCTCTTCTCGGGTAGCCGCAGAGAGTCTTGGGGATGTGGCAGGTCCCGTGGTCGCCCCCGTCACTCTTGGGGGGCCAAGCCCAAACTCCATCCCAAGGCCCCTCAGGCATGAGGAGGCACCCTCACCCATCTGGGTGGGGGGATGGCTTCGGCTCTTTTCTCACGTCTGGAGGCTCCGCGTCTCAGACCGGTGGATTCAGGAGGTGGTGTCCTCCGGTTACAAGATAGAGTTTGCAGCCTGGCCGCCCTCGAGATTCCTCAGATACCGGATGTGTCAAAACCCTCTGTCAGCTCAGGGTTTGTGCCTTGCAGTTCAATGCCTGTTGGAGTCAGGAGTCATTTGCCTGGTGCCTTCCCAAGAACAGGATCAGGGGGAACTACTCCAATCTTTTCACGGTCCCCAAAAAGGACGGGTCTTTGAGGCCCATCCTGGACTTGAAGGGTCTCAACAAGTTTGTCAGGTTCAAGCACTTTTGCAAGGAGAACCTACGCTCGGCTGTCAGTACCCTTCACTCGGGCAACTTCATGACCACCGTGGACATCAAGGATGCCTATCTTCACGTGCCAGTCTTTCCAGGTCATCAGAGATTCCCGAGGTTCGCTCTAGAGGATCAGCATTACCAGTTTGTGGCTTTACCGTTCGGTATCACCTCGGCGCCTCGGGTGTTCACCAAGGTGCTGGCGAGCGTGATGGCTCTGTTGCAGAACCAGGGCATTCGCACCCTACCTTACCTGGACGACATTCTGATTGCGGCTCGATCTCTTCATCAGACCGCGAAGGATACTCAGGTGGTGACCTCCACTCTCGCGTCCTTCGGCTGGGTGATCAACTTTCCCAAGTCTTCACTGTCTCCGTCTTTGGTGAGATCCTTTCTGGGCATGACTCTGGATACCTTTTAGGTCAAGGTATTCCTGCCTCAGCAGAAAGTGGAGGGCCTTCAGAAGCAGGTACGGGCTCTGCTCTTGTGTCCCCATCCCTCCATCCGGCAAGGGATGCAGTTAGTGGGCCTGATGGTGTCCTGCTTTGAGGCGGTCCCCTTTGCTCAGTTTCACATGAGACCTCTTCAGTTGCACCTCTTGTCATTTTGTGATCGGGACCCTGTGTCCCTGGATCAGGATTTTGCTCTGTCCCCCCTGACCAGACAGTCCCTCTCGTGGTGGCTGGATTCAAGGAACCTTCTAGTGGGCAGGACCTTTCTGCCTCCGTGCTGGAAAACTGTCACCACAGATGCTAGTCTGACCGGTTGGGGGGGCTTTTGGAAGTCTCTGAATTTCCAGGGTTGGTGGGGCCCCCAGGAGGCCCATGCTCCCATCAATGTCCTGGAACTGAGGGCGATCAGGTTGGTTCTTTCTCAGCTGACCACACACCTTCGGGGTCAGGCTGTTCAGATCCGCTTGAACAACCAGACGGCGGTTGCCTACATCAACCATCAGGGAGGGACTCGGAGCAAGCGAGTCCTCAAGGAAATGTCCCTGATACTGTCTTGAGCGGAAGAGAATGTCCCTTGCATCACGGTGGTCTACATTCCGGGGGTGGAGAACCAGGAGGCAGACTCCCTGAGCAGGGGGACGTCTCAGCTGGGGGAATTGTCCCTCAGCAACAAGGTATTTCACTCCCTGTGTCACAGCTGGGGTCAGCCGGATGTGGTCCTGTTTGCGTCCCGCCAAATCACAAGCTTCCAAGATTTGTCTCTCTGTCGCAGGATCCTCTGGCCTTCGCCACGGATGCGCTAGCTATTCCTTGGATGGAGTTTTGGCTCCTCTATGTGTTCCCTCCCTTTCCTCTGCTGGGCAGGGTGCTGCGCAAGATAGCCCAGGAAGGGGTACCAGCCATCCTGGTGGCCCCCTGTTGGCCAATGAGGGTGTGGTTTGCAGACGTCGTGCAGTTGGCAGTAGATTGGTACATTTTGCCCAAGGATCCAGATCTTCTCACTCAGGGACAGCTGCGCCATCCCAATTTACAAACGGTGGCTTTGACGGCTTGGCTGCTGAAACCTCCATCTTGACGGATAAGGCCTCTGTTGTTGATACTATGATTCGGGCTAGGAAGAAGTCCTCGTCCTTTATCTACTACAGGGTCTGGCATGCTTACATTGCCTGGTGTGAGTCCAAGTCTCTTCCTTGTCGTGTGTTTTCTATCCCCAGGATTCTGGAATTTTTACAACATAGTTTGGATTCGGGCCTTCAACTTAGTACCCTCAAGGGACAGGTGTGAGCTATGGCAATTTTTTTCCAAAGATCCTTTGCCAATCACCGGCTGGTTAAGACTTTTTTCCAGGGAGTTACTCATGTGCGTCCGCCACATAAACCTATGCTACCGGTTTGGGACTTGAACCTGGTATTGTCTGCTCTGCAGGGTCCTCCCTTTGAGCCTATCCGCGGGGCGGCGTTGCCTATTCTGACTCTTAAGGTGGCCTTTTTGGTGGCTATTACTTCAGTCAGGCGAGTCTCTGAGCTGGCTGCGTTTTCCATTAAACCTCCTTATTTTGAGCGGCATCAGGATAAGGTGGTGTTTAGGTTTAAGTCGAATTTCTTGCCCAAGGTTGTGTCTGCTTTTCATCTCAATCAGGACATTGTCTTACCTTCCTTGTGGTTGTGTCCTAACCCTGCTAATTCCAAGGAACGGACCCTGCATTCTCTTGATGTTGTCAGGGCTCTGAAGTTTTATTTGGTTGCTACTGAGTCTTTCAGGAAATCTGATGCTCTTTTTGTTCTTCCTGCGGGACCAAGGAAGGGCTTGCCTCCGTCTAAATCTACTATCAGCAAGTGGATTCACCAGGCGGTGGTACAAGCCTATTCTGCTAAAGGGAAGGTTCCTCCTTTCCGGGTTACTGCTCATTCCACTTGTGCTATTGGTGCTTCTTGGGCCTTTCAGCACCAAGCTTCTGTTGAACAAGTTTGTAAAGCTGCAACTTGGTCTTCTGTTCATACTTTTTCCAAGTTTTACAAGGTTGATGTTAAGGCCTCGGCTGATGCTGCCTTTGGCCGCAAGGTACTTCAGGTAGTGGTTTAAACTGCCTGCTTCTACTTTTTGGGGATCCCACCCTACCTTACGGACACTGCTGTTGGATGTCCCATACGTAAGGACTTCTTGAAGCAGGCCGTGCCATGCACCTGTAGAATTGTTTTTACTGCTTCACCCCACCCTTGTTATCGTTATTTTTGGTTGCCTCTTTATGGTGATTGTTCCAAGTTAGTTGAGGTTGTTACCTTTTTTACCTTTATTATCTTCTGGCTTCTTGTATAACTGCTTGTCAACACTGGGGAGGTCTATTGGTGATCCTGTTTTTATATGGTGCCGGGAGGAGCCACAACTCTTCTGCAGTACACTGCACCACCTTGTGGCGGAATATCCCATACGTAAGGACTTCTTGAAGCTGGCCGTTCCATGCATAGTAAAAATAAATCTACAGGTGAGTACTCACAGAATTGTATTATTTCATATTCTCTAATTGTGACACTGGTTTTCCCTTGAGTTACTGTACTACACATGGGACAACATGGTCTGTAGCACTTATAACAACCTGTTGTAGTGAGCCAATTGTCTCACTCTTCAAAGATTTTAATACGCTAGGACAGGGGATCCTAACATTTTTTTTCATTAAGTACCACTTTCCAATTTCTGATTATATCCAAGTACCACTTGGGTGGTGCATTAGCACTGTCAGTCACCTTAAACAATAATCAAAACACACGAAACATCCATTTAAAATGCACGAACCACACAAAAATGGGGATGTTTTTTTTTGTTTATGGTGCAAATCAGGATTCAATGAAGTCTAAATGGCAGCAGGTCAGGTTGGGGAACCGGTAAGTCTGCAGCCTAGTTGAGTACCATCTGATAGGATCTTGAGTACCACCATAGGTACTAGTACTACCTGCTGGGAACCCCTACGCAGGGGGAAAGAATAGATGCTAATCTTTCCTTAATCCTTCTTTGCTACCACATTTATTCTTTTGTCTACTAATGGAGATAGTATTTTGTCACATCTTAAAACTTTTTTTTTTTGACTAGCGTTTTGATATCTTGAAACTCTATAAGCGGTTGAATAAATTTAATAAATGCTAATAAACTGGATGGTTTACTGGACCTAGTAGCTGGAACTTTTGTTGCTCACCAACATTTGGCTATGTCTGAAATATTACTTTCAGCCATTGTTTTTATGCCCTTCAATATAAACGCAATATGGACATTGTATTACTGTGCTAAAATGTTTATTAATGTGATGGTTAATTTGTGGTTTAAAGCAATGGAGCTATGGTAATTTATGTTGGTCTAGGTTGGCCGATTTGTAAATAAATCATTTCTGTCCATGCCGGTGTATGTGTTTTTATGGGTAAGTTTTTTGGGGTGTTAGAAAGGGAATAGCAGGCTGGCCCCTCATTCAGCAGTGAACAGGCATCAGCATGTGCCCCTTTTTAGTGTAACAATTACTGTACTATACAGACTTTTGTAATGCAGTTATTCTTCTAGCTGTGAAAAATAGCATGCCACAATAAGTCCCATTGCACTAGTGAACATACAGCTCAAACTCCTCGCTTCAAGGACTGCTTTTATCTGTACAGTGGTAGTTACATTTATTTCATTCTGTATTCTGCAGACAAATCCAAGTTTGCCGTGCTTGTGCTTATTCTTACAAGGCTTGTATTAAGGGTCTAAGGAGTGGGTATTATAGCAATAATAACGTATTATTCCAGAAATCACAGTAACTTGAGATGATCTTCTCATTCATTTAATTATAGAGGCATTTTAAACTCAGTGGTGGTTTATTACCTTTCAGCAGCAGAACAATAATGCACTTTCAGAAAACAATCCCTTCTTTGATATTAATGTGCTGCTGTCTCTTTTCCAGGAATTCAGATGTATATATGCAATAATGAACATTATGGGTATCTCCCTGTACCTCTGAAACCACATCAGACCTTAGAAGATGACATTGAGAGCTTCGCTCACGTGCTTACGGAGGCAATGAGTAAGTGGGATCTTATACATTATTTACAAAGCAAAGGTTACAGACACTCAATTCATATTGGTGCATTTCAAGTAGTGGTATTGTATATTAAGATTGGGTCACTGTATGAAGCATGGGAGTGTTCCAAAACAGGGCCATCTTGGGTTAAGAGCCACCCTGGGCCAGAAATCAGAATGGTGCACCTTAACACTTATACATTCCTTCTGTCCATTTCTAGTGTTGTCTAAGAATGAATCTATGTAACACTCACTTTCAAACAACACCAAAGATGGATAGAGATGGGAAGAAAGATAGAGGAAAATGGAGCACCTAATTAGCATTAGAATCAACCGTGACTACCTGTGTGTTTATAGTTGTGATTGGGTGAAGCAAGCTTTGGAAAAAGACAATAAAGCTTGCACCCCCTCCCTTTACTATTGATCATCAGACTGTGGACAGTGTGGATTAGAAATTACTTTAGTGGTGTCTATAAGCTGATACTATCCAATGTATTAGAACACTAGCAATAGAGAGAGAGGGAGGGAGGAGCACCACCAGGGTGTTTGAAGCATAATATAAGGCTCTTACAGACCCTTCCTATTGATGTTGATTATTATACAGTATCTCAGCGCAAAGGGCCACACCCATTTGCTTCAGAAAAGAAATCATAAGGTGAAATTGTAAACCTCTGTCATTTTGTCTTTAATTTAAAAGCGAAAAACAGTCTGGGCAAACCTAGCCCGACACAATGGTCTAACAATTGCCTTTGTCTGCTGTAACCCTTTAATTATAATACATTAAGTAATATGGTTACATTTTGATTTTAGAAATGAATAGCAGATCAGACCTGCTAATTATAAAAACTTAACCTGAAATTAACCTGTCCACTAGTTTAAGTGAATAATATTTTTTTGAACAGGAACAACATTCAGTCATGTATAGGTAGTGTTGCTGTTACAATTCAGCTTAAAGGAACACCAGCATAACCAAGCTGGCAACTTTAGTGCCCACCATGCCCCAGCCACTGCTGCTGAGGCAGAATGGGGGTGGTAAACACCCATGTTCTCAGCTTCAGTGCATCAGGGCTTCTTGCTGTGGCCACAATGGGACTGCACAGATTGGCACCCCTACTTTGTCTGTACTCCTCAGTTCAAATTAATGGGTCAGCAGGTGTGGCTGCCACTCTGTGAAAATGCTGCCCGAAGAATCAGAGAAATGTGCTGGATGCATAGACAGGTAAGAGATTTTTTTGAACCCTCTCTGTACCTGCCTCCAGAGGTGCATCACGAAATTGTGTAATTAAAAAATCCATATAAAGACATCGGCTAATGAGAGAGGGAAGGAGTCACTTATACACCTAAACTGAATAAAACTCCCGTCAAGCTTCTAGTTTTCTTCATCTGGTAGGAATACAATCCAGGTGTGACAGGTTTGAGTGTTTCGGGGGGACAGAACCTGCCCCCCTGTCAGTGATTTCCTCTTCCCTCTTAAAAAGAAATAAACAAGCCTGGCTGGATAGTTCTTGATGTCAAGTGCATTAGTGACCTCTCCTCCTGCAATGAAGCATATTTATATGGATTTTTATCACTGGGCCATTTTTTCACGATAGTGCTCCTTTATGTTACCAATTTATACATTAGTCACTTTAATAGTTAACACTTTAGACAGAAATAATACTATTTTATTCATGAATATTCAAATATACAGTTTAAAAATGTACCATTATTGTCTTTCAGTTGATCGTCCACCACTAGAAACCTCACGATATGTATATGTACCTCCTAAGTTTGCAGACAAAATGGGATTTGATGAGGTTTGTTTTTACCGTTTCATTTTCTGTGAGGCAAATATAGCTTCCGAGTAAAACTCCAATAACTCCACATGCATACACAGTACCTTAGTACCAGAGTTAAAGCTGACACATGCAATATCATGTAGTGTGCATCATCATTTCATGACAGGCAGTGAGGCAGATTCCCCAATCCCCAATAACAAGCAGTGTGCAAAATATCCCCTATAACAGGCACTTGCAGGATACCCCTCAACCCCCTCCCCCCTGTACCAGGCAGTGTGGCAGATCCCCCCTATCCCTCTATAAAAAGCAATGTGCCAAATCCCCAACACTTCTATAACAGTAAGTGTGTTGTATACCCCCACACCCCCCCTATAACAGGCAGTGGGACAGATCCCCCTCCCTTAATCCCCAACAACAAGCAGCATACAAAATCCCTCCTTCTCATAACAGGCAGCTTGCAGAATAACCCCCCTATAACAGCCAGTGTGGAAGGTCCCCCCCAATCCCGCTTCAGCAGCTTGCAAATTCCCCCCTCCCCTAACCTACCCCCTATAACAGGCAGAGCACCCCCAACCCCCCTATAACAGGCCGTGTCTTAGATCTCTCTCCCCTTTACCGCCCTGAGGGATGACATCGATGGATCCTGGATCGCTTCCAAGGAGAGAAGTGTTTTTTTTTCTCTTCCCCCACTCTGTCTACTCACCTTACCACTGTTCCTGCACCGCTGATTGTCCTCCTGCAGCCCACTAATAAGCTTAACAATCTACCTGAATATGTATTGAAAAGGGGCTCAGCATTCTAGTTTTAAAATGCGCTAACTTTAGTAGTGGTGGGGTGCAAAAAAGCATGTGTCAGCAAACTTAGCATACAATACAAGCTTTAAATAAGACTAACTTATAATGCAATACAACTGAGTAAAACTGCCATCAGGGGTCACTCATGGATTGTGGGAACAGAGCTCGTTATCGATTGAGTACTAAGCAGCCAGGCCCTGCAGAATATGCAGGAGGCTAAAGGGACTATCCGGCACCGATAAATAAATCTTCCTTTACAATAGCTCCCAAAAATCATTCATTATGCATTAAAGCATTTGTTAAATGAGGCGTGATTCAAAAAATAAAGAATATTACAGAAGGGCACAAATATTAGAACTTCTTTAATCGTTGCCTTATTTTGAAATAAGCATGACCTGATTTTTATTTCAGATATTTTAGGGCACCTTTACTGAATCAATGCTTAAGTGTCTTTTTTTCATTTTTATTTATTTTTTTTGTTTAATTTTTTACCCATGGATTTCCTTTAACATTATTTTTAGGTGCAGAGTATGATAAAATGCTTTTAATTTAAATGTAGTCCTGGTAATAATTAAGTTGATGAAGCAATCTAAAACCTGTGATGTATAATGGTCATCCTGTATTAATCTTGCTTTAATCCTAAATAGCTTTCATTTGATTGGCTTGGCCTCAATAAAGCTTAAGAACACCTGGGGGCCATTAGCATAAGGCCGCCAACAGCAGTGAGAAAACTAGTAGAAATACATTCCTGGAATCCTTGGAATTGTTTACAGCTCTGTGCTTTTAACTGGCAACCCTAGGCTGCCTCCAGCTTCCACTGACCCTTATATTGACCCTTGTTAAGTGACTTTCCTAAAATGTATGGCTCAGGGGGATGTGTAGCAAAAGACTCATTTGTACCATGGTAAGGACCAGGGGTTCAGGAAACAAGCCTACTGAGAAATTGAACCCATTTTACAAACCATTTCATTATCACCTAATGTGGCTATGCAGTTCTTTGCACGCAGATGTAGATGAAAAAGGCCATTTTATGTTTTATATCACTACTATAATCTACTATAAATGTTGCCTATCAACAGGGGGAGAGGGGAAAAGCACAGCCAGGGTGTGTCTCTTGCAGTTGTATTTGTCATTGTGGGGGATCATCAATGAAAGAGGGCACAACAAATGCAAATAACACAGTCGTTCTGATTACAATCAAATTAGCTTCACTAGGCTTAATCCAGAAAATATATAGTTGGTTCCATAGTCTTAGTAAGCATTAGATGCAGAACAAATGATGGGCCACTGGGATAAATAAATTACATTTTTATCTTTATCATCACCCTGCCCCCTGCACTTTATCCCGCTCTCCTCTCCTCGGTATGTGTGATGCTTCTGAGTCAAGATGGCGGCGCCCGTATCCTTGAGTCCTGAACAGAGTAGCAGCCCAGTGGGGGAAAGAATAATAAGTACGCGACTAAAAACTTAAAATATATTAATTTTAGATGCTGGGGAATAGTTTTTTAAAGGTTAGGGCGTTTCATTAAATTATGCTGAGGGTCCGGTTTAATGAAGTAACCCTGGTGGAATGTACTATGTAGTGTAAAGTACAGTAGTAAAGTTTGGCTACATTTGTTATATGGTTTATATTTTTCCATGGATCTTCCCTTAGATTTTCTTGATTAATCTAAAACGTCGGCAGGATCGGCGTGTCCGGATGCTTCGCAGTGTATATGAGCAGCAAATCCAAGTGAAGATATTTGATGCTATTGATGGCAAGTATGTACCTACAATGTTTCACAGCTTTTACCGTGTTGGTTCTGTAAAATAGAACCTGATTTTCTTTGTGTTTGAAGCCAATTCCATTTTTTTTTTCAGTTTTGGATCAAATTGTCGTTAGCGACGCTAGTGGTCAGTGATGTAACTAAATGTGGCGGGGCCCTGATGTGAACATTAAATGGGGACCTTTCACAGCTCATACAGTAAACTTTTTTCTGTCTTTTAACTCACTTGGATGCAGCTAGACAACTAAGTGAGCACAATTATGATAATAAGGTGGAGGAGCAAGAATGATGGGGCCCCCGACATTCTGGGCCCTGGTAGGATCGCTCTCCCTGCCCCCCGCTAGTGGTGAGAAGCAAATTGAAGAAATAGGGTGATACCTTTTGTAGGCTAACTTGTGAAAATGTATACTATCCCAGTCAGCTATAAATATGCTGTATATACCTAGTTATATAGTATACAGCTCACATGTATAGTCTACTCAGAGTTACATTTTGCTTACTTGTTGGTGGGTTCCCCCTATGAACATCTCACTTGAGGTGTCTAATATTTCTGACTCTTCCTAATTTAAGTTTAAAGCGTCTCTGCACACAGACCCAACCACAGCTGAATCCAGCACTTACCTTCTGCCTGTTCTCACAGCGCTTGTCTTCATCTGGTAAATGTCCCTGTAGATTAACTATAGGCTGCGATTTCCTGGGGAAACGGTACCTCCCCTCACATCCCGCCCCCCCATTCAGTGGGGGCGTAATTGTTGGCCCCTATTACAATAATTATGTCTTGCTTCCTCCCGTTCCACCCCCTTCCTCCTTTCTCCCCCAATGGCATGAGAGAGCAGTGCCACCTCGCCCCCTTCCTCCCCTCTCCTTCCGGCCCAATGCCAGGAGAGAGCAGCTCAATCTCGCCCCCCTTCCCCCCTCTCCTCCCAGCCCAATACCGGGAGAGAGGAACACCACTTGCATGCTTGGGAGTGTGCACATGTGCTTTGGATGTGCATGAATGCACTTTGAGTGCACGCAATGGCGATTGGGATTGCGGCCATGTGTATTTGGGGGTGGTGGTCTAGACTCCAGCGTCGCCTATCAACAGGGAGAGAAGGGAGAAGCACAGCCAGGATGTCCGACGCAAGTTCTGGAAATCCTACAAACCCCACCCATTATGCTGATTATTATGCAGTAGCACAGAGACAAGGGCCGCCTGGTTTTTGGTGTCACTACTTTATTGATTTCCTCTTCTGGAATGTTAAGTAAACATTTGTGTTAGAATTGTCCCCTATACCTGTAATTTATTTATCGGCTTGCTGAGTGTTGCTCTATTTCCCTTGAGTAAAGCTCTTTATTATAACTGCTGCCTGCAAATCTCAGCAGCCTTCCACTGTCAAGGGTGAGCTCAGAAGTCCCTGATCTGTACACCAAACACAGCACATTGGTGTATGGTTGCTAACTCAACACACTGTTGTTACAGCAAAGTCACACCACATAATGGGTGTAATTTATTTTTGGGTATGAACTAAAACTCACAACTGAGTGAGATTTTTTACACAAACAAAGTGCAATATATACACGTTTAACATAATCATTTTTATTATTTTTTATTATATTTGACCTTTTTTCTTCTTACATTTTTAGAGCTCTTAATACAAGCCAGCTCAAGGCCTTGAACATAGAAGTTATTCCAGAATACCATGATCCATATTCTGGGAGGACACTTACAAGAGGGGAGGTTGGATGCTTCCTAAGTCATTATTATTTGTGGAAGGAGGTAATTAGCACACTTTTTTGTGCAGTATTTTCGTAGCTAAATGAGAAACTGTAATATTTATGTCTAACCATGTGATCTATAGCACATAGACAAAATCTATTACATGTGGTGCAGTTTTGTTGTTCGAGTGCACAATTCCTAGTGGGCTATACTAAGCCTTAGCATGCATCCCTTTCCTCAACTGCCTCATCAGAAGGAAGTGTTTACTTAGATCTGTGGCATATTTCCTTTTAGCCATCAGCTGTTTATTAATACTTAATACATCTCTTATCAGCTCTTTAATGCGGACCAAAAGCAGCCTTTGAGTCTCATGCCCCGCTGTTTGAAACCCCCCGGTATGCTTACCTCGCCAATGAGCACACGTGCGGATTGCACACATAGCTGAAGGATGCAAGTGATGCGGCTGGGATTCTATTCAGCTTCTGCAGCTGCACATTAATATGCACGGCTGGAGAAACTGATTGGACGAGAGCCGCTTCTGCGTCTTGGGCTTGAGGAAAGGTAAGAACAGCAGGCGGTCCGAGAGGGTTTCACACAGTGAACTGGTGTGCCCCAGGAGGATGGACCATAACCTAGGATAGTGAACATTTGGTCCACTTTACTAAGTTTTTTGTCTACCTGAAAAAGTGCTGCATATATTTTATTTTAAATATTATTTTGGTTCATTTTAATACAGTGATGAGAATTACACTCTCTCTCTCTCTCGCACTGAAAGTCCTGCGCAAATGAATATGAATGTCAAATGTGCTTTTATGATATGTCCCTGGACGCTTTTCTGTTTTCGTTTTTCATATGTTTTGCCTGTACTTAGGTTATTGAAAAAGATCTGGAGCAGGTTCTTATTATAGAGGATGATGTCCGCTTCGAGTACCAGTTCAAGAGAAAATTGCAGAAACTGATGAATGATGTTGCAATGGCTGAACTGGACTGGGACCTAATGTAAGTGTAATTATATTTATATACAAGTATGTTCTAGGGTTTTTGAAAATGAAACAAATATTTAATACGCTGTATATGCTTTTTATATCATGTGTGCAGCAGCATGGCTGAAATTCAGAGGACCTTGTCCTCTAGCACACAGTAGAGCCTCAGCAAGAAAAGTAAAGAAACTGTGGCAGGAAATTGGCCGCCCTTACTTCAAAAAAGGTCTTGCATAGGTCTAAGAAAACTGGCCTCATAACTGCTTTGTAGGCTATAACTCTAACCATTCAAAGAAATCTTCTACCAAAGGATTAAACATTACTAATACAAATATAAGAATACTAGAATATGGAGGAAGGGTTGCTTATACTCTCCCCATGTGAAAAAATATTGCTTAGCTTGTTTTTCCTATTGCATGGCACGGCCTGCTTCCAGAAGTCCTCCTTACGCTGGGTTATTCCGCCACAAGGTGGCGCAGTGCACTGCAGAAGAGTTGTGGCTCCTCCCGGTTCCATATAAAAACGGAATCACCATAGACTTATCCAGTTTTCTCTCTGCAGTGATTCTACAAAGATAGAAGATGGCTCTCTATATTGCGCAGGTGAGCAACCAAGCCTGCGGCCCTGCAAGTCTATTTCCACCCGCTTCTGGACCCTCTGTGCCTCCCAGCCTCGGCTGACGGATCGGGTGAGGGTAGAGGAGCACTAGGGTCAGGTGCTCAAGGAGCGCTGCTCCAAGCCACAGACCCTGTACCACAAAGGGTAGCCGGCCATAGGCTTTATGGTGTGCCTACTGAGGGATGCGGAGTTCCTGTCCTAGCTTCTGAGGAGGTGAGTGTTTTTTGGGGACTGTTTACTTGTTCTGGCGTTTTGGGGTCCCCCCCCTATACACGGCCTGGGCTTTCGCTGCTCGCTCGCTCGCTCGCCTTCCCCTCTCCCTCCCCATCGTGTGCTCGGGGGAGGGGGTGGTAGCGGCGAGGGTGCTTTTTGCTGTTTTTTTTACTGTGTATTTAACTGTTTTCGCCGCTTTATACTATGCTCCGCGGCGGGCGGCGCTATATCTGTGAGACGTTTTTTTCTCCTTGTGATGACGCCGGCGAGGTTACGTGAGCACCGTTTTCACGCTCTTCGGGGGGGGGGGGGCAGGGCCGGGACGCGTATCGTGTTGTCCTCCCGTGGCCCGCCCCTCAAGGTTCCTCTGCCGGCGCCATTTTGCTTCTGCTGCGCGTCTGGGGCCCTTCTCATCCCGGAGCTGCGGCGGTGATCCCCATCTATTGTCGCTTCCTCCTGTGGTCTGGTGGCTGGTGCCCTTGCCCTACTTGGTCCGTGAGTCCCCTTCGGGGGTTTTTGGTTTTACTTGGGGCCTGTACTGCGGGATACTTATGTGTCTTTACTTATGTCTTTCAGGCACTGCGTAGCCCCAGTATTGAAAGGCAGCTTGCCAGGCCTGTTCCACACAAGGCCTCTGGCAAGAAGCGGCACCTAGCTCCCGTGACATCCCTCTTTCCTGAGGAGGATGAGGGACCTGATACTTTTGTTGTCCTTTACCCCCTAGAGGAGGGGGAACTCTTTCAGGACTCTGACTCCTCTGGGGACCAGCAGGAGGGTTACGGCAGTGACCCCGGGTCTGCGTCAGGGGAGGACTCATGGTTCCCTGAGGACACTGATAGCCTGTTAGCTCACATTTTTGAAATCTTGCACATTGTCCCCCCCTGAGGTGGCTAAGAGGAAGCAGGGTGAGCTCTTTCGTCCTGATAAACAGTGCCTGGAGTTCCCTGAGCAGAGCCATTTCGCTAACATAGTGCTCAAGGAATGGGAACATCCTAGTAGATTTCCCACGGTACCCACAGGGTGGGATAGGAGGTATCCCTTTCCTGCCGACCTGGTCAAGCGATGGTCGTGTTCCCCTGAGGTGGACGCTCCCGTGCTAGGGCTGTCCAACAGTCATGCCTTCCCCTGACACTACTAGACTGCGGGACAGTGAGGACCGGTGCATGGATCAGCTGGCCTGCCATGCCTTTGTGTGTGTAGGGGCTGGGCTGCGCCCGGTCTGCACTGCTGCCATTACAGCTATTGCCCTTAAGAAACAGCTCAAGCGTCTCCATGGGGGGCGCTACGGCTGGTAACGGGGGAGGATTATAGGTCCCTTTTGCTTTGCTCTGATTTTGTTGCCTTTGTCCTTACTGCCATTGATGATGCGGTACGGATGTGTGGTTCAAGCAGGTTCGCATGGAGACTCTACGCTCGGCGGTCAGTACCCTGCGCCCGGGCGACTTTATGACCTCAGTAGACATCAAGGATGCCTACCTTCACGTGCCAATCTTTCCAGGTCATCAGAGATTTCTCAGGTTCGCTATAGAGGATCAGCATTACCAGTTTGTGGCCTTACCGTTCCGTATCACTTCGGCCCCTCGGGTGTTCACCAAGGTGCTGGCGGGCGTGATGGCTCTGCTGCGGAATCAGGGCATTCACATCCTCCCTTACCTGGACGACATTCTGATTGCGGCTCAGTCTCTCCATCAGGCTGAGAAGGATACTCTGGTGGTGACCTCCACTCTCGAGTCCTTCGGCTGGGTGATCAAATATCCCAGTCTTCACTGTCTCCGTCTTTGGTGAGGTCCTTTCTGGGCATGACTCTGGATACCTCTCAGGTCAAGGTATTCCTGCCTCAGCAGAAGGTGGAGGGCCTGCAGAAGCAGGCACGGTCTCTGTTCTGGTGTCCCCACCCAGTTGGTGAGCCTGATGGTGTCCTTCTTCGAGGAGGTCCCCTTTGCTCAGTTTCACATGAGACCTCTTCAGTTGCACCTCTTGTGAGTTTGGGATCGGGACCCTGTGTCCCTGGATTAGGAGTTTGCTCTTTCCCCCTTGACCAGACAGTCCCTCTCATGGTGGCTGGACTCGGGAACCTTCTAGTGGGCAGGACCTTTCTGCCCCCGTGCTGGGAAACTGTGACCACGGATGCCAGTCTGACCGGTTGGGTGGGCTTTGGAAGTCTCTGAAGTTCCAGGGTCGGTGGGGCCCCCAGGAGGCCCATGCTCCCATCAATGTCCTGGAACTGAGGGCTATAAGGTTGGTTCTGTCTCAGCTGACCACACACCTTCGGGGTCGGGCTGTTCAGATCTGCTCGGACAACCAGATGGCGGTTGCCTACGTCAATCATCAGGGAGGGACTCGGAGCAAGCGAGCCCTCAAGGAAGTGTCTCTGATGCTGTCTTGGGCGAAAGAGAATGTCCCCTGCATCTCGGCGGTTTACATTCCGGGGGTGGAGAACCAGGAGGCAGACTCCCTGAGCAGGGGGGCGTCTTGGCTGGGGGAATGGTCTCTCAGCAACAAGATTTTTCACTCCTTGTGTCACTGCTGGGAGCAAGCGGATGTGGACCTGTTTGCGTCCCGCCACAATCACAAGCTTCCAAGGTTTGTCTCCCTGTCTCAGGACCCTCTGGCCTTCGCCACGGATGCGCTAGCAATGTCTTGGACGGAGTTTCGGCTCCTCTATGTGTTCCCTCCATTCCCTCTGCTGGGCAGGGTGCTGCGCAAGATAGCCCAGGAAGGGGTACCAGCCATTCTTGTGGCCCCCTGTTGGCCAAGGAGGGTGTGGTTCCCAGACGTCGTGCAGTTGGCAGTAGATCAGTATGCCCTGCCCAAGGATCCAGATCTGCTCACTCAGGGACAACTGTGCCATCCCAATTTACAAACGCTGGCTTTAACGGCTTGGCTGCTGAAACCTCCATCTTGATGGATAAGGGTTTGCCGGCTTGTTGATACCATGATTATTGATAGGAAGAAATCCTCCTCCTTTATCTACTACAGGGTCTGGCATGCTTACATTGCCTGGTGTGAGTCCAAGTCTTTTCCTTGTCGGGTGTTTTCTATCCCCAGGATTCTGGAATTTTTGCAAATATGGTTTTGATTCGGGCCTTCAACTTAGTACCCTCAAGGGACAGGTGTCAGCTCTGGCAATTTTTTTCCAAAGATCCTTTGCCAATCACCGGTTGGTTAAGACCTTTTTCCAGGGAGTTACGCATGTGCGTCCGCCACGTAAGCCTATGCTACCAGTTTGGGACCTGAATCTGGTGTTGTCTGCTCTGCAGGGTCCTCCCTTTGAGCCTATCCGTGGGGCTGCTTTGCCCATTCTGACTCTTAAGGTGACTTTTTGGTGGCTATTACTTCTGTCAGGCAAGTTTCTGAGCTGGCGGCGCTTTCCATCAAACCTCCCTATTTTGAGAGGCATCAGGATAAGGTGGTGTTTCGGCTTAAGCCGGATTTCTTGCCTAAGGTTGTGTCTGCTTTTCATCTCAATCAGGACATTGTTTTGCCTTCTTTGTGTCCTAACCCTGATAATTCCAAGGAGCGGACCCTTCATTCTTTGGATGTTGTCAGGGCTCTGAAGTTTTATTTGGTTGCCACCGAGTCTTTCAGGAAGTCCGATGCTCTTTTTGTTCTTCCTACAGGACCTAGGAAGGGTTTGCCTCCTGCTAAATCCACTATCAGCAAGTGGATCCGTCAGGCGGTGGAGCAGGCCTTTTCTGCCAGGGGGAAGGTTCCTCCTTTTAGGGTTACTGCTCATTTCACTCGTGCTATTGGTGCGTCTTGGGCCTTTCAGCACCAAGCCTCTGTTGAACAAGTTTGTAAGGCCGCAACTTGGTCTTCTGTTCAAACTTTTTCCAAGTTTTACAAGGTTGATGTTAAGGCCTCAGCTGATGCTGCTTTTGGCCGCAAGGTACTTCAGGGGGTAGTGGTTTAAACTGCCTGTTGTTACTCTTTTGGGATCCCACCCTACCTTACGGACACTGCTGTTGGACGTCCCAGACGTAAGGACTTCAGGAAGCAGGTCGTGCCATGCAATAGGAAAAAGACAATTCTGTGAGTACTCACCTGTAGAATTGCTTTTACTATGCATGGCACGGCCTGCTTCACCCCACCCTTGTTATCGTTATTCTTGGTTGCCTCTTTATGGTGATTGTTCCAAGTTAGTTGGGTTTTTTTGTTACCTTTCTTTTACTTTTATTATCTCCCGGTTTCTTGAATAACTGCTTGTCAACACTGGATAAGTCTATGGTGATTCCATTTTTATATGGTACCGGGAGGAGCCACAACTCTTCTGCATTGCACTGTGCCACCTTGTGGCGGAATAACCCAGACGTAAGGACTTCTGGAAGCAGGCCGTGCCATGCATAGAAAAAGCAATTCTACTGGTGAGTACTTACAGAATTGTCTTTTTCTTTACTAGGAGAAAGAAAGTCAGATAAAAATGGAGGAGACTGGTTTTTGGGTGTAACATTCCACTCTCATAGGGAAGAACTGCCTGTCTCCTCTGAGCCAGACTGTCTCGACGCAATAATATTAAAGATTTTGTCACAAAAAACATTCTATATGGACCTTTTGTCCCCTACAGCTCTTCTGTCTGTTTCTGGTGTGTGAAAACTTACTGATTGCAGAGATAGCTCACTCTGCCCATCTCCATTCACTCCTCCAAGACAGAGGTCTGCTCCTCCGCATGCCCTATCCATTCACTACAATGAAGTAGCTGTTTCAAGCTTTGGCATGCCCTCTTCTTGCAATGAATAAAGTGAATGTGACAGACATCCCCCCTCCCTAATTGGAGACCAGCACTGGCTGGTGGTGTTGCGCAATAGCACCAATCAGTACAGCAACACTGTACATAGAGAACAGCTGCAGGGGGACAAGGGGTGAGTATAGATTTTTGTGCCTGGACAAACCCTTTTTAAAGTGGTCCAAAACCCATGTTTTTGACTATCCTGGGTTTTGGTCCTTACCCCCGGGGGTGCCCCTTTGTGGGACCCCCCCAGGTCACTGAAACAAACTCACCTCTTCCCGGTCCTATGGCATGGCCGCTTGTCCAATCAGCACGCTCGGATCCGTTGACGTCATGTCGTCTAAGTCTTTGCTACCCTCTAACAGGGAGAGTGCCCATGCCGGCCATTAACAAAGGCCTAGTGCAGGCACATGCCCTGCTAAATGGATAGCTGGGATGCAGCCACGGCTCAAGCATGTGCCGTTGGACCGGAAAAGAAGAGAAGAAGTGTATGGGCGACCTGGGAGGTTTTACACAGCGGGGCTTTCCAATTTTGGATGCCCTGGAGGGAGAGAATCGATCTGCAACAGAATCTTAGAAATTTCTGTGCCGTTCACTGTGGGTTTTGCTCCACTTAAACCACATCATTTTTGCTCTGGTCAGGCTACATTCTGCTTATGGCAGAAAGTGTGATTTGCATTTGCAGCCAGAAGCTAATAGAATGCATGTTATTCTGGCCTGATACTGAAGTACACATACAGGCTGAGGGAGAGACTCTGTACACACTGAATGGTGTCATTACCACTGTGATGCTTTTTTCATTCTACTTACTAAAAAGGCTGGATTTGGACAATAAAAAAGCATATATTATATATATAAGTTTTCTTTTTCAAATTAATTTTGGGGGTATTTTTTTACCCCCCTCCCCCCACTCCTCCAGCTGCCAACTGCCTGGTCAGTAGACGGGCGATATATAATGACCGCAGTTTCAGAATATAAATCTCAATTAGGGAATCTAATCCCAGAAAGATGTTCTCATGTCTTCCCTGGCCTTCCATTTATTTAAATCTGCAAATAAATGTCACCAACTCCAGTTTTGTCCAATATAAAAAAAAATTATGTTCTTCAGAAAAAGCTTATTGCCCAGGGCTGGATTAAGGATGTCCATAGTTTGAAGCAGTCATTTTATCCCCTCCCCCAACATAGCACATGGTTCCCATGGCTGGCTTGGTCCTGCAGAGTTGTGGCCCCAATCCGGACCCATCTGACACTGGTTATATGCATGGGTAATATTGCTGATAGGGGCCCCCTGAGCTGCAGGGGCCCGAAGCAAGTGTTCTATTGCACCAACTATAATCTGGTCCTGCTACTGCCTTGCCTCAATAATCCTATGGGATAAAGCTTTTGGAATTGGCCAATTCTATACTGATAGTAGTATCAAGTTATCTGATAGCTAAAATGGACCACAATTGATGTAAACAATACATTTGCACAGTTGCTCAATTGTTTGCTTGCTATTTAATTTTTAAACTGGACCAACAGCCTGGCACAGTTGGATAAAACACTCCCCAAACACAATTGCCCCCTCTGCACGCATGATACTGAATCATTGTCAGCATTTATTTGCTCCTGCATCCATTCAAAGCTGAAACTCCACCTTACAGATTTTCCAGGTAGTGGCTATTTTGGGGCTTCTTTTTTCAGCATCTCAGTCGTGCTGCTGTCTGAATTTAACAGGCATATCCCTGAAATGCACAGCAACAGGTAACTTCCTTATTATAGGTGGCCTGCTGCTCCATGAAACACCTAAAGCTAATGGGAATAGATCAGTTTGATGACTTTACACTTTTTTTATTTTGATAGTTACATTGGCAGGAAACGCATGCAAGTGAAACAACCTGAGAAGGCTGTTGCTAATGTGATGAATTTGGTTGAAGCTGATTATTCATACTGGACCCTCGGTTACGCCATCTCCAAGAAAGGAGCCCAGAAACTTGTTGCCGCAGAGCCTTTGAACAAGATGTTGCCGGTGGATGAATACCTTCCAGTGATGTATAACAAGCATCCTGCGTATGTACATTCCATATTGCTATTTCTAATAAAAAGGGGCATTGCTTTGATTTGACATGGCCTTTGGGAAATTTGGATAACTGTAAAAATCTGTTGGTTAACCCCAGGGAAGGATTGCCAAGCACGTAGAATCCACACCGCTTAAGAGCCAATATATTCTTTCAAAGTACACACATCAAGCTTTCTAGGCATACCAGGCTTGTTGTCGTGAGCGCAGTTTTTTTATGCATACCCTCGAGGAATTAACCTGCTGCACAGGGTTTCCTAAAAAGAATTATAAAAAGCAAAATCAAAACCACACTTTCCTAAAATATCAAAATGCAAACAAGAAAAAACAAGCTAAATCTGAAAACGCAAGGTCCCTTGAACAGAAAAATACCCAACATGCATAGCTTCTTTCAACTGCCAGCCTAGTTTGTCACCCTCTGTTGCTTTTTGACATTTTCAAATAAAGTACAACTATTATCCACACTATCAAGGGTTAATTTTTTATTTTTTTTTTAATTATGTGGTTCCCAGTGGCCCCTGTCCCCGAAAGCTACAAACCCACATAGCCCCCACAGGCTCTTCTGCCCTCCTTCCCGCTTTGGGGAGGCAGGTAATGGTGACTCAAGGACCAGTTCACATAAGGTCATTTACTAAAAAGCAGCGCAAATGTCCTTTATTAAAGTGGACCAACACCCAGGATTTTGACTATCCTGGGTTTTGGTCCACTTCGGTGGGAAACCCCCCAGAAACCCCAAAAAACTCACCTCTCCCCGCTCCCACGTGAATGCCGCAGCCAATCCCCGCCAACGTCTAGGCGGGGGACAAGAACGTACAAGCCTCTTCCGCCGCCGCCGCCTCCCGCGCGTCACTCTCGGCGCCCGCGCCGGCCATTCACAGAGGGCCGGCGCGGGCGCGCGCACGTCTGGAGGGGCGCGCGGGAGGCGGCGGCGGCGGAAGAGGCGGCGGATCAGGTAAGGTCTTTTTGGGGTTTCCGGGGGGTTTCACCCCGTGGGACATCCCGATCTCGGATGTCCCGCGGGGTGGGAGGTGATCGGCCCGGGAATCTTATAGATTTCCGGGCCGATCACCCCTGGGTGTTGGTCCACTTTAAAAAGGACTTATTTTGTTTACTTCCCTCCGATCTAACACTGATTGCTGTGCCCACACTGCGCTGATCACTGACATGCTGCCAGTGATTGTCAGAAGTCGGGAGCTTGCTCCCGTACCCACCCTCCACTAATCAGTGGCTGGCTTCTGACAACTCTGTAGTGCCAGAAGGTGTGAATGTTAACCTCTTCCTATAAAAGCCCCTCTCTCTTCATGCTTCTATCCGCTGCCCTCTCCTGCTACTATGGCAACAGTGGCACACCTTGCCCAAAGGCTGAAGCAGCTGCATCACCAGATATCAGGCTCCCAACAAAAGCAAAGCTGCATAGTAGCATAACATGGAAAGACTTTACTCTATCCAGATCAGCTTCCATAGTTCACAGAGGAGTCCCCTGCCCTGTGCCCAGCTTTCAGTGATCACTACCAGCTTATGACACACACTGTCACAGGAGCTGGCACGCAGGGCAGGGAATGGGCATTCTCTGTCCTGCTGAAGACCCGGGGTAAGAGGAGACCCCAAGTGCTGGATGCTGAATTTTTTGTCCGCCAAACCCAGTTAAACGCCAAGAATGATTCTACGGGCTTGGCTGTTAATGGTAGGAGAAGCAACGCTGTAGAACCTATATGCTAGGCATTTAAAGGATTACGCTAGCCCTCCCACAACCCAAAGACATAGCTGTTGGTTAATTGTCATCTTCCCATAGTGTCTGGGCATCTGTGCTAGGAGCAGTAACTGCTCCTAAAGAGTAACATCTGCAGGCTAAATTTACAAACTAACCTCAATAATCTAATCTGATCTATTCTTGTATCTCTAGAGTGAAATACATGGAGTATTACCATCCACGAGATTTGAAGGCTTTTTCTGCTGAACCTTTGCTCGTCTACCCTACTCACTACACAGGACAGCCGGGGTACTTCAGTGACACAGAAACATCCACCATCTGGGACAATGACTCTGTCCCAACAGACTGGGACAGGAGATACTCAGGAAAGACCAAGCAGCAGGAGCAAATTCACTCTGGTGCTCAGAACACAGATGCTTTGCCTGCACAGGCAACCTTTGGCACACCATCTCGGGATGAACTATGATACTTCTACCTAACAAACTGTGTACATTATCCAGATTTTCTATTTTTTACTGCCAATACTTGAGTGTTATTTCTTTATCTGTAAGGATACTGATGTATTTTACAAATGCTGCATCTTCAGTTGCAAATGTTCATACATTATGGGGCACCTTGATACATTTCATAATGAATTTGAAAATGTTGAACATTCAAAAAAAAAAACATTTGTGACTAGAAGTTTCATTTATATCATGCACAGAACAAACATTGCATGGTCCTATTTATTTATCCCAACCATTGGTAAAGGTGTCCCTAGAGGTTTTGTCCAGACCCCCCCCCCCACAAAAGAAAAGCTACAGAGGCAGCATTGCTGAGAGTTCTATTATTTGGCCGATGTCCCTCTCCCCCATGCTATACAATGTAGTGAGGAGGGTCTTGCTATTTTGTTGTAACTGGTTTGCCAAGTTAAAGTGTAACAGAAAGGTGTGTGGCTGCTGTTACAATGTAACACCAGCCACATCGCCTATTGTTACATTGTGAAGGTAGCAATGCACCTGTTATATCTACTTGGCTTTAGGGTGCTCAATCTTTATTGGTAAAAAAAAGTGTCTCTATAAAACTACGGCTTCTAAGAGACAATGAGGGAAGAAGGAGGGAAACATGGAGTGGAAATGTAAGAGAGAGAAAGAGATGGGGTTGAGCTGAATGTAGGGGCGGCTTATATCCTAAAAGTGTTTATGTTTCAGGTTATTTACACATTCATTCAGGGCTCTCACACATAGACACACACCCTTCTGCGAGAGTCCATCATTGTTTATTGGGGAGGAAAGGGCAGCTTTGCCAAAACAGATTATTAGAAAGGTGCTCTATAAACAAAGGGCAATCTTTCAACCCCTGGTGATTTTTTTTTAACCTTCCACAGTGGGCCTTGGGCCAGTTTGGGCAGATAGCAATAGACATACAAGTCAAGCCATAAGACGACAGGCAATCCACTGTTCCCTTATATAGTATTATAGCCACTACATAAATATTCGTAAGGCTGTGCAGGACATGGCATCCTACACTGCTTTTTCAATGTAATCAGCTCACTGCTGCCATGCTGGGGAGGTTATTATAGCTTGATCTCACCTGAGGGCTGTCCCTTGGATTGACACATTGGGTCCACTTTCAATGCTATCCTCCCCCTAACTGGCCCCCAGCATGCATTTGAACATCCACTCCCAGGGAGCATGTTGTTAGCACTGGTGCTGACAGCCCTAATTTATGCAAATATATGTTAAAGCAGACCTACAATGTTTAAATAGCTTGTCCAGGCAACAATAAAAACATATATATTTATATACTTTTATGGTGAAGCAGCTGCAGGAGATAAGAGGTACGTATTTATTCATTTTTAATTTTTGCGCAGGCAGGGCCTCTGCATCCCCTTCTAACAATGCATGAATTGCCTGCAGTTACCCAGTTTGCTCAACCTTTTTGCACTCCCACTGTCCACAATATAAAACCTCTATGGAGTACTGTCCATGCAAGGAGCTTGGTTGCTGACACAGTGGGTTGTCACATGACTACTCACTGCAGAGTATAACTCTTACATAAGCACTGTGGGATTGCAGAGAGATTGACCATGAAGTTATCATCCCTAATTGGGATGCTTAGGAGGTGGGGACACTTGTTTCTGTTTTCCTTCAGTGGTCCCCAGTTTTTTTGACATGACAACATGGATACAAACACAATCTTCCAGACAGTTTATTATAGAATCTGTAGCCCATCAACAGTTAGGGTCGCATTGTCTGGGATAGCATGGGATAGAGTATCCCAAAGATGTCTGGGCAAAAATGAGTCCATCCTATCCTTTAGCTAGCTGCATAGTAATATGCAATACGTTGTAATATTTGGGTTGATTCGGCACTGTGAGAATTTATTTAGTGACATTTCTCTCATGATTTTTTTTCCTTGGTGCAGTATTGCACCATATTTGGCTGTACAATTCTATTTAACATTTGCACAGCTCTGCGCCAACGAAAAAAGTCACAAGCAAAAGTGCTTACAAAAAAAACGCGAGTAAAAGAAATGCTAACGGTGCAGAATAAACCCTATTGTGTTGAAAGCATGTCATGAAGCCTTTATCTAAAGGTAAAGTAACAGTGGACACAACTGTATATTCACCTTTTCTCCCTTTCAGCTTCCTTGTAGTCTGGCTCTGTAAAATAAAATGTACCTGTCTAGGAGAACGGGTCCCACACATGCACAAGCACATTCATTCTTTGGGACTAACTTTGCATCTAAACTCGTGAGTGAAATTCTGCCACTGCATTTACCTTACCAGAGAAGGTCCCAATCTTTAGTATCAGAAGACTTGGGGTTTCAAATTCCAAGCAGGCTGCTTTAGGAGAGAAAAGGTGAGCACAGACTTTTTCATGACCAGACAATCCCAAAGTCCTAATGGGCTCTGGCTTTTTCCCTTGCCTAAGCCACATAGCAGGCTCATTTTTGTTATGGTGATAGTTACCCCCATGTTTATATTCACATTTTTCACAACCGTGTAAGTTTCCTATGATGTAAATGTAAGAATATATTTATGTACATTGCAAAAGTAATATATGTTCTCTAGGTGTATATTATATTACATTTGCTTTCAGAAATATGTACAGTACAACTGAGAATGCCTCTTGCTTTGATGCCAGGAATGCTTTTGGTAATTATTTAAACAGATAAATACTCATTTTGTTTTTTTTTAATATATTATGTATTAAGTAATATTTTTGTTACTACAGAGTTGCTCTACTTCTGAAAATAAACCTTATCAGAGATAAGTAGGTGCCACAATTTCCGATGTGCTTGGCTGTGAGGGACCAAAAATGTTTTTTTTCTTATTGTACATAACTGTAAAACTGTGCTTTTTGTAATAATGTTTTGGAAATGGTGATAGCAGTGCGTTTGAACTAAGTTTGGCCATATTTTTATTAAAAAATTAGGATTTTACAGGACTCAAATTCATTCTTTGGCTCTATTGGATGACAAATTCTGGAAAGCGCCTGAAGCAGCCAAATGACTCCAAATTGCACAGAGATAAACCAGATTAGGGAGATGTTAGGCGGTATAGGGGGGCTGAAGAGACCAGAATGCCCTCTATTAAAGGTACAAGTCAAAGAGTGCTTTCCTAAAACAGAAAGTATTTGTATGGGACATACAGGTCAAGGATTATAGGATTTCTCCCACAATCCCTTGCAGTAGGTGGACTCATGCTAATTTTCTCTTTACACTTCTTAAAGCGGTCCTTCACTCTGAATAAGAGGTTATCTTATATGTTTCCCACACCCTGTACATACAGATTGCTCACATTAAAAATCATCCTACCTGCATCTACTGCATGTTATGAGCCTTTAAACATCCAACATGGCGGCTCATGGGACATCAGGCAGCCTGCAAACAGGAAGTGCCTTCTGACTGTGCTGCTCTGCATTCTGGGATTGCTGACCTTTTCCTGACCCCAGCTCTACTCTGTCTGAGCAAAGCACAGCTATTACCCGCCCCCAGTACTTTATCCCACTCTCCTCTCCTCAGTAAGTGTGATGCTTCTGAGTCAAGATGGCGCCCGTATCCTGAAGTCCTGAACAGAGTTGCAGCCCAGTGGGAGAAAGAATAATAAGAAAGTGACTAAAACTTTAAATATATTAATTTTAGATGCTGGGGAATAGTTTTTATAAGGGTTTGAGCTTTTCATTAAATCATGGTGAAGGTTCGGTTTAAAGTTGTTCATATAGCTCTTGGAAATGAGAGAGCAATGCTCATATAAGAAATGTGTCACCATCCACTCCTACTTGTGAACACGTATTTTGTGCTTTTTGGCCATCATCCGCACAAATTGCATGGAGACAGGGCCGTATTTGGTGTCCAGACTGGCCTAGGCACTTTCCTATTGCTTGCAAGAGATTTAAATGCAGAGAGTGTGGAGGGGTGAGGTGCAGGGGTTAAATGCAGACATGAAGTGTGTGAAGGAGGGGGAGGGTGCATGGGGTTAAATACAGAGCCCTGAGCTTTTTACTGGCTTCCCAGCCTCCTGACAGACAGTCCAAAATATAATGACGCCAGTCTGCACTCCCATAAACATCCATTTTTTGTCAAAAATCATTAAAAGCGGCCCATTAATGCAAATGCAAGGATTAAATCAAACGCGTTTCGGGAGCGACCGCGTCCTTTTTTAAATGTAACACAAGGTCTAACAAGCACTCACTATAAAGTTACTTCAATTTAGGTTAATTATGATCACATGGTCATAATACAAAAGCAAGTAAGCATATTGCCACTCACCATCCAAATGCTGCACCTGACATCACAAGCAGGAAGGGGGGAAAAAAAACAGCACTGTCCCTTGATAGCAGGCACTAGATGATGAAACTGAAAGTGCAAAGCTATGGGAGGGAAGAACCCTTCCACTGTGCTAGGTGTGCTCAAGGGAACATCATGCTGGAACTTCCTGATGGAACTGACCGGATAATAGTCCTTTATGCTCTGCATTAGTACTCAGTTAAATGTACAAATATACCAGATTAAATAAGCATACATATATAGTGTATAAACAATACCACTCATAAGAGTACACAATAAATATAATAAATATATGCATTAAATATATTATTAGGGGTGACTATTAATCCATAAACTAGGATTCTGTAAACAAGGTCTAACAACCACTCACTATAAAGTTACTTCAATTTAGGTTAATTATGATCACATGGTCAGAATACAAAAGCATACAAGGGGCACATTGGGCACCTGGGCCCTCCACACGAGAAAAAGCCCTTGGTGACCAGCCAATTTCCCTCTCTACATCTTGGGGATAGAAAAAGGCTGGGGACAGAATAGACCCCAGGAGTATCTAGATCTAAGACTTTCAGTGGGGGGGGGGGGGGGGGGGTAGCACTACAATTGTATCAGATATGTTCAGCAATGTGCCCCTTTGTAGATAAGGGCCCTCAAATATCAGCATATCGGACAATTGTAGTTTTGAGCTTGGTGACTTAAAGGAGCAGTATCACGAATTTTTCTTGGTCACATATTTAAATGGTACTTTGAATGTAGGTAAGTGTTGGAGTAAGAATTACAAATTTAGAAAAAAATGATGTCTGCGTTGTGCAGCTGGAGACCACGCTGAGGAGAGGGGGAAACAATGTAACAAAGTAATCAGCTGTTCAGTGCTGGCAGCCGTCCAGCATAAGATAATAGTGCAACATTGCCTGGCCAGAACTCATATATCTAAAACAGAAAGAAAAGCTCTAGAAGTCATTTAGCTCATTGGTAAATTCAATGTCAGTTTGAACCAGAGAGTCATTGGTTCGAATCTTAGACTCACCAGTTTTTTCTTTTTTTGGGTGGTTATTTTATTTCAGAATTGGATTTTTATGTTTACATCCTGTTTTTTTGCTCTAAACATTTTTTATTTTGACAGTTTTCCCTTCATGTTGGCTCTGCTGCAGAATGTTTCAGTTTACCATTTTCTCTTTCATATTCTTATTTTTCATTTTTCCATATGATCTTTCTTTCAGCTTTGTGTGTTTTGAGCAAAGCCCAACCCAGGATTTTCACTATCTGGAGTTTTGTTTTGTGCCCCTAGGGGCATCCCGACTTGGGATGCCCTGATATGTGAAATCCCCAAGTTCGCCTGTGAAAACCTACCTTTCCCTGTCCCACAGCACATGCGCGGGCTCTCATCCAATCAGCTCCGTTTGCACGCAGATGGGGAGCCTGAGCAGTAACCTTCCTGGCCGCCCGGCCTGTCTAAATGACTATCTGCGTGAGCGCGCCAGAAAAATGGGGGGATCTGTGGTTATCCAGGGGTCGTTTCACACAGTGGGCATCCTGATTTAGGATGCCCAAGGGGGAAGGTCAATGGCCGGGTCTTATAGACTTCAGCCACTCAGTGTTTTGTTCCACTTTAGATTTTCCTGCACAGTTATTCAAAGAAGAATTTCAGTTATTTTCAGTCAGTTTAGTTTATTTTGTATAGATTTTACACATTTGAGTCACCTGGTCTCATAACAAAAGCAGCACCTCACACACACAGCCGTTACCACTGATTACAGTGTCAGCCTCTGAGGTAAAGTGTTGCTAGGAGACCAGTGGGCTAAATGAAGCAGCTCACTAAATACAAGCCAGCAGATCCCCCTATTCAGCAAATGGACTGAGCCATTGTAATTATACAATTTAAAAGAAAGGCAGATATTTTTTCCTTTTTCTATCGCCACATTATTTATACACGTTAGAAGCTATTGTGTGGCTATTTAATTATTTATCTTTTTTAATGCAAATTTTGCGATACTGCTCCTTTAATGAATTGTAACACTAAGAACGTTGTGTATGTAATTTGTATGTAAATCATGCAAGGTCCAATATGTGGGGTGTACGACCCGCCCACTAAAAAGGAGGTTTGCTGAACACCTGTATGGGGTTAAATCGGGGGACCTTTCAAGATGCTCAAATGTGGCGAGACATCTCTTTGAACACCATGGAGGAGAAACTGACAGCATTATAGTGAAAGCGGTCCAGAGAATCTCTTTGGGACCCAGAGGTGATGATTTACTGAAAGCAGAGGCCAAATGGATCTTTAATATGAAAAGCAGGCTTCCCTTAGGTCTGAATTCAAGGTGGGATATTTCTTTGTTTACAGAATCCTAGTTTATGGATTAATAGTCACCCCTAATAATATATTTAATGCATATATGTATTATAATTATTATGTACTCTTATGAGTGGTGCTGTTTATACACTATTTATATATTTTTAATTGTATTAACTTATGGTACTTACGTGTATACATTTGGGTGAATTCATGTTTCCACATGCTTTTGTATGCTTGTTTGTTTAATCTGGTATATATGTACATTTAATTGAGTACTAATGCAGAGCATGAGGGACTATTATCCGGTTGCCTTGAGTTGTTGCACCCGGCCTGGCAGGCAGGAAGTTCCAGCATGGTTTTCCCTTGAGCACACCTAGCAAGGTGGAAGGGTTCACCCCTCCCACAGCTTTGCACTTTCAGTTTCATCATCTAGTGTCTGCTATCAAGGGACAGTGCTGTTTTTTTCCCCCCTTTCCTTCTTGAGATGTCGGGTGCAGCACTTGGATGGTGAGGTCCTTTTAACAGCTGAGAGAGGCTGTGGCTGCAGTCTGGGTTTAACCCCTTGTGCCCTTTCCCCCCTCCACACACACTGTGTCTGTAGCTGGGGGGCATTAAGGTGGCAGTCATTTCTTTTATTTCTAGCAGTAACAGCACACTCTATGGCACCCCCCCACAAGGGTTGCCTAGTGGTAAATAGAGCCTTGCATGGAGAGACCACAACATTTCTGAGGAACATTGTGCTAATTACAAAAAAGTAAAAAGTTTCCTTTTAAGAGTAAAAATGAAAAAACAAATCTGTATATAATGCTATGGGTCCCCTATAATAAAGCAATTTATAGTAAAGCAACTAAACTATAGTAAAACATCTGTCCATCATGCTTTAGTTTTGATAATGGTTTGTTTATAGTATGTTTCTCTTTATGCTGTTTTCTGTGAAATTCCATTTTTTGTTACTATTCATACACTCAATTCTCACAGGTGTTTAATAATAGTTGTCCTTTAAAACAGTGGTAACCTTTTTAGCACCAGGGGCTGTTTTCATGGGAGGCAAATGTTTCAGGACCGGTGGGGGTTGGGGCGGGCCTGGGGGAGATAAGCCCGTGCTGGCTGGTTAAAGGTAAAACAGAGCTGCACATGAGCGTTGGATGGGGGGGCCAGGTACGTTTTACTGGGGGGGATTCACACAGTGGGGCAACCAAGATCAGACATCAAGTGCCGACTTTAAAGTTGATTTACACTAAGCATCGGGGGAGTGGAGAGGAGAACCTCCTTTCACTTTAGGTCCTGAAGTGAAATGAAACTCAAGGTTTTTCTTCCAATCCATTCCAGACCCTCCTTACACTTGGGATTACCTCCTTGCCGATTGGATGTGACTGCAAGACAAAAAAGGCATGGCCCTTCCCGGCCCCATAAGTAGCAGCTGCCTCCTAACCTAGATCAGTTTCATTCTTGCAGTTGCAAGTGACTATGAAGGTTGTTCAGGATTCGCTCTCAAGGATTGGCAGCAAGCAGGGGAAGGCACCCTGTCGGCTTCCTGCGTAGCCTTATTTCCACGGGTCCCCTAGACCCAACTGTGACTCCCACAGCGTCTGGCTGTTTTGGGGTTCGTGAGGTAAGGTGGAAGCGCCGGGGTCTTGGGGCGCTTACAGAGCTCTTTGTGCTCTGGGCTGCAGGCTTCCGCAGGTTTCTTCTGGTGTACCTGCTGAGGAACCTTTTTATTTTATTCAACCCATCCTTCTTCCTGGTTCATGTTAGGTTGTTTTTTGAAAGGAAAAAAAAAAATCAGTTTTTTCGAATTCAAAGATCGTGCCTTTAACAAAAACACCATGAGGAAGGCATCAGGGGATAGTGATGCCCGATTGAGCAGGGCGGGCTCTGCCCCTTATGTAAGCAGGATCCCCTGGGTAGTTTTAGCACAGTGTGTTCCGCTTGTGCCATAAGGTTTAGACCATAATAGAGCGGCGGCTCAGGTCTCTAGCCCAGCTATTGCTTTGGGGAGCGCGACGGCTCAGCCGTCTCTTACATCCCCCGGAGAGGGGGAAGGCAGCTGTGGCACACAGGTTGGATAACTTAGAGAGACAGTTATCCTTGGTCATTCCTAAAAAAGCCACCTATAAGAGGAGGCATGTGGAGCCTGTTTCTGAGGAAAAAGATTTATTTGCCTCTTTTGGGTCTGAGGAGGAGGAAAAGTATATAGATGAGCAGCTCTCAGAGGGCGAGTTACGCTCTGGTGAGGAGGATAGTAATTCTATTTTATTCTCTTCTGATGAGGATCCCCTTCTCTCAGACGAAACAGAGTGTTTACTTTCATCAGTTTTTGAGACTTTGAATATTACCCCTCCTGAGGTGGCAAAAAGAGGGAAGGAAGACCTATTTAAGCCAGTAAGGCAAAGGCAGGTTTTTCCGGAACAGCCGCATTTTTCCAGAATGGTGTTAAAGGAGTGGGAAAATCCTAACAAGTTACCGGCTGTTCCTAGGATCCTAGACGCTAGGTATCCCTTTCCGGCAGATATGATTAAGCTTTGGTCTTTTCCACCCAAGGTGGATTCTCCAGTATCAGGCTTGTCCAATACTTCTATCATGCCGTCTGCAACTAATGGATCCTTAGGAGATCCCACAGAGAGACAAATGGATCAGTTGGCCCGCCATGCCTTTGCTATGGTAGGATCCTTTATGCGCCCTGTTTGTGCCACGGCTATTGTGTCTTTGGCTTCAAGGAAGAAGGTGAAGAAGATTTTGGCCAGGGCTAAGTTTTGCAGATATATTCAAGAGTCCAAGGATTTTAGAGCTTGTTTGGACTTTAATTCTTTTGCTATCACTGCTATGGATGATGCGGTCAGGTTTGCTGCTAGAACTTCTGCTCTTCTTGTTGCCTTGCGCCGTTCCTTATGGCTAAGACAATGGTCGGTGGATGCCGCCACTAAGAAAGCTCTTACAGATCTTCCTTTTTTAGGGAGCAGACTCTTTGGAGAGCGGCTGGACTGTATGGTTAAGGATGGCAAACTTCCTCGGTCGGAAGAGGGCGACTCGGCCTTTTCAGAAGTCTACATCATATCGGCCCTTTCGGATCGGTAAAGGCGCCTTCTTTTCATGCTCCCGTAGGGATTTCTGGGGCAGGGGCAGAGCTCGTAATAGGGCAGGAGGGGCCTGGAGAAGTAGGCCTAAACCTCCAGTCAAGCCCACTCCAGCATGAGAGGGCGCCCTCACCCGAGCGGGTGGGGAGACGGCTCTTGCAATTTGCTCCTATCTGGAGACGCCACGTGGCGGATCTTTGGATCCGAGAAGTGGTGTCATCCAGCTACAAGATCGAAGTTTGCAGCCAGACCGCCCGCAAGGTTCCTTTGGTCAGGGGCATCCCGGAACCAGTCAAGGGCAGATGCCCTGAGAGCATCTGTTCAGAATCTTCTTCAAAAAGGGGTCATTTGTCAGGTACCCTTTCAGGAGGAAGGTCGGGGGTTTTTCTCCAACCTGCTCAAAAAGGACGGGTTGGTTCATCCTATTTTAGACTTAAAGGGTCTTAACAAGTATATCCGGGTAAAACATTTCCGTATGGAGGTCAGCGGTAAGATCGATTCAGCCTGGAGATCTTATGACTACAATAGACATAAGGGACGCGTATCTTCATATCCCAATTTTTCCAGGGCATCAGAAATTCTTGAGGTTTGCCCTGGAAGGCCAGCATTTCCAGTTTGTGGCACTTCCATTCGGCATATCCTCGTCTCCAAGGGTATTCACCAAGGTCTTGGCAGGTCTCATGGCCATTTTGAGAAGCCAGGGGATATGCATCATTCCATGCTTGGACGATCTCTTGATTTCGGCCGGGTCTCTTCAGCAGATCATAAAGGACACGCAGACGTTCCTATCAACTCTGGAGGAGTTCGGCTGGGTGATCAATTATCCGAAGTCCCATATCACTCCGGCGCCAGTAAGGAATTTCTTAGGAATGACTCTGGACACAGTTCAGGTAAAGGTGTTTCTACCAGAGCAGAAGGCTCTGCTAATTCGGAATCAAATAGAGGCCTTACTGGCCTGCCGGCAGCCGACCGTTCGGTTGGGGATGAAACTAGTAGGCCTTATGGTGGCCTGCTTCGAGGCCATGCCTTTTGCCCAGTTTCACATGAGGCCTCTTCAGTTGAATCTGTTGGCAAGCTGGGATCGAGCCCAGCAGGCACTGGATCAAGTCTTTGTTCTAACGCCCTCGGCCAGGCAATCTCTCCTGTGGTGGTTGGACCCTCTACATTTGTCTGTAGGCAGGTCTTTTCGGACACCGCAGGGGCAGATCGTTGCCAAGGATGCCAGTCTCACAGGTTGGGGGGGGTATCTGGCAAACCCAGAAGATCCAGGGACAGTGGGGGCCGAAGGAGAATCAGCTTCCCATAAATATATTGGAATTAAGAGCAATCTGGCCTGTGCTTCAGTATCTGACCCCCAGTTAAAAAGGGGCAGGCTGTCCAGGTCCAGTTGGACAATCGGACGGCGGTAGCCTATATCAATCGTCTGTATACAAAGGAGGTAGTGAAGAGCACTGGAGATAGTGTTGAGCTGCTGCCACTGATCAGGGGTCACTCCCTGTGTCTTGTAGTGGTACCTGTGGTTGAAATCCTAACTCCCAACTGAACTCATGAGAGGGTTGGGTGAAGGGATGTCTGTTGTGGTGCGCTTGAGGATGTCTCAAACAGGATCTGGTCCAGAAAGAGTGGTGATGCACTGCTTACTGGGGAAGTTTCCTAATTGAGATGTCCTAATTTATTCTGTAGATCTTAAGGAAACCGTATAATGAAAATGGTCTTTATTTGTGTACAGCAGAGGTTGATAAATTGTAGATATGAGCATACAGTAAATCCTTTTGACTAGGTATAATATACAGGGAAAATGTGCAAAGGCACTTACCGCCGTGGCCCGGGGGTGCTTAACCTGCCCAGGGCCTCTGAAGGTGTGACGCTTCTGTTGGGGGGATCTCCTTCCTGGATAGGGATGTCCTCTGTTTGGGCTCCACCATATAATTCCACCAGATACTTTTATCAATTGTAGAATCCCGCGATGAATCGGTTGCCAGGTGGAAAAAGGCGCTGACTACCTGTGTTTGGTGCAACACGATTTTATTCGAGATTATGGGGGGGGGGGGGCATGCCTCCCAACTGTCCCAATTTTCCCGGGATTGCCCCGATTATTTCCCAAAATCCCATGGTCCCGGACTGACCCAAATTCTCCCGGGACGCCCTGCGCCATGGACACTGAGCAAGGGACCTGCTGTGCGCCGCCCGTGAGGCCAGCACCTTCTGAATAAATAGTTCCTGGCGCCGGCGCGAAGAGACTTCCTGGCGGGTGAGTGCGCGGGGGAGGGGGGGTAATGCAAAAACTTCCAGCATGCAGTGAAGGCATACAGTGGGTGAAGGCAGCCGACATTGCCGGAGGAGCTGCTGTCAATCTGCGAGCAGGGGGCGGGGCAGTAGTTCTTATGGGCGCCGGCTGGAACTAAAGCACTGTTGCTGTGTTCCCGGGGGAACCACAATAGGAGTGCACAGAGTGCTGGGTTTGACAGGCTCTCCAGGCTCATAAGTGTGTGCACGGAGTGACAGAGGCCCGTAGCTGAGAGCAAGACTGCTTCCCCCCTAAGAGATAAGAATGTGGCATTTCCTGTCCAGGCTGCCCTGTGCCATGTCAGCTGTGTGTGCAGAAAATGGCTCCCCCACCCACACAAACAAGGCAACAGATTTATGTTCAGGATGTTCTAGGCAAGATGATTTTTCTTTCAATGGATCGTTGCCCAGTTCCCCAACATTATTTTGATTTTTGCATTAGAAAAAGAGAGGAAAAATAAAAAGTGAAGTTATATTTTGAGAGAATTCAAGCGGAGTTCGGTGTGAAGTAACATGGACTCCTATTTAGGGGCCTCCCGGCCTGCCTCTGTTTTATGTTTTACTGCTTTTTAAGTACTGATCTAGGTTAGGAGGCAGCTGCTACTTATGGGGCTGGGAGGGGCCACACCTTTTTTGTCTTGCAGTCACATCCAACCGGCAAGGAGGTAATCCCAAGTGTAAGGAGGGTCTGGAATGGATTCCCAGAAAAAAGAATTCTACAGGTGAGTACTCACAGAATTGCGTTTTTCACTATTCTGGTTCCTCAGAAATGGAGCATCCTGATTTGGGATGCCCCACTATGTGTTCACCCAGATAAAAATTATCTGTGAACCCAACTCAAGATGCTCCATTACTGAGAAAACATACCCAGGACAGTGAAAATCCTGGGTTTAGTTCCTCCTTAAGATAGCCAGCTTGAATCAGGCAGCTGTAAAGTAGGGCCTAAAGTAGTAACACTTTCAGGATGTGGCTGAAGTTCCTCTTTAGAAAAGAGACTCGATGTGCTGCTTATCTGTTTTTCCTCCAGGGCAGCTCCACGGCTTCCATTCACTGTGTGCTTGTGAGGCTTGTGAGTGACTGCGGTGAAAGACACCCTGGCGGCCCCACCGATGCCAGTTTGGAATGCAGTTCAAGGAGTGACGCCACTGCAGCCACACTCCACAGAGTTGGTATTGAGAGCCGGTGGGAGGAGGGCAGGAGAGGAGAGCAGATTGGAGGAGAGGAAAGAGGACGGGACACGCACACACATCCAACTGAAAGTGCGGAAGCAATCTAAAGCCCCAATATTGGCTCCAGTCACCACAATGTCTGCTCTGCTGTGCAAGCTCTGGCGCCGCGGCCCACCTGGCTGGGTGCCGCATACCGGGGGTTGTGGACCCCTGCTTCAAGATACATTATTTTTATGGGGTGGGGGGATCTAGCTTTGAAAAAGTGTTTATTATAGTTTTCACACTAAAAATACATTCTTTTGCTGAGGAGGATATTCACTATTTCTGAGGGACAAATTTGTTTAAAATAAAAAGGTCAAGAACCAATTTTCCTGTATTTTTTCAATATTTGATTCAGCTAACCTCCTACCTTTGAGGCAATAAATGACATTCCTTTGTATTAGGTTCAGGCTTTGTTTATTGTAGCCTGTACAATCTAAGTTCTTGGTATAAAAACACCATGGAGAGGGCAAAGTGGCAATATCCTGTAGGTATAAAAGTTGCCACAGAAAGACAGGCCTCTCCTGTTCAGAATAACACCCACAAAATAAACCAGAATAACACCCACAAAATGGGTGTTGTACTTAGCACAGGAGAACAACACGATTGCCGGTTTCCGCCCTGCACATTGATCCCATTATACTGGAGAAATCTTACCTTTCACCATAGTCCCCTGTTGAAATCACGCACTGCACTTGGTTGCCACGGTCATGGGGTCTGCAGGCTTCTTCTGGTTATTCAACTGCCGGCAACCATGTGACCATGGGGGCCAACTGCAGTGTTTGATTACGCCAGGGAACAGATAGAAAATACCATTTTGTGAATACTCACCTTGTAAAATGGGTATTATAAGTATGTCACACACCCCGCTTCAAGATATTCATTACCTGTGGGTAGTATGGTCCTGTAGAGGGCTTCTGCAGAGATGATTGGAGGAAAGAAAGCCCCTCCCAGTCCATAAGTACCTGCGACCTCCCACTCATTACCCAGTATAAAGAAAGCAGTAAGGTAAAGGACCAGGAAGAGCCAAATATCAGTCATAACAACGCAAAGTTCACCATATGAAGGATGCAGAATCCAAAGGGCGGGTTGAAGCAGGGTGTGTGACATACTTATAATACCCATTTAACAAGGTGAGTATTCACAAAATGGTATTATTCTAAGTATGTCACACACCCCGCTTCAAGATATTCATTACCTGTGGGACATCCAATAGCAGTGTCCATAAAGGGTGGGGATCCAAAAACAAGGTATAAAGCACAACCCAAACTACTGCAGCCTGCAGAACTTTGCGGCCAAAAACAGCATCCGCTGAGGCCCGCACATCAACCTTGTAAAACTTTGAAAAAGTGTGAACAGAAGACCAGGTAGCGGCCTTGCAAACTTGCTCAACAGAGGCCTGGTGCTGAAAAGCCCAGGAGGCCCCAACCGCACGAGTAGAATGAGCAGTAACACGAAAGGGAGGATCTCTCCCCTTAGCAGAATAGGCCCCTACAATGGCCTGACGGATCCATCTGCTGATGGTAGACTTTGTGGGTGCTAGACCCTTCTTGGGCCCAAAAGGCACCACGAAGAATGCATCAGTCTTGCGAAAGGCAGACGTTACCACCAAATAATACTTCACAACACGAACCACATCCAAAGAATGCAGGACCCTCTCCTTATCATTGCTGGGGTTAGGACAGAGAGAGGGCAGAACAATATCCTGATTTAAATGAAAGGACGAAACCACCTTAGGAAGAAAGTCCGTCTTAAAACGGAAAACCACTTTATCCTGATGTCTTTCAAAATATGGAGCTTGAATAGACAGAGCCGCCAACTCAGAAACACGTCTAACTGAAGTGATAGCTACCAAAAATGCCACCTTCTGCGTAAGGGAAGACAAAGGACTATCATGCAAGGGCTCAAAGGGGGGACCCTGTAGCACAGAAAGAACCAAATTCAAATCCCAAACCGGAATCTAAGGCTTCCTAGGAGGCATGCGTAACCCCCTGGAAAAAGGTCTTAACCAAAAGATGTAGTGCAAAAGACTTTTGGAAAAATACCGCCAGGGCAGACACCTGCCTCTTCAGAGTACTGAGTTGGAGCCCTAAGTCCAGACCATGTTGCAAGAACTCCAAAATTCTAGAAACAGAGAATTCCCTACAAGGGAAGGCCCTAGCCTCACACCAATCAATATAAGACCTCCAAGTCCTATAGTACACGGATGAAGAAGACTTCTTTCTAGCACGAATGAGAGTCTGAATAACAGCGTCAGAAAGACCTTCCTCCTTCAAGATGGAGGTTTCAGCAGCCACGCCGTCAAAGCCAGCGTTGGTAAATTGGGGTAACGAAGATTACCCTGTGTGAGCAGATCTGGCAGCAGGGGCAGAACGAACTGATCTTCTGCCAACCTTACCACGTCTGCGAACCAGACCTGTCTTGGCCACTTTGGAGCTACCAGAATTGCTGTTGCTCTCTCCAGAGCAAGCTTGCGCACTACTCTGGCCACCATGGGAAACGGAGGGAACAGGTACAGAAACCCCAGATCCCTCCAGTTCAGGGACATGGCGTCCGTCGCGAGAGCCAGTGGGTCCTTCGCCAGAGACACAAAAGCCGGAAGTTTGTGATTGTGACGGGAGGCAAATAGGTCCACCGCCGGTGACCCCCACCTGAGACAAATTGAGTGAAAGACCCTGGGATTGAGAGACCATTCCCCCTTGCGGGCTGACATCCTGCTCAGAGAGTCCGCCTCCGTGTTCTCCACACCTGGGATGTAAACTGCTGAGATACACGGGACATGTCTCTCTGCCCAGTCCAGGATCAGAGACACTTCCTTGAGGGCATTCCTGCTGCGGGTTCCTCCCTGGTGATTGATGTAGGCCACCGCCGTCCGAATGTCCGACCTGACCTGGACCGGCAAGTCTCGCAGTTGATGAGTCAAATGACAAAGAACCAACCTGATGGCCCTCAATTCCAGAACATTGATAGACTCGTGAGCTTCCAGGGGACTCCACAAACCCTGAACTTGCAGATCCTTCCAAAAGCCCCCCCATCCTGAGAGGCTGGCATCCGTAGTGACTATCTCCCACTGAGGAGTCCGAAAGGATCTGCCCCTCAGTAGGTTGGTTGAGTTCAGCCACCACCGAAGCGAGCGGCGAACCCGGGGAGACATCTGAAAAAGATGATCCAGCGACTGAGGAGACCTGTTCCAGACCGATAACAAATGGAGCTGAAGTGTCCTTGTGTGAAACTGAGCAAAGGGAACCGCCTCAAATGAGGCCACCATCAAACCCACCAGTCTCATCCCTAGACGGATGGACGGTCAAGGCATGGACATGAGCGACCGAACCAACTCCTGAATCAGAAGAACCTTGGACTGAGGAAGGAAAACTCTGGCCAGATCTGTATCCAGAGACATTCCCAGAAAGGATACTGTCCTGGACGGGTGTAGGGAGGACTTGGGGTAGTTGATCACCCAGCCGAACCTCTCCAGAGTGGATATTACCGTCCTGGTGTCCAATTCTGCCTGGCTGAATGACCGTGCCATGATGAGGAGATCGTCCAGATATGGCACAATGCGAATCCGCTGCGCTCTGAGGAGAGCCATCACCCCAGCAAGCACCTTGGTGAAAACTCTTGGAGCTGTGGTGAGACCGAAGGGAAGAGCTACAAACTGAAAGTGCCGATCCTCCACCGCGAACCTCAGAAACCTCTGGTGTGCGGGAAAAATGGGAACATGGAGGTAAGCGTCCTGAATGTCTATGGACGTCATGAAGTCCCCCTGACGAAGAGAATGAATAGCCGAGCGCAACGTTTCCATGCGAAACCTTCGCAGTCTGACGAACTTGTTGAGAATCTTTAGGTCCAGTATGGGCCGGACGGAGCCATCCTTTTTGGGGACCGTGAACAGATTTGAGTAAAAACCCCGACCCCGGTCTAATGAGGGAACTGGGCAAATGACTGCCATTTCCAGAAGACTCGATACTGCCGCCCGGAGCTGCTGCGCAGCCAGTGCCTCCGGGGACACCCGAGACCTGAGGAAACGCGGGGGAGGGTAGGACTCGAACTCCAGCTTGTAGCCGGAAGACACCACTTCCCTGATCCACCTGTCCGAGACCTCTCGGTTCCAGACCTGGGAGAAGTGCTGTAGCCGTCCCCCCACCCGCACGGGTGAGGGCGCCCCCTCATTGTTGAGCGGGCTTGGCCACGGGTTTGGGTTTTGAGCCCCAACTGTATCCTGAACGGGCACGTCCTCTGCCCCTATTCCAGGAATTTCCCCTTGTAGAAGGGAAGGCGAAACCTCTTCCTGCTCTAGATCCCCGAAAGGAAGGAGTGAAGGAAGACGCTCCTCGAAAGGGGCGACGTTGCTTCTTGCGTTGAGGTAGTTTGCCCCCCTTGGCCACGGCATCCAGCTTGTCTCCAAAGAGCCGTAACCCAACGAAGGGAAGAGCTGTTAGTGACTTTTTTGACCCAAAGTCAGCCGCCCACTGGCGTAACCAAATTGAACGCCTGATAGTAACCATTAGAGCAGAGGCTCTACTATTCATCATCAAGGAATCATCCAAAGCGGCCACCATGAAGGACAAAAACCCCTCACATTGTTTTAGTTCACGAAATTCCTCACTGTCCGGATTCAAACCGGAGGAGGATAACAAGTGCCTGACCACCTTTCTCGTAGCCACCGCCAACAGCGATGAGGCACAAACAGGCCTTATCGCTGCCCCAATACTGGCAAAACCATGACAAGCCATCTGGTCAATGCGTTTATCCTCACCATCCTTAAGAGAGGAACAATCAGGGTTGTTCAATACGGCTGAGTTGGATAACCCCAAAATAGGGGCGTCCACCTCGGGGGGAGACGCCCAGCGCTTAACCGTATCCACTGGAAAAGGATACCTCTTATCCCAACTTTGGGGAATGCCTGGGAGCCGGGCAGGCCTTTCCCATTCCTTAGAAATAATATTATCAAAATGCTTTTGATTAGGGAATTCCAACCGCGGCTTGGATTCGCTCATAAAACTCCCCTTGCTGTTGAGGAACCTCCGCCGGAGGCGAGATAGCAAGCACCTCAAACATCTGAGTCAGAACATTAGGAGTATCCAAGGAAGTCCCTGAGCTCCGATCGGAATCAGCACCAACAAATTGCTGATCATCAGAAATATCTGAATCCTCAAATAATTCCCCTTCTTCTAGAGGGGAATAATCTGACCAATCCAGGCCGTCCTCGTCATCATCATATTCAAAATGATTAACCGGTGATAAATGCTTCCTCTTAGCCGTTGCTTTCTTGGCAACCGTGGAGGAAATGAATTTTTCAATACTGGCCAACCTGGCACACACATCAGATTGCGACTGCCCCCCCCGTGGCAATCTCACACGGGGCACGGGTCAAAGTGGGAGGGGGAGAGGATGAAGCCGGCTGCTCTGACCCAGATGCCTGGGGACCGGACTGCCGTGTAATAGTCTGCTGTGCACATGATATACATAGGAAAAAATCATCCCCTGTTAGGGATACCCCACAACCCATACACTTCCGGGATTGTCCCGAGGGGAGCCCGGAATCTTGGGATGCCTCCATAAGGTGAACTTGAATAGTCGCTATGAGTGAGGGAATTACGCTATTAAGCAACCCGGGATGCCCTTATATTGTCCAAGTGGGAGGTTTTGTAATAAATAGCAAAAGTACCCAGGTACTCTAGGACCAGGAGAAACCTAAAAAAAAATTCCTGGCAGTTCAACCTGAAAAACATAGAAAAAGACAGTAAGAGGTTCTCCCTATATAAACCTATATCTATTATACCTATATATATACATATATATATGCAAATATGTACAGATAAGCAACGGCCGCAGGGCCACTCACTGAGTCTTTGGGCGCCAATACACTGTGTCCTCTGCCTGAGGTAACACAGATCAGAGCGGGAGACGCAGCAGGGGGATGTGGCCAGCATGGATCGCACGCTGCAAGGCTCCGCCCAGCAGCTCCAAACTCCTAAAGGGCGCGGGCTGCGGCCTCATACCGAAGGCCCGGCCCCGCCCCCTCACTGAAGAGCGTGAGGGGAGAAATCCTCCCCTCAGCTCTGAGGTAAAATCTAGTGTCTGTCAGCAAAAAAGATTGCAACAAGTTTACATTATAACTATTCATACCAGAAAAGTAAACATTTTAAACAAACATTTCAAATAAATCTATTTTCCAGGCGCCCCCATAGAAAAACACCAGAAGCTGAATAAGAGGCCTCCACACAACTAAAAAAGGGGAATAGGCCATTTAAGGGGAAAATTAAACTCTTGGACAGGGCATCCCAAACCGGAGTCACCAACCCGGTATAACCGCCTACCCTCTTTATAGGGTCTCGCGGTGGAGCATAGCTCCTGAGCACCTGAGGTGCTGTTATACCCTCGCTCGGACAGCAGTCAAGACTGGGAGGCATTTAAATAGCTATATATTAATAAAGGGAATAAAGAGTCCGAACGGAAATAAAAATATATATAGGCCGGGAGTAGACCCGGCTACCTTAAAGTCCCCCAGTGCAAGGAGGAGATATCATCTGCTGATTGCTCGCCGTCTGCAGAGATGAAGACTGGGTAATGAGTGGGAGGTCCCAGGTACTTATGGACTGGGAGGGGCTTTCTTTCCTCCAATCATCTCTGCAGAAGCCCTCTATAGGACCATACTACCCACAGGTAATGAATATCTTGAAGCGGGGTGTGTGACATACTTAGAATAGGTAAGATTTCTCTGGCTAAATAGGGTTAATGCACAGGGGGCACCAGCAATCCGGATGCTCCCTGCACTAGGAACAACATCCATTTTGTGAAAAATCTAATGGAGTTTGAAATGTCCGCGGTGACACTGGACGGTTTAATCAGACAAAAAGATAAAATAGGTCTCATCATACTGACCAATCATAACATCAGGGTTCATTGATGGAATAAGGGGAAGGATTAGTTAAGTTACACAATCCTGTGAACCACGACCCTTCCTGGCACAGTTACCAGGGAGGGTTTAGGTAAGCATTAATTTAGCCTCTTGACATTCCACACAAACATGCTCTTTCATATAACAGGAGTCGTGATAAAAAATACAGAACACTTTCCTGGTTCTCATGCAGAAGGTGATCAGGGTGACTTCTAGGCCCCGGCAAAGTAGAAAGTTGATCTGGGCACCAGGTTCACTAACCTGGACCAACAGCCTGGCACATTTGGAAAAGAAAGGTAGCGGCCATTTTGGAGCTTCCTCTCCCAGCATCTCAGCCATGCTGCTGCCTGGATTCAACTGACATAACTGACAATGCACAGTGACAGGAAGCCCGGCAGCACTTGCTGCTTCTAGCAAGCAAGAGTTAGAAAAGGGTAAATTAATTTTTATGTGCAGCAATCGTCCAAAAACTCACCTTTTTCCCAGTCCAACGGCGCATGCGCAACCAGCGGCCGCGTCTCTGCTATCCCTTTAGCAGGGTGTGTGCATTTGTAAATGGCCAGTGTGGGCATACTCCCTGTTAGAGGGTAGCAGGTAATGCATCCACCAGCACACTTGCTTACATTACATGAGCCCTTGGACGAAGGGGCGGGAGTGGATCCGAGCGCGCTGACTGGACACGCATGCACCATAGGACCAAGGAAGGGTGAGGAAGATCGGGCGACCTGGGGGGTTTCACACAGTGGGGCATCCCCGCTCACTTTAAAGACCAGCTGTAAACTGTTGCAAAACTTTTATATCTCCAACATGTCCCACCACATTATGGTTCAGCACCATGAGTATATTTTTTACTTACATTGTTTTGTGAGTAAACACTTTTTTTTCCTAGTTGCAATACAGCACCATATTTAGCTGTGCAATTTCTTTTGAAACATTTAAACACAGCTAAATATGATGCTGTATAGCAGCGTGGCAAAAAGTCATGAGAAAAAGTGTTTACTCACAAAAAAACATGAGTAAAGAAAATCCCAGCAGAGCTGCATCAACTCTGTTTCCTACACAAATAGAGTATAGTACTGAGGCTTGCGGGACAAATGGCCCATAAACTACCACACTCTATACCAGACCTGGGCAATGTACGGCCCGCGGGCCGTATACGGCCCTTTGCTAGGCTCTTACCGGCCCGGGCTGAGCTGGCCAGTAAGAGACGCAGAGGAAGGGAAAACATGCCAGACTCGATGAGCCGAGTGGCCGATCGGCTGCTGCTTAACTTAGGTGATCGCCTGTGTACAGTGCGAGAGGCTTAGGTTAAGCAGCAGCTGATCGGCCGCTCGGCTCGTCGGGTCTGGCACATTCTCCCTTCCTCTGAGGAAGCCAGACCCGATGAGCAGGTGATAGAGACCTGGGGACTTTGGAAGGACAGAGTAAGTCTGCTCAGAAAGATTATGTCGTTTGCTTGTGTTTTCCCTTCCTGCCTGCTGTCTCTTTTTCACCATGTACCTGCCCACCATGCTCTCACCATGCCCCCTTCCTGCTGTCCACATGCTCTCACCATGCCCCCTTCCTGCTGTCCACCATGCTCTCACCATGCCCCCTTCCTGCTGTCCACCATGCTCTCACCATGCCCCCTTCCTGCTGTCCACCATGCTCTCACCATGCCCCCTTCCTGCTGTCCACCATGCTCTCACCATGCCCCCTTCCTGCTGTCCACCATGCTCTCACCATGTCCCCTTCCTGCTGTCCACCATGCTCTCACCATGCCCCCTTCCTGCTGTCCACCATGCTCTCACCATGTCCCCTTCCTGCTGTCCACCATGCTCTCACCATGTCCCCTTCCTGCTATCCACCATGCCCCCTTCCTGCTATCCACCATGCTCTCACCATGCCCCCTTCCTGCTATCCACCATGCCCCCTTCCTGCTATCCACCATGCTCTCACCATGCCCCCTTCTTGCTGTCCACATGCTCTCACCATGCCCCCTTCCTGCTGTCCACCATGCTCTCACCATGCCCCCTTCTTGCTGTCCACATGCTCTCACCATGTCCCCTTCCTGCTGTCCACCATGCTCTCACCATGCCCCCTTCCTGCTGTCCACCATGCTCTCACCATGCCCCCTTCCTGCTGTCCACCATGCTCTCACCATGTCCCCTTCCTGCTATCCACCATGCTCTCACCATGCCCCCTTCTTGCTGTCCACATGCTCTCACCATGTCCCCTTCCTGCTGTCCACCATGCTCTCACCATGCCCCCTTCCTGCTGTCCACCATGCCCCCTTCCTGCTGTCCACCATGCTCTCACCATGCCCCCTTCCTGCTATCCACCATGCCCCCTTCCTGCTGTCCACCATGCTCTCACCATGCCCCCTTCCTGCTGTCCATCATGCTCTCACCATGCCCCCTTCCTGCTGTCCACATGCTCTCACCATGCCCCCTTCTTGCTGTCCACATGCTCTCACCATGCCCCCTTCTTGCTGTCCACATGCTCTCACCATGCCCCCTTCCTGCTATCCACCATGCTCTCACCATGCCCCCTTCCTGCTATCCACCATGCTCTCACCATGCCCCCTTCCTGCTGCCCACCATGCTCTCACCATGCCCCCTTCTTGCTGTCCACATGCTCTCACCATGCCCCCTTCCTGCTGTCCATCATGCTCTCACCATGCCCCCTTCCTGCTATCCACCATGCTCTCACCATGCCCCCTTCTTGCTGTCCACATGCTCTCACCATGCCCCCTTCCTGCTATCCACCATGCTCTCACCATGCCCCCTTCTTGCTGTCCACATGCTCTCACCATGCCCCCTTCCTGCTGTCCATCATGCTCTCACCATGCCCCCTTCCTGCTATCCACCATGCTCTCACCATGCCCCCTTCTTGCTGTCCACATGCTCTCACCATGCCCCCTTCCTGCTGTCCACATGCTCTCACCATGCCCCCTTCCTGCTGTCCACCATGCTCTCACCATGCCCCCTTCCTGCTGCCCACCATGCTCTCACCATGCCCCCTTCCTGCTGTCCACCATGCTCTCACCATGCCCCCTTCCTGCTGCCCACCATGCTCTCACCATGACCCCTTACTGCTGTCCACCATGCTCTCACCATGCCCCCTTCCTGCTGCCCACCATGCTCTCACCATGACCCCTTACTGCTGTCCACCATGCTCTCACCATGTCCCCTTCCTGCTGTCCACCATACTCTCACCATGCCCCCTTCCTGCTGTCCACCATGCTCTCACCATGCCCCCTTCCTGCTGTCCACATGCTCTCACCATGCCCCCTTCCTGCTGTCCACCATGCTCTCACCATGCCCCCTTCCTGCTGTCCACCATGCTCTCACCATGACCCCTTACTGCTGTCCACCATTCTTACACTTTGCCCCAGCTGATCTGAACTTTCCTTCCAGACTGCCAGAAGCCAAGGGCTTCTCTGATTGGCTGGGAAATTATCACATCAGAACGTTTGAAGTGGACCAAAACCCTGCTTTATCAGCCCGGAAATCTTATAGATCCCCTCCCTGCGGGGCATCCAAAATCGGGATGCCCCGCTGTGTGAAACCCCCAGGTCGCCCATAAACTCACCTTCTTTCCCAGTTCAACGGCGTATGCACGAGCTGCGGCCGCATGCCCGCTATCCCTCTAGCAGGGCGCGTGCCTGTGTCGGCCATTTGAGAATGGCCAGCACGGCGCGCTCCCTGTTAGAGGGAAGCTCGAGATGCAGCCGCCAGCGCACTCAGAGCCGCTGAGCTTAGACGTCGCTTAGACGCCCATAGCTCAGCGGCCCTCCACAATATTTTTAGTTTCTCATGTGGCCCCATGGAAAAAATAATTGCCCACCCCTGCTCTATACCCTAAACAACTACACTAGTCAACTAGGTTGTTATATGGAAACTCTATTTATTAGCTGTTTAGCCAATCACAAGGAACTTCCCCTGTTAAAAGAATAGGTTCAAATACTCGGTTAAAGTGGACCAACACCCAGGATTTTGACTATCCTGGGTTTTGGTCCACTTCGGCGGGGCACCCCGATCGGGGGTGCCCCGCTGTGTGAAACCCCCCAGAAAGCCCCAAAATCTTACCTGTCCCCGCTCCCACGTGACTGGACGGTCCAATCCCCGCCAACGTCCAGGCGGGGATCAGGAACGTCCAAGCGGCTGCCGCTGCCGCCGCCTCCCTCGCGTCACTTTCGGCGCGCGCGCGCCCCCGCCGGCCATTCGCAGACGGCCGGCGCGGGCGCGCGCACGCCTACAGGGGCGCGAGGGAGGCGGCGGCGGCCGGCCGCCGCCGAAGATCAGGTAAGCGATTTGGGGTGTCTGGGGGGGTTTCACCCCGCGGGACATCCCGATCTCGGATGTCCCGCGGGGTGGGAGGTGATCGGCCCGGGAATCTTATAGATTTCCGGGCCGATCACCTCTCGGTGTTGGTCCACTTTAAGGGTCAAACAAAGCTACTTTAAAGTTTCCTTAAAGTTTTGAGGTATATTATAGCCAGACCTATTGGTTTATTACACTTTGAGCAAGTTTTTTTTACCTTCCCCCCTTCTTATGGAAATAAACCTAGTTTGCTATAACTAATAAGGTCCTCTGTCCTTTAAAGTGGACCAAAACCCAGGACCCCCGGTCACCTTGATCAGAAATACCCCACTGTGTGAAACCCCCTAGGTCACCTGATCTCACTTACCCTTCCTCTGTCCTACGTCCAGGGCCGGCCTTACCATGGGTCCCGGTGGGTCCATGGTCCCAGGTGGCACTTTAAGGGGGGCGGCACTTTGCTGGTAGCGGCGGGAACATATTTGGCGGCGGAGGTGGGCGGCAGCAGCAGGCAGGAACATCGTGACTGTGGAGGCAAACACGTAGAACATGCCTCCCAACTGTCCCGATTTTCCCGGGATTGTCCTGATTATTTCCCAAAGTCCCGCGGTCCCAGACTGTTGCAAATTCTCCCGGGACGCCCTGCGCCATGGACACTGAGCAAGGGACCTGCTGTGCGCCGCCCATGAGGCCAGCGCCTTCTGAATAAATAGTTCCCTGCGCCGGCACGAAGAGACTTCCTGGCGTGCGGGTGAGTGCGCGGGGGAGGAGGGGGGGTGATGAAATAACTTCCAGCATGCAGGGGTGAAGGCAGCCGACATTGCCGGAGGAGCTGCTGTCAATCTGCGAGCAGGGGGCGGGGCAGTAGTTCTTATGGGCGCCGGCTGGAACTAAAGCACTGTTGCTGTGTTCCCGGGGGAGCCTCAATAGGAGTGCACAAGTTTGACAGGCTCTCCAGGCTCATAAGTGTGTGCACGGAGTGACAGAGGCCTGTAGCTGAGAGCAAGTGTGCTGCCTCTCAGTGCCTGACACTCAGACTGCTTCCCCCCTAAGAGATAAGAATGTGGCATTTCCTGTCCAGGCTGCCCTGTGCCATGTCAGCTGTGTGTGCAGAAAATGGCTCCCCCACCCCCCCAACAAGGCAACAGATTTATGTTCAGGATGTTCTAGGTGAGATGATTTTTCTTTCAATGGATCGTTGCCCAGTTCCCCAACATCCCTGCTCAGCCACTGCCAAGGTTTAGAGGGAACATTGGTGGTAAGAGCGTGGGCCGGACCTATGTGCGCATGTGTCTGTCTGCCTGTGTGTGTGTGCTTGCATGTATGTGTGTTTGACTTTGTGTGGGGGCTTGCATATATATATGTGTGTGTGTGTGTGTGTGTGTGTGTGTGTGTGTGTGTGTGTGTGTGTGTCTGCATGTATGTATGTGTGTGTGGAGAGGGCTTGCATGCATGTGTGTGTGTGTGTGTGTGTGTCTGCATGTATGTATGTGTGTGTGCCTCCATGTATGTGTGTGCCTATGTATGGGGGCTTGCATGCATGTGTGTGTGTGGAGGGGGCTTGCATGTATGCAGTGTGTGTGTTTGCCTGCACATATGTGTTTGCCTGAATGTTTATGTTTGCCTGTGTGTGTAGGGGGGCTTGTCTGCATTCATGTGTGTGAGGCTTGCCTGTGTGTGTGTTCATGTAATTTGTTACTATGTATTTATTAGGTGGCGTTTCCCTTTAAGGGCGTGGCTGGGGGCGTGCCTTGGGTGTGACTGGGGGCGTGGTTTAACATGTCTCTCTTTAATATTTTCAAAAGTTGGGAGGTATGGCGTAGCGCAGAAGGAATGAACGCCACTCTTCATAGCGGGTCATTCACAAACTTTTCCGTACTGCGTGTATGAGGCAGAGCCGAGAGAAGCGCCGCACTCGCGGCATTGTGGGATGCAATAAAATGGGGGCAGAGGCGAGCGGCAGGAGAGTGCGCGCACTGCTGGGGGAGGCGCGGCTTCCACCAATAGCCACTCTGGTTGGCTGAGCCACTGCAGGGGGAGGCATCGCTATTTGACGGGGACTGCTGGAGGCAGAGCGCTAGTCGGGTCTGGAGGATGCTTCACACTGTGATAGGTAAGAGGGAGAGGCTGCCGCACGTTCACTATACCTTCAGTTCGGTTGCTTCTGGAAGCTTCCGTGGAAGAGAGGAGGTTCCAACTTATCTGGCGTTCATAGAACTAGGTGGGCGGTCGTCACGTTACAGCCCGTTGCCTGGTGGCTTCCAGCCTGCCAAGGGCCATGGGCACGGGTTGCCCATTATAGTCTGTACTGTCCAGGTGCCAGATTCAAAGATATCGGTGGCAGAGCTGTACACCTGCCCGTGGGTGGCTGCTTGGTTACGGTGACTGTGCATCCTGGGCGGCCATGTTTGCTGGTCACCTGTATAGAGTGTAATTGGAACAGTTGGGGTTGAGCTTGTCCAGTTACAGGGCTACCCCTTATTGGCCATTTAACACCAATGGCTAAAAGACTCCAGGGCGGATTCTGATTTGTGATGTGCTGCTGTGTGTAGCCCCTGCAGTACTTGCATAGCTGGCAATCCAACAGTGAATGTGTGGGCTATGGCCACATCCCTGCTTTAACTTCATCTGAGGCGTGCACCAGGTGGGGAGGGGGTGTGGCCAGTGCCCCCCCCCTTAGCTAGCTTTGTGCTGAATGTTGCGCTGAGCATGCTCATTGCCTGTCTGCATGCTCTGTGGGATTGCTGAAAGTGGGGGGGGGGGGGTCCACACACTGGGCATCCCAAATTAAGATGCCCTGTCACAGAGGAATAACACCTGGGAGAAGGACAGTACTGGTTGGTGGCCTTCTTTAATGGAGAGGTGCAGTGTTTCAGAATAGGGCTTGCTTGTCCCATGTTCTTCTATTTATCAAGCTGGGAGACCGTGCCCAATGCTGTGGAATGCTGGATATCCAGCCAAGTGGCAGAGGCCAAGAAGTTTGGGTCTAATGTACCTGCTTGTAACAGCTGTAGGTTCAACTGGGTCCCATGCATGGCTCCAAAACTAAACTGTGCTATCACTAATCTGTTCAATTTATGGGATGAAAGCTACCAGTTCATCACCTGCATGGCTGTATTTACCATTAGACAAACCTAGGCATGTGCCTAGGGCAGCCACTTGCAAGGGGAGGTGTCATAGTATGTGGTTACTGTACTATAGTAAAGAAAAAAGGTGAAATAAAGGCTGGCACCTTATTGCCCCCTCATGACCCCCCCCCCCCTCCACCCAGCCATGACAGTGGGGAGATTTGAGTTTTTTAATAGAGTGGGGCATCACAAATCTGGTTGTTCCTAAGTAAGTATCAAAGCCCAAGATAGTGAAAATCCTGGGTTTTGGTTCACTTAAAGTGGAACAAAACCCTGAATTGAGATTCTGCGCTATGTGAACAATCCCCAGTTCGCCTAGTAAAAATCACCTCTCCTCAGTTATATTTTTTAATTTGGGGGGGGGCAGCATTTCACTCTTGAACCCAGGCAGCACAATGTCTTGGGCCAGCCCTGCCTACGTCCTACGCTCTCGTCCAGTCAGCGTGCTGGCGGTCGCATCCCACGCTACCCTTTAACACGGAGCGTGCCTGTACCGGCCACTCACAAATGCCTGGCACGGGCACGCACCCTGCTAAAGGGATAGCGGGGATGAGGCCTCTGCTCGCACATGTGCCGTTGGACTGGGAAAGAAGGTGAGTTTTTGGGGCGACCTGGGGGGTTTGAAACAGCGGGGTATCCAAAATCTGGGTGCCTTGGGGGGGGGGGGGGGGCACCTGCCCTGGTGTCTCATAAATGCCAGGGTGGGTTTTGGTCCTTTTTAAGGTGCATGTACTGTTAAAAACACCCAACAAGTGATTTGGCACATGCCAGTGCCCCCCATACACCTATTGTTCTGGTAATCACTCGTTTCAGAAAATAAATTCTCTTGAAATGTAAAACTTTTTAGAATGCTGAACCATAGACTTGGGCTGCTGCATAAACCTCATAGCTCTGTATAGCTACAGCTCGATCCCTTGCGGTTTGTCAATACCAAGCACAAAATCTAATCTCCAGCTGGTTCCAAAGCCAAACCAAGCCAAAGACAAACATATTGTAATCCCTACAATATATTTCTTGTCTTGTTAGTGATTTAAACAAGGAATCATTCCAGTGATTGTGGGGCCCTTTAAAGTTACCTATAATTACAAACTCTCCCTTCATTGCCATGTGAGTTACTTCCTTAATCAAAGGCTATGATAAACCTCAGAGTGTCCTGGGGGCCTGTAATACTACACACATTCTGAGGTTGGACCTTAGCAGACATATAGGGTTTCCAGCAGTTCTGAATGAAAGGTACTATCCTAGCCTTATGTGTTTGTGTCATGTGTACTCTAATGTAGATTTTGCCAATCACTGGAATTCCTCAAGCATGTCTCTGTAATTATAAACAACAGCCAAGTTATTCCTGAACATAATAGTCAGTTTAGTTTATTACCTTAACTACAATCATTAGTGTACATCATTAGAAATTGCTATCAAATGTTTGTTTCTTTTTAAATTGACAACTTTAAAAAGACAATTGTGATTTAAAGAGGACCAAAAACCACCTTGGAGTATTTGAGACTCCAGGGCAGGCATACTTGGTCCCCCCACCCCAATCGGGGGTGCCCTACTGCGTGAAAAACCTCCAGGTCGTCCGAAAACTCACCTTCATAGAAACATAGACATAGAAACATAGAAGGTTGATGGCAGAAGGAGACCATATGGTCCATCTAGTCTGCCCTTATGTGTATACTGTATGTTCTCTTTATCTTAGGATAGATGTGTGCTTATCCCAGGCATGTTTAAATTCAGTGACTGTTGATTTTTCAACTACCTCTGCTGGAAGTTTGTTCCAAGCATCTACTACTCTTTCTGTAAAATAATATTTTCTAACATTGCTCCTGATCCCTTTAGCAGGGTGCATGCCCACGCCAGGCATTTGTGAATGGCCGGCACAGGCACGCTCCATGTTAGAGGGTAGCGGGGAATGCGGCCACCAGCTCACTGGGATCCGCTCGTATTAGACAAGCTCCTGGACGAGGGGCTCGAGCAGATCTGAGCCAGCTCAGAATTTAAATGTACAGAACAAAAATAAACACGTCACTATTCTAGGTATACTTCTTATTGCACAGAGTATTTGTAATGATATTCCCATATAGTGCATGTATGCAGATAAGAAAATTTAAAGTGCAAAGTGCTAAATCAAGGTACAGACAAACAAAAACAGAATCAAACCAAAGTGCACAAATGATACTTATCTATCCAAAAAGGAGCAGCAACCGGGGAGGAATACATAGGACAGTGCGGGTGAACCACCTGCGCTTCGCGATCAGCTGGACCGCTTCTTGCTTGGGTGAGGGAATGATTAAAAAATAATGCTCACCTTTTATACCCGCTCTGTCCGGCGTTCAACGCCGCGCCGTACCACATCCAGATGGAACGGACGTGCAGGCGCAGCACCCGACCATGACGCAGCCGGAAATGACACGGCACACAGTCACGGCCAGAAATTTCACTGCGGGCGGCGCGCCCGTAACCATGGACGCAGCTTCCCGCAGCAACAATCAGCGGGGCCGACCATGACAGTCCCGCCCACCTCCCCCGTGTCCGCAGCCAGGCAGGGGCGCATGGTTTCCATGGCGGCGCCCCAGCCCGCCCCTGCCTGGCTGCGGACAAGAACAGGGCCCTCTCTCCTAATGTACTCCTGCATCTTTTTGTTTATTTACATGCCTGTCACATCTGACTAATTAAACCATGTGGTTTATATGCATTATCATCCATGTTGTATTATAAGTATTTTACTTGTCTTACCTCTGTACTTCTACTTTGTACAGCACCACGGAATATGATGGTGCTTTATAAATAAATAATAAGAATTTAAAGCAGACTTCCATCAAAGCTTAGTAAAATGCTTCCCAAAAGCCCCCCCCCCCCTTGGACCCCTTAACAGTTCACCAACAGTAAATAAATAAATTAAAACTGACTACCTCAGGTCCCCTGGGTTGGGAGCTCCCACCTGGTCTGATAGGTTGTGATGTTCTGATGCCAAGGGCAGGGGGTGGCAGAGGAAATCAGTAGACTAAACCTGTCACCCCCGATAGACTAAACCTGTCACCCCTGGATTTTATTTGGGAAAGACTAAACCACAAGGTTGGCAGGAGTTTGATTCAGTTTGGGTGTATAAGTGACCCCTCTTCTCAATTTTTACGATACACAAGTATTTTTTCCCTATATCCAGTCCAGGTCGTCCCAATATCCTTACAGATGCCCTAGGGGGTGCTCGACTGCAAGATCAAAAATGTAGCTCCTCCTGGCCCCCTATAAAGCAGCTGTCCCTCTATCATTCCCCAGTTGTTCATCTTGCAGTCTTGACTGCAGAAGATCGTTGGCACTCTCTCAGATAATGGCAGCAGAGCGGGGCCACCTAGCCCGTAGGCCGCTGTGGACGCTATTTCCATGGATCCCTCCTGACCCATTCCTGCCTCCCAGCCGCTGGCTGCTACGGGATCCATGACGGTAGGGTGAACGCCAGGGTCTGGTGGCATTCGGCAAAGCTCACGCTCTGGGCCGCAGACCTTATACTAAAAATCTAATATATTATGGTGCACCGCTAATATTCAAACAATAAAGGCGTGCTCACCAATTACATCAAATCATACAATATAGGTAGATTCTGGGCTATATACTCCCCCTGAAATCACCAACAAGGAAGCACAACCAATAAAGAATCCAATCCAAATTTTATTCAGAAAGCATTAAACAAGACATTTTAAAAAACAAACAATACAAACATTTTAAAAATACCCGCCACACTGGCCAATATATATATTATTTACCTCTAAATGACCCACATGGTGTACAAAATTACTGCTTGCTCACAAATAAAAGATCTACAAAACAATCCAAATAATGTGCTAAACCATACAACCATACAATAGATGTTATAGAATATACCTTTAAATGTCTTTATGCTGGCACAAAAAACCCAATTATATATAAATTACTCACAGCCTAACTTCACCAAAAAGTGCATAATTAGCAATAATAACACTCAGAATTTAAATGTACAGAACAAAAATAAACAAGTCAACAAGCCGCAATTTTAGCAGCTTTCAGCAGTGTTTCTGAAGGGGCGGGCATCTTCTTACGACGCGCCGCGGAGAGGGCGGAGCCTGGTGCCGGCGCGCGCTGACGTCACGCCGGCACCGCACCCCCCAAGGATGTTTTTGGAAGGTGGGCCAGCGCGCGCGCTGCTGCTTGGGGCCTGGACTGGACACTGCGGAATTTGCGGCTGCGTTTCTGCTGCTGCTGGGGGATCATGCTGGTGCCTTCTTAATGCGGACGCTGCAGAGTCCCTCGGTATCATGAGTCCCTCTCTTTTTTTGCTGCATTGATTGTCTATTGCATTATGCCTAAGCTGCTCCTTCTCCTGTATAGATCGTGGGCATGAGGTTGAGGGTTGTGGTTCCTCCCGGTCCCCCTTTTTAATAAGAGGGATTTTTTATAGGCTTGGGCCATTAGGGTCTTGTAGCCTTATTGAATTTTACTATTTTGAATCACCATAATGGAGGCATCAGAGGATAGTGAGCTGGGGGCCCCATTTGGCCAGGACAGGCTCTGCCCCTTGTGCAGGCGGAATCCTCTGGGCGGATTCAGCACTGTTTGCACCACTTGCGCCTGAGGCGTTATTTTGAACCATGAGCGGTCGGTCGTCCCTGACCCTAGCCCTGTATTACCATCGGCCTCTCCAGACCCTCCCCTGCTGCATGAGCCAGCAAGGGGTCTCATACTGACTTTGCGCAAGTCATACTGACTTTGTCTCGAGAGACAGATCTCGTTCACGTTCCACGGTGGATTATTCGGCTGGCGATGACAGTATTTCAGGCCACTCCTCGGACAAGGATTCGTGGCTCCCGGATGATACGGAGAAATTGCTTTCCTCAGTGTTTGATACACTACACATTGTTCCTCCCAGAGCGGCTAAGAGGAAGCAGGGTGATTTGTTTAGGCTTGAGAGACAAAGGCGAGTCTTCCCAGGGCAGCCCCACTTCTCTAACATGATACTTAAGGAATGGGAAAGGCTAACAAGTTATTGTCAGCCCCTAAGGGCCTGGATAGGCGCTATCCCTTCCCTGATGAGCTGGTTTGGTTATGGTCTCACCCTCCTGAGGTGGACCCTCCCGTGTCAGGTCTGTCCAACGCTACTGTTATGCCGTCACCTGACAATGCTTCCTTACGTGACCCTGCAGACAAGTGCATGGACCAGCTGGTCTGCCATGCTTTCACCTTTGTTGGTGCTCTCTTTCGTCCTGTGTGCGCCTCGGCAATTGTCTCACTAGCCAACAGAAGGAAGGTGAGACACCTTGTGGCTAGAGCTAAGGCTCGCAGGCAGGCTGAGGAGTTTAAGGACCTCAAGGTTTTCTTAGATTTCATTGGTTTTGTTGTTACTGCCATGGATGATGTGGTCCGACTTGGTGCCAGGATTTCGGCTTTGCTTGTTGCTCTCCGCCATTCACTCTGGCTGCGGCAGTGGTCGGCTGATGCGGCTGCCAAGAAGTCTCTCACGAGTCTCCCTTTTGTGGGGAGCAGGCTGTTTGGGGAGTGCCTGGACCTTTTGGTCAAGGATGGTAGACTCCCTCAGAGAAGGAAGCCTGCTTGGTCCTTTCGGAACCCCTCTTCCTATCATTCCTTTTGAGGAGGAAGAGGTTCTTCATTTCCAGGTGGCCACAGAGATACCTGGGGCAGAGGTAGGTCCCGCGGCCGACCCAACCCCTCCTGGGGAGCTAAGTCCAAGTCCTCTCAGGCATGAGGGAGCGCCCTCACCCATCCGGGTGGGGGGACGGCTTCTGCTGTTTGCTCAGATCTGGAGATGTCACGTCCCGGATCGGTGGATTCAGGAGGTAGTGTCCTCCGGCTACAAGATAGAGCTGGCAGCCAGGCTGCCCACAAAATTCCTCTGTTCAAGGATATCCCGAAACCCGCTAAAGGCTCAAGCTTTGAGAACGGCTGTGCAACACCTCCTGCGGATAGGTATGATTTGCCATGTACCCCGGCAGGAACAGGGTCAGGGATTTTACTCCAACTTGTTCACGGTTCCCAAGAAGGATGAAACACTAAGACCGATCCTGGACCTGAAGGGTCTCAACAGGTTTGTCAGAGTCAGACATTTCCGCATGGAAACATTACGGTCAGCTGTGAAATCGCTTCGGCCCGGCGACTTCAGGACCACGGTGGACATCAGGGATGCTTACCTGCACATCCCGATTTTCCAGGGACATCAGAGGTTCCTGAGGTTTGCTCTGGAAGATCAGCATTACCAGTTTGTAGCACTTCCATTCGGGATATACTCAGCCCCCCGTGTGTTCACCAAGGTGCTGGCGGCATTCGTGTGTTACCCTATCTGGACGACTTGCTGATTGCGGCCAAGTCCCTTCAGCAGGCCGAGAGCGATACTCGGATGGTGTTGTCAACCCTGGAGGCTTTCGGCTGGGTAATCAATTACCCCAAGCCCTTTGTCACTCCCCTGACAGTGAGATCCTTCCTGGGAATGATGAAAGACACCGCTCAGGTCAAGGTTTCCTGCCACAGTAGAAGGTTTTGGGTCTCCAGACGCAGGCTTTGCTGTCCTGTCAGCAGCCGTTGGTACGTCTGGGGATGAGATTGGTGGGCCTAATGGTGTCCTGCTTCAAGGCAGTGCCCTTCGCCCAATTTCACATGAGACCTCTTCAATTAAACCTGCTGACCGGCTGGAATCGGACTCAGGAGTCCCTGGAACATGGCTTTTCGCTGTCCCCCCTGGCCAGGCAGTCCCTCTTGTGGTGGTTGGACTCTCGGAACTTGCTGGTAGGCAAGTCCTTCCTGACTCCCCATTGGGAGATAGTTACCACGGATGCCAGTCTGACAGGCTTGGGAGGCATTTGGCAGACTCAGAAGATCCAGGGTCAGTGGGGTCCGCAGGAGAACCGCTTACCCATAAATCTCTTGGAGCTGAGAGCGATCCGGTTGGTGCTTCTATGCTTGACTCCCCATTTAAAGGGTCGTGCGATCCAGGTTCACTCGGACAATCAGACGGCTGTCACCTACATCAACCACCAGGGCGGGACTCGGAGCAAGAGATCCCTCAAGGAGGTAACTCGGATTCTGACTTGGGCAGACTCGGCGGTCTACATCCCCCGGGGTAGAAAACCAGGAGGCAGACTCCCTGAGCAGCAGTGCCTTGCTGCTGGGGGAATGGTCTCTCAGCAGAAAGACCTTTCACGCTCTGTGTCTCCGCTGGGGTCAGCCGGACTTGGATCTGTTTGCGCCCGGACACAATCACAAGCTTCCAACGTTCGTCTCCCTCTCAAGAGATCCTCTGGCAGTTGCAACGGACGATCTGGACGGAGTTCACATTCCTATTTGCATTCCCTCCGTTTCCATTCCTGGGCAGAGTGCTGCGCAAGATAGCCCAGGAAGGGGTACCAACCATCCTGGTGGCTCCTGGCTGGCCGAGAAGGAGTTGGTTTGCAGACATAGTCCAGATGTCAATAGATCACTACTTCATGCCCGACGATCCAGGGCTTTTCACACAGGGGTCGCTGCGGTACCCCAATTTACGGACACTGGCTTTGACGGCCTGGCTATTGAAACCTCAATCCTGACGGAGAAGGGGTTGTCGGCCACGGTTGTGCGGACAATGATTCAGGCACGTAAGAAATCTTCTTTTATGATATACTACAGAGTTTGGCACGCCTATATTGCTTGGAGCGAGACCAAGAGTCTCTGCCGCATATTTTTTGTTGCTAGGATCCTGGAATTTTTACAACACAGCTTAGACTTGGGTCTCCAGCTGAGCACTCTCAAGGGTCAGGTCTCGGCCTTGGCCATCTTTTTCCAGAGATCCATTGGCAACCATAGGTTAATCAAGACTTTTTTCCAGGGAGTTACCCATGCCCGGCCACCGCGTAAGTCAGTATTACCGGTGTGGGACTTGAACTTGGTACTATCTGCTCTTCAGGGTCCTACCTTGGAGCCATTGTGCGATGCTGCATTGTCTATGTTGACCCTCAAAGTGGTCTTTCTGGTAGCAATCACCTCGGTGCGTCGTGTATCAGAGCTGGCCGCGCTTTGTATGAAACCACCCTACTTTGAGCTGCATAGTAATAAGGTGGTTTTTCGCTTTAAGCCTGATTTTTTGCCTAAGTTCGTTTCTCCCTTTCACCTTAAAGGAGCAGTATCACGAAATTTGCATTAAAAAAGATAAATAATTAAATAGCCACACAATAGCTTCTAACATGTGTATAAATAATGTGGCGATAGAAAAAGGAAAAAATATCTGCCTTTCTTTTAAATTGTATAATGACAATGGCTCAGTCCATTTGCTGAATAGGGCGATCTGCTGGGTTGTATTTAGTGAGCTGCTTCATTTAGCCCACTGGTCTCCTAGCAACACTTTACCTCAGAGGCTGACACTGTAATCAGGTGCTGCTTTTGTTATGAGACCAGGTGACTCAAATGTGTAAAATCTATACAAAATAAACTAAACTGACTGAAAATAACTGAAATTCTTCTTTGAATAACTGTGCAGGAAAATCTAAAGGTATTAAAGTGGAACAAAACCCTGAGTGGCCGACCCTGAAGTCTATAAGAGCCGGCCATTGACCTTCCCCCTTGGGCATTCTAAATTGGGATGCCACACTGTGTGAAACGACCCCTGGATAACCACAGATCCCCCCATTTTTTTGGCGCGCTCACGCAGATAGTCATTTAGACAGGCCGGGCGGCCAGGAAGGTTACTGCTCAGGCTCCCCATCTGTGTGCAAACAGCGCTGATTGTATGAGAGCCCACGCATGCGCTGTGGGACAGGGAAAGGTACGTTTTCACAGGCGAACTTGGGGATTTCACATATCAGGGCATCCCAAGTCGGGATACCCCATAGGGGCACAAAACAAAACTCCAGATAGTGAAAATCCTGGGTTGGGCTTTGCTCAAAACACACAAAGCTGAAAGAAAGATCATATGGAAAAATGAAAAATAAGAATATGAAAGAGAAAATGGTAAACTGAAAGATTCTGCAGCAGAGCCAACATTAAGGGGAAACTGTCAAAATAAAAAATGTTTAGAGCAAAAAATTAGGATGTAAACATAAAAATCCAATTCTGAAATAAAATAACCCCCCCCCCCCCCCCCACAAAAAAAAAAAAACTGGTGAGTCTGAGATTCGAACCAATGACTCTCTGGTTCAAACTGACATTGAATTTACCAATTAGCTAAATGACTTCTAGAGCTTTTTTTTTCTGTTTTAGATATATGAGTTCTGGCCAGGCAATGTTGCAATATTATCTTATGCTGGACGGCTGCCAGCACTGAACAGCTTTGTTACATTGTTTCCCCCTCTCCTCAGCGTGGAACAGGCCAGAGTGTCGGCCCCGACACTCAGCAGACATAAACATGAGCTATTAGTCTCCAGCTGCACAGAACACAGAAATCATTTTTTTCTAAATTTGTAATTCTTACTCCAACACTTACCTACATTCAGAGTACCATTTAAATATTAATCACCAAGAAAAATTTGCGATACTGCTCCTTTAATGAGGAAGTTGTCTTACCTTCCTTGTGTCCAGCACCGGCTAATTCCAAGGAAAGGACCCTCCATGCTTTGGATGTGGTCAGAGCCATAAAGTATTACCTGGCTGCGACTGAATCCTTCAGGAAATCGGATTTGCTTTTTGTCCTAACAGAGGGTTCTAGGAAAGGTTTGCCACCAGCCATGTCCACTCTCAGTAAGTGGATCAGACAGGCGCTGGTACAGGCATATTCTGCCAGGGGGAAGGAACCCCCTTTTCGGATCACAGCTCACTCTACCAGAGCTATTGGTGCCTCTTGGGCTTTTCAGCACCAGGCATCGGTGGAACAAGTTTGTAAGTTGGTCTTCTGTTCATACTTTTACAAAATTTTACAAGGTGGATGTCAGGGCCTCAGCTGACGCTATTTTTGGCCGTAAGGTGCTTCAGGCGGTAGTGAAATGAACTACATGCTGTTCCGCACTGGGGATCCCGCCCATTTGGACACTGCTATTAGATGTCCCATCTGTAAGGATATTAGGACGACCTGGACTGGATGTAGGGAAAAATACAATTCTGTGAAACTCACCTGTAGAATTGTTTTTGGATACATCCAGTCCAGGTCGTCCCACCCTGCCCTTGTGTTCATTATGTCCTGTTGCCTGTTATGGTGATCGACCATTTTTATGTTTATTGGACATTGTTTTTTGTTCAATTTTTTTGCTTACAGAAAGTACAAGCTGAAGCTATGTGACGTAACATGGTTTCTTAGGCCTCCCGGCCTGTCCTCTTTTTTGGAATACTGCTTTTACCACTGGAGAATGATAGAGGGACAAATGCCTTTATAGGGGGCCGGGAGGAGCTACAACTTTGATCTTGCAGTCAAGCGCCCCCTAGGGGCGAACACCCATCTGTAAGGATATTGGGACGACCTGGACTGGATGTATCCAAAAACAATTCTACAGGTGAGTTTCACAAAATTGTATTTTATTAAACTCATGCCAGATTTTATCTGGATCTTGCTGGTATCCAGGATGGAGCAAACTATAGCGAATCTGCAAGATCCTGGTCGAATCTTGCTTCCGCCTGGATCCAAAGTCCATTACTACCTGATGATGTCAGCAACACCCCCTGGACCCCTGGTTAATGTAAAAAGAACTCTAAAAATGCCATGCAAATAAAATTCAAAATAGAGCAGTAGTTGTGTTTTATCCACTATCAGTGCTACGCAACATTATGGGCTGGGTTGGTTATAATATTTCGGTACTTTCTTATTTTTGTGGGCTGGTGCATGTGCCACAGGATTCCTGGGCTGTTTGGAATTGTTTTTGTATGCATTCTTTGCACTTTTGTGCTGTGCTGCAAACTTGTGATTTGGGCCCGTGCAAAACCATGTCATTTGACTGTCCACAATGAAATTCTGTTTCTTTTATTTTTTAATGTGCTGCCATCACCTTAAAAAATAATGAACGGTGATTGCAACAGGGGCCTAGAATCACCTTTTCACTCCTCCCGCATGGGCGCTATGTTTTTTCATAGTGAATTTGTATGTTTTCTAGCAATAGGGGTCGCTAGCGCATCAGCTTTTAACAGCCCTGTGTTAGCACCAAGCAACTGTCTGTGAGCCAGCGAACGCAAAGTGCTGCCTGTCTCCAGGTGGCTCTACAGTGTGGGTGAAGAGAGCGCCTCGCATCTAGCACCTGCAGCAAAAAATTATAAATAAGGCTCTAAATAGTATTTTTTTAATAGGGTATTAATAATTTTAACAGGCAGCAATTTATGACTATACCAATTTCTTTATAAATACAGTATGTCCCAGTAATATACACAGGCTATATTTAATGATTTTCTGCTTTTAGATTTAAGGCTAAATCCTTTGATATTATGTTGCAGGTACATAAGGAAAGGAATGTTGGAGTGACAAATGTGGCTTCTTGGTAGTTAAGGCACACCCAGCTATACACGCTGCGTACATGAAACCAACAATTACCGTACTTAGCAACCTTTGTGTATAGAGTCATACCGGAACATATATGAAATACGCAATTGAAAAACTGCTTTTTATAGAAACTGCAGGACCCACCATTTACAGAGAAACCAGGGTAAGCGTTTTATCAGGGTCTACATTTATTGATCCAATGTTGTAGATATTCCTAAGAATAGTATTAGATTAGATTTTAGATGAGATGAGATAAAGCAAAGAATCAGTCACTAGCACGCTAAAACCTGCAATACTCAACTGAAATAAAAGTGACGTGAGACTAATATATTGAGTTTTTTTAGGAAACCAACTAGAAAGGAGGGCTACATTGCTAGGATATTTAGATGCCTGTAGAATAACTGCATCAACTTGTTTGTGAAACATTAGAAAGGATATTAGAAGAGACTATAACCATTGCTTTTCCATTACAGTCTTATTCATGCATGTAATGTATGTCATAGTGTTCAGTAATGTTTACATTAAAAGTACAGTTTAGACTAAAGTAAAAAAAACCCACACATTTCTTCCCTGCTGATAAGAAATGTCCCTGTCTCTTAGATTAATTTCCACAGTGTGCAGGAGCTTCAGGATTCCTTGGGAACGTCTCTCGCCTTGTGATGGATGTAGGGGTCGTGGCCCCGCCCATTGTGTCACAGTGACTGTGTGTCTACTCCACTCAATGCACTGGCATGCCCCCCATTGTAGGATGCTCCAGGGGTATTGATCTTAGGACCCAGTTTTATGAATCTGGAGTAGGACAGAACAACTGCAGGGGACACAAAACAAGTATGACAACTATGAGACTCTCCTCATGCCACCCTATTACTCATTAAGAAGTAATAAATTGTAGATCATTAAAATTTATACTTTATTATACCCTATATACATACTGTAACCGAACATATACATCTTCGACCCCAACACGTTTCACCCAGATGTGACTGGGCTTCCTCAGGGAATAACTACTATTCTTAATGCCTGCAGTTATTGAAGCACCATAGCCTTTGTCTACATGAAGTTGCTAAGGCTGAGGGTGGTGGAAATCTGAACTTACTGCAAACCTACACCTTATTTTGATGAATTTGCAGGGAGTGCAGGTAAAATTTAAGGGCTTGCAGGACAGCAAACAAAATTACACGTGAACCACACATATGAATACAAGGCTGTCCTTAGTAAATATGTTTTATGTGTACCACTGGATTAGATTTACACAGTGTAGTTCAGATGATAATATGTCAAGGAACTAACGATTTAGCCGTACAGAAGTGGAAAAAGATAAGCCACTTAGCTGCTCACAAAGGTTGATAGTCAAACCAAGGTTACGCTCAATGCATGCAATATAGTTTTTTTAGACCCTTTTGTTGCAAGGCATTCAATCTCTTTGAAGTTGTGCACAGTTCCATTTAGAGAAAATTACAAATATATCAGCACCCTGTAAATCTGTCCCCTAAAGTACCATGCTATAAGACACTGTCAGGATTCCATTTGTAGATTCAGCTCAGCCTTTATTGCCATTTTGACACGCATGTTTCTAGGGGTCTGTCAGTGGATTGTGGGTAGTGGATTCTAAGGGCCCAGAGGTGTTCTATGTGCACTAACACTCTTGATATACAGATAGTTCCATATGAAATTTGCTGTCTTGCAGTTTTTAGAAGTATAGTGACCTCCTGTCTACCTTCTGTAATCCCCTTCCACAGATATAGGCCTTATTTAATAAAATATTCTCCTCCCACATATGCAACATTATTTGTAACTTAATCGCTACTCCTACGTTTGCCATACAGGTCAAAGCATTAATCCTGAAATTCTTTACAAGCAACTCAACCAAGTTGCTTTACTCCACAACATCTAGGAATAGATCAGAAACTCGCTGACAGGAGTTTTGTTCAGCACTAGAACCTTAAACACTAGTGCCCCACAGGGACATGTGTCTATAAGCATTCTACTTATAAACAAACAACTGCACTTCAACTAAAGAATCAGTTTAGGGCTGAATGATGACACCAATCTTATAGGTCTTACAAAAATAGAATAAAGATGAAAAGTCATTATTTCTGCAAAGCAAGTCAATTGGGCCAGTGGTTCGATATGCTACAAAAACTGTGACATTGGTAATCAGATTATAGAGGTTTTCTTGAGTCTCATACTCTTCACATCTATGTGGAAGAGATGAGAAGAGAAATAAAATATGGAGTTCTATCCAAATGATTTTGACAGTTTTGGAGAGGCTACATTTTGAGAAAATGAGGCTATCATTTTTGAAACCATGTGATGGCAAGTGACGGGCATAATCTTTCCAATGAGTACATTTTTTAAAAAATCTATAAAAAAACAGCAACCAGTGGGAATTCAAACATGTTCAAAATGAGTGCCTTAAGAAGTGTGCTCTTTAGCGCCATTTTGCAGACATACAGCGTGTTTTTGAGCCCCAGCTTCTCTTTCTATTTTAGTGCTGCTATTTGTACAGAATGGCTCTGCAAGTCACAATGCCCGCTATTAAATAATCAGCTTGGATTGGGGCATTAGGTATTGGCTGGTCTGTGTCTGTGCCCGTTGGACCCTTATGCCAATTATAACAGTGCCAGTGAGCACCACTCTGTACTTCCGTCTTTTAGGTGCTGCACACTGTATTTATTATTTTGTGGCATGCTGAAAAGATTGGTGCTGTATTTAACTGGTGCTGGTTGGCGTTTCATCATTACAGTTACAGGATATCATTGTTGACAAATACAGTTGCAGTGTGTTTAGGCTATGTTTTAGTTGTGCTCTTAAAGAGGAACATCAGACCTTTTCTGACTACTACTAATTACCTTTTGGATGTTGGCGTTTTCTAAAGCAGCAACATCCGGCAGCATTCCTGGCCCCTTTGCACCCCCCTTAGCCATCACAGAATGAAGGCTGCAAAACCTTAGCCGTACTCACCCTTCGTGGTCCCTTCAAATGTTCCGGGCCGCTTCTCAGATCTTGACACTTCTGTGCCGAGTGTCATTCCAGCCTATGCAGTAACACTGCACATGGCGGGATCTGAGGGGGCACAGAGCATGACGGGACAACAAGTTGGCGCTGCCTGATAGAGACTGCGTGGGACCAAGGGATGCCGGAGCAAGATGCGATGGGACAGGTAAGTTCATAATTGTAAATTGTTAAACCGAAGGGGCAGGGGTGCCAAGCAAGCCGGGTTTGGGAAGTTTTTATTAACTCCCCAATACCTGCAATGTTCCTCTTTAAGGGCACACTGGTAAGCAGAGATAATATATTTTACAAGAAAAAAATGAAAATACATTTGTTGACATCTAGGTTCTGCATTTACATTATTGATAAGTCATAATGCAAGTTCTGTAAAAATAAATGTGTGTAATATTATTGTTGACAATCATAAAACTCGTCAGCACAATTTTGGCTATTGCGGTTCAAAGGATTTTGACCTACAGCGCCACTCCAAAATGGCACAGCTTAAACAAGAGTGCCGCTAACCACAGACTATATGGCGCTAGTGATAAATTAGATGAAGGATGGCAGAAGCATTGACACTGAGGGGCATTAATAGGAGCAGACACTTGATAAATCAGGCCCTGAGTTTCGAATGTGTTTAAATTCCCTAAATGCTGCTGTAATTTTCAACAAAAGGTTTTTTGTTTTTTTAATTAGAAAAACTCTGTGTTTGACCTATAGAAGTCAGAGCAAAACGAAACAGGGGCTGACCATTTTTTTGGACAGTTTATGAGATAGATATTTTTTGTTGTGGGTGCTACCGTATATGAGTGTGGAGACAGCTGGTGCTCAGCATTGGAGCGCTCCTGGCCAGGCGGTGTCTGCAGAGCTTATATAAGCCTATGCACTAGCAACCCCTAGTGCTGGCTGGGAGCACTGCAAATCATCAAAATTTATGAATGAAAGCACACAGCACCCATATGTGCGCTGTAAAATGGGGATTCAATGCACACAGTGCCTGTTGTGATCCCCATTTTTTTATTTTTGGAGGGGGCAGGCCCTCACCAAAAAAACACTTGTAATTGCATTGGGGACACATGAAAGGCATGACAAAGGTTTTGCATGGTGCAAATCACAAGTTTGCAGTGCAACACGAACGTTTTAAAAATACATACAAAATCAGTTCCAAACAACTCAGGGATCCCGTGGCACATGCACCAGTCCAAAAAAAGTTGGCCGCCCCAATCACAAGTCACTGAGTCACTAATGCTTTACCCCAATAATTAAACAAAAGTGGCCAAAAAAATTTACAACCATTCTAGCCCATTGACATCTATGGGATAAGGCCACACAGTGCAGGGTGAGCGTCTGGTCTTATCTGGCGCTGTAGGAAACTCATCTCATCGCCAGCACTGATGATAGATGGGACACTACCTGGCTCTATCAGATGTGCTCTGGATTTTTGACATGATAACTACACCATGTGCAAACTCCAGCATGGGCATAAGCTCAACTCTTCCTAGGAAAAACCAAGTAAAGGGATCTTCTGAGCCCAAAGATCCTACCTTCGACATCCTTGAGGCTGAGGCTATTGAGACTAAATATACTGATTTAATGACTTCAAGTCCCAAAGCGAGCAGAAGTATGTAAGGGTCCTAGGAGAGAAAATCAAGGACTAAAGAGAGATCCCACTGGGGATAGGGTAATCTTGTAGAAGGTTTAATCCTTACTACTGCTCTAATATCATCATATCAAGATATGGCATCTTCACAGTCTCATTCTGACGGGCTACTTGACACTGTAATTGTCAAAAGGACAATTGGGCCCTTCTTCACGTTCCTCAACAGGGAAGACTGAATACCTCTCCATACTCTGGCAGTTGGTTTACTTGGTCTGTAGGCTCTGGCCTCATGGAACTTGTTTGAGAATGGTCTTGCCTCGTCCGGTCTTTGGAAACTTCTCCTCCTTTCTTGAGAAAGCGAGACAGATTTTCCTCCAGTTACCACGTTGATGGCCTTCTCCATTGTTGCCAAAAAGAAGGGCACCATCAAACAGGATTTTAGTCCACACCTGCTTGGAAATAGCATCTGCCAACCAGGCTTTTAGTCACAAGGCTCAATGAGCAGTAACAGAAGATAGCATGGCTCTGAATGAGTTCTTAATGATATCTATGGAGGGTTCTGCTATAAAGTCGGAGGAAAATTATAGCTCCTGTAAGGCTGTGATTATCAACCTCCACTTGATTCTTCAAGGCTTGATCCACATTGGAGAGTGGCTCTAGCCATGGAGGATAAAGCTAGTGCTGGTCTGCAAGCACTCCTAATCTAGGTATAGACCTTCTTCAGGTCCACTTCCATTTTCCTGTCAAGTGTGTCCTTAAAATGGACCAAAAACAGGATTTTGGCTATCCTGGGTTTTGGTCCTTTCCCCAGGGCACCCCAGATCGGTTAGTGAAACCCTCCAGATCACCGATGCCAACTTACCTCTTCCAGGTCCTATTGTCCAATCAGCGCGCTCGGAGCCGCTGATGTCACACCATCTAAGCCTTCATCTAAGGCCAGCAGCTCAGAGCGCAACTGCCTGGCGCGGGCATGCGCCCTGCTAGAGGGATAGTCGGGATGCGCCCGCGGCTTGCGCATGTGCCGTTGGACTGGGAAACAAGGTAAGTGTATGGGGCGACCTGGGGGGTTTCACACAGCGGGGCTTCGAATTTGATGCCCCAGGGGAAGGGAATCAATCTGCATGGGTTTTGGTACTTTAAAAGAAGTGTTGTCTTGTAAGGGCAATGTAAGGTGTCTAGCCAATCTTAGAATGGCTGCGTCAACCACCGGTGCCTCCTCCAGCATCCTGACATCCCCAGAGTTGAAAGGATAGATTTTGCATGATCTATTCTTGAAGGGTTGCCTCTTCTCTGTCAACGCCAACTCCCTTCATTTGAGTATTGCTCCAGTTGTTCATCCCACTTGAGGGCCTCTCTGATGACTATAAGGACTCCACCAAGGCATAGCTGAATGAGCTATCATCCATCTCTTCTCCTTCATCCTCAGAGTGGGACATTTGATAAGTTGCAGGCTTCACCATAGCACAACTGGGGCCAGGCACTTGGGTGCAGGCTTCCATCTCTCTAACAGCTTGTCTGGCCTGCTAAAAAAAACAGGGGGTTTTCCGCCACCAATGCCACACCCTCCTGGCATTTTTAGATTGCTGATTGGCTGATCTCAAGAAGGCTGGCTAATGTGACCGAGCCTGCTGGCAGCATCCACATTTTCCCTGTAGTCTGGGGAGCTGGGCCTGGGAGTGGCAGTAGAAGCATTGGGCCGCTGGGAAAGGTGAATATCCCGATTTTCAATTCCACATGGCTTTTGAGACACTTTAGGCTAATAATCTAGTTTGTATAACCTATGATGCTTACGTCTAGTCAATAGAAATCCATTATATGTACAATATGTACTGTATATATTTGGTGGAAGCAACACTGATTCCAGTGCTGATTAAAGTTGATATTTTCATCGGTTTATCGGTTGATATTTTCATCATTTTAAATGTTTGTGATAACAAAGAAAAAACTGTAGGGTTATTTAATTTAAATTAGTCCTAATTTTGGAACCCTGATCTTTGCATAACTAACAGCAAAGGGGATTCAGGACAAGGCTGCTATAGTCACTGGGAAAGAAATGAATGATAAGTATTAAATATTTAATAGTTAGAAATGCAATGCTAAACATGAGTTTGTTAATATTACTGCTGATCCACATAGCACTATACCATTTGTAAGCTTTTAACATATGATAATAGGAGTGTGGCCCCATGCTACAAGCAGGGCTATAAGCAACAGTAATTATATAGATTGGTGTATAGCTTTTAATTACCCTTCCAACAAACCATTCTGAAGGAAGAACACACACTCATATTAAATGTTTCCTGTTTTTATACTGTGCTTTTGCTTTTGAAGTTAAATGACTCTTGTATACAGTACTTTGATCAAAGCAAAGTTCTTTCATGGAGTCTTCACAAGCAGACCAAATAAATACATAGCACAATATAATTTTCCCAGTTGCTTGTAAACATGAAATACAAATGATTAATCACACAAGCAGTAGCAGATGTGCAAGTGTGGGCTCTGCCTGCTCCGGCATTCAGTTTTCCCTCTGCTGCACTGTATTTTTCATTTTTATTACACTACAGGATCTAAACATAAACATGATTTTATAATAAACGATGGACCCCCTCCAGCTTATACAATATAACTTAAATATCATCTGTAGGATTATAAAATAAAAAAGCATGTTCACTTCACCTTACCCACAGCATATCACTCCAGAACTTGGCTAAGAAGCCGAATGTGAAACTGTTAAGGTGTTTCTTACCCAAACACTATTAAAGTCTCTTGGGGGAAAACCATTGAATGATTTGGTGGATTTCTCCCAGTGGGGATCTTTTGCAACCCCGGTGCCCAGAAGGTGGTGTATATAGTTGGGCCAATGTATCAGCAATCCAAAAGCCGCCTGGTTGGTCTGCCCCCCCCCCCCCTTGAGCTGCTACAGGGGTTCTTTAGCAATTCTTTAGGGGGGGGCACAGGGGTCCCCTCATTTTACACTTTAGAGGCAAGGTTATGTTTGTAAACCCATTGCCTTACCCAGAGGCATAGCTAGAGTTTTCTGCACCCGGGGCGAAGACTCAGAATAGCGTCACCCCCCCAATAAGCTTAAGCTGAATTGCGCCCAGTTGAATTTCTATAGTTTTGTAACTAAATTGGGATGCCCCGCTATGTGAACCAGTTCACTCAGTAAAACTCACCTCTCCTCTGTCCAATGCGTGGGCTCTCATTCAATTGGCAAAGGGCTCTGTTTGCCTTTTTGCAGGGCACGGGGGATGCAGGGGATATGGCAGTGCATACTCCCCACTGTAAACAAGCAGAGCCATTTGCAAATGGCTCTAATTAGACGAGAGCCATCACATGCGTCCTGGGGTTCTAGCCCGGCAACTGGTAGGTTTTGTTCTACTTTAGAGAGAAAATCCAGAAATAAACTCCCCTCTCCTCACCGGCTGCTTCAGCAATATCTGGCAGAATACTTCTCTAAAACCACTATCGGGTATCACAATGTGCATGTGCCCGGGGATTCCATCCATCCACTTGTGACATGTACTGCTCATTTCATACACTGCAATGTGCATGGATGCCAAAGTATCTAATCTTAGGATTGGTTAAGTGTTGAAAAGCTGGATATTGCTGAAGCAGGTGCAGGGGAGGAGGGGTCAGTAAACCCAGGCATAGTTATTGGAAGATACTTCATCCCATGGCAAAATAAATACCTATTTACCTATTAAAGTGGACCAATACTGACTGATTTTCACCCTGCTAGGTCTTGGTCTGTCTCACAAGGGTACCTTGAGTTGGGATGCCCTCTTGGATAGCCACAAATATTACCTCATTCCATGCTCCCACGGAAAGCGGTCCCACCGTCTCTTCTCCAATCAGAATAGAATGCCATGCATATTAATGCAATCTATTCTGGGCATTTCCTGTTGGATGTGTGTGCACCCGCTGACCAGTCGGTTATGCCTGGCAGGGCTTTGAATTTAGATAAAGGCGTGGTCACTGCGTCTTGACCGTATCCCCATCATACCTCTATGTGTGGTGTGTGTATGCGCCCCACCAGGTGAGCAGGGATGTGGCCATTTCCTCAATTCAGATCTCCTTGCTGCATTGACATCAATGTGGCAAAGGAAATCTGAATGGAATGAGCGTTGCTGGGCTGAGTGACCCACATGAGAACAAGGAAAAGGTGCTTTTTTGGTCAATTTGTGGGGGTACACAGCGAGGCATCCCAAATCGGGATTCCCTGCCAGAAAAAAACAAAGCATAAGAAAGTAAAATACTTAAGGTTTTGTTTCTCTTTATGGTAACTGCCAAAGCCATATATATTCCAATACAACTAAAATCCACCAGAACAGAACCATCTTCCTCCCTATGAAGACATAACAGGATGCCATAAAACAACCTTTACCAAAATAATCCTGAATAAATATTTAAAGCAGAACCAAACCTGGGAATTTGACCGGGATATGATCCGTGCCCGCACGCACATGATGCTGAGGATGTGTCAAATGATGTAGTCATAGCAGGAGGCTCTTATTGGTGAATGTGCCGTTGGAGCGGAGAAAAGTGAGTTTTTATGGGTGCCCTGGGGGGGGGGGGGGTTCACACAGCAAGGCATCTCGATTTGGGGTGCCTCATGGAAAAGCCAGTAGCCGGACCTGGGATCTGTTGAATTCCAGACTAGCCTCTGCTGGGTGTTGTTCTGCTTTAATCAGGGTACCATCATTTAAACCATAGCCAGATTTGTCAGTACTCTAGTAAATGTTAAAAAAATATAAAGTAGGCACACACAGACACAGAGAAACACAGACAGACAGAGACGTACACACAGACTGACATAGATTCACAGAGAGACTCACAGACAGATTTACATGTTAGTATATGAAGATTCTCAGAGCTACAACAGAACTTCCTCCTCTCTCCTCACAGCCCAAGAGACTAGGCAGCAGAGTGATGATGCATCTGGGGGCGGAGCCTGCTCAATCAGGAAAACACGGGGAGGCCGATTCATTAATAGCGCCAGGTAGCGACAGATGAGCGACTGTAGCGTGATTTTTTCAGCGCCAGCCAGTATTCGCTGTGCTTGGCCGGCGTTAGCTTGATGACAGCGACTCAGTCGGTGTGCGGTAATGTTGAATACGGGCTGGGGGGTCGCTGTTTCACAGGTCCAGCGTTGTATGTGAGCGCCTGACAACGAATGGCCAGAGCGAACGGCTAGCTTCATATTCATTAACAAATCACGCTCCGAATGTGCTGTCGCTGTCCATTCCTTGTTTAAACCCCAGAGCGCTGGCGGCGATGTGTATTAACTAGTTTTTAACCCCTAAACAACCATATTTTTGGAATGTAACATTATACATGTGTTTAGAATCATTTTGTAATATGTAATCTCAGACCTGTTAGATCAATTCTGCACAAATTTGTTTTAAATTTTTTTTTTACTTAAAAATAAATCCTAACATTGCAGAAGTGGTCTCCGAATTTTTAATACCAATTAATTATGATTAATTATAGATTGCTCCATTGAAATGCATTGGACATCGCCAGGGAGCGACAGCTCATACCTGGCACTGTGAGGGAATTTGCAGCGGCGCTGTTCGGTCCAGGCGGCTTCATGATGAATGCCGCGCTAGCCGTCGCTCTCGCCGGCGCTAGCCTCATTTTGCTTGATAAATGCGTCATTGTGACCGCCGCAGGGCGTACTTGAGTCGGTAGTCGCCGTTAGCTGCCGCTACCTGGCGCTCGTCAGACACTACCTGGCGCTATCGATTGATGAATAAGGGCATTTGTGTCCAGCTTTGCCTGTGTGGCCCCAGTGCCTGCACAACAAACAGCCTGACCCCACTAACAACTCAGCGCCCGGGTCGGCTGCCCCCCTCACGCTACGCCCCTGGCCTTACCAACCACATTAAACCCCCCAGATATGTCCCCAACCCTACAATTTACCCTACAAATTTAAGTTAAATTAAACAAAAGCTCATATCATCCCATCCTGGACTTCAAGATCCAACCAACTTTAACTGGTGGATGAAAAATCATTTTAAATATATTTACAATTTCACCACCAAAGGAAAAAAGCTGTCTTTCAATGACTTGGCTGGAGCTGGTGCTTTTTTTTTAGGTTTCTCCAGAGAAGGCATTGGATCACCTCTTTACTGGAAACAGGAACCCCCCCCCCCCATATAAATTGGCTGATATTGAACATTATTGCCTTAAAGTGCTACTGCAGGCAAAGGTAATTGTTATACCATTGCGTCGGGCTACAATTGGCACTGTCCTAATCTTTTTTCCGCTTTTAAATTGAAACAGAAATGGCCGAAATATCGAAATATCGGGATTTACAGGTTCAACCAATGACATTCTCTTTTTCATTCCGTACCCCGATCAGCTCAAAAGAGCGGGAGAGGATTGCTGGTCCTCCCTTTTCCCTCCCCTCCTCCACCTTCTCCAGATTCATCACATTGCTGTTGTCACGCTCGGGGTAACTCCAGCCCTCTTAATAAGCTCACAACCCCCAATCTCCACAGCCAGCTTCACCTGTAGGAGCCCCCGCTTGCCGGGACGCAAGATACGCCTACCCGGGATCGGTTGCCCCCAGGACTTAATGGCTCAAAGGATGTAAGCTTATATGTGGGAGGACTGGAGAACCAATAGCAAGAGCGTGAGTGACGGAAGTCCAGAGACAGGCAATAGGTCGATAACGGGAAGGCAGAGATCGTAGCGGCACCAGGGGTCAGGCAAGACGTAGTCGGGGTTCAGGCAGAGGTCAGCAACTGGGGATCAGGATCTAGAAGCGTCAGTTCAGGCAAAGGTCGGCAACAAGGATTCAGGATCGAGAGGCGTCAATTCAGGCAGAGGTCGGCAACAAGGATTCAGGATCGAGAATGGTCGTACAATCAAATCGGCAACAGGCTAGACTTCACAGGAGTAGGTAACACAGGGTTCTGAGCGCTATCACAGGCAATTCACAACTGAGAGGGAATTGCCTTTATAGGAACAGGTCTGAGGGAAGCAGTGTACTGATTGGAGCACATAGGATTCCAAGGGTAATTGGCTGCAGAGCAGAAGAGGGCGAAGCCCTCAATCCCCTAGGATTCATTAACCCTTTAATTGATCCTCCGGCGGGTGCGCGCCGCACAGCGCCGCCGGAGGGCATAACAGACACGTGCTCGCAGCCGCGCGCGAGCACGTCTCCTGGAGGACGAAGCCGGGGGCGTGGCTGAGCTGGGCGCCGCTCGAGCCGACGCTGCTCGGCGCGGTCGCCGCACAGTGACAGCTGCAGCTGGCCGCCTGGAGACGTCGCTGGAACGGGGATCAGGTAAGCGGTTCCTGACACTACCCCCCCCTTCACGAAGGGCCTCCGGACCCTCACCCGGTTTCCCTGGATTGTCACGATGGAACCTTCTTACAAGAGCCTGGGCATGAACATTCCTCGCTGCCACCCAGCATCTTTCCTCCGGACCATAGCCAACCCAATCCACCAAATACTGTAAAGAATTACGCACTTTACGTGAATCCAAGATCTTATTCACTTCATACTCGGGCTCATTATTAAGAAGAATTGGTGCAGGACCAGCAAGAGGAGCATTCTTCGCCGGTTTTAACAGTGAAACGTGAAAGAAATTAGGTATTTTCATAGTTGGCGGGAGTTGAACTTTAAAGGACACATTATTCAACTTCTTGACGATTGGAAAAGGACCAATAAATTTTGGACCTAATTTGCTAGATGGCTGACGGAGCGCAATATTTTTAGTGGAGACCCAAACTAGATCGCCTACTCGAAGAGTAGGTTCCTGTGATCTGCGGCGGTCGGCAAATTTCTTATACCTCAAACCAGTGGTCTTAAGAATCTCCTGAACGTGTGTCCAGATATTCTTCCGTTCTTGAAGCCACTCCTCCAACGCCGGCAGATTGGAAGGTGACCCTGAAAGGGAAGAAGCTCTAGGATTTTTCCCTAAGTTACAATAAAAAGGAGATACCTTGGTACTCTCACTAGGCGCGTTATTGTAAGCAAACTCGGCGAAATCAATAAATTCCGCCCATTGTTCTTGGGCATCAGAAACATAACACCTTAAGTATTGTTCCAAAGTTTGATTAGTTCTTTCCGTCTGCCCATTAGTCTGGGGATGGTAGGCAGAAGAAAGAGAGATCTGTATTCCCAACCGCGAACAGAAGTGTTTCCAAAAACGGGAAGTAAATTGAACACCCCGATCAGAGACTATATTGGACGGAATACCATGAATACGAAAAATATGCGAAGTAAACAGCCGCGAAAGCTCAGGTGCAGAAGGAAGTTTGGCCAAAGGAACGAAATGTGCCATCTTACTGAAACGATCTACGACCACCCAAATGACAGTATTACCATGTGAGAGAGGCAAATCTACAATAAAATCCATAGAAATATGGGTCCATGGCTCAGCAGGAATTTCAAGAGGAACCAAACTGCCACTAGGAGCCTTGTGAACTCCTTTACTTCGAGCACAAATAGCACAAGCGTCGATAAAGGCAGTGATATCGCGTCTCATGGTAGGCCACCATACATGACGACGGGCAAGCATAAACGTCTTACGGTTACCCAAATGACCAGCAGTTTTGGCATCGTGAAATTCGCGAATTACATCCGAACGCAGGTGCGGCGGAACAAACTGGCATCCCAAGGGTACATCACTAGGAGATTCATCTTGAAACGGCGCCAAGGTATTGGAGAGATCAGGAAGTAACGCCCCACCACACAACCTGTGGGTAAAATTGGTTCACCAGAATCACCCCGATCCTTACATTCACCGAACATGCGAGATAGAGCATCAGCTTTAGTATTTTTTACACCCGGCTTGAAAGTAATAATAAAATTGAACGTGCCTGACGAGAGTTCAGCCTCTTGGCAGAACCTATGTTTTCGAGATTTTTATGATCCGTATACACAGTTATAGGATGTAATGAACCCTCCAACCAGTGTCGCCATTCATCAAATGCCAGTTTAATAGCTAATAGTTCCCTATTGCCAACATCATAATTTTGTTCCGCGGTACTGAATTTACGCGAAAAATAAGCGCATGGATGGAGACGCTCAGGGTTACCAGAATATTGTGACAAAACTGCACCCACTCCCAGCTCAGAAGCATCCACTTCAATAATAAAAGCTTTATGAATATCTGGATGCACTAAGACAGGTGCCGAAGTAAAGGCCCGTTTCAAGGTTAGAAAGGCCTCACAGGCAGAGGGGGACCAGTTAGCAGTAAAAGCCCCCTTGCGGGTAAGGTTGGTAAGGGGTGCAACAACATGGGAAAAGCCTTTTATGAAACGCCGATAAAAATTTGCAAAACCTAGAAAACGTTGCAATTCCTTTAAAGTTTTGGGTTGGACCCAATCCTGAACTGCTGAAACCTTCCCCGCGTCCATCTCCAAACCCTGGTTGGTAATAACATACCCTAGGAAGGGGACAGTAGTGACTTCAAACACACACTTAGACAGTTTAGCAAATAAGTTGTTCTCTCTTAATTTTTGTAGCACCAACCTAACATGGTGTCTGTGCTCCGGTAAAGAATTAGAAAAAATGAGAATATCATCCAAGTAGATGACTACAAATCTACCGAGATATTCCCTGAATATATCATTAACAAAATCTTGGAAAACGGCTGGCGCATTACAAAGACCGAAGGGCATGACCAGGTACTCATAGTGCCCATCCTTCACATTAAATGCAGTTTTCCACTCGTCCCCCTGTCGGATGCGAATCAGATTGTAAGCCCCTCTCAAATCCAATTTGGAGAAAATTCGAGCTCCTGTGACTTGATTGAACAGATCCCCAATCAAGGGTAAGGGGTATCGGTTTTTTACAGTGATCTTATTCAAGGCTCGATAATCTATGCACGGTCTCAAGCCACCATCTTTTTTCTCTACAAAAAAGAACCCGGCCCCAGCAGGCGAGGTAGAGGGACGGATAAATCCTTTCCTAAGATTTTCGGTAATATACTCCCTCATTGCTTGCTCCTCGGGCAGGGTAAGGTTATAAATCTTTCCCCTCGGGGGAATTGTGCCAGGCAGCAAGTCAATGGGGCAGTCATAGGACCGATGTGGAGGAAGAGTTTCAGCAGAGCGTTCAGAGAATACATCGATCCAATCAGCGTATGGCTGAGGTAATTCCTGTGGTAAGACTTGAACGCTTCTGAGGCCTGTATTAAAACAGTGACCTTTACAGTGGTCACTCCACTTGACCAACTCCCCAGCCCGCCAATCTAACACCGGGTTATGGAGTTGCAACCAGGGGTATCCCAAAACCACCGGAGTTTCCGGACAATCAAAAATAAAGAATTCTAAGAATTCAGAGTGAGAAGAGCCGACAATTAGTCTGAGAGGTGGGGTCTTGGTATTTATAGGACCTCCCTGGATTGCCTTTCCATTGATAGCTAAAACTTGTAGGGATCTTTCAAGAGGAACTACAGGGATCCCTAAGGTGGAGATCATGCTCCTGTCCAAAAAGTTTCCAGCCGCACCACTGTCTATGAAGGCGGAAACTGTCTGCTTAGAGGACCCCCAAAACAAATCAATAGGTACAAGCATCTTATTCTGGCGAGAGTTACAAACTGACTCACCCAGATCAGTACTCTCTACCTGGTCTGGGTGCGGAAGTTTTCCGCCGGTTTCCCCTTGTTGGGACAGGACCCTGCAAAATGACCAGAATTCCCGCAATACAGGCATAACCCCTCGGATCGCCTACGCTGTTTCTCCTCTTGGGATAAGCGGGTTCTCCCTAATTGCATAGGTTCTTCCTGGGAAGATGATGAGGTATTTTCTCCCCGGGGAACCGGGGATCTATGACTCTGGACTGGTCTAAAGGACGTGGGAGCCCCGACTCTCTCCCTGGCCCTTTCTCTAAGACGTCGGTCTATTTTAATGTCAGATTGCACAGAAGCACTCTTACCTAGCGTTGTAGTGGGTGCTGTGGCCGGCGGTGGCGCCGCAAACACACAAGAAAGACGATCGGCCAGCACTCCAAAAGATATTGTATTCAAATCCAACAGGTCAATATCACAGCAAAGACCAAAAAGATCCAACAAAATCCAACGTTTCGGGGCGTCTAGCGCCCCTTCATCAGGGAGCAAAAACAAGCAAGCAGAGATTCCCCTCCACTGAGGATTAAATGTCCTCAGAGAGCCCGGGATTGCCACCTGATGTCAGTGGGTGTGTCCCACGTGACATCAGAGCTGATGCAGCCAATCAGAACAACACCAGCCAAACAAATGCAATTACAAACCATATACATAATACAATCATGTGAAACAAGTAAAATAAGTAATATAAACACGGCAGAGACCTGATGCGGTCGCTCAACAGGGGCTAAGGAGGGTAGGTCGCACCCCGCAGCACCACGTGCCAGCAGAGCAGCAAGCCGCTGCAATTGGAAGGCGGCGCTGCCAGGGCTGCTCCTAGTAGGCCAGGAGCTGCCAGTCCCGCATCTGGTGTATAAACACCAGCGCCGGTTGCTGTCAGCGCGCCGGCGCATGCGGGGAACGTCGGCAAACAAAGCGCTGCTGGGGGAACCTCTCCACCTCAGACCTCCCGGCAACCCATTCAATTCAGGTTGCGCACGAAAAATAAACAATACCAGTAGGAGGATAGGTCTACCCACAGTGCCCAAGTCATGCTGTCACCCCACCGCCACACCTGCGCCATGGCAGGCTCCCCACCGGCCGCCCACATCTGGCACGGGGTGGCCGGTGGCGGTGGTCTATTTTAATGGAGACCTGCATTAATTGATCTAGGTCCGCTGGTGGGGGAAAATTGACTAAGGCATCCTTGATGCTATCCGACAGTCCCACCCTGAACTGACTACACAAAGCTAGATCGTTCCACCTAGCTTCGATAGCCCAGCGGCGGAATTCAACACAGTAGTCTTCAGCCGAATTCCGTCCTTGTTTTAAGGCCCGAAGCCTATTCTCTGCGGTAGACTGTATATCTGGATCGGCGTATAAAACGCCCATAGCATTGAAGAAGGCAGTCACTGATTGTAGAGCAATGTCATGGGACGGTAAAGTAAAGGCCCAGGACTGTGGGTCTCCTTGAAGCAAGGAAATGACTAGGCCTACTCGTTGGACCTCTGTGCCAGAGGAGATAGGTCTTAACTTAAAATATAGTTCGCAGGCATTCTTGAAATTGGAAAATTTTGCTCGTTCTCCAAAAAATTTCTCAGGCAGTGGAATCTTAGGTTCGGAGAAATGAGGTGGTACAGAGGAAGTTGGCACTTGACGAGATTCCTGAGTGGCCACTCTTTGAGCGAGTTGGTTGATCGCTGTGGCCATAGCTTGCACCTGCTGTACCAGGTCATCCATTTTTGGGCCTGTGATAATGTCACGCTCGGGGTAACTCCAGCCCTCTTAATAAGCTCACAACCCCCAATCTCCACAGCCAGCTTCACCTGTAGGAGCCCCCGCTTGCCGGGACGCAAGATACGCCTACCCGGGATCGGTTGCCCCCAGGACTTAATGGCTCAAAGGATGTAAGCTTATATGTGGGAGGACTGGAGAACCAATAGCAAGAGCGTGAGTGACGGAAGTCCAGAGACAGGCAATAGGTCGATAACGGGAAGGCAGAGATCGTAGCGGCACCAGGGGTCAGGCAAGACGTAGTCGGGGTTCAGGCAGAGGTCAGCAACTGGGGATCAGGATCTAGAAGCGTCAGTTCAGGCAAAGGTCGGCAACAAGGATTCAGGATCGAGAGGCGTCAATTCAGGCAGAGGTCGGCAACAAGGATTCAGGATCGAGAATGGTCGTACAATCAAATCGGCAACAGGCTAGACTTCACAGGAGTAGGTAACACAGGGTTCTGAGCGCTATCACAGGCAATTCACAACTGAGAGGGAATTGCCTTTATAGGAACAGGTCTGAGGGAAGCAGTGTACTGACTGGAGCACATAGGATTCCAAGGGTAATTGGCTGCAGAGCAGAAGAGGGCGAAGCCCTCAATCCCCTAGGATTCATTAACCCTTTAATTGATCCTCCGGCGGGTGCGCGCCGCACAGCGCCGCCGGAGGGCATAACAGACACGTGCTCGCAGCCGCGCGCGAGCACGTCTCCTGGAGGAGGAAGCGGGGGGCGTGGCTGAGCTGGGCGCCGCTCAAGCCGACGCTGCTCGGCGCGGTCGCCGCACAGTGACAGCTGCAGCTGGCCGCCTGGAGACGTCGCTGGAACGGGGATCAGGTAAGCGGTTCCTGACAGCTGTCAGTGCAGAAGTCTGATTATTGTATGTAACAATTACCTTTGCCTGCACGCTTATATGCTAGCCTGGGAAACTGACTTTTTTTTACATAAAGTAGTTACATAGTTAATACGGTTAAAAAAATACATATATCCATCGAGTTCAACCAAGGGTGTTGGGGTAGGGGAAGGTATCTTTTATTTTATTTTATAGGGGAAGCTATTTATTTTATTTATTTATTTTTTTACTGATAACCGCTAATAGTAACTGTTAATGTTATTTTCTTCTAAAAAAGCATCTAATCCTTTTTTGAAGCTGTCAGTGGTTGATGCTGTAACAAGCTTCTGTGGGAGGCTATTCCATAGATATATATATAAAGTCAATACTTTTTCTCTTATACAATGGCACCTTTCCATGTAAAGTATTTTGTGGTCTGAGGTTTCCTTTGGTAAATGAAAAGTTAACAGTCATAACCCAAGACCGCCTCAATGGTTTCGAGGCAACTTAGGGACCTTGGCAAAAGCTTTTCCAATCAGATGGCCACACACATAGAAAATAGTGGCTTTATTGGTCCGAGAAGTGGTGGTGTCGTTGTTTCCCTCTTTATATATAATAAATCATGTAGTGCACGGTCACACATCCACTTCTTCTCCCCTACCCTACCACCGCTATCCCTCCTTGCCCTATGACCTCTATAACTATTCTCTTACATTCTTAATGGTATTTTATTATTTGTATAGGATTAGTATTTATTGTATAAACTTTATAGTCAGGTAATGCTACCAGCCCTCTCTAACTGACTTCACAAAATGTCATGAGAAAGTAGATAACCTTCACAAGGAACCATTACCCTACGAGCCTGAATCTGATGTTAAACTGTTTAACTGTATACTATTTGTTTTTGCCAGGTATGCGTGAGTACCTTTTACCATTTTATTACACATTGATATGCAACATCGGCTTGTATGACCTCTTGTTTCCAATAAAAACCTTTGTAGCAGCAAATACATAACAATTCTTCTTGAATTTGCAGACAATGGTTTATCTGGAAGCCTACCTCTAGAAAGTTCTATATTTTATCATCTTTAGATGGAAACTGTTTTTCAAGAATTTGCTGGAAAATATGGATTTTTAGTAAAACCCTATAAATGGCTTTACCCAAATCAGTACTGCACTAAATGCCCATATCACATCAAAACAGGAGAAGAGTCCCGGGTTACCTTCAAGGATTTTTACGAAAGTTTTGGATTCCCATATGGACCAACAATAAATGAAAACAAGCAACTGATATTTTATGAGATCAAGGCCTTCAATGGAGCACTTATACAGCGAGGTCAGGTTACAAACTGTACCAGTTTCAACATTCATGCAGAAACCTTTTTGTTTGTAACCCATGGATATCTAGATTATATTCTTGGTCAGAATAATTCAGTTGGCTACATAACTCTTTACACAAATTTTACACCTTGCAATGAATATGGTCACTACTGCATTAGCAAAATGTATAACATGTTAATGACCTATACACAAACACGCCTAGATATCTATTTTTCTCATATGTATCATACTACAGAGGGTTTTCCTTCTGCTGCCTGGAACAAAGAAGCATTAAGGAGCCTTGCCAGCCATTGGACTAGAGTGACATTGAATCCTCTAAGTGATGGAATTTGGAAAACGGTTCTTTACAACTTTGTGAAAGATGTTCCAGAGAACACACTGCACCAGCCCATTTTGCCAATTCGAGCATCTGCAGATAGTTATAATGCCTACATGATACATCTCATCACAGGGGTTAAGCCCTACTATGTAGAAAACCCTCCTGTACTTCAACCAGAAAAACCATCATACCAGCCTAAATATCAAGAAGTTAAAATGAACAATAATGTAGTTCCACAGCGTCCAAATATTTTCAGCCAATTTCCTCCATTCTTCAACCCTTATATGTCCTTCATACCTGCTTTACAAACCCAGAGAGAACTAATGTCTAAACCTAAGCAAGTTGTCCGGCACCTTAACATGCCTATAGAGTTTAGTGAGGAAATTACCCAGGCCATACCAACATCGAAAAAAATGAAAGAGGTTGTAATCAAGCAGCAGGTGAAAAGGAGCAAAAGTAAAGAAGGAACAAAGAATACATATAAAAAAAGTTGAACGTGGTTTGATCCAGTCACAAATAAAAAATGCTTACATGCAAGATTTGCCAATTAAATAAACATGTACTGTACATTTATATTAGCAGGGTGGGTTGGAGCAGCATATCAGCTAGTTTTTCGTACACCCCAGCAACATGCATTCTGAACATGGCATTCTACCTACCTTCACTTGTACTAGTGTGTTCTTTTCACGCTAGAGAGGATTCAGCCAAAGAAAGGAAATTAGTCATCATTTAGGCCCCTTAGAGCTAGGCAAATAAAAAAAAAAAATCTATACTCAACTTTTCTCCCACACAGACCATTGCTTCTAGTCCAGGGCAGCAACGCTCACCAGAAAGACTGGATGCAGGTCCTCGCCGCTCGGCACCTCACATGCAGTGCCACTCTTTTATCGGGCTTCTCTTCCTGTCTCACTCCGATGTGGCGACGCCCCTGCCATCAGAGAGCTTCCACGCCCCCTCCATTCACTGCAATGGAGGGGGGCATGGCAGGGGGCCTTTCAGGTGTGTGTTGCTGCCTTGGACTAGGAGTCTGTATGGGAGAAAAGGTGAGTATAGCTTTTTTTAATTTGCCTGATAATGTACTTTAACTCAAAAAAGGTGTAAAGCAAGCGGTGGTGTCCCCCATATAAAAAGTAAGTTATAAAGGCCAAGGGGCACACACTTGGGGTTCTCTCTCTATAATCTGGTCCTGGGGTCCCTGAGGAATTGGAACTATGCAGAACAGTCCTTTGGTAAAACACAGAAAAAGAAAAAAATACATATAAACACGGCGGCTAATGAGAAGAAAGGTATACACCCAAACTGGATAAAACTCCCGCCAAGCTTGTCATTTATTCTCTCATAGTAGTAATAAAATATAGGGGTGACAGGTTTAGTCGATCAGGGGTGACAGAGCCTGTCACCCAGGATGTCCTTTTCCTTCCGTTAAAAAGAAAGAAAAGCCTGTCTGGATATCTATTGATGCCGGGTGTATAAGTGACCCCCTCCTTCCTGCAAATTGATATGGATTTTTATCATTTACCATTTTTCACGATAGTGGTCCTTTAAGTTTGAAAGCATGGCAAAAGAATGTGATCATCACAAAAGTAGCAGGGTGGTCAGGAAAATATCCTTGTCTGCTTTAAACTCAGTAACACACCGATGCAGTAGCTGGTTCCCCTAAATATTCCAACACCAAGACATATGAAAAGCATCAAAACAGCACAGAAGGGCATTTTATCTTGTCAGGACCCAAGGTATGACCTGCATCCAAAGGATACAAAAAACAGACACACATCTTGAATAGGTAATAAAATCCATGCTTGTGTTATGGAAATATTCAAATAACCGACTTCGCATTCGCATTAAAAATGATGAATAAAAATAAAGTGACTTTATGCAGTGTAGGGATAGAAATACATGACATAATAACCTATGAACTTATCTCCCTATGATCTAGGGGTACCTCTGTCAGGGTAGATATCATTGGGAAGATCAACAAATGTCATTATATTTCAGTCAAGTCTTTAGGGAAGGCAAATGTAATTGGCACCTATCTACACACCCAAAGATCAAACACAATCAAGTCTTGTAGCTTGGTACAGTTGAAATAAGGTGTTATTCAACCAGATTCTGATGAAGAGCAGGGAGAACACCAAAAACATTAAAGCTCTCATTTTTTTCACCCATTGGTAGGCTGACACAGTGTCTCAGACTCTGTTTAGTGACCGTCAGCTGGACTGAAAAGAAAGTGTCACTGGATAAGCACTTCGGGACGTGTAGAAGTGAAAATCCTGGTTGGAGCTGGGGTTCCTTTTGGAGGTGGTCTCTAGCTAAGGGGAAGCCTTATTTCCCCCATTTTTGGGGGGAATTTTAAGGGTTAGGGTTAGGCTAACCCTAACCCTTAAAAATCTAAAAAAAAAAATGACATAGGGTCCCCCTCCCAGGGGGGGGGGACCCCATTTTTTTGGGGGGGAATTTTAAGGGTTAGGGTTAGCCTAACCCTAGCCCTAACCCTTAAAATCTAAAAAGAAAATTACATGGGGGGGGCATTTTTGGGGGGAATTTTAAGGGTTAGGGGGTTAGGGTTAGCCTAACCCTAACCCTTAAAAATCCCCCCCAAAAAATGGGGTCCCCCCTCCCAGGGGCTAGTCTTCAAGATGGCGGCGTCCATCGGAAGGCAGGAGGAGAGGGCATTTTGAGCCCTCTCCTGAAGACTAAGCAGCCTGGGGGGGCGATCGGAGGCCCCCCCAGTGAAGAGGAGACCCGGCGGGAGGCAGCGCGACTGCAGGTAAGTAAATGTCATTTTTAATTATTATTTTTTTTTTTTACAGTTAGCAGCTGCTGCTGCCGAAGCGGGGGGGGGGGGGGGGCTATTCCGGGGGATCTCCTGGAGCCATCCGAGTCCCCACAAAGAATACCCAACATGCATAGGTACTATTAACCCTTTTAATTGCCTTGAAGTTTTGTCACCTGTTGACAGGTCATTTTTCCCCATTTTGCGCCATGTGATTTTTTCCGGAATTTTCAGGAATATATATATATATATATATTTTGCAGCAGAGTTTAGGCTTTAACATGAAATGTCTTGTTTGTAATTTTTCTACTGTTTTTTTAAATATTTTTGCGTAAAAAAACAAAAAAAGAAATAAAATAATATTTTTTTGACAATCGTACACTTTATTTTAAATAAAACATTTGTTTTATTAATGAAAACCATATTGCATGTGAAAAACCCATTTCTCCTGATTACAACGGTACCACATATGTATCGGTAGCCCCCCTTTCTTGCCCAGGAGACCCCCCAAATTGAAAAGAGCACTTTATAACATTTACAAATAAAATACTACTGTCCACACTATAGCCATAAGGGGTTAATTAAAAAAATGACATAGGAATTTTAAGGGCTAAAAACCCTTAAAAATCCCCCCAAAAATTACATGGGGCCCCCCTTACCCATCATAACCAGCCCGGGACCAGCTATAGGGGCTTGTAGGAACAGGGTGAAGGGGCCAGTTTTGGTGGCCCCCCACCCGGCCGGCTACAAGCTCCATGGGCCGGGCTCTTCTGCCCCCCGGGCTTTGGGGAGGCAGGTAACTGGGGGTACCGGGGTTAATGGCAATTCACCTGCTAGCCACAGGTGACTTGCCAGCCCCCAGCCTTGAGAACTAGTATAGGGGTCTCAGTTCACAAGAGGTTAAAAGTAAAAAAAAAAAAAAAAAAATTTTATTTGTTTTTGCTTTTTTTGTGTTTTTATACTTACCTCCCATCCGTCCTGGAGCACTGTGTCCCACGCTGATCACCCTGGCTTTCTGCTCTCCTGCTGCTGCTGGAAGCCTTTTATAGCTGCTGGGCGACAGAGCATAGGGGTTAATTTAAAAAAAAACGACATAGGGTCCCCCCTCCCAGGGGTGGGGGGACCCCATTTTTTGGGGGGAATTTTAAGGGTTAGGGTTAGGCTTAAAAATCCCCCCAAAAATGGGGTCCCCCCTCCCAGGGTTAGGGTTAGCCTAACCCTAACCCTTAAAAATCCCCCAATTTTTGGGGGGAATTTTAAGGGTTAGGGTTAGGCATAACCAGCCTGGGACGAGCTATGGGGGCTTGTAGGAACAGAGTGGAGGGGCCAGCTTTTGTGGCCCCCCACCCTGCAGCCTACAAGCCCACATAGCCTGTGTGGGCCCGGGCTCTTCTGCCCCCCCTGGGCTTTGGGGAGGCTGGTAATTGGGGGTGCTGGGGTTAATGGCAAGTCACCCGCTAGTTGCAGGTGACTTGCCAGCCCCCAGCCTTGTGAACTGATATAGGGGTCATGGATCCCTTACGAGTTCACAAAGGGTTAACAAAAAAACACACACACACACACACACAAAAATGTCATTTATTAAATAAAAAAATTTTTTTTTTTCTTTACTCACCTTACCCGATTGTCAGCTCCTGTGTCGGTCGATCAGCTGTCAGATGCCCTGGTGATCAGAGCATCCCCTGCCCCTCCACCGCTCTGCCCAGCGATCACCAGGGCATCTAACAGCTGAGCCGAGGAGAGTCGCGACGACACCTGGGAGTGAGGTCATAAGGCAAGGGGGCGGGGCTAGTCTTCAAGATGGCGGCGCCCATCGGAAGGCAGGGGGAGAGGGCATTTTGAGCCCTCTCCTGAAGACCAAGCAGCCTGGGGGGGCGATCGGAGGCCCCCCCAGTGAAGAGGAGATCCGGCGGGAGGCAGCGCGACTGCAGGTAAGTAAATGTCATTTTAAATGTTTTATTTCTTTTTTACAGTCAGCAGCTGCTGCTGCCGAAGCGGGGGGGGGGCTATTCCGGGGGATCTCCTGGAGCCATCCGAGCCCCCACGGGGGATCGGATGGCACCAAATTAAAGGGGAGACCCGGCCGGATCCAACGTGGGGTCAGGTGAGTATTATTTTTTTTTTTTTTTTTTAACTAGCAGGGGGGAAAGTCAAGCACGTAACACCTACGTGCTTGGCACTTAGGTCCTTGCCAAGCCAGCACGTAGGTGTTACGTGCTTGGCACTTAAAGGGTTAAAACCAGTTCAAAGATAAACCATAACAGTAGACCATCATGTAGATCATCACAGTGCTAGCTGTGAGAAGTTCTTTTATGTCATTAAGGTCATTATTAGTTTATGGTTTACATTACTCTTTTATGATTTACTGTAACAATTCAAATACAGTTTCTGGGTGTGCCATTTTTGCTCAAAAAGATGTACTTAGGAAAGAGAAATACGACTTTTTAGATCAATTTGGGGCACTGAAATAAATAAGCGGGAAGTTTCTTCACATTTCAATCTGTTTAGTATCCCTATTTACAAGAGAGCTTTATTCTACATGGACAATAGACTCTAATTTAAAATACCCTTCAAATAATAACTTAATTTCACTTACTGAAAACAACAAAAACAACTTGCTAATACACTCTTTTTGATAAACTGCATAACACAGTTTTATTACAGATCAGGTCAAGTCAAGGTCAATAATGAGGTTTCCTTTAAAGTAATGTGACTAAAAAGATATGAGCATCTTTTCAGCAATGGTTCTGCAAAGGTTCAATTTTTCCTGATATAGACCATGGGGACTACATTTCCCAGGGTGCAATTACTGCTAGAATAAGTAGGCCTGGTGAGCACACAGGAAAATTAGATGTCCTGATTACACTGGACATTGATTCATGTAGTGAGGCAAAATGTATCCCAAAATCAGCAGGCATAAAACCTACCAACTATAGCACATTAGCTATTGTATTAATAGCTAATATAATTACTACAAGTTAGTAATAATATTTCCTACAGCAAATGAAATATATTTAGGCCTCTACCTCGAACCTCCCCTAACCTTCTAAGATAGATGAGTAGCATAAAACAGGTACTATAGTTTTGCTTACCATGTTGGCTGTACAGCCTCTAGCCCACACAAACCCCTGATGAAGTGGGCCCTATGACCCACTGAACGTGTGGCAGCCTGATGAAGTGAGCCTATGACCCAAGGAACGTGTGGCTCCCTGTGAGGTGCTAGGCAGTGGACAGACTTGGAAGTTTGAGTTATATTTGATTATTTGTGCTACATCCTATAGTGGATGGCCATTGGTAGTATCATTACTTTTTGATTGAATTTGGTGCTTTTGAGTCTTATGAATTTTGATTTATTTGACTATGCACATGGTTTGGCACAAGCACTTTATATATTGTTGGATATATTGATTGATTTTTGAATAGCACTGTATATCGGATATATAAGAATTTGAAATGGTGATTTATTTATTTGTTTATATTGTCATCCTGCAAAATTAGGATCATAGGTAGGGCTATTTGGATAGAATTAGTGGTTAGTATCCATTATAGAACTATTGACATGATAGGGTATTATACAACCTGGCAGCACTTATTTATTTATCTTGTATCTTTGATTAATTTCTCTCCCCTCCATCTACATCTCATTTATGAAAGTCTGTCTTGTGTGTGTGTTTTGTATGTATTACTTGTATCTTAGAGGTTTTTAATGTGTTATATGTCACGTATTGATTTTGCTTTGGAATAAAGATTATAATTATTGTACATGTTGGAGTGCCTCCCTATATAATTTTCTTTTTAATCATACTGTTTTTATTAGAATTTTTCAAAAGTTCACATAATACAGAGTTACATGAGAAAGGAGAAACAAGAAATAAGGATCAGTCACATATAATGCTCAAACATGTCATCAGACAATCCACCTGCAGGTTATACATAGCAGAGTCCAAAGGTGCTATTCAAGTGCAATATCACTTACATTGGGCCATTGTCAGTGCTAGCACTTATCTTTTAAGAGTACCTGCCTACTAACCTTTTGCCTTTTGTATAAAAAAGTCTGGTTTTAAAGTTTAAAGCACCCATTGCCTTTCACCGGGGGGGGGGGGCATCCCGAATACTAGCACTTAGCTTTTAATAGTACCTGCATCCTGCGTAGGTTCCTCGGGCACAACCCTGAGTTGGCATGGCCCGGGAGGAGCCCCTGTCCTTCCATTGCCTCTGTCCTACGCCCACCCCCTTCCAGCCGCCGTATCTTATGCTTTGGGTTCAGCTCCACTATTCAGTGAGGACGATGTGTTAGAGGACAGTCAGCAGCTACTGCCCAGCCAGGAAATGGAGGAGACATCTGCCGCTTCTTCCGCTAGGCAGACAAACACTGAGGAGGAGAGTGGCGTGGGAGGTGGTGTGGTGAGCATTCCATCTCCTGCAGCACACGCTCTTGTAGAAACCGAGGAGGATATCAGTGACATGCAGGCACAACTCGATGATGATGATGATGATGCCGATCACACTTGGGAGCCTGGTGCAGAAGGGGCTTCATCATCATCAGGAGAAGAGGGTCCCAGGTTGCCCCAGAGTCAGCAGCTGAGGCAGCAAGGTGGCAGTGGGGTTGCAGTCAGCATGGTGGCAGTAGGGTTGGCAGTCAGCATGGTGGCAGAACTGGGATGTCTGGAGCCACACGTGGCCAGGGGCGGGGTAGACCACCTGTTGTGTGGCAGGCTGCCTTCCCGGGAGGTAGTGGAGCAGGGGTTCCTGGAGTTGGCAGCAGTAGCAGTGAATTAGTGTGGACTGTTGGAGGAAAAATTAGCTTCTCGGCAGTGCGGCACTTTTTCCTCAAGCATACGCATGAGGGTAACCTGGCCACATGCAAGATGTGTAGACAGAAGGTCAAGCATGGCCAGGGCCCCAATGTTGGTACCACGGCCCTGCGGCAACACATGCAGCTTCACCATAAAGCGGCCTGGGAGAACTGAGGCTCCGAAGTGGGGGTCCAGCCTGCTGCGTCAGCCAGTGCCACGCCACTTCCAATTTCACCCAGCCAAGGCTCCAGCACCTCAGCCGAATTTAGCTGTGGGTCATACCCATCCTCTGACGCTCCAGATGCTCCTGCTCCTCCTACTAAAAGTCACTCATCCCACCAGCAATCCATCAGCGAAGCCATGTCCAAGAGACAACAGTATGCGCCCATTCATCCTACGGCGCAGAAGCTAAATGTGCTCCTGTCCAAGTTGCTAGTGCTGCAGTCTCTCCCTTTTCAGGTGGTGGACTCTGCACCTTTCAGAGAGCTGATGGCTTGTGCCGAGCCGAGGTGGAGAGTCCCAAGCCGTCATTTTTTTTTTTTGCAAAGAAGGCAGTACCAGCCCTGCACAAATTTGTTGAGCAGAAGGTGGGCCAGTCCTTGAGCCTGTCTGTGTGTACCAAAGTGCACGGCAGCGCCGGCATCTGGAGCTGTAACTACGATCAGGGACAATACATGTCCTTTACGGCCCACTGGGTGAATGTGGTTCCTGCACAGCAACTTGGACAGGTCACACCGCTTTGGCCTCCACGTTCCTAGGCCGTTTTGCCTGTCACAGTGTGCGACTCTGCCTCCTCATCCTCCGCCATCTCCTCAGCCTGCACTGTACGGTCAATTCTGAATGCACCCTTCAGCCTACCATGTGTGCAGGGCACGGCGGTGGCACACTGTGCTTCACATGGTTTGCCTTACACAGGGGAGGAGCTCATTCATCAAGAAATCAAAACATGGCTTACTCCGCGAAAATTGGAAATGGGTACCATGGTGACTGACAATGGGAGTAACATCTTGTCTGCGCTGAGACAAGGAAACCTGAGCCATGCGCCCTGTATGGCACACGTGTTCAACCTAGTTGTCAAGCGTTTTCTGAAATCTTCCCCTCATCTGCAAGACATCCTAACAACGGGAAGGAAACTTTGTATGCACTTCAGCCACTCCTACACCGCCAAGCACACCCTTCTTGAGCTACAGCGTCAGAACGTTAACCCCCAACATAGTCTGATTTGCGATGTTCCCACCCGTTGGAATTCCACCCTACATATGTTAGATCGACTATACAAACAGAGAAAAGCCATCACTGATTTCTTGATGATCCAAGCAGATAGGGGGACACCCCTGTGTAACTTTAATGTGAACCAGTGGCAGCTCATACGTGACACCTGCCGTTTGCTCAGGCCCTTTGAGGAAGCCACTTTATTTGTCAGTCTCCAGGATTACGGCATGAATGACGTGATTCCGCTGCTTCATGTAATGCAACACATGTTGGAAACCATGGCTGGTCAGGGCACTGGAGACATGTCGCATACATTTCACGGCCACATAAACCCCGTGGGAGCTGAGGAGGAGGAGCAGCACAGTGAAGCGCAGTTTAGTTTTGGCGGAATGGGTGGTTTATCTAGTCATCTGACAGGAGAGGAGGAGCAGGAGCAGCCAGTGGAGCTAGAGGGTTGTGAGGAAGGCGAGACAGAGGACCCAGACACACCGTGGCAGTATGCAGTGGAGATGGAGACAGGTAGTCCCTCCGAGTCACTTGCACAAATGGCACGATGCATGCTCACGTGCTTGCGCATTGACCGCAGAATTGTCTCCATTTTTCTGCGGGATGACTTCTAGCTCTCCACCTTATTGGACCCTCGCTTCTAGGACAAAATGGGGGCATTCTTTAAACCCGCCGAGAGGGAGGAAAAACTGACCTAATACAAAGACATTCTACGTAGTCAGTTGGCCGATGCCTATCTGTGCCATGGTCCAAACTCTCGCAGGTCTGACTCGTGGGGACCTCTGTGCTCACCTTCCGCTGCCATGGCTGCCGGGGGGGGGTGGTGGCAGGAGCAGCAGCTCCATCAGCAGCAGCCTCAGTCTTCAGTCGCTAATAAGTAGCCTTCTGCTACCGCATAGTGAGGCTACTCATGAGCAGCATGAAGACCTGGAGCAGGCATGAATCAGCAGGTCGTGTCATACCTTGAAATGACCATGCCAACGCACTTTAAGGATCCGCTGGACTTCTGGGCAGCCAAACTTGACTTGTGGCCGCAACTGGCAGAGTTTGCCCTGGGAAAGCTATCCTGCCCGACCAGTAGTGTGCCATCTGAGCGGGTCTTTAGTGCTGCGGGGGCCATAGTAACGCCAAGGAGAACTCGTCTCTCCATGAAAAATGTGGAGAGACTCACCTTTGTGAAGATGAATCAGGCATGGATCAGCCAGGATTTCCACCCACCAATAGCTGATGCATGCGAGTAGCTGATGCATGGTAGCTCTCTCTGCTGCTGCCATCTCCTGAGTGTGTCTTTCAGGCAATATATGAGCTCCTTCTGCTGCTGACAACTACTAGGTGTGTCTTTCAGGCAATGTATGAGCTCCCTATGCTTCTGCCAACTCCAATGTGTTTTTCAGGAAACATATGGGCTCCCTATGCTGCTGCCAACTCCAATGTGTTTTTCAGGCAATATATGGGCTCCCTATGCTGCTGCCAACTCCTGGGGGTGTTTTTCAGGCAATATAGGTGCTCCCTATGCTGCTGCCAAGTCCAGAGTGTGTCTTTCAGGCAATATATGGGCTACTAATGCTGCCGCTGCTGCCAGCTCCTGGGTGTGTCTTTCAGGCAATATAAGGGCTTCTAATGCTGCTGCCAACTCCAATATGTCTTTCAGGCAATTTATGGGCTCCTAATGCTGCTGCCAACTCCAATGTGTGTCTTTCAGGCAATATATGGGCTCCTAATGCTGCTGCCAACGCCAATGTGTTTTTCAGGCAATATATGAGCTCCCTATGCTGCTGGCAACTCCTGGGTGTGTTTTTCATGCAATATATGTGGTCCCTATGCTGCTGCCAAGTCCAGAGTGTGTCTTTCAGGCAATATTTGGGCTCCTAATGCGGCTGCTGCTGCCAACTCCTGGGTGTGTCTTTCAGGCAATATATGGGCTCCTAATGCTGCTGCCAACTCCAATGTGTTTTTCAGGCAATATATGGGCTCCTAATGCTGCTGCCAACTCCAATGTGTTTTTCAGTCAATATATGGGTTCCTAATGCTGCTGCTGCCAACTCTTGGGTATGTCTTTCAGGCAATATATGGGCTCCTAATGCTGCTGCCAATTCCAATGTGTTTTTCAGGCAATATATGGGCTCCTAATGCTGCTGCCAACTCCAATGTGTGTCTTTCAGGCAATATATGTGCTCCCTATGCTGCTGCTGCCAATTCCTGGGTGTGCCTTTCAGGCAGTTTATGGGCTCCTAATGCTGCTGCCAACTCCATTGTGTGTCTTTCAGGCAATATATGGGCTCCTAATGCTGCTGCCAACTCCAATGTGTTTTTTGGGCAATATATGGGCTCCTAATGCTACTGCCGCCAACTCCTGGGTGTGTCTTTCAGGCAATATATGAGCTCCCTATGCTGCTGCCAACTACAATGTGTTTTTCAGGCAATATATGGGCTCCCTATGCTGCTGCCAAGTCCAGAGTGTGTCTTTCAGGCAATATATGGGCTCCTAATGCTGCTGCCAATTCCAATGTGTTTTTCAGGCAATATATGGGCTCCTAATGCTGCTGCCAACTCCAATGTGTGTCTTTCAGGCAATATATGTGCTCCCTATGCTGCTGCTGCCAATTCCTGGGTGTGTCTTTCAGGCAGTTTATGGGCTCCTAATGCTGCTGCCAACTCCATTGTGTGTCTTTCAGGCAATATATGGGCTCCTAATGCTGCTGCCAACTCCAATGTGTTTTTTGGGCAATATATGGGCTCCTAATGCTACTGCCGCCAACTCCTGGGTGTGTCTTTCAGGCAATATATGAGCTCCCTATGCTGCTGCCAACTACAATGTGTTTTTCAGGCAATATATGGGCTCCCTATGCTGCTGCCAAGTCCAGAGTGTGTCTTTCAGGCAATATTTGGGCTCCCTATGCTGCTGCCAAAATCAGGGTGTGTTTTTAGGCAATATATGGGCTCCCTATGCTGCTGCCAACTCCACTGTGTGTCTTTCAGGCAATATATGGGCTCATCATGCTGATGCCACCTCAAGGCTCTGTAATTGTTCCGCTCTGCGTCAGCGAATCTAATAGTGACGCCTCTGATCTGCATGTCATACTTCTTTACAATAGTATTTCACTAACCCAGCATGCGTCCTATGTATGTTACAGCCAAGCAAAACGTTCTGCAACCCTATGGAGGCTCTCGGACGCCCAGAAATAGCCATTTAATAGCGATTCGTCGCGAGTAAATTCGGACTGAATAGATTTTTCCCAGAAAATTCGGCGAATCAGCTGAATCAAATTTTTCAAAAGTTCGCTCATCTCTATTTATGACCTATAAGATGGTGGGATTAATACACTGAAGTGAAATTTATGAAGCACCTGGTGGAGAATCTCTATACGTTTGTCCCGCAGAGTAATAGATATGGGACATCCTTAGTGTCCTATATCTAAATATTTTTGGTGTTAATATTTGGACTGCCGTGGCTGCATTTTTTTCTACTCCTGGCGAGCGGACTATCTAATTGTTTGCACAGATTGAATAGCGCAACCCTGACTTCACTTTTTATTTTTAAATTTGTTGCTTGAGCTTTTTCTTTTTAATCTTCGGTATGAAAAAATGGGGTCTATTCGAGAGTATGTATGATGGGCCATTGAATAATAGGTATAGGTATAGATAAGTTCTTCCTGGATCAGATTTATCCAAAGTTCCATCTAAGGTCACATTTGAGTCCCCACCCTAAATCACCGCACCCTCAGGCTTGGGACTTAATCTTGCCAGAATCTGTTGAAAAAACTTGACCTGTTTAGTGTTTGGAGCGAAATAAGATATTTTGGGCACAATAACACCCCGCATTGCGCTATTAATCATAGTCTTCATTTGTGGTCACTTTCAATGTCTATTAATGAGAAGGGGGTGTTCTTTGCTATACAGATGGCCAGTCCTCTTTTTTTCTCCTCTGCATTAGATAAGAAAAAGAGAGGATATTTGCCATGCAAGAATTTAGGGTTTCTATCTTAAAAATGAGTCTCTTGCAAAAGAAGGTCAGCACCTCTTGAGCTATAATATCGAAAGGCCTTATGCCTTTTTGTTGGGGAGCTGAGTCCATGTTTATTTTGGGGCATCATTTTTATTTGTTTATAATTCTGTTTTTGCCAAAAGCTCCTATTTCCATTTTCCTCATCTTAATTTGTGGGAGTTTGTATGAGCCGGTTTCCTATCGAAGTTTATATCACAAGTGAAACATTTTGGGACACAATATTGATGGATTTATTTGCAAATAGCGACAGTGTATTGTTAAAATTTGGGATATAAAAATGGTTTACCGTCATGCATATTAACAATAGTTTTTGTTTCACTGAGCACTAGAAACGAGTGAACCGAACCGTTAGAACTTGGTTTTGACCCAAATTTCAGAAGAAGTTCGGTTCTCCATGAACCTGAACTTCATGTGGTTCGCAGTGAAACGCAGAAGACAAACCTGGCGGGATTTCACCGGCCCCATCCCACAGGTCGCAGACAGCCAAGGAGAAGCAGAGAGACAGGGTCACATGGTCGCAGTTTATTAGGTCAGGGTAGCTGGGCAAATTAGGCAGCGCTATTGCAGGAGATATTCACGTGATGCACCGAATATCCACCATTATCGAGATGGCTGTTGCAGAGAGAGCATTGCTCTTAGAGCAGGGACAGTTTAGGGCATTTTGAACCACAGCATAGAATAAAAGAAGGGACAGGAAAAGAAGTGGGCACAGTGGGATGCTGGGGGGGTATTTCCTCTGCCTGCCCTGGGATCTGCTTGTAGTCCACCCTGTAGTCTAAAAACTTAATTGAGGGTTTTTTATTTTTTGGCCACATCTGTCTGGTTTACCTGCCCAATGTCACTGCATGGGGGAACTTGTGCTACACAGTGCCTCAGTGTTTAATACAGTTTAAAAAAACATTTTTTTTCACCTGCCAGTGATTTTTTTGGGGGGGGCAGACAACAAGGTAGGGACATCGTTGGAGCAGGAGGATACTCCTGGCACTGGCAGCAACAACGATCCGAACCAAGGTAGGGCCAGATCACCTGCAAAACAGCACAGGGCTAAGTCTACTGGTATGGTTCTCTTGGGAGCAGGTGACATTGACACTGATTCTACTTTTGCAGACTCCAGAAAAAAAACCTGCCAGAGGAGAAGCAAAGTCAGGTGGTGGTGGTGGTGGCATTCTAGAGCTTCTTATTTATGGTACGCTTCTGCGTGGTAATTCTTTTGTACCTTTCCTGGAGAACAAAATCTAGCCTGGTGCCAGATCTGCAAGCAGAAAGTTAGCCATAGCCAGAGCACAAATCTACATAGGTACATGAAGCAGCATCAAAAGGTGTGTGGGACAACTGAAATGCCCTTCTTCAATTTCCAGGAAGCCAATCCTGTTGCTACCCATCTATAAATAGGATCATTTTTGAGTGCTTGTCAGATACTACCAGTGCCAGGCCTACACAACAACCAGAGGTCTCCTGTCCTTTGGCCTAGTCTTTAAAATCTGTCCAACATTACCAGTCATTCAGAAACTGAGTCTCTTAGAGTCCAGAGCAGTCCAAATATGCTACTGTTTCTCTTTAAAACAGGGTTTAGAGTTCCCCCCACATTATCATTACAATTTTACTTTCATTTTACTTCAGGCCATCAGAGGAATTCAGTCACGATTGGGTTAACTCCTTGGCCGTTGGGCATGGACTGCAAGAACAAAGGCGTGGTTCCCCCCCGGCCTATATATACTTCCGGCTGTCTTCTCACAAACCAGTTTCATTCTTACAGTTGGAACTGGACAGCAAGGTGTGCTGTGAGCTCCTCTCTCTGTTTATTTTTTGTTTTTAGCCTCGATTCAGAGACACATTCGTCCGGACTTCCGTAGCTGTCTGTGAAAGTTTTGGTGAGTGTTTGTCATTTTTTTGCTTTTCTTCGTCCATTTTTTAATCGCACGAACGTTCGGAAATGCGCTTCCGATGAACGGAAGCAAATCGGAACATTTCCGTTAGTTCGGATCATTTTCCAAACAAAATCGGTAATTTTCCATTCGTTCAGAAAACTTCCGTTGCTGGGATGGGTTTCTGTCTAATTCAGAGAGCTGATTTCCGACGGATCACCACCCTAGAAATCCGTTTCATTTCCAATCCACTTACGGGACCTTTGAGGGCTCGGATTGCTATTGTTGAACATGTTTTGCCGCTATGTGGAGGAGTCTGCGCGCCTTTAGCACCAAGGCATTGCATATATCAGCATGGCTGAGGCCATAAATTGTATAGCAATGCATACCTGAATCAATACATTTCATGTATGCCTTATAGAAGCATTTTAAAGTGGACCAACACCCAGGGGTGATCTTATAGATTCCCGGGGCCGATCACCTCACTCACCGCGGGACATCCGAGATCGGGATGTCCTGCGGGGTGAAGCCCCCCCAAAAAACCCCAACTCCTTACCTGATCCGCCGCCGCTTCCGCCGCCGCCGCCTCCCGCGCGCTCCTCTAGATGTGCGCGCGCCCGCCGAGAGCGACGCGCGGGAGGCGGTGACGGACGCGCTGTCTTGGACGCCGCTGTCACCCGCTTGGACGTCGGCGGGGATTGGATGGCGCGGTCACGTGGGAGCGGGGAGAGGTGAGTTTTTTGGGGTTTCTGGGGGGTTTCAGAGAGCGGGACATCCCCGATCGGGGTGCCCCGCCGAAGTGGACCAAAACCAAGGATAGTCAAAATCCTGGGTGTTGGTCCACTTTAATGCTGACCTTAATTAGTCCTTAGCATGTAAACATTTATTTTCCCACACATCTATATAATTGCTATATTTTTTTAGACTTATGTCCTTTGTGAATTATATTTGGATTGTTGAACTTGAATCTTAATTTGTTGTAGGAGTTCTTGTTTTAGTCGGTTACCTTTGCTTTGTGTAATTATTTTATATTTGGTTGCAGGAACTGCAAGATGTGACACTCGCCCTTGCTCCTGATGCCCGTTCTTTGCCTGCAGAATGCGGGCCAGGGGTTCTCTAGTCAGGCACTATGCAAAACCCGACCCGTGGTGGCAAGGGCCCTCTGGCTTTTGAAGTCCAGATTTAGGTGTTTGGACCATACGGGGGGGGGGGGGGGGGCACTGCAGTATGACCCCAACAAGGTTATACCAAGATTTTAATTTACGTTTTTTAACAGGGACCACACGTGCCAGAGTGGCACAACTGAGTGTCAGGGTCCTTCAGTTGGTGGGCGAGATGCAGGAGCTGCGCAACTCGTTGGGGACCACAGATGAAGAATAATGTTCAGTGGCCTGCCATTGCTATGTATTTTGTTTTTTCTAGTTGTAAAAATTTTAAATTTTCAAAATTTTTTACAATTTTATATTTTATGATGGTATAAAAAAAAAAAAGTTACATTGTCATTTCATTTACAAAATACATTAACATAAAACTAATGGGCCTAGAAATATTTAAAGATGAATATTCACATGACCGAGAAGTGATTTGGGTAAGTTTTAGGGGGCTAAAATGGAAGAAGAACCTAATCAAGAAGTGGTTTGTGTGAGCTTTAAGGGTCCAAAAGGGAAGATGGAGGGTAGTGCTAAGTGGTTTGGGTGAGCTTTCAGGGTCCAAAAGGGAAGATGGAGGATAGTGCTAAGTGGTTTGGGTGAGCTTTAAGGGTCCAAAAGGGAAGATGGAGGATAGTGCTAAGTGGTTTGGGTGAGCTTTAAGGGTCCAAAAGGGAAGATGGAGGATAGTGCTAAGTGGTTTGGGTGAGCTTTAATGGTCCAAAAGGGAAGATGGAGGATAGTGCTAAGTGGTTGTGGTGAGCTTTAAGGGTCCAAAAGGGAAGATGGAGGATAGTGCTAAGTGGTTTAGCTAAACATTGTAGTAGAAGTGAGGGTGTCAAATATGTAGGCGAGCACTTTAATGAGTTAAGTTTGCAGTGCGCAGGCGCAAGATCGTAAGGTTTTCCGTCTGGACGAATATTTATTGAAAAAGGGAAACAGAATCGAACGGGAAACGTAAAGGATTCGTTGGAGGATACGATGGGAAAAGGGCAAAAACGAAAGCCTACGTTGTAACATGTGAAAATGAAACGGAAAAGTCTGGATGGAAAATGACATCCTCGTAATTCGTAATCTGCGGTACGAACGGACGGAAACTTTACAGAAGGTTTTCAATGCATGCATAGAATCGCTCGTACACTCATACGAGAACGGAAACATTTCACAAAAAAAACCAGATCGGAACTAAAACGGAAGTTTTTTTTGTCTCTCTGAATCGAGGCTTTTATCTTGGAAACGCTGTCTTCCTGACCCTTATGTCCCTCTGATCTGGATGGACTCACAATGCCTCCTCAGCTATGCTGTATACAGGATCAGGATTATGGGCCTGATGCAGAGCCTCCTCTGAACTGCCCTTAAATCCTTCCGATTGTCCGGGTCTCCCGTTTGAATCGTGGCTGAAATGTGATGCAGAGCCTCCGTCAGAATGGCTCCCTAACTGATCTGTCAATTTCACTTCACTCGGAAAGCTTTTTTTGCTCTCTCGGGTGCCTTCAATTTGATCGGGGCTCCCGTTCACGTTCACACGGGCGGCCCGTTTTTCCCTGATTTTTCCTGCCTTTTTGAACGTACCTGCTTGGTTTCCGTCGTATTTGACCTTCCATTTTGGTTGTTTTAGCAAGTATACTTACATCTCCATGGCTCTTCAGTTGCCAATCTGGCTACACGCAAGCGCACATCCCTCAAACTCCATTGGAATATACATATGGCAACAACTGCCAATTTCACACATATATATATTATTTTTAAAAATGTTGGTTGTTCCTTTTTCCTTGCCATTAATGCATACCGTAATTCTTTCTGATTGTTTTTGATTTATTGTCCCATATCTAAACCTTTTGTGTCATGTAAATGTGTGATGATGTTGTGTGATTGTACATTTGCAGGAAAGACAACACACAAAATCTTTTTATTTGTTTTTAATTCAAACTTTGTTTTTATTTTTTTATTGGATTTGGATTTTTCATATTATTTTTTTTTTGGCAAAACTAAAAAACAATTAAAATTTTAATGCAAAATAAAAAACATTAGGCCTTGGGGTCTTGTGCCCGTGGTTTTCTAGTATCTGTGAATGATAAACAACATTAGTTTAGCATTGTTTTTATGGTTTGGTTGGGCGTGTTTTTTTTGGGGCCCTTTTTAAACCGGACCGGTTCCGCAGCATCATCTGTTAAAAAAAGATACAAGGACCCACCATTAATCCACAAAATACATTAACAAGTTTCCTGGCCTAACTAAAGTCACTTTATTAACCTCTTGCTGCCTCACATTGCCCTAGTTCTGCTATCTGCATGTAGCCTAGTTTGTAGCTGCGTACATGGGTTAAACTAAGGTGGGCTTGTATTTAACGTGACAAACTAAGAGGCCGATTCATTAATAGCGCCAGGTAGCGACAGATGAGCGCCAGTAGCGTGATTTTCACAGCGCCAGCTAGTATTCGCTGTGCTTGGCCGGGGTTTGCTTGTTGACAGTCGGTGTGCGGTAATGTTGAATACGGGCTTAGGGGTCGCTGTTTCACAGGTTCAGCGTTGTATGGGTGCGCCTGACAGCGAATGGCCAGAGCGAACGGCTTGCTGCAGATTCATTAACAAATCACGCTACGAATTTTTTAGCGCTGTGAATTCCTTGTTTAAACCCCAGACCGCTGGCGGCGATGGATTTAAAATAGTTTTTAACCCCCAAACAACCATATTTTTTGATTGTAAAATTATACAAGTTTTTATAAACATTTTGTAATATGAAGACATTAATATCAGACCTGTAATATCAATTCTGCACAAAATCATTTTTTTTTTTTACCTTAAAAAAAAATCCTAACATTGCAGAAGTGGTCACAGAATTTTTGACATTAAAAAAAAAAAAAAAAAAAACATTAATAGCAATTAATTATGATTAATTAAAGATTGCTCCATTGAAATGCATTGGACATCGCCAGGGAGCGACAGGTCATACCTGTCGCTGTGATGGGATTAGCAGCGGCGCTGTTCGTTGCAGTCGGCTACATGATGAATCCCGCGGTAGCTGTCGCTCTTGCCGGCGCTAGCCTCATTTAGCTTGATAAATGCGTCATTGTGGCCGACGCCGGGCGTACTTGAGTCGGTAGCCGCCGTTAGCTGGCGGGACCTGGCGCTCGTCAGACACTACCTGGCGCTATCGCTTGATGAATAAGGGCAAATGTTGTTTCAGACTATTCTTGCACTTTGTTTTTTTTTTATTATAAGGAATGTGTGCGCGCACATAAACGCACGCTCGCATACTCACATTCATGATGATGTCGTCCTGCTCCTGTGTAAAGATGGCATAGCTCCTGGTATAGCTCTGACGTTCCCCCGCAGTGACGTGCAGGACATCCCAAATTGGAATGCCCCAGAGACATGATGCCTGTAACCCAGCCCTGGATTTCTTCACACTCCAAAGGGCTGGGTTACATGGGTTTTGGCCTGCTTTAAAACATCATGACCAAATCAGGTTAGGATGGTATAACCCACCTCCTTTACATTATTATTAAAGTAACACAGGTTCCCTCACATAAAGCAGAACAAAACCCAGAGCGGCCACTGGTCTTCCCCCTGGAAATCCCAGATCGGGATGCCACACTGTGTGAAACCCTTTTTACTGAGACCTTACTCAGAAATGGCAGACTCCCTCTCTTAAAGCGGAACAAGCCATGATTAGTTTAATGACCTTTGCAGGCGTATATTGTAGTGCCCCCCCAGTCTGATCAAGACAACGGAACCTCATCTTCAAGAGACCAACGGCTCGCTCCACCACAGAGCGAGTCCTCCTGGGGGCAGTATTGTAGGGCTCCTCTGCCTGTGAAGATGGGTGCAGGATTGGGGTCCGCAGCCAGGGGAGCAAAGGATAGCCAGAGTCTCCTGCCCAAAAACAAAAAAAACAAAAAAAAAAAAAAGGTGTGCATTGCAACAATAGAAAAGAGGGACAAATAGGTGAGCGGGGTAGGGTTGGAGGAAAGGACATTTGTAATGAGCCTACATGCACATCCAACCTGTACACTCATTAAAAAAGTCTGGGGAATACTACTTACATAAGAGGGCAAGAACATGACGCAATAGGGTTCTATCACTTAACCCATTTAATTTAAAGTTAAAAAATTAGGCAAAAAATATACTAACCAAAAAATTACTAAATAGTGTGTTAAGGGAAAAAAAAATAAAAGACAGGGTGGGCAACCAATACAAGTTTCATACACATACCCAGTAAGGCGGGTGAGCTCAAATAGGTGCAGCCTGGTTTCTGCCATACTCAGCAGGACAAGACCGCGGAGCTGGCGCCGCTGATGTGCTCCAGCAGAGGACTGCATATTATTACCCGAGTGCAAATACGGCTGCTCTGACTGGCCGTAAGTGAAGGCTCGGCGGCCCCGTTTCATTAGGTTTCAATCGGAAAACATGGCTCTGCATCACTGAAAAAAACGGAACAATGAACGAGGCGTCCGTTTTGCCGGGAAACAGCCTTGTGCGAGCCGACAATCGGAAAGGCGGCTGAGCGCACACCTGAGCACATAAGCGCACACTAAAATCAACGTAGCACCCTTACCTGACCCGATCAAAGCCCAAAACCAACGGGAAAATGCACGGGAGAAGTGAACGGGGAGGCTCTGCATCAAGCCATATAAGGGTAAGCGCCAGGGTCTTGGGGTGCTTCGGGGAAGTGGTCACTCCTAAGGCTGCTGGAAGTGTCAGCTGTAGATTTTTTTCTGGTGAGCCTGATTGGGGGAAAAAGAGGCTCTCCTGTGGTAGACGCTTTAGTCTTTCTAAGACTTCTGTTATGCCATCCTTGGATAGTGCATCCCAAGTGATCCAGTATATAAGTATATAGATCAGATGGTGCATCATGCTTTTTCTATTGTAGGATTGACCTTACAGCCAGCTTGTGCAACATCCATAGCATCTTTGGTGAGCAGAAAAATACCATTTTGTGAAATACTCACCTGTAAAATGGGTATTATAAGTATGTCACACACCCCGCTTCAGATATCCATAACACATGGGTAATACCGACCTGAAGGGGCGTTCCTGCAGAGATGATGCAAAGAGAAAAGCCCCTCCCTGATCCATAAATACCTGGGACCTCCCACTCATTACCCAGTATACAGAAGCAGTAAGTAAGGGACCAGGAAGAGGCAACAGTAAAACCAAGAACCACGCAAAATGCCCAATATAGAGTATCCAGAGTACCAAACAAGGGCGGGTGAAGCGGGGTGTGTGACATACTTATAATACCCATTTTACAGGTGAGTATTTCACAAAATGGTATTATTCTAAGTATGTCACACACCCCGCTTCAGATATCCATAACACATGGGACATCCAACAGCAGTGTCCATAAAAGGGCGGGAATCCAAAACAAGGTAACAAAGCACAACCTATGCCACAACAGTTTGCAAACCCAGGCGGCCAAAACCAGCATCCGCTGAGGCCCGAACATCAACCTTGTAAAACTTGGAAAAAGTGTGAACAGAAGACCAAGTAGCTGCCTTACAAACCTGCTCAACAGAGGCCTGGTGCTGGAAGGCCCAGGACGCTCCAAGAGCCCGAGTAGAATGAGCAGTAACACGAAAAGGGGGACTCCTCCCCTTGGCAGAATAGGCCCCAAAAATGGCCGGACGAATCCATCTACTGATAGAAGATTTGGCAGGAGCCAAACCCTTCCTAGGCCCAGAGGGCACCACAAAGAAGGCATCCGTCTTACGAAAAGAAGACGTAGCCACCAGGTAATATGTCACAGCGCGGACAACGTCCAAGGAATGCAACACCCTCTCCTTCTCAGTGCTAGGATAGGGACAAGAAAGGGCAGAACAATGTCCTGATTTAAATGGAAAGCCGAAACCACCTTAGGAAGGAAATCTGGTTTGAAACGAAAAACAACCTTATCCTGATGCCTTTCAAAATACGGAGCTTTAATGGATAAAGCTGCCAACTCAGAAAAACGCCGAACAGAAGTGATAGCCACCAAAAAGGCCACCTTCTGAATAAGGGACGACACGGCAGCCTCATGCATGGGCTCAAACGGAGGCCCCTGAAGAGCAGAAAGAACCAAGTTTAAATCCCAAACCGGAACAAAAGGCTTCCTAGGAGGCCGTATATGCATAACTCCTTGGAAAAAGATCTTGACTAAGGGATGAAATGCAAAGGACCTTTGAAAGAAAACCGCCAGGGCAGAAACCTGCCCCTCCAAGGTACTAATCTGGAGCCCCAGATCCAGACCATGTTGAAGAAACTCCAAGAGCCTGGGAATAGAGAACTCCCGGCAAGAAAGGGACCTAGCCTCACACCAGTCAATATAGGATTTCCATGACCTATAATAAATGGTTGATGAAGACCGTTTCCTGGCACTGATAAGTGTCTGAATAACAGCATCAGAAAGACCTTCCTCTTTCAAGATAGTGGACTCAGCAGCCACGCCGTCAAAGCCAGCGATTGTAAAATGGGATGACGCAGCCGACCCTGAGTGAGCAGATCCGGACTCAGAGGCAGCACGAACTGGTCTTTTGCCAGCCTTACCAGGTCTGCGAACCAAACGCGCCTTGGCCACCTCAGGGCCACCAGGATCGCTGATGCGCCTTCCAGCGCCAGCTTGCGCACCACCCTGACTAGCACCGGGAACGGGGGAAACAGGTACATCCAGCCCAGATCCCTCCAGTTCAGAGACATGGCATCCACCTCCAGAGCCAGAGGATCCTGCGAGAGCGACACAAAGACTGGAAGCTTGTGATTGTGCCGAGAGGCAAAGAGGTCCACCACAGGGAACCCCCACCGGAGACAAATCAAACGAAACACCTTGGGACTGAGAGACCACTCCCCCTGACGAGATGAAGCCCTGCTCAGCGTGTCCGCCTCCGTGTTTTCCGCTCCCAGAATGTAGACTGCAGAGATACACGGGACGTGGGCCTCCGCCCAGTCCAGAATCAAAGACACCTCCCTGAGGGCACTCCTGCTGCGAGTCCCCCCCTGGTGATTGATGTAAGCAACCGCCGTCCTGTTGTCTGACCGGACCTGAACTGGCCGGCCCCTCAACTGATGAGTCAAGCGAAACAGAACCAACCTGATGGCTCTCAATTCCAGAATGTTGATGGGCTCGTGAGCCTCCTGCGGGCTCCATAGACCCTGAAACTGGCAATCCTTCCAAACACCCCCCCCCAGCCTGATAGACTGGCATCCGTGGTGACCGTCTCCCAGCACGGGGCCAGGAAGGATTTGCCCTTCAACAGATTGACAGACCCCAGCCACCATTGTAGGGATCGACGAACTTGAGGGGTCAACCGGAAATACTGGTCCAACGACAGTGGCGACTTGTCCCAAAACCTTCAGCAGATGAAGCTGAAGCATCCTCGTATGGCATTGCGCAAAGGGAACCGCCTCGAATGAGGCCACCATTAATCCCACCAGCCTCATCCCTAGCCGGAAGGACGGGTGAGGAGCTGACAAGAGTAGCCGCACTAACTCCTGGATCAAAAGAATCCTGGCCTGGGGCAGAAAAACCCCGGCCTGCAAGGTGTCCAAAGACATCCCCAGAAACGTCACAATCCTGGACGGACAAAGGGAAGACTTGGGGTGGTAGATCACCCAACCGAACCTCTCCAGAGTGGACACCACCACACCGGTGTCCGACTCCGCTTGGCTGAAGGAATCTGCCATAATCAGCAGATCGTCCAGATAGGGTACAATGCGAATGCCCTGAACCCTGAGCAGTGCCATCACCCCAGCCAGCACCTTGGTGAACACCCGAGGTGCCGAGGTGAGACCGAAAGGAAGTGCCACAAACTGAAAGTGACGATCCTCTACGACAAACCTGAGAAACCTCTGGTGTGCTGGAAAAATCGGAATGTGTAGAAAAGCGACTTTGATGTCTATGGACGTCAGAAAATCTCCCTGACGAAGAGACTGAATGGCCGAGCGCAAGGTCTCCATGCAGAATTTGCGCGGCCTGACAAACCTGTTGAGAAGCTTGAGGTCCAAGATAGGACGGATCGACCCGTCCTTCTTGGGCACCGTGAACAGATTGGAATAGAAGCCCTTGCCCTGCTCTGATGGAGGCACGGGGCAAATGACATCCATGTCCAGAAGACTCTTTACCGCCACCAGGAGCCCCTGTGCCGCCAGGGGCTCCGAAGGCAACCGAGACCTGAGAAACCTATGAGGGGGGGCGGAGCTCGAACTCTAGCTTATAACCGGAAGACACCACTTCCCGAATCCACCTGTCCGAAACTTCTTGATCCCAAATCTGGGAGAAGTGCTTGAGCCGTCCCCCCACCCGCAAGGGTGAGGGCGCCCCCTCATTGCTGAGCTGGCTTGATAGCCGGCTTGGAACCCCAATTGTATCCAGAGCGGGCACGTCCTCTGCCCCTGCTCCCCGAGTCACCTCTGGAAGAACGAAATGTAGATCCTCTTCCAGGTATGGCCCCCCGAAAGGAAGGGGCAGCAGTGGTCGCCCCCCGAAAGGAACGACGCTGCTTCTTACGCTGCGGTAGCCTACCGCCCTGAGTAACTGAGTCCAAGGTTTCTCCAAAGAGCCTCAACCCCACAAAAGGTAGGGCCGTCAGACCCTTGGACATAAAGTCTACCGCCCACTGGCGCAACCATACCGACCGTCGAATAGTCACCAGTAAGGCCGACGGTCTACCACACATCCTTAAGGTGTCATCCAGGGCTGTCAAGACGAAGGATAAAAACAGCGCACAGCGTTTGAGACTAAGGAACTCATTACTCCCAGGAGGAAGTCCGGAAGATGTCAGCAGTTCCCTAACCAAGGATCTGGCCGCCAACACAATAAGCTCAGAGGCACAGACAGGCCGTATGGCCGACCCAACGCTAGTAAAACCATGACAAGCCTCTGATCAATACGTTTATCCTCCCCATCCTGGAGGGTGGAGCAATCCGGCCTATTTAGAACAGAGGAATTTGACAACCCCAAAACCGGGGCGTCTACCTCGGGGGAGAATGCCCAGCGCTTGACCGCCTCAGCAGGAAAGGGACATTTCCTATCCCACCCCTGAGGGATACCCGGGAGCCGAGCCGGCCTGACCCATTCTTTGTCAATGATTTTGTCAAAACGCCGCTGCGTAGGAAATTCCAAGCGCGGCCTGGATTCCTCAAACAGCTCACCATCCTGCTGTGATGCCGCCTCAGGAGGAGAGATATTCAGAACCTCCAACGTCAAGGCCAAGGCCTGAGGGGAGTCCGCTGATCTTCCCAGCTCACTAAACTCGGCATCAGCACTCGCAGAATGCTCATTGTCAGTAACCTCTGAACCGTCGGACACCTCTCCGTCCTCCAGCACAGAATAATCGGACCAGTCAAGATTATTAAATTCATCACCGTCATCCTCCGGCGGAGCCGGGGACACATGTTTCCTCTTTCAGCCGGAGCCTTACGGGCGGCCGGGCTGGAAACTATCCTTTTAAGGGTGGCCATGGCACACATTTCAGCTTGCAGATCCCTGCCCATGACCACGTCACACGGAGCACGCGTCAGGGTGGGAAGTGGAGATGAATCAGCCGGCGGTGCTGATCCCGTAGCCTGGGACCCGGACTGCCGCGCAATAGTATGCTGTGCAAAGGGAATACATAGCAGTACATCGTCCCCAGTAATAGAAACACCGCACAACATGCACTTTTTGGGATGCCCCGAAGGGGTGCCCGCCCCTGGTATCAGGGGATGCCTCCATAAAGGTGATTTTGTGTGGTCGCTAAGACCCAGGGAATTACGCCAGTAAGCAACCCGGGATGCCCCTTTAATGTCCCAAGTGGGAGGATTTATAGGAATGAAACCCAGGGATCTAGGACAGGGAGAAACCCTCTAATCATTGGTGAAGGAAATCCCCAGAAGAATTCCGCCTGAAAGACATAAAGGACCCATGGGAATGAATGAGGCATAGAAGAATAGCCTATTATAAACGTATATATATATATATATTTGGCCCACAGGGCCACTCACAGTTTGCAGAGCGGGAAGACCTTCTGAGGAGAGCGCAGGAAGAGGAGCGGGGCGTGGCCAGAAAGGAGCGCGAGACGCGCCACCGCGCCCCCTCCCCCCACGTAACACACAGGAGCTGAAACGCTCCGCAGCGCAGCAGCGCCTGACAAGCCCTCCCAGTGAAAGGAGGGGGGCGGAGCCGCGGCGACGCGCCGCGAGCCGGCGCCGCCCCCCTCCGCCGACGAAAAAGCCGCCAAAACTGAGCCCCATAGAAACCGACTAGGAGTACAAGCCAGGCGGGTGCTGCCGCACAGTCACCAGCGGAGCACCCGCCGGCAGAAAGCCCCCGTAGTAATCGGGAGGCCGGTCGCGGCAGCGCGCCGCGGTCCGGCCCCGCCACACAGGACAGGCGTGAGGTAACTACCTCACGCCATAAACGCACAGAGGGAGCCACCGCGCCCCGGCCAACGGGCGGCCGCGGCGCTAGAATAAATTAATAATATGCAAGTAAAAACACTAACACACACACCTAGGGAGGGAATGAGGATAGGGAAGGAGGATAGGGAAGGCGGAGAGACCAAAACCCCAACCCCACTGGGGAATGGAAAGGGCCATAATGGGACCCCCCCCCGGGCAATACTAGGGACGGGGCATCCCAAGCCGGGATCACCAAACCGGCGCCACCGCCTACCCTCTGTAACAGGGTCTCACGGGGGGGGAGCTCAGCTCCTCAGCACCATAGGTGCCCGTATACCCTCGCTCGGGCCCGCAGCCAAAGCTGAGGAGGCATATAATTTAATAAAATTGGCTAGGATAACAAAAGGCCGAGCGGAAACATAAGAATAAATAGGCCGGGGGCAACCCCGGCTACCTTAACTCCCCCTGAGCAAGGAGGAGGCATCATCTTCTGACTTGCTCGCCGTCTTGCAGAGATGGAAAACTGGGTAATGAGTGGGAGGTCCCAGGTATTTATGGATCAGGGAGGGGCTTTTCTCTTTGCATCATCTCTGCAGGAACGCCCCTTCAGGTCGGTATTACCCATGTGTTATGGATATCTGAAGCGGGGTGTGTGACATACTTAGAATATTGTTAAAGCAACTGGATTCCAAGACTCGTTCGGGCCACTCATGGAAGGTATGGTCCCAGTTGATTGAGACCGGTTTGGATATTAACAATATGTTATTTTGGCTATGGATGATTTGCTTAGCTCTGTTAGCAGTTTTAAGATGTGCTTATGGCTAAAGGAATGGTCGGCTGATGCTGCCTCAAGGAAGAATCTGACGGGACTTCCTTTTTAGGGGGAACATTTGTTTGGGGAGCATGGATGACATGGTAAAAGAAGGTACTGGAGGTAAGTCTACTAAACTTCGACAGGGAAAGGTTTTTTCCATTTTCTCGCAGGTCATCTTATCCTCGCCCCTTTTGTGGGAGTAGAGTTTCCGCCTCTTCGGGATACCGAAAAGAATTTTGGAATAGTTCCAGGATAAGGGTGAGAGGTTTCTGGCGGAACAAGGAAAAATCCACTTCAAAGCCCTCTAAGGTATGAGGTGATGTCATCCATTTCCCCTTTCATTCCTCATATAGCCAGTGTTGCATTTCCCCCTCCCATTCCCTATATAGGCAGTGTGGCATCCCCCTCCTATTTTCATATAGGCATTGTGGCCCCCCTCCCAGTTTCATAGGCAGTGTGGAATTTCCCCCATCCCATATAGGCAGTATGGCATCCCCCCCTCCCATTCCCCATAGGCAGTGTGTCATTCCCCCCTCCCATTCCCTGTCAGCAGTGTGGCATCCCCCCCTCTCATTCCCATAGGCAGTATGGCACTCCCCCCCTCTCATTCCCATAGGAAGTGTGGCATTCCCCTCTCCCATTCTCTATAGGTAGTGTGGCATTCCCCCCTCTCATTCCCATAGGCAGTATGGCACTCCCCCCTCTCATTCCCATAGGAAGTGTGGCATTCCCCTCTCCCATTCTCTATAGGTAGTGTGGCATTCCCCCCTCTCATTCCCATAGGCAGTATGGCACTCCCCCCTCTCATTCCCATAGGAAGTGTGGCATTCCCCTCTCCCATTCTCTATAGGTAGTGTGGCATTCCCCCCTCTCATTCCCATAGGCAGTGGCACTCCCCCCTCTCATTCCCATAGGAAGTGTGGCATTCCCCTCTCCCATTTCCCATAGGCAAAATAAAAAAATAGAGAAAAACTTAAATCAATGTCTCCGCCGCTGCCCCTTCTCTTCCGCACCTGCACACACATCCCAAACACCCAGCTCTGTTCAGCAGGTGGGTGTGGCTGATGGTCGAGTGTTTGTCAAGCCCAGCTGCTGAATAGAGCCAGGTATGTATGCTTTGTGTGCAGGAGCCGCTGGAGGAGAAGCAGCAGCGGGGACAATGTTGACAGCAGGACAGTGCAAATAGCGGGGACATCGGAAGCCATGGATATGTGAGTGTACTTTTTTGTTTCTATTTTTTTCACATTGGCCCAATAACACACACTGACATTTTCCCCCCAACTTTTGGGGAAAAATAAGTGCGTCCTATATGGTGAACAATGCTGCATATTTATAACATTTTATTTTAATAGTGACCCTGCAGTAGAAGAAAAATTATATGAATTAGGATCTGCAAGAGTTTGAACGTGGGGATAAAGTATTACTATATGGAGAGGCTTGCTTTGTTTCAATCAATTAGCTTCTTAAGCTAAAAGAAAAGAATGTATCTATCCAGATTCCAGAAGGAAAGGATTCACCTGGTCGGTTCTTCTGAATATATTTTAGTTATGCCTGAAATTCTTAAATTAAGATGGTAACTTCACTGATATGTAAAGACAATCCATGTAAACTATGACATTCCAATAGACTGCCCCAAGCAATATTGTGGTTTAGAAAGCTCTGTACTCAAATGCTGCCTAGCAGCAAGTTCTTCAGTGGTCATGTCTGGACAGTGCACCTTTATGCCTTGGCTTTACCTCTAGTCTAAAAGTACTGCAAATGCTAATACTTGTCAGTGTATGTTTATTTTGTATGTGGCATGTGTGACCTAATTAATAGTACTTTTGTGGTAAACGCTAGGTTAGGTGAGAAAGTGATTAGCCTTTATGTCAACCATTATTTATATAACACCAACCTACTCTGCAATGCTTTACAATTAGAGGGTTCATGTACAAACAGAGTAATAAATGGGTATTTATTGAAACAAATTAATGAGGCCCCTGCTCGCAAGCTTACAATCTAGTAGGAGAATGAGGGAGACACAGAAGGTAATAGAAGTGCTTTGTGCCATGGTTCAGCCATCTAAGTAAAAGTAAGATTATATACAATCTGTATGGGCCAGCTACAAGCTGATTTAGTGCTTTTGGGGGGAAAAGGTTGTGGTGCATAGTGTCTGATAATGGATCTGTCAGAAAAATAATGTAGAAGATGGGTTATAGAAGAAGAGTTAGATTAGGGATGTTGAGAGCTACTCTAAAAGGTTTGTTTTTGAAGAACACCTAAGAGTAATGTTGTTTTGAATCAATCTAATTGTTGCGGGTCATTCCATAGCATTGGTGCGGCTCAGGCAATGTCTTGTAGGTGGGAGTGGGAGGTTCGGAAGTGGGGAACACAAATGCAAATAAATCAAGACCTAAAATTATACAAATGTTATTACACAGGGACTTAACATGCATTTCGTATGTTTTTCAAATGTAATTCAATTCTTTAAACTCAATGTATTCTGTTTTACAAACCCCCTTAAGGGGAGCACATGCAATTTGCGTACTTGTAGCACAGACATAGAGGCCGATTCATTAATAGCGCCAGGTAGCGACAGATGAGCGACTGTAGCGTGATTTTTTCTGCGCCAGCCAGTATTCGCTGTGCTTGGCCGGCGTTAGCTTGATGACAGCGACTCAGTCGGTGTGCGGTAATGTTGAATACGGGCTGGGGGGTCGCTGTTTCACAGGTCCAGCGTTGTATGTGAGCGCCTGACAACGAATGGCCAGAGCGAACGGCTAGCTTCATATTCATCAACAAATCACACTCCGAATGTGCTGTCGCTGTCCATTCCTTGTTTAAACCCCAGAGCGCAGGCGGCGATGTGTATTAACTAGTTTTTAACCCCTAAACAACCATATTTTTTGAATGTAACATTATACATGTTTTTAGAATCATTTTGTAATATGAATACATTAATCTCAGACCTGTTAGATCAATTCTGCACAAATTCTTTTTAAATTTTTTTTTTACTTAAAAATAAATCCTAACATTGCAGAAGTGGTCTCCGATTTTGTGACATTAAAAAAAAAAAAAAAAAAATTAATACCAATTAATTATGAATAATTATAGATTGCTCCATTGAAATGCATTGGACATCGCCAGGGAGCGACAGCTCATACCTGGCGCTGTGAGGGAATTTGCAGCGGCGCTGTTCGGTCCAGGCAGCTTCATGATGAATGCCGCGCTAGCCGTTGCTCTCGCCGGCGCTAGCCTCATTTTGCTTGATAAATGCGTCATTGTGACCGCCGCCGGGCGTACTGGAGTCGGTAGTCGCCGTTAGCTGCCGCTACCTGGCGCTCGTCAGACACTACCTGGCGCTATCGCTTGATGAATAAGGGCAATAGTATTTCTCTAAGTATTCTCAAAATAATTGACATGACCTCATATTGTATTAAGCATACTTATATCAGACTAAGTCTGGTAATATCCTACAAGTTGTGGGGCAGGCTAGAGGAAGAAAGGAGGGATACAATACTACTGTAGCACTTACCCCTTAAAGCCATTCAGACCTCTTTATTAGCTAAAGGGGCCAATGTGACCAGAAACAGCAGACATGTGGTTTCTGCTGGGTTCATTTGTGCTTGTGTCACAGCATTCACATGGCTCATTATTGCCAATAAATTAGTAAGACATTAGGAAAAACAGAAAGCCAGACGGTAATAATATATTCATAATATTAAAATTCTTCTTTTATGTGCCTCTTTAAACCATTTTCATTTACTTTAAAGGGACTATAAACGCAATGGCAATAATAAGGCTGCAAGCAGCTAACCCAATGCCTATCCTATGTTGCTGGCCTTTATTTCCATTTCTCCATGACCATTTCTCTGTGAGCATGGCAAGCCACAGTGGCAATGACTCAAAAAAACTGAGCTGTGAGGTGCCCATCTCAGCAAACTCCTCTACCTCCACAACTGCCAGGACCACCTGCTCTTGCCTAAGTGCTTTGGTAAAACCAAGGCTGGAGCAGGCAATCCCAGTGCTTTTCCATCAGACCTCCACCTAGATGTGCCCTCCGACACAAGGCTCCCCACTTACCTGACACCTGCTCCAGAGCGGCACATCTGGTCTAAGGTCTGACTGGAAAGTCTATGCTTTAATGAAGCCTGTCTTGGATGCTATCCTCTTTCATTGTCTGTTTTGGGTTTTATAGATTGGGGCTAAGCATAATTTACCCTGGTGAATGAGGGGCTTAGTTCATAGAAAGGCAAACTTTTATAGAAACCACAGGTATCAAAGAGGGAGTGCTTATATTTTGGCATAGATGCCAATACTTTTGCGTCCACAATCATGGCTTATAAAGGGTGTTTTAATCTATAAGTAATAGTTCTAAGAGGTAAACCTACCTGAGAATTGTTCTAGCATTATTGGTAGGGCTAGCACCAAATGAAGCAAAACAGTGCAGCATAAAGTTAAAAAAATGTCTGCCAAGAGTTAATTGTGCATCTAAGTTTTTTTCATTCCTTATTTCCCTAATTCTCTTCTTTATTTTGTTTAAATTCCATGGATATTTATGCATCTTCAGCCTAGCTTGTTTTTTAAAGTTAGTAGAAAATAATGTTATTATTAATAGTTTAGATTTAGCAATTAACATAATGTGGAGAGCATTAAAATTGGATGGAAGGATGCTTACAAGCGTGCATCAGAGCTCCAGTAGGTGGCAGCCAAGAGCCTGCAGCTAAAACTAAAGACCTTTGTTCCTAAAAAAAAAAAGAAAAGTTAAAGGAAAATACACTTAGATGTGGTTCAGCCCACTTACACTTCTCCATTGTTCCCACAGTTTAGGAGAAAGCCAGTCAGACTCCTACGTTATGCTTAGGATGTGTTACTTTAATTTTCAGTTCACCAAAAGTGGGTTTTAGCTAGACCGTAAAGCCAAATCTGAATATTCACAATGTTTTTCTTTAGCAATGCTTCTCTACAGCTGGCAGTCGTTTTACTTTTGCTTCAACTACTTAAAAATTCCGGCACAAAAGCGGAGCCAGAAATACCTTCGGATGGAGCTTCAACTTTAGCATTTGTATTTGATGTCACTGGATCTATGTATGATGATTTAGTGCAAGTGATTGACGGCGCCTCAAAAATTTTGGAAACTTCTCTAAAACGACCCAAAAAACCTCTTTATAATTTTGCGCTGGTGCCATTCCATGATCCAGGTAAGAATGTTATTGTTTGTTGCTATTTTAGTACTATTATGTTGTTTGCTTATTGAGCATTTTTTTAATGCATGAATAGTAGTCCCAGCAATACATGAAGTTTAGTTAACAGCAGTACTAACATTATTTGGCTAACACATTTAGAAATGTGGAAAATGTACAATTATATCAATGTTTGCTAATCAAGCCACTATATGATGTCATATATTTTAATTAATATTTGTAATGTAAATATTGGGTTTACGTCATAGTTATATAACATTAGCATGTTCTGTGCCAATATTCTCAGCTGTCTGTATCACAGAGGCTAAGATGTGACCCAGACCACAGCTGATATGGGAAGTCACAGGAGGATGTTGTATGGGAAAAAATGTTCACACACTTTTGGTGTATACAGAATCCAGTGAAATGTACAAATATTTGCTTAATAGATTTGTGAATGTCTTAGCCCAACTTTTTTTGAATATCATGTAAAGGTTTTTCTTTATCTATTACCATTTACGTTTCCACATATAAGAGCAAACCTGAATAAATGTCCGTCCTTTAAACTCGGAAATGAATTCAGTGCCGATATGCTGTATAAAACCTTTGCTACATGAATGACACTGCGGCTGTCTAATTTCACGATCACAATAAGATTGTCTGTCAAGTAAAGTTACTTCCATTTGGGAGAGAATAGCAAGGTGAAGGGGAGAACTCTGCTCTATTTTATGGGAAGGAAAGTTGTACTTATAGACATGCTACTTGTTTTGTACGTGTTCATTCTAAACACATTCAGAGATTCCTTCTGTCCCCAAAAATATTGTTCATCCTGTTTATATCCTTATAGTTATTGGGCCTGATCCTATCAAATGAGCAGTATAAGCCTGATAGCTATTGAAACTAGGGACAGAGTTAGAACACCAGGACTTCTGATGGTGGCAGTGTGAAATAAAGCATACAAATCTTAAATTAAGGGTACAAAGCATAATCGGGACAGAAAGAGGAAATGAAGCAAAGAGATAAAGAGGTAAATAAAAAAGATATACTTTTTAATCCATAAGCTTAAAATAACAGTAGTAGGAGCACTGTCAAAATAACTGTGACATTCCAAAACAGGTGATGTGTTTTGGGGATATCTCCAAATCGCTTCTGTTTTCTGCTCCCGCATGGACCGAACAGTATAGTCAACTATGCACCCAGGGAGAGCTGTTATTTGTGGGTGAATTTTTTTATTTTTTCTAAATCCAAAAAAGGGCATGAAAATCTGAAAAAGTGATACTTCAGGCCAAGGTAATCATGGCAGTGCTCATAAAGCTACAGAAAGTAGGAATAATGAATGAATGAGTGATGGAAAACTTGCATAAACTGAGAGAGAGAACACAGAACACATGAAGAACACAGTAAAAGATACCAAAGGGTAAGGAGAAGTGGTAGACAAAAATAAAAATAAGCATAAAATGGAAAAGTTGCATTCAGGGTCCGATTGTTCTAAGTTAGTAAGTGGTAAGACAATAGAGGTATCGTAATTGGATTGGGGTACTCAGTGGTAGCACCTGGCTGGCAGAATCCTAACACTGATATTTTGCCATCTCTGCCAACATGGATTTAAAAGCCGCTGCTACTGTATACCTATGGAATGTTTGCTTTTGCCCATACAACCATCAACTTCCAGCCTTTTGCTGCCTCATTGAGGCAGCAGCAATCTAGCACATAGGCATATTGTAGAGAGCTGGACATTACCAACATGTACAGTAGGTTTAAAAGGAACTAACAAAGCCATTCCACCTCCAAGCTAGATGGATCTAGCAAACAAATGAAGTGTTCCAGAGTTCACAATGAATATTCTGAATACAAGATAAAATAGGAGAGAGAGACATCACCTGTAATATGCCGTCCAGTTCCTGGCACCCATTCATAGAAAGGACGATCTGATTATGGAAAGAGTGCAGAGGAGAGCCACCAGACTAATAAGAGGAATGAAAGATCTTAGTTATGAGGAAAGATTACGAGAATTAAATCTGTTTAGTCTTGAGAGGAGATGACTGAGGGGGACATGATTAACTTGTATAAATATATAAATGGGCAATACAAAAATATGGGGGAACACTATTTCAAGTAAAATCCTCTCTAAAGACAAGGGGGCACTTCCTTCGATTGGAGAAAAAAAAATTCAATCTCTGGAGGTAACAATCATTTTTTACCATAGGAACTATAAATCTGTGTAATAGCCTCTCGCAGAACTACAGCAGTTACAGCATCAACCGCTGAGAGCTTCAAAAAAGTATTAGATGCTTTTCTAGCAGAAAGTAACATTCAAAGTTACTATCAGCTGGTATCAGTTAAATAAATAAATAAAAATAACTTTCCTTAACCCCATCCCTTGGTTGAATTTGATGGACATATGTCTTTTTTCAACCTTACTATGCAACTATGAGAGAGCCCTGCCCTTGCAAGCTTGCAGTCTAAAGGATAAGGAGTGGAAATGAAGGGGGAGGCTCACAGTCACCATTGAGCTTTGTGGCATGTGCCCTTTAGAGAATTGCTTAAGCCAGATTGTATGCTTGTCTTAATATGTGGGTTTTAAGGGCGCCTTTGAAAGCTTTGAGGGTTGGGGAGGGATGGAGGAGGCAATTTCAGAAGATTGGAGTGGCATGTGGGAAGTCCTGGAGGTTAGCAGGAGAGGAGGTGACCAGGGTGGAGGACAGGAGAAGGTTGTCGGTAGAGCTCAAGTTAGTGATTCTTTGTGTGATGGCAGTCAGTGTAGGGATTGACAGAGGAGAGCAGAGCTACATGAGTGAGAGGAGAGATGGATGAGACAGGCAGCAGAGTTCAGGATATATTGGAGGGCTGCCAAGAACATAGGTGTAGACAGAGAAAAGTATAGGCCTAGTACAGAACCGTGGCATCCTGATGGATAGAGAACAGGAAGAAGAAACCGTGTTAGAGTAGGATACACTGAATGAGCTGTCAGAGAGGTAGGAGGTGAGCCAAGAAAGTGCTCAATACCTTTACATACCAGTTCCTCAGCATTTCAGGGGCCACATCAGATGGCTCAGAGGGCCAAAGGTTGAGAATATGTGTCCTAAGGAATCCCAAGGTGCATAGCCATTTATAGCCATTTTATTTGTAAGTGATTGGAGGTTCCCTTTGCTGGCAAAATTATTTTTATTCATACCCAAGCCAAGAATGGTGGACTTACCATGATCCATTCAGAAATATCAGCTGGAGAATTTTGTTGGTCACCAAACAGCATGGACTACCTCCACAAGGATCTGGGCCAATTATATATATTTATCCAAGCATATATTTCCTTCTGGGAAAAGCTGTATATGCTTGGAACAAACTTCTATTCAATTTAAACATGCTTGTTATAAACATACATATATCATAAGATAAAGTGATTACATACAGGACAGACTAGATGTGCCATGTGGTCTTTTTCTATTGTTATCCTTCTATTTTTTTAAATTTCTTTCTATGTTTTAGCACACTATCGATTCTGCACCAAATGAAAAAAGTGCACTTTAGATAAAAAATGCTCAGTTTATAGGTTTTCTTAATATAGCACCTGGTGATTTGACCTCTAGGCATGTAAAGGAATGGAATTGGTCTTTTTCTCCAGAAAAATAGTGCTTTTGAGAATCAGCCTTCAATTTAGCACCCAGTGCAAAAAGTGCAGAGTTTTTTTTAAATCAATTGTGCCTTTTCCTTTCATTGTTTACTAGTTATTATTAATAGTTGAAGTTTTATTTGTCACTTAAAGTGCTCTCTCACTAAGATAGCTTGCTACTTTGTTAATTTAAATCTACCTATATCAGCTACTGTATAGGTTGCCTTTCCTGTGTTGTGTTGTTGTTATGCAATCTCTTGGTGTAGTTAATGTGCCATCTGCTTTGTGTTGGTATCTTTGATCCTAGCAATGAGCAGGCTCTTTATCCTTCACATTCCCAGTGACTGAAAATATTTTTTAAGGTAGCCGCAGGCACTGCAGACCACAAATCAGCTGAGTAACAGCAAGGAGAGGATGACGCAGAGCCCTGGCTCCTCCTTGAGTTTTGAAGGATTTCCTTCATCGAATACTCTTTTATTCTAGAGAGTGTGTGATCCAGCAGCTTTAACAAGGTAGCTGCTAAAGAATCCGCATTACCCATACCATATTATATAAAGAGGAGCAAAAGAGAGAGCATGTAGGTTCCACATAATTGATTATTTCAAAAATAAATCAAGACAGATTGGAAAAAAGAGCATTAGGGATTTTTTGAAATCAGGTCTAATTTTGGATAGTATGTTTATTCATAGGGTTATCACAGGTCTTTTTCAAAAGCCAATAATGAAGAGAGCTTCATAGGGATGAAACAGAGATGAGAGAGAGTGATGGAAACTTTGTGTGAAAGGAGCAAATTTGGACACTGATGGCCCAAACCTTGAGATGGAGTATTTGTTAGCAGTTAAAGCGGGCCTTCACTCTCAATAAGAGCCTATCTTGTATGTTTCTACCACCCTGTACATACAGATTTCCCACATTAAAAATCATCCTACCTGCACCTAGTGCATATTCTGAGCCTTTAAACATCCAAGATGGTGACTCATGAAGCATCAGGCAGCCTGCAGACAGGAAGTGTCTTCAGACTATGCCACTGCATTCTGGGATTGCTGTCCTCTTCTTGACCCCAGCTTTGCTCTGTCTGTGCAAACAGAGTAAGCTGGGGTCAGGAAGAGGACAGCAATCCCAGAATGCAGAGTGGCATAGTCTGAAGACACTTCCTGTCTGCAGTTATAACCCACCCATCTGCACTTTAGCCCGCTCTCCTCTCCTCAGTGTGTGTGATGTTTCTAAAGCTAGATGCGGCACCCATATCCTACAGTCTTGAACAGAGTTGCAGCCCAGCGGGGGAAAGAATAAAAAGTAAGATACTTATAACTTAAAATATATATTAATTTTAAATGCTGGGAATAGTTTTTTTTAAGGATTTGGGCTTTTCATTAAATGATGCTGAAGGTCCGGACCTTGCATCTAGACATATATTGTTTGTGCATTTGCCCACCTAAAATATATATTAATAATGTTGACTATTGAACTCCATGGGAGCTCAAAAGTGGCCTGGATGCCTTCCTTGGATATAATAACATTACCAGCTATGGCTACTAGACCACTAAAAATCCAACAGCCTGTCACTCTCTTTTGCTGTGTACTTTTCATAGAGCACAATACATCCCCCCAAGATTTGCACTTATTGCACTTTATTTGCATTTTGGCTGTGCTGTGCTGCTTCTAGAGGGCAGAGCTGCATCAAGAAGGTTGAGGGCAAATATCAGCATTATCAAGCTGCTTTCCACTGGTTAGTGTGGCATATTTGTCACTGCTGTGCAGACTCCCAATTTATTGAAAGGAAACTGATCCTTTCTTAGGCTCTTGAAGAACATTCCATGCAGTCTCAAGAAAATGTTTCTGGAATCTGAATCTTGAACTCTGGATTTTCTGGATTTTGTAGATCCTCCAAGTGTTCCTGTTCTAAAGTAACTGTGATTGCAGGGATGTGATCTGGCAAGCTATCTATGTGTATTTCATTATGCGAAGTAACATACAGGTGCAGCACAGCTGTGGGAACAAGCTTCAGGTTTAGTGCACAGGAACATGTATAGTGAACAATGCACATACAAAGGAGACAATCCTCACTATGTTCTCACAGCAGCATGATGCACACTTCACAAATAGCTGTAAGCCAGCTGTGAGCTATTTACATTCCAATAGCAGGTTCATTGCTACTTTAAAATGTATCTGGGATATGTCATAGTTGATTATATTTTAAATACCAGTAATTACTCACCAGGGAGCTGGCATGCTTTTCAGAATTGCTTGCATTGCTAGTAAAATTTACAGCAGTAGCGAAAGATAATGCAACCCACATTTTTTAAGCCCGCCATGCATTTAAAGCACTGTAAGTGGCTCTTTACTGTTGCACTATTTAGTGTTTACCCTTAAGAATACTCTGCCCATTGTCATTCTGTCAGAATCTATAGTCTTGTTGATGTGTTATATTGTGAAATACTCGATCAGTTGTGGGGCATGATATGGTTTGCTGGGTTCGCCACCTTATAGTGAAGTAGAGTAGATTGCAGTCACTGAAGCCTCAGTCTGGAACTTAACCCTGGCCCTGATTTTGTTCACCAGAGACAGGATGTTGGCTTTCAAGACAATGCCAGGCAAAAGAGCTCAATGTGCATAAATTAAGGGGCAGTCGTGGCCTAGAGGTAAGGAAGAGGACCTGTGACCGGAAGGTTGTAATTAGGGCAGCCCATCTGTACAGAGGAAGAATTACTCTATGTGCTCAAGCATACAATGGCCATCTATACCCCAAGAATACCTAATAAATATAAGTGTGAATGGTATAGCAAAAATCTTGCCAAGATTACGCTATCATCAAACACAGACCACTGCACATCAAATTACATCAGCAATACAGCAGCCCACTTTTTTATCACATAAATCATGTATTAAACCATTACGGATATTCAGCTAGCTAGTTTTTGACTATCCTGGGCTTTGGCCTTTGCCCCTGGGGCACTATGATCGGGGATGCCCGAACCAACACACCTTTTCCTGGTCCTGTGGCACATGCGCAGCCTCTTGTCCAGTTAGCGAGCTGGTGGCCACATCCCCCGTTGCTCTCTAACAGGGAACATGTCCATGATGGCTATTCACAAATGCCTGACACGGGCACACGCCCAGCTAAAGGGATAGCAGGGTATGCAGCCGCTGCTCACACATGCGCTGTTAGAGCTGGAAAGAGGGCTCAGATGACCTGGGGGGCTTAACACTGGGGGCATCCAGACTCTGGATTCTACGGCAGTCGTAGCTTGGGTTTTGGTCTACTTTAAATGGTCTCTTAGTTCTTGCATTTCCCCCCAGCTGGAGGTTAGTGCTAACTCAGGCGTGTAATAATGTGTACTATTTCGGACACATTTTGAGGCATTTTGTCCCACTGCCACCTCCCCCCCAAAAAACTTTGCTGACATTATGGGGAATACTGACCCACTGAATGTAGGGTGTCAGTTTACAACTGCTCTGGCTCTTTGGCTAAATGGTGGTAGTACAATTGGCTGAGAACTGACTCAATCACCAGGGCTGCCATCAAGGCAGGAGGGGTGGACCTGGTGTCCTGAAACAAGGCCCTGAGTGTCCCAGCAGGGGCCCGCGAGTTTTGGGACTGACCAGCTGGGCCCCCTGAGGTGCGGCACTGCTGGCCGTGTTTTGGTGATCGGCTGCGCAGGGTCAGCAGCCAGGCTTACAAGACACAGTAGGGAGGAGCCAGAGCACACATTCATAGCCTATCATAGCCTATCAGTGCAGACAGTTTGCTCCTCCTCTCCTTCAGTTAGTAGATCCATCCCTTTCAACACACCCTACTATGTGCTGAGCAAGAAGGAGGTGAGCAAGGGGGCTATCTCCCTGGGGGAAACGAGGGGTTCAACTTATTGATGCCTGGGTTGCTGGTGATAGGGAAGTTTGAGGGTATGTGCCTGGCATTATATGTCCCACTTTCCCCAAATGTTTTGTCATGTTTATAAATGGCACCCTGCAGTTTCCTTTCTATCTTTTTGCCTGTATGTGTTTTCATTCTATCTATGTATCTCTCTATACATCCATCTATCTACATGTTTAAAAAAAAAGTCTAAAGGAAAACCTGGGAACTACAGACCACAGTAGGGAGATATTGAAAGTTTCCTAAGAGATGCTATTGTGGAGTATCTCAGTAAAAATGACGTTATAGCTCTGGCATGGATTCATGAGGAATCAGTCCTGCCAGAACACCCTCATTAGCTTTTATGAGGAAGTTCACCACTGAATCAGGGGGAGTCATTGGATATCTTATATCTTGACTTTTCTAAAGCATTTGATATTGTGCCACATGAAAGACTGGTACAAAAATGAGAATGCTTGGACTGGGGGAAAATACTTGTACATGAGTAAGTACGGTAATTGGCTAAATGATAGGAAACAAAAGGTGGTTATCAACATATTCGGATTGGATCATGTTTACTATCTGTGTTCGCAAGCCAAGGGTCAGTTTAATATATATATATATATATGTTTTAGTGACATTGGGAATGGATTTAACTGTAACGTATCAATCTTTGCAAATGATACTAAGCTGTGTAAAGAGGACAGCAGGCAGCTACAAACAGATTTGGATAAAGTGGAAGCACGGGCAGTAAAGTGTCAAATGAAGTTTAACACAGATAAATGTATGGTTATGCACATGGGAAGGAGGATGAGACATCTGTGCCATGATTACACACCAAATAAAGAAATTCTTGGTAAAACAACAATGGAAATTGAACTTGGGGTTTTAGTAAACAATAAACCTAACTGTAGTGCCCAATGCCAGACAGCTGCTGCCAAGACAAATAGGATCATGTGGTGCATCAAGAGCGGCATAGTTGCCCATGACCAGAGCATCATTTTCCCCTGTACAAAGCAATGGTCAGACCACATATGGAGTACTGTGTACAGTTCTGGGCACTAGAGCATAAGAAGGGCATAGCAGAACTGGAGCGCATTTAAAGAAGAACAACCAAGGAAATAAATGGAGTGCAGGGACTAGAGTACCCTGAAAGATTATGATTATTTAGTTTGGAAAAGAGAAAAGAGGGGTGATCTAATATCTATGTATTAAATCCAGGGTCATTACAAAGTGCTGTCCCACAATCTATTTATACCCCAGCATTTACTCTTAACCCAAAGGCATCCAAGTTTAGAGGAAAGGTGAATTCTTTGTAAGAGCAGGGAGACTTTGGAACTCTCTGCCAGAGGAGGTAGTCATGAAGAATACACTAAAAGAGTTCTAAAATGACCTGGATGCCTTCCTGGCATGTAATAATTCTTCCAGCTATGGCTACTAGCACCGGAATGAGATCTTCTTTTCTTTTCTTTTTTACCGGCTGAACTGGATAGACTAATGTCTTTGTACAGCCTTACATACTATGTTATTATATATTCATCCATCTCTCTATCTGTCCTTTCATTCTGTCTGTCTTTCTCTCGTTCTATCTATCCATCCATCTCTCTCTATCTCTATGTCTTTTCATTCTATTCATCTATCTATAAATGTGCCTAGCTATTTAATATATCTAATGATATATATATATATATATATATATATATATATATATATATATATATTTCTATCCATCTATTTAGTTATTTGGAGTGCGGGTGGTCCTCTGGCTGCGCTACATTGATGACATTCTGGTGGTGTGGAGGGGCCCCCAGGGGGATTTTGAGCATTTTGTGGATCATTTGAATTGTAATGAGTGGAATATCCGTTTGACCTGGAAAATAGGCCCCAACCAATTAGAGTTATTAAATCTGTTAACTAGACGGGACGGGAGTAGACTAAGCACCACGACTTACCGGAAGCCAATGGCGGGCAACACTTTGTTACATTTTACGAGTCATCATCCGGTACCATTACGACGGGGGACCCCGCTTGGACAGTTCCTGAGAATTCGGAGCGGGATTATGTGAAGCGCGGGAGTTGACAGCGAGATTTCGCGACAGAGGATACCCACATAAATTGTTGCGAACTTGTTTTAATAAAGCGCTAGAGTCCAGCCATGAAGAACTTTTAAATGGAAACAAAAGGGAAAAGGTGGGCCAAGGGCCCCAAAGAAGTCAACCAACCCGCCTGATCACCCAATTTGGGACGCACTGGGAAAGATTCCGTACCATCCTTGAATCTCATTGGCATATCCTGCTTCTCGGCCCAGTGGTGGCAAGATGTGTAGGCCCGCGTCCTCTTCTCACGGCACGACGAGCAAAATATATGAGAGACCATCTGGTACATAGTGATCTGGCAGTAAACTCTGGCATACAGTCAGTGTGTAGACTGAATGGTTTGTTTAAGTGTGGCCACTGTAGTGCCTGCCCCTATATGGAAAAAAAAAACAGCTTTAAGGGTCGTAGAGACAAGAGGGGGAGAGCCCCACGGTTAATTAAGGGGTTTATCAGTTGTGCCACGGCTTATGTTGTATACATGCTCACTTGCCCTTGTGGTCTAAAATACATAGGCAAAACCAAGCGCGAGTTGTGGACACGGGTAGGTGAGCATGTACGCAACATTAGGAGGGGTAACGAGAAAAGTCCTGTGTCGGAACACTTCAGGATCTACCACCAGGGAAATCCCCGGGGACTTAGAGTATGTGGAATATTTGCCCTAAGAAAGGAAGGTAGAAGAGGGTTCTGGGATAAGCGACTACTTCAACAGGAGTCACGTTTTATTTTTGAATTGGGCACTTTGTCCTCCCAAGGCCTTAACACTGATCTGGGGTTAAACGCCTTTTTATAGTTCTATGGACGGTAGGTACGGCTGGAGGAGTGATTTTCAGTAAAGGGCCATGTAGGTCATAAGTATTAGAGGTATATATATAACAGAAACTGAAAAGTGATTGGGCCAAATAGGGAGGTGTGTACTGTGCTGGTTGGCAGTGGCAGTACTTGAGTACTGTTGTACCTCTGCATATGGATAGACATGACGGTGGGGTAAGCGTAATGGGCATACGTACTGTACGAAGGTGATAGAGGTTGGTCTCTAATAGTGTATGGCTATTGGTTGTAGATAGATGCGCTGACAACACCCTTTTGTGTTTTAACCCTAATTTTAACCAGACGTTTGGCCCCGTATTCGTTTGAGCCTAGGTTAGTGTCTTTCCGCTGTATATGCCTCCTTCTCTTTGGCTGCACGTGCTGAGGTGTGAATGATGGTAGTTAGGCATACTTACCCTGCATATCCCAATGTCTGTATGTTTATGCTGGTGCATAATATGTTGGTGCATAATATGGAGTGCAGTCCATGTATCTATGAGACAAATGACACATATCTGACTCTATCCCTGTTTCTTGCTAGTCCCCTCTTTATGCCGACCTGACTTCTTCTCCCCGGAGTGGCGTGTGTGCTGAGGTCGTTTATGGTCTGGGTAACATATATGTTAGATGCTTGTTGGTTGAATAATATAGACAACAAGGGAATTTATAAGGCAAATCTTACCCATTTCTTCGTTTCGCTATTACGAAGGGCTTAGGAATTATGGTTGGATGTGTAATGCACCGGGAGAATGTGGTGTAACTGTGAGCTGCGGTTTAGGAATTGTTTGAATGAGAACGCAGCAAGCAGCAATACCCGCTAATGAAGACGCCCTGGAATATAAATACTTCTACTTGTCTGGTGTGTCACTATAGGTGCTTTTTTGTTATGGGGCTCCACTATGTGCAGCCCAATGAAGAAGTCCACTCGGAAACACAAAAAAAGCCTGCGCATAGTTTCGCAGACTTGCGGGTACCCCTAGTCCGTCTTACCTCTAGCTACGAATAGAATGACGCCGACCTAGCTGATGACTTGGCTGGTTGATTGACTCAGGCCTCTGGCAATGATTAGTGCGGCGCGGACAGCAGGGAGTGCGATTGGAGGATGGATGGCGGGGGGAGGAACTAGACAGCATAAAGTGACGAGTGGTACGACCACCCCTTACCCTGACGAAGCTCCAGTGGGCGGGGCGAAGCACATGTCTGCGGACGGACGGCCCCTCCACACCTACCTCCCCTGGAAGTCTCACTTGCGGCTGCTCGCCGAGCACTATCACAGCAGCGTGTATGATGTTACATCCCTCCCTGGCCTGGAAACCCTGGAGACAGATAAGTCTACGTTTGGCATAGCGTAAGGAGTATGCTGAGGCTTATTTGCGCAGATGCACATGGCACTTTATTGAGGCTCCGTTAATGGGACAATAATTGCTGCACAGTCCCAGCACAGTTCAGTGTGGGAAGTGCGGGTAATGGCTAATTGTAGGCTGTCGCCCATTTACACATGAACTTTGCTGCTGTGGGATAATTTGGACATTCCTTAATTGCATAATGCGTGATCATGCTTATCTGATCGCTCGGCTGTTGGGATACAACACTCCTCATTGAATTTTTCACCAACGGCTGTTAAAACAGTGAAGACCTTGGGAAGAGTGTGGCTGGCAGTGTGGCTGAGAGGGCTGCATGAGGGGGGCCCCCCGTGTATATATTTTAATCACCGTTGCATGTTTTTTATTTATGTCATGAAATGGATTTATTATGATATGGGCCACAACTTATTTGGATACGCAAATAAAATTGTCTGTAGTGGCAATGTTGGTATGCTAGCTTTTGTGCCAGTCCCACAAGTAGCCTTGTTTGTGTGTGTACGTTGGTGATAGCCATCTGGCTAGTGGGACACCATAGACGATTGGCAGCGCACAGGAATTAAAGAGGGGATCTCCCAGTCTTTTTAAATTTATGATAGTGCCTAGCCCAACATCCCCGCTCAGCAACTGCCAAAGCTTAGAGGGAACATTGGCCGTGACTCCCCCTCGTTGCAGGGGGCAGGAAGGCGGGGATGCTCATCCACTAATGTACGGGAGGGAGGGGGGATCCTCCACTGAATAACGGTAAGCTTTACAGTGCACCCTGACAGGATTCAGCCTGTTAATGCCAGCCTGTGTTGCGTGGGGGGTTCATATTGGTTGGTGTCTTTCTTTTTAAAGATATTCCTCATTGCCTTACGGTGTATATTGGGGGGTTGGGTATTGGCTATATAGTTTGTGTATTCACCTGTGGGGGGTGTTGAGTGGCAGGGGCAGATCAGTGTGTGGGTGGCTTACAGATTGGTGGATTGCTGTGTGCATGAGGAGGTAGCAGATTGATGTGTGTATGTGTCTCAGGGAGGGGGGGATTGGTGTGTGCATGTATGCGTCCGGGGGGCGGGGGTGTTCAGGTTTTCATGTGGTGGGGAGAATCAGTGTGTGTATGCATGGGGTGAGACAGATTGATGTGTATATATCTGCAGCCGGGGGGGGGCAAATTCATGTGGGGGGTCTTGAAGAGGAGCAACACTCTGTCGGGTGTTGTTCCACTCCATCAAGGCATCCATCTGTTGTGTGATATTCTGTGGATTGCCGCGGAAAAACTGACCTTTCAGTAATCCCATGACGCATGAGCTGGTCGATGACCAATTTGATGAATTCATACCTTTGTTCCTAACCTGACATGAGATGGCATCTGAGCACAGCCAGATGCGAGTGATGCCGCTGCGCATGCACCATGGGCTTGAGGTCAGGTAAGAAAAGCGGACTATCCAGGGGGTTTCACATAGTGAGGCATCCCAAACTAGGGTGCCCCAGGGGACAGACCAAAACCCAAGATAGTGAAGTAGCTATGTCCCAGCCATATATGGCAGGAATCCTCAGTCTCCAAAAAATGTTGATAAATGACTGGGCCACCACTAGGAATTTTGGGGCCCCATACAGCCACAATGTCTGACCCCCATATTTTAATCCGAAACAAATAAATAAATATATTTTATTGTCTTGTTAAATCTGTTAAAAAAACAACTTTGCCCAATAGTTTTTAAATACATTGTGGCTGCATGGGGGCCCAAAATTTCTAGTGGCAGCCAACCAACATCTTTGTAGACGAAGGATCCCTGCCAAATGTGACTGGAACATAGCCACTCCTTCTTACCAACAAGTAGAATAGAATGCTGTGGATATTTGTTTATCAAAAGCCTGTAAATGGGACACACCCATAAACTACACTCTCAACACGCCCATCACCTCAACTTTGGGTTAACAGAGAAGCAATACGGAGTTTGCGTTATATCAGTGGTGACCAAACCTCCTCAGTAAGGGCCACTAACAGCCCAGGTTTTGGAGATCTCCACGCTGATGGACAGGTGTAGTAATTAGTTCTCTGTCTACAGTAGTGTCTGAGCACTAAGGACTTCACTTGGGATAATGTTACTGAGTTTTGGGATATAGAAGCAAGCTCTGGCTTTGGCTGTTGATGATCTCTGTTTTGGATTTTGATCTGGTAGTGGAGTATTGTTATATTAGATCAAAGATATCAAACTCTTTCACCGAGGGCCACATCAGCACTCTGGTTGCCTTCAAAGGGCTGGTTATTAATAGACACAATAAAAATGCAAACATGACAATTTATATCTATGGTTAAAGAAAGACACCAAATTATTTTGCCCAGGGCAAATGCAGATGCTAAATAATTTTGCCCAAGTGAACCACAGAATATTTTTGCCTAGGCAGATGCAGAATTATTTTTCCACAGACAGATGCAGACACTGAATAATTTTGCCCAGTGCAAATGCAGAATTATTTTGCCAAAGATAGCCACATTATGCCATGTACAGATGCTACAGACACTATAATTTTTTGCCCAGCACAAATGCATATGTGGAATTATTTCGCCCATGACAGATGCTGAATTATTTTGGCCAGGACAGGCACATAATTACTTTGCCCAGGACATATGCAGTCACTAAATTATTTTGCCAGGACAGGTGCAGATGTAGCACCCTCTGCTGTGGCAGTAATTTGGGTGGGTTAGGTGCCCCCCCAGAAGGCTTGGATAAAAAGGCTTGGATTTGCCATATGTGGATTAGATGGTAATGGAATTAGTTTATATTAGAATTTGTATTATTATTGAAATATGGATTTGTTGTGGAGGTAAAAAATTATAGGCACTGAAGTGTGGGTTATGGCTGTACAGGTATTTTAATGTATTAGGTATTAATAATTTAGTTTATAAAATCCTGCTTCCACATCTGCCAATAATGAGAGTTTTCTAAATACTTTAACTGAGGCAATAAATCAGTTATAATTATTGTACAATACACAGGATATACATACATACATATCTTTTGAATACCATAATTTGACATGTCAGTAAGTGGGAACTCCTGGCACTTCCTCGTCTTGATTACTCCATTCACTGCACTGGAGGGGTAGCTGGTGTACTTGTATTTGAGATTGATATTCTGCTGAATTCATACTAATGCAGTAATCATTCAATGACTATTTCCCTGCTCGGCCTCCATTTGCAGAACCCTATTCCTATTCCCATGCCTTTTCTTTTTGTTACATTTCCCTAATGTAGCTCCAGCTCCCAACACTACTGGCACCTAACCCAGAGGTGTGGCTAGGCTTTCTGGCATGCGGGGCAAAGATTCAAAGTGGTGCCCCCACCTCTTGCGGTCACTTTGGGAACATTAGTAGGGGAGCATTATATTTTAAGAAATTGACTATCAAAAAAAACAAAACAGTACTCACCTTTTGATACTCACAGCTGATGTGTCTGATTCTGGCACCCAGCAACTCTCTAAAGACCCGGGTCAGACCAATCAGTTGCAGGCGACAAATGGTGAGTATTTAGGGTGGTTAATCACTTTAGATTGTGCCTGTTAAAATCTCTAAGGCAGGGAGATTTGGTAGCCGGGTGACCCATACCTGTGGGCGGGTTTTCTCTGTTTGATAGTTATGTTTCTCTGTTTTTAGATATTAGTAGATGCTTACATATTTAGATCTGTAGTGTATTAGTAGCTGAATTCCAATGTTTAAATATCCCTTTAATATTGAATGTAAATCAATTTACTGCACTGTAGTACAGTGCCCTCTAATAAGAGATAAAAATGCATACTGCAAATTCTTCAAAAATGTTATCTAGAGAGAAAAGTATTTTAAAATTTTTGTTCATTTACTTTGTGTTATTTCCAAAAATCTAAACTACATTATAAAATATTTATATATTCGCTCGGAATATCTAAACAAATGTCTAAACGTTTAATTAATTCCAGACATTTTTGGAGCTGTAATGAGTAAACAATGTTAGGAATGGTCAGAGTTCACATTCCCACTATGTTTTTAGTTTTCTGGTCTCAAAATAAGGTCCAACAAAATAACGCATTCTCTTAAACATAGTATTCTTATTAACATTACAGAAATAGAGGAGATTAAAAAAAGTGTGTAAACCTAAACTTTAGAATAGCCATATCAAACTTTTTGTGCCAATGTGGTGACTTCACTAAAGAAGCTTCATAAACGTCTATCTAGCTAGCATACCAGCAATCTTGGCTATTAGCCGATATAAGTAGTGTAGAGCGAGCACGTAGAAGTTCGGGTTTGGCAAGTTGAGCTGAAAAAACGTTTGGTTTCAGGTACCCAAACTTGACTGGACCTGAACTTGGTGACCCAAATATGATCCACAAATACATATAGGAGGCGACTGACTAACCCAATAATCTAGCAAGATAACTGGAACAGGAGGCCAATTCACCCAGCCTCCTGTCTTAGTCCCCCCCCCCCCCCCAATGTTCTACTAAAATGTTGTAATCATTTACTAAAGCTGGACTGCTAGTTTTATATATTTAAAGCAGACTAAAGTCAAAAAAAGAAAGTTCAGTAAATTAGAGCCCTAAAGTCCCACTCTGCAATATGTGACATAAACTATTTGAGAGGGCTTAACTCCATGTAAACAGATTATATGCTGCATAACTGCATGGGAGCGGCCATCTGAAAGAATTGTAACATTTTAGAATATACATACATATACACTGACTGAATGTCAGTGTGTGGTGATTCCAGATTCCAGTGAACAGTGATAAAGAAACATTGTTGTAGCTTTCCCCTCACAAACAATCCCTCTAACAGCTGGTTATTCAGTGTGTATGTTTATATAACATAATACACATGCTGCCTGTGTTTCTGAGGCATTTAACTCTCAGTTTGGTGTGGGCTGCTGCTGTCACAGTTCTCCCCTCATGCTTATGTTTATGACAAGATGGTCGTTCCCATGCAGTTCTGCAGCAATAAATTGCCCTGTTATTCCAGTACATGTGGAAGCGCTCTCAAATAGTTTTTGCGAGAGGGGGCTTTAGTGGAGCAATTTACTAAACCTCTCCTTTTTGACTTCTGGCCAGCTTTAATTATATGAGGCTTCAGGTCAGCTGATAACTGCCTTTTTTTGACATTTAGGTTTCAAAAGGTTTTATTTTAAATAAAGAATTTAAGTATAACATAAAATAAAACAGCTGAAAAATAAATGACAAAACAGTGTGGGCCTAATCCAATTAGAAATCACCATAAGAGATGTCCTTATATATCATCACTAAGGAAAATTAGCCAAATAATACTATAATCACTTAATTAGTCATTCTAGCCTTATAACTAACAAAGAGCGAACCTATATACGTTCAGTTTCTGAAAGATTGTCCGAACTTAACACAAAAGTTCGGTTTTGGTACTCAACCCGAACCCCATTGAAGTCTTGTTCAGCTTAAGGAATCTAAGGATGTCCTGTGGACAGGCAGATCCTATTTTCGGTAATGATGCCAACTGCAGTGCCAAGCACGTGTTCTGAGAGGTCACTTGCTGCAGGGCAGGCCAGCACCTCCAAGGCATAGAGGGCAAGCTCTGTCCCTGTGTCCAATTTACCAACCCTATTCAATAGGGAGGACCCATCACTCAGTACCAGGAGACCATGTGAGTCTGCCTCCTGGTACTACGGACCATGTCCAATGGTGAGGAATGTGGTGGCCAATTAAATAATGTGTTTCATATTGTGTTCATGTTCACCCTCCCTTGTGAGGTGGTGCTTGGGCTCCTGCTGCATGAAGCCCCTGCTGCATTGGCAACTTCCATGTCACCACTGAGCCCTCAGTCAGCTGAGAACTCCGCCAGTAGTGTGTCTACCAGAGCGCATTTGTACTCATTTTTCTATCCCACTCCAGTGCTGAAATCAAGGAGATGATGTTATCCTTATAGCTGGGAACCACTCGGCACTGGTGACTATGCAGGCAACTGTGCATTTGTTCCAAAGGCACTGGAGCATTAGTGAGTCAGGCTGCCCTGAGTCAAGAAGAAGCTGTCCTCAGTGTCAGGTGTCTCCACTTCCTCCTCCCTCCAGCCATACTCCAGTGATGCCTTGAGCTGCGCTGGGTGCCACCCTGCTGTGAGAGAATGTCCTCCTCCCCCTCCGAATCCTTTGAATCTGCTGGTTAGACAGTTAAGTACCTGTCTGCTGTCTTCCCAGCAATCCACCCTACGAGCCTCGTGTGGGCTGTCCTGACACCTGGCTAAATGTGCCTTTCTCTTCCCCCTTTGCCTTACTTGTCCACGTGTCAGTGGTGATGTGGCACTGGAACTAATAGCATTGCACAGTACACACCTTATTTTCTGCACAATCTGTTGGTGCAGAGCAGGGATGGTCTGCCAAGAAAAGTTATGGTGGCAGGAAATGGCGTATTGTAGCACAGCCACCGCCATCAGATTTTTAAAACTGTCTGTCCCCACCAGGCAGAATGGGAATATTTTAAAGGCCAGCAATTTTGAAATGCTTGCATTCAGGGCCAGGGTTCGTGTTTTTGATGAGCCCAACTTCCACTTTCTATCTAGTGTTTAAAAAATGCTGAAGGCTTCCTTGGGAGGGTGTGGACAGGCTTGGTGATTGGGGTGCTGCTGGTAGTGGTCTCACACCCTCCTTTTGGGGAGAGACAGGTGGTCTAGTTGGGGAGGCGGTGGTAGATGCTGAGGCAACCAAAGCAGCAGAGGGAGCCTCAGGTGTTTCTATGTTTTTTAGGTGTTTCTGCCACTGCAGCTCTGCAGCGGCATGGTGGGCAGTAGTAGCAATAGGCTGACAGCTGAGGGTTTGTACCCTTCTACTTTTGCTGGGGTTGTGTGACCACCACCTCTTCCTCCAAGGGTTTCATCAACTGCAACCGGTGCAGGTATATGGCCCATGGTATGCCAGCTAGAAGTGTCAGCATCAAGCATTAAGCTTTCCATGACCCGTGGCTGCGGTGGCCTTGCTGATTTTAGGATGAGTTATGTGACAATCCCATGGAATTGGTAGCCCTGTGCCCCATATAATCTATGACTGCCTCAACTTGTTTTGGCCTCACTACTCTACTGGCATCGCGGTACTGGTGACTACAAAGAGACATTGCAAACCCTGGTGCCTGCTTTCTTGCTGCTGCACCAGCATCAGCACCACCGCCACATCCTTGTCTCTTATTTGCTGCTTTCTGCATTGTTGGACACAGTGTATAGGCAGCCCGTTCTAGGAAATGCAATTCAATTGGGCGGAGATGATTTCCTGTATTTAATACCCAGTAAGTGCAATGCAGATGTGCAGAGATGAGTTGTATTAACTACTGCATTTTTACCCTACAAGAAGGACTGTTTTGTCACTTCCTCACAGGGGTGTATTTACCATTAGGCATCTGTAGGCACGTGCCTAGAGGTGCATGACCACTAGGGGTGCATTTTTAAATTGTAAAATTAATGTGAACAGGGCTGGGTGCTGGGTGCATTTCACACAGGTTGCTTACAGCCTGCAGCTTTGTCTTTTCACCACTGGGGCAGTGATGCAACCTAAATCTTACCAGGAAGAGAGCCTAGCCAGGAAGGACATTATTAGTTTGGCCTCTGCGTGACTGCTTGTCTCTCTGTTCTTCCATCTGTCTTTACTGAACTGAATTAGGTGCTGCTGATTTTTTGTGGTGGGGGGCATTTGCCAAGCTGTTGCATCCAGAGTCAGCTGGACCCTGTAGTTCCTCCAGGGTTAGCTGTGTCTTGTAGTTTCTCCAGGGTCAGCTGGGCCTTGTAGTTTCTCCAAGGTCACTTGAGCCTTGTAGTTCCTCCAGGGTCAGCTGGGCCTTGCAGTTCCTCCAGGGTTAGCTGGGCCTTGTAGTTCCTCCTGGGGTAGCTGGGTCTTGTCCCTCCTGGGATAGCTAGGCTTTGTTGTTTCTCTTGGGGCAGCTGGCCCTTGTAGTTCCTTCAGGGGCAGCTGGGCCTTGTAGTTCCTCCAAAGGCAGCTGGGTCTTGTAATTCCTCCAGGGTCAGCTGGGCCTTGTAGCTCCTTCAGGGTCAGCTGGGCCTTGTAGTTCTTCCAGGGTCAACTTGGCCTTGTAGTTCCTCCTGGGTGAAATGGGTCTTGTTGTTCCTCCAGGGTCAGCTGGGCCTTGTAGTCCCTCCAGGGTCAGCTGGTCCTTGTAGTTCCAGAGGGCACTGGAGGGAAAGGAGCTGGGCCTTGTTGTTCCTCCTGGGGTAGCTGGCCCTTGTTGTTCCACAGGGCACTGAAGGGAAGGAGCTGGGCCTTGTTGTTCCCCTGTGGTAGATGGGACTTGTTGTTCTGCAATAGCTGGGCCTTGTTGTTCCTCCTGGGGCAGCTGGGCCTTGTTGTTCCTGCTGGAGTAGCAGCCCCTTGTTGTTCCTCCTAGGGCAGGTGGCTCTTGTTGTTCTCCAGGGCACTGGAGGGGAAGCAGCTGGGTTACGTTGCTTCTCTGGGGCAGCTGGGCCTTGCTGTTCCTCCTGGAGTAGCAGCCCCTTGTTGTTCCTCCTAGGGCAGGTGGCCCTTGTTGTTCTCCAGGGCACTGGAGGGGAAGCAGCTGGGTTACGTTGCTTCTCAGGGGTAGCTGGGCCTTGCTGTTCCTCCTGGAGTAGCAGCCCCTTGTTGTTCCTCCTAGGGCAGGTGGCCCTTGTTGTTCTCCAGGGCACTGGAGGGGAAGCAGCTGGGTTACGTTGCTTCTCTGGGGTAGCTGGGCCTTGCTGTTCCTCCTGGAGCAGCTGGGCCTCATTCTCCAGGACACTGGAGAGGAAGCAGCTGGGTAATGTTGCTCATTCCTCTAGTGTGGGCGGCCCTAAGGGGGGGAGGCATACCGATGTGGGATGCCACATATATGCCAGGTATAACCAAGTCTCTTATTATTTATGTATGCCCTGGCCCCACATGAGGTTCGCTTAGTGGACGGTGAACAGGCATGTGTAAGGGGGTGCCAGGAGATAATATTCATACACTCCTTCACAAACAAAGCTCTTAGCTGGATCAGCAGGCGTCTCTCGCTCTCTTTCTTATATGCACATTTTTTATTATGTACATTTTCTATGCCTTTCGCTTTTTAACCTTCTTTTCTACATCCCCTCCATCTCATTTTACCTTTTCTACATATTCCTCATTTAAACTTCCCCTATCTTTCTCTTTTCCCAATTTTCTACCCCATTTGTGTAAAAATATATTCAAAGCCATGATAAATATTTGGCAGGTGCATGTTTTATTCCTAAGCAGTGTAAAGGACAGATGACTCAATAGTCAAAAACAAAATCACCCGAGCCCCAACCGTAAAGGATTGGGCTGGGGAGGTCTTGAGCATTTGTGAGATGGAGGACCTTACAGTAGCATTACACGACAGGGATGAGCAGTACAGATCTACTTGGATGTCCTGGTTAATCTTTCAGGAGTCGGACGAATTCAAACAGTTGTTCTCGGGTTCCTAAAGACCTCAGGCAACAGTCTCATACACATCACGGCTCCCTAGTGGTTGTCCATCCCCCCCCCAGGTCTGCGCTCCCCCCCGTATGGGCCCCGGGGCACCTTGCAAGGAGAGGCATCAGTGGAGCGAGGTGATTGCGGATATGAGTGAGACTCTAGTCTCAAGCACTCCGCCCGTGGGTCTCAATGCGGGGTTGATCTAAGTGGAAGCATGTTTCTATGTAGTGTCGTCCGCCACAACGCGACCCCACCCCCTTACCCCAACCCCTACTCCTTGCCCCTTTATTCCTGACCTATCGTTGTATCCCTTCAATTTGTATTGTAACCCATTTTTAAAGAATTTAAAAAAAATAAACAAAATCACCCAAAATTCAAAGCATTTATATAATGTATTCCATTACATAGTTTAAATAAAGGATTTATAGTGCGTTAGCTATTGTGACCCAATTGTCCTTCTTGTATTACTATTTAAGTTTAGATGGTTAACTGACATGACTCAGTTAAATTCACCTTCTGTATTATCTGATGAGATAGTCCATGTGGTTGTAGAAGCTGAACTGGCTCAAAAAAAATTGCCACTTGGATTAATGCCAGACTGAAAGTGCTGGCTCATCAATATGCTTATAATAATTCACTGAGCACTAGGGATTATAAAACAAGTCCTGTTATTTTGGTCATCCATTGCCAGTCTAGTAGCTGCTGAATTTAGATATGTACAGTAATATGAAGTATTAAATCTCATGTAAAATAATTCCAGTTTCCATATGCATACTATTAATACACTGTGGGGAAAATCATAACACATATATTGTATTCCTGATGCCCTGGTTCCCTTTTCATTATATTCACTTTTGATAAAGGTCCCACTTAAAGTGGACCAACACCCAGGGGGGATCGGCCCGGGAATCTATAAGATTCCCGGACCGATCAGATCCCTCCCCGCGGGGCATCCGAAATCGGGATGTCCCGCGGGGAGGAACCCCCCAGGAGGCCCACAATCCTTACCTTACCGGCGATCCAACGGCGCATGCGCGAGACGTGGCCGCGTCTCTCGCTTCCCTCTAGCAGGGCGCGCTCCCGCGCCGGCCGTTTTGTGAATGGCCGGCGCAGGCGCGCTCCCTGTTAGAGGGAAGCGAGAGACGCAGCCAATGACAGCGCTCTGGTATGCGCGTCCAAGCGGCTTTGGACGCGCATACCAGAGCGGCTCTGAGCGCTGTCATTGGCCGGACGAGGTCCCGTGGGAGCGGGGAGAGGTGAGTTTTTGCGGCGATCGGGGGGGTTTCACACAGATATATTAAAGTGGACCAACACCCAGGATTTTGACTATCCTGGGTTTTGGTCCACTTCGGTGGGGCACCCCGATCGGGGGTGCCCCGCTGTCTGAAACCCCCCCGAAAGCCCAGAAACACTCACCTCACCACGCTCCCACGTGACCGCTCCAGCCAATCACAGCATAGCAGCTCAGCGGCTCTGAGCGCTGGAGGCCGCGTCTTGCGCTTCCCTCTAACAGTGCGTGCCCTGCTAGAGGGAAGCGCGAGACGTGGCCGCGGCTCGCGCATGCGCCGATGGAACGGGGCTGAGGTAAGGTTTGTGGGCCTCCTGGGGGGTTCCTCCCCGCGGGACATCCCGATTTCGGATGCACCGCGGGGAGGGATCTGATCGGTCCGGGAATCTTATAGATTCCCGGGCCGATCCCCCCTGGGTGTTGGTCCACTTTAAGAGGCATAGGCAGCGAGGAAAGTACATAAGCAACACAGAAGCATAACAAAGGTAAATACCATGGAAGTCCAGAAAAGTAGCAAAGATCCATAACGTGATCTGAGTATTATGACGCAAATTAGAAGTCAGATGCCTATTTGCCTTTGAGAATACATACACTTTGGTCAGACTGTAAATCATGAGCATATAATCATAATAGAGTTATTTACAGCATCTACTATAGATTAACACAGCAAACTTGGATGGGATACAGATCACAGGGCTATATATCCTCCAGAAATTACCATAGTAAAGGTATTAGTGCTTGGGCATGCCCATGTTCCCCAGAAATGCTTCATCCAAAATGTGTATGCTACCTGATTAGTCTACACATTTGAAATCACTTGACTTATTGTAATATTTTTATACTTAACTATGTTGCTGCCCCTTTTGAGTTGCATAAAAAGCACTCTGTAGAGGAGGAAGAGATACCCTTTGTGGTGCTGCAGCAGCACAATGGGTTACGAGGAGGGTGAGACTGGCCTTGGTCTTTACTTTAAAATTGGTCTCCTTTCAAAGAGACACATTATAAAGCAAACTTTTAATAGTTCAAATGTGAGTAGCTTAAATTTAAGGTTATAATTAACATTAAAAACCATGAGATTTGAAATACGTGTTATTTGCCCTATGAGCGCCCTACTTTATGCTCTACACTATAAGTGGGAGACAACTGGTAGTTACAGCTCACCTTGCTGCCTGAGAGCACCAGTTATAAGAAACAGAAGAGTTGTGATTGTTTGGATTACAACCAAGAATATTTCTGGTAAGAGGCTTTGAATGCTGTTGAAAGGCATATTTGGAGTGTTGTGCACAGGAGGTGTTTTAAAGGAAGCATTTAGCAAAAAATGTAATTATCTAGATGCTCAGTGGAGAGAGTCTTTGGGAGTGTTTTTGTATTGTCTGATGTTTGGGGGGTAGTGGATAGAGCACCCTCACCTACATAGCATTGACAAAAAGACTTTTTAGCAAATGTTTTCATTGAGCTTCTCCAACTCGTCCACCCTGCTGGTAAGGCCCGCAAGTCCTGACTGGTTTCTGCCACCACTGTAGTGATAGAACCTTTAATCGCTTTGGTGTTTTTTCTTGGTAGGTAGCTGTCTGATCCCAGCTAGAAGTTGTACGTTGAGAGTATATGGTGGGGCAGTGTATTCTGTGCCAAGTGAGGAGCAGGGTGATCAAGTTGGTGCCATGTTGGAGTCCTGTGTGCAGACATCATCATTTCTCTGTGAGCGGAAGCTCTCCTGTATATTCCCAGCTCAGTTGGGTCTCAGTGTCTCTGGATGGTTTCCCCATGTTTAAGGAGCAGTTAGGTTTCCCCATGATTTCAAAGAAGCTTCTCAGTTAAGCAGTCATTAAAGTTAAACTAAAGGCAAGCCAGATTGCTGTCCTTTTGTCTCGGGCTACACGTTGCATTGTCCTAAACTTCATTCTTTTATCAAATAGACCCCTGTGAGAGGAGCTGCAGAGAGGTGCAGCCAATCAGGAAGTCTGGGCAGGGAGTGGGGGGTCTTTTTGTTCTTGGTCCACCAAAGGTTTATTGATGGACCAGGTCAATGGGGTGGAGACTGAAAGCTAAATGAGGAAGTGATTTTCCTTACTAAGGAGATAGGCAGAGGAGGAAACACATCGTTAAAGCCACTCAATGAAAGGTAAGCTACCAATATTTATTTTTTAACTTTTGACTTGCCAAACACTTTGAGAGAAAACCTCTCATACTTCAGAGTGATAATAGAGGTGAATTCACATGACACAATGTATAAGAATGTGTGTACCCCCAGGTCGCCCCATTTCACTCACCCTCCTTCCGCTCTCACAGTGCAGACTCAGGCGAGAGCCATTGTGTTGATTGACTGACCTTTGGCTCCATTCGGCACCACCTGGGCTGTGGCCTCAGCCACATTCCCTGCCCACCCTGCAGCCATGGCATGCTTGTGCTGGCCATTCAGAAACGCTGTGCACGCGCACAGCTAGAGGTGAGCAGGGATGTGGCCAGAGCACACAGACGTGGCGAGGGCTCCAGGAGAAGGTGAGTGAAACTATCAATCAGGGAGTTTCACACAGCGGGGCATCCCAATTTGGGAATTCCAAAGGAATGGAACTCAGGTGGCCAGGGCCTCCAATGTTCGTCTTTAAAGCAGAATGGAATACAGCATAAAAGACACCCCCAGGCACCCTGATCGGGGATGCCCCACAGTGTGACACCCCCCAGGTCACTCAATCTCACTCACCATGCCTCGGCCTACGCACAGTCTCTCGTCTATTCAGCATGCTCGAATCCACTCCTGCCCCTTTGTCCAAGTGCTCGTCTAAAGCAGGCAGAGCATGCTTATTGGCCATTCACAAATGCCTGGCGCAGGCATGCACTCTGCTAAAGGGATAGCAGGGATGTGTCCGCTGCTCATGTTGTTGGACCGTGAAAGAAGGCGTAGGCATGCACCCTGCTAAAGGGATAGCAGGGATGTGTCCACTGCTCATGTTGTTGGACCGTGAAAGAAGGCGTAGGCATGCACCCTGCTAAAGGGATAGCAGGGATGTGTCCACTGCTCATGTTGTTGGACCGTGAAAGAAGGTGAGTTTTCAGGCAACCCAGGGGGGTTGACACAGCGGGGCATCCCGAATCAGGGTGCCCAAGAGGGGATCGAATATGTCTGTCCTGTTGTCTCATAGACTCTAAAGTCTCTTTAAAGAGAAAATCCACTTTAAATGGCCTTTTTGACTGTGTATATTTTTTTGTGTCAAACGGATGTCCTCAAGATTCTAAACTTATCTAGTATTTTTGATTTTCTTATGTTAGCAAATGTGTGCTTACTACCTCCTAACTGTTATGATTGGCTATAACAGCCTTTTTTTCTGCTCCAATGAGCTGTAAACTGTGGGCATTTAAAATCGGCAAGTGTGTCTGTCCCTAATGCTCCTCTTTGCCTAAAGTACTTACTGTAAATGCATGCAGAACTGCAAGGAAAGTAATAGCAATCTGATAGTACAACGCTAGACCTCAGCCTTTAAATTAGGCATACGTTTTTAGTGTAAAATGAGTTAGTTGCCTATGGGGGGGGGGGGGGGGGGGGGGGGGCTACCAACTACAGCTATACCAGTTGGGCCATTAATGCTGGAGTGTGAGTATTTTTTCCTATTTTTCTGACATCTTAGGGGGGGATTCATTGGGACAGTGGAGGATAAAAAAGCCATATGGGACATTTTTACTTCCCCTTTAACATAACTTTCTTCTTAGTATTTAAGGCATCTACTATTTTAAGGTCCTTGCTTTCTAATGAGCTATGCATACTATGCTGAATTGACTGGTTTACAATCAGTGGAGCCAGGAAATGGCTTCTTTAACTAAAATAATCAACCTAATACTGGAAAACAATTTAGGGAGGAGTGCTTAATTTTCAAGAACACATAAAATTGTGTTTTTCCCCAAATCTGCTTACATTTAGAAGTATGTTAAGCAGTCTTATATGTATTCCATCTGTGTTTGCCTAAACACTGGGGCTCAGTTAACAATGTTCAGCCATATGTCTTTGTATTCTTGTGGTCAAGAGTAATGTAAAGTCTAGCAGTCTTATTCTTCCACAATTACTCATGGTTAAAATAGTCAAGTAGAATAAAGGCATGTGCTTTCAAGGCAGATGTCTATTTTTTCTGTCTACGCTCTGTGGCCTAGATTAATATATTTTAACAAAATGGAGCTTATTTTTGCAGTTTTAATGATGAGTTAAATGATGGTCTATAGGGCAAAGAGGGAATTCTTTGAGAGGCATACTAGTTTTAGATTAGTGATTTTGGACACACTAAATCACTGTTTGCTTACCTGTAGTTCCGATGATTCATCCTAATGTGCTTCTGGATAAAGTTGTTGAAGCTATGATTTAGCCTCCTGGATATTTTAAATGTGGGACGAGCTTTTTTAAGCTGTAAGAGGTTAAATGTTTGCACGCTTTTTGCATTAGACTGATATATGCCTTGTCCAGTGCCTGCGGAGCATCTACTTGTATATCTCTTCTGTGCTTCTAAAGCTGAGTAAAAATGTTGGTAGCAGCAAAGTAAGCTAGTGAAAGAGAGAGGCAGATACACAGACATGTATCCCACCTGCTTATTCAGATATTTGAAAGTGTGTATGACTGTGGGCCAAATGGGATGTCCTCAAGGTACTGAACTTATCTAGCAGTTTTCAAAAAGTTGTTTAAAAACATTACACCAGCTCTGTGCACCAAGATCTAGAAGAAGAAGAGAGACGTGTACACATAGATCACTGCTACTGGACATGTGTAAGTGTGTACAGGGCTCACTTCTCCCTTCTTGTAGATCTTGGTGCATAGACTTGATGTACGATGCCAAAAGCAACAGAATGCAGATAGTGAAAATTGCTTTCACACACTTGCTAACATAAAAGAAAAAAAAAAAGAAAAGAACATAATCAACTATGCAGGTTTCACTGCCACTGCTGTCCCCCTCAATTGGCTGGTGCAATGTTTCCTTGGTTCCACCTCAACTTTACTCTCCCCGTCTCTCATGAGCAGTGCTTTGAGGCCTAGCAAACTCCTCATGATGACTGCTGGCTTGCTACCCCCAGACTATCCCCCGAAACTTCTTCATCAGAGTAAGCTTCAAAGCCAGCCACATGGTGGAGAAAAGGAGAGAGGCACATTCAAGACAGGACAGGGCCCAGAGAAATGTGATGACCCTTTTAGAAAATAAAGATGACCCTTGGTGCCCCCAAACCCCAGAGAGGTAGGTAGCTCAGCATCAGTGCAATTTGAAGACCCCTAAAACAGGTGCGGGGTAAAGTAAGCAACCAATCAACAAGCTTTTAGCATTTATCAACCCCAGCCCAGTTAGATAGGAAGAAGCTGGAGTGTGGGACAGTTTGGGACCTAGAACAAAATGTAATAATTGTACATTTCAGGGCAGTTAGGTAGGGAAAGTAGGCTAATGTACTGAGGTAGAACAGCTAGGGACGAAGAAACATCTGCGAATTGTTTTTTTAAGAGAACTTCCAGGGGCAACCATCTGCTTACATACTGAAAGGGGCAACCATCTACTAATTATAATTTTCAGGGCACTTCCAGGGCCAGGCTGCTCATTTACTAAGCTAGGAACAAACAAACATCTGCTAATTGTCCTTTTCAGTGAGAGGTGGCTCATATACTGAGGGGAAAAGAGAAAAACATCTAATTGTCCATTTCAGGCCACCTTCTGTATATTATTATTATATTATTTAGCAATGTATTTATGTATTCTTTATTTTTTTATTTTGTGAGAAATAGTAGACATTCAGAAAAAAAATGATAGTGCAATTGCGGAGCATTAGGTGCCCACCTTTATTTGTGTATCCTGCCATGTTTGTGACACTTTTGCTTTTTTTCTATGAATGAAAACAGTTAAAAATAATCCTGACAAGTTATTCGATCATTAAATAACAATCTGATGATAACCTGTTTTTTCAGAAATTGGCCCAGTCACCATCACAACTGATCCAGAGACTTTTCAGAATGAACTTAAGGAACTCTACGTACAGGTCAGTAAAACATAAAGCCTTCCCATGATTACAAATATTGGTTATCTTTTCCGCCAAGGTTCCAGTTGCTAAAAATGACTGGTTAAATATAAAGCATAGACAAAGTAGGTGAGGAAAAAAATAATGCATAATGCAGCCCTGGAATAGGACAAGCAGGGATCTCAAACCCTCCACCTCAAGGCCCACCAACAGGCAACAAGCTTTGTCTGAGCAGTAATTACTTTATCTGTGTGTATATCCATGAACATGATCCATTGATGGGCCTTGAGGATGAAAGTGTTTTCTTTAAAGGGTTCCTAAACCCCCCCCCCAAAAAAAAAGCAGGCACTCACCTTCACTCCCACGCTCTGAAACCTCCCACTTTCGGAGAACAGAGTTCCCAGTGCCTTGTGCGCAATCCCACACAGCATTGTCCATGTTGTCCAATGGATGGCACTGTGTGACCAGCATGATTCGGCGGAAGCTGCAGGGCGCATGTGGGGTAGAATGAATAAAGGGATCAAACACACCACACCAGATAAAAAAGAACCAATTTAGAATTTTACAAGTTGAATATTAGGCAAAGTATTGAATACAATAGTTGGTGGATAATAAATGTATCCACTCTATTAAAGCAATAAATGACTGTATTAATGACTGTAAAAGAATCTAGTGGAGTTTCTACTTTTGAAGACTAAGGGGGAAGAGGAAGGATCTCTCAACAACAAAGATTAAACTTGTGTCTAGGTTAATTTAATGTGATTGGCTATTTGGACATCTTTAAAACACACTGAATGATCTGTGTAATTTAAAGAACCTATTAATACATACACAATCTGTTTAAAATGCAAAATTAACTCTATATAATAAACTTCGGGTAAATGATGCTCTAAATTTGTAACTATGCTGTAAATAGTGAGGAGAACTGAGAGAATTCACTTATCCTTAGACCAACGATCTTGGTGGAAAATAACAGTCCTGTTATTGCTGAATAAAATGGTGCAGTTTCTTTAAATATATTCCGGATATTTCTTTCTTCAACTGGTCACAGGCCTCAAAAACTGCCCTATGTGGGCTCAGAAACACATCCAAACACAGAAGGTGCTCCCTTTGACCTGCCTCATGGACTCTGGTCTCTCAGAGCTGTGCTGTGCCTTTTATAGCCTGCAGGAAGGACTGCACCAGCCTCTCTCTCATGGCTGGCCCGCCCACCCACACACAGAAGAGTTTTCCAGAACCCTCCCAGCAGAGGTTTAATATATGTCAGTTACACGCAGACTATCAGCAAGCTGTTCACTTTCGGTAGGGGAGCAGTGAGCACCCCCCAACGCCATCCTAGTTCTCAGAAGACAGGGCTGGAAGGGAGTGCCTGTTTGTTTTTTGGGGGATTTAGTAACCCTTTAATACTGTGCCCAAGATGCCCATTAAGCCGCAGTCAATGATTTTCTCTTGAGCATGTTGTATTTTAATGTTTGCCAATCCAGGCTAAAGGAATTAATGTTAATAGAGTCTCACGGTGGCCATAGAACAGCTACCGTATTAGGCTCACATGGACGGCAGTTGCACCGTAATGTGCATGGCTGCCCGCAAGGCTGCTTACAGTCATGTGGGACGTGAATCCCAGAAGAGGTGAGTAACTGAAGTCTAAATTAAGGCTCTGTGCACACAACATAGTCACATTGATTTTCAAATGGGCAGTTTACAAAATGTGCTGCATTAGCACAGGCCAATAAAAGTCAAAAGTAATGCAAGCATAATGCAGGTATAACATGGTGTACTGCACTTGCGTTTCATTACAATACAAGAGGCCTTTACTGAGTCAAAAATGCAACTTAGACACACCAAAAGCGCAGCACATATTTTGATACATAGCACACGCACAGCACACGCAACACATGCCCTTAACACAACAGAAGAGCAACAGATGGGTGTAAACCTAATCGAGTTTAGCTCTTTCCAATTGGAGATTGTGTGGAATTGCAATATTGTTTTTATATTTTCTTTTTCAGGGAGGAGGAGACTGTCCTGAAATGAGTGTTGGAGCTATTAAAATTGCCCTGGAAATATCTCTACCTGGATCTTATATTTATGTTTTTACTGATGCTAGATCAAAGGACTATCAACTAACTAATGATGTGCTGCAACTAATACAGCAGAAGCAGTCTCAAGTAAGTTTTATCAACGTTTTGATTCACATGAGTTTTTCATATTGCTAAATGCAAAGTTGAGTTGATTGAAGTTGCCTTTGTATAACAGCATCAGCTGTGCTTAAAAATACAAAAATATCTATTGACTACTGAATATAAGGTACCAATCAAAAGTCTGGACACATTACATCGTTGTTCTCTTTTATTTTCTACATTGTAGATGAAGGAATACAAATGCAATTAAGTTTTAAGTAAAAAAAGTCAGTCCCGTGCTTTCTGTTTGCTCTGGTCACAGAAAGGCAGAGGCGGAGGTGAGAGATTGAGGGATACTGATTACTGAAAGCTGCAAGATGATTGGACAGTGTAGCCAGGCAGTGGGAAAAGCAAGCAGGATGCTCAGCTGCTAAGCTCGAGGCATCACCAGTAACACCGTACCACAGGTGCACATGGGCTCCAGGCTAACTAAGCACTCGCCTCTCTCAAAGATGGCTCTGACTGCTTTACTGACACTACGTGCAGGTGCCACAACCACTCTTTACTGTTGACTGCTGTCACAGCCAGCTTAGAGAAGAAAAGCAGCACCATAACATCAGAGCCTTTCCGCCCCAGGCCTCCTCTCATCACACCCTATTGGCTCACGCTCTCAGCTGAGCCTCGCACCCAGAAGTATTTAAGGTACCCAGAGCACTGATGGCCCTGCATATACAGCCAGCAGCACGTGTGGCTGCACGACAACATGCTGGAAGTCGTAAGTACACTATCTTATGAACCCTTTACCCCTCCATCTCATACAAAGGGACATCCCTGGCCAGTACAGGACACACTGGCTGACTGCTGGCACCTACACCAAGCAGGACAATACTGCTAATCTGCCGTTATGTAACAGGACTCTCCTTAATATACTTCCAAGGTAACTCTACCCCCTAGTCACAGACACAACAATACAATATATAGCACCCTATGCACGTATACCGGCTACCTCACCATGCTTCCCCCATACCCTTCCCCTAATACTTTTGAGTAACAGCTACCCACAACCGCTACACATGGGTATCCCTGCTTGTACCCCACATACAAAATCCTTATGAGTATGCCTTAAATATTGTGCAGTGTCTCCTGATGAAGCTGCCATCCTTAGTGAAACGTGTCAAGACCAACTTCACCCAGGGGAACTTTTCATACCCCCGGACAACCTAAGATATAAGGACAACCTCCTTATATCTTCTTTTTCCAGATACACATAAAGCTGCATTTTTAATATTTGAAAAGTCTTCCACTAACTGTGATACTTAGCTATCTTTGACTCATTATCTTGGTATGAAACTAATATCAAGAATGTGAATGTACATACAATATATGACCACAGATGCTCATAACCATCTGTGTGTACTTGTTTTATTAAGGTGTTTTGTCCAGTCTAGCTCCCTCCTTTTTGAATAACTCTTTATAACCAGGTGGGTCCACCACCTCCGTACCCCAATAAGGCATACCCAGTCCAAAGTGCCTTTTTTCTGTATACAAATAAACTTAGACTACCAATACAGTCATGGCTTGTTTCAGGTTGATAGCCCCGTCCGCTCATGCAACAATATAGCTTTGGAGGTCATGCTAATTATTTTGTAAATTAATTGTAAATCTTGGTGTGAATTTCTACCTGCATCTCTATGAGCTTTTTTAACTAAACAAACAAACTGTGCAATACATTTTTTGTTGTTATTTTCGCCAAAAATCACCTACCCCTGCAATGTGGGAATTTTTACAGGTGAGGTACGTCATATTTCCAATAAGGTAAAGATAATTTTTGGATAGGTTGGCAAAAACAGCACCCTGTGGGGTGTGCTAAAGAATTTGCAGTTTGTTTCTGCATAGTCCATAGGGTGCTGTTGTGTCCAAACTTATATTTACCTCATTGGAAAAATGATGCACCTCACCTGTAAAAATGCTCCATCACATGTGCAAGTGATTTTTTTAGCTGTATTATCCCATTATTACAAATGTGTGTGAAATAAAATGTATTGTTCCCAATATGTCAGTGGAAAAAGTAAAATATTTATTCAATTTAGCTCTCTCTAAATTTATGTGGGCCTTTGGGCAATAGCGTCTCTGTAGACCCCTTTAGGGGCTGAGTACAAACTTTGGAAGACCGTTGTTTGTTCTTCAATCTAAGTCAAGAAAAGGCAGCTCCATTCCCTGTGATCAAATATTAGTGGGAAGAGTATGAGTAGACCACCCTTGAGTAGCAGTCCTCAGGACTACAGAAATAGCAAACATAACTCAAATATGCAGGAACAGGGTAAATATACCTACTGCCAAGCTCACTCTGAACTTAATTCCCCAGTGGTTTGCCTGCCATTGGCATTTAAAAAATGCATTCACCAGGGTAAATTCTGCTGGCCACATCATTGTCACTACACTATACTCCTGTTGTCGTTCTGGAGCATCAGTCTGGAAAAAGAAAGAAGATAGCTGGGCTGGAGAAGAGTATGGATTTACTGTAGGTTGTCTTGGAATAATGGGATTGCTGGTAAAAAGACTTATGCCATTGACCCACATGGACATATAAACAGTATAGCACAAATTTAAAGAGGACTTCCACACTCTCCGGAACTTGTAATACTGGTGGTAGGATGGTACTTGGGATAATAGGAAAAAGTGGTAATCCATGCAAATGGTTGGGAAACTCTGATATAGGGTGTAGGTCATTTTTAAGTGCTGTGAGAAATGACTGACAAGCTAAACTCACAAATCAGAGCTTTTTCCAAATTGTCTTAAAGACAATTTCCAGCCAAAAACTAAAAAAAAAACAGGCTATGCTCACCTTAAGTGCCACGTAGCCCATAGCTGCTAGTCCAGGGCTGCAGGGCTTAACTCATTGTTAGATCTACATCCAGCACCGCCCGGCGGTGGGACTGCCCCCTCCTTTCACTCGTCATGCGGCCTCTTTCTGAATCCCTCAGACGTAGCGATGCCCCTGTCATCATTCACCAGCTGCCATGCCCCCCTCCACTGATGGCGGGGGCGTTGCCACGGCTGACGGACCCAAGAAGAGACCACAGGATGAGCAGGAGAAGCTCGGTGATCGGCTGGGCGACAATGAGGTAAGCCCTGCAGCCCCTGACTAGAAGCTATGGGCTACAAGGGACTTAAGATGAGCATAGCATTATTTTTTGTTTGGGGAGGCGTATGAGCACACCATATATGTATCATTTAAAATGAAGTATTAGAGAATTCCATTTGAACTCATAAACTGTTGAAAGCAGAGCCACTTTTGCTGTTTTGCTGTTGCCTCTATTCCCTCATTTGACTGAGACCCAGCTGGGGATAGATAAGTATAACTCACTTTGGAGAAGGAGGAGCAGGAGCTTGGATTGTTAAACATGGTGTCTCGCAAATATAGACTTCCCTTCTTGGGTGTAGATCAATTTGCGTCTTCAAAATGATGGTGATAACCCACTGAACTGGATTTTTTCTTGCAGGTGGTATTTGTGCTTACTGGAGATTGTGATGACAGAAGCCATGTAGGATATAAGGTATATGAAGAAATTGCTTCTACCAGTTCTGGTCAAGTGTTTCACCTGGACAAAAAGCAAGTCAATGAGGTAACAATCAGAAAATGCATTAGTGAATAAATATTCCATGTTATTCATCTATGAATACTGTATATTTATGCCTCTACATTCTGAACTGTTCCCCGGATTCTGACCTCTTTGTCTTCCTCACATACTCTGAATTCCCTGTTTTCCAAGTCTCCCACTAACCTCTGCTCCCATATTTGGCCCCGCTGTACCCACTGTTCTGCTCCTGCAATGCTATAGCCTTAGCATTATGTCTGTTGGTGCCATACCCACTTCTGACCCAGTATCTGACTCAACAATAGAGTGGCCATATCTGCCCCTGCTCAGGATCTGTCTCTGCAGTGTAGTAGTTTCAGCTGATGAACTCACTCACGCATTGGCTGGCTGGGAAGCACATTTCAGCTGGGGCTCAGCATCTCGTGGGCTGGTCATATTTTGTACCCAGAAAATTCCCAGTTTGATTTGTGGCCCCAGTACAACCGAGGCCAGCAGTGGAGCTGGTAGCTGTTATTTTTGAGCCCTTCTGGTTTTGAACATCTTATTCCCTGTTCAGTGAATTTGCTGTTGTTCCTCTTCCCCCAGCTGTCTCTCTGCTGTTCTGCTTAATCTTGCATTGGCAAGTCATGCACCTCATCCTTTACCACCTCCTTATTTCCCTAGTTGTATTAAATGAGACTTAATTAGACCTCGGTTTCTCCATTTCCCGTGAACCCTTTTTAAAAGATATATAATGTAGATGGCCTGTAATTTGTGATGAATGAACCTAACCTGTAGAAGTTTGTGTTCGGCAAGTTTGGTCGAACTTTGAACAAAAGTTTGGATCACTGAACTTGACCCTAACCCTATTGAAATCAATGGGTACCCAAACTTGGTGACCCCAAAATGGGCTGCAAAATGAGGGTAATAGAGTTATTACCCTGCAAACAATAGGGTAGGGAAAGTACTTTAAATAATACCATAAAATAAATATTACATTGGATGTGGTGCTGTAAGTGAAAGAGGCAGAGGTAGTGGATGTGGCGGAGGAGGAGGTAGCCAACACTTTAACAACTCTCTCAGGTGCTGGAACAGCTAAGGCTTGTGGAATCCACTCATCTAACATGTGAGTCAAAGTTTGACTTCTGGAACTACGGGTCATATGCAATGGTGGTGGATGTTGCAGAGAATTGAACAGGGTGTTCTCTCTCTTCTCGCAGGTGAGCGAGGCTATTAGCCTGCGGCCCTGTAGGGCTATTCCCACCCGTCCAATTTTTAATGTGCCTCCCAGCCTTGGCTGCGCTGGTCCGGGTGATGGTAGGCAGCACCGCTGTCAGGTGCTTAGGAGCGCTGCTCCACTGCAATTCCCCACCAAAGTGTAGGCGGTATAGGCATATGGTGAGCCTCTGTGGGATGCCCCTCCCGCCCTATTGCCCTTTGCCCCTGTCTACCGGTTGGCCCTATGTTAAGTGGCCGCTGCCCTCCCGCGCTCTCCCTTGTAGTTCTCGGGGGGGGGGGGGTATGTGTGTGACTGTATATCCCTTGGTGCTTTCACTGTACTATGTGCTTCTGGTTGGTGTCAGTCTCCGCGCTGACTTGGTTGCACTGGTTGCGTTTTTGAATATGCCGCCGCCGCGTGCGCTTCCACTGTGTTCCGCGATTGGCGGTGGCATTACCTCAGGCGCTGGTGCGCTGTTTTTGGCTGCTTGTCACGTGTGCTGCTTCACGCTCTTCGGGGGCGGGGCCTGCAGACGGCGTGTTCCGCGTCACTGTCTCCGCGGCCCGCCCCTCGAGGTATACGAGCCATTTTTTCTCTGGATTCGGCTGCTGCGTGGCTGGCATCTACCTACCGCGGTCCGTGAGTGCCCTCGCGGGCGGCTTTATTTACCCTATGTCATTATACATGTCACTTATGGGGTTCTCTTCGCTTATGTTTTTCAGACGGGTCGAACTCTATTGGTTTCTCCCGGCCCTACTCCCTCTATTTAGTTATTAAACTTGTGAGGCCTAGCGTGAAAATTACTCCCACTTCCCTAGCGGGCTTTTGGGGCATCCCAGGTCGCTTTTATAGCCTGAATCCCTATCGGCCTATTGTGCCGCTATAATCACCATATGGAGGCATCTCAGGATAATGTGCTTGGGGTTCCTTCGGGACAAGCCCGGCTGTGTGTAGCTTGTGGGGTCCCCTAATAGTGCTGACAATGTGTGGGTCTGTATACCTTGTGCCCAGCAGGTGCTTGTGCTGCAGACTGGTTTACCAGTAGCTGGGCCTGCGCCACGTATGGCGTCACCTACTCCCCAAAGCTTAAATTTGACTCCCATTGAGTTGCATACCAGTGGGGATTCTCAGCCTAGTGTTGAGAAGTTGCTTGCTAATACCTTGGCGTGTAAGGCCTCTGCTAAGAAGCGGCACTTGATGTCACTCTTTTCCCCATGGAGGCTGATGAGTTCTTGGAACTGTCTGGCTATACCCCTTTGGAAGAAGGGGAGTTATTCTCTGACTCTGAGTCATCTGATGAGAGGCCCAGGGGTCATGATGATTCTGGATCTGACCCCTGGGCCCCAGATGATACTGATAGGCTGTTGGCTCAGATTTTTGAGGTACTGTCTATCTCTCCTCCGGTTGCGGCTCCCAGGCAGCAGGGGGAATTGTTTCATACTGCTAAGCCACGTTTAGAGTTTCCTGAGCAAGCCCATTTTAATAATCTCGTGCTCAAGGAATGAGAGCGTCCCAGCAGGCTTCCCGGAGTCCCTAAGAGTTGGGATAAGAGGTATCCCTTTCCTGCTGATGTGGTGAAGCATTGGTCATCCCCTCCAGAGGTGGATGCCCCGGTCCTAGGGTAATCTAACACCTTGGTCATGCATTCCCCTGACTCTACTACGCTGCGGGATGGTCAGGACCAGCGTATTGATCACCTAGCGTCCCATGCCTTTGCCTGTGTGGGGACGGCGCTGCGCCCGGTCTGTGCCTCTGCCATTACATCTGTGGCTATTAGGACCCTGCTTAGAAGTGTCCTAGATGGTGCTCCTGATGATGTGTCTAGTGAGGAGTTTAATGCACTCTCTCGTTGTGAGGTTTTTGTGACTTATGTCCTCTCTGCCTTGGATGATACCATTAGGATGTGTGGCAGAGCCTCTGCCCTTGTGATGGCTATACGCCACTCGGTTTGGCTGCACCAGTGAGCTGCTGACAACGCTGCCAAGAAAGCTCTCACTGGTTTTCCCTTCAAAGGACTATGCCTGTCTGGGGACCGCCTGGAGCTGTTTGCTAAGGGAGGCAGGTTACCCCAGCGCAGGCGGCAGTCTCGGCCCTTTCGGGGACAGGGCTCCTTTTCTTCCCTCTACCGTGGAGCCAGACAGGGGAGGGGGGTCTCCCTTACTAAGGCCCGAGGAGATTTCTGGGGTAGGGGCAGAGGACGTGGACGCCCTGGCTCATCCTGGGGCTCCAAGCCTAAGTCTTCTCCCAAGGCCTCTCAGGCATGAAGGGGCGCCCTCACCCATCCGGGTGGGGGGATGGTTTCAGCACTTTGCTCACGTCTGGAGGCTTCATGTCTCAGACCGGTGGATTCAGGAGGTAGTGTCCTCCGGTTACAAGATAGAGTTTGCTGCCTGGCTGCCCCCAAGATTCATCAGATCCCGGATCTCTCAGGACCCTATGTCAGCTCAGGCTCTGGTTCTGGCGGTGCAAATCCTTCTGGAGCTGGGGGTCATCTGTCAGGTCCCCTTACGAGAAAGGGGCAAGGGTTTCTATTCCAACCTTTTCCAACCAAAAGAGATGGGTCAGCCAGGCCCATCCTGGACTTGAAGATCCTCAATAAGTTTGTCAGGTGCAGGCACTTTCGCATGGAAACTTTGCGCTCTGGCATCAGTTCCCTGCGTCCAGGGGACTTCATGACCTCTGTGGACATCAAGGATGCTTACCTTCATATTCCTGTTTTTCCAGGTCATCAAAGATTCCTCAGGTTCGCTCTGGAGGATCAGCACTACCAATTTGTGGCATTGCCCTTCGGTCTCACTTCAGCTCCCAGAGTGTTCACCAAGGTGCTGGCAGGAGGGATGTCTCTGCTCAGGTCTCAGGGCATTCACGTGCTGCCCTATTTGGACGACATTCTCATCACTTCTCAGTCCCTCCAACAGGCAGATCTGGATACTCAGCTAGTAGTCTCCACTCTGGAGTCATTTGGCTGGGTGATCAACCATCCCAAATCTTCCCTGTCTCCCTCCTTGGTGACACCCTTCCTGGGAATGAATCTGGATACAGTTCAGGCAAGGATTTTTCTTCATCAGCAGAAGATGGACAGTCTGCTAGCGCAGGTTCAGTTCCTGCTATCTTGCCCTCATCCCTCCATCAGGCAGGGAATGCAGCTGGTGGGCCTGATGGTGTCGTGCTTCGAGGCGGTCCCTTATGCCCAGTTTCACATGAGGCCTCTGCAACTCCACCTCTTGTCAGTATGGGACAAGGATCCTGCATCCCTGGACCAGGTCCTTGTTCTGTCCCCCCTAGTCAGGCGGTCCCTCTCGTGGTGGCTGGACTCCAGGAACCTGTTGGTGGGCAGATCCTTTCTGGCCCAATGCTGGGAGACGGTCACCACGGATGCCAATCTGACAGGTTGGGGGGGCTTCTGGAAGTCCCTGCAGTTCCAAGGGCGGTGGGGCCCTCAGGAGGCCCACACACCTATCAACATTCTGGAACTGAGGGCGATCAGGTTGGTTCTGGCTCACTTGACCCAACACCTTCAGGCCGGCCTGTTCAGGTACGCTCGGACAACCAGACGGCGGTTGCCTACATCAATCATCAGGGAGGGACCCGGAGCAAGGGGGCCCTCCAGGAAGTGTCTCTGATCCTGGCCTGGGCGGAGGACAATGTTCCCTGCATATCAGCTGTGTACATTCCGGGGGTGGAGAATCTGCAGGCAGACTCTCTGAGCAGGGGGACCTCTCGCCTGGGAGAATGGTCCCTCTGCGACAGGGTGTTTCAATCTCTGTGTCACTGTTGGGGCCAACCAGATGTGGATCTGTTTGCGTCTCATCACAATCACAAGCTCCCGGCCTTTGTCTCCCTGTCCCAGGATCCTCTGGCCTTGGCCACGGATGCCCTTGCAATGTCATGGCAGGACTTTCAGCTCCTGTATGTCTTTCCTCCGTTCCCCCTGTTGGGCAGGGTTCTGCCCTCTTCCCTGTTGTGTGTTCTCTATTCCCTGTCCCTGTCGTATGTTCTCTATTCCCAGGATCCTGGAGTTCCTGCAGCATGGGTTGGAGATGGGGCTCCAACTCAGTACTCTGAAGGGTCATGTCTCTGCCCTGGCTGTTTTCTTCCAGAGGTCCTTTGCCCAACATTCTCTGATCAGGACTTTTTCCAGGAGGTTACTCATGTGCGTCCCCCACGTAAGCCTATGTTGCCTGTTGATTTGAACTTGGTCTTGTCTGCCTTGCAGGGTGCTCCCTTTGAGCCTGCGCAAGAGGCTGCCCTGGCCATTCTTACTCTCAAGGTTGTCTTTTTGGTGGCTATCACTTCTGTTAGGCGTGTGTCTGAGTTGGCGGCGCTTTCCATCCAGCCCCCCTACTTTGAGAGACACCAGGACAAGGTGGTGTTTCACTTCAAGCCAGATTTTCTGCCTAAGGTCGTGTCTGCCTTTCATCTGAATCAGGACATTGTTCTTCCTTCCTTGTGCCCTAATCCTAGTAACGCTAAGGAGAGGGTCTTGCATTCCTTGGATGTGGTTAGGTGTCTGAAGTACTGTCTGGTGGCTACTGCACCATTCAGAAAAACTGATGCTCTTTTTGTGGTCCCTTCTGGTCCCAGGAAGGGTTAGGCTCCTGCTAAATCTACTATCAGCAAATGGATCCGTCAGGCTGTGATTCAGGCCTACTCTGCTAAAGGGAAGAATCCTCCCTTCCGCCTTACTGCCTTTTCAGCACCAGGCTTCTGTTGAACAAGTTTGCAAGGCTGCTACTTGGTCTTCTGTTCATACTCTTTCAAAGTTTTACAAGGTTGATGTTAGGGCCTCAGCTGATGCTGCTTTTGGCCGCAAGGCTTTGCAGGCGGCAGTGGTCTGACCTGTCTGTTGTTACCTTTGGGGATCCCACCCTACTTTATGGACACTGCTATTGGATGTCCCAAGTGTAATGATAACAATCACCATACAGGGGATCCTAGGATAATGCAAAACCAAGGGTGGGGTGGAGCAGGACGTACTGTATACTAAGAATAATACAATTCTGTGATTACTCACCTGTAGAATTGTTATTATGAGTATACAGTACGTCCTGCTCCACCCCACCCTTCGTTTTGCATTATCCTAGGATCCCCTGTATGGTGATTGTTATCATTGTTATAGTTACTAGTTGGCTCTGTTTTCTTTCTCCCGGCTTCTCGTTAACTGCTTTTCAATGCTGGGGATTTGTGGGAGGTCCCGGGTATTTGAGGGGCCGAGAGGAGCTAATTTCGCGGTCTCTGCAGTCCAGCGCCATCTGGCGGAGTAATACCCAAGTGTAATGATTCTTATCTGGAGCAGGACGTACTGTATACTCATAATAACAATTCTACAGGTGAGTAATCACAGAATTGTATTATTCTGCTCTTGGAATGACTATTCTAAGATGTTCCTGCCTTAGCTGTCAGTTGGAAATATATCCTCATAGGCCATATGTTGAAGAACCATTGACACACTTCCGAAGGCTGATCGTTTGGGGATTATAATGACCAGATCTAATATGTATTGGCAGATTATACATGTGCAGAGTGAGTCACGCGAGCTGTGTTATTGGACAGCATTTTATAACATTTTTTTAAAGGTTTTATTTGTATAAGTTAGGAGTAACAATAGGCATTTTCACAAAAAATGTATATGTTTTAGATTTATCTTTTAATTCCATTTTTGTAGGTACTAAAATGGGTAGAAGAAGCTGTCCAGGCCTCTAAGGTTCATCTTGTTTCTACAGATCACTTAAGTCAGGCCTCATTTACCTGGGAAATCCCATTCGACCCAAGCCTTAAAGAGGTCACAGTGTCACTGAGTGGAACATCACCAAATATTGAACTCTATGATCCATTAGGTAAGAGAGCAATTTAAACTTTATTGTTATCAGCATCATTACGTATCTATCATTACATAAAAATAGACACAAACATAAACATTTAATTCAAACCTTTTACACCTATATATTTTTGAATTCCCTCATGGACAAAAATAATGTATTTTGCTATTCCTCATTTAGGATGCCCTGGAATGACCATATACTTGCCTCGGTCCTCGATCCTACGGCCCATACGTGGCTTAATCCCAGCTTATGTGCTATGCAGACTGGAATGCCAGTGGGCATGATGTACTGCAACATAGAGTGAGCTTAGCTGCTTACTGCTCTATGCTGCAGCACCTCTAAGAATCACCATAAGTGCTTGCACCAACAATAAAGTCTGCTGTGCATAAAGAAAGCGCACAGCCTGGGGTGAGCTACACATGCACTATAGGATCAAATGAGTGAATATATGGTGATTTAACTGGGTTTCATGCAGCTGTTTGGTCCACTTTAAAGCATTTGTATTAAATGCTAGAGATCGCATTTAACAAAATAAGGCATTTTTAGAGTAAAAGAAGAAGCTCCCTACTACATACATGGCTGTATGTCAATATAGTGTTAGTATAGTGTTAACACTAACTTCTTTCATTTTAGGGAGACAAATGAGCTCAGAATTGGGTCTCAATGAGTTACTGAACATACACAATTCAGCTAAAGTGGTAAATATTAAGGAACCAGCATCTGGGATATGGAAAATAAAGGTGAGTTTGATACGTGCTCTATTTTAAACGATACACTTTTATGTTTATTTTCTTGGAAACGATTGGAAATATGTCCTCAAAGCTAGCAAGCCAGTTAATACTGTGTTATTGGAGCCAATGTGGTCATATTATTGACCTAAAACAGCCAGGACATATAGTTGGATATATATTCTTTTTTCATTACTTACCTCAATTTTTTACCCAAACAGCAGCACTATCACCTACTTTTGCACTTGCCAACAGTGCCCTCATGAGTGAAAGGCATGGTGATTGTCCTCCTGCTATACCGCCTAGGCTGTCCCTTTAAAGATAATGTGCAGTAGGTACTTTATGAGATCTGTGTGTGTGAGTTTCAGTATGACGGGCTGTAAGAAATTAATGCACAACATAATCCCCCAAAGGCTCATTCTCCCCTTTCAGCTTGTGCACATGTAAACAGGTAATATTTCCTGTGGCGGTTCAGTAAGCAGACACCTATGGAAACAGACAATAAACTGTCTCAAAGAAGGGATGGTGTACTGAAAAAAATGAGTTTCCGGGACCTACTGTATAAAACTGCGGTGCAGGAGGGCAGGGTTATAGCTGTGCCTTGCACAGACAGAGCAGAGCTGGGGTCAGGAAAAGGACAGCAATCCCAGAGTTCAGAGTGGCACAGTCAGAAGACACTTCCTGTTTGCAGGCTGCCTGATGTTCCATGAGCCGCCATCTTGGATGTTTAAAGGCTCAGAAAAAAGTAGATGCAGGTAGGATGATTTTTAATGTGGGCGATCTGTATGTACAGGATGAGGGAAACATATAATATAGGCTCTTATTCAGGGTGAAGGTCCAGGTTAAAGTACACTGTTGAGGATAATACATGTTAGTATTGTTGAAAAAATGAATATCCCTTAAAATGCTCCCTGGCTTATATTCAGTTTAAGAACTTTGGTAATCCAGTTGATCAACTTGGAGGTGGATAACAAAAGCTGCCTTCTGAGGTGTGAAATATTTATTGTATCATGCTGTACCTTTCCGGTCATACTCAGACATGCCAAGGCAACTTTTATTGTTTACTCTAAGCCACCAGGAATGTCTCCCACAACCAAGATACGGAGCCAGCTATCATGGGTGAAGCAGGAGCAGTGGTGATATAGTTTGAAAGTGGATTTTTATAGATGGGACACTATTAGGTGGAAGACATAAGTGTTCAACCTGAGGTGACACAGGATCAGTGATGAGCTTTGGGTTATTGCTGATTCAGTTCGGCTTAGCCAGACCCGAATAGAGGCAAACCCTACTATAGGTCAAACTGTTCACCCATTTTGTGTTACCTTGAAAAAAAGCTCCTTGCACACCAGGCATGGAGGCTGGTAACATAGGGCTCAGAGGCTGAGAAACCAGCCTCCATTCCTGCTGTTATAACCAGGGCTGGATTATAAGGAGGGCGCAAGGGGTCCCTCCACCTCTTGCCCTACAAAGGGGGCAGTGGGGGCCCCCGCACCTGGCCAAGCCTTTTTTGTCTTTGCAAACCTGCAGCCAAAGCCACCACAGGGCAGGACAGAGAGCCTAGAGCAGCAAAGCCACCATCAGCAATGCTACAGTGATGGGTGGGTGCAGAGCTGTCAGTGGGCGACCGCTCACTGCACATAAGCCACCAAGCCACAACCACTGGCAGTTCAATGTAGGAATGTTTTCTGCTGGACCAGCTGGGCGACTAGACCCCCCCCCCACCCAAAATGGCAAAGTAGTAGTTCCTGAGCAGCACGCACCTGCACAAGGTTGGCACAAGGGACTCGATGTGACGTTCCAGTAAGTGGGCGGGTGCCAGACACCACCAATCAGCTACTTGGCTGGACTGATATTTTACAGGAAAAAAATACTGTATCTGAGGCCTCCACCACACTTAATCTGACCCTGCTTGTAACCATTCCTATTGCACATGCCAGGAAGAATATTGGCAGCTCATGCCAGTTAGTGGGAGCTCCTTCACACCCCCTTGCCTAGGAAGGGGGTTAGTAATCAAGCCAAGGCATTGACAACCCCCCTTTAAATACACGGAAAAACACTGTTTCACTGGCTCCTTGGTGGCTTCCTTAAAGGAAAACTTCCTTTAGTTAGGTTTTTGGTGTTCTGCCTTAATGTTTTCCTCTTTTGAAGTAAAATAAACAATTGTGTTAGGCCTGTGCCCCCATACCTTCAGTTTCCAAGTTTATTATATTCCCGTGTGTCTGTGATCCTAAAGTGGGAGTGGTTTTCCTGGCCTTGAGTAAAAATGGCCTTGAGTAAAAGAATCCTTTCACTGTAACAGTGACATTATCAGCTGCTTTAGCAAATTCATGCAGCCAGTATTACCCCTCAGAGTAGAATACTGCCAGTAATCCTTTAGTCCCTGAAACATAAGATTGTGATCCCCTCATCTGCAAAGTTTGAATTAGAGCAGATGGGGTTCAACCTTAGCCAATCAGATGATTAGCAAGCCAGAGTCAAGAAGTCTCTGTATTGTACTACAAAAACACCACTTTAGTATATGTAGGCACCACTGAAGTAATGTGGCCAAGTTTCTGCAATGCCTGGACCGGAGGGATGTTAATCCAGTGGGCTGTGATGGGCATATGCTGCCCTTGCCCATAGCTGGTGTGCAAGATTTGAGACTGAGAGACCCAAAGATTTCCCCTCTTCTTCTGCATGTAGCTGTGCAGGTACTGCTTTTTTTAGATATAAGGTCTGATTGGGACTCTTCACTTTGGGTGGGTATAAGCCAGGAGGCTAGGAGTTCACTGTCTGAAAAGGGATGGACTGTAGCACCAGCAACTTGGCCAGGTGCACATTGAGCTTCTGCACCACTGGATGACTGCTGGCCTACTGATGTCTTGTTGCAATCCCCTCAGGGAGCACTTGCTGTCCTTATTGAGGAGTAGGATTAATGAAGGTGGATGGGATAGACAGGCTGCTACTGAGGAGCCTTGACTGGCTCTGATAGTGTGCTGCATGCTGGGAGTTGCAGCAGTTGGTGTATCCTGGTGCAAAAGCAGCCCTGTGGTGGCATTTTATGCGTGCATTCATTGAAATAATGCACACATCAGGATCTCATTCATGCTTCACATGTTCCTGACAGAACGTACACACCAAATCGGAATTGGGAGATGGATCGTAGAAAAACACTTCTGAATAACACAGCTGCTGCTTGGGTCTACATGTTCACTGCCAGTGTGTTCCTGCAAGCTAGTCTGCAGATTAGCAGACTGTGTAGCCCTTCCTTGTTTTGCTTGAGATCTCTGACGGATGCCACCTCACTGGGATTGTGACTACACTGCCACCCTCGTTCACTGATGATAATGCCACCTCACAACTCGGCCACCTCACATGATCTATTCAATGCAATTTTCACTGCCACTGCTTTCTCCCTAAACTCCCTGATGCAGTGTTGCCTTGGATCCACCTGGATATGCCTCTAGCTGGCTCTCTAGAGGCATGCTTTGAGGCCTAGCAGTCTCCTCATGATGACTGCTGGCCTTCAACTGCTGACTATCCCCTGAAATTCAGGATAAAAAAGGGCCCAGAAATGTAGCTGCTCTTGCCACAGAATGGTGGTGTCTGTGGAATCACCTGATGCCTGGCTGCGTGATTGGCTTCTGTCTACTGTGGAGTCTGAGGTCTGTGTCAACCAGTCCAAGACTGCTAGCTGGTTGGTCAACACATGTCCACTGGATGATAAAGGGAGCTCCACCCTGTTGCTATGGCTGCTGCTGACAACTCCAGCCCTTTTGCCACTGATTCTCCCTCTTCGGCTGATAGGTCTGCCACTGCCAGTTTTACTGGACATAAGGGCAAACCCCTTATGGTTTGGCATTGTTAGTGCCTTTTAGGAAAGTGGGGGTACACAGAGTATTCTGTATAAATATGTTTTATAGAGTAAACTATTTGACTGTAGTGTTATTCACACTAACTGAAGACTTACAAGAAACAGATAATTCCACCCACAACACTTGGGGTACACAGACTATTCTGTATAAAATGTGTCTTACAGAGCAACCTAAATTAGACTGTAGTGTTGTTCACACTAACAAATGACCGCCAAAATTGGAGGTACACAGAGGGTTCTGTTTTAAATTTTAAGGTGTTTTGCCTTGTTCCTTAACCTCCAGGACCAGTGGTAACATTATTGAGAGCCACCAAAGAGTGTGCCTGAGAAGGATCTGTCCAGAACCAGGTATAATGTTGAGGGTTCTGTTCACATTTTTATGTATCCCCCAGAGCCAGTTGAAATATCATTGCGGCCCACCAAAGAGTGTGCGTGAGAGGTAGGTGAGTAACTACTGTTACCAAAACCAGAACCAAGTATAATGTTGCGGTTCTGTTTACATTTCTTAAAAAAAAAGTGAACTTTTACTGTATCCCCAGAACCAGTAGTAATTTTGAGGCCCGTTACGGTGCGTGAGCAGCGGTAGGCAAGGGACTCCCTAAAAAAAATTACCCAGGGATACACAGACTGTACTCTCTTAAAAGAGAGCACATACCCGGGAATATCCCCAATACACCTCTTAGGTGTAGTCTTGGCAGGCAACCTGTGACGAGATGAATCAAATCCACCGCAAACAAATTCTCTACACTGCACTATCTCTCTCTGTCCACTAGCATTCAGTGCATAACAGTGCATGTCTAGCTAAGCCCATGATGAGGACCCAATCAGGAAGCAGTAAGCAGCAATTCTGGCTGTTGAGCGTGTGCACCGGGCATTTTCTACTGACGGGGTATGTGTGACATCAAAGTGTGATGGCTAGTGGCCGGCAGCATTGTATCATCTGTGATCCCTGTTTCCTCTGCTTCCTATGACATTTTCATTGTCAATTTCTGGCGCCCAAATCCATGGGTAGTACTAGTAGCCAATAAGAACAGGGAGTATGTCTGAATGACATGGCTCTTTGTGCAAACCAAATTGTTGCCAATAATTGTACAAATAACTATTACAGAAGACTGCTAGTCGATTGCACCATCCAAAGTAATCATTGCCAAAATAAAAAGATACTGTACCCTGTTATAGAATCTGTACTATTCAATAAAATAAACCAGTTTTGCTGTGTTTTTGTTTAAGACGTGTTGCTAATCATGTTTCATATGTCAATTATTATACACAAGAATAGAATTCATGATATCACTACAGACCTTTAGTTTAGAAAGAGTTATTTTAAATTGTTTTAGTGATGCCCTACCTCCTTACCTTTCAGCTTTAAACCAGGGTCTATGTATTGTACTTTATCTTTAAAAAAAAAAAACGTACCCCCCAATGCAATTGAGTCCTTTTGCCAGTGAGAAGCTAGCTCCTGTAGGTATGGCTGCTGTGGTTTTGGTGTCACATGGGATCATGGGTGATGCTTTCATCACCCAGGCAGACTAATAAAGGGCTTTTGGCTTTGGAGAGGACCCCTTCAGAATAGCAGGTTTGTATTTTTCCTTTCATCTGTCAAAGGAGTGTTAATTTTGGAGCCTGGAGACATTAAAGACAATATATCCAATTTATGATGCTCAGCTGATCAGTGGATGGTACTGCAGAAATAATCACATTGACGCATATCCACTGGCATTCTTGTCTTTTCACATGACTCTTTGTCAAGCAACAAACAAACAAAGATGACCCTAAAATGTTATAATAAACAAATACATAAAAGAGTGCTTGTGGACTTAATTGTTCTCTTTCTTTCTTTCAGACATCAAGTAATGGGCGCCACTCTGTGAGAATCACCGGTGTCAGTACAATAGATTTCCGAGCAGGATTTTCCAACAAGCCAACACTAGATTTTAGTAAAACATCCAGCAGACCAATACAAGGTTGTATTCCTGTAATATTTTTTATGGGGACCTATATTAATATATATGATAGCTAAGGCTTTTCAAAATGCATAGGCCAAAGGCTTAATAAGCCATTTTAAAATGTCATCAGGGTAAATACTGTACTATTCATCACCACTTTAGATTAGCAAGAAAGTGTAATAAAAAAATAATATATTCTGCTTTATACATAAGCATACTGTGCTTCAAGTTCGGGTTATTCAATCCAAATATTATATGCTAAGTTTTAACTGGCCAGACCTGAATGGAAGCAATATTCAGGTCAAACTATTGGGCCCTTTAGTATTTACAAATAATGTTACCCGTTCCCCTAGGGCTACTATTCTAGCACCCAGACATAGGGGCTAGTATCCTCCTGTCTTGAAGGCATCCTCCTTCTGGTCCTTGGCAATTTGTTTGAATTTGTTTGAAGACTTCTATATTAGCTTTTGTGTTAATAGCAGTGATCTGCAATGTCCACTGTTGGCATCTCGGGCAGCCATTCTATGCTAATTCTTCTTCATGGGGACACTGAATTGTGACATTGTAGAAAATCCCATCCCAATTCCAAACATTCAAAAAAAATAATTTGACCACAGCACAGTAATAATATAGAACAAATAGAGATTCAAACCCTTCCTCTGCAATAGAAGTGTGCTTAAGCTGCACCACCAAATGCCACAATGCAGACACAGTCCTAACTCTAATCTATGAGACCCCCCTTTGGGACATACAATGCAATGAATACATTGGGAGCAGCTTACCTGAGGTTGCTCTATAACCTTGAGTGCAGCACATGGAGAGGAAGGGTCAAAGCCTCGCAGTACAACTTGAGACCCCTTGTACAAGACCCCTTGTACAAGATCAAAGGAAACAAAGTAACTGATAACTAACATGGAGCAGTGCAGTTAGGAAACACAAGTCTTGAAGGGGCCACACCGCTCAACCATTTTAGCTTGCCACCAAACCTATAATCTGTCTCTAAATCCAGTTAAAACAGTGGTCCACATATATCTTTTATCTACAATCTATTCTAACTTGAATGCTTTGGAGACCCCACAAAAACACAATTATGTGTCCAGTTGTGTCACAGGATACAGAACTGGGAAGCCACTTGGATGATGGTCAGAAAATGTTCAATCAATATGACAACTTTGGAGACCATGAGAATGCAATGGTAGCCCCAGCCCGTATTGCTAAGGCAGGTTCGAACTTCTCAGACAGGTGATTTTGGGGCTGTGGCATGGAGGGAACCACAACTGGTGGACAGTGATGCCTGAGGGTGGTTCTGGGCTCGGCTTTCTAAACAGCCTCTTTGGGATACAGGTGACAAGAGACCCCTCGCTGGCCTTATTCCATAGGAAGATTGATTGTTTGAACCAATAAATCGTTGATTTTAAGGCTCAGCATTAATATTTATTATTATGTGTTTGCTATACATGATTATGTACCATGAGCATTGAGGCCATTACTATGTATGCATTTATTGTGAAACAATGTATATGTTTTATGTTGAAATTATATCCTTTTCTTCAAAAAGTATATTGAAATATAAAAAATAATTATACCTCATTGCAGAAATGATGTACCCCATCTGTAAAAATGCCCGATCACATGTGCAGGTGATTTTTTTAAGAAAGACGTTTTTGAAAGACGCATTTTTCTGTCTTAAAAGATAAAAAGCTCACTGAAGGCTGCAATTCACACCAGATTTGTGCACCTAGATTTAAACTCACTTTACTAAATCTTTTTTGTGACTCCGATTGTGTACAGAATGGTTGCAAATAGTTGGAGTACTTGAACTCGCAGAGGTGGGGGTCCTATTCGAAAAAGAAATATAAGCAGAAAAATTAACTGTGTATTGAAAGCGTAACATATTTGCTTTTTGCTCAGAGGGTCACATTTGGTAACAGATCTTTTTCTGGCCACAATTCTGTTAGATTGTAAAGGACATGTAACATTTTACAACCTAGAAGTCAGGAGTTTTACTGATATTGTGTGAATTAATCTGTTTACAGGCATCCACACATATGTTCTATTAAACACAACTGGTTTACAACACCCAGCTAGGATTGACCGTCTTGATTTGCTGACTACTTCAGGACAGCTCCTAGAGACTATTCCAGTAAAATTTTATCCTGATAGGATACCATATGAAATATGGAATGTGACTGAATTTATTCCACCAAAGGAAGCATTTTTCTTAAGAGTAACAGGATATGATAAAGATGATTACCTGTTTCAGCGTGCATCTAGTGTTTCCTTCTCCAGTATTATTCCAGGTAAGTGGTAAGCTTTAAAAGAACAGGAAATAAACTATATTGTACATGATCTAAATTCGGTGGAAGCGGCAGGAGATGGCTTAACTTGTTTAACATGTTTCAACTAATCTCCAGCCTGGTGCAAGTCTTCAGTCTACATATGCAAGATTCACTTTCATTTTAATATCCCAGTCTAGCTTGAGAGACACTATATGCCATCCCAGCACATAGTTTTCCTCAGGTTGTCCTCAGGTTTGAGTGTGAATTTTGACGTTCGAGTCCCAAAAGCTGATGGACAATGAGGGCAAAACAGGAGCTGGGTTAGCACAGCAAGTAGACAACTAGTAAAAAGAATCAAACCTGTAATGGCCACTAATTCCAAAGGGCTTCTTGTGTCATCCAGGATTAGCAACATTAACAGTGATAATTTCCCTAGGCCTTACAAAAGGGGAATCCAGAAAGCATAGTCAGGGTCCTGATCCATTGTATCCAAAGACATAGATCTGGTCATATACACTTATGGCCCATCCAGGTGCCAATTTAAAGAGGATCAGTTCCTAAGTTCTTGTCCCTGGGATATCTCTATTTGAGTTGGCTATGCATGGAAGCAGGAGAGTGGCCAGTGGCTTTTGCTCCATTCTACTTTACAAAGTTGCTCTGACATCAGGAATGGAAAGTAAGCCACTGAAAGGCCCAAGCGTTGGTGGATCACAAGTCTGTTGGGGTTTTATGGCGATCCAGGAGATTTCCCACACAACATATCAGTTTGGACGCTCATGCGTTGTGCCCCTTGTATAAGCTGAACATATTTTCAGAGGAACACATTTGGAATGCTTATATTGTGACAGCTATCAGGATCAGGGTTACTAGCGGCAATGACAGACTCTGGAAACAGTTCTCAGGTGAAATAACAAAGGGTTTATTGAACACAAAGTCGAACATAAAGTATCTTCAATTTAGAATATAATGACAGATGCAATAAATCCAGTAACATAAACAGCCACTAGTTTAAACAAAGTCTATTTTGTTTAGGCATGCAGCAAAGTCTCTTTCAGGCTCCACACTTGAGACTGGGTTTCTCACCACATGGCTTCACCCCCATCTGCAGGATAAAAGCAGGCTTTTCTATCGACTGATGAGCAAGGTCCAGCCACTTGTGCGGCTGAGACAAAGCAGGCAAACCCTGGCCTGGAGGGGAACAGCAGGTCCCACTACCAACCTTACCTGCCATAGTCAACTGCATGCCTACACAGCTCAGCAAATTGCAGGGTTAATTTGTGATAACCACAACCCCACTCCCCTCTGAAGCAACACGAGGTTACAACATGCGTTGCAGTGATGGCGCCCTTCAGGTGTGTAAGCTGAGGCAGCTCATGAGAGTACATCCCCTTTCCCATCTGTTTATTTATGCAAACACTTGGGAACCTTCTTCTGCGGTTTCTTTATTGCGAACACCCTTTCTGATATACTGGTTACTTTTGTATGGGCACTGAGGTTGATGATTATCCATTTGGTGGGAGGTGATTTTATCTTAATGATGATATACTCCAGGGGTAAATGTATATACAGTTTATATGATCTTCCTACCAGCCTTACTGTCCCAGCTTTTCATTACTATCATCCAGGGCCATCATGGCTGAATGGCTGATGTCAGCCTCTTGTGTGTTTTTTAAGTCATGTTAATCTTTGTATGTGCTTGATTAACTTTCTGTGAGATTCATTAATAAAGTGATATATCAATTTTTTACATACAATATTGTCATTGGTTTTGGTGTACATGGCTTCTCCTCTGATTCCTTTTGTGTGACCAAGGTTGTCACCATCAAAAATTAATCTAGCAATGTGTTAAGCTGTCACATTGCAATCGGAATTTGTCTCACTGACAAAAAGGTCAGCTTACCTTTGTGGGCAATCAGTGAGGGAGTCTGTTGCCTTGAGTCTGGCAGCACCGAAACCTGGGCATGCACTGTTGCCAGGACTTGTTAGAATTATTTCTGCAGGTGGGTAGGTAAATTATTTTACAGTCCCTTTAAGTGAACTCTAATTACTATGATAAACTATGTTGCTAATAAATTGTCACTTGTTCCTGGCAATTTATAGCTAGTCCATGAAACCTTAAAGGGCTTCTGCAGGCTTAGTGTAAAATCATGCTTAAGGACTGTAAGGCCAATAATGCGTAAATGCACTTTTTCTGATGCTGAACAGGGTTGGGAGACTGTAAGACCTCTCTTTTTTTTATTATTTTGGAATGAAATGTGATGATTTTATTGGACTGTACCACTGGTCTATTTTTGGAATTTAAGTTGTGTGGAGTACAGCACTTTTTGGCCATTTGGGTGTGATTAAAGGGTCTGTGTCCTATGTTTAGGGATAATCTTGCAACTCATGGAACTTAAGTGTAAAATCAAGGCATTTCTATTTTTTTAAAATCGCTCATGCAGCTGATTCATCCACCTGTGCTGCTGCATAAAGCTTGTCTAGCCCCTTTCCAAATCCTGTTTTTTTTTCCTGTTTCTAGGCCAAATGGTCACCTGGACTCCACCCCTTCCTGTATCACACTGATTTTCCTCTGCTTTTCTTCTTTGCATCTTAGGGAAATGCATTGTTGCTTTCAAAAAAGATACCTTGAATCTTGTTTTACAGGACCTCCAAAGGTGTCAATGGCCAAAGTTACTCCTGGGTATTACCTGCAGCCTGGTTACATACTATGCTCTGTGGAAAGTCTTATACCTATAACCATATACTTCAGCAAAAATGGAATCCAACTTGGTCAAGAACAGAAGTTCCAGTAAGTAATGATCTCTGCCTTTGAAACAAACCTACACCTTATGAAATCCCTCTCCCACCCTCCCTTCTCCAATATGTCCTGGCTCTTTTCATTCAGTGAGAAACTGATCAGTATTGCTTTATTAAACTAGATCAAAAGTCACAAGTCACTTCTGGTATAACCTAACTAGTAAAAGACTGTAGTCAAATTCTACACCGGAACAGCCATTTAGGTCCACTTTTTGGATTTTAAATCCATTTTCCAAGTGAACCCTTGCTATGTACTTTCTGGAGTCAATAGTATAAGTTCAGCAACAGGTGCAAAAAGTAAACTTTGGAGTAAAATTTGCACTTTAGATGTGCAGTGGTGACAAATCACCACCTAGTTAGGCAAGGAAATTGAATGGCACTTTTTACTCCAAAAATGTGAGTGTACTTTTTGCACCTGGTACTGAATCAAAGGAGTGATTCAGCACCCAGTGCAAAAAGTGCACTGCTTTTTGGGGAGAAAATGGTCCATTTGTTTTTATTGTCCAACTATGGGTCGATTCAGCAACACGGCAATTCTACTTTACTTTATACACCTGTTTCTGAATCAACCCCAAAGTCTCCTTGAAAACAAGAGTTGATTTTACTGGCTGTAAAAACAGTGGATTCAAAAAGAATTTTTAAAAAGTTTTGGAACCATATCCATGTGATCAAACTAACAATCCAGCATCGTACTAGGTGACACCCAGGATGAAGAACTCTCGCCCTCAGTTGAAATCTCGGAATTAACCCGGAGCCAGACACTCCTAACCCCTGGGTGGAGGATCTAGCTCCACCTTGGCTGGGAGCTAGCTTACTAATTCCTAAACTGAGACTGATGTTAGCACGGTTCTGGCATCAAACTAATGGACTAGTAGTGCTGCATCTTTCAGGTGTAAGATGGGCCAGAACCCAAATTCTCTATGTCCTTGGGTTTCCTATTAGTTATGGCAATGGGTCGGGTATGCACAGGTGCAGCTTTCTGGACTGTATCCGGTTCTCTGCCTGGCTTGGTGCTGAGACACACAGCGGCTCAGCTATGGTCTGATTTGTGTTGGTGCCGGCTGTCTGAGGGACTGGTGTTTGAGGAGAGGGAGCGCTCTCCAGGGGTTACCTCTGTCTCAGACTTCGTGGGGTCTTCCCAGCCCAGAGGCATTAAAGAAACATCAGGGAGTCTGTGATCTGAACTAAGTGCTAATTCGCCTTCCTGGAGAGGTTAGGTTCAGTGCTTGTTTATAGCTGGCAAGCCAGATGTGACAGAGAGCAGCAAAGGGGGTCTCCAGACTGATATGTGGGTCTGTCACACATATACATCAAGGGTTCCTAACCTTTTTCCATAGTACTACTTTCCATGTTCTAATTATCTCAAATGCTACCTGGGTTGTCAGTCACTTAAGACAGGGTTTATAAATAACGTGAATGAAATGTACATAAGTAGTTTAAATCAACTTTTGGAGCAAGTCAAATTTGGGGAAAGGATAGATAAAGTTTAGATGGCAGTAGAACAGGTTGTGATATAGAGCAGTTTTCAGCCTTAGTTCACACTGATAGGATATTAGGATCACTGATTGGTACACAATTATAAGTACACAGAAATAAACGTGTTTTTGTTTACAGGGAATCTGTGAATGCAAGCTGGATTATAGCCAATGTTTCTTCCCAAGATGAAGGATATTATACCTGCTTTGTTTCCAGCAGTGCAGGAACTGGACAAGATCAGACATTTCTTGATGTAAATGGTATGTAAGGTCAAATAATAAAACATAGCAATAACATGACTTTTTATTGAAAAGATTGGTTCACGACCCGAACATGACCCAGAACACAAAACTTTATAGAAGTCAGTGGGGACACAATCTTGGTGGTGGTGTGAAATGACTGTAGAATAGTCATTGTAAGGACAAGGAGGATGCTGTAAATAGGGTGGGGTGCAGGGACTCCTTTAGTTTGCTGTGACTGGGGTGGGTTATTTTTATTTAGTGTAGTTTTTTTAATGTAAAAAACTATTAAAGGTCCCCCTTCAAAGGCACTAACCAGCCCGACACACCAAGTAGAGGGGCCGGTAAGCCCAGAGTCAATGGGCCCAACAGCTGTCTCCTGGCCCTGGTGCATTACCAGCCCCATGCTCTTTGGCAGGACACCAGTCTCATCGGCACCCCCCTGGCCATTTATTATTCTAAATTAAACCTACACTTACAGTGTTCCGGGACCCAGATCTGCTGTGTTCGGTACAAACCCTAAACTTTACAGTTCGGGTTCACTCATTCCAAGAGTTATTCAATTATACAAAGTGGGCAAGATAGAGCAACACAATAAGGTCCAACAGATAGGGATGGATAGAGGGAAAACACAATTGCTACCCTGCTTTAGTGCCTTCATTCTCACATTTTATCTTCTGTTCATGCCTGGTGCAGTTACATCAAAACCTACCTGTAATCAGTTTTTGAATTTGTCCCCCCATCTATACTGCTCATTCAAATCTTGCCGGTGCCAACAGCTTCACCTGTTTTCCACTGACACCCTGATCTCAGCTGAGGTGTGAATGAACACATTTGCTAACATAACAAAATACACAATATTAGTTCAGCACCTCAGGGACATACTTTTATCACAAACAAATATTCACTTTCAAAAATGCCACAGAATGTGGACATTCCCTTTGAGTTAAATAATAAAAAACACAGAGCAAAAAATGTACAAGAAGGCTAAAAGTTCTAGGTATATGGGCTAGCGAGTTGTCATCATACACAGTATCCCACGGTGCATGCACTTCACACAAACATGTGCAAGATAATCCTCCACTGATAGTGCAAACTCTTACCAGCTTCAGATCAATAAAGCACTTGTATGTAGTGTGAACAACATTGTTGAATCTTCAAATGACGTCTGCATCAGATTCTATATTTATCAAACAATGCTCAGACCATATAGCCGCTTCCCATTTATAAAGCACTCTTGGATAAATTATAACGCCGTTGGTGCAGCTGCCAAGAACGTCTGCCTCAGATAATATCCTTACTGAGCAGAGCTCAGATGGTATAATCACATAGACATATGGACAAAAAAGGCAAAATATAGTGTAATTCTGCAAAAACTCCGTAGCTTTAATATAAATAATCCAAAATGCACTCACAAAAACAGTAGAGAAAATCAGCTTTACAATACAATCACGGTCTCACCAGTCCTGGAATCAGACGGTCACCATAGTCCAACAAAAGGCCAATGCCGTTAAAAAACAGGTTAATAACCGAAATCTGGCAAATCCTTATTCCACCGCTCGCCACCGCCGATGCGTTTCGTCGCCACAAGGCAACTTTAACTAGGCTGGTGGCGCGGCAGAGCGGCGGAAAGTAAATAGAAAAGAGCCCGGTCACGTGATCAAGGTCCTCCGGTCACGTGAGACACGTTTTGAAATTCCATTTAAAACTCTAAAATCTCATCAAACTTACAAATAAAAAAGGGAAGTGTAATGCCACCAAAAACATGTGTTACCTATATAATTGTAAGATGTTATGATAGGTTACTTCCTCCCTCTGAGAGCGTGGCCAGAGACTCTCCAGCCCGGATAGAGCGCAGCCTCAGACATCACTTAAAAAACAGCAGGGCTCAGCGACCAATCAAAAGCAGTTGTAAACGGTGACCTAGCAACAACTAATCAACACCATACTGTCAAATCCCGATGTCAAGGGAAATTCAAATACAGGCGGGGACAAACGCGTCAAAGGTTGCAACTTAAAAAATAGCATTCTCCGTTATGGCTTACATTAGAAAAAGAAGGTAAAAGAATAAATTAGTGCTGATGACAAACTACTATCTGTCGCACTGGTCAATATCATATATATATATGTCATTCCCTTTGAGTTATATATCAATATCAATATCATTCCCTTTGAGTTACTTATCAGAGACTGAAACACACATCCAGATTCTCCCCCATTGACTTGAATGTTGCATGCAGATTTGGACGCTATTTTACCGTAATACAAAATGATTTCTGTGGTTTCATATTTTGCAGAACCCCCTCCTGTAATTAAAGCTTTAGCTAATATCACTATCAGTCCTGGAAAATCAGCAGTGTTGACCTGCGATATTAAAAGCAATGTTGGCTACAATGTAACATGGCTGAGAAACAACATTGATTTAAGACACACTGCCATCTCTGGAATTCACTTAATGAGCAACAATTCTCTAAATATAAAAAGTGTAAATATATCAGATGAAGGGGAGTACGTCTGCTCTGCAACAAATGAAGGTGGAACAAGCAAAGCCTCTGTCATTCTTACTGTACAAGGTAACATTTATTATCTCTGAGCCCCCTCACTTGTATCAACACGTCTTATTCATAATTGTCTGAAGGAATGCTGTTTTGTACATGAAACTTCCAATGATGCATAGAGAGTTGTTAGTTAATATGTGAATGGTGAGATGAGGGGTAGATATCTGTGGCTATATCTCTTGGGATGAAAATCACGAGTGCAGTTTTGTGAAATCAGTAAGGGATTTATGTGAAGGTTTTTATTCATCCAGGTTGTGATGTATCTGTAGCAATAAATCAAGACAATTGGACTTGGACTGTATTTAGCTTGAAGACATTTCACTAGTAGACCAGTTTAAAAAGTACGGTGTGGCTATGCCTCACATCATTCTTCGTCTGTCATTGCCCTGCGTGATGCTGCCGTGATATGCTGATGGTGCCACGATTAAATGGGGGAGGGCACCAACTGGTGACAACCAGAAGTTTCCTACATTATTTTTTAAAGGGAATGTAAACCCTACAGCAATAACCAGGTGCAGACAGCTCAAAGTTAAATTAAAAGTTTGCCAACCTTTCATCCCCATTTCTCCTTTAAATTCTATTTAACCACAAAAAAGTAGTCTAACATCCATTCTGTCCCTTGGAGCTTGCACTACGAGCATGCCTGGCAAGTCACATTGGTCCTGCAGCTTTCTCTGACCACACCACAGCATGCTCAAGACTTGCACCATAACATGTCCTTTCCAGCTCAGCCATGACCCATAAACTGAAGCGAAGTAAGCTACTTTGCTTAAAATACATAAGAATTTGAGATGCTTTATAATAGCTTTTTCCCTATCAGGTTGTCCATATAGGGACACTGAAAGTACTTATGCATGGGATTTCCTAGTAGCCAGAGGTGGGACTAGAGCAAGAAACAAACTGTGGATCCTCACAAATGCAGGTATAAGACCCGGACAGGCTCTGGCCCCCCACTTCTGCTCATCGGAGAAGTATCAGATAATTATCTTTCCTTCGGGTGGCTAGAGTTGGCTAAGGTCCAAGTATCCACCGCCCCCTTGCAGACAAAAAATTATGATGCCTAACTGACTGGGGTAACACCTGACAGTGGGGCAGCAGATAGTTCCAGTTGTGAGGGCTGTTACGGGTCTCGTCCCTTTGGATCCATGCTGGTCTCGTGGCAGTAGTCAGGGCACCGACTAAGAAGCTTACAGGTCCCCTTCTTCAAAGGGCACTGAGGCTTAAGAGTGGGCCAGCATTATTTATTCATTTGTTTATTTATTTTCTTCCCTTGCTGTGTTTTTGTGGCATTGGTGCCTTTATTTGTAAAAAGTGGTGTGGCTGGTTCCTGGGAGGAAGTGTTGTCACTTCCCCTGGGCTTTGTTCACATGAGCTTACGTGGCACATTGGGGCATCCTCTGATTCAGATAGAATTAGTGCTACGAATCAACAGAGGGATGCCGTTGATGAGATCATTCAGGCCATCCTGTATACCCTTGGTTTCACTCAGGAAGAGAACATGGTACCTTTTGAGGATAAAAGGATTCATGAGACCTTTCCTGATCAATGTTTTTTGAGGTAATGGGAGAAGCCAGATAGTACTCAGTCTATCCCAAAGTCTTTGAATATCCGCTATCCTTTCTCTAAAGGGGCCCCCAAGAATTGGGTACATTTGAAATGGATGGGCCTGTTGCTGGATTGGCTAATCATATTGTGCTTCCCACGCCTGATAGTACATCCAGGGGATGTCTTCAACAGGAAACAGGACACTGTTGCGCACCACTTATTTCCGGGAGATGGCACGATGTCAGGAAGAAGTTAGGGGTTTCTCTATCCAGGTTCTGGGCATTCAGACTGTCCCATTTGCCGGAACATGTTACCACACTATGATCAGCAGTCTACTGTCTACCTCTGGCCGGAGTTATCCCTTCACTATCTCCTGGGAAAAGGAACTTTGGGCTGCTATTTAATTTGGGACAGCATCTACAGGAGGCACATCAGGGGGCGTCCCATACCTCACCCAGCCTTCAGCCCCTTCTTGGCTTGCAGGAAGAGGCAAGTAATATGGGATTTGTAGTATCTATTGGTCACCTCACATTTCAGCTTACTCCCTCACTACCTGGGATGCCTCCTGTGGGTGAAATTATACATAGTTCAGAACTGACTATTTTGTCAGGTACCCAAACTATGGAAACTGCAGGAGAGCAGGGTGAGTTGGCACTCCACGTTTCTGTTCAGTGTGAGGGACTGTTCAGGCACAGCAGCAGGGCATAGAGGCTGATACCTCTCCCCCAGGAACTACTGGTATTTACAAGGGTTGCTCCTGTGACCCTGCGATTCCATTGTCAACAAGTGTAAACCTTCCCCCTACTATTACTGCTTCTTCAACTAATGAGAAAGTTTCATTAGGATGCTCATATTCAACCAAGATAAACAGGGTTGGAAGACGAGATCAGTCTGACCCATAGACAACCTTTTCTGCCAGGCAGACTAGATCTGCTGCCACAAAAGCCACTGCTTCATCCCTTTTCACAGTCGCAGGCTTTGATAGTGTATCTATTCAGTCCCAGGTTCCTCTGGTAGTGGCCACTTTGATTCGGGCCAGAAACACCTTTTTGACCAGGATATACTTTCGAACATGGCAGGGTTATTTTGCTTGGTGTGAATCTCGTAATCATTTGCTTTGCCGCTTTTCCATCCCGCGCGTATTAGAGTTGTTGCAGAAGGATTTGGATGATGGCTTACAATTAAACACTTTTAAGAGCCAGGTTTCCACCTTGGCCATCCTCTTTTTGCGCAAAACTCTTTAATCTGCACATTTGTGCAGGGGGCTGCTCATGTCCGGCCTTCTCGAAAGGCACCAATACCAGCCTGGGATCTCATTTTGGTCATCTTGTCAGTCTGCAGGGTTTCTGGCAGCTTTGTCTTTCAAATCACCCTTCATAAGCTTTCATAGAGACAAGGTAGTCCTACAACTGTGGGAGTTTTTTTTGGCTTTTCATTTAAATCAGGACATTAGGGATTGATTAGGGATGATTCAGAGACAGATACGCATGGACTTTCGCATGTGTCTGTGTATTTTTTTTGACTGTTTGGCTTGTTTTTTGGTTTTTACGTTACTTTTTCCATACGTATGTTCGTTCCCGCTAACGCGTATATGCGCTTTCGATGGATGGAACGAAATCTGATAATTTGCGTTAGTTCGGATAAGTTATGGATCTAAATCGGATAATTTGCGTTAGTTCAGATATTGGGATAGGCTTGCGTCTGATTCTGAGACCTGATTGCCGATGGTCCACGCCCTATAAAACAGTTTCATTTCCACTCCACTTAACGGGACCATTTTTGCCTCGGATTGCTATTGTTGTACATGTTTTGCGGCTATGTGGAGGAGTATGAGCGCCTTCAGCTCCAAGGCATTGCATGTATCACACACACATTCTAAGTGTCATTTGCTTACTGTTGAATCAGACATTAGAAGTGAGCATATTTTAAATGTCTCTACAGCCTCACATTCCCAGCAGTGGCAGTCCCCAAACCGTAGGGTGGTCCCCCAAGCAGAGGTCGCCCACCACCAAAGTAAGTTGTAATGTAAATATTTGGAGTATGTGTAAAATAACATCATCACCAATCAACCTAAATTCATTGTCAATGTCATTAGCATCTTCCTTTAAGACAATCCTTAGCATAATGACATATGGCCTCTTCCTTTAAGAAATGCCTTAGCATAATGACATATGGCCTCATGAGTTAGCGTGCAACCTAATAATCATTCCATCCACAGCATGTATTTGCAGAACAATAATTTTAATTTCTTTTTTTTACAGACACCGCACATGCGAGCTTGGCACAAATCAGTGCCACAGTGTTTCGGTTGGTGGGCGAGATGCAGGAGCTGCGCGATTCATTGGGGACCACAGATGAAGAATAATTATCTTGGGCCTGCCATTGCTTTGTATATAGTTTTATTGTTTTAAAATGTTTTTAAAAACTGTTAATATTTTTAAAGTTTTTACATTTTTTACACCAAAAAAAATAAATGTTGTACTTGCAAACATTTGCAAACCTTTTCCCCCCAAAAAACGGCAACAAAAATTGCCAGTTGCTAGTAAAAAAAAAAAAAAAAAACGAAAACTTGTTTCTGTGTCATTTTCAGTTCAAAATACATGCATTAAGGGTTGGTTACAGGAAAATGTAGGAACAACCCAAAATTTTTAAAAAATGCACAAAATGAAGAATGAAACCGCAATGTGATTTAGGTAAGCATTAAGGGTGCAAAATGAAGAAGAATGAAACCGCAATGTGATTTAGGTAAGCATTAGGTGCACAACATGAAGATTATCCAGACCGCGATGTGATTGAGGTAAGCATTAAGGGCGCTAAATGAAAAAGATACAGACCGCGATGTGATTGAGGTAAGCATTGTTGCAGAAGTGAGTTATCAAAATATGGAGACTAGCACATTAATGAGTTAATTTTGTTGTGTGCAGGCGTAAGGTCGTTAAGATTTCCATCTGGAGGTTTAATTATAAAAAAACGAATTCAGAATCTAAACGTAAATCATTCGTTCGAGGCGACATTGGAAAAAGGCAAAAAATGGAAGCCTACGTTGTTTCATGAGTAACCTAAACGGAAAACGAAAGATGAAAAATTCTCGTTGGCATACGAACGGACGAACACTTTACTGAAGGCTTGCGATGCATGCTTAGAATAACTCGTACATTCATATGCAAGCGGGAAAAAAAAAAAAAAAAACAGAACGACACAAAAAAACGAAATTCTTTTTTTGTCTCTCTGAATCAACCCAATTGTTCTGCCTTCTTATTGTACAAATACAGTTCATAACGGATTTTACATTCCCTTGATTTAGTGCATGCACTAAAATATTATTTGAGTGCCACAAGATCTGTGAGAACAGATGCACTGTTTGTGGTTCCTACTAGACCCAGGAAGGGGTTGGCGGCTGCCACACCCAATATTGGTCGCTGGATCAGACAGGTCATTTTTCTTAAGCTAAGGGGAAGGATCCCCCTTTAACAGCTCCCTCTACCAGAGCTGTAGGTGCACCCTGGCCTTTTAGCACCAAGCTTCTGTGGATCAAGTGTGCAAGGCAGCCACTTGGTCATCTGTCCACACTTACTTCTTTTTATAAGGGGGATGTCTGAGCATCGGTGGTGTTTGAAGGAAAGGTTCTTCAAGCAATGGTTCAGTCCCCTACCAGGGTCTGATCTCTCTTTCTTTAATTTTGCCATAGAGATATGGCTCCCTTGCACAAATCACTCTTTTTTGTTTAACAAGCTTACACTGATAGGGTGTCCTGTCCTTAAGGATTCTGCTTTGGTAGGTCCCATGGGTAAGTACTTTCGGTGTTCCTGTATGGACAACCTGACAGGGAAATTACCATTTTTGTACTTGCTTTGTAAAATGGTTTCCCCTTAGGTGTCCATATAGGGTCTGCCCACCCAAATACTAGGTTACTGTGTCCATTTCCTATGCCCTTTGGTCACTACTGCTTTTGTACTGGGGAGGCCAAGGCCAGCCGTGTCTTATACCTGTGTCGGGGTGGATCCATAGCTCATTTCCTGCTCTTGTCCAGGCACTGGCTACTAGGAAATCCCACAAGTATTTTTGGTGTCGCTATATGGACAACTAAGGGAAAACCATTTACACGGTAAGTACAAAAATTGTGGGAATAAGATGGGAGGAAGTTATTGTGGACCTGAACAGGGACTTTAAACTGAGTGCGATCTAGTGATAATGGGGGTAATCCAAATGGAGAGTTTGTACCGGTGCAGGAAAAAGTGAATGAGCTAGAAAATCGCTCTCCATATCATTTAGATAACCTTATCGCCCTATTTGATGGGTGAGCAAATAAGATGTTTTAATGAACTACATTCTGCCGGAGTTAGTTTATCTTGTTAAAAGCAAAATGTTGCTATGTTCAGTAAGAAAGTTGAGCCAGTCTGCATAAAAAAAAGAATCTATTCCTTTTTTGCTTTGTATTTAGATGTCAAGAATACAATAAAGAGGCAAAACAAAGTCAGTGTTACCTAGACTGTGGTTGTATTTTAAAAGTGTAAAAAAAAAAAATAATTCTAGGTACAATACACATAGAATTTGTTTTTGATACTTTTGAACTATAATCACGCATTTGGCAAACTTTCTTTGGTGTGCCTCTTCTTTATTGTATTCTTGACAATTACACTGAGGGGATTACCCTTGGATAGTAGGTACCCTGTACATATATCTAAAGTTTTATTCTCTTTGTATCTGAAAGGTGTGCTAACCATACTGACCATTTATTTGTTTTGTATTTAGACCCACCGAGGGTTATTGTAGAGCCCAAAAAGCTAACTTTTACTAAAGGTTCAGGAATTAAGTTAAAGTGTATTGCAACAGGGTACCCTCTGCCACAGATTGTATGGATCCACAATGACATGTTTCTCACTTTTTCTAGCAGGTAAGGTTTAAGTGTTTTATTTATTACTTTCTGTAAAAATACATTTGCACGCTAAAGGTTTGATGGGCTAAAATGAAGGAATTCTTATAGCAACCCCCCCTCCAAAAAAACTGATATTTCTGGTAAGTCGTGACAATACTATAAAAGCCTTTTATTTGAACCCTCTCATGATGTAAAAGGAGTGCATTTTTTTTCTAAACACTGAGGGATTTTGTGAAGCCAAAAAAAATGTTGGGGGGGGGGGTGTTGCATACCCCTCTTCTCAAACTTTTTATCTAGATACTTTTCTTCTCTCTGGTGTTGTATATTTTTCCTTCTTCTTTTGTTCCTCACATAGCTGCCTCTCCAACCACACATAGCTGATTTTAAAACCCTACAAAATAAAAAGTAAAAAAGGTAAAAACTCACCTGACCCCTTGATCGATCCAGCTGGGTCTTCTCTTCACTCAGGGGGCATCCAACATCCCCCCAGGGCTCTTCTGGCCTCAGGAGACGGCCCAAAAAAGCCCCCCCCCCACTACTGCCACTGACATCAGTAAAAAAAATTTTACTCACCTGCACTCACCTTTCCGGCACTCTCTTGCCGCGTCTTCGGGCAGTGACTGCTTCCCCAGACTTCCAGCCAGCTATTCAGGAAGTGCACTGCAGTTCACAAAGATACTGTGGATACTCCTGCTCCCCTTTCCCTATGCTAAAGCTCTCTAAAACAGTGTTTTATGCCATGCATTAATATGAATGACATAAAGTACCAATTGGATGCGAGGCCATGCATGCACTGGTACCGTCTGGAAGGTTAGTTTATCAGGGGGCCAGCGGAACACCCTGAATCAGTATGCCCCAGAGACCTATTCAGAGCAACAGAACAAAATAAAAACTTAAAGGAGCAGTATCGCGAAATTTGCATTAAAAAAGATAAATAATTAAATAGCCACACAATTGCTTCTAACATGTGTATAAATAATGTGGCGATAGAAAAAAGGAAAAAATATATGCCTTACTTTTAAATTGTATAATGACAATGGCTCAGTCCATTTGCTGAATAGGGGGATCTGCTGGGTTGTATTTAGTGAGCTGCTTCATTTAGCCCACTGGTCTCCTAGCAACACTTTACCTCAGAGGCTGACACTGTAATCAGTGGTAACGGCTGTGTGTGTGTGAGGTGCTGCTTTTGTTATGAGACCAGGTGACTCAAATGTGTAAAATCTATACAAAATAAACTAAACTGACTGAAAAATAACTGAAATTCTTCTTTGAATAACTGTGCAGGAAAATCTAAAGGTATTAAAGTGGAACAAAACACTGAGTGGCCGACCCTGAAGTCTATAAGACCCCGCCATTGACCTTCCCCCTTGGGCATTCTAAATCAGGATGCCCAATGTGTGAAACAACCCCTGGATAACCACAGATCCCCCCATTTTTCTGGCGCGCTCACGCAGATAGTCATTTAGACAGGCCGGGCGGCCAGGAAGGTTATTGCTCAGACTCCCCATCTGCGTGCAAACAAAGCTGATTGGATGAGAGCCCACGCATGTGCTGTGGGACCGGGAAAGGTACGTTTTCACAGGCGAACTTGGGGATTTCACATATCAGGGGCCAAGTCGGGATGCCCCTAGGGGCACAAAACAAAACTCCAGATAGTGAAAATCCTGGGTTGGGCTTTGCTCAAAACACACAAAGCTGAAAGAAAGATCATATTGAAAAATGTGTTGAGAAAAGAGAGAGAAAATGGTAAACTGAAAGATTCTGCAGCAGAGCCAACATGAATGGAAAACTGTCAAAATAAAAAATGTTTAGAGCAAAAAAACAGGATGTAAACATAAAAATCCAATTCTGAAATAAAATAACCCTGGTGAGTCTGAGATTCGAATCAATGATTCTCTGGTTCAAAGACACTGAATTTACACATCAGCTAAATGACTTCCACAGCTTTTCTCTCTGTTTTAGATATATGAGTGCTGGCCAGGCAATGTTGCAATGTTGTTATCTTATGCTGGACAGCTGCCAGCACTGCACAGCTGATTACTTTGTTACATTGTTTCCCCCTCTCCTCAGCGTGGAACAGGCCAGAGTGTCGGGCTCCGACACTCAGCAGACATAAACATGAGCTATTAGTCTCCAGCTGCACAACACACACATCATTTTTTTCTACATTTGTAATTCTTACTCCAACACTTTTACTTATATTCAAAGTACCATTTAAATATAAGTCACCAAGAAAAATTCGCGATACTGCTCCTTTAATGTGGACTTTAACTATCCTGGTAATAAGTCCACAATAAGTTTTTATTTTGTTCTGTTGCTCTGAATTGTTATTTGCCCCTCTCGGGCAAATGCTGGCCTGTTTGTAGGACAGCATTGCTTTTATTAGATCTTGGTTAGAGATGAGCGAACTTTTGAAAAATTCGATTCGACTGATTCGCCGAATTTTCCGACAAAAATCGTTTCGACCCGAATAAATTCGCGACGAATCGCTATTAAAAACGGCTATTTCTGAGCCTCCTACAGCCTCAATAGGGTTGTAAACCATTCAGCCTTGCTGTAACACGCACAGGATGCGTGCTGGGTTAGTTAAATAATACTTTTAAGAAATATCACATACAGATCAGAGGCATCGCTAATAGAATCGCAGAGCGGCACAATTGCAGAGAGTTGAAGTGGCATCACTATGAGGGGCAGAAGGAGCCCAAATATACACTGGAGTTGGCTTCAGGAGCCCAAAAATTGGATGAATCACACCCTGGAGTTGGCAGAAGTTGGCAGCAGCAGCAGCAGGAGCCCAAATATACACTGGAGTTGGCTTCAGGAGCCCAAAAATTGGATGAATCACACCCTGGAGTTGGCAGGAGTTGACAGCAGCAGCAGCAGGAGCCCAAATATACACTGGAGTTGGCTTCAGGAGCCCAAAAATTGGATGAATCACACCCTGGAGTTGGCAGGAGTTGACAGCAGCAGCAGCAGGAGCCCAAATATACACTGGAGTTGGCTTCAGGAGCCCAAAAATTGGATGAATCACACCCTGGAGTTGGCAGAAGTTGGCAGCAGCAGCAGCAGGAGCCCAAATATACACTGGAGTTGGCTTCAGGAGCCCAAAAATTGGATGAATCACACCCTGGAGTTGGCAGGAGTTGACAGCAGCAGCAGCAGGAGCCCAAATATACACTGGAGTTGGCTTCAGGAGCCCAAAAATTGGATGAATCACACCCTGGAGTTGGCAGGAGTTGACAGCAGCAGCAGCAGGAGCCCAAATATACACTGGAGTTGGCTTCAGGAGCCCAAAAATTGGATGAATCACACCCTGGAGTTGGCAGGAGTTGACAGCAGCAGCAGCAGGAGCCCAAATATACACTGGAGTTGGCTTCAGGAGCCCAAAAATTGGATGAATCACACCCTGGAGTTGGCAGAAGTTGGCAGAAGCAGCAGCAGGAGCCCAAATATACACTGGAGTTGGCTTCAGGAGCCCAAAAATTGGATGAATCACACCCTGGAGTTGGCAGGAGTTGACAGCAGCAGCAGCAGGAGCCCAAATATACACTGGAGTTGGCTTCAGGAGCCCAAAAATTGGATGAATCACACCCTGGAGTTGGCAGAAGTTGGCAGCAGCAGCAGCAGGAGCCCAAATATACACTGGAGTTGGCTTCAGGAGCCCAAAAATTGGATGAATCACACCCTGGAGTTGGCAGGAGTTGACAGCAGCAGCAGCAGGAGCCCAAATATACACTGGAGTTGGCTTCAGGAGCCCAAAAATTGGATGAATCACACCCTGGAGTTGGCAGAAGTTGGCAGCAGCAGCAGCAGGAGCCCAAATATACACTGGAGTTGGCTTCAGGAGCCCAAAAATTGGATGAATCACACCCTGGAGTTGGCAGGAGTTGACAGCAGCAGCAGCAGGAGCCCAAATATACACTGGAGTTGGCTTCAGGAGCCCAAAAATTGGATGAATCACACCCTGGAGTTGGCAGAAGTTGGCAGCAGCAGCAGCAGGAGCCCAAATATACACTGGAGTTGGCTTCAGGAGCCCAAAAATTGGATGAATCACACCCTGGAGTTGGCAGAAGTTGGCAGCAGCAGCAGCAGGAGCCCAAATATACACTGGAGTTGGCTTCAGGAGCCCAAAAATTGGATGAATCACACCCTGGAGTTGGCAGGAGTTGACAGTAGCAGCAGCAGGAGCCCAAATATACACTGGAGTTGGCTTCAGGAGCCCAAAAATTGGATGAATCACACCCTGGAGTTGGCAGAAGTTGGCAGCAGCAGCAGCAGGAGCCCAAATATACACTGGAGTTGGCTTCAGGAGCCCAAAAATTGGATGAATCACACCCTGGAGTTGGCAGAAGTTGGCAGCAGCAGCAGCAGGAGCCCAAATATACACTGGAGTTGGCTTCAGGAGCCCAAAAATTGGATGAATCACACCCTGGAGTTGGCAGGAGTTGACAGTAGCAGCAGCAGGAGCCCAAATATACACTGGAGTTGGCTTCAGGAGCCCAAAAATTGGATGAATCACACCCTGGAGTTGGCAGAAGTTGGCAGCAGCAGCAGCAGGAGCCCAAATATACACTGGAGTTGGCTTCAGGAGCCCAAAAATTGGATGAATCACACCCTGGAGTTGGCAGGAGTTGACAGTAGCAGCAGCAGGAGCCCAAATATACACTGGAGTTGGCTTCAGGAGCCCAAAAATTGGATGAATCACACCCTGGAGTTGGCAGGAGTTGACAGCAGCAGCAGCAGGAGCCCAAATATACACTGGAGTTGGCTTCAGGAGCCCAAAAATTGGATGAATCACACCCTGGAGTTGGCAGAAGTTGGCAGCAGCAGCAGCAGGAGCCCATATATACACTGGAGTTGGCTTCAGGAGCCCAAAAATTGGATGAATCACACCCTGGAGTTGGCAGGAGTTGACAGCAGCAGCAGCAGGAGCCCAAATATACACTGGAGTTGGCTTCAGGAGCCCAAAAATTGGATGAATCACACCCTGGAGTTGGCAGAAGTTGGCAGCAGCAGCAGCAGGAGCCCAAATATACACTGGAGTTGGCTTCAGGAGCCCAAAAATTGGATGAATCACACCCTGGAGTTGGCAGAAGTTGGCAGCAGCAGCAGCAGGAGCCCAAATATACACTGGAGTTGGCTTCAGGAGCCCAAAAATTGGATGAATCACACCCTGGAGTTGGCAGGAGTTGACAGTAGCAGCAGCAGGAGCCCAAATATACACTGGAGTTGGCTTCAGGAGCCCAAAAATTGGATGAATCACACCCTGGAGTTGGCAGAAGTTGGCAGCAGCAGCAGCAGGAGCCCAAATATACACTGGAGTTGGCCTCAGGAGCCCAAAAATTGGATGAATCACACCCTGGAGTTGGCAGGAGTTGACAGTAGCAGCAGCAGGAGCCCAAATATACACTGGAGTTGGCCTCAGGAGCCCAAAAATTGGATGAATCACACCCTGGAGTTGGCAGAAGTTGGCAGCAGCAGCAGCAGGAGCCCAAATATACACTGGAGTTGGCCTCAGGAGCTCAAAAATTGGATGAATCACACCCTGGAGTTGGCAGGAGTTGACAGTAGCAGCAGCAGGAGCCCAAAAAATGGCCTAAAGACATAAATATGTTTTGCACCATTTGGAAAGTGTAAAACGTGGCACCATGCTGAATCTAGTCGCATGCATCAGGCATTGGTGGGTGGAAATCCTGGCTGATCCATCCCTGATTCATTTTGACAAAGGTGAGTCTCTCCACATTTTTAGTTGACAGACGAGTTCTCCTCGCCGTAACTATGGCCCCCGCCGCACTAAACACCCGCTCAGATGGCACGCTACTTGCCGGGCAGGACAGCTTTTCCAGGGCAAACTCTGCTAGTTGCGGCCACAAATCAAGTTTGGCTGCCCAGAAGTCCAGCGGATCCTCAAGGTGTGTTGGCATGGTCATGTCAAAGTATGACATGACCTGCTGGTTCAGGTCCTGCTCCAGGTCTTCCTGCTGCTCATGAGTAGCCTCACTATGCGGGTGTAGAAAGCTACTCATTAGCGACTGAAGACTGAGGCTGCTGCTGCTGATGGAGCTTCTGCTGCTGCTGCTGCCAACCCCCCCAGCGGCCATGGCAGTGGAAGGTGAGCGCAGAGGTCCCCTCGAGTCAGACCTGCGAGAGTATGGACCATGGCGCAGATAGGCATCGGCCAACTGCCTACGTAGAATGTCTTTGTAGTAGTTGAGTTTGTCCTCCCTCTCGGTGGGTTTAAAAAATGCCCCCATTTTGTGCCGGAAGCGAGGGTCCAATAAGGTGGACAGCCAGAAGTCATCCCGCCGACAGATGGAAACAATTCTGGGGTCACTACGCAAGCACGTGAGCATGCTTCGTGCCATTTGCGCAAGTGACTCGGATGGACTACCTGTCTCCATCTCCACTGCATACTGCCACGGTGTGCCCGGGTCCTCTGTCTCTCCTTCCTCAAAAACCTCTAGCTCCTCTGGCTGCTCCTGCTCCTCCTCTCCTGTCCGCTGACTAGATAAACCAGCCATTTCGCCAAGCCTAAACTGTGTTTCGCTGGGCAACTCCTCCTCCTCCTCTTCCTCCTCCTCCTCCTCCAGTTCAGCTCCAAGGGGGTTCATGTGGCCGTAAGATGTAAACGCCATGTCTCCAGTGCCCTGACCAGCCATGGTTTCCAACATGTGCTGTAGTACATGAAGCAGTGGAATCACGTCGTTCATCCCGTAATCCTGCCGACTGACAAATAAAGTGGCTTCCTCAAAGGGCCTGAGCAAACGGCAGGTGTCACATATGAGCTGCCACTGGTTGACATTGAAGTTACACAGGGGAGTCCCCCTATCTGCTTGGATCATCAGGAAATCCGTGATGGCTTTTCTCTGTTCATATAATCGGTCCAACATGTGAAGGGTGGAATTCCAACGGGTGGAAACATCGCAAATCAGACTATGTTGGGGGATACCATTCTGACGCTGTAGCTCAAGAAGGGTGTGTTTGGCGGTGTAGGAGTGGCTGAAGTGCATGCAAAGTTTCCGTGAAGTTGTTAGGATGTCCTGCAGATGGGGGGAACACTTCAGAAACCGCTTGACAACCAGATTGAAGACGTGAGCCATGCAGGGGGCATGGGTCAGGCTTCCTTGGCGCAGCGCAGACAAAATGTTCTTCCCATTGTCGGTAACCATGATTCCCATTTTAAGTTTTCTCGGAGTAAGCCATGTTTGGATTTCCTGATGAATACATTTAAGCAGTTCCTCCCCTGTGTGACTCCGTTCGCCAAGACAAACCATGTGAAGCACTGCGTGACACCTCCGTGCCCTGCACACATGGTAGACTGGAGGGGCACTGAGACTTGAGCCTACAGTGGAGGGTGAGGAGATGGCGGAGGATGAGGAGGCCGAGTCGCACGGTGTCACAGGCCCAATGGGCAGAGAGCGCGGAGGCCGAAGCGGCGTGACCTGTCCAAGTTGCTGCTGCAAAGGGACCACATTCACCCAGTGGGCCGTAAACGACATGTACTGCCCCTGATCGTAGTTACAGCTCCAGATGTCGGCGCTGCCATGTATTTTGCTACACACCGACAGGCTCAAGGACTGGCCCACCTTCTGTTCAACAAAAGTGTGCAGCGCTGGTACTGCCTTCTTGGCAAAGAAATGACGGCTTGGGACTCTCCACCTCGGCTCGGCACAAGCCATCAGTTCTCTGAAAGGTGCAGATTCCACCACCTGAAAAGGGAGCGACTGCAGCACCAGCAACTTGGACAGGAGCACATTCAGCTTCTGCGCCGTAGGATGAGTGGGCGCATACTGCTGTCTCTTGGACATGGCTTCGCTGATGGATTGCTGGCGGGATGCATGACTTGGAGGAGGAGGAGGAGGAGCAGGAGCGACAGAGGATGGGTATGACGCACAGCTGCCTTCGGCTGAGGTGCTGGAGCCTTGGCTGGCAGAAATTGGGAGCTCACTTGGTGAGGAAGCAGACTGGACCACCCCTTGGGAGCCTCGGTTCTCCCAGGTCGTTTTATGGTGACGCATCATATGTTGACGCAGGGCCGTGGTGCCAACATTTGGACCCTGGCCACGCTTCACCTTTTGCCTACATATCTTGCATGTGGCCATGTTACCCTCCTGCGGATGCCTCAGGAAAAACTGCCACACTGCCGAGTAGCTACTTTTCCCACCCCCTGGCCTCACTGATTCACTGCTGCTGTTGCCAACTCCAGGAACCCCTGCTCCACTACCTCCCGATAAGGTAGACTGCCGCACAGCAGGTGCTCTACCCCGGCCCCGGCCCCGGCCGGCTCCAGCCTTTGGAATTGTGCCCCCATGCTGACTGCTACCACTTTGCTGCCTCAGCTGCTGACTCCGGGGCAACCTGCACCCCTCTTCTCCTGATGATGACGATGAAGCCCCTTCATCACCCGGCTCCCAAGTGCGATCGGCTTCATCGTCATCATCATCATCATCACCGGGTTGTGGCTGTACGTCACTGATGTTCGTGGATTCGTCAACAGTGTCTGGCGCAGGAGCTGGAACGCTCGCAGCACCCACGACACTGTCCACATCACTATTTGTCTGCCTAGCTAAAGAAGCCACCTCCATTTCTTGGCTGGGCAGTAGCTGCTGACTGTCCTCTATCTGATGGTCCTCCTCACTAAAGAGTGGAGCTGAACCCAAAGCATAGGATACGTCGCTGGGGGAGGGAACGGCGTAGGCCAGAGGCAATGGGAGGACAGGGACTGCTCTCGGGGCATGCCAACTCAGGGTTGTGTCAGAGGAACCTACCGACCCTAGACTGGGGGTCTCAGACGTAAGTTGTGATGATGTTGTTGATGAGCGCGTCAACCAATCTACCACGGCAGATGCGTTACTGGTGGAGACCCGACCGCTAGCAGATACTGGCAGATTAGGTCTCTCAGCGTGACTCCTGCTGCTACTGGCCCCCAGTCTGATGCGAGCTCTTCCTGCGGAATCTTGGCCTCTGCCACTCCTCTTTTCACTTCCAGGCACTTGTCTGCCCGACATAGTCTAACTGGCGTGGTAGTAGGTGATATTTAAAAAAACCCCGGGCAGCGGTGGGTCTATATGAAACAGAATATAATGCACACCAAAAGTGAGCAGTAACACTCAGCCTCCAACAGGCCTGCTTAGTGTAAATAAGAGAGCTGCTTAGTGTAAATAAAGAGGGGTATGCTATGTTACAGAATGGGATGCCTCAACAGAAGTGCACCTGGCAGGCAGCAGTAAGCCTATGCCCAGCAAAAGTGTCTTATAATATAAATATAATAAGAGCAAATGCTTATATGGTCTTAAACAGAGGCTGCTTTAGTCACAGAATGGGATGCCCTGGGCAGGAATCGACCTGGCAGGGTCCAGTAGGGCTTTGGCCAGCAAAAGTGTCTTTATCAGGCCTAATTTCAAATATGATAAGAGCAAATGCTTATATGGTCTTAAACAGAGGCTGCTTTAGTCACAGAATGGGATGCCCCGGGCAGGAATCGAGCTGCCAGGGTACAGTAGTGCTTTGGCCAGCAAAAGTGTCTTTATCAGGCCTAATTTCAAATATGATTAGAGCAAATGCTTATATGGTCTTAAACAGAGGCTGCTTTAGTCACAGAATGGGATGCCCCGGGCAGGAATCGAGCTGCCAGGGTACAGTAGTGCTTTGGCCAGCAAAAGTGTCTTTATCAGGCCTAATTTCAAATATGATTAGAGCAAATGCTTATATGGTCTTAAACAGAGGCTGCTTTAGTCACAGAATGGGATGCCCCGGGCAGGAATCGAGCTGCCAGGGTACAGTAGTGCTTTGGCCAGCAAAAGTGTCTTTATCAGGCCTAATTTCAAATATGATTAGAGCAAATGCTTATATGGTCTTAAACAGAGGCTGCTTTAGTCACAGAATGGGATGCCCCGGGCAGGAATCGAGCTGCCAGGGTACAGTAGTGCTTTGGCCAGCAAAAGTGTCTTTATCAGGCCTAATTTCAAATATGATTAGAGCAAATGCTTATATGGTCTTAAACAGAGGCTGCTTTAGTCACAGAATGGGATGCCCCGGGCAGGAATCGAGCTGCCAGGGTACAGTAGTGCTTTGGCCAGCAAAAGTGTCTTTATCAGGCCTAATTTCAAATATGATTAGAGCAAATGCTTATATGGTCTTAAACAGAGGCTGCTTTAGTCACAGAATGGGATGCCCCGGGCAGGAATCGAGCTGCCAGGGTACAGTAGTGCTTTGGCCAGCAAAAGTGTCTTTATCAGGCCTAATTTCAAATATGATAAGAGCAAATGCTTATATGGTCTTAAACAGAGGCTGCTTTAGTCACAGAATGGGATGCCCCGGGCAGGAATCGAGCTGCCAGGGTACAGTAGTGCTTTGGCCAGCAAAAGTGTCTTTATCAGGCCTAATTTCAAATATGATTAGAGCAAATGCTTATATGGTCTTAAACAGAGGCTGCTTTAGTCACAGAATGGGATGCCTCACAGCAGACTTAAGATCAGTTCAGTATATATGCACAGTTAGTTACTATAAGCAGCCTGAAAACGCTAACAAAGGCTGGATGAAAAAAAAAAAATCTCCCTGTCAGCCAGCTCCGTTTTTCCTACCTTTCCCTGGCTTTCTGTCTGTCTCCTGTCTGTCTCCTGCCTGTCTCCTGCCTGTCTCCAGCCTGTCCCTGTCTGTCCCTGTCTGTCCCTGTCTCCAGCCTGTCTCCAGCCTGTCTAACTGCCTCAGCTACACAGCGTTCTGTCTGTCTGTCACGAATGCAATAGAGAAATGAGGAAAAGCAAGATGGCCGCCGTTAAATACCGCTGTGTGACGTCACCGGGCTTGCTGGCTGCTGATAGGCTGCATGTGACTGCCCCAGCTTGCACTGGCGCGGGATACATGTCCAGACATGTCCCGCCCGCCATCTTAGAATGCCTGTAATGTAAATGAATGGATGTTAAAGGAAAACTTCGAGTGATCGAATCGCGGGGAAATTCGGATTCGATCCGAATCGAATTTTTCCTGAAATTCGGATCGAATCCGGGTTCGTCCGGATCGATTCGCTCATCCCTAATCTTGGTAATTAATGTCATAAAAAGTACTGAAAAGGAATAACTGTTATTTTTCATGTACTCAGTGCTACTATGTAATCTAATATACAAAAAAAGGGCAAAATTGTAAAACGTGTGTCTGAAAAGCTTGAATATGTATGAACCGCTACATTTTTACACTTTCCTTTCACTTGCTGTTTATGCCATTATTTTGCACAGGTATGTCATTACTGAAGATGGGAGCTTTATTATTAAAAGTGTGATACAGAAAGATTCAGGAGTCTACACTTGTCTGGCTACTAACATTGCAGGAACAGACAGTCAGACAGCTATACTTCAATACATTGGTAAATATTAGAAAATGATAAAATATTAAAGAAATATCACACACACCATTAGAATGTCAAAATTACATTTACATATTTTTATTAACAACAACAGCCAAAGGTTTTTATTGTATGTTCCATGGGACCATAAGCTGCTCTTTTTGCTGTCTGCGACCTCTTTGGGTAGATCTTTCCTTGGTGCCTGTTTAGAAGTCACAGGAGGTTTACCAGAAAATGTTTGGATACCATCATGTTTTTTTTTTTTTTTTGGGGGGGGGTGGGCAGTCACAAAGTATGGGGCCTATTGTTTCACCAACTTATTTTTCCACACTGTGGTGCCTATGGTCTTCCTCTTTGATTCACTTCCTGTCTTGTCACTTGTCATTGTGTCTACATTGGGGTCACAGGTATAATTAAAGGGTAAGACCCCTTTTGTGAACTTCAAATCAGGGGTGCTCTCAGCACGAGACACCCCACTTACCTTCTACCTGCTCCCATGCCACACATGTGGAACACCCCTGATCTAGGTATAGGGCAGTCGTGGTTCAGAGGTACGGGAGCAGACTGGTGACCAGAAGGCAGGTTGGAATCCTGGTCCTGGGAGATGACTGAAGTGCTCTTGAGCAAGGCGCCTAGCCCTCCAACTGCTCCCAGGCAGCCCACCGCTTTGGGCATGTGCACATTCACTGCATGGATGGGTTAAATGTGGAGGAAGAATTCCTATGTCTGCACAAGCATACAATGGCTATTTATGCCCCCCCCCCCCCAACAAAAAAAACTGGGGTCTGACGGTTCCTTTAAGTGGTTCTAAACATTCAGAACTTAATTTTAAAAAAAAGGAATTGTGGGAGATATTGTTTTAGCATGAACAACAATATTATGCAAACCTGGAACAGTACTGGTCTTGTGATCTCCTTCTGTGTCTCAAATGATGCAACCTTATTTCTGAGCCATGACATTATCTTCCTTCTATCTCATCACACCTACAGGAAAGCAGTTCTCTTGGTCTATTTGTGTAGAATATAGGAAGGGGAAAACTGACATTCAGGGGCATAGCTAGAGAGGTTGTAGAGGTAACAACTACATTAAAGCCAATGTGGCCCGGGGACATTGTATCTTCCCTAATTTATTCAAAAGGTTGGCACTCACATGATATGGCCCCATGTACATAAATGTGGCACCATTTGTTTTTGCTGTTTTAGTCTTAAGTAATTGTATGCAATTTCGATAAAACAACGGGACAATAGTTATTGTACAAGCTATGACTGGTCCCTATTTAAACCAGGTCTTAAAGGGGCCACAGCACTCAAACCAGTTAGCTTGCTGACCAGCCTACAATCTGTCTCTAAACTAGGTTAAAAACAGGGGGCTCGGTCACACACATCTGCAGAAGTATGCTTAAGCTGCACCACCAGCGCCAAGGTGCCCCTGTGAGGTGCAGTCCTAACTCTAGTACTAATTCTAGTCTCTAAGAGCCCCATTTGGGACATACAATGCAATAGATAAATTGGGAGCAGGCTTACCTGAGGTTGCCCTAAACCTCAAGTGCAAGCCATGGGGTGGAAGGGTCAAAGACCTTGCAATACAGCCTAGACCCCACACTCCATGTGCTTGCACAAATTCAAAAGAAACAAAAGTGGGGTGGCAGCCGCTCAGACCATTTTATAACTAACCAGGGAGGTGCACATTAGCAGGGCAATTAGAATACAAAGTCTTAAAGGGGCCACAGCACTCAAACCAGTTAGCTTGCTGACCAGCCTACAATCTGTCTCTAAACTAGGTTAAAAACAGGGGGCTCGGTCACACACATCTGCAGAAGTATGCTTAAGCTGCACCACCAGCGCCAAGGTGCCCCTGTGTGCAAGCACATGGAGTGTGGGGTCTAGGCTGTATTGCAAGGTCTTTGACCCTTCCACCCCATGGCTTGCACTTGAGGTTTAGGGCAACCTCAGGTAAGCCTGCTCCCAATTTATCTATTGCATTGTATGTCCCAAATGGGGCTCTTAGAGACTAGAATTAGTACTAGAGTTAGGACTGCACCTCACAGGGGCACCTTGGCGCTGGTGGTGCAGCTTAAGCATACTTCTGCAGATGTGTGTGACCGAGCCCCCTGTTTTTAACCTAGTTTAGAGACAGATTGTAGGCTGGTCAGCAAGCTAACTGGTTTGAGTGCTGTGGCCCCTTTAAGACTTTGTATTCTAATTGCCCTGCTAATGTGCACCTCCCTGGTTAGTTATAAAATGGTCTGAGCGGCTGCCACCCCACTTTTGTTTCTTTTGAATTTGTGCAAGCACATGGAGTGTGGGGTCTAGGCTGTATTGCAAGGTCTTTGACCCTTCCACCCCATGGCTTGCACTTGAGGTTTAGGGCAACCTCAGGTAAGCCTGCTCCCAATTTATCTATTGCATTGTATGTCCCAAATGGGGCTCTTAGAGACTAGAATTAGTACTAGAGTTAGGACTGCACCTCACAGGGGCACCTTGGCGCTGGTGGTGCAGCTTAAGCATACTTCTGCAGATGTGTGTGACCGAGCCCCCTGTTTTTAACCTAGTTTAGAGACAGATTGTAGGCTGGTCAGCAAGCTAACTGGTTTGAGTGCTGTGGCCCCTTTAAGACTTTGTATTCTAATTGCCCTGCTAATGTGCACCTCCCTGGTTAGTTATAAAATGGTCTGAGCGGCTGCCACCCCACTTTTGTTTCTTTTGAATTTGTGCAAGCACATGGAGTGTGGGGTCTAGGCTGTATTGCAAGGTCTTTGACCCTTCCACCCCATGGCTTGCACTTGAGGTTTAGGGCAACCTCAGGTAAGCCTGCTCCCAATTTATCTATTGCATTGTATGTCCCAAATGGGGCTCTTAGAGACTAGAATTAGTACTAGAGTTAGGACTGCACCTCACAGGGGCACCTTGGCGCTGGTGGTGCAGCTTAAGCATACTTCTGCAGATGTGTGTGACCGAGCCCCCTGTTTTTAACCTAGTTTAGAGACAGATTGTAGGCTGGTCAGCAAGCTAACTGGTTTGAGTGCTGTGGCCCCTTTAAGACTTTGTATTCTAATTGCCCTGCTAATGTGCACCTCCCTGGTTAGTTATAAAATGGTCTGAGCGGCTGCCACCCCACTTTTGTCCCTATTTAAACCAGACCAACACCATTACAAGAACCAGTTCTCATATGCATTCCTCCCCAGGGGCTTCAGGTGAGTCCGCAACCCCCAATCTCCGCTGCTGCTTCTGCCTGTAGACAAGCCCCCGTTTACACCTCATGGAACACAGTTGCCCTCAGGACTTAGGACGTGGACTTACAGGGTGAAGGCAGATGAACCAGGAACAAGACTGGGCAGAAGTTGGGCTGGCTCGGGTCATACATAGGAAAAACAGTCCTTCCGATTCGGGGTTTCAAGGGGATATGCAGGAGAATGGTCGAGGGTCAAGCTGGGTTGTCAGAGGGTTCGTGGTACATATGGGTAGACAAGCTTGAGGTCAGGCAGCAGTCGGCAACAGGTAATCAGAATTTAACAGTGGTACTATAACACCCAGCAAACACTATAACTGGCAATGCATTCTGGGAGAGGCCTGGCTTTATGTGGCCATTGGCCAATCAGGACCGGAGACCTGAGTCAGCGTACCGCCTTAACCCCAGCAATAACTGCGGAGACACTGACCTACAATAACTAGCAAAACATGGCCATAATGGAGACAGCACGCCTACAGGTATTCCGGGGATGCGCAGCCATACTGACAGCCAGAGCACAAAGAGGAAGCTGAAACGGTGACACTACCCCCCCCCCCCCCCCCCCCAAATTGGGGATTCCAGACCCTCCAAGGCATTCTAGCAACCAGAACTGGTTTGGGCCTAGTGGATGGGTAACTGTCATATTCATCAGAGGTATCTGTCCACTGATCACTGTCACCCTCAGCCTCTTCAGGAGACCAGACATGACCGGGCTTTGGTGCAGTGGGACAGGTTTCATCCTCATCTTTGGAGGTAACAGTATCACTCCAGGCTTCAGGGGAATGCAGCTGATGAAATGGCTTACTGATTCGAAGTACAAGTTCCCTCTGAGCCAAAACTGGAGTTTCAGGCCTGGAACTAGGTATCGGGGAGTCAGGCAAGCCGGTTACAGCCACTGGGAAGGCTAGAGACTGGGGAGCCAGTCATGGGCAGGCAAGTGACCAGGGCACAGGCACTGGGCAGTTGGAACTGGTGATGGCAACAATCACTTTCTGTTTTATAAGTGCTTGTTTGCTTGTTGTTTGGGTTTTTCATCACCTAGCAACAAGCAAGGGGGCAGGAGAGGGACACATGGCTACACTTATCTGCTCTTTGCTGGTGGGGTGGAGGAGAGCCACATGCACAGAGTGTGTGTTATGGATATTTAAAAAGGGTAGGCAGAAGACGGAGAAGCTAAATGAGGAAAGCACATTACATGACTCACAACTACACTGCACAGATACACCTACCCACAAGAAAAATTTAGACCGAGCCTCAAAGCGGACCGAAACTCACATTTTTAACTAGCATCCTCTGAATTGCTGTCCCCATAAAGAGCACCTTTTGCCAGTTTTTAATGCTCCTGCTCCACTCTAATCCCAGATAATTGCACCTGTTTTAGCTTTAGCGCTCCGCCAACTCCATTCATTGCCACTGTTATGTGTGGCAATGATGTCATTGCCCCACCTATGCAATGGCTGGTCCACAGCTTTGGTATGTGAAACGGTGAGATGCACTTCAGCATTCTGGCCAGTAGGTGGGCCCTTGAGAATAATGGGTCTTGTACATAGGCCACTCCCACCTGCAGGCCCGAAACATGTGTGACTTCCGACTCTCTGATCTGAGGTCTGTGAGAGAGCCCACAAAAGTAGACTTTGAATTTAAAGCTACATTGTTTTTCATCTACTTTCAATCTGAACCCAATATTCTTACCTTATCCTCAAGCTTCACAGGATATGCAGCAGCGTAATTGACTGGAACTCACCAGCGGCCAATTGCATGGCTGCATTCTCAGCAAGGCTTGAGGACGGGTATTTTCAGGTTAAGAGTAAACGTCTGCTTTAAATCTCATAGTGGACTAAATTTTTGAAAACTGATGTAAAGAAAACTCAGTGGTAACCAGTATTCAGCTCTGTTAAATGGGAAGCAGCCACGCAGGTCATGGTCATGCTTGCCTATAGAGCAAGGGGTTGCGGCTGGCTATGTGCTGCCTCTGCAAAATGGCTGCACCTGTTGCTGGAATTGCCGGGGGAACATTTCTGGATTCCAGATTAAGTAAGCCCCCAGTCCTGCCTAAGCACCAGGAGAGGGAGCCCAGGGTGGGGGGTGATTTACCAGGAGACTTGACTTTCGCTTTTAAGTGGACCTAATGTGAAAGAGAAACTTTTTCAATAACCCTATTTGGTACAGAAAAGATTCTACCTGACCATGTATGCTTGGCTGCCGCACTTCATGGAATAATATGTTTGAGAGTTTTTTTTATAGGTATTTAACTGTTTTGTCACTTCTGTTTCAGAGGCTCCTGTCATAACTGTTGCCAGAAATAAAATGTTAGTAGCAGTAGATACAGAGACCATAATGGAATGCAAAGCATCTGGGATTCCAAAACCCCATGTTGACTGGTTTAAAGGTAAAATGCATATGCACACAGTTTAGATATATGGGCATTGTGCTGTGGTTTGGTGGTCATTTAATTAAAATGAATTGTGAGCTGGAAGAGTCAAAAAACAGTTCTTTATTAATAATTGGCGAGGCTCACAAATTCTAAATTCTGAAACAAATATCAATGGAAAAACTATGGACCTCATCTGTAACAATACCCCCTTGCATGTGAATTTTGCTTCATCATATCATTACCATGAACATTGTCAAGGGTCAAGTCAGGTGTAAAAGGAGCACTTGTAACCTCCTTTTTTAGCACATGTTTTGCACCTAGTGCTGAACCAACTGCATTTTATTGAACTTGTACCATGAGAAACTGAAGTTCTTAACTGAAGAACAGTAACACATATTGAAAATAAAAAAAGAAAAAACATGGCCTATTAAAACTCCCCCTACTTCTATCATATTCCTCATGTAATAAACAATAAAAAAATAATACCTGTGATACGAGATAAACTGTTTTGGAAGTAGTGGAATTAGCCAAGAAGCAACACATACTCTGTATTAAAAGAGTTAGAGGCTGATTCATTAATAGCGGCAGGTAGCGACAGTTGAGCGACTGTAGCGGCATTTTCAGAGCGCCCGCTAGTAGTCGCTGTGCTTGCCCGTTGTTCGGTAGTTGATAGCGACTGAGTCGGTTTGCCGTAATGTTGAATATTGGGTGAGGAGTCGCTATTTGACAGGTTCCCCGCTGTATGGGAGCGCATGATAGCGACTGGCCATAGCGACCGGCTCTCACCATATTCATTAAAAAATTACGCTCAAAAAATTCTTGCGTTGTAAAATGCATGGTTAAACCCCAGAGCGCTGGAGGCGATTTTGGAAACCAAAAAAAAAAAGTTTTTTAATGAATTTAGTAATATGAATACATTAATATCAGACCTGTAATATCAATTCTGTACATTTTTTTCCCTTAAAAAATTATCTAAAATGGCAGAAGTGGTCACAGAATTTTTCACATTTAAAAAAAAAAAAAAAAACATTAATAACAATTAATTATGAATATTTAAAGATTGTTCCATTGAAAATGCATTGGAGAGCGCCAGGTAGCGAGAGGTCATACCTGGCGCTGTGGGCTGAGGCTGGAATAATGATGAATGAGTGGCTATATGGCGCTATCTCAGTCGCTAAGCAGGATTGGCTTGATAAATGTGTGATTGTGGTGGGGAGCCGGCGTTCTCGTGGCGGGGCCCGTCATTACCGGCCGCTCACCAGTCGCTACCTGTCGCTATTCCTTCATAAATAAGGGCCTTAGTTTAGAAACGCTGATATAATGTACAGTAAATTGCTTCCATTTTCATTTTAGGTTTCTAAATGGGTGTACTGAGGTTACTGTGGGTGCAAAATTCTATTATCTCACTGTCCCTCCCATTCCTTTTCCAGACAATCTCAGAAAATAAATGCTAATAATTACTAGTACTCTGGTATGGGACTTTCATAACTTGAAAAACAAAGACCCCCTGCTTTCTTAACAGCATCGCCAAGTCTAAATATTATATAGAAATGAAAGGGTTAAGCTGGACTGTTACCTTGTGAGTGAGTAGGTTTTGTAAATGGGTAAGGTGGGGTGCCCTTGTTCCCCTTTTTTAAAACTCACTTATTCTGTATTATTATGGTACTGTTGTAGTAACTAATGTGCTATTGATTTTTTTAGATGATGTAAACCTGAAAACATCCTCACAGCATGTAATAAATCACAATCTTGGATCACTAAAAATTGAAAAAACACAGTATTCTGATGCTGGAGAGTATATCTGCGAGGCACAGAACGATGCTGGAAAATCAAGCGAAAAAGTGACCCTTATTGTTGGTTGTAAGTCTGTATCCTTCTTAAAAAAGCTTACTACTAAATTGCAGGTAAAGTGACATTACCAAGAAGAGACATTAAAGTTAGGTCAGTCTGCGATTTCTTCCCAGATCCTAAACCAGTTGTGTGAATTGTTGCTCTCTCAGCTCTTTCTAGCAACATGCTTCTTCCAGATTGCTATACGTATTGCAGGTAGACAAACGTGATGGCCTAGCTGCTAGGCTTTTTAGAAGAAAGACCCTTTCATTTTATTGAATTGACTACAGTGGTATAGTGAAGACTCAGACTGGCTTAGGCCTATACAGATACCTGGCCCTGAAATTATACTCTACCTCATACTATGGCATTAGTGAGGTATTAGTTTTGAAGTAATATTGCTCATAAAAGAGGTAAATGTGTTACTAGGATAATGAAACCAAGATAGTTCTTACCCTTACATGGTCCTTTGGCCTAGCAACTCCAAGAACGCTATTGTAAGTTGTGCACATTTTTTAAACAATTATCCCATGGCCCTTTTTAATACCAATTTATTTTTTTTGCCTACTCAAAGCCTTTCAATGATCCACCAGGAACTTGGATAGTAGGAATCAACCTTCCTCTGGTATTTTCAGCCATAAATGTATATAAAGTGTAGGATTAGAGTGGTAAAGCCAGAATCAAGTGTTAGTGAAGGCTGTGGCCTTCTGGGAGGGTGGGAGAAGCGTTAGAGTCGCTACTGCAGGTGAATGCATCCTCAAGATGCAATGTCAACATTTTCCTGAGAGAACCGTACTCCAACCTGATCTGCGGCTACCTTTACTTTACCTAAGCCTGATTTGCTGCTTAAATACAAAAATTGTCATAAAGGGAGAGAGTGCCACTCTTACTCAGATTTGCATAAGAGGCCTGACCGGATGTCCAACTGTACGTGTTCCCCTAAAGCCACTCTGTGGCAATAAGTGACATAATCTTATTAAGAGGGATTAAAATTCTACAGCACTAGCAGCTTATGATTTTACTTCTGAAAAAAGTGGGTGTAGCATTTGGATCTGTAATGCTGCATGATAATCAGCTCTCTACACTGACAGCAATGTGGTGAATCTGAAGGTGGGGGCAGAGAAAGGGCGGGAGGAGGAGGCAGAGAAGGGGCTGGAAGAGAAGGTAGAAAAGGGGCGGGAGGAGGAGGCAGAGAAGGGGTGGGAGGAGGCAGAAAAGGGGTGGGAGGAGAGAGGGTCCCGCTCTGCTGAGCTAATTGGGCAGACAGGATGTAAAAGAGAATGCAGACCCCGATATCTCATCCATTTTAGTCCAGTTTAGGACAGTGCAAAATGTAGCCCAAAGCAATGGTATAACAATTACCTTTGCCTGCTGTATCACTTTAACACCATGCAGATGTTTGGAATATCCGGCAGATTCTGCATTGTTAAACATGCATGGCAGCGGCCATCTTGCCACACATGAAGAATCTGATTCTGAAAAACCCAGGTTTCTCAGTCAATATTTTCTCATAGCTCTTTGCAATCATCTCTTATTTCTAGCCAGAAGAATAAACCTTCAGCTGTAATGACTCATCTTTGAATAAAATACATTGTATCCCCTGGCTAAGTGCTTTTGCAGCGGCAGTGGCCATATAGATACATCTCCCCTCACACAGTGCTTTTGCTACATTAGAAGATGTTGAGAAGCTTGCCTGTCATTTTACTGAGGCATATATCTCTCACAATTTGGTGTGAATTGCTGCTGGCACAGCCACTCCCTAATTCTCATGTGTAAGCAGGAATATCAGGTGTGTGGCAAGATGGCCGCCCCCATGTAATTCTAGAGTGGTTAATCTTTTTGCCATTCCACAACATCTGTATGGGGTTAAGCCCTCTAAAACTGCTTATGCCTCTTATCATAGGGAGAGAAGCAATTCACTACACTTTTTTTTGACTGGAGGTCCATAAATGTAGTTATATTTGGTATGTTTTATCTCCAAATAAACTTGTTTCTGCAGCTGCTCCAGTATTTACACTGAGTCCAAGTGATGTAGCAATGGATATTGGAAATGATGTGATGTTGCCTTGTGCAGCTGAAGGATTCCCAGAGCCAAAAATAACTTGGAGAAAATTAAATGGAACATCCGTAATATTAAAGCCACACCAGAGGACCGGAACTCTGCAGATCACCAGTAAGTCTTATCCTGATGGAAAATTTCCACTGCTGTGGACCTTCTCATCTCATACCATACTAAACATTTGCATTAAAATCCAGTATTAAAGCTGGAAATGGTTGCAGCTGTAGGCATCACCCAGCTGATCAGTTAAGAACCCACTCACAAGAGGACCTTCACCCAGGTCTTGGCTTGATTTCCCCCTTTGTGTTCCTGTTACACTATAGTTGGCAACATGACTCACTGGTTACTATTGCTCATCCTGTCCCATTTGATTGCTGGCAGCTGACATGGCAAACCAAAGCAAAATAGTATCAGAAAGGAATGAGTAAGCTATGCATCTATAAAGTAATACACGGCATAAATCGTCAACATAGAGATCGGGAGTGGGAGAATCCCCAGTCTTCCTGCAATCTTTGGCACACTCCTGCCCTATGTGAATGGATGGGCGCTGGAGCGCATCACAGCTGCAAGTACAAGTACTGCAGCAGAAATATTTATTCAATCCACTTGCTGGGAACTGCCAGATTGGTTTCTTGCTTGCATGATTTGCTATTCAGTAGATTAACAAAGCAATGTTATTGGGACTGTGTGGATATTAATAGATAACTGCAAGTACTGATAAGACACTGAGACCCCATCCCTCTAATGGGATATTAAACTGCAAATATTGTAAATAGTTATATTCAATATATATTATATCACTTCTAATGTTATCAAGCTTGTGTAGTGTGTAGACATGTTCTCCTCATCTGCCAAGGAAAATTACTAGTATGTCCATTGTATATATATGGCGAAAAATAAACTGATTACTTATTATATTTCTGCTGAATGGTATTAAGTGGCTTCCTGCAGCAGTGAATGTGGCATAAGAAAGGGGCAGTTTCATTTATTGGTGGTGGCAACAGTGAAACCCTGTGCAGGACTGCAGATACTGGATATTCTATTGATAGACGCTTTACTTTGGTTACACTCCTTACTTTGCTGCCACCATCATGCCCCCAATGTAATGTAATGAAGCCTTATTTTTTCAGTCTGTAGTTCCTCTTTAATTGTAGTTGCAGTGTAATGGTGAAACTTGCAAGTTCTCTTATTTGTGAACACAACATTCTGGTGCAACCTTTGAGAATGGTCTTATACCATGTGATCACAATGTGGGACAACATATAGGTGACCAAAATATGGCATAGCCGCCTGATGCCCATCAAAATCAGTAAATGGAGCATCCTGGTTTAACTTGGATTATTGTCAATGCTTACTGTTTAACTGAGCAAAAGGGGTGGGAGTAGCTCCATCACTATTATTTATACAAAATCATAATCATTATTATTCAGGGCCTGGGAACCAATTTACCGCCCAGTTAAACCCTCTCATCATCCAAGTATTAAGCACCAAACATGTCTAGCCATGTGGAAAGACAGAGATTTGGTTGCACATATCTGCAGATACATGTGGAAGCAACACCGCCCCGACAAGGCACTCTGTGTTTAGTGTGGTCCCTACTCTTATTTTTGAGTCCCCAAAGTTGGGACATGCAATGCAGCCAGAGCTACTCACCTGGGAAGCTGCCAGCCTCCCTTTAGAACACTCCATAGGGAGAGATCCATATTGACTGAATCCCTCTCTGTGTGTGTTCATGGCAATTCAAACTGTTTAACTAGCAGACAATTTTATGCAGTCAACAGAATGGACGTGATGTTTCCTGCCAAACGCTGGTCAACATTGCTCACAGGAATCTCGCCTTCCAGGAACACCTTCTGCCGTGTCAACTACAGTAACCCTTGGCATCTGCCATAGATGACATATAGCCCAGCATAGTAGCTGATTGGAGGGCAGGTAGTTCAAAACTTGTAGGCCCTTCTTTGCTAACCACGTCCTTGTTCCAGGTCCATTTGCCCATCCTGCATTGCAAGGCAGGAGAGCATGCTAAAGCCAGATAGAGAACACGGTGTCAGGGCCTGAACTGACAGTACAATAAGGGGTGGAATTATTTGAAGGGCTGCAATAGACTAATCCTGTGGTAAATTTTTTAAAGTATTGACTGTTGTCGATTCGTGCCTTTTAGTAGCCCTTTCAGTTATTTTAGTGAATATAAAAATTGTTAATGTATTTCATGTTTATTTTTTGAGTGAAATATCAACTTTTGAAATCAGCTAATGCTAATTACTAGTGTTTGATATATATATTTAGTATTTTCTTATTTCTTTTAGATCTTTGGTTAGGCGATGACGGGCTTTACATATGTGAAGCTGAAAATCAGTTTGGGAAAATCCAGACTCAGGCCAATGTTACAATAACTGGGCTAGGTAAGAAAATGTCAGGGAACGGTAATGCAAATATACTTCACGTCAAAATAATAACTGTAATGTACATGTTCATCGTGTGACAGCAATAGAAAGTGGTATCTAAATAACTAAAATTATATTAACTTATTCCCTCTCCTTATCAGGTATATTCAATTATGAGCATGTAATAATAATTTGCTTGAGTTAGAGTACCTTACTTAACAATAATGCATACAGTAGATAATGATGTGCTTGAAAAAGTTTGCACAATTTACTAGGGAAATATTTTAAAATGAGAAAGAGTATCATTTTTAAATGTTATATACCAAAAATGATTAGAAAGATTAAAAAATATTTTAAGGAACCCTTGCATTTGAAATAAACCCCCAAATTCTAGTTTATTAATATTTCTGGGATTTGTTTTGCATTAGTTCATGTTCATTTCTTTCCTTTTTTTAATATTGATAACTGTGTTTTTTTCTGGGTTTAACCAATTTAGATGAATGCAGCCCTGGGGTCCAGTAGGTGTCTACTATTATCTGTAATGTCAGAACAGGTATAAATGTATGGGATTGCCTATGCATTATGGATTCTAATGATTACTTTCCTTAATCATCAGTTACACATATTTCCCAATTTCAAGGTAGATGTATACTAACCTTGCTTTGCTGATGCCCCCCCCCCCTCACATTCACTGCCTCCAGCCCAAGATATTCTTACCTGCTCCTCGTTCCCCCAGCTCTGTAATTGTTGGACGTTGGGCACAAGATCCGCACTGCTTTTGGCCACCAATAGAGTTCAGACTGTGTGGCAATGACAGGGCTGCATTTCGCTGGTGGAATGAGAAGCAGGTAAGATTATCACGGGTTAGTCATGATGTATGCATGGGGGGAGCATCATGCGCCCGTGTTGTTAAATTGCTTTTCATGAGCTATTGCAAATGTTTATGTAGTCATTTCTGCTTCTTTTGTTCAAATTCATTTGATTTTGACGGTTGTAAAATGTTCTTCTTTTCAGTCCCTCCAGCCATTGGAGAAGGTCCCTCAGTGATCAATGTTATTGAAGGCAACCAGGTTACATTGCCATGTATCTTGTTATCAGGGAATCCCATTCCTGTGAAACAGTGGCTCAAGAACAATGAAGTTGTATGTCGTATTTATAAAACTTGAAACATTATGAAATAAGTGTAGATATTTCTGAACAACTGAGTTTAAATGCTACTGCATTTAAAGCAGACCTAAAGTCAAAAGGGACATTCAGGATCCTCTGTTGCAACACCCTAGCTGCTTGTCTCCTTTTTCAGTGATGACCAAGCAGATTCACTGGCTGAAAGTACAGGCACACCAGTCATACATGCCTGGCGAGTGCAAACCAGTTGAGTAATTTAGCCTGTTCTGGGCTTTCTATGCTTAGGTATTGAACAGGGCATCCTGAACCAGGGTGCCCGATGGCGAGGTGGTTAACAGGTCTTTTTTTTTTTTTTTTTACATTTGATCTGTTTTAACTGCAAACATTTCCTACCTATCCAGGGGCTGATATTACTTGCTTTGGGTGTGTTTTAGCACCTAGTTATACCAAAATGTCCTCTACTTCATTTTAGTTTCTATAAGAAAAAGAGGATGCTTTTGCAGACAGAGAACTGTATAGAGAGTTATACTCTGGATAATGTTTTGTCTTCATTGTATGCTTTGCCGATAACTGTAGGTAAATTAAGCTGCAGAGAAACACTCAGCGCAGATCCATTGTAAGCATAGGGGAAATTAGAGTTAGAGAATAATAAATCAAATCAGTAGTTATGTTGCTACATTAAGCTGGAACAAAACCCCAGCTGGCCACCCCCCTGGGGCATCCCAAGTCAGAATACCCTGCTGTGTGACCCTCCCCGGGGTGCCACAAGGCTCACCTGCTCCCTCGCCACATCTTTGGACTGTGAGCGCGCTTCCACCCCAGTCATTCAGATAGGCTGAGGACGGGAGCATTTCCACTGCTGAGGATGCTGATGCTCTCACTCCAATTGCCATAAACAAGTGCCCTTTGCCGAACATTACATAAGCACGTCAAATAGATGTTCTTAGATGTTCTGAGTCAACAGTTGAGGAGAACTGAGTATTACATTGCAGTAGACATTTTCCCAAAATTATTTTCAGCTATTCAAATATATTTTAAAAATATGGTAATGTTTTCTTAATTCTTGAACCAAATGTTTCAATTGTTTTATTCAGCTTGTCTCCAACCCATATGTTAGCTTACGTTCCGATGGAAGCCTTCATCTTGAGAGTGTTCATTTGAAAGACAGTGGAGAATATGTCTGTATGGCAACAAATGCAGTTGGTACAAGCAAAAAAGTTACAACTGTAAATGTATATGGTAAGATATATAATGAAATATTGGGTAAAGTCTGCATAGCATTATAAAATCACATTGCATGTGAGCTATATATGTATGCTTTTTAAAGTTGACCTATCACCAGGATCTAAACTATCCTGGTGATAGGTTGTTCTCTCTTGGGCATCCCGCTGTGTAAAACCCACCAGATCACCCACACAACTCACCTTTCCCCCATTCCTATAGCACATGCCAAGGCTCTGGTCCAAGCAGCGCTTTCTGCCATGCATACTAATGCACGGCATAGAGCATAGTTTTGAGCAGAGCAGCTAAAGAGTGGGAGTGACGGCATCCTCAGTCTCCCTGCAGTGCGTGGCATGGTTCATGGTCCTATCTGAATGGCTGGGTGCGGGAGTGGGCCTCAGCTGCAGGGAGGCTGGGAATGCGGCCCAAGATAGCAGCATGGGTGTGCCTAGAAGGTAGGTGAATGCAAGTCTGTCTGGGGGTTTCACACAGTGGGGCATCCCAAATTGGGATGTCACAGGGGCACTCCAGGACCAACTTAGGGGTGATAGGTTCCCTTTAATGTCTGTAGTAAAATATATAATGAAATACTGGATAAAATTTGCACAGAATTATAAAAGCACATTGGATGTAAGTCCATTATGATATGCTATTTCATGTATATTGTAAGATTAATAAGGTAATATTGGATAAAGTTTGCACAGAATTATGCACAGAATTGTAAAAGCACATTGGATTGGAGCCATATAAATGATATGCTAATGGGGATACGCTATTTTTTAAATATTATTAGACACATAGATGCAGGAGTACATTAGGAGAGAGGGCCCTCCTCTTGTGTGCTTTCAATCTAATATAAATAACAGTATATCAGTTTGGTAATAATTGGTTATTGGAATTTGTTAGAAACCACTGTAATAATAAATAATATTAAAAACTATACATGTTTCGGGTCATGCTAAGAATTTAGTGAAGCAAGCTTAACTCAGGGTGCACATTTGGGTGTGGGTGTGTGCTTTTTCATTTTAACACACACAATGTGAAATAAAAATGTGTTCTAATCCCCCCCCAAAGAAAAATTCACCTGCACGAGTGATAAGGCATTTTTACAGGCGATGTACATAATTTTTCCCTTGGGCAAAGAATAATTGTAAAACTGTAACAGCACCCTATGGAGTATGCAGACAAAATGACAAACTCTTTAGGATAGCCCAGAGGGGTGCTATCACATGTGCAGGTGATTAGAAAAATATTTTAATGAAATTAAAAAGCTCACCTAGGTGCAGGCAGCAATTCACACCCAAATGTACATCTTTTGCATTACTCCCATTGAATTAGACTGCAATAATAGTGATTGTGCCATGCAGTTTAATATATAATTAAATTTAACAGTATTAAAAAATGTATATATTTTTTTAAAGAAAGCCTTACATATCTGCAAAAAAGACATCACAATCTTTTTAGACACACAATAGGTTATTTAAATATTTACTTTGAGCATCCACGCTCTTACGATCCGTTGGGTACATTTAATGCACTTCAAGCACAATAAGCTTCTTACTATTAAAATCGTTGTCTTTATTTTGTCTATATTTTATTTAGCTATACCTATTATTCAGCATGGACCACAGATTTTCAGTATAATTGAAGGAAATGCAATATATTTGCCATGCAAAGCCACTGGAGTTCCCACGCCTTCTATTATCTGGAAAAAGGTATTTATTATTTCCATTTAAAGTATATTTCCTGTGATATTATCATAGCAGTAGACAACATATAAAGCACTTAATGTGACTCGACACTTGACAGAAGAGGATAGATTTTATTCCCTGCCCCTCTGCTACCTTCCCCCCTGAGTTTGTTGGCCAATTAATTTCACCGCTAACTGACGAGCGGCCACCCCTCAGCTCTCTCTGTGAATGAGAGCATGCCCGCCATCATTCCCCTCCCCAGAATGTACACAGCCTGTTAATGCTGTGTGTAAGGCCGGAAGTAGGAGTCATCACACACTGCAGCGGCAACCCACACACAGCCAGGAAAGACCCACACAAGACTGTGTAAAAAGAGTATATTTTCATTAAAAATAACTACTTTGGACAAAAATAACAGTGGTTTGCATTGCGACGATAAATGGGAAACCATAAAATGATTTTCATGGCTTGGCTGTACAATGTCCCCATCCAGGCATTAAAAAAAAGCCTAAACTCATCTTTTGTCCCCCTGCAGCACCTCTGTGTGGTTTTGGTGTGCCTGCTCAGCTCTCGCGTTTCACTCATCTGTATAGTTATCGAGGGTGGAGATCAACCAATTCCGTCTCCAATGGCTATGTCTTTATCGCCAGCATCCTGGGAGCCTTGTCTCCGCCCCTACTTCATTCCATAAAATGGAAGGGAGGTGTCAATGCTAGTTCAGTGTGCCCCATCTCAGCATGCCCCCTCCATTGCAATGAATAGAGTAGGCATGTAAAGGGGGCGTGAAGCCAGCCTGATGGAGGATGGAATCACTGGTTCAGTAAGTAAGAAGATGGTGCTGCTGCATGGAGAAGCTGCGGGGGATGAAAAGTGAGCATATACTTTATTTTGTTTAATGCCTAGACAGTGACTTTATAGAATAAATAAATGTTACAATAATGTAGGACATCTGTGCTTACATACCTGACCCTTTCTGCCTAACTATTGTGAGTGGCTTGACCATTGGCCATTACCACTCTACTCTGTGGGTAGTGCTAGTGGCGTGGGGACATGACACTAGGCAAATTCAAGCACATGAGCACAATACAGTGGGGATCAAGGTCAATAACAAAAAGATCAGTGGATGGGCAGGCTCATGCGGTGCAGTGCTAAACAAGATTGGACTCACGGTGTAGCAGACAGTCCCAGGTTACAGCTTTGTTCTGTTAAAGAATTTTAAGTTAAATATTTTAACAGTTACATTCATTTCGGAAAATATTGTACTATGGCAAGCAATGGGGGCCACAAATAAAAATGGAATTAAACAAGATGTTTGGAGCAGGGGGTAGAGTACTAAGTGTCAATGTATCCGGAAAGTGGGTAGTTAGTTTGTAACCTGCTACTCACACAATGCAAGCCTGCAACTAGAGATTTTCAGTAACCTGTTGTATTTCCAAAATACGGCAGGTGATAAAAAATGATTAGTGCACAAAATCAGGTTTTGGCAAGCAGGACCCAAGATGATTGGGCTGCCTGGTTGTCTGTCTTAGTTTTTATGTACACCTTTTAATGTACAGTAGCAGCAGGCAGCTGCAGTTTCCTTGTGTAGGGAAGTCCTTTCCTTCCTAGCTCCCTTCCAGATTAGCAGTTTTATTGAATGTTATTCAATTTAACATGTAATTACAGATATTGGCCACTAGATGGGGTTTACTAAGAAATGCCAGAAATGCGAAGAAGAACAGTGGTATAGGCCTCCCGAGGGGTGCAACGTCCTAAAAGGTTCTAATAGTTGGTACAGCCCAAATCTATAAGGGACCTGGGAGCCCTCAGTTCTGGGTTAGAACATGCAGAAAACTGGTCAAGGAAGGACCTCTCTTTAGAAGGAGAAATAGGGCCTTGGATGTCTATCTAAAGGGATTATTCAGCAACTAACCGTGGACTGCAGTACTATATGGGAGGATTATTAAGTGACATTGTTGCACCCCCTATTCCTGGAAGGGAGGAAGTTTACTTGTTGTCATATTCCTGTGATGTTGGTTTGCCTTGTCCAGGGATGAGGTAACTGGCGCTGGGCATGTCTCTGTATGCAAGAACTGTAAGTACTGACTGCACTATTTCATGTGCATAGACCTGCAACTTGTCTGGGTATCCCCAAAGTGAGTAGTGCATGCGCGGTACCCCACTTGAGCCGGGCGGCAGCAGCAGCGATGCTGTTACACTTGTTTCCATTAATAAATAAAGAATCAGTTAGTGATCAGTCTTTTATCTACTACTGTTATATACAATTTGTAATATAAAATTTAAGTATATTTTTTTGCAGGGAGGGGAATCAATACTTCTAAACAATGATACATTAACCATTGAATCAGATGGAAGTCTGTTCTTGGCTACTCCAAGTGGGGAGGATTCTGGGGAATATTCTTGCACTGCAATAAATGCAGCTGGTTCTGCATCTCGTAAAGTCCAGTTAACTGTTTACGGTAAGCTGTGCATGGCTGAATCCTCACTGCATTATCTTTTTTTTTTCAATTCATTGTTTGGGGAGATGGAAAGAAAGGCTGACTTTTAGGTCAATTCATTTTTTCCTTTTACAGTGGAATGATTTTGATGATTTAGTTTTATTGCTGCCTTTTTTTTTCAAGAAAAAACTTTTCCCCTCATTATAATGTTATACCAGACAAAAGGCCAAGCTATTGATGTCTACAGTGCAGGAAAGAGGCAAAAGCTCCTCCACAAAGATTTGTCCTGGTTTAACCTAGTACTGCTGAATGTTCAGTTTTGAACCATGGTATCAGGACAGGACAAGATTATTATCATATATCATTATCATTATATCATATCATTATATATCATATATTATCATTATACATCATTATTTATATTACAAAAGACAAAGGGCCGCCATTGGTCATGTGACCTGGAGTCCTCTGGAGCAAGATGAGGACGTACATGTTTAGAGGGGATCCACACTCACTCTTCTAAGAATAAAGTTACATAATTTAAATAAAAGGCTGAGTGTAAATAGACATTACAGTCACTATCTCTCAGCTCTGAGTATGTCTCCCATGGTAACAAAAAAAGTTGGGACGCCAACCTAAACCAATAGTATACATGTGTAATTATTCCTGCTCATATTGTGTGCCACCTTCATTTTAGATTTGTTAAAGGAACATTCTAGGCAAAGGATAAAATAAACCTGCTTACAGTTTACCCCATGCTGTTTGTCAGGGATGGAATCTTTTAATCACTTTGAATTCCATTATAAACGTTATTGAACTTTAGCCTTTCTGCTGACTCAATGTTAGGGTCCCCTGTTTAAATTCAGTCCCCTATAGAGGTACTTGCAGAGCCGATGACACATCCTCCCTGAGAGGCCCAGCACATGGCAGGAGGAGATCACTTGGCCTTGTTAGAAAATGTAAAGCAGGCAAAAGGAAAACTGCAGCTCCTGCCAGCAGGGTAAATCGCTTTAAAGTGACCACATACCTCTTGAAATACACTTGGCCAAAGCACCTGCCAATACCCCCTTGGTGGAAATGGATATTTCCACTATTCGAATTGTCCTGGAACACTGATTGTTTTACTGTCCCTTGGTGTAATATGGCAGGCGATCAGTCATTGCATAGGCGTGGCAATGACATAATTGCCACACACAACAGTGGCAATGAATGGAGGAGGCGAAGCTTTACAGCTGAAACAGACGCCATTACCTGGGTTTAGAGTGAAGCAGGAGCAGTAAAAATTGGCAAAAGGTTCTCTCCATGGGGGGAGCAATTCAGGGGATCCTAGTTAAAAATGTGGATTTTGATTCGCTTTAATGTTACCTGATGTATGTGACCCTTTTAAGAAGTTGCTAAGTATGTCCACAAAAACATTGAAATAAACTGTGAGTAATTTATAACATTCTCGATTTTGACCTAACCTTGACCCCTAAACTAAAAAACATTTTCCTTAGATCAACCCCCCATCCTTAGCTAGCTTTTAACATAAACTTTATTCCTAACACCTACACCAAGAAAAGATTAGGCCCAACGTAACATATTTTACCCACACTAACAATAAATGCTTTGGTTGGTGTCAAGCATTACATTTAAAGCAAACCTCCAGAGTTCTGCTTGCACCCTCCATTCCAATGCCCAGTTCGTAGACACCCCCCTCCCCCCAGCCTAAGAACTAGGGGAGCCAGGAGAGGGCATATATAAAGAGACAAGGGACTGTAGAGTTTCTTTAAAGCCTCTGATTATTATGCAAATAACAACTGGGCTTCCAGCTTCCTTCCAATTTGTCACAGGTTTGCTTTAAAGCTGATCAAAAGTCAACAGTAGCCTCAAATGCATCATGGCCATCATGTCATGGTGTCATGATTTAGGGAATCCATTTGCTTAAAATTCCCCAGAAATACACCATAACCAGTAAATGGCAGCAAATTCACTCTTTCTTGTGGCACCCATGTCCATGTGGCTGAAAGGATTTTTATTGGCTGCCCGCAGCCACAAATGTGCAGTGGTGAAGAGAGTGAGTTGCATTGCCTAGTTTGTTCATTCATGTATCTGCGAAAGCTGGAGGCTAGCATATGTAACTACTTTACTAATACACCTTATTTGATGTTTTTTTCTGTATTATAGTTAAACCTAAAATCATAAATGCTGGATCAGGAAGCCTCCAAGATGGTTCCAAAGGTCAGATTGAAGTATCAGCCAAAGTGAATGATAATGTGGTACTTCCCTGTGAGGTCAAAAGTGTTCCGCCTCCATTTATTACATGGGCCAAAGAGAAACAACTAATTTCACCCTTTTCTCAGAGGTATAGTTACATTAATGCCTTTACTTCTAGTTTTCATAGGGGATCTATAGGCACGTACAAAAATAAAATTCAGTACCTCCCCTGATGCCTAATTCTGGTGATTGAAAACTTGTCCTGATGATTCACCTGTGGTCTTCCTGTCAAGCGCACTTAGGCCCTTATTTAAGAAGGGATAGCGTCAGGTAGTGGCTGCTTAATGAGAGGTAGCGACTGGTGAACGCCGGACACAGCATGCAATTACACATTTATCAAGCAGAATCTGTTTAGCGACTGGGATAGCGCCATGTAGCGTCTGATTCATCATTTTCACAGCCTCAGCGAACAGCGCCGGCGTTCAGCCTTGCACAGCGCCAGGTATGATCTCTCGCTGCCTGTCGCTCTCCCATACATTTCTATGGATGAACCTTTTCTTCTCTTTAAACTGGGTTTTTTTTTTTTTTTCCAAAAAATCACAAATAATTCTGTGACCTCTTCTGGCATTGAAAAAGCAGTTTTTTTTTACAATTTTTTCATTTTTTATATATTTCTTCAGAAATGACATTACAGGTCTGGCATTAAAGTGTTCATGTTACAATGTTGTTACAATGTAATTCCATATGTTTTCGCTTTGTTACTAGTTGATAGATGCTGGAAAACACACTTTAAACACACCGCCTCCTGCGCTCTGGGCTTCAAACAAGTATTTTTCAGCGCCTGAGTTTTGTGATGCTGTTTTTTTGCTGAATGTCGGTCACTATGAGCAGTCGCTAACATGCGCTCCCATACAGCGCTGTACTGGTCAAATAGCGACTCCTCACAATGTATTCAACATTACTGAACAGCGACTGAGTCGCTATAAACTAGCGACTCACAGCCGAGCACTGCGACTACTAGCGGGCGCTCTGAAAATGCCTGCTACAGACGCTCATCTGTCGCTACCTGGCGTTAATGATGAATCAGCCTGACGGCAGTGCCTGGTACACTGTGGCTGGAGCTGTGCTCTACAATCACTGTGGCTGTGCCCTACAAGCTAGGACAGGAAGACGGGCCCCAATTTACATGATGGGTACATTTGAAATCACCAAACTAGCAGTGTTGAGCAGTGAGAAAGGTGAGATGTGTTTATTTATCTATTTTTTGCCTACAGATTACCTTAAACTATATTTAAAGTGTTATAACATTGATGCATGTTAAATGTGTCAAGTTTTACAAACCACTAACTTATTTTTCTGCTCTTCCTATTACTCAGGGGTGTAATTCCTGTAGGGAATGCAGGGGGTGCATCCACACTAGGGCCCAGTAGGTCAGGAGGGACCCCATCATTCTACCTTATTTATCATATTTGTGCACATATTTGTGTGTTGAGTAAGAAAGCAGCCTATAAAGTAGGCTGAAATCATTTCTGGTGAATTGAGTGCTGTGGCCATCTTGTGGCTGGTGCTTGGACTGAGCTGGCAAGTGAGTGGCTATTGAATAGTAGTTCTAACAGATACTCTGGGCAGTTACCATGGCAAGGGGCACCTGGGAAAACTGGCAGATAAACCCAGGGAAATCCCTCTCTATATACCTCTCCTCCAGTGACGTATTTAGTAAAATGGGGTGGAATCCGTAGAGACAAGGAAAGAGATGAATTGAATGCAAAATAGGAAGATGAGGAGGACATGGGGAAAAAAGACAACACAAATAAAATAGATGTCAGGAATGCAGGAAAAAGAGAATGACAGGAACATGGGAATATGTGGAATAGAAACCACAAAAGTGAGAGAGATGAGGACAGAAAAAATAAAATGAGCATAGAAAGGACTTCCTTTTAATTAGACATCACAGGGGCATCTTGTATCTGGATGCCCCACTGTGAATGGGTATTTGTAAGGTGGGGAGTGTTCTCAGCCAGTCACACACGAGTGCTCTTATTTCAGCATTGCCTCTTTTGGGTAAGCTTGTGCTCAGCACGACAGCAGACAACAGAAGATAATGTCTTATGTTATTGGCTCAGAACTAGATCATCCCTCTCTGGAATGATTTTTGCAATGTTTTTTATGTTTTCATTGCAGGCACAGCATCCTCCCATCAGGATCAATGGAAATATTACGTGTTAAAGTTACAGATGCTGGATTGTATACTTGTGCAGCAACAAACATAGCAGGAAATGTAACTCAGTTAATAAAGCTCAGTGTCTACGGTATGTGTTTGTTTTTGTCCGAGACATTTAGTGTTGGGATTAAACCGGACCTTCGCCATGATTTATTGAAAAGCCCAAACCCTTAAAAAACGATTCCCCAGCATCTAAAATTGATATATTTTAAGTTTTTAGTCACTTACTTATTAATCTTTCCCCCACTGGGCTGCAACTCTGCTCAGGACTTTAGGATACGGGCGCGGCCATCTTGACTCAGAAGCATCACACTTACTGAGGAGAGGAGTGTCGGATAAAGTACAGGGGGCGGGTTATAGCTGTGCTTTGCTCAGACAGAGCAGAGCTGGGGTCAGGAAAAGGTCAGCAGTCCCAGAATGCAGAGCGTCACAGTCAGAAGGCACTTCCTGTTTGCAGGCTGCCTGTTGTTCCATGAGCCGCCATCTTGGATGTTTAAAGGCTCATAACATGCAGTAGGTACAGGTAGGATGATTTTTAATGTGAGCAATCTGTATGTACAGGGTGTGGGAAACATATAAGATATGCTATTATTCAGGGTGAAGGTCCGCTTTAAAGATCTTAAAAAATGTCTTAAAGGAGCACTATTGGGAAAAAATGACCCAACAATAAAAATCCATATAAATATACTGGATGGTGGCAGGAGGGGTCAATTATTCACCTGGCATCAAGAAATATCCAGCCAGGCTTGTTTACTTCTTTTAAAGGAAGGAAGAGGAAATCGGGGACGGCAGGTTCTGTCACCCCTAAAACACTCAAACCTGTCACCCTTGGATTTTATCTCTAGCAGAAGAAGAACGCTACAAGCTTAGCAGGAGTTTTATTGAGTTCAGGTGTATAAGTGAGCTGATGTGTTTATACTTATTTTTAATATTACACAATTTTTGATAGAGCTCCTTTAATTGGCATTTAAAATGTTTTAGTGAGTCTGGTAGTAAAGCTACACAGACCTAGACCCAGTAGACCCAAATGCTTTGGGGCAGTCTGGGCTGCTACCGTTACTTAGACTCTCATCCAATCCCAGCCCCCCCATCCCCTTCACCACTCTATCCCCTCACCCAAGCAACCCCATGTTCTCACCCTAATAATATAGCCTCAGTTTTGGAGCCCACTGGTTGGCTAGCCAGGAAGCAGCAGAGATGCCACTGCCTTGTCATGGGCAGGCCAGGTGCTGGTAAAATCCCGGGCTGAATTTTGGCCCCAGCCAGCCACTGCCTAGACCTAAGCCTGACAAAGCTGGGCTAAATTGGACATCTAAGTGATGCCCTTATGTCTGAATAGGGACAAATAGCCTCGTCTTTGTTTTAAAGTCAGTATAATTCCTTTCCAGGCCAAATGAGACTAAACAGGGACAGTGTTCTATATTTTTAGAACAATTGGATTTATCCATGATTCCTAGCAGTAGGTAGAACAATGCAAATCATCTGTTTTCAAATTTGTGACATTTCAGGTGCCAAGAAAAAGCAGGCTGGGCATGCAGTGCTTGAGTATATTTTCTGATATTTACACACCCATCTCTTTCTGCTTGTGGATACGTGTTTTGTGGCCCTTGTTAGCACATGCAAATATCAACTATAAGGAAGTGGAGCACACCAAATGGATACAAATGCCAAAAAATTTAATATATAGAGAAAAAATACTGCAGATATTTACACTATTATATACAATCACGATGGTGACAACATCAGAATATAAACAAGGTCAACAAAGAAATACTTTGAGTATATCTATCTCTCCAATAAAAGGATACAAGATTCAAGCAATGTCACATATGTTGTTCTGGGGAAGCTGTATACACCGGAGTACTATGAAGTATAAATGTGAATTAGCACTAGCAATAACAGTAATGGTAAAAAGACTATATGAAAGGGTAAAGATACTACCTCAGTATATACTAGTCCGGTGCTAATACAGTGATCCCCAGTATATTCACATATACGATTATATGTCTGAAATACCACAGTGGTTAAGGTCAAAAACAGTAATATACTCATATAATGTCAATACATTAAGGTATGTATCTGTATCAGTGGGATGCTGTTGTCATCATATAACAGACACAAAATGAAATAACAGTGATGCTCAGGAGAAGTCTAATCATGACACCCAGTCATAATCATGATAAGCATATACAAGTTGTACCTCTGTAACGGCAGTAGCATAGAACACACTGAACATACATGACAAGACAATGATCGCCTAATAAACCATTACCGACATTTTACGGCACACGGCCGTTTCATCAGGGTAGCGATCTAGTAATGTATCCTTGTTAGCACATGGCCTGAAGTGATGGCTGTATTTTTTATGTATATTTATACCTGTAATTGTAGAAGTAAATGCACTTTAGGAAAACCTATTTAAATGCATATTACTAATATTGTCCTTACTTTTTGTCTATGCCATAGAGCCTCCTAGGATCCAGCAAGGCCCCCAAGTTATTAAGATAAATGTCAAGCAAAGCTTTGATATATCCTGTGTAGCTCATGGTATCCCAGCACCAACAATTACCTGGTTAAAAGATGGAGGAATGTTGTCTACAGACTTTACATTTAGGGTTCATAGTGCAAAGCCTGAAGATGCTGGAATGTACACTTGCATTGCCAGTAACCTAGTTGGTGAGGACAGTGCCAATGTTACTGTTCAGGTCCAAGGTGAGCAAAAACAACTTCAAATAGTAATGCGTGTTAGTAACTACGCATTGATTTTTAGTTATGTGTCCTTCGTGCAAGTTGTCTATATTTACTTTGCATATTTTTGTATTCTAGCACCTCCTTCTTTAACTGTCCTGGAGCCTCCCTATGACAAAACAGATCAAGTGAGAGTTTCCAATGAACAGGTAGTGTTTCCCTGCCCATTTGAAGGTAATTAGAGCTTTATTAAATGATTTATTTGCAAAATGTTTCTGTTACTTGACTAATGTAGTTTGTAAACAGCTGTTTATTTTAGCTAAATAATAAAACAATACCATTTATTTTCCTATCAATTTGTTTTATATTTCCTTGTTTATTTTGGCCCTAGCCAGCCCATGAACAGCCCACCCCCAAAATGCATTTGTCAGCTGAGGCTATAGCATAGTACAAGCAGATCATGGGCTGGGGTGGATATGGCCAATCTTAAATTGATGGTACTGTATCTATATTATTGCAGTGGCAAATAATATGCAATGGGTGGGTGGGAGCAAAGAATGGACTGTGGTTTGGTTGTGGGGTACAGTGGGGCTGGGTAAAGGAAGAGGGGTTGTAGCAGAGACTTGGAATACAGCAAGTGGAAGGTAAGAGCAGATAAACAGGAAATCTCATGCTCTCTGGCACTCCCTGATCTGGAGGCCTATTGCCTTTAAACCGGAACAACAGCCTGGCACAGTTGGAAAAGAAAGGTCATTTGGAGCTTCCTCTCCCAGCATCTCAGCCATGCTGCTGCCTGGATTCAACTGACATAACTGACAAAGCACAGTAACAGGAAGCCCAGCAGCACTTCCTGTGCACAGGTGTCCTGCAAATGCATAAGCCGCCATTTTGTTTCTAAAATTTACTACAGCAGGAGTTAGAAAATTGTAAATGAATTTTTATGTGCAGCAATCTGAATTTCCCTGGGGAGGGGGCATATGAGCACGGTTTATTGTGTTGGTCTGGTTTAAGTCATTTTTGACTGTTGCTCCACTTTAAATTTAGGAAAAATTGAAATATGAAGTGTAGCCTTCATCTAGGGCTACTATAGCGCTGTACTTGCAACATAAGGATTAGTTTTACAACTGACTTATCTCACATAGGAATAGTGGTAGTTGCTGGCTTCTGCTTACATTATCGGGGAGGCCGATTCATTAATAGCGGCAGGTAGCGACAGTTGAGCGACTGTAGTGGCATTTTCATAGCGCCCGCTAGTAGTCGCTGTGCTTCGGCGTTGTTCGGTTGTTGATAGCAACTCAGTCGGTGTGCAGTAATGTTGAATACAAGGTGATGAGTCGCTATTTGACAGGTTCCGCGCTGTATGGGAGCGCATGATAGCGAATGGCCATAGCGACCGGCTCCCACCATATTCATTAACAAATCACGCTCCAAAAATTCTCGCGCTGTGAAATGCATGTTTAAACCCCCAGAGCGCTGGCGGCGATGGGTTAAAAGTAGTTTTTTAACCCCCAAACAACCATATTTTGGGAAACCAAAAAAAACAAGTTTATAAAAACATTTTTGAATATGAATCCATTAATATCAGACCTGTAATATCAATTCTGCACAAATTTTTTTTTTATTTTTTTCTTACCTTAAAAAAAATATCTAACATGGCAGAAGTGGTAACAGAAATTTTCACATAAAAAAAAAAAAAAAATTATTAACAACTAATTATTAATATTTAAAGATTGTTCCATTGAAATGCATTGGAGAGCGCCAGGTAGCGAGAGGTCATACCTGGCGCCGTTCAAGGTCGCTCGCTGGTGCTGTGGGGTGAGGCTGGAATAATGATGAATGAGTCGCTATCTGGCGCTATCTCAGTCGCTAAGCAGGATCGGCTTGATAAATGTGTGATTGTGGAGGGGAGCCGGCGTTCTCGTGGCGGTGACCATCATTACCGTTCGCTCACCAGTCGCTATCTGGCGCTATCCCTTGTTAAATAAGGGCCTTAGTTAGAAGAATGGAGAGCCCCTGATAAGCTCTCAGTGATTGATAGCATTGTCATGAGTAGTTGACTGAAGGTTTGATCATTTAGTAACATTTAGAGCTTGATATATTAAAAAAGGTTGATGCATTTATGCCCTTTTTACATAAAAAATACACTTTTTTATAATTCAGGCTTGTGGAATTTAATATTTTTAATTTTTTGCATTTGCATTTTTGTGGGTGTGTGCAGGGGATGCAGGAAGAAGCCTGTGCATGCACCATGTGATGGCTAGTTCAAGGTCAATAATGGGCAAACCGGGGTTTCAAACTGCTGGACATTCCAAATTGAGATGCCCGTGGCCCAAGACTCTTTAAAGTGGAACAAAATCTGTGATTTTCACAATTTGTGAAATTCGGTCCTTGCCCTCGAAGCATTCCGATTTCGGATGCCCCACATTGTGCACCCCATCTTTTCACCCCAAAAACTCAACTTTCCCATTGTGCACACGAGGTTGCTCGTATAATCAGCCTTGTATGCTGTGCATATTAATGCATGTCATACAGCCCTGTTTAGACACAGGGCCTAGCATAAAAAAAGTGCCTGCAAGCGTGTTGTTGGATTACCAGAAAAGGTGATTAACATGCAGGCTGATCGGGGGGCTTAGAGGGGCATCCCGAATTAGGATGCCTGAAAGTTGCTTGATGGTCCAGCCATGGGGTCTTTTAGACTCCAGGGCATGCCATTCATGTGGTTGGTCCACTTTAAAGACATTCTCCACCCAAGAATTACATTCCAAGTGTGTGCAGGAGACTTTGCAGGAGGTGCTGACAGCTGTAATATTTTCCCCTTACCTACGCTCTCCCCCCAAAGGTTCATGGATGTTGTGCATTGTTGTGGACCCTGGACTGCCCACACAATTTCCATAAGCATTTCAGTGACCTCCTCCTTGCCTCAGTCACGCCCCCTCTCCCGCCCCACACTCCCATGCCTGGAACCATTGGCAGACTGGGGCCAAAAATAAGCCCTAGATTTTACCAGCCCCTGGCTGGCCCGAGACATCCTTGCTGAGGCCCCCCAATCATGATGCCAGGGCTAAAGCATTGGGGGCTGGGGTTCCTTGGCTTGTGCATACAGTGGGGCTGGGTACAGGGGGCTGACAGGGAGACTAAGAGGGCAGGCATTTAATGCAGCAGCCCAACTGGCCCCAAAGCAGTGCGGCCCACGGGGCATTGTCTCCCTATGGCCAGTCCGGCCCTGCCTGGAACCTGCACTAACCTTTTTCATTCCTGCTCTGTTCTATTCTTTTTTGGGACTTGCTAAAGTTTTATGTACAGCTATAAACGGAAATATATTATAAATACAGGGATATTAACCTGACCCATTCCTGCAGGGTGATTTCTCCAGTCCTGCACTTTACAATGATTATTTACCTCAATACACCTGGGCTTAGATAATTAGAACTCCTATTTAAGCCAGGTAAATAACTGTTTAAGACCCCTGAGCTGGATGAAAAAGGTTTTGAGCTGCTATATAGTGGACCAATCACTGCCAACGCCAGCTGACAGGCCGACTAAGTGAGAACTCTCCACTCCAGATCGCCCACAAACCTCTTACCTTTCCCCAGTCATTCGCTGTGATCAAGGGCCACTGCTAGGGTTGCCACCTGGCCGGCATTTTTTTTATTTTACTGGTCACTGGCCTGATGGTGCTGGTATTTGTTATTTTACTGGTAATTTTAATTGAGGGTACACTTTCACCATTCTCAGTTACCAGTAAAAAAGCAAAACCAGCACCGCCAAACCAGTGGCCAGCAAAGTAAAAAAAAAAATAAGGACCAGGTGGCAACCTCAGCCGCTGCTGCATCCCCTGAATCCCTGCAGCTGTTCGCACTCCCATGCCCAGTGATTCAAATAGGCCAGGCATGTGGAAGTGTGCACTCCACTGGGGAGCCAGGGATGGGGCTGTCAGCACTCCCTATGACGACGCCTTAGTCCCGTGCATTGAAAGGTAAGTGGAGTGGGTGATCTAGGGAGTTTCACACAGCGGGGTATCCAAATTTGGGATGCCACCAGGGCAAGAACCAGTCACCAGGATAGTAATAACCCTGGTGATTGGTCCACTTTAACCCTTTTAATCCTGCTGGTGGACTAACATTTTGCTGTAAAGCTAGAATTGCAGTGAGCAATAAACGCTTTTCCCCAGGTACAGACTGATCTAGGGTAATGATGTTATCCCCATACGGGCCCTCGTAGCAGTTTTCTATGGGACCCAGACAAAAGCAGAGATGCTGATGTGTCAAATCCTTTAAAAAAAGCTGTTCACTGCTTATGTTAACCAGCACCTGTCCCACAGCTACCATTATTTTTGGACCCTCTAACAAACTGCTACAACGGTCCATAAGATGGCTGAACCTAGCAATATACATTGAACGTGTTTTTAAGGATTCAGCATGTCCAGCATGCCAAAGGACTGAAAAGGATTAAGCTGAGCACACACACTGCTGCTCCCATCACCAGTCACTTATTGCTGTCACTTGATATTACTACTTGTCTTGTTATTCCTTTATTCATTTCACTGAAAGTCCAAAGAACTTTAATTTAGAACTGAAGGTGACTCTGCACTTGGTTTTACATTTACGTTACATGTCCAGTCCAGTTTTTTTCCGCTTTAGGAGAGAAGCTTTAAAGTGGTGCAAAAACACACTCCTCCCCCTCCCGTTTCGCCCCAGCCCCAGTACCTCGGACGCTGCTGTTGGCTCGACAGTGGCCTGATTTTTAAATCAAATTGTGTTTTTCCACTGCCAAAGCCACAGCCTGCTGTGTTTTTGAGATTGCCTATTGGGTTATCTCAAAGGTGCCATAGTGATGAAGTGCAGCCAGCTGGCCACATCGCCAGCACTCTGTACAGGTGTGCGCACGCTCCTTTGGCCAGCCATTCAGAAAGGATGGGTACGGTAGTGCACACAGGTACAGAGAATCCAGGGGTTTGGCGCCAGCGAGCGTAACATCGCGGGAGCGGCTGGGTAAATGTTAGTCTACCTGCGACCCTGGGGGTTTCACATAGTGGGGCATCCTGGTATATCATGCACTGGGGGAGGCTAGCGGCCAGACACCTGGGTTTTGATCTGCTTTCAAAGGTCACGATGGCTAAATATAACAGTAAAGTACTTTTGACCATTCCCCATGCTTAGGAGACTGAAAAATGCACCTCAAGAGCAGTTTGAAGGCATAATGCTAATGTTTTACTTTTTACGTCACATAACTTTTTATTTTTTTAGCAAACCAGGCGAAAAACTTGCAGAGATCTGGCCTTCAGCTGCTTTTTTTATAGTGGCAGAGAATTGAGGTTTTCTCTGGTTTGTCCTAAAACATAATACATAGATATCATATTATAAGTATTATATATTAAAATGTCATATATGTTGTATGCTTCTATCTAGGTAATCCTAAACCAGCTATAAAATGGTTTCACAACAACAAACAATTAACAGGAACTGAACGTGGTATTAACATTACAGAAGACAGAACTATGCTTATCATCAAGTCTCTGACACCATACGACAATGGAGAATACAAGTGTGTGGCTGTCAATGAGGCCGGACTAACAGAAAACAAATACAACTTAAAAGTCCTTGGTAACTGCTCTAACTTTGTGCATGCATTGTACCTTTTGTAACTATAAAAATACAGAAGTCAAAGTAACATACTTAAAGGTATTGTCCAGGCAAAAAACATAAAAGCCTTACTCGCCTTGTACCCTACAGATCCTCCATCAGTCTTTGCTTTTTTAAAACATTTGGAGGATGAGCACTGCGTCACCCTGCACTGGTCTAAATCCTTCACCTCCTCCAAGGCAGAATCATGCTTCTCCACACGCCCACTTCATTTGTTTCAATGGTAGTGATGTGCCAAGGCACAGGACCGTCATGCCCCCCCACCTCAGTTATTCCATCTTGATTGGGACGCCATGTCTAACTCGGGGTGCATGTTTTCAGCATTCCGTGAGTTATTAACCAGCTGAGCCAGACAGTGAAGCTGGATGTTTTGCATGGACAATGACTTTAAACCAAACAAAAGAAGCTGGGATGAAGGGTTCCTATTTGGCTGCTGAGGAGGAAACCTGCCCTACAGGGAAAAAACGCTGTTCAATTAAGTTCAATTAAGTATTGGATACAGATTCTGACACATTAGGAAGGAACTTCATATTTTATGTTGGTCAGCAACTCCCCATTTCCGGTAGAAAATTAGGTTATATGTCCAGTGGCATCAAAAGTTGAGATGTTTTGAGAAATATAGGATCACAGCAAAAGCAGCTACTGACAGCCTTGGCCCAGGCAGCTATGTGCTCTTGTTGAACTTCCTGTCAGCTAGGACTGAGGCATTTACAGTGAACATCTGGTAGAGGGAATTTCAGATTTCCCATAGGGCCAGTATTAATGTGGTATTAGTGAGTAGGGTGAAAAACTGTAGTGTTAAAGCCCATTGAATTGTGGTGCATGGCATTGGCAGTAAGCTAGTTTTAGACTTGTGTTGCAATGATTCATACATTTTCAGGAAATATGTTGCTCTGGTTTACAAATGTTTACTGGAGTTTATTATAAATGTGTTTATACTGGCAGACCAACCGCATTACATGCTGCAGCAATTTCAATCTACTCTAATGGCAGTAAACCCTTCTAATCACTGAACGCATAGCTTCATCAGATTAAGGCACTATGCTTGCTTTGCATTTAATTCGGACTTGTTTGTCACATTTCCTGGTTCCTCGTGAAATGTTCAGTGACTGCTGGGCATTTAATTTAATGCAGATGCCAGGGAACAGTACAGTGATTCAGGAGCACACATGGAAATAATAACCAACATAATGCGTTATTGGACGCTGGTATAAACAGTTGCTTCCTTTTACAAGTTTCATAAAATGATTTCAGGCAGTAAATGTCTCTGTGTGTTTTCTCCTCTAATTATCTCACTTACAGAACCTCCTGTTATTAAGGATAAGGAAGGGTCAACCAATGTGTCTGTTTTGATGAATCATAATATGGTTTTATTTTGTGATGCTACGGGAAGTCCAATGCCCCTCATCGTATGGTACAATGGCAGTACTCAGGTAAATATAAAACACATATCATTTCACCAGGCACATTCAAATAAGTCAAGACAAGCATTTTGTATAAATAGCCTAATTTGTAACATTTGTAAGGTCAAGCATTGTTATTGAATGAGGCAGACTGAGTTTCAATCTCTGAGTTTCAAGTTCCTTCCCTCCAAACTCACCCAACCATGCTATTGCCACACACGTCTCTGATGGAGATGTTAGAGTTCCAGTTTTTATTATATTCATAGAAATGGCAGTGGAAGGATCAACCTCCGGTTTTTATTAGATTCCCCTGCTGATGTATTAATAATGTTAAATAAAAAGTGCAAGGAGATGCAGCCAAAACAGGAAAGTCTTCTCTAACAGTATTAACATAAAATTCGTGAACCTGAGTAGGTTTTCTACATAAAAAAGGATTCTAACTATTTTTTAAAAATCATTAGGGAGTTGGATCCTGATTAAAGGCAAAATATACAATGTCACTGATACTTAAGCGGCAGTGTATGCTCCGAACTCTAATCAGGTGACTTTGTTTGAGTCCTTCCTGGATTTGGTAATATTTCACAAAGGTGTAGTCATCATAGGAGGGGATCTCAGCATGACAGCAGACCCACTTTTAGACAAGAACAGAGATCTGATCTTGCTGCAGGGGCTTGGACACTGCCCTAGGTCGAGCCCCATGTGACTTCTGCAATGTACATTACAACAACCAGACATTCAAGGCTTTAAAATAAAAGATACCCGGCACAAGATATTTTACTTGGTCAACCAGGTGATTGGGGTGCTTGTCCTGCTTAAGATGTTTAAGGAGTATGGGACTCTCTACAACTTAAAAATAAATATTATTACTTATGTCCATACTTAATCTTTATTCCCGTTTAAATGGGTTTTCCCAGCGACACTACCCCCTACCTCGACACAAAATATCACCCAACTTAGAACAGTGTCTGATGCTGAACACTCAAAACTAAATTTACTAAATTGAGATCTGCCCATGGCTAGAGAGAATAAACATCATTAAAATGGTGATACTTCTGTGCTGCTTATATAGTTCTCACATGTATTCTGCAGAAGTTCTTTAAACTTTTGCACTGTATTGTTACTAAATTAATCATATAGCAAAATAAAAAGTCAAGACTTAATCTACTGCTCTTACAAAAGGCCAAAAATCAAGGGGGCTTAGCCCTTCCAAACTTTGCCACATATTGGCAAGCGTCTCACATCCAGAGAATACTGGACTGGAGACATAACCACATTTGTAAATAATTGATTTCAATGGAGCAGGATGACTGCCCTGTGTACTACCATGGATAGGTATGCCCCAAAAAATTGCTGCAAGCATCACCCTTTAACATCGGCAACAATAGGGACCATTGAAAACATTAAAGCCTTAAAGCGGACCAACAGTCAAAATTGACTTAAATCAGACCAACACAACAAACAGTGCTCATCCCTCCCCAGGGCAATTTATGCTGCACATAAAAATTAATTTTTTCTTTTCTAACTCTTGCTGTAAATTTTCAACACAAGATGGCGGCTCATGCATTTGCAGGTCAAGTGCTACTGGGCTTCCTGTTACTGTGCATTGTCAGATAAGTCAGTTGAATCAAAGCAGTAGCATGGCTGAGATGCTGGGAGAGGAAGCTCCAAAATGGCCGCTACCTTTCTTTTGCAACTGTGCCAGGCTGTTGGTTTAAAGGCAGTCTCACCCTGGCCCACAACTCTAGTCCCTTTAGTAGGTAACCCTGACCTACCTCCTGGGATACAGTGTCATAATGTTGATCCTTGGCAGGGGGTCACGGGGATAAGAGGCAGAGACTTGCTAGATGAAAAGGGATGGAAACCCTTTTGAATGACAACTGGAACACTCCAGCACTAGATCAATGGAATCAATTCAGATTCCAACTCTGTATTGGGAATCTAGACAATGAACTCTCAGACCATGGATAGACCTCATTTCTGCAGAGATTGGAAGGAAGATCTAAACACAAACATTTTGGATAAGGAATGGAAGTTAACACATAAGGCTTCTATATCCTCATGTACCCAAGAAATGAACTTTAAATATCTGAGCAGATGGTATCATACTCCTGCATGTCTTCTGGTCCTGCAGGAAAATAGAATCTTTTTAGAAAGCCATCATCCCATTCATGCATACTTTGTCACCATTCCTAATTCCAGAAGATCCAGCCTTTTACCTGATACACCACAATAAGATGAAAGCTATAGGAAATCCCTCTTGATACATCTGATTGGGGCTGCATGGGCCCTAGGTACTGGAATTCTACAGCCTCCTCTTTAATCAGAGACTGGTTCACAGAAGTACTGCAGATAAAAGAGATGGAAGAGCTTACATTATCCTTACATAATAGAGACGAACACTTTAGGGAGGAACTTAAGCGATCAGCCATCTAAAACCTCTTTGGCTTCGGGTGAGGGTCTCGGAGCCCACTTGACCGATTTCTGGCTTCTTGACTATACATGAATTTGAACATTTAAAATTGATAAAGAATTTTTTTAAAACTCATGAAGCTATAAATGGAAAATGTGGGATTTCCACAATATGTGTTTACATTCTACGCAATTTCACAGAACCACCTGATTTGCTATCTGCCATAGCAGTTACAATCCTATAACTCTCATCTTAATGCAGGTTATCGAAGATGATAATGTCCAGATTTTAGAAAAAGGAAAAAAGCTAAGGATTTTGAAAACCAGCTTGTCGCACTCTGGATTATTTACTTGTATTTCTAGCAACATTGCAGGAAGTGCGGAAAAGCACTTTTTTGTAAACGTTATTGGTAAGTTAGTTTTACTGCATAACTAAGTCAATTGAAGTAAAATAAAATTATTAAGTCAAGTGTCTTTTTCAAAAACTAGGTTCGCCAATTCGTCACATTTTTTTCTAAAATTAAGCTCTGAAGTCTGAAAACGCTAACAAAAAAACAGCCAGATTAATAGAGGTGCATTTGGGGGGCATTTTTTCAATGTCTTGAGCAAGCAGAAACTGATCTGTGAGGGGGTGGGGGCAGGGCCCAAGCGCTGGAATGTTTTGCAGTCCTACCTTCCTTTCTTTCCCCATGCTGACAGTCAGAGCACATGATCCTCTCTTGCCATCCTCTGAGTTCTTACACTGAGCAATAATGGAGATGACCCTGGGTCTCCACCGCCACTCAAGGTCATCCCTGAGGAAAAGAAGTACTCTGACATGGACCTAATCTACCTTGCCCAGAGGTTTTATTACACAGTGCCCCTATAAGAATTTTCACAGCTTCTCAACCACCTGTCCCCGGTCACAATCAGGGGGCAAGATATGTCCACTTTTCTTTCTCTCTGGGAAAGGGTACCTCCTACTTTGCTCTCAGATCTTCCAGAGAAGATTTACATGGCTTCCCAGGACCGTCCTATGAGCCAAGTACTTCTGCCAGGTGAGTGAGCCGGATTGGAGAGGAAGAGACCTTCCTGCCCAAATCCCCATCTCCTATCTACAGTAACCCACCCACTCCTTTCCTTAGGGGTGTGATGTTGTATCATGCCTTGGGAGCTGCTAGAGGGGACCCTGCTCAGCATTGAGGAGCCCCCCCAGAAGCCAGCCGATGAAACTGAATCTCCAGTCCATGCTCCTTCCCCACCCCACCCCCTTCACCCACTGCTGCTGTTTCTAAGGAACGCTGTTTGTCTCCCTGTCACCTCCCCCTCCTTCCACTACATTTTTTCTCCCAGTTTCCACCCTTCAGTTATGCCAAACTGGAATGTTTTATACAGCATCACGCATGGTCCTAGACATTCTCATCAGGGGAGGAGGGAGGGGACAAAAACACCGCCCCAGCAGCAGCAGTCTCTCTGAGTCCTTAAGGCATGTGAAAATGGAGAATGTTAACAGCAGCAGCAGCTCATGGATTCCCTAAGGCCTGGGGCAGTCAGTGGAGGTGGGCAGCCAGTTAAGATGGGGAACAGCAGCAATCTCTCTAAGCCAATAAGGCATGTGAAAGCCAGTGCAAGAGGGGGGGTAACAGCAATTTTGTTGAGCCCTCAAAGGCCTGTGATAGCCAGTGCAGGGGCATAACAGCAGCAGCAGTCTCTCTAAGCACCTAAGGCATGTGGAATCCAGTGCAGGGAGTAGCACTATCAGGGGTCTGTTTGAGTACCTAGGGCCTGTGAAAGCCAATGTAGGTGCAGCAGCAGTCTCTCTGAGCCACTAAGGCATATGAAGGCCAGGGTGTGTGGGGGGGGCAGAAATCTCTTTGAGCCTATAAAGGAATGTGATCCCCAGTGCAGGGGGGTAACAGCAGCAGTCTCTATGAGCCCCTAAGGCCTGTGACAACCAGTGCAGGGGGTAGCATCATCAGGACTCTCTTTGCTCACCTAAAGGCCTGTGAAAGCTAGTGCGGAGGGGGGGGGGGTTATCAGAAGTCTTTTTGAGCACTTAATGTCTGTGAAAGCCAGGGGAGTAGCACCAGGAGTCTCTCTGAATGCATAAGGCCTGTGAAAGCCAGTGGAGGTGGGTAACAGCAGCAGCAGTCTTATTGAGCTCCTACGGTCTGTGAAAGAGCAGTAGCAGCAGTATCTTTGAGCAGCAGTCTTTTTGATCACCTAAAGGCCCATGAAAGCCAGTGCAGGTGAGTAGCAGCAGTCTATCTATGTGATTAAGGCATGTGAAAGCCAGTGGATGGTGGTTAACAGCAGCAGCAGTCTTATTGAGCCCCTAAGGCCCGTGAAAGCCAGTGCAGGGGAGTAGCAGCAGGAGTCTCCCTGAGACCCTAAGACCTGTGAAAGCCAGTGCAGGGTGGTAACAGAAGCAACCTCATGGAGTCCCTAAGGCCTGCAACAGCCAGTGGAGGGTGTTAACCACAACAGCAGCCTCATGTAGTACCTAAGAAATTGGAGTTGGGTAGCAGGGGCATCAGCATTCTCTTTGAGCCCCTAAAGGCCTGTAAAAACCAGTATAGTCGGGTAGCAGCAGCATCGCTGCTCTAGTCCTTAGAATCAGGTATGGGGGTGGTAAAGTTATCCATGCCTGATTCATCTTGTGAATGTGAGGATCTCCACAGTTCTTCGTGGGGTGACAAAAGCTCCAACCACACTAAATACCCTCTCGTATGCCACTCTGCTGGCTGGGCATGATAGCATGAACATGATTAGCTCCGCCAGTTATGGCCAGATGTCCAGTTTCCCCACCCAGAACTCCATGGGGGCCATGTTCTCATGGTATGGGGGGGACTCCAAATATGCCACCATTTGGTGGTTTAGCTGCTGCTAGGTGGTGGCATTGGTATGTTGCTGCCCGCTTTGCTCAGAGGATGGCTGCATACAACTGTTCATTTGAGACTCCGGGCTTAAATAGCTAACCTAATTATTGCTGCTGCCCCTGGCCACACTAGTGAGTGCTAAGGGTCCTCCAGTGACCTCTTAGTGATGATTCCGGATCACGCTGGTAGTCTTCAAACAAGCAACTACAGAGGAACTCACAGTAGTAGGCCATTTTGACATCCCTTTTGACAGGGGAGGAGAGACATTTTACTGTGGAACCAAGGATCTACCAATGTCGCCAGCCAGTAGTCATCACTTTGACAAATTATTTTAATTTGGATGTCACAGCACAAGCACATCAGCAGGCATAAAGCCATTTCTACCAGGGACACGGGGCGCCTGTCCTCCCCACTCTCTGTGTCTCTCTGCGGGCCAAGGTGGAAGCTCTCTTGGTCAGCCCTCTTCAGATGCTTCGTCTGCTGGGGTTGATGGTGTCTTGCTTCGAAGCTGAATTTACACAGTTCCATACAAGGCCCCTGCAATCAGAGTACTCTAGATTGGACACCGAATTCCGGAGACCCTGGATTTCCCCTTTCACTTGACGAAGCTGGTAAGACGGTCTTTGGCCAGGTGACTGAGCCCCATACTCTTCAGGTGGGCAAATCTTGTGCTCCAGTAGTATAGACTGTTGTCAGATGCCAGCCTAACTGGTTGGGGAGGTGTGATGGGGATGGAGACTTTCCAGGGACCAAGAAATCCAAAGGAGACTACCTATCAATATTCTGGAATCAAGAGCAATCCTGCTATTGCTCAGACATTGAATCTCCGAACTAAGAGGTCATCTAGTCAAGATTCAAGCTGACAACATGACTGCAGTGGCTTATGTCAATAAACGGGGTGGACCAGAAGCAGGTGTGCTCTCAGGGAGGTCAGTTTTTGCCCTGGGCAGAGAATCATGTCCCGTGCATCTCGGCTGTCCACATACTGAGAGTGGATAATGTTCAGGCCAACCATCTGAGCAGGGCAGCTGTGGGTCAGGCAGAATGGTCTCTCAGGCGGGAGATTTTTCAAGCCCTGTGCAACCGGTGGGGAACTCCGGACGTGCGCTACAATCGAAAGGTGCCAAGGTTTGTATCCGGGATCAGAGACCCCCTGTGGATGGCCTAACCTTTCCATGGTCAGAGTTCAAGCTTCTTTATTCCTTGCCTCTGTTATCACTTCTGGGCTGAGTACTAAAAAAAATGAGTTTGTGAAAGGGATTCCAACCATCCTGGTAGCTCCTTACTGGCCAAAATGAACTTGGTTTTCAGGTGTAGTAAGAATGTTGGGGTTGGCGTCTACCCAACCATTGGGACCTTCTCACACAAGGACCCCCTGCTGAACCCCAGTGCTCGAGTGCTTGCATTGACGACCTAGCTGTGGAGACCAGCATCTTGTCAGAAGGAGGGCTGTCTGCTGGAGTCATCAAAACTTTGATTAGAGCCAGGAAGCAGACCTCGTCTAAGATTTACTATAGAGTCTGGCGAGTCTTTATTTCCTGATGTGAGTCCAGGGGTTATGTCTGCAGAACCTTCTCTATTTTCAGGATCCTGAAATGTTTCTCAGAAGGGGCTTGATGAAGGTTTTCTGTTAAGTACCCTCAAGGGACAGGTCTTGGCCTTGTCCTTTTTTTTCAGCGACCCATTGCAGAGAAGGATAAAAAAACATTTATGCAGGGGGTCACCCATGTGCATCCACCCCTGAAAGCCTCTCTTGCCTTCTTGGGACGTGAATCTAGTTCTATTGGCCCTTCAGGGGCCTCCGATCAAACCTCTAGCAGAAGCATCTCTGCTTTTCGGAAAAATCTCCTTACTTGGTACACAAAGACAAGGCGGTCTTCCACTTTAAGCAGGACTTTCTTCCAAAAAGTAGTCTCCTCTTTCCATCTTAATGAAGAGGTGGTTCTTACCTTCTCTGTCCTACTAGCCAGAAGCAGAGAGTTCTCTACGTCTTGGATGTGGTGAGAGCTCTTAGGTATTACATTTCTACTACTCAGACCTTTCACAGGACTGACACCTTGTTTAGAATTTTTGAAGGACAAAGAAATGGTCTAGCTCTGGCCAAATCTACCATCAGCAGATGGATCAGACAGGCATCTGATCCGTTCTGTTCTATGGGGAAAAAACATTTCTTTCGGGTACCTGCTTATTCTACCTGTGCCTTTCAACACCAGGCCTTTAGTGAAACAGGTTTGCAAGCCTGCTGGCTAGTCTTCTGTTCATACATTCACGGCAGATGTAAGAGCTTAGCGGACAATGCTTTTGGGTGAAAATATTACAGACGGTAGTCATTGTTCAGCTTAGTTTTGATTTCTACATGGCTTACTCCTCAGGCCAGAGGAATAAGGTTGACACTTGAGATTCTTGCCTTCATACTTCGTACTGCTTTAGGAAATCCCATTCATATCTGATTTGGTGATGCCCTGGGGTAGAATATGAGAGAAAATACAATTCTGTGATTTTTCACCTGTAGAATTGGTTTCTCTCTTCCACTCTGGGGCGTCATACCCTCCCTGTTGCTGGGCTACTACATCCATTCCTTAGCTGCCTTAGCCTTTTGTACATATTGTAAATATTGTGTACCATCGTGGAAAACAAAATGAAAAATGAAAAAATAAGGAAAAGATATATTATTCACAGAGAAGAGACAGGAATATAGGTCTCTTCCTTGGCTTAAATGTGGGGTTTCTTTAAAGATTCCTTCTTGCTCCCGGGAGGCTGTTCCTACTGCTTTTCCATCACTGGAGGGTGGGTGGCAGCTGAAAATATATGTAGGCCAGGAGAGACCAACCCTTTTTTCTTCAGCTTCAGCCAAGAGTTAACCCATTCGTATTTGAAGAAGAGAGAATCACAGAATTGTATTTTTTCAAGCACTCCTGAGAGATACATACAATGGGTCATCCCAAATTGGGATGCCACAGGTAAGAAGAACAAAACCCAAGATAGTAAGTAAAACAATCATTTTCATGGATTGCAGCAAAGCTATTGGTAAATGCACAAATACTGAGTACTGAGCAATTGAAAACGCTTTCATTAGCAGTCAGTAACTTTAAAAGCCAAGATGTACCTTTTTATTTGTTAAAATTCTTCTGAAGCTCTAAAGAAAAAAGCTCACTTTGCTTACCAGCTGCCATTCCTGCATGGATTTTAATGCCAACTCATGCACTAATGGCTTCTGGCTTAATGGCAGTGTGTGAAATAAGGCAAGGTACCCCATCCTAGGCTCATACTCTGTGCAGTTCAAGGCTGTGCAGGAGTGGCAGCAACTGAGCATGAGCTGGTGATTCTGCTGTTGGGTTTAAGTCCACTAAGGTGGACTTTCCCTTTAGGTCTCAATAAAATTCAGCTGTGCAAACTCATGGCTTTCAACCTAATTAATTACATTGCTGATTCTTTTATTTTCTACAAACATAGCTGATAAAAAAAAAAAACTTTTTAAAACTGAGATTGGTAAATATTTTTTAAACTTTTGGTGTCTCCCACCATGTTTGAATTCAACCCTATTATAAAAATGTAACCTCAATTCTTGTCTGCTCTGGACAAATGGGAAACTTACAGCATACTGTAAGACCACAGTTGTGTGTCACATGATACATTACATTTGTTAAAGGCCACTACTTTTCTGTTGCATAAACCAGATGCAATGAGTAAAGCACCGAAGGAAGAGATTATTACATAAAGAAGTAAGATAAATAATGGCCAGGTTGGCACTTACATTTTAATACTGCTGGCAAGTCACACTACTGTAGATTAACATTTACAAAAAAAATATTTTTATATGTATAAACACATTATTTTTTATTTATTACAAACACAAAATACACTCAATATAAAATACACATTACAGGCATGTCATGAGCATAGTCCCAATAAGTATTGGCAAAGAATGAGAGAAAATTTCTTTGCTATATTCTCAAAGCTTTTTGCTCATTTTCTGGGCAACTCCAGGGGATATGCTTCAGACCTCTCAATGTATTACGTGACTTACGTCTATGCAATAAAAAATTTTTAATACATACTCTTGGTAATGTATGGGATCTTTTCGACTAATCTAACAAAATATTTGTAATATAAATAAAAATTTGATTTTATGCTAGAATCTCCTGAAATTGAAGGCAACAATTTGAACCATAACATTTCCACAGTTGTTGGAGAAGACGCTAAGCTAACATGTAAAGTTAAAGGAATTCCTTTCCCCATCATACAGTGGTTCAAAGACAATAGGTAAGGCTATGCGGCAATATTTTGTATTCACTAAAGCAAAGTATACAACAGCCAGCATGGAACACACGTGATAAGTGATTTGCCGATGTGTTGTTGGCAGGCTGCTCTCGTCAATGTGTTTAGCTTTTCATGAGGTTATTTTCAAGCTTCTAGTGTGAGCATTTGATTACTGCACATAGGGTTCAAGGGTATCCAAATCATGATATCCCTGACACTTCTAGCACTGCAATACAAATATATAGGCAAATCTCTGCACCTGTTTTTAGGGGTCATTTATTTCATATACCACTCTTGCCATTTTATTTATTACCTATGCAACCATCTCTATCCATCTCTGTGAAGTTCAGAAAAAAGTGGATCTCAGGTGACGGCTTTTGGGGTAATCCCCTTAGTCCTACCTGGGGTTATTCTTGTGCTGGGCATTCACTAACGCCGGGCACAGCCTGCATTCTCCATTGGATCTGCGAATAGGTACGTTTCCGCTCCAATCGGGGGAGGGGGGTTCACACAGCAGGACAACCCAAAAAGGGAAACTTCAGGGAGAGGGAATCAGGTGGCCCTGGAGTCTATACGACTATGGGGTTTATTCATCAAAGGATAGCGGCAGGTAGTGCCTCTTAGTGGCAGGCAGCGTCTAGTGAATGCTGGGCGCTGTACGCAAAACCACATTTATGAAAGTGATTCTGGTGAGCGACTCTAACAGCACCATGTAGTGTACCATTCATCATTACAGGCAGCTCAGCGTATAGCACTGGCGCTTCCAGAGCGCCAGGTATTACCTGTCGCTACCCGTCGCTTTCCCATACATTTCAATGGACGTTCCTTTTCTTCTGATTAAACAGGGTTTTTCGTTCTAATTGTGTGACCTCTCCTGGCCCAGAAAGAGTCATTTTTGAAAACGTTTTTGATTTTTTATATTTTTATGCAGAATTGTCATTACAGGTCTGGCATTAAAGTATTAAACCGGACCTTCACCCTGAATAAGAGCCTATCTTATATGTTTCCCACACCCTGTACATACAGATTGCTCACATTAAAAATCATCCTACCTGCATTTTCTGAGACTTTAAACATCCAAGATGGCGGCCCATGGAGATGCAGGCTTCCTGCAAACAGGAAGTGTTTTCTGACTGTGCTGCTCTGCATTCTGGGATTGCTGACCTTTTCCTGACCCCTGTTCTGCTCTGTTTGTGCAAAGCACAGCTATAACCCCACTCCCATGCATGTTTGACTCCTCTCCTCTCCTCAGTATGTGATGCTATTGAGCCAAGATGGCAGCGCCCGTATCCCAGAGTCCTGAACAGAGTTGCAGGCCAGTGAGGGAAAAAATAATAAGTGACTAAAAACGTTAAATGTATGAATTTTAGATGTTGGGGAATAGTTTTTTTAAGGGTTTGGACTTTTCATTCAATGAGGCTGAAGGTCCGGTTTAATGTCACAATGTAATAACAATGTAATTCCATGTGTTTTCGCTTTGTTACTGGTGGGTATGTGTGCAGAAACAGACTTTAATCACACAGTGTCTGTCACTCTATGCTATAGTGACCAGCTTTAGAGCGCCAATGCTGTGTGAGTCTGTTTTTTGTTGAATATGGTGTGAGTCGCTGAGAGTCTGTCGCACTGAGCCTTTCGCTCCCTGCAACACTGTACTGGTGTTAGAACGCCCCCAACATACATCTCATTCATCAATGCCGGCCAGGTTACTACATCGACTGAGGCTCTCTGTTACAGCGCCCGACAGTCGATCACAGCATATACTAGCAGTCGCTCTTAGCTCCTCTGTACAGACGCTCATCTGCCAATAGCCGGCACTGGTAATAAAGCAGCCTGCCCATAAGAGCTGATTTTGGTCCTCTGTAAGCATTCCTTATTTGTTTATATGCACATATTTGGTTAATGCCATCATCAGTCCCCAACATTTAAAAGTGGACCTAAACCGGATGTAGCATCAATAAGACGTTAGGTCCAGTTGTACAACCACCCCAGGTGCATCCCAGTTTGGGAACCATGCTGCCTTAATCTCTGCAGATCACCCGCATTTCTTACCTATCCAACGAGCCCATGGCGCATGCACCGTCGGCAGCGGTATCTTTCAGATCTTTCTCGGGTTCTGTGCAGCCCTGCTCACTGTAATTGAATGCCTAGCGTAGCTGTGCACTGCTGAAGGATACAGGGTGTGCCGCATGCTGATCACATTAATATCCAAGGAGAAGCTGATTGGAGGAGTGACCATCTGTGTCGTGTGTATGTTGAAAAGCTAAGAAAAGCGGGTCACTGGTGGGGTTTCACACAGTGTTGCATCCAAACTTGGAATGCTCCAGGGAGATGGACCAAAACCAGGAACAGTGAAGATCCCGAGTTTTAGTCCACTTTAATGTAACATTTTTAAAATACAAAGTACTGAGATGGATTTGTGCCACTGTGTTGTGATACCACAAATGGATCAGTATTATATATTTTTCTATCTAAATCATTTGTTTTGGGGTAGAGCTTTAGAAACTTTTCAAATAGCTTCAGCATTTAAAAAGCTTGGCACTGGGTCAAAAAAAATATTGCATGGGGTAGAAATGGTTAGGCTGCTGGGGATGGACATGAAGGTAGTTGCATTGCCATAGTTTTCTTAAAGAGGAACAAAACCCCTTTCTGGTACATGGATGATGCAGCCAGTTTGACAGTGGAAAAAAACAGTTTTTCCAATGCTGAAGCCACAATCACCTGCCATCTGAGTGGTTAGGCATGGGGAGCTATAGTAACACAAAAGCTTCACTACCATGACATGGTCAGCTTCTCCCATGATTTGTTCCTCCAAAGGCATCCGCTGATCAATGTATGAATTGATTGGCTGAGAAGTTCCTTGGGGGTGTAGCTAAGGAGCTCTTGGGCTGGTGTGGGACTGTAAATCTTGGGTCTGATTTTTGGCCCCAGTCTGTTCCTGACTACTTGTACAGTAGTTTAAATGGAATTAGTTTCCTTGACCACTTGGAATGTGACCTATACATGCCCCAAGGATATCTAACAGAGTACCTACTAGGTATTTTGGATTTAGAATTGCTGTGTAATTTCCACCTCTAAGGTTTTGCCTTTGTAAATAAATGCCGACATGCGATTAGTAAAATTTTAGGTTAAGTTGTAGTTGCTTACAATTGTCACATCTGTATTTTTGTTGTAATTATTCATTACAGGTTAGTGGTTAAAGACCCGAATGTTGATATTTTGGAAAATGGACAAATTCTGTACATTAAAAACTCCCATCTAAGCGACGGTGGACAGTACAAATGTGTAGCGACCAATCCAGCTGGCTCACAAGCTAAACAAAGTACCCTTATAGTTAATGGTAAGATGAGAGCAATGTTGTCTTCAATTCATGATCATCTTTTTTCACAAAATAAAAATGAATATATGCGCATAGAAACAGTTATGTTGAAATCCAGTTTCAGTGCCAGCAAATAAGAATCATAAACTTGCTTTTTCAAGACTGATATGTCAGATTCATGTTGAATTTAACCTGGATATTGCTTATTTAGGTCTGTTTTATGCAAATATCTGGTAATGTCTGAGTGAAATTTATCCAGCTCTATTTTCAACTTTAAAAACCCTAAAACTCCAGAAATGTATCTTTAGATAATAGTAAAGAGTATAGGTAATGGACTTTTTGGCAGCTGAAAATGCCGTACAGACTCCGGACCATGTAACTGCCATCAGGCCAGTTGTGAGGCTGAATTTTACTGGGGCAGCAAGGTGCAAGTGCAGTTTTTGGGGTATAGCTAGCAAATTGGCACCCAACACTGTTTTTTTTCGCAAAAATAGGTTTCGGATTGATTTAAGTTTACTTTCAGAAACCAGAATACACAACCAAAATGTTCCCCACATAACATAAACACAAATGATATTTTGATTTGGGTTCTGCAGAACAAAAATATTCTGAAAAATATGGCCAAACTGCATTAGTAGTGAGTATAGGCATGCTCAGTGAGAGGCCTTCTCATTAAGGCCCAGAATGCAACATGCCTGCTTAATGGGATGCTGACCAGACTTGCCCTTCCTTATGCAGCACCGTGTACTCATGTTCCATAAAGGAACCCCAGCATGAACAATTTCAGTAAATGAGAGGGTCTGACATCAGGGAGTGATTACCCCACCCAAGACACCTTTTAGACCAGGGTTTAATTCATTTTTAGTTCATTTTAAAATCTCTGAACTATGCCTTTAAGTATCTGGACATATTCTTCACACAAACATTTAAAGTGATGCCATGAGGTTGTGGCCCTTATTTAAGAAGGGATAGCGTCAGGTAGTGGCTGGTTAATGAGAGGTAGCGACAGGTAGCGACTGGTGAACGCCGGACACGGCACGCAATTACACATTTAAAAAGCAGAATTGGTTTAGCGACTGGGATAGCGCCATGTAGCGTCTGAATTATCATTTTCACAACCTCAGCGAACAGCGCCGGCATTCAGCCTTGCACAGCGCCAGGTATGACCTCTCGCTACCTGTCGCTCTTCCATACATTTCAATGGACGAACCTTTTCTTCTTATTAAACAGGGTATATGTTTTTTTCAAAAAATCACAATCAAAATTCTGTGACCCCTTCTGGCATTGAAAAAGCAGGTCTGCCATTAAAGTGTTCATGTTACAATGTTGTTACAATGTAATTCCATATGTTTTCGCTTTGTTACTAGTGGATAGATGCAGAAAAGCAGACTTTAAACACACAGCCTCCGGCGCTCTGGGCTTCAAACAAGCATTTTTCAGCGCCAGAGATTTGTGAGGCAGTTTTTTTGCTGAATATGGTGTGAGTCAGTCGCTATGAGCAGTCGCTAACATACGCTCCCATACAGCGCTGTACTGGTCAAATAGCGACTCCTCACAATGTATTCAACATTACTGAACAGCGACTGAGTCGCTATGAAGTAGCGACCCACGGCTGAGCACAGTGACTACTAGCGGGCGCTCTGAAAATGCCTGCTACAGGCGCTCATCTGTCGCTAACTGGCGTTAGTGATGAATCAGCCTGCCCATCTATTGTTCACCTCTATGCTACCCAGTTCCACATGCTAAGAGTACCTAAGATATACATTTCTGTATGCAATTAAGTTAAGAGATTATTAGCTAGGTTGACTTTTGAAACCGAACGTCTGGACTGAGAGATTGTGGGAGGTCTAAGAGGAACAGGAAACATTTATTGACTCTATTGCCCCTTCTATGGGTGATCATAATATGTGTACTCCCCATAGCTGTAAGAATTGGGTAGGGCTAAGGGATAACTGACACAGAGGAGCAGGGGAAAAAGAAAGTATGTATTTAGGTGTAAATATGTGACAGTTGCGACATGGCAGCTGTAGAAACTTTTTGAAAACTTCTCATCTAAAATACATAATCTGGTGCATTAAGGCGGGATAAAACCCAACACAGTCTGGAATCTTTTAGATTTCAGGGCCAGCCACTGGCCTTCTGGGGATGCACCTGGTCATGCTTCCAATTGCCATAAACAAAGCCGTTTGCTGAACATGAAATATGCACGTCAAACCTCACTGATTGGACCAGAGCCTGCACATACCATAGGACCAGGGAATGGTGAATTTGTATAGGCAATCTGGGGGTTTTATACAGTGGGGTATCCCAAATTGGTATGCCCTAGGGGCAAGGAACAAAGTCTGGTATAGTCAAAATCCTGGGTTTTGTCCTACTTTAACCTAGTTCCCCTGTAAAAATGTGGTTATATAATAAAAACATTACAATTGCAATAATGTGCATAAACACCTTAATGTAAACATGTTTCTGTCTTGAAATGTTGTTTTTTTGTAGTTCCACCAAGCATCAAGCATGGCAACACTACAACAGAGTTAACGCTTATTGTAGACAGTGAAACACAGTTGGAATGTGATGCCTGGGGAATTCCACTACCTTTAATAACATGGTATAAAGATGGAAAAAAAATAGCTGAAGGAAACCGTGTTAAGATAATGGAGAAGGGCAAATATCTTCAGATTTCTCAGCTGAAGGTCACTGATGCAGGCAAATACATATGTCATGTGAATAATGTTGCTGGACAAGCGGAAAGGGATTATCAGCTAGACATTTATGGTAAGTTATACCAGAGGTCAGGTGGGTTTTCCGGTATCCCTGTACTTTTAAGAGGGCAGTTGTCCAAAATCGTGATGCTTGGTGGGATTAACAGCGGCATTAAGAACCGTTGCCGGGTAAACCGGCTCTATGCTCACTTTAAAGGGACAGCCCAGGCAATAGCAATATTAAGCCAGCAAGGAACTCACCTGAAGCCTCTCATTTTACTCCTCTCCATTATCTGTATTGTGCTGTAAATGCTGTAATAGGTCTCCAAAATGTGCCCCTGTTTTTCTTTGCATTTATATATGAACACCTCCAAGTTTTGACACAAGGCCCTCCCTGTCCCTCAGCACTCCCAGTACCAGCAAGCTCAGCAGTGGTTGTACAAACAACAGAGTTTGCTCTTGCTAGGAGCCCTGAGGGGGCAGAGGCAACTGTGTGACCACATTTGGAGTGTGGTCATAGAAAATGGAAATGAAAGAAGGGGTGAACTTTGGAGACCTGTTACAACAGTCATATTTCTCTGCAGGAAATGGAAGAGAGGTACACGGGACAGGCTTCAGGCGAGCTCCCTGCTGCCTTATTATTGCCATTGCTTGGACTGTGGTAGTGAGTTTTTTTTCTGGCCACATCTAACAGGAGCTTCTCAAACCCTCCACCAAAGACCTATATAGAAACATAGAAGATTGACAGCAGAAGGCCACCATATTGCCCATCTTGTCTTCCCTTATGTCTGTATGTACTCTTTATCTTAGGATAGATGTATGCTTACCTAGGCATGTCTAAATTCACTTACTGATGTTTTTTAACTACCTCTGCTGGAAGTTTCTTCCAAGCATTTACTACTCTTTCTGTAAGATTGCTCCTGATATTCCCTCCGGCTAGCTTCAGGTTGTGTCCCCTTGTTCTAACATTAAAGGAATACTATCATGGAAAGTGGCCCTTGATAAAAATCCAAATAAATATGCTGCACAGCAAGAGGAAAGGTCACTTATACACCTTTAAAACATTTCCCTCCTGAACCTTATCCAACCCTGGCTTCACCCCTCACACATTCAAAGGTCTTAATCATGTCCCCTCTCTTTCTTCTTTCTTCCAGACTGTACAATTAAAGTTCTTTAAAGTGGACCTCCAGTCAAAAAAAACAAAGCTTAGTAAGTTGCTCCCCTAAAGCCACTCTGTGGCAATCAGTGACATAAGCTTATTAAAGAGGGATTACCACCATGCAGATGTTTGGAATAGCAGGCGGATTCTGCAGTTTCAAACATGCATGGCAGCGTCTGTCTTGCCACACACATGAGAGACCTACTTTAAAAAAAACGATTCCTCCTCAGTCAAAATTGCCTCATGTGCAATCATCTCTATTTCTAGTCAGAAATACTAAGCCTTCAGCTGTAATGACTCAATTTTGCATTGCTCACAGCTGAAATCTCTTAATACATTGTATCCCATGACTGAATGCTTTTGCGGCGGCTGCCGCCATAGAGATACATTGTAACATCTTCCCTCACACAGTTTTCCTTTGCTACATTAGCTGTTTATTCCGTGTTTGGCTGTGTGAAAAATGACAGGAAAGCTTCTCTTTGTTTCTGAGGCATATCTCTCTTTTAATTTGGTGTGAATTGCCACTGGCACAGCACTCCCCTAATTCTCATGTGTAAGCAGGACTGTCAGGTGTGTGGCAAGATGGCCATCCCCATGTAATTCATGAGTGAATGATCTTTATGCCATTCTACAACATCTGCATGGGGTTAAGCCCCCTCAAACTGCTTATACCACTGATCATAAGAGGGGAAGCAATTTACTAAACTTTCTTTTTTTGACTGGAGATCCGCTTTAAGTCTCTCTAGATATGTGTCAAGCTTAAGTCCTTCTACCAATTTTTCTTGAACCTTTCTATTTGGATAATGTATTTTTGCAGGTAAGGTCTCCAGATCTGCACACAGTATTCTAGCTGTGGCCTCACCAGGGCTCTATACAGTGGCATCACAACCTCCCTCTTCCTACTGGTGATGCCTCGAGCTATGCAGCCGAGCATCCTGCTTGCTTTTCCCACTGCCTGGCTACACTGTCCACTCATCTTGCAGCTTTCAGTATCCCTACATCTCTTTCCTCCGAAGTCCTGACTAACACAGTACTGCCCATTTGGTACTCATACTTTGCACTAATAAAGGTCAGTGGTCAGTGGTAAGGTAAAGTTAAGTGGTAATATTACAGCTCATTTTTTGTTCCGCTAAAAAAGATATGAGTGAATGTTTATGGATAGACTTTTAAATAGTAATCATCAATAGTTTTTAATTATCTGTTTTCTCCGCTCCATCGTATAAGAACATATTAATGACCTATTGTGCTCCAGGTTAGCCCCTTCCCATGTTTGCCCAAAAGTTGTGCTTTTGGTTCCCCAAAATGTATGCATACCCAGATGATTCGTGTTGCAGTAATTATTATTATTATGCCATTTATTTAATAGTTCCAGCTTCAATCCATGGAGACATAGGCGTGCCCCAAAGCAAAAAGGTCATCGTTGGAAAGTCATTTATATTAGAGTGTGACGCCAGAGGACATCCATTGCCATTAATAACCTGGCTGAAAGAAGGTGTGCCCATACAGATCAATGAGAACATCCTTCTACTACATAATGGCAAAAAACTGAAGATTGAAGCAGCAGTGGAGTTTGACCAAGGACAATACACCTGTGTGGTCACAAATGTAGCAGGGGAAGCTGAAATGATGTATAACGTTGACATTTTAGGTTAGTTTTATTTTTCTACCCTATTAATATTACTTTTGATGTTATTTCTAATATATATATATATATATATATATATATATAAATATATATATATATATATTTCAAATGTACAAGTCTATTTAATTCGTTTTCAATTAAACTATAAATATTGCTCTATTTAATTTGTACAGTACCACCGGAAATAGAGGATGGAGGGGATCTTAATGATTACACAGTGATTGCTGGTTCTCCTGCTGAACTAGAATGCTATGTTACAGGAACACCTCTTCCAAATATAATGTAAGACATGGCAAACTGTCATTCATTTTATGTATTTCATTTTTTTTCTATTAGACATATCTGTGTAACAACAATCAATTTATTTTCCTACCTATCTCACTATACCACCTCAAACCTAAGCAACAGCCAGTAGAGGTGATTATAAATAGATATAATAAATATGTGTATAGATAGGCAGCACCTGTTGTGGGTAACATTTTAATAATAATTCTTTATCTAGATAGACCATTCTTTTTTTCTGCAGAATCTCTTTGTACTGTTTGGTTGCTTTTTTTGTGGACAAATAGACATGGGGCTTCATGCTAAAGATTTAGTGAAGCAAGTTCATTTAAGTGTGAATTGATCTTTTTATTTTAACACTAACCCCCATAGGATGCTGTTGTTTCCAAACTTTTAAGCAATCATTCTTACCTTACTGGAAAATGACTGAACATCACCTACAAAAATGCCCCATTGCAGGTGCAGGTGATTCTTTTAGGAACTTTTTTTGAGTTAAAGGTATGAAGCTCACCCAAATGCAGATGGCAATTCAAACCCAAATGTGCACCCTGAGTTGAACTTGCTTCACTAAATCTTTAGCATGACCCCCCAATGTCAGACAATTTACTGTATTTACTATTATGTACAGATGTAAATGTTTTTTAGGCCATTTTAAGTGAACTTTTAATTCAAGTGAAATATAAATATATAGATATTTAGATATATAGATTGACTTATTTTTCTTAATCGGGTCAAAAGCTGTTGGTTGATCTTGAACTTGAATGTTTTGTCAGCATGTGGCTCATGGTTTGTTTCTTTCATACTTAGGTGGGTAAAAAATGAAATCCCTCTTGAGCCAAATCATAATCTGTACATTGAAGAAAATGGACAAAAGCTTATAGTTCCAAACTCTGACTCTTCGGATAGCGGTGTTTATGAGTGCATTGTAACAAACAAAGCTGGAACAAGCAAAAAATCGTTTAATGTTGACATACACGGTACTTTTCATTCTTTTTTATACTGAGTTTTAATAAAACTCTCAAGACTTTTCTATAACAAGACAAGCGCCATAGTAGGTGTACTATAGGAGTTTCCTATAGGAATTTATTTTTATTGAAAGCAGGCAACTGATGCATTATATACTGATACATGTGTGTGCTCAGGGTTTCACAACATATTGTAGTGTGTGTAGAATGTAGCCCTTAATGAGATTGATTAGAAAAAGATTTTACTCAAAGGATTCAAGAGAAAGGCAGGTATCTGCCTTTACAGTGGGGACAATAAGTATTTGATACACTGCTGATTTAGAAAATTTTCCCACCTTCAAAGAATGGGGAGATCTGTCAATTTTATCGTAGGTACACTATAACTTTGAGAGACAAAATTATCAAAACAAATTCCAGAAAATCCTATTGTATAATTTTGAAATATTTCTTTTTGCATTGTATTGCTTGAGATAAGTATTTGATATGCTAGAAAAACAGTAAACATAATATTTGGTACAGTTACAATTACAGAGGTCAGATGATTTTTGTAGTTCTTGACCAAGTTTATGCACACTGCTGCAGGGTTTTTGTCCATACAGGTCTTCTTCAGATCTTTCAGGTTTCGGGGCTGTCACTGGGCAACATTGATCCAGCACAGCACTATTTTTCTCCGTATCTTGCTATACCACCTCAAATTTATGTAACGTCCAGTAGAAGTGATTATAAATACAGATATATGTATAATAAATGTGTATAGATAGGCATCACCTGTTGTGGGTAAAATATTAATAATAATTCTGTATCTAGATAGTACATTCTTTTTTTTCTGCAGAAATACTTTGCACCGTTTGGTTGCCTTTTCGTGGACAGATAGACATCGCGGGTCTGGCTAAAGATGTGGTGAAGCATTGGTGAACATTGATTTTCAGCTTCCCCCCAAAGATTTTCTATTAGGTTCAGATCTGAAGACTGGTTGTCCCACTCCAGGACATTGATATGCTTCCTACGGAGCCACTCCTTAGTTGCCATGGCTGTGTGGGTCATTGTCATGCTGGAAGACCCAGCCATGACCGATCTTCATTGCTCTTACTGAGTGAAGGAGGTTGTTGGACAAAATCTCACGATACATGGCTCCATCCATCTTCCCTCCAATACGGTGCAGTCGTATTGTCCCATTTGGAAAAGCACCCCAAAGTTTGTTTCCACCCCCATGCTTTAGGGTTAGGACTGATTTCTTGGGAGCACACCTATTGGAGTTGATGCCATTCTCCTCTTGATCATGCAGATGGTCATTGGCTGGACATGTGCTGGTGTGAGCACGGGGCCTTTCTTGCCCTGCAGGATTTTAATCCATGTAGGCGTAGTTAGTAACAGTAATATTTAAGATATGGTTCCAGCTCTCTTCCGGTCATTGACCAGGTCATCCTGTGTAGAGCTGATTCCTGACCTTTTTCAGAGTCATCCTTACCCCTCAAGGAAAGATCTTACATGGAGCCCCAGACCAAGGAAGCTTGACAGTCATCCTTCTATTTTCTAATAATTGCACCAAGAGTTGTTGTCTTCTCACCAAGCTGCTTGCCTGTTGCCCTGTACCCCATCCAAGCCTTGTGCAGGTCTATAATTTTTTACCTTGTGTCCTTAGACAGCTTTTTGGTCTTCACCATGGTGGAGAGGTTGGAGTGAGATTGATTGTGTGTGTGGAAAGGTGTGTTTTATACAGTACAATTAATACAGGTAATGAGTGCAGAGTAGTAAGGCTTCATAAAGATAAGCTAACAGGTCTGTAAGGGCCAGAATTCTTGCTGGATGGTAGATGATCAAATTCCTATGCAATACAATGCAAATTAATTATTTCAAATTTATACAATGTGATTTTTGGTAATTTTTTAGATTCTGTCTCTCACAATTGAGGTCTACCTAAGTGTATCTCTCCATTCTCGGAAAAATTGCAAAGTCGGCAGTTTATAGAATAAATGTTTTCTGCACTATAGATCTGATACATAAAAGTTAAAGTAACAGCTTTAACTCCAATGCACAACATGATGCAGGAGCCAGGGTTGGTGCCAAATGTCCTAACAAAATGGTGCCAATGGGGACCTCTTAACCTGTGTACCAGTTGGAAGGTGTGTATCTTAGGGTGTAGATGTATACCTTGATGGAAAGACTGCTTTTGAAAATTGTGGCACTAACCAGGTGTAAAGTTTCAAAATGTTAAATACTCCCCAAAATGTATAAAAACTCTTTAAATTAATTGTCCACCATCATTGAGCAGCAGACGGTGCTCATCCGAATGATCATATGGTGTTCTGTCCCATGTAAAGCCTGAATGGTTTTGGCCCTTGTTCCCAGAAAATAAAATGTTTATATTTATTTATTTATATTTTAAGAGATTAACACTTTCTGAACCCCTGGAATGGCTTGCTGTACTCAACCTACCTAGTAGTGATAGTCGTACTAGCAGAGATTTGATAAACCAGCAGTTTTTTTCCAGTGGAACTGAGAGGACTAGGAGGGACTATATGAGCCAGCACTAAAGCACTTTTTTCCTTCTTAAATATACCTGTGGTACATCTAAAAGCAATACAAAATAATTCTGTATAATATTCAACAATTCTCTTGCATGAAAAAATGTCATTTTGTTTGCTTTACAGTCCGGCCATATATTAAACCAGAGCAGTCAATGTTAACTGTGCTTATGCACAAACCTATAAGCTTACAGTGTGTTGCTATTGGAATCCCAAATCCACAGATCACTTGGCTGAAGAATGGAAAACCATTTAATGTTATTAAAGGAAACATTGCTGTAAGTATAAAGTTAGATTTAGCTATGCCCATGCATTTGTGTCTACTGATTCTTCTCCATGCAATTTAATCCATGCACATCTGACTTCTTTGGTTGTAAGTTTGAAAGTAATCGGTAGTAAGTAAGATCCGGGATAGTCTTACTGACTTCCTTCTGCTAAACAGCTCGGTGCCCTGTTAAAATGATCAGTGGGCCTAATATGTGTGGCGTCATTGTTGTATTGTTGTATTTGTGTGTAAATTGTTCTGTCAGATCAGGAAAACTGTGTATCAGCTGCTTATCCCCTCCTGCTGCTGTCTCGAGTGTTTATTTTGCCCACAGTGCCCACACCCCTCTTTCTCTGCTGGTACTGCCTCTCACAATCCTGTCAACCAACGGAAGCCTGGGGCCTCTGGCTGACCTTCCCCCATTCATTCACTTTCACACAGCACTCCCATTCCACCTCTATTCTGCTTACCCATTATGTGTGCCTGTGGATGTGCATTCACTTAGCAAGGGGGCAGATGAGACATTAAGGCTGCCTGGCTAATACATTTACTCATTCCTACCTTAAATATAAATACCCAATCATGGTCAGGTACTTCCAAACTGTTTATTGATATACTGTATCTGAGCTGCTCTCCCAATAATAAACCAGGAACAACCATTATTGTCTTATTGCCCTCTTCTACCTTTAAGAGGATAGATGGTGGATAAGAATAGGAGCAGTGAGGTGGGGCGGTAGCTGGTGAGGACAGATTTGGGAGGAAGAAGCTGTAAATGAAGTAGAGAGCTTAAAATGTTGAACTGTTATTTGGGATTCTAGGCCTATTCACATATGAGAGGCATGTTTAGAAGATAAAGGGCAGTCCTGAATTCCTCATTAGTTATGGTTTTCAGCCATTGCAATTCATGTATTTTTCACTTTAGTGATGTCCATGTTAAGCCATGGTTGTCAGTTTGCACACCAAGGTTGGCTGTAGTTGATGAGAGTCTAGAGCTTAGGTGAGCATATAATGGTAGTACAGGGCTTCAGAATCTGCATTGGTAAATGAGGATATTGTGTAGAGGTTCAGAAACAGGAACAACAATTCCTACTAAATCCGAGGTACAATATGTTATTATAAATATGAATATATTGTTATATTTAACCACATTTAAATTTATGCTCAAATGAATCAAATACATGCAAGAGTATATAACCTTAAGCACATCAATTAACAATCAGTTATAGAAAAGTCTATAACATCATACTCCGCGAAAACATCTTAAAAGTCCAAATAGCTTCTTTTAAATACCAGCACCAGTGCTCAACACTCCTTTAATTCAATGTATAATCCTTCACCCCGTGAGATAAAATCATGTAACAGATCACAATGATAAGATAGGCCCGTCTCAACCATTTAGTTTAGGTCCTCTTTAATCAGCTTCTTTCAATTCCGAGGATTAAAACAGATGCTCCCATTTCATCAGTTATTTTCAGTTTTTTTATTTGATAATCAACCATAGAGAGGAAATAAAACCAGCAATAGTTCAGCCCTTAGTAGTTCTTACCAAATGCCAGTAAAAATGAACACATAATCCAGTAAGCTCAGTGAGAAGAGATTGGGCTCAACCTTTCATCCTCTGATCTCTGTTTAGGCCAACAATATGTCACCTTCCTCCGGGTCCCCAGCCATGGAATTCGTCGGTTTTCAAAGGCACAGAGTACAAAATCACGTGTTGCATTAGCTCCGCCCAGTGTGTTTCATCAATCGGAATTCAATGGGCTAAACTCCTCACCGTTTAGCCCATTGAATAAGTCCGATAAGACTTTGTACTTTGTACTTTCTACCTTTGAAAACTTCTGAATCCCATGGCCAGGGACGCAGAGGAAGGTACCATATTGTTGGCCTAAACAGCTGGTATTTAACAGAAGTAGAGATGAGCGAACTTTTGAAAAATTCGATTCGACTGATTCGCCGAATTTTCCGACAAAAATCGTTTCGACCCGAATAAATTCGCGACGAATCGCTATTAAAAACGGCTATTTCTGAGCCTCCTACAGCCTCAATAGGGTTGTAAACCATTCAGCCTTGCTGTAACACGCACAGGATGCGTGCTGGGTTTGTTAAATAATACTTTGAAGAAATATCACATGCAGATCAGAGGCATCGCTAATAGAATCGCAGAGCGGCACAATTGCAGAGAGTTGAAGTGGCATCACTATGAGGGGCAGAAGGAGCCCAAATATACACTGGAGTTGGCCTCAGGAGCCCAAAAATTGGATGAATCACACCCTGGAGTTGGCAGAAGTTGGCAGCAGCAGCAGGAGCCCAAATATACACTGGAGTTGGCTTCAGGAGCCCAAAAATTGGATGAATCACACCCTGGAGTTGGCAGAAGTTGGCAGCAGCAGGAGCAGGAGCCCAAATATACACTGGAGTTGGCCTCAGGAGCCCAAAAATTGGATGAATCACACCCTGGAGTTGGCAGAAGTTGGCAGCAGCAGCAGCAGGAGCCCAAATATACACTGGAGTTGGCCTCAGGAGCCCAAAAATTGGATGAATCACACCCTGGAGTTGGCAGGAGTTGACAGTAGTAGCAGCAGGAGCCCAAATATACACTGGAGTTGGCCTCAGGAGCCCAAAAATTGGATGAATCACACCCTGGAGTTGGCAGAAGTTGGCAGCAGCAGCAGCAGGAGCCCAAATATACACTGGAGTTGGCCTCAGGAGCCCAAAAATTGGATGAATCACACCCTGGAGTTGGCAGAAGTTGGCAGCAGCAGCAGCAGGAGCCCAAATATACACTGGAGTTGGCTTCAGGAGCCCAAAAATTGGATGAATCACACCCTGGAGTTGGCAGGAGTTGACAGTAGTAGCAGCAGGAGCCCAAATATACACTGGAGTTGGCTTCAGGAGCCCAAAAATTGGATGAATCACACCCTGGAGTTGGCAGAAGTTGGCAGCAGCAGCAGCAGGAGCCCAAATATACACTGGAGTTGGCCTCAGGAGCCCAAAAATTGGATGAATCACACCCTGGAGTTGGCAGAAGTTGGCAGTAGTAGCAGCAGGAGCCCAAATATACACTGGAGTTGGCCTCAGGAGCCCAAAAATTGGATGAATCACACCCTGGAGTTGGCAGAAGTTGGCAGTAGTAGCAGCAGGAGCCCAAATATACACTGGAGGTGGCTTCAGGAGCCCAAAAATTGGATGAATCACACCCTGGAGTTGGCAGAAGTTGGCAGTAGCAGCAGCAGGAGCCCAAATATACACTGGAGTTGGCTTCAGGAGCCCAAAAATTGGATGAATCACACCCTGGAGTTGGCAGGAGTTGACAGTAGCAGCAGCAGGAGCCCAAATATACACTGGAGTTGGCCTCAGGAGCCCAAAAATTGGATGAATCACACCCTGGAGTTGGCAGGAGTTGACAGTAGCAGCAGCAGGAGCCCAAATATACACTGGAGTTGGCTTCAGGAGCCCAAAAATTGGATGAATCACACCCTGGAGTTGGCAGAAGTTGGCAGCAGCAGCAGCAGCAGGAGCCCAAATATACACTGGAGTTGGCTTCAGGAGCCCAAAAATTGGATGAATCACACCCTGGAGTTGGCAGGAGTTGACAGTAGCAGCAGCAGGAGCCCAAATATACACTGGAGTTGGCCTCAGGAGCCCAAAAATTGGATGAATCACACCCTGGAGTTGGCAGGAGTTGACAGTAGTAGCAGCAGGAGCCCAAATATACACTGGAGTTGGCTTCAGGAGCCCAAAAATTGGATGAATCACACCCTGGAGTTGGCAGGAGTTGACAGTAGCAGCAGCAGGAGCCCAAATATACACTGGAGTTGGCCTCAGGAGCCCAAAAATTGGATGAATCACACCCTGGAGTTGGCAGAAGTTGGCAGTAGCAGCAGCAGGAGCCCAAAAAATGGCCTAAAGACATAAATATGTTTTGCACCATTTGTAAAGTGTAAAACGTGGCACCATGCTGAATCTAGTCGCATGCATCAGGCATTGGTGGGTGGAAATCCTGGCTGATCCATCCCTGATTCATTTTGACAAAGGTGAGTCTCTCCACATTTTTAGTTGACAGACGAGTTCTCCTCGCCGTAACTATGGCCCCCGCCGCACTAAACACCCGCTCAGATGGCACGCTACTTGCCGGGCAGGACAGCTTTTCCAGGGCAAACTCTGCTAGTTGCGGCCACAAATCAAGTTTGGCTGCCCAGAAGTCCAGCGGATCCTCAAGGTGTGTTGGCATGGTCATGTCAAAGTATGACATGACCTGCTGGTTCAGGTCCTGCTCCAGGTCTTCCTGCTGCTCATGAGTAGCCTCACTATGCGGGTGTAGAAAGCTACTCATTAGCGACTGAAGACTGAGGCTGCTGCTGCTGATGGAGCTTCTGCTGCTGCTGCTGCCAACCCCCCCAGCGGCCATGGCAGTGGAAGGTGAGCGCAGAGGTCCCCTCGAGTCAGACCTGCGAGAGTATGGACCATGGCGCAGATAGGCATCGGCCAACTGCCTACGTAGAATGTCTTTGTAGTAGTTGAGTTTGTCCTCCCTCTCGGTGGGTTTAAAAAATGCCCCCATTTTGTGCCGGAAGCGAGGGTCCAATAAGGTGGACAGCCAGAAGTCATCCCGCCGACAGATGGAAACAATTCTGGGGTCACTACGCAAGCATGTGAGCATGCTTCGTGCCATTTGCGCAAGTGACTCGGATGGACTACCTGTCTCCATCTCCACTGCATACTGCCACGGTGTGCCCGGGTCCTCTGTCTCTCCTTCCTCAAAAACCTCTAGCTCCTCTGGCTGCTCCTGCTCCTCCTCTCCTGTCCGCTGACTAGATAAACCAGCCATTTCGCCAAGCCTAAACTGTGTTTCGCTGGGCAACTCCTCCTCCTCCTCTTCCTCCTCCTCCTCCTCCAGTTCAGCTCCAACGGGGTTCATGTGGCCGTAAGATGTAAACGCCATGTCTCCAGTGCCCTGACCAGCCATGGTTTCCAACATGTGCTGTAGTACATGAAGCAGTGGAATCACGTCGTTCATCCCGTAATCCTGCCGACTGACAAATAAAGTGGCTTCCTCAAAGGGCCTGAGCAAACGGCAGGTGTCACGTATGAGCTGCCACTGGTTGACATTGAAGTTACACAGGGGAGTCCCCCTATCTGCTTGGATCATCAGGAAATCCGTGATGGCTTTTCTCTGTTCATATAATCGGTCCAACATGTGAAGGGTGGAATTCCAACGGGTGGAAACATCGCAAATCAGACTATGTTGGGGGATACCATTCTGACGCTGTAGCTCAAGAAGGGTGTGTTTGGCGGTGTAGGAGTGGCTGAAGTGCATGCAAAGTTTCCGTGAAGTTGTTAGGATGTCCTGCAGATGGGGGGAACACTTCAGAAACCGCTTGACAACCAGATTGAAGACGTGAGCCATGCAGGGGGCATGGGTCAGGCTTCCTTGGCGCAGCGCAGACAAAATGTTCTTCCCATTGTCGGTAACCATGATTCCCATTTTAAGTTTTCTCGGAGTAAGCCATGTTTGGATTTCCTGATGAATACATTTAAGCAGTTCCTCCCCTGTGTGACTCCGTTCGCCAAGACAAACCATGTGAAGCACTGCGTGACACCTCCGTGCCCTGCACACATGGTAGACTGGAGGGGCACTGAGACTTGAGCCTACAGTGGAGGGTGAGGAGATGGCGGAGGATGAGGAGGCCGAGTCGCACGGTGTCACAGGCCCAATGGGCAGAGAGCGCGGAGGCCGAAGCGGCGTGACCTGTCCAAGTTGCTGCTGCAAAGGGACCACATTCACCCAGTGGGCCGTAAACGACATGTACTGCCCCTGACCGTAGTTACAGCTCCAGATGTCGGCGCTGCCATGTATTTTACTACACACCGACAGGCTCAAGGACTGGCCCACCTTCTGTTCAACAAAAGTGTGCAGCGCTGGTACTGCCTTCTTGGCAAAGAAATGACGGCTTGGGACTCTCCACCTCGGCTCGGCACAAGCCATCAGTTCTCTGAAAGGTGCAGATTCCACCACCTGAAAAGGGAGCGACTGCAGCACCAGCAACTTGGACAGGAGCACATTCAGCTTCTGCGCCGTAGGATGAGTGGGCGCATACTGCTGTCTCTTGGACATGGCTTCGCTGATGGATTGCTGGCGGGATGCATGACTTGGAGGAGGAGGAGGAGGAGCAGGAGCGACAGAGGATGGGTGTGACGCACAGCTGCCTTCGGCTGAGGTGCTGGAGCCTTGGCTGGCAGAAATTGGGAGCTCACTTGGTGAGGAAGCAGACTGGACCACCCCTTGGGAGCCTCGGTTCTCCCAGGTCGTTTTATGGTGACGCATCATATGTTGACGCAGGGCCGTGGTGCCAACATTTGGACCCTGGCCACGCTTCACCTTTTGCCTACATATCTTGCATGTGGCCATGTTACCCTCCTGCGGATGCCTCAGGAAAAACTGCCACACTGCCGAGTAGCTACTTTTCCCACCCCCTGGCCTCACTGATTCACTGCTGCTGTTGCCAACTCCAGGAACCCCTGCTCCACTACCTCCCGATAAGGTAGACTGCCGCACAGCAGGTGCTCTACCCCGGCCCCGGCCCCGGCCGGCTCCAGCCTTTGGAATTGTGCCCCCATGCTGACTGCTACCACCTTGCTGCCTCAGCTGCTGACTCCGGGGCAACCTGCGCCCCTCTTCTCCTGATGATGACGATGAAGCCCCTTCATCACCCGGCTCCCAAGTGCGATCGGCTTCATCGTCATCATCATCATCATCACCGGGTTGTGGCTGTACGTCACTGATGTTCGTGGATTCGTCAACAGTGTCTGGCGCAGGAGCTGGAACGCTCGCAGCACCCACGACACTGTCCACATCACTATTTGTCTGCCTAGCTAAAGAAGCCACCTCCATTTCTTGGCTGGGCAGTAGCTGCTGACTGTCCTCCTGTATCTGATCGTCCTCCTCACTAAAGAGTGGAGCTGAACCCAAAGCATAGGATACGTCGCTGGGGGAGGGAACGGCGTAGGACAGAGGCAATGGGAGGACAGGGACTGCTCTCGGGGCATGCCAACTCAGGGTTGTGTCAGAGGAACCTACCGACCCTAGACTGGGGGTCTCAGATGTAAGTTGTGATGATGTTGTTGATGAGCGCGTCAGCCAATCTACCACGGCAGATGCGTTACTGGTGGAGACCCGACCGCTAGCAGATACTGGCAGATTAGGTCTCTCAGCGTGACTCCTGCTGCTACTGGCCCCCAGTCTGATGCGAGCTCTGCCTGCGGAATCTTGGCCTCTGCCACTCCTCTTTTCACTTCCAGGCACTTGTCTGCCCGACATAGTCTAACTGGCGTGGTAGTAGGTGATATTTTAAGAACCCCCAGGCAGCAGTGGGTCTATATAAAACAGAATATAATGCACACCAAAAGTGAGCAGTAACACTCAGCCTCCAACAGGCCTGCTTAGTGTAAATAAGAGAGCTGCTTAGTGTAAATAAAGAGGGGTATGCTATGTTACAGAATGGGATGCCTCAACAGAAGTGCACCTGGCAGGCAGCAGTAAGCCTATGCCCAGCAAAAGTGTAATATAAATATAATAAGAGCAAATGCTTATATGGTCTTAAACAGAGGCTGCTTTAGTCACAGAATGGGATGCCCTGGGCAGGAATGGACCTGGCAGGGTCCAGTAGGGCTTTGGCCAGCAAAAGTGTCTTTATCAGGCTAATTTCAAATATGATAAGAGCAAATGCTTATATGGTCTTAAACAGAGGCTGCTGTAGTCACAGAATGGGATGCCCCGGGCAGGAATCGACCTGGCAGGGTCCAGTAGGGCTTTGGCCAGCAAAAGTGTCTTTATCAGGCCTGATTTCTATGAGAATAAGTGCAAATGTTTATTATGCTATTAAATAGAGGCTGCTTTAGTCACAGAATGGGATGCCAGTGCCACAAAAACCAGAGAGCATGCACAGCAAAAGTGTCTTTATCAGGCCTGATTTCTATGAGAATAAGTGCAAATGTTTATTATGCTATTAAATAGAGGCTGCTTTAGTCACAGAATGGGATGCCAGTGCCACAAAAACCAGAGAGCATGCACAGCAAAAGTGTCTTTATCAGGCCTGATTTCTATGAGAATAAGTGCAAATGTTTATTATGCTATTAAATAGAGGCTGCTTTAGTCACAGAATGGGATGCCAGTGCCACAAAAACCAGAGAGCATGCACAGCAAAAGTGTCTTTATCAGGCCTGATTTCTATGAGAATAAGTGCAAATGTTTATTATGCTATTAAATAGAGGCTGCTTTAGTCACAGAATGGGATGCCAGTGCCACAAAAACCAGAGAGCATGCACAGCAAAAGTGTCTTTATCAGGCCTGATTTCTATGAGAATAAGTGCAAATGTTTATTATGCTATTAAATAGAGGCTGCTTTAGTCACAGAATGGGATGCCAGTGCCACAAAAACCAGAGAGCATGCACAGCAAAAGTGTCTTTATCAGGCCTGATTTCTATGAGAATAAGTGCAAATGTTTATTATGCTATTAAATAGAGGCTGCTTTAGTCACAGAATGGGATGCCAGTGCCACAAAAACCAGAGAGCATGCACAGCAAAAGTGTCTTTATCAGGCCTGATTTCTATGAGAATAAGTGCAAATGTTTATTATGCTATTAAATAGAGGCTGCTTTAGTCACAGAATGGGATGCCAGTGCCACAAAAACCAGAGAGCATGCACAGCAAAAGTGTCTTTATCAGGCCTGATTTCTATGAGAATAAGTGCAAATGTTTATTATGCTATTAAATAGAGGCTGCTTTAGTCACAGAATGGGATGCCAGTGCCACAAAAACCAGAGAGCATGCACAGCAAAAGTGTCTTTATCAGGCCTGATTTCTATGAGAAAAAGTGCAAATGTTTATTATGCTATTAAATAGAGGCTGCTTTAGTCACAGAATGGGATGCCAGTGCCACAAAAACCAGAGAGCATGCACAGCAAAAGTGTCTTTATCAGGCCTGATTTCTATGAGAATAAGTGCAAATGTTTATTATGCTATTAAATAGAGGCTGCTTTAGTCACGGAATGGGATGCCAGTGCCACAAAAACCAGAGAGCATGCACAGCAAAAGTGTCTTTATCAGGCCTGATTTCTATGAGAATAAGTGCAAATGTTTATTATGCTATTAAATAGAGGCTGCTTTAGTCACAGAATGGGATGCCAGTGCCACAAAAACCAGAGAGCATGCACAGCAAAAGTGTCTTTATCAGGCCTGATTTCTATGAGAATAAGTGCAAATGTTTATTATGCTATTAAATAGAGGCTGCTTTAGTCACGGAATGGGATGCCAGTGCCACAAAAACCAGAGAGCATGCACAGCAAAAGTGTCTTTATCAGGCCTGATTTCTATGAGAATAAGTGCAAATGTTTATTATGCTATTAAATAGAGGCTGCTTTAGTCACGGAATGGGATGCCAGTGCCACAAAAACCAGAGAGCATGCACAGCAAAAGTGTCTTTATCAGGCCTGATTTCTATGAGAATAAGTGCAAATGTTTATTATGCTATTAAATAGAGGCTGCTTTAGTCACAGAATGGGATGCCAGTGCCACAAAAACCAGAGAGCATGCACAGCAAAAGTGTCTTTATCAGGCCTGATTTCTATGAGAATAAGTGCAAATGTTTATTATGCTATTAAATAGAGGCTGCTTTAGTCACAGAATGGGATGCCAGTGCCACAAAAACCAGAGAGCATGCACAGCAAAAGTGTCTTTATCAGGCCTGATTTCTATGAGAATAAGTGCAAATGTTTATTATGCTATTAAATAGAGGCTGCTTTAGTCACAGAATGGGATGCCAGTGCCACAAAAACCAGAGAGCATGCACAGCAAAAGTGTCTTTATCAGGCCTGATTTCTATGAGAATAAGTGCAAATGTTTATTATGCTATTAAATAGAGGCTGCTTTAGTCACAGAATGGGATGCCAGTGCCACAAAAACCAGAGAGCATGCACAGCAAAAGTGTCTTTATCAGGCCTGATTTCTATGAGAATAAGTGCAAATGTTTATTATGCTATTAAATAGAGGCTGCTTTAGTCACGGAATGGGATGCCAGTGCCACAAAAACCAGAGAGCATGCACAGCAAAAGTGTCTTTATCAGGCCTGATTTCTATGAGAATAAGTGCAAATGTTTATTATGCTATTAAATAGAGGCTGCTTTAGTCACAGAATGGGATGCCAGTGCCACAAAAACCAGAGAGCATGCACAGCAAAAGTGTCTTTATCAGGCCTGATTTCTATGAGAATAAGTGCAAATGTTTATTATGCTATTAAATAGAGGCTGCTTTAGTCACAGAATGGGATGCCAGTGCCACAAAAACCAGAGAGCATGCACAGCAAAAGTGTCTTTATCAGGCCTGATTTCTATGAGAATAAGTGCAAATGTTTATTATGCTATTAAATAGAGGCTGCTTTAGTCACAGAATGGGATGCCAGTGCCACAAAAACCAGAGAGCATGCACAGCAAAAGTGTCTTTATCAGGCCTGATTTCTATGAGAATAAGTGCAAATGTTTATTATGCTATTAAATAGAGGCTGCTTTAGTCACGGAATGGGATGCCAGTGCCACAAAAACCAGAGAGCATGCACAGCAAAAGTGTCTTTATCAGGCCTGATTTCTATGAGAATAAGTGCAAATGTTTATTATGCTATTAAATAGAGGCTGCTTTAGTCACAGAATGGGATGCCAGTGCCACAAAAACCAGAGAGCATGCACAGCAAAAGTGTCTTTATCAGGCCTGATTTCTATGAGAATAAGTGCAAATGTTTATTATGCTATTAAATAGAGGCTGCTTTAGTCACAGAATGGGATGCCAGTGCCACAAAAACCAGAGAGCATGCACAGCAAAAGTGTCTTTATCAGGCCTGATTTCTATGAGAATAAGTGCAAATGTTTATTATGCTATTAAATAGAGGCTGCTTTAGTCACAGAATGGGATGCCAGTGCCACAAAAACCAGAGAGCATGCACAGCAAAAGTGTCTTTATCAGGCCTGATTTCTATGAGAATAAGTGCAAATGGTTATTATGCTATTAAATAGAGGCTGCTTTAGTCACAGAATGGGATGCCAGTGCCACAAAAACCAGAGAGCATGCACAGCAAAAGTGTCTTTATCAGGCCTGATTTCTATGAGAATAAGTGCAAATGTTTATTATGCTATTAAATAGAGGCTGCTTTAGTCACAGAATGGGATGCCAGTGCCACAAAAACCAGAGAGCATGCACAGCAAAAGTGTCTTTATCAGGCCTGATTTCTATGAGAATAAGTGCAAATGGTTATTATGCTATTAAATAGAGGCTGCTTTAGTCACAGAATGGGATGCCAGTGCCACAAAAACCAGAGAGCATGCACAGCAAAAGTGTCTTTATCAGGCCTGATTTCTATGAGAATAAGTGCAAATGTTTATTATGCTATTAAATAGAGGCTGCTTTAGTCACAGAATGGGATGCCAGTGCCACAAAAACCAGAGAGCATGCACAGCAAAAGTGTCTTTATCAGGCCTGATTTCTATGAGAATAAGTGCAAATGTTTATTATGCTATTAAATAGAGGCTGCTTTAGTCACAGAATGGGATGCCAGTGCCACAAAAACCAGAGAGCATGCACAGCAAAAGTGTCTTTATCAGGCCTGATTTCTATGAGAATAAGTGCAAATGTTTATTATGCTATTAAATAGAGGCTGCTTTAGTCACAGAATGGGATGCCAGTGCCACAAAAACCAGAGAGCATGCACAGCAAAAGTGTCTTTATCAGGCCTGATTTCTATGAGAATAAGTGCAAATGTTTATTATGCTATTAAATAGAGGCTGCTTTAGTCACAGAATGGGATGCCTCACAGCAGACTTAAGATCAGTTCAGTATATATGCACAGTTAGTTACTATAAGCAGCCTGAAAACGCTAACAAAGGCTGGATGAAAAAAAAAAAATCTCCCTGTCAGCCAGCTCCGTTTTTCCTACCTTTCCCTGGCTTTCTGTCTGTCTCCTGTCTGTCTCCTGCCTGTCTCCAGCCTGTCCCTGTCTGTCCCTGTCTGTCCCTGTCTCCAGCCTGTCTCCAGCCTGTCTAACTGCCTCAGCTACACAGCGTTCTGTCTGTCTGTCACGAATGCAATAGAGAAATGAGGAAAAGCAAGATGGCCGCCGTTAAATACCGCTGTGTGACGTCACCGGGCTTGCTGGCTGCTGATAGGCTGCATGTGACTGCCCCAGCTTGCACTGGCGCGGGATACATGTCCAGACATGTCCCGCCCGCCATCTTAGAATGCCTGTAATGTAAATGAATGGATGTTAAAGGAAAACTTCGAGTGATCGAATCGCGGGGAAATTCGGATTCGATCCGAATCGAATTTTTCCTGAAATTCGGATCGAATCCGGGTTCGTCCGGATCGATTCGCTCATCCCTAAACAGAAGCTATTTGGATTTTTAAGATGTTATTACGGAGCATGATGTTATAGACTTTTCTATAATTGATTGGTAAATGTGAAGAGGTTGCAGGGAGAAACTGAAGATTGGGACACATATGTTTCTGTGGTAGTGGAATTTTGTCAGTATTAGTAGGCTGTAGTTAGAAAGGGTCAGTACAGATGAAAAGAAATCTGTTACTGAGTGGAAGTTAGTGAAGAGGAGGTCTAGAACACTGGCATGACCATCCGTATGGGTGAAGGAGATAAACCATTGTTTTAGAAGAGGAAATAAATGAGAGAATTTGTCTGGCAGCATGATGGTTGGTGTCAATTAGTAAAACATCGTGATTACTGTGGGGATATCAGTGGCAAAACAGGAGAAGCTAGGTTGATAAGTGGTCTAGAAATGGGTGGTAGGACCAGGAGGGTGATAAATAACATCAATTTTGAGGTTAAAGTAGCTCTATCATGTAATTGTCTTAAATTAAACATCTATAAAACATGCTAGATAGTGAGAGATGAGATATGTGTACAACTCAACTGAAAAAAAAAACCATGCTAAACTTGTGGTTTTGTTTTACTGGACAGAATAAAATCCAGTATTTTTTTGTAAACACTTATACAGGGGAAAACTACTTACCTTTAACTATTTGGCCACTGAGACAGCCTGGACGAAATCATATAAATGACTTTAACATCTGCCCAAAGCATTGCATAATGTATTGGAGATACTGTGCAACAGCTTACAGCTTGTCTCTGTATGTGATCTGCATCTATATTGCTAGGTTAATGCAGTTTACATTTATGAGAGTGGCACTATATCTATGTGTAGTCCCTGTTGTACATTCTCTACTGCATGTTATGTTTCCTGTACATTGATGTGATATGACTTCTTTTTCCTGTCTATGTTATCCACCATGTAAGGTGACCTTCAATTACTGCACTCATGTTTTAGTAAAGCCTGTTACATTACAATTGTCTATCTGTATTTTACTCCGCTGCACCCAGCACTCACACTCTGCAGCAATCAGAAGATTTGCAATATCAAAAAAGGGCTGATTCGACACCATGATAATTTTTATTTCTCTTTTGTTTTTGATTCTTGATTTTTTTCTCAGTGCAACTTCGCATTGTTTTTAGCCATGCAAATTATTTAAACCAAAAAAATTGCGAGAAAATAAAATTCTCAGGGTGCAGAATAAGCCCTAAAGTGTTTTTCTAGCACAGGCTAGATAGACAGGGCAGAGTATAAGTAAACCTTCCTGCCTTCTAGTATATACTAGATAAATACTGTATATTTTTATTATTGGACCAGCTTTTGGGATAGAGCTGCTTTCAATACAGGTTTCCTTCAGGTGAAGTGGTGTGACAAAAGGTTAATTTCATTGGGTCAGGTATCTAAGCTTCATAAAAGGATTCAGCAATCACACACTGGTGATAAAGGATAGGGCCTTGAGCCTGCAGACGCAGCTGAAGGCTGTTATGTGTGCCTCAGAGGCCTTAGGCCATGGTGTGCCACAGAGCCCATAGTCAGTTGTGCCCTAAACAAGCTTAGTACCTGGTATCAGGTAGAACCATGACTGGGGCCAAAAGCCATATTATGTGTGTCAGAACAAGGTTCATGCAATGACTGAACAGGGCGCTCCAAAGAGTAGAGGCTCGGAAGCCTTGTTCCTGGGTGGAACAGAGTCTGCACCATGCTCAGCAGCCCATCAACTAGCTTAACCCATGCAGAGTGTGCAGCAGGAATTGGCTGTACAACTTACCTGAGTCTTGCAATCCGGCCAGCATTCTTTTCACTGTCAAATCGTCTACAGCTGAGGCTTCAGAAAGATGGCTGCCGCTCCCATGAGTGTCCTCACCTTTTATCTTTGGATCAGATCAATCTATTTAAATCTATTGATAAAATGCTATGGAATGTACCTCCTCTCTCTCTTGTTGAAACCCGCAGCAGCCAATCACTAAGACTGATTTTGCTGAAGCAAGGAGGAGGAGGAGGTAAGGAAACTGGGGCAGCATTGGCAATCAAGAACCTGCTTCCAAGTTAGTTTTTTTACTTACTTTACACACAAGATAAGTAAATAATCTGCACTCGTGATGGAACAATCCTTTTTGTGAGGTACGGTATTTAATTTGTCAACGATAACGATTAAATAAAAATATTGGAAATAACGGCTATGCAGAAGGATGGGGAGGTTTTTCTGTATCGTCTATAGGATGCTGTTATTTTAAAATTCTTAAGGAAAGGTCATTACTTCAGTGGAAAAAGCTCACTCAGATGTAGGTTTCACATCACACCTAGAAGCCCATCAGCATCCAGGGCACCTAAAAGCTCACACACACTCAATGATTTTCATGTAGCCAATGTATCCTTACAAAGTGATGCAAATAGAATTAAAACGTGTGTTGAATCAAACTCTGCCCTTTCTGATAACATGAGGTGAACTGTCACTGTGGCCCTTTGCACAAACATTAACTATAAATGTAGGTAAAATGCTTTAAAGAAGGAAGAATGTTTTTTTCTATATCATGCTTCTATCTGCAAAGGAAAATGTCTTTTAGCAAATGCACTAAAGTGCATGTGTGCATTTTCTGATCTTTAGATGGAATCATTTGGACGTATTTTGCATTTCAAAATGGCTCTATTGGAAGATGCGGGAACATATACCTGTGTGGCCACTAATTCGGCAGGAGAAGCTACTCAAGAGATAAGGATTAATGTTTATGGTAAGCCATATATGTACACGGTCTTCACTTGTGTGAATATATATTATGTGCAGCAAACATATATGAGTCTCATTATGGCTGGTGGCAATCTCAGGATTTTCATAAGCAAAACCCTTCTGTTTTATTCATTTTCCTGTTTCTAGTGCAATTGTGCAATGTCCTTCCAGTGAATATGTTTGAGTTTTTTTTCGCTATAGACTGATTTAGGAAAGTTGGTGGACTAATTTTGAAATATTTACAACAAATGCATGACCTCCCATTAAATGATTAGGTGAAGCATATTTTTATGCAGAATATAAATTACATTTCATTCATACAGACAAAAATAGTTTTTTTTATTGGTGTGCAAATTACCAGTATTTGTGCTAAACCAGTTGATTTTAGTCAGATCCTGAACACTATTTTTTTTTTGCACCTAGGTGTAGCTCCTCTCTTCTCCATGCTACAGAGAGAGTAAGCTAATTCTTATCCCTATACTAAGCAAAAGTTACTTTCATACAAATATTTTGCTTTGAATGCTAGTCCCCAAAAAGGCCGCCTACGTTATGATCCTGCAGAAGCAGAGCTCTGATTGGAATATCATTAGAAAAAAAAGACATTACAAAGCTTGAAATCTATAATTCATTTGTATGAAGTAAAATTTGTATGTATAAATCATTGTGTGCTCAAAGTTCAGTCCATGTGACACAGAGCTCTGCCAAAAAGTGAATAAATCCTACACCTAGGAATGAATAAGTTGACTATGTGACAAACCAAACATAACATTTAAAGAGTAAGGAAACAGATCCCATTGCTAATGTTATTCATCGTGGTCTAGGAGGTAAAAGATACTTCCTCCAAATTTCTATGAGTCTTTGACTCATTAAAATAATTTGCACCATTTTTTTTATTTTTCTGCAATGCTTTTTCCCCCCATTTTACTGTGTCAAGAGTGAAGGAGAAACATCTAATCTGAATCTGAAACTCACCTACTGTAAATAACCCTAATAGAGTTCTTTATTTTATCCTAAATGCTTTTTTCTTTATATTTGCATTGATAGAGCCACCCAAGATAGAGAATTCTGATGAAATTCTTTATGAAACAGTTCTTGGTAATCAACCGGTAAGACTGGAATGTAAGGCATCAGGCAACCCTTATCCAGGTATGAATGCTTAGATATACATGCCAGCATGTTTCCATTTCTATTTCCTTTTCGGGATAATTATATTAAACATCACATAATAATTGTATACATGCTGACCTAGTATAGTACAACTTAATAAAATGCTTATCTAAAATGTACATTTTTACAGGCTAGGTTATTGGGTAGGCTGCATGGACTGTGTAAAAGCAAAAAAAAAATGCTATACCCCCAATTCATCCCCTGCAGGCAATTGCTGCTAGTCTGACGATCAGACACTGACCTGACTGTCTGATTCAGCCCTGTGGCACACACCACCTGCTTCCAGTGCATCATCAGGCTGCTTCATGCAACTGGACCTCTTGTCACAGGAACTATGGCATGCCTCCCTCCAGTATTCAAATGACTTCCATGCTCAGCTACTGCTAGCCTCATCTCCTTCCAAAACCCTGATGCCCATGCCCTCTTCATCCTTGAAGTGTGATCAAAGCTTGCATGGCTGACTGGTGAGCAGATCCAAAAGTCGGTGATCCAATGGCCGGAATTTGAACAGTGTGATGGTGATTTGTATTGCCGGACTCTTTTTATCATTTAGATTCGAACCGAACCGCCAACAAAATTACATCCAAATCAATACAGTTTCACAGGAGCAAACGGGGCACCACGGGAACCAATCGGGGTAGCCCTCAGCCCAGGGTAGTATGTGAATTGCCCTCAGAGTCTATGGACTACCTTGAGACTCTACCTGCACTCACTTCATCCTCAACAAATACATAATATACCTCTCCCTGGGGTTTTATTACATAGTGCCACCTATTAGGGTTCACTGGGGGCCTCCACCACCTGTCCCCCATAGCCATCAAAGGGGGCCTCGACCAGTGACCCTCTAGCCACAGAAGGACATTCTTCCCTGTCATTTGAGAGGTGGCCATCAGGAACAATAACACACTGCAGCACCAGCAGTCTCAGCCAGTGGAGGTGGGTAGCAGGGGCATCCTCAGTTTCTCTAAGTGCCTAAAGACCAGTGACAGCCAGTGGAAGTGGTTAACAGGGGAATTATGCGCATCAAGAGCCTCTAAGGGCTGTTAAAGCCAGTGAAAGTGGGTAAATGAGGCAGCAGCAGCAACCTCTCTGAGTACCTAAGGCCTGTGGAAGCCATTGGAAGTGGGCAAAAGTCTCTGTAGATTCCTAGGGCCTGTGAAAGCCAGTGGACGGGGGGTAACAGGGGCATCATCAGTCTCTTTGAGTGCCTAAGGCCTGTGAAAACCAGTGGAAGTGGGTAAAATGGCATCATCAGTCTCTCTGAGGCTTGTTAATTCCAGTGGAGGGTGGATAACAGCAGCAGTCTCAGTGAGTGCCTAAGGCTTGTGAAAGCCAGTGGAGGTGCGTAGCAGGGCATCAGCAGCCTCTCTCAGTGCTTAAGGCTTGTGAAAGCAACTGGGGAATGGTTAACAGCAGCAGCAGTCTTTCTGAGAGTCTAAGGCTTTTGAAATCCAGTGGAAATGGGTAGCAGGAACATCTGCAGTCGCTCTTAATGACTAAGGCTTGTGAAAGCCTGTGGAGGGTGGGTAACAGTATCAATAGTCTCTCAGGGTCCCTAAAGGCCTGTGACAGACAGTGGAGGGTGGGTAACAGCATTAGTAGCCTCTCAGAGTCCCTAAAGGCCTGTGACAGCAGAATCAGACTTTCCGAGGGCCTTAGGCCTGTGAAAGCCATTGAGGCCAGTGAAGAGAGATTGCAGCTAGTCATTAACATCAGGCACAGGGGTTGTGAACCCTGGCGTTATCCAAGCCTGATTAATCATAATGAATGTGAACCATTATATCGAATGTGAGTATCAGAATCAGAAGAGGGCTCGTAGAAAAACTGCCACACATCAGAATACCATGGTTTTTCCAAGTATACAGCACGTCCTGTTTCACCAAATTCTTTACGTCTGGGATATCCACCACAAGGTGGCGCAGTGGACTGCAGAAAAGACTTGTGGCATCTCCCGGCCCTATAAAAGGACAGGAACCTCCCACAAATTCCCCAGTTTCCTTCTGCAGTCAGGACTGCGAAGATAGAAGATGGCTCTCTATATTGCGCAGGTGAGCGGGGCTTACCAGCCTGAGGCCCTGCAGGACTATTCCAACCCGTTCTGGACCCACTGCCTCCCAGCCTCGGCTGCCTGGTTCGGGTGAAGGTAGGACAGCACCAGGGTCGGGTGCTTGAGGAGCGCTGCTCCAACCGCAATCCCTGTACCAAACTAGGGTAGTCGGTTCAGGCTTATGGTGAGCCTTTGTGGGATGCCCCTTCCTGCTACCTGTAATTGTGGGTCCTTACTTCCCCCCCTCCACTCCCTCCCTCCATATGTCTGCCTTGGGTGCCCCTGCCGCTGCTCTCTCCAGCCTCGCTCTCTCCCTGGGGAGCTCTCCGGGGGGGGGGGGGTAGGCGGTGGTGTCCTGAGTAGTTTTGTCTTTTTTTATTACTGTCTTTATGTGCACTCGCCGCCGCGCCGCTTTGTACGGCATACGCTGTAGTGAGTATCTGCGCTGTCATTGGCGCTGGGGGGTCACGTGGCTCGCGATTTCTCATTCTTCGGGGGGGGGGGGGGCGGGGATGAAGTTTTTTGCATCACACGCTCGCGGCCCGCACCTCAAGGTCCGTTCTGGCACCATTTTGGCTCTGCGGTGTACTGGGGCCCTCGTGTGCTGCTGCGTGCTGCCTTTTTCTGTCCGGATCTCAGTGAATCAGTCTCTTGGTCCGTGAGTCACCCTTTGGGGTTGTCTTCTTGCTATTTCGCCACATTATGGGATTGTTATGTGTGTTTTTATTATGTCTTTCAGGCGGGATAAACGTGACTGTGGTTTCTTCCGGCCCTCTTCCCTTTTGTCATCTCCCACCTTCCCTAGCTGGTTTTGGGGCATCCCGGGTGGCTCTTGCTAGCCTTAACCCTATACTGGCCATTGTGCCCATTTTAATCACCATATGGAGGCTTCCGGGGATAATGTGCTTGGGGTTCCTTCGGGACACGCCCAGCTGTGTGCCGCGTGTGGGGTATCCCCTGTGAGTGACGGTGTCAGGGTATGTGTGCTCTGCGCCCAGAAGGTACTTGTGCTGCAGTCTGGGTTGCCTGCTACGCTGCCCAGCTCTGCGCCCCCTTCTACATCACCTACCCCCCGCGCCTGCATTTGACCCCTAGTGAGGGACATGCTAGTGGGGAAACACATTATGACTTGGCCTTGCGGGTGGCCAGCCTGGAAAGGCATATTGCTGGGCCGGTCCCCCGTAAGGCTTCTGGCAAGAAGCGGCATTTAACTCCCACTGTTTCCCTTTTTCCTGAGGAGGATGAGGGACAGTTTTCTTTGCCTGGCCTGTACCCCCTAGAAGAGGGGGAACTTTTCTCTGATTCTGATTCCTCTGAGGAGCAGCAGGAGATTTATGGTGGTACTGGGTCTCCTTTTGGAGAAGACCCATGGTCTCCTGAGGATACTGATAGGCTGTTGGCTCGCATTTTTGAAGTATTGTGTATTACCCCTCCTGTCCCGGCTAAAAAGCAGCAGGGTGAGCTTTTTCACACTGTTAAACAATGCTTGGAGTTCACTGAGCAGATCCACCTCAATAATTTGGTGCTCAAGGAGTGGGAACGTCCTAGCAGATTGCCCGTGGTGCCTAAGAGTTGGGACAGGAGGTATCCATTTCCCGCTGATGTGGTTAAGCGCTGGTCGTGTCCTCCCGAGGTGGATGCTCCCGTGCTTGGGTTGTCCAATACCTCGGTCATGCATTCCCCTGACACTTCTACTCTGAGGGATGGTGAGGACCGGCGTGTTGATCAGCTGGCCTGTCACGCATTTGCTTGTGCAGGGACTGCGCTGCGCCCTGTGTGTGCTTCTGCCATCACGGCTCTTGCTATTAAAGGGCTACTCAAGTGCCTTCTGGATAATACCTCGGATGCCAATAGGGGGGCGGAGTATAGATCCCTCCTGCTTTGCTATGAATTTGTGGCATTTATTCTTTCTGCTATGGATGATGTGGTCAGGATGTGTGGTAAGACTTCTGCCCTTTTGGTGGCTATATGCCGCTCTGTTTGGTTGCGTCAGTGGGCGGCTGATAATGCTGCTAAGAAGGCTCTCACTGGCTTTCCCTTTACTGGTCTATGGCTCTTTGGGGAGCTTCTGGATCTGTTTGCCAAGGATGGTAGGCTGCCTCAACGCAGGAGGCAGCCGCGGCCCTTTCGGGGGGCTGGTTCTTCCATCCCCTCCTTCCATGCTCCCAGGTCGGGTCGGGGTGCACTATTCGCGGGGGCACGTAGAGACCCTTGTGGCCGGGGTAGAGGCCATGGTCTCTCATGGGGTTTCAAGTCCAAATCTTCCCCCAAGCCCTCTCAGGCATGAGGAGGGGCCCCCACCCATCTGGGTGGGGGGACGGTTGCGGCTCTTTGCTCACGTTTGGAGACTGCACGTCTCAGACCGGTGGATTCAGGAGGTGGTGTCCTCCGGGTACAAGATAGAGTTTGCAGCCTGGCCACCCCCAAGATTCATCAGATCCCGGATGGCTCAAAGCCCCCTGTCAGCTCAGGGCTTGCGGTCCAAAGCCTTTTGGAATTGGTTGTCATCTGTCCTGTGCAGAGGCTTCTACTCCAATCTGTTCACGGTTCCCAAAAAGGATGGGTCCCTGAGGCCCATCCTGGATTTGAAGCGCCTCAACAAATTTGTCAGGTTCAAGCATTTTCGCATGGAGACTCTGCGCTCGGTGGTCGGTACCTTGCGCCCGGGCTATTTCATGACTTCTGTGGACATCAAAGATGCTTACCTTCATGTTCCAATCTTTCCAGGTCATCAGAGATTTCTCAGGTTCGCTCTGGAGGATCAGCACTACCAATTTGTGGCCCTACCGTTCGGTGTTACCTCGGCTCCTCGGGTCTTCACCAAGGTGCTGGCGGGGGTGATGGCTCTGTTGAGATCTCAGGACATTCGCATCCTTCCTTATCTGGACGACATTCTGATTGCGTCTCAGTCCTTCCATCAAGCCAAGCTGGATACCCAGATGGTGATCTCCACACTCGAGTCCTTCGGTTGGGTGATCACCTATCCCAAGTCTTCTCTGTCTCCGTCCTTGGTGAGGTCCTTTCTGGGCATGACCCTGGATACATCTCAGGTCAAGGTTTTTTCTGCCTCAGCAGAAGGTGGAGAGCCTACAGACGCAGGCAGGGTCTCTACTTTCTTGCCCTCACCCCTCCATTCGGCAAGGGATGCAGTTGGTGGGCCTGATGGTGTCATGCTTCGAGGCGGTTCCCTATGCTCAGTTTCACATGAGACCTCTTCTGTTGCACCTCTTGTCAGTTTGGGATCGGGACCCTGTGTCCCTGGATCAGAAATTTGTTCTGTCCCTTCTGGTCAGTCAGTCCCTCTCATGGTGGCTGGACTCAAGGAATCTCCTGGTGGGCAGGACCTTTCTGCCCCCGTTCTGGGAGCACAGATGCCAGCCTGACAGGTTGGGGGGGCTTTTGGCAGTCTCTGAAGTTCCAGGGTCAGTGGGGCCCCCAGGAGGCCCATGCTCCCATCAACATTCTGGAACTGCGGGCGATAAAGTTGGTTCTTTTCCAGTTGACTCCGCACCTTCGGGGTCGGGATGTTCAGATCCGCTCGGACAACCAGACGGCGGTTGCCTACATCAATCATCAGGGAGGGACTCGGAGCAAGCGGGCCCTCAAGGAAGTGTCCCTGATACTGTCCTGGGCGGAGGAGAATGTTCCCTGCATATCGGCAGTTTACATCCCGGGAGTGTAGAACCTGGAGGCAGACTCTTTGAGCAGGGGGATGTCTCGGCTGGGGGAGTGGTTCCTCAGCGAAAGGGTGTTTCACACTCTGTGCCACCGCTGGGGTCTGCCGGATGTGGACCTGTTTGCCTCACGTCACAATCACAAACTTCTATTCTTTGTCTCTCTGTCACAGGATCCTCTGGCCTTTGCCACGGATGCGCTAGCAATGCCTTGGAAGGGGTTTCGGCTCCTCTATGTGTTCCCCCCCGTTTCCTCTGTTGGGCAAGGGTGTGGTTCGCAGACATTGTGCAGTTGGCAGTGGATCAGTACGTCCTGCCCAGTGATCCAGATCTGCTCACTCAGGGGCAGCTGTGCCATCCCAATTTACAAACGCTGGCGTTGACGGCTTGGCTGCTGAAACCTCCATCTTGATGGAAAAGGGGTTGCCTGTCTCTGTTGTTGATACCATGATTAGGGCTAGGAAGAAGTCCTCGTCCTTTATCTACTACAGGGTCTGGCATGCGTACATTGCCTGGTGTGAGTCTAAATCTCTTCCCTGTCGGGTGTTTTCTATTCCCTGGAATTCTTGCAACATGGTTTGGATTTGGGCCTTCAACTTAGTACCCTCAAAGGTCATGTTTCAGCTCTGGCAATTTTTTTCCAAAGATCTTTTGCCAGTCACCGTTTGGTTAAGACTTTTTTCCAGGGGGTTTCTCATGTGCGTCCGCCACGTAAACCTATGTTACCAGTTTGGGATTTGAATCTGGTGTTATCAGCTCTGCAGGGTCGTCCCTTTGAGCTTCTCCGTGAGGCCGCTTTGCCCATTTTGACTCTTAAGGTAGCGTTTTTGGTGGCTATCACTTCTGTCAGGCGTGTTTCTGAGTTGGCGGTGCTTTCCATCAAGCCTTATTTTGAGCGACACCAGGACAAGGTGGTGTTTCGGTTTAAGCCAGATTTCTTGCATAAGGTTGTGTCTGCTTTTCATCTCAATCAGGACATTGTCTTGCCTTCATTGTGTCCTAATCCTGCTAATTCCAAGGAGCGGACTCTGCATTCCTTAGATGTGGTCAGGGTTCTGAAGTTTTACTTGGTAGCTACTGAATCATTGCTTTTTGTTCTTCCTTCTGGACCTAGGAAGGTTTTGCCTCCGGCTAAGTCCACTATCAGCAAGTGGATTCATCAGGCGGTGGTGCAAGCCTATTCTGCTAAGGGGAAGGAGCCTCCCTTCCGCCTTACTGCTCATTCCACTCGTGCTATTTGTGCTTCTTGGGCTTTTCAGCACCAGGCTTCTGTTGAACAAGTTTGTAAGGCCGCAACTTGGTCTTCTGTTCATACTTTTTCTAAGTTTTACAAGGTTGATGTTAGGGCCTCAGCTGAGCAAAGTTCTTCAGGCGGCAGTGGTTTAAACTGTTCGCCGTTGTTCTTTGGGGATCCACCCCAGACACTGCTTTTGGATGTCCCAGACGTAAAGAATTTGGTGAAACAGGACGTGCTGTATACTTGGAAAAATACAATTCTGTGAGTACTCACCTGTAGAATTGATTTTGTAGTATACAGCATGTCCTGTTTCACCCCTCCCTTGTTATCATTATTCTTGGTTACCTCTCTATGGTGATTTGTTCAAATGTTTGTTTGGGGTTCCTTCTTTTTTATTCTCCCGGCTTCTTGTCTAACTGCTTGTAACACTGGGAATTTGTGGGAGGTTCCTGTCCTTTTATAGGGCCTGGAGATGCCACAAGTCTTTTCTGCAGTCCACTGCGCCACCTTGTGGCAGATATCCCAGACGTAAAGAATTTGGTGAAACAGGACGTGCTTTATACTGCAAAATCAATTCTACAGGTGAGTACTCACAGAATTGTATTTTTCACAAGCTCCCTGTACTACTGGTTTCTGCTGCTGCTTTGGTGTGTACAATGATTGCTAGTGTGTCCCTGCAAGCTAGCCGCCTCATGCAGTTGGCAACATCATCCTCTATGCAGGTTTCATTGCCACTTCTGGCTCTCTCAACTGCATGCCGCACTGTTCCCCTGGCTCCACCTAACATTGCCCCTCCCTGACTCTCAGAAGGAGTGCTTTAAAGCCTAGCAGGATCAACGCTGCTCTCTTCATCGTTGCTGAACAAGGGTTCAGAGTCAGGGTACACCCCTAAAATTAGCTCTCGGGCCGATGATGGAGATGATGGAGCATAGGAGAGAGGTAATTTCCGGACTGAAGACCACGCAAAGGAATGTGGCTGCCATTGTCATGCAATGTTAGTGTTGGAGTAATAACCTGATGCCTGGCAGTGTGATTGCCTTCTGGAGACTGTGTCAAAGGCCTGTGTCAACCAGTCCAAGGCTGCTGGCTGGTTGGTCAACATATGAGCACTGGATGAAAAAGAGAGCTTCACCTTTTTGCCACAACACCACTAGCCCTTCTGCCACTGCTTCTCACTCTTGGGCTGGTAGTTTTGCCACTGCCACTCCCAATCGACATACAGCCAGACCCCTTAAGCTTTGGCATTCTGAGTGCCTTTAAAGAAGAGGGGTGCACAGAGGGTTTTGTTTTAATATTTTTTTGTATAAACATCAGTTTACCACCCCAGAGACCATGAGAGGTAGATAGATAGTTAAGCAGTTAGGTGAGCAGGTGTGCCCAGTTCAATACCCTGACCTCTAGATAAGGATAGTGCCTATGAGGGTTAACTTTTAAAACTTTACAGGTCTTGCATGAATGACCACTTGTTACCCCATAAACTGTAAAAGGTAGGTAGTTAGTTAAATAGGTGAGTAGGTGTGTCCAGTTCAATACCCTGACCTCAAGATAAGGATAATGACCCTGTGTGTTAGCTTTTAAAACTTTACACTTTGTATGAACAACAGCTTCCCAGCCCAGAGACCATGAGACATAGGTAGGTATGAGGTTAGGCAGTTAGATAGGTGTGTAGGTGTGCCCTGTTTCATACCCTGACCTCAGCGTAAGGTAGTGGCCCTGTCAGTTAACTTATAAAACCTTACAAGTCTTATATAAAATACAACTTGCCACCACAGAGACCATGAGAGGTAGATAGGCAGTTAGATAGGTAAGTAGGTGTGCCCAGTTCAATACTCTGTATAAGGTAGTGGCCCTGTGGGTTAACTTTTAAATCTTTTTGGGTCCTGTATTAAAGACAACTTGCCATCCAGAAACTGTGAGCGATAGGTGGGCGACCCCTTAAAAAAAACAAGGTTACTCAGGCTGTACTGTCTGAAAAGAAAGCACACAGCCAAGATATCTCCAAAAAAGATTGGATTACTCCCTACACTAACTATCTCTGACCCTAGCAATCAAATGACTGCTTTCTCTTACTAAGCCCCTGCAGATGAGGCTGTTAGCAACCAGGAAGCAGCAATGGGTTTGTGTGGGTGGGATCCCAGTATTTATACATGGTGTGACATCAAAGGGGGGGTGGCTTGTGGATTGGCTGGCTGCATTGTATCATGCTGCTCCTTCTACTTCCTGTGCCTTGTTCCTGGGCAGAACAAAACCCTGGCATGCCAGGAATTTCCTGGGACATCCCAAATCAGAATTCCCCACTGTGTGAACCCCCCACAACCCCAAGGGTGTTGCTGCAAAACTGCCTGGTGTCCCAAATCAGCCAATGAAACGAACTCCCAAGATAATTTGGGACTGCAGCGAACCGAACTTTCCCAGAGGCTTGATCCAAACTTTGGTTTCACTTTGGTTTATCTCTATTGAGCATCCTATAATATCTTGTTATACGAGTGGACTTTTCAATTAAGGTTATAGCGTGGATTTATTGGTTTTATATTAAAAGGTGTTGTGTTATATTGTGTTAAAATTCAGGAGAAACAAATATGGGGTTGTTTTGTTTGGTTTGTGCCCAGTTAAATGTCAGAGAAGATATGAATTATGTTTTGTCCTATTTTTTCTCTTCTAGCTATAACATGGTCAAAGGATAATTACCCTATTAAAATTATCTCTGATACTGTCTTGTCAAATGAAGAAAGGACTCTTCAGATAACAGCGGCACAGATTTACGATGCTGGTATTTATAAATGTGTTGCCAGCAGTATAGCAGGGATAGCAGAGCTTACTTATGTTCTCCAGGTTCATGGTAAGTATTTTTCATATTCATTTTTAGCTTCTATAATCTACAATTTTTGTACACCATGGTCTACCTGCATTTACGATGATATATAATTCCTTTCAAGATCCTTAATGGGCATAACCCCCCCCCCCCCCCAGAAATGTTATTGGATAGTTTTGTTAAAAGGCAATTGTGGGTAAACATAAAAACAACTATACACACCTAATTTTTTATGTGAGGAATTTTTAAAGGGATTTCCATACAAAGGGTTACATTATCCTGCTTTCTGCTCTCCCCATGGTGGCTGTCAGGAGCTGCATCTTGTATTCAACCTTCATGCTGCCTGCTTTATATTTCTTAATAACTCCAAGTAAAATCTATCCCTTCTGCAGGGCCTCTTCGGCAGCAGAGGATAATTCATCCATGCATGTCTCAACGTCTTAGCCCCCTCAGAAGTGGATTCAATTTGGGGGACCCTGAAAAATGAATCATCAGAGGGAGCGAGTTCTATAGGGTGAATTAAAGATGCAGCCCCTGACAGCCAGCATGGGGTAAGCAGGAAGTCGTTTTTAAGTAGTAAGTAATTTAAGCCTTTGCCTGGAATGTCCCTTATGGATATTTTTACAAAACTAGGTGGTCCAATACACCTTAGGAATACCTCATCTGTTTTAGTGTTAATAAAAATTACTGCATATTGTTTTTTTACAGTTCTTCCCTCAATTATTGGTCCAAATGAACCTATAACTGTGATAGTCAACAATCCCGTAACCTTGGAATGTGAAGCAACAGGATTTCCAGCGCCTATGTTAACATGGTTAAAAGATGGCATCCCAGTATCCAGCAGCAGTGGTAGAATTCAGGTTGTATTCTGTTTTCCCTGCCTATACTTTGAATATGTAAAGCCAGCAATAGAGGTTACACTTCAAAACTACATTAATGGTACGGTGTATTTTTTGCAGTTTATTATGAACAGTAACCTTACATTTCCCCCATCACAGATCCTTCTGCGTTCCATCTTTGAACCTCGGTGACATCTAAATATAATGGCTAGAGCTCCCCACAGGATTAACCTGCTGGAATTTAAATTAAAATGAAATTAAATTGGAAATTAAATGTTTTCTTTATTATTTAAATAATGCTGAGCAGTGCAGACAGATTTCAGGATAATGGAGTACATGAAAGGTTATTTCAAACTGCTAAAATACACTGCGCCATCAATGCTTTAAAGCAGCATTGAGTTAGGGTATATATATTTTGCATCAAATGAAAGACACGGGCCTCTGCTGAATCTTCATGGATTATGTTTGCCATTCACATGATATACACATGACACTGCTTTTCCAGGATAGGGAAGTTTCTTTATCTGTTACAAGGATGAACATCTGCAAAAATGTCAGAGCAAAGCCCATCACAATAGACCCTCTGTTGGCCAGGGGAATAGTAGCAAAGGCTCCTTAGCATGTTGTAAGGCCTACTGATAATGTGTTGCAATAGAAATCCTGCTTACTACAAGAGAAACTTCAGATACATACAGTTAGTGTGTGTGCTTGATTAAAGGGTTATTAAACTCAGAAAAAAAACAAACAGCACTCACCTTCTCGTCCGCGCAGCAGATCCCAGCCACTCCACCGCTAAGAAACCTTCTGAATGGCGCTCTGCATCATGCATCGTCCCACCATTGCAATGGATGAGCAGCACATAATGACCAGTGGCAGCTGTCTGGGGCTAAGACTGGCAGCTTGCTGTTGGTTGTGGAGCAAAAAGAGCCCTTCAGCCCTCATTCTCAGAAACCAGGAGGTTTCCGAGTGACGGACCTGGCTGAAGTTGCTATGTGAGTGCTGTTTTTTTTGGTTTTGGGTTCATTATCCCTTTAAGGAGCTAGTAGGGTGAAGCTCTGTACAATCTGTGGGATTATGAACATATTTTAGAAACCCTGACAAGAATAAAATGTATCCTTATTGCAGGGCAATATGGCAGCAGCTGGAATGTTGTTTTTTTCCCCAGCTGTGGCATTGCCTCTTTGTTTCGTCCATTCTAGCATTAATCATGTACAATATAGAAAGAATATATTTAAGTGCCGTAAAATCTGCATTGGTAGTAAAGGAGGCAAGTTTTTCAAACCATCTCCAAAGGGAAGATTATAAAGAGTGGCATGCTGCTACAGATGCAACAGCAAAAAAAAAACAGTATATGCAGAATATCGGATAGCTGCATGTCTCCTGTTCTGCAGCATGGGTGACATGTCCTCTTTCTGTGTGAAAATAAATGGGCATTGTTCCATGAAGATCTGCAAAAATAGGGGGGAGTTTCATATGTTTGCATGTCTGCGAATTTGTCTTTCACTCACCAGCATTAAAAATACCATTTTGTGAATACTCACCTTGTAAAATGGGTATTATGAGTATGTCACACACCCCGCTTCAAGAATCCATAACATGTGGGGTAATATCGTCCTGAAGAGAGCGTTCCTGCAGAGATGATAGCAAAAGAAAGCCCCTCCCTGATCCATAAATACCTGGGACCTCCCACTCACTACCCAGTATACAGAAGCAGTAAGGTAAGGGACCAGGAAGAGGCAAATATAAACAACAACCACGCAAAGTTCGCAATAAAGAGGATCCTGAATACAAAAGGGCGGGTTGAAGCGGGGTGTGTGACATACTCATAATACCCATTTTACAAGGTGAGTATTCACAAAATGGTATTATTCTTAGTATGTCACACACCCCGCTTCAAGAATCCATAACATGTGGGACATCCAACAGCAGTGTTCATAACAAGGGCGGGGATCCAAAACTAGGCAACAATGCACAACCTTAAACTATAACAGCTTGCAAAACTTTGCGGCCAAAAACAGCATCCGCTGATGCCCGAACATCAACCTTGTAAAACTTGGAAAAGGTGTGAACAGAAGACCAGGTAGCGGCCTTACAAACTTGCTCAACAGAAGCCTGGTGCTGAAAAGCCCAGGACGCACCAACTGCACGAGTAGAATGAGCAGTAACACGAAAAGGGGGACTCCTCCCCTTGGCAGAATAGGCCCCAATGATGGCCTGATGAATCCATTTACTAATGGAAGATTTGGCAGGAGCCAAACCTTTCCTAGGCCCGCAGGGCACCACAAAGAAAGCATCAGTCTTACGAAAGGAAGACGTAACCTCCAGATAATGTTCCACAACACGAACTACGTCCAAGGAATGCAATGCCCTTTCCCTGTCGTCGATGGGATTTGGGCATAGAGAGGGCAAAACAATGTCCTGATTCAGATGAAACTCCGAGACCACTTTAGGAAGAAAATCCTGCTTGAAACGAAAGACAACCTTGTCCTGATGTTTCTCGAAGTACGGAGCTGTAATGGATAAAGCTGCCAACTCAGAAACACGCCTAACCGAAGTGAAAGCCACCAAAAAGGCCACCTTTTGCGTAAGGGAAGACAAAGCTATCTCATTCAAGGGCTCAAACGGAGGGCCCTGGAGAGCAGAAAGAACCAGGTTCAAATCCCAAACTGGAACAAGAGGCTTCCTAGGAGGCCGAACATGTGTAACACCTTGGAAAAAGGTCTTGACTAAGGGATGAAGTGCAAAAGACCTTTGGAAGAACACCGCCAGGGCAGAAACCTGCCCTTTCAATGTACTAAGCTGGAGCCCCAGATCTAGACCATGTTGGAGAAACTCTAAAATTCTAGGAATGGAGAACTCTCGACAAGAGAAAGACCTACTTTCACACCAATCAATATAGGCCCTCCAAGTCCTGTAGTAAATAGAAGAGGAAGAGCGCTTCCTGGCACAGATAAGAGTCTGAATCACCGCGTCAGAAAGACCTTCTTCCTTCAAGATGGCGGTTTCAGCAGCCATGCCGTCAAAGCCAGCGATGGTAAATTGGGATAGCACAGCCGACCCTGGGTGAGCAGGTCCGGCAGCAGAGGCAGGGCGAACTGATCCTCTGCTAGTCTTACAAGGTCTGCGAACCAAACTCGCCTTGGCCACCTTGGGGCCACCAGAATTGCCGACGCACCATCCAAGGCCAGTTTGCGCAGCACTCTGGCTAGCATTGGGAACGGAGGAAACAGGTAAAGGAACCCCAGATCCCTCCAGTTTAGAGACATGGCATCCACTGTCAGAGCCAGAGGATCCTGCGAGAGAGACACAAAGACTGGAAGCTTGTGATTGTGACGAGAAGCAAAGAGGTCCACCACTAGGACCCCCCACCTGAGACATATCGAACGAAACACCTTGGGACTGAGAGACCACTCCCCCTGACGAGAGGAGGCCCTGCTCAGCAAGTCCGCCTCCATGTTCTCCACTCCCGGAATGTAGACTGCTGAGATACACGGGACGTGGGTCTCTGCCCAGTCCAGAATCAAAGACACTTCCCTGAGGGCACTCCTGCTGCGAGTCCCTCCTTGGTGATTGATGTAAGCAACCTCCGTTCTGTTGTCCGACCGGACCTGAACTGGCAGGCCTCTCAACTGATGAGTCAAGCGAAACAGAACCAACCTGATGGCTCTCAACTCCAGAACATTGATGGGCTTGTGAGCCTCCCGCGGGCCCCACAGACCCTGAAACTGGAGGTCCTTCCAAACACCCCCCCAACCTGACAGACTGGCATCCGTGGTGACTGTTTCCCAACACGGAGCCAGAAAAGATCTGCCCTTCAACAGATTGACCGACCCCAGCCACCATTGCAGGGATCGACGAACTCGGGGAGTCATCAGGAAGGACTGATCCAACGATAGAGGAGACTTGTCCCAAACCTTCAACAGATGAAGCTGAAGCGTCCTTGTGTGAAACTGTGCAAAGGGAACTGCCTCAAATGAGGCCACCATTAACCCCACCAGCCTCATCCCTAACCGGATGGTCGGATGAGGGGTTGACAGGAGAAGCCGAACTAAATCCTGAATCAAAAGAATCTTGGCCTGGGGTAGAAACACCCTGGCCTGTGAAGTGTCCAGAGACATTCCCAGAAAGGTCAGAATTCTGGACGGAGAAAGAGAAGACTTGGGGTGGTTGATCACCCAACCGAATCTCTCCAGAGTGGACACCACCGCTCTGGTGTCCAACTCCGCTTGGTTGAAGGAAGAGGCCATGATCAGTAGATCGTCCAAATAGGGCACGATGCGGATACCCTGACCTCTGAGCAGAGCCATCACCCCCGCTAGCACCTTGGTGAACACCCGAGGCGCTGAGGTGAGACCGAAAGGAAGTGCCACAAACTGAAAGTGCCGATCCTCCAACACGAACCTGAGAAACCTCTGGTGTGCTGGAAAAACCGGAACGTGTAGATAAGCATCCTTGATGTCTATGGACGTCAGAAAGTCTCCCTGACGAAGAGAGTGAATGGCCGAACGCAGCGTTTCCATGCGGAATTTTCTCGGCCGGATGAACCTGTTGAGAAACTTCAGATCCAAGATGGGTCGGACCAACCCGTCCTTCTTGGGTACTGTGAACAGATTGGAATAAAAGCCCCTGCCCCGATCTGAAGGGGGCACTGGGCAAATGACAGCCATGTCCAGAAGATTCTCCACTGCCACCAGGAGCCCCTGCGCCGCTAGAGGCTCCGACGGCCTCCGAGACCTGACAAATCTGGAAGGGGGCGGAGCTCGAACTCCAGCTTGTAGCCGGAAGACACCACTTCCCGGATCCATCTGTCCGAGACCTCTTGATCCCAGATCTGAGAGAAGTGCTGCAGCCGTCCCCCCACCCGCATGGGTGAGGGCGCCCCCTCATTGCTGAGCCGGCTTAGCAACCGGTTTGGGCTTAGAGCCCCAACTGTATCCAGAACGGGCACGTCCTCTGCCCCTGTTTCCGAAATCTCCCTTGGAAGAGGGAAATGCAGAACCCCTGCCAGATCTGGCCCCCCGAAAGGAGGGAGAAAAGGCAGGCGCCCCCCGAAAGGGGCGGCGTTGTTTCTTACGTTGAGGTAACCTACCACCCTTGGTGACTGAGTCCAATGTCTCTCCAAAGAGCCGTAGACCAACAAAGGGTAAAGCCGTCAGTGATTTTTTGGACATAAAATCCGCCGCCCACTGGCGCAGCCACACCGACCGCCGAATAGCCACAAGCAGAGCCGAAGTCCTACCACACATCATCAAAGTATCATCCAAGGCGGTCAGCACAAAGGATAGAAACAACTCGCACCGTTTAAGGCTAAGGAACTCGTTACTACCAGGACGAAGCCCGGAAGAAGTCAACAGGTCCCTGACCACAGACCTGGTGGCCAACACCATTAGCTCCGAAGCGCACACAGGCCGGATGGCCGACCCAATGCTAGTAAAGCCATGAGAAGCCATCTGATCAATACGTTTATCCTCTCCATCTTTGAGAGTGGAACAATCAGGTCTGTTTAACACCGAGGAGTTAGACAACCCCAAAACCGGTGCATCCACCTCGGGGGGAGATGCCCAGCGCTTGATCGCCTCAGAAGGAAAGGGATATTTCCTATCCCACCCCTGAGGGATGCCAGGGAGCCGAGCCGGCCTATCCCATTCCTTGTCAATGATTCTATCAAAATGGCGTTGCGTAGGAAACACCAGGCGCGGCCTGGATTCCTCAAACAATTCACCCTTCTGCTGTGACGCCTCCTCGGGAGGGGAAATATTCAGAACTTCCAGCATGAGAGACAGAGCGTGAGGAGAGTCCAAGGATCTCCCTAAATCAGAAAGCTCGGCATCGGCGCCAGCAGACTGCTCATCATCCGAAAATTCTGAACCCTCATCAACTTCCCCCTCCTCTAGCTGGGGATAATCAGACCAATCCAGATTATCTCTGTCATCAAGATCATCCACCGTCGGAGCCGGCGACAAATGCTTTCTCTTAGACGGAGCCTTACGGGCGACCGAGCTAGAGAGCATTTTCTCAAGGCTAGCCAATCTGGCACACATCTCGGATTGCAGATCCCTGCCCATGACCACGTCACACGGGGTACGAGTCAAGGCGGGAGGGGGAGTTGAGGTGGCCGGCTGTGCTGACCCCGACGCTTGGGGTTCGGACTGCCGCGTAATAGTTTGCTGTGCACATGGTATACACAGTAACACATCATCCCCAGTAATGGAAATCCCACACAACATACACTTTTTGGGATGCCCCGAAGGGGTCCCAGTCCCAGTATCCGGGGATGCCTCCATAAGGTGAATTTTGAGTGGTCGCTATGACCCAGGGAATTACGCCAGTTAGACAACCCGGGATGCCCCTTTAATGTCCCGAGTGGGAGGATTTGTGATGCTAAAAAGGACCCAGGGACCCAGGATCAGGAGAGACCTTCCAATACTACAGAAGATCCTCCTTAATAACCTTCACCTAAAAGACAGAGAGAGACCCATAAGTCCCTACAGTAAAACATAACAGCTAAAGAAAGGAGAAATAAATGAGGCCCACAGGGCCACTCACAGACGCTGCGGTGAACGATCCGCCTCAGAACAATGGCGATCTCTGAGGTGAAGTGAAGAGAGAAGAACGGTGCCAGGTGCGTGGTCTGCGCAGCCCGGCGCAAAGCTGATCTGTGCCCCCTTCTGCCTAGTAACAGGGAGCTGCCCAGTAACAGGGAGCTCAGCTCCGCAGCGGCGCCAGTACAGAGGAGGGCGGAGCCGCGGCGACGCGCCGAAAGCCCGGCTCCGCCCCCCCTTCCAGTGTGAATGAAGCGTGAGGGAAGAAGTCCCTCACGCACCAGCCCAGAGACCGGCGCCGCCGACAACCGCGGCGCCGGCTGCATGACAACGGGTGCGTCCGCTTACACTAGCGGAGCACCCGCCCCGCTCGCTGCGGCGAGTAGTGAAGGAGAGAACGGGGGCTGGCCGCGGCAGAGCGCCGAGTGCCAGCCCCGCCCCCCCAACGCGCGTGAGGTGAAAAATCACCTCACAGAAGGAAAAACCCCGGCACCCGGCTGCAATGACAGCCGCGGTGCTGCATACATTGTAACAAGAGAATAACACATTGAAGAAGATACACACATCAATAAAGAGACAGTGAATAAAGAGAAAGTGAATAAGCTAACCCCTATGAGAGGAACCTCCAGCCCCCATAGTTGGTAAAGGGAAGGGCCCCCCCCCCAGGGGAAAAGTCAAGGGACGGGGCATCCCAAACCGGGATCACCTACCCGGTATGACCGCCTACCCTCTCTTTTAGGGTCTCACGGTGGAGCTCTGCTCCTCAGCACCAGAGGTGCCAATGTACCCTCGCTCGGGCCAGCAGCCAAGACTGTGGAGGCATGTAATATGAGGTAAATTTTTGGGACAAACAGGGGTCCGAGCGGAAATAAACAAAATAAGAGGCCGGGAGTTACCCCGGCTACCTGAAATCCCCCTGTGCAAGGAGGAGCCATCATCTTCTGACTTGCTCGCCGTCTGCAGAGATGGAAAACTGGGTAGTGAGTGGGAGGTCCCAGGTATTTATGGATCAGGGAGGGGCTTTCTTTTGCTATCATCTCTGCAGGAGCGCCCTCTTCAGGACGATATTACCCCACATGTTATGGATTCTTGAAGCGGGGTGTGTGACATACTAAGAATATATATTTTTGGCTACTATTGAGATATTTACTTAGATCAGAAGCAAAGAAGAGACAGGCAAATAAATAAATACACTAGATCTCACCTGCAGGCACCTCTTGGGGTAAAAAAAAGCATACAGCGGTTTAAGAAGGTTTGGAATACCAGATTAAAGAGAACACTAGGAAAAAGTACAGTACCTTATTTCTGAAAAGAGGATATATTCATATGGTTAGGAAAGCATCTAAAAGCTGATCCTTTCATTCTTTCTGGATAAAGGGGAAAACAGACAGTTTCCCTATTTATCTTCACTCTTTGAGGGAAAGCAACAGTAGCATAGCAATTTCATGGCCACTCCAATGGTCTAGTCTGCATGAAGGAACACTCTCACCCATCTGCGAGGGTTACTGAGTTTCAAAGAGCCTTGGCTGACCCAGATATAAAGTAATATAAAAATACATTTTCCCCGGAACCATCTAATTTGCTGGAATCTCCTGCTCGGGTGACCACCTTATTTGACCCAGTGGTTCAGCTGCCATGACTAGGGATCATAGTTCCAGTTCCGTTATAGGAGTGGGGCTGTCATTTTTTTATTCCAACTGCAAAAAAAGGCACAGTACTGTATGTGTTCAGTTCTATATTGGAACTTTCAAATTGTTATCTGTATTTGATATTATTCCTGATTCAGTCTTTCAGGTCATTGTTAGTTGTTTCTCATAGCAGTGAAAATAGTTGATCACAGTGGGCGACAAGGATCTATGTTTGTGATTGTGGTTGTGGTTTTAACATTTGGACTGACAACAGCACCTGGATTGTTCTTCCAAGTCTAGGAGACTGTTATGGTGATTCTGTGGACACAGGGCAGCAACAAGATTTAATATTTGCGTAGTGAAAGATCACCCCTGGGAATGGGTCCCATCCTTTCACTGCATCATTCTTTAACATCATCCTTGGAGAATGTAGTTGCCTAGATGTAGTGGTGGCCATCTAGCTTTGTCAGAAACTTAGGATAAGCATTACTGCTTATGATCATCTACTCAGTTGAAAATTCTTACTTTGTTTCTTCAAATGGTGATTACCAGGTGGTAAAGTTAAAATAATTATTTGATCACTGCCTCTAATATAGGCATCTGCAAAGGGGTCTCAGATGGTTTTGAATCGCACATGGCTTACTACAAATATGAGGGCCAGTTGTAAAGCCAGGCATAATGCATATTGAAATGCATTATTTAGTTATGATTTTGCAAAATTAGTTTATGATTGAGACTAAGGCCCTTATTTAACAAGGGATAGCGCCAGGTAGCGAATGGTGAGCGAACGGTAATGACGCTCACCGCCACGAGAACGCCGGCTCCCCTCCGCAATCACACATTTATCAAGCCGATCCTGCTAAGCGACTGACAGAGCGCCAGATAGCGAATCATTCATCAATATTCCAGCCTCACCCCACAGCGCCAGCGAGCGACCTTGAACAGCGACAGGTATGACCTCTCGCTACCTGGCGCTCTCCAATGCATTTCAATGGAGCAATCTTTAAATATTCATAATTAATTGTTATTAATTTTTTTTTTTTTTTTTTTTTAATGTCAAAAATTCTGTGACCACTTCTGCAATGTTAGATTTTTTTTTAAGCTTAAAAAAAAAAAAAAAATTTGTGCAGAATTGATATTACAGGTCTGATATTAATGTATTCATATTACAAAATGTTTTGAAAAACATGTTTTTTTTTTTTCTAAAAATATGGTTGTTTGGGGGTTAAAAACTACTTTTAACACATCGCCGCCAGCGCTCTGGGGTTTAAACATGCATTTCACAGCGCGAGAATTTTTGGAGTGTGACTTTTTAATGAATATGCTGGGAGCCGTTCGCTATGGCCGTTCGCTGTCATGCGCTCCCATACAGCGCGGAACCTGTCAAACAGCTGTCACGGGGAACCCCTTACACTCACCTGTCCTCCGGTCCCACGTCGGCGGCTCCCGCTCGGCCAGCGTGCGGGCTGGGCGGCGTCTCTGTCAGGCGGCGGCTCGGCGTCTCCTCTCCCCGGCCGCCGCTCGGCTATTTCCGCCACGAGCAGCCGCTCGGCTCTTTCCGTCGCGAGCGGCTGCTCGGGTGGTCTCCTCTCCGGCGGCGTCGGGAGCGGCCGCGCCACGGCCATCTCGGCGCGCTCCCGGCGCGCAACCCCTTACACGCGCGCGCATCAGCTGCTGCTATTTATGCCCTCCGGCGGCGCTGCACACAGGGCGCCCGCCGGAGGTAATTAGATCCGGGCCAATGAGCCCAAGCTTGGCAATTTGAATGGGGCAATCAGCCTCAGGTTTCCTAAAGTTGCACCAATCAATTCCCCCTTCCTGTTCCATCACTCCTATAAAGCTGCTCACTCTGCACTTGTTCCTTGCCCGTGATAGCGTGCTGCTGGGTGTGATTTTGATTGCTGTTTTTCCTTACGATTCCTGCCGTGTATGACCATTCCTGATTGCCGCCTGGACCGACCTTGCCTGTTTTTGAACACGATTCCTGCCTGCTCCTCTGTACCGCGTATCTCTGACCTCCTGGTGTGACCTTTGGCTAGCCTGACCATTCTTCTATCTAAATCCTTCTGTACCGTGAATCCTTGGACTGATCTCCCGTGTATGACCTCTGCCCGATTGTCTTTACCCAGTCTTGTTCCTGGTTCGTCCACCTTCCCCTGCATAAGTCAGCATCCTTTGTGCTAACAAGTCCTGGGGGCAACCGTGTCCGGTGAGGCGTATTCTGCGTCCCGGCAAACGGGGGCTTGGCTATAGGCGAAGAAAGCAGCGGAGATTGGGGGTTGCTGACTTATTGGAAGGAAGACGTCCCACGGGACCTGACAACAGCGACTCATAACCCCGTATTCAACATTACCGCACACCGACTGAGTCGCTGTCAACAGCCGAACAACGGCCAAGCACAGCGAATACTAGCTGTGAAAATAACGCTACTGTCGCTACCTGCCGCTATTAATGAATCAGCCTGTAAGATGAGTTGAATGCAGGAGAATAAAGGACACTTTACTGCTCTTTTTATTCATTTAGGGTATAATTTTGTGTTTGAAAGACTGGACAGTAAATCAGGAAAGGTTATTGGAATAGAAAAAGTGTAAAACCTTCTTTTTCCAGTAAAATGTTAGATACATGTTGATCACCACCATCTTGAAGTGAGTCTAGATAACATCAAAGAGTATTTAATGTCTAAACAGGTATTGATTAGGCAATTCTGCCATAAAATTTGTTTAGGTCCAAAAATATTTGTTCAGATTCAACACTGCTTGTGTTGCCCTGAAAATTCCTATATAAATTTCATTTCTCTCTGTCCAGCCACTTTCAGCTTCCAATCCCAATAATTATATCTGTAGCAACAGGTTTAGTGTTTGGAGAGCTAAGAAACCAGTAAAAAAAGAATAACTTTTTACTCTTTGTGATAGATTGGCCCCAGTGTTACACATGTATTTCCATTGGGCTTTCATCTTTGCTGTGCCTTGACTCAATCCACGCCCCCTTTGGGTCCTGCACTTGTTCTCTTTGATATGTGCTGCACATTATCCCCTTACTTTCTTCCCTGCTGTGAATCCTAGTGACCCAGCCTAGATCTATACATGAACCAATTAATAATATATTACCATGCAGTACATACATTTCTCACTTTCCACTACAAATGGACCTACAAATTATTTTAGTGCACTACCCCTTAGCATTTTTGGGCTATGTTTTACCACAACCCAACTCACCCACCTTGCCCTACCTAGTCTGCTACCTTAACACTTATTTCTGTTCTGCAACATGCAATCCCTCATTTATTAAACTAATATCATTAAACTTCCATATGGTAAAAACAAATTACAATTAATTGCTTGGTCTATAGCTATAAACTGAAAGATATATATCTAGGAAAGAAAAAGTGAGGACTTCTCCTTTAGTCCTGATGACGTTGCATGCGGCAAAAAGAAATAAAACCATTTTACAATATTCAAACCTTTTATTCAGTAAATGCCTTTCGCTAATCCTGTGTTAGGTGTCACAGATTCATATACCGCATTTGAAAAGCAACTGCCAGTCAATGGAACACTCGAATAACCACTTATACTTACCATTCCAGCCCTAGATAAAAAATAATAGAAATATACCTAGTACAAAGTTTTTTCTTGTATTACTTGTGTTAATGTATTTCACCTGTTGTATGCTTGCTCTATAGATTCTCTCAGGTGGAAGAGTCCTAACAATAGCTAATGTTCAGCTTGAAGACACTGGCAAATATACATGTGTGGCAGTAAATGCTGCAGGAGATCAGCAAAAAGATTTTGACCTATCTGTGTACTGTAAGTTTTAATCAATAATTTTCACACAATATTTGATTATTAAATGCCCATATGTATGGACTTTTCCTATTACTCCTGGCCCTGGTAGTGACATGGGCAGTAGAAGATTCATTTACAGCAGTTCCCACACGATCGATCGTCCTCTTGGAGCCCCTATTTGGAATCCAGAAGCTACTCTTCCAGGTTCCTGCTGATGGATGAGCTTTGCCTGGGTATGACCAGCTCCCATTGAAAACCATGGACGCCTTCATACACCACCAAGTTCATGGTGTAGAGGCACACATTGTTTCCAATGGGAGCCAGCCATACCCAGGCCATGCCACCCAGCAGCCAGCATAGAAGTTCAGCTACCAGAAGGACTAATAGTAGCGTGGGAGCAGATCTTCTAGTGCCACATGTCACTTCCTGGCCCTGGAGTCTTAGTAAGTGGACTTTTCCTTTAACTCTCTGCAAGCAATGTGTGATTATGCAATGCGCAAATCAATTTCATCATTTTTGTAGTTAGCTAATGAATGAACATTCTAATTATTATGATTATGTCTGTTTTTATTTATAGGTTACTTTTACATAAATCCTCCTTCTTGTTAAGCCTACTAACACAGAGTACAAGGACACTTCTCTCACAGCTTATAACTAACCCCCACATGCCTATGTATATGAACTCATACTGAAGGCTGCTGTGATCAGGAATCTATTCAAGCTTAGCATTAACATAAATTGCTCTCCTCTCATAAACCAATTTTACCCTGTATCCAAGATGCAAACCGGACTGTCCTCAAATGAGTATCCGGTGTTTTTTAGATGTAAGTGTACTTCTGTTGTCCTTTTGTTTTGGTGTTGAATCTTTTGGATAAACCAGATGCTTTTTACAGTGGTTTTTCTGGGTTTAAAGCAGACAGGGACATTATGTTCTAAAAAAAAACTCCTAACACTTCATCTTTACATGGCCTGGAAACTCGCATGTTTTGAAGGACTCTCTGTGGTGATTTAATGACTAAGTTCAATTCTTGTAAAATGTAGTTAAGCTAACATCTTACCTCCATTAGAGGTTCTGGAACAGATGCTGTTCATGGTATGGAATGAGTTACAACGTGCTATTTATCAGAAGTGAGGAAACTGAAAAATTCAAACTGGAGTTTGGTAGAACGTCGGGGAAAATTCTGTTTGGCACGTTTCCGAGTTTGCAAGCTTGTTCAAATGAACTTCTGTTTTTCATTGTCTGATTAACGTGGATTTGGGTGCCAGGAAGCGACAATAACAAAGGATGCAGCGGTCACAGATAATGCAATGCAGCCGGCCAATCTATTCCTAACTCCCCACTAGCCACCACTCTTTGGTGTCACACCATGCCATGTCTGTATGTAAATGAGATTGTGCGCAAATTCTGGCATACTGTAGCTGCTTCCAAATTGCTGAATGGCTCCTCAGCAGGAACTTAGTTAGTGATGTGGAAAGCTGTCATTTGATTGCTAGCGAGAAGGATATAGTATATGGGGATTCCATTTTTTTTTTCAACAGGCCATCAGCCGCTGCTAGCGCTACTCTAAAAGAGGACAATTTGGATATCTCGGCTGTGTGCTTGCCTAAGTATCCCTGGGTTCTTTTATAAGGGGGTCAGCTACCTATCTACTACACACTTCTTTCCATAAACCTTTATTGGGACCTGCAGATTGCACTCTTGACACTGAGCAACCTACTTCTCACCTATACTCTCAGGGGTTGTTTGGCACCAAGGGTTGTTGTCTCTATTGCAAAAAAAAAACGTTAACTGTTACCTAACCCTACATCTTTTAATGGGGTCTACAGATTGCATTCTTGACACTGAGCTACTTACCTTTCACATACACTCTCTGGGATTGTGTGGCACCAAAGGTTGTTGTCTTTATTGCAAAGAAACCCTAATCCTTTTATTGGTCCCTCAATAGTACTGCTGGTTCTTGTCAGGCCCAGTAAAATGTATAACATTTTATAAAGCAAAACCCTCAAATTTATACCTGGTTTTGGACAGTTAATGCCTACCTACCTACCTCGTATTCACAATTTTTGGGGCCTTCAGCAGTACTGCTGGTTCTTGTGGGGCCCAGTGACAGTTGTATTGAACTTAGAACATTTTATTAAGAAAACCAATCAAATTTATACCTGGGTTTTGACAGTCCTTGCCTACCCACCTATCATTCACTCGGGGAGGCCGATTCATTAATAGCGCCAGGTAGCGCCAGATGAGCGACTGTAGCGTGATTTTTTCAGCGCCAGCCAGTATTCGCTGTGCTTGGCCGGCGTTAGCTTGATGACAGCGACTCAGTCGGTGTGCGGTAATGTTGAATACGGGCTGGGGGGTCGCTGTTTCACAGGTTCAGCGTTGTATGTGAGCGCCTGACAACGAATGGCCAGAGCGAACAGCTAGCTTCATATTCATTAACAAATCACGCTCCGAATGTGCTGTCGCTGTCCATTCCTTGTTTAAACCCCAGAGCGCTGGCGGCGATGGGTATTAACTAGTTTTTAACCCCTAAACAACCATATTTTTTGAATGTAACATTATACATGTTTTTAGAATCATTTTGTAATATGAATACATTAATCTCAGACCTGTTAGATCAATTCTGCACAAATTTTTTTTTAAATTTTTTTTTACTTAAAAATAAATCCTAACATTGCAGAAGTGGTCTCCAAATTTTTGACATTAAAAAAAAAAAAAAAAAAAATTAATACCAATTAATTATGATTAATTATAGATTGCTCCATTGAAATGCATTGGACATTGCCAGGGAGCGACAGCTCATACCTGACGCTGTGAGGGAATTTGCAGCGGCGCTGTTCGGTCCAGGCGGCTTCATGATGAATGCCGCGCTAGCCGTTGCTCTCGCCGGCGCTAGCCTCATTTTGCTTGATAAATGCGTCATTGTGACCGCCGCCGGGCGTACTTGAGTCGGTAGTCGGCGTTAGCTGCCGCTACCTGGCGCTCGTCAGACACTACCTGGTGCTAGCCCGTGATAAATAAGGGCCTTAGTCTTTAGGGGGGTCCTCAATAGTAATGCCGGTTCTTGTGGTGCATTTTAATAGGCAAAACTCTTAACTTCATACCTGGTTCTGGGTTTGGTCACACAGTTGTTTCACTCACACTGTTACATGGACCTATATATTGTTTCTGGGGATCTAGTAACACTTTTGAAAACCTAAAACCCTGAGTATCCCTTTTTTCTAAGGGGGTCAGTGACCTGTGCTTCTCTCACTGATCTTTGGCCTAGAATTATACTACTTCTCTAGTCTAGTAAGAACACCACCATGTATTTAACAAGAAAAGAGAAGCCCCTGTGTATCCCTGTTTCTGGTTTTGGGGTACCACCTGTGCCTCACGGCTTTTTGGGCCATAATGATAATCAGGTCAATAAATACAGGCATTTTTAACAAACACTCTGTTTTCTTTTTGTTGGGGGAACATTAGCTGTTTGTAAGGGTTCTTTTAGTGTGAATTTCTGTGACCCCCAATGAACCATTTTAGGGATAGAAGCAACATCAGCATCCGTTTCCCTAATGAGCTGTTGTGGTATAGTGGAGTTTGGCACCAGCTGCACTGGCACACTGACACTAACATTTAGAAAGATGGGCCCATGACAATATGTTGAGCTGAGAATGCACAGTGAGCAGCCACCACAATATGTTCATTTTATGCTTGCACACACAGTTTTTCCTCCACATTTACCCCATCCTTGCAGTGAGGAAATCACAAGCAACAGATGTTTATGTGTTTGAAGCAATAGGTTGCCCTTAAAGTGGACCAACACCCAGGATTTTGACTATCCTGGGTCTTGGTCCACTTCGGTGGGGCACGCTGTGTGATACCCCCCAAAAAAACTCACCTCTCCCCGCTCCCAGCGCAGACGGACAAGCCGCGGACAAGTGGCTCCTCCGCCGCCGCCTCCCGCGCGGCCATTCGCAGACGGAAGATAAGGTAAGGAGTTTGGGGTGTTTGGGGGGTTTCACCCCGTGGGACATCCCGATCTCGGATGTCCTGCGGGGAGGGAGGTGATCGGCCCGGGAATCTTATAGATTCCCGGGCCGATCACCCGTGGGTGTTGGTCCACTTTAATTATGCTGGCCAGGGGAGCAGTTGGAGAGTTAGGTGCCTTGCTCCAGAGCACAAAAGTTATGTCCTGACCTTGCCACTGTGGTCACAGGATCGCTTCCTTACCTATGTGTATCTGTAGGCTATGTGTAGTTGTTGGAGTTGGGCAGAGCACTGGCCAGAGCCAAAGACATGACCAACCCCCAAGCAGACACCAAGCCCGCCCTCCAAAGGAGGAAAGTTAGAGTCCAAGCAGTGGAGAGAAATGAGGAAGCTGCTCACCAACATGCCCTGCACTCTGTCCATACACCAGTGCCCCAAAAGAACCCAGCCATCCACCTGCAGCCCAGGGGAAAAATGCAATGGGTCCCACAAGAGATGAACCTGAGGTGACTCAGCCTGGCAGAGGGCATAAAACCAATTGAGTTCCTCAGCAAGTTTGGAGCTTGGGGTGACTTGTGCAGATGAACCTTTAAAGTTGGTGACATGCCTTAGCCCACACCGGAATGATCTAGTGTCACCAGAGAAATTTTGTTTACTAGCCTTAATGCATAGTGTCTCTTGGTAGAGATGTATTCCTTCAGGTCTCCAGATTTGTGGGCAGCCTCCTTGCTTATCCTTAGAGTTCTGGCAGTGCTGTTGAACCATAGTTTGCTGTTTGGGAATTTTTTTTATCTCTTAGAGGAAACTAGCATGTCTCCACAAAAATGTAGGAGGTTACTGTGTCTGTCAGTGCTGCTGGCATGTTCAAATACCTCTCAGTCTGTTATATGAAAGCAAGCTTTTAGATTGACTTTTACGTCCGCAGACCACCTTTTTGTCATGACGCAAGAAGGTTCAGATGTCTAGAGGCATTGTATGTAAGTTGGCATTAGGTTATTAGGTAATGGTCATAAAGACCTAGTGCTGCCTTTGATATACCCTTGTACACCCATTTAACACTGTGTTGATGGAAATATGGCAATTCATGGTGGAGTTTTGCCTGGTTAAATTAACCCGGCCCAATGACCAGTGCCTCTGGAGACATTTCCTAGTAAGTGATGTTCTCGACAGGGCTCTCTAGCGCATCCCTCACCGACACTTGAGGTGGGAATGTAGGTTCCGATTAGAAGGGGGGAGAAAAATTCTTTTGGTGAATATAAAGGCCTGCAGCTAATCTCTAGAGACTCCAGACGTAGTGTACAGTTTTTTTTCAGTGAATAGAAAGCCAAATAACCTCTGAGGAGCTAAGAGTAGCAATCACACCCCTGCAGGCTGGAAAGACTCATCTATTCTCTCATATCTTCACAGATATGAAACTTTCAACTCTTTACTGCACTAACCACCTCCAAAATAAAAGCAGATTATTTTGCTTTTTCTTCAAAGTGACATGGACAATATCCATGTTGGCTTTGCTCCTCAATTCACTTCTCTAGCCAACCTAAAGATTACTTCCCTAATGCACTTCAATCTTTTAACCAAATCCAAATGGTCAAAAAAACCTCTATGGAGCCCTTTTTGTTTCAAAAGATGCTAGATATTGAATCCACTTCAATATGCTCTAATTACTTTAGCAAATTATTTCACACCAGATTCAATAATGATCTACCAACTGCCAAATCTAAAGCCTTCTACTGCATTCTCATTCATTTGACCTATTTCAATGTTGTGAATCATTTCCTTTAACTCCGAACATTCACATTTTTAGGAAGTAGTTATTTTGCACTAACATGGCTTTCAAATTTTCAGTTCACACATTTAGTGTATCCCACTGCAAAACCGTTTCCTCTCCTCAACCTCTGTCTGTTGGTGTACCATAAGGTTTGGTCCAAGGACCTCAGGTCTTCTCATTTTAATTGCATTGAATTTTACATTGATTTGGTTTTCAACACCACTTCTTTGTAGATGACACTGAAAAGTGCTTCTCAGGCTCAAATCTCTTTTCCCTTATATTTTGTGTTCCAAATTGCCTATCTAAAACAGAGCTTGTCATCTGCCCACCATCCAGTCATGTTCCTGCTCCAATATAACAATTCTGTCAATGATCCCAAAGTTACCGCAGCTCCCCAAGCACGTCTCGGCGTTTTTCATATTCTTCATTCTCTTTTTCAAACCTAACATTCAGTCACTAGCCATCTCCTGTCATTACCAACTAATAAACATTTCCTGTATCTGTCCCTTTTCCACACAACCAACCTCTATATTCTGCTGTATTCTTTGATCATTCCACCTAAACTTCTGCAATACTCTCCTCCATGCAGCGGCATACATACCATAGAGACAGTGCAGACACATGCCCTGGTGTGCATGGAACAGGAGGCCCGGTGCAAGCTACCTGCACTACCTCTACAGAATGTACGCTAGCGTACATACTTACCTTGCCATCCATGATGCCTCCTTGCTTCCATTTGCGTGTCTTCCGTTTGCAAGTGCCACATGCCTGTCACACTGCCCTACTCATGCCGCTGTCTGTCATACTGCTCTGCACATGTTGCCCCCTCCTCTCCATGTGTGCGCTACCCGCCTACCTCGATGTGCATGCTCTGCCTGCCTCACTCACAGCCAAGCGTGCACTGCGTGCCACTCGCCTCCAAGCCCGGCCGGTGAGTCTTCACGGGGGGGGGGGGGGGGGGGCGTTCTGATGGGGGCCCTGTCCGGGCTATGGTTTACCACATACAGTCTCTCACTTTAACACACAAAACCCTTTTCAGCCAAGACCCTTCCTACGTTTCTTCACTATCACAAAGATTCCAACACACATAGCTACTGCTCTTTCTACTGTACTACATCCTACCCTCTACCTTGATCACTACCTGCCAACCTAATCTTCATGGATTTTACATGAGCTGCTCCACTCCTCTGGAATTGTAAGGAACTTACCTGGGAGTCTGTCCCGCCGCGCGCTCACTGGCGGCCACGTCGGGCAGCCGCTCCTCCAGCGTCGGCCGTGCACGTGCTCACGTGCGAGCACGTGCCTTTTATGTCCCCCGGCGGCGCCGCTCTCAGCGCATTCGCCGGGGGCAGATTTAAAGGGACCAATCCTGGCCCATGGGATCCTCTGCTCTGGGGAGGTCAGGGACTGGACCGCCTGACTGGCCAGGGCGGTCCAGTCCCTTGTTTCTCCTATCAGGGGTGACATTGTGTGTTGCACCAATCAGCACATTCTCCTTCCCATTTGTCAGTCACCATTTAAATATTTTCCTGCCCGGACCACCAGTGCCCGTTATAGCCATTTACTAGCTTGGGTGTGCTTCTGACTCTCGTCTTAGTGTTTTTGATCCGGCTTCGTCCTTGACTACTCCTGCTCGCTGCCTGAACCAACCTTCTACCTGTCTGACTTAGTTTTCTGCTTAACCCCTTGGATACCGCGCTTCTGTGATCACCCGGCCTTGACCCTTGCCAGTCCCGACTACTCTTTACCTTGCCCCTTGGTTTTGACGTTTACGGACTTTTGTGCATGAACTTCTGTTTTGGGATACCCCGCAGTTCATCCGTCTTTATCGTAAGCCAGCAATCTTTGCACCAGTAAGTCCTGGGGGCAACTGAGTCTGGAGAGGCATAACCCTTGTCTCCAGCAAGCGGGGGCTTGTCTATAGGCACAAGAGGCGGTGGAGATTGGGGATTGTTGGCTCACGAGAGAAGGGTGTCCAGCGGTCCCTGACAGGAATGTTCTACCCCATACAATTCAACTCCCCAACTATCTAAGCCTTTAAAGTATACGTTTGAAACTCAAGGCTGTATTTAGACAAGTATATCACCGGGCTTAAGCAATCTACTTCACTTAATTGATTTTTTGTTTCAAATTAGGCTCTATTCCCAGTATGTTTACATGAACAACCCACATTTCTTAAAAAAGTTATTCCAACCCATTCATTTTATTAAGGACCCCCCTACTGCTGCATGAGCTGAAGTCTAACTGCAAATATGAGCAACCCTGCTGTTAAGAGAGTATTACATAGAATTGCTCAAAGCATTATACTTTGCATGCAAGCAATCTCCTAAGTTTTAAAAGTGGTGATTACAATGGTTGAAAAAACAAAAAACATTGAATATATGGAACATGTAATATAGATTTTTGCCATAATGATATAGTTTGTTGGTATAATGCCTAATATTTCTGTTGATCTTAGTGCCACCAAATATAATCGGTGAAGAGCAAAATGTGACAGTATTAATGAGTGAAAACCTTATACTAAAGTGTGAAAGCAATGCCATACCACCTCCTGTTCTGACATGGTTTAAAGACTGGAAACCGCTAGCTAACGGACACCGGATTATTATATCTGAAAATGGTCATATTTTACAGGTCAGTTCATGTTTTCATTTAGTGTTCTAATCACAAAGAGCCCCCTACTCTCCAACCCTGTAATAAATGAAACTCTCCTTTCCAAGGGAGGTCTCCGTCTGTTAAAGGAGTTTAAATGCCAGTTAAATGCCAGTTAGAAACCAGTTTCAAAACCATTTGTGTTAGCCATTTTGTTAACATATTTCAATATTTTTGAATTTAGCGTGAATATATGTAGACTTACGTTAACCATGCATGCATAAATGTATGGAAAGACTTTTTAATATTTTGCAAACTTAAAAAAAAGCATAATGCTTGCTATTTTACAGTGGCCTGTATTTTGGGTTCAAATCATATTATGGGGTTAATTCAGTTAGATTTTGAGAGCTTCTCCTACCTTTTAGGAAATACAAATTAACTGAATTTGGAGACATTTTCCCACTCAACACAATACATTGCAGATTATATTTGTTTCTTCTAATTTTTTAACTTCAGTTTTGCAATTAAACAGTTCTACACATGAGGAGCAGTTTATTTTTCCAGTTAGGTTGATATTTTATTGTACAAATGGCAGCACACTGTGAGGCAATAAAACATCTACTGTATGTAAACCTCTGCCTACTCACACATTCTGAGGAAACAGTTTCTCTTAGTTAACATATATTGCAATATAGACACACCAGTATGGTCGCCCAACCAGTTGCTAAACTTACTGTGCCTATTAATGCAAAAGAGATCACAAATACAACGTCCTTGTTAAAACACAAGCCCATGCAAAAGCAAAGGCGTCAAATTATTCCTATTATAGCAAGTCTGCTAATTTGTAAATGCATGTCATAGGTTTAAATTGGTCCTTGAGCCCCCCCTCTCCGCCCGCAGTAATTAGTGACATAAGCTATTAGTGTTGTTGTGTGAATGTTGTGCTCTTGAACTGCATGGGAGCTGCTTCTGAAAACCCCAGTCCAACAGTCAATGTGCCTTAAATCTATGTGCAGCCATCCCTTATCAATAGCCATAAGTGGATATTCAGTAATTGTAAAGATGCTTAGAAAGCTCCTAGAAACATTGTAGCAACTGCCACTCCATAGCATTACATAACCTCCACGCATAAAGCATTAATTTCCTCCACACCTCTTGCCCCTCCTCGTCTCACCTAAGGCAGATTGCATCTCCATCTCATCTGTGAGTTTACAGACAGGCTGGCCCGTGTTTATGAGACAAATATCTCTCTGGTCTGGGCTTTATGCAGAAAAATGTCAAACTTTGCTGGGTGGTTGCACATATACAGTCTAGGAGCACAGCATTTGCAGATATATTCCACTGAACATCGGGGGGGGGGGGGGGTTAGGGGAGGGAGCCATTTACTATTATTTTTGTGACTGGAGGTACACTTTACATTCAAAATATTTGCTACTATCTAAATGTATTATATGCTCTATCTGGTAAGAACAACCAATCTGCACAGGGCTAGATATTGAATGCATGGACTTCTCTCCTTTACAGCTTAGGCAAGGCAAGACAAGGGTTGTTGTTGTTTTAATGCCCATAGATATTCTTAATGCTCTATAAAGCTGTCAGTACTATGTGAATCTCTATATTATCATTGTGTACTGTTAATCAGTGCAAATAAATTAACTTATTTTACAGATTGAAAATGCTCAAACAAAAGACACTGGGCATTATTCTTGTAAGGCTGTGAATGTTGCTGGAAAAACAGAAAAAAACTTCAATGTTAATATTTTAGGTGAGTATTTTTGTCTTTAATATGATTTGTTAATGTTATTGGAAAAACAGAAACAAAAACTTTAATTGTAATATTTTAGGTATTTTTGCTTTTAATGTGTTTTCACAAATACAACCACAAACTGTGTTTATTGTCTTCAAAGTCCAGTATGTTGTTGTACTCTATCAGATTATTTTTATGTATAAATAACTTGTAACCCCCCCCCCCCCCCCAGGAAAACCAGCACATATATATATTGCCCAGTGCTCTGGCAGGTGTGGTATACCTGGAAGAACATCAAGATAATACTTATGGACTCCTCTACAACCTAGATGTCCAGGAGGGGGTGTGGTTAATGGGAAGTGGCCATATGCAGGCTACCTACCCAACATAGCGGTTGGGTGACTTATGACTCCTTGCTGGTAAAGGGATCACAAGTACTAAAATTAGAGTAAACACAACCCTCTTGTTCAACACTGTAATAAAACAAAAAAGCACACTTACCTCTCCTAGAGCCCACCCTGCAGCTAGAGCAGTTTGCTGGTATCTTAGCTTCACTTGCGATCAGCTGCACGGCATCATTCGGCTCCCTTTGGCCATTCAGTTGTGGCGAGCAGGGCCATGGACAGCCGAGAAGGGAAGCATGTGATGCCGGACGCACATGCATTGTGGGCTCATGGAAAAGGTAAGAATATCAGGTGACTCAGGGGGTTTCACAGAGTGGGCATCCCAGTTCGGGATGCCCTCCATGAGAGGGAATAGGCCTGCCCTGGAGCAACACCCACCTCTAGTCTATATAAGACTCTTAGTTGATCTACCCCTTTATGGAGTATCGCAAATTGGGATGCCCTGCTGTGTGAAACCACCCAGATTGCGCTATCCACTAACCCATGCTCCATCTCCGCGCCATGGTTGTATCCCTAGCATTCCTTTAGCTAAATGCGCACCCTCACAAGCCACTCAGAGACTCCTGCAGCTAGAAGCACCCATAGCTAGGGACAAGGACAGAGACGTGGCCAGCCACTCTTGCTCTATTCAAATATCTGTGTGGCAAAGTAAATCTCAAACTAGTGCCGCTGATTGGCTGAGTGCCTGCGCATGCAGAGTAAGAACAGGAAAAAGGTGAGTTTTCCGGTGATGCCAAGTGATACATAAGTCTGGATGCCCTGCAAGAGAGCCACAACATCCAAGAAAGTCAGTATCTTGGGTGATGTTCCTCTTTAAATGCAATAAAACATGATCAATTTATATATTTCTTCAACTTTTTTGTTTTCAGTTCCTTCTACAATAAAGGGTTCATCTGAGGAATTGGAGGTCACAGTAATTGAAGGAGCACCATTAAGCCTTGTCTGTGAATCAGATGGTAATCCACCTCCAGCATTGACTTGGAAAAAGAATGGTATGATTCTGATGGAAGCCAATGCGTTAAACACCAATAGACACTTTTAACTCAGTTGTGAGACCCATAAGCACATGGGTCCCATCTACACAGTCAGATAGTGATTTATGTAGTACAGGCAGTAACTCTATCCATATTATTTACTGGCTTTGTAAGGTGCAGCAAGAATTGATTAAGATAAACAATGGGTCTGATCATTCAGAGTGGGGGGTCTATCATTTTGTCAAACAATTTTAATTTGAATAGTTATACAGGTAAGGGAACATATAGCACTGAGGACTATTTGTTGGATGATTCTCCAAGAGAAAATGCATTGAATAGTCCTCGGTACACAGTTACTTAACTGCCTTAAATACCACTAGTGGCAGTTAGAGAACTGTGTTCTGAGGACTATTCAGTGCATTTCCTATTGGAAAACCATGCAGCAGCTAGTCCTCAGTGCTATATATTCCCATAACTCTCACCTGTCAGTGACATGGTAAGTTCAAGTGTAACTAGTACAGAGAAAATACTTTTAGAGAATAACTTGCAGTAAACATGCCTAGTGCATATATTGTAATATCCCTGCCTTGATTCTATACCTGGGCCTTGTGTGTTAGAGTTTACCAAAACTAGTCTTTACTAAACAATATAACTACATTATTAAAACAATTTTGGGATTTTAGTAAGCTGTATAACTATTTGTGGATATTTCACCCTAGAGCTTCACCAATAGGGTGCATCACAAATCCAAGTGCTTAGGCTGCCAGAATGCAAATCTTGGGTTGCCAGCATTGCCAGAAGTACATCTTGCCCTATTGGGCATAGTGGAGCACATCCAGTAAAGGTTTTATCCATCTAAAAAAACAATACCTGCCTTCTGTCCACCACAGCTTTTCTGGCTCTGTTAAAACTTACAGCTAATTGAGAACGAGCACAAGGTCATTGTGTACCGGTCTCAAATTAACGCCTCCTCCAAGAAGGCATCACTTCCCCCAGCACTATATTCATTATGGTGTACCAATACAGATAGAATTAGACAAAGGTTGTAGCACACTTAATCTAGAAAACTCAAGAAGTATAGTTAACATAAGGCATAAGCCAAAAAGAAAGGGGTTCTGAGACTCCAATGTGCAACCACTCTTTGCACATGGGGGAACAGTCTATATAAGAAAATAGGAGAATCGAACACCCAAAACACACTGCTGCATTCCAAATAGCGTTATTTTAATGCTGATAAATATATATACAGTATACAAAAAAGTGAAGCAATATATACAAGTGCAAACTAGCAACAGATTACAATGTATATCAATAGACCTCAGATAAATCAAAAACTCAACAGATATCCAGCATATATAGCAGGTCACACGGATCTGACAGGCAGCAAGTAGAAAATTTTAAAGTATATACATAGTGCATTGCAATACTAGATTACTCGTGGACCTGATACAGCATAACATATCATAGAACGCAGCAATTACAAAGATCCCATAGAAGCGACTTACAAAGACAAGGGAGTCATTCGATAAAGACAAGCCCCCTCCATTGCAATGAATAGAGTGGGCTTGTTGAGGAGAAGTAATTCTGACTTGATGGGGGTTGTCATGTCTGATGCCAGGGTGCTCATTTTGGCCACGATTGTAAACACCAGAGCTGGACAGAGTAATCGCAGGGGACTAAAGGTGAGTTTAGCTTATTTCTAGCTTGGCAAATTTACATACAAAGACAATAAGAAGTTGTATTCATGTATAAAGGTTAAGAACACAAGTATAGAACATATTGTAACTAAATGGCCAATAAAGTGCTTTTCTTTAAGCACTAAGTGACAGGGGATTATTTTGGGGTACTGGGGTATTGTACCCAACTTCATAAAGAGTTTTAAATTCGTTCTGAGTAATAGCAGGAACCAATTTACAATTTAACCCCCACAGATTTTCCCCATTTCCTCTCTTAGTAGAAAGGCAATTTTTGCACAGGGGGCCTATAATGTGTTTTGGACACGGCTTAGTTCCAGTTTAAATTAATTGTTTCTATCAATAAATAAACAGGAATTGGTGGTAAATCTCTGAAATAGGGCCAAACACAGCAAAATTGTATTGAACAAAAATGGGCACCAGTGAAAACGAGAGATAGTAGCAAATATTAACTTCATCCTATCCCTTTGATGCCCATGGCTTTTTATTAGGTGAAAGTTCTGATTGCTGACTGCTAAATATCTGCGGTGGAGTAACAATTACAAATTCCTTCTGGCTAGAGTTGGCCTTTAATTAGCACTTTGTTTATTAAATATATTGGTAAATTATTTTGTATTTTGTTGAATGACACACGTAACAAGGAGTATGTATAAGGAATACATCTACCACCAATAAATACACAATATTCAAACTATTTTTACAGATATTGCTCTAAATTCAGATCTCAGAGGACGGATTCATATTCTCTCAGGAGGGAGACAGATGCAAATTGCGCCTACTATAAAATCGGATTCAGCATCATATACATGCATTGCTTCCAACACTGCAGGGAGTACAACTAAGAAGTTTAACGTGAAGGTTTATGGTAAGTTTGATACAACAGAACAAAGTACTAGGAAGTAAAATTTCATTTTTGCACTTAATTTTGGAAGCTGAACTTACATCATTTCATGTTGCATATACTGTCGCGATAAAGCATCGCTGTATTGTACAACATTTGGTTCCTAAACAAGTTGCCTGCATTTGCCCAAGTAAAGCTACTATGCTGTATGATGAGGGAGGTTCCATGCCAGCAGAAGAGAAACAAAGAGGCAGGGTCTGTATAGGACAGGGCTCCTTAAACATCTAGCCCCATCCCTGCCATGGAAACTGTCTGCTCCTCACCTGTGCCCTGTGCGCCCTTCAAGTCAGAAATATCAGTTATATTATTGAGGAAAAAATCTGGGCAAGGTAGGAACAAAATTATGTGATCTCTGGAACCAGTAGGTTCTACACTGTCTGCCCAATCAGCTGCAAAAGGTGAGTATGTCCTTTAAAAAAAGTGCCTGGACAGTCACAATTAAGACTGCATTTTGCTTGTTTAGTGGATTTATGTCTTCACTCCTAGATAGAGCTCAAAATATTGACCCCCTCCAGGCCCTTCCAGGATGAAGTCAGCTAATGGGGGTTCACTGGCAACATATGCACCCTGTAAACCACTTTGGTTTCCTGCCCTAGTTATACTCCCTTGTCTTGCAGCAAGGTAGTACAAGACAAGGGAGTATATGGCTCATATTATAAACGCTAACATGGACATTTATGCTCAGACCTGTATGTAAGGTTGCTGCTGATTAATATTGGTGTAGGTCTGTTTTAAAATATGTGACTCCTTAGCCTCACTTCCTGTGTAGTCACAAGAGACTGGTAGGACAGGTCCATGTAATATAAAATACATGGGTAACCTCTAGACAAAAAAGATGACCAGCAATAGGGTTCTTCTGCTAATGTCATTTCTCTGTTCCCAGTTGCACTTTTGAATTTCCTGACAGATGAACTTCTAGATTGGTCAACCCAGATGTGGGTTGATATGAGGCGAAATCTCTAGAGTCAAAAAAGAAAAAATAACACCTGGCACTATCTGACCATGAATAATATCATTCATCTTTATGATAGTACATTGGCAAATTGCACACATGTGGGTCACATGCCTAGATCACTGAAAAGTGAACGGTGTACTCTCCAAGATTGGAATTTATTGATAGGACTGGAGGTGGTGTATGGTAAATGTAGAAAATGCAAAACATGAAATGTAGAATGTTATCACATATAGTGCAGATTTTGATTAATATGTATAAGCCTTCAATTTTTTGTTATTTTTTTCATTTGACTTAGTCCGCCCTGCTATATCTGGAAGCAGCAGTACCCCCATGGAAGTGGTTGTAACTGAAGGAAATAATGCCACCTTAGAATGTGATTCAAGTGGAAATCCACAGCCCATTGTGACTTGGTTGAGGGATGGTGCTCCTTTAGGTACTGGATTTAACGTCCTCAACAATGGAAGACATTTGCAGATAGGAAATGCTCAAGTATCGGATTCTGGCCTGTACGTATGTGTGGCAGTCAATGTGGCTGGACAGTCAGATAAAAAATATGATTTAAAGGTCTTTGGTAAGTAGCTGTTTTATTCGGTACGTTTTATCTGTAATTATTTAGTTGTATATGTTTGTAATAGCAGACATTTAAATTTAAAACTCAATAAAACTAAATATACATATACAGTTATTTAGAAAAGCACATACAGACATTTATTAAGTCTCTGCTAAACTCTGGATGTTGTGTGGTCCTCTTCATCCTGTTGTACACTGCCCCCTGTCCCTTACTATGGTGCTATTACAGGAACAATTTTACGTTTTCATGATTTTGTCACTGCTCATTTTTTTACAGTTTTTTAAAAAATGTACAGCTTAAAGGACCTGTCTAGACCCACCCTCCCCCCCCCAAAAAAAAAAAATATTCATATTTCCAGTCCCACAACATATTGTGCTGTGCTGGCTCTGATCCTTAATATTTGGAACTTAAAGGAGCACTATCGCGAGAATATGGCCCAATGATAAAAATCCATACAAATATGTTGGATGGTGGGAGGAGAGGTCACTTATACACTCCACATCAAGGAATATCTAGCCAGGCTTGTTTCTTTTATTTAAGAGGATATCAGGGGTGACAGGTTCTGTCACCCCTCATAGACTAAACCTGCCACCCCTGGATTTTGTTCCTACCATGTGAGAATAAACCACAAGCTTGGCAGGAGTTTTATTCAGTTCGGGTGTATAAGGGACCCCTCCTCTCATTAGTCGGCATATTTATATGGATTTTTAACATTTCACAATTTCGCGATACTGCTACTTTAAAGATATGGCCCGTAATCCAGGCACGGGCTAGGCAACCCTCTGGTGGTTGTCCTCCTGTTGCTAGTGCAATTGGGTGGTTGATGCTCCACCAACTAATTGTCCAAAGTGAATGAAGCTGCGATTTAAGCAGAGTTGTCATGCTAATCATTGGCTAACTATCTTTAGGGTGCCACTATCTGTAGCTCCATGAAGCCACATTTCCTGTTAGCAGCTTGTTATTTGTGAGACTTGTCAGCTGGTACATTGTCATGAAGAGCACCACACCTTGCCTGTGTCTCTCTTGGATTGCCTCACATATTGCCTTTAATGTTAAGCCGTAAATGATACTGGAAACCTTGCCAACTGAAATCTAATTCATGAGCTGTAATGCTGACTTTGACCCAAGGTTCTTCTAAAATAATGGCCTCCAATTCATCTGAAGATGCTTCAACAGGTTGCCCTGAATTGAGATCACCTTAAGTTGATTTCCTACCCTATTTAAGCTGCTTGGCCCAAAACTTAATTTAGCAGTAGTAGGGTTTTGGATTTCTTTGGGGTACTTTACTTCCACTGAAGACTCAAAATTCCGCAATTTCTTTGTATGCTTGCACTTTACTGCTCTAGCCACCTTGTCACTTCCAGGGCTTTCATAATTTCTAACTGCTACTATGTGTGTTGCATTTCCAGACATGCCTCAACCTGCAAAACAAGATCATCTGTCTAACACTAACAGAACATATTACAGAGATGTCAACCTGACCAATTCCTGCAGGGTGATTTTTCTCCAGTCCTGCACTTAGCACTGATCATATTCCTGAACACATCTGGGCTCAGCCAATTGGGTTGAATATGAGTTCTAATTAGCTAAGTCCAGGTGTGTTTAGGTAAATGGTTAATGTGAAGTGACTGGAGAAATATCACCCCTGCTGGAATGGGTCAGGTTGACATCCCTGCATATTAGTGTAGATAGATTTTTGAACACCCCTTGTATATGCCATAAGTTTAGCGTGTCATAAGTAAATATGTTGTTCCTTCCATGTGAGTATTGTGTCAGTATTGAATACATTTTTTAAAGCATTTCTTTGATATATCTCTAGGTGGTATTTGTTTTTGTTATTCATTGTTACAGTATTTCCAAAAATTGGAGGAATGCATAATGACCATGAAAATATCAGCGTAGTGGAGAAAAATCCGGTGACTCTGACATGTGAAGTGACTGGCATCCCACCACCCAAAATAACATGGTACAAGGATGGCAAAGTGATTTACCCAGATAATACACCTCAATTAATGTCAGGTAATTAAATTTTACTCCTAGCTAGAGGGGTAAGTCATTTTTGCAACATGTGTAAATAACTGTTTTGGATATTGTTAAAACAATTGTAAATGTATAGAATTGATTAATGTATCTCAAAGCGATTTTATTGTAAAATATATATGACATTAATGCTGTATGTATAAATTAAATGAAACATGAACACATTTCAAATGTCTTCTGCTATAGGTGGCACAATCTTTCGACTTTTGCACACAGCAGTTTCTGATGCTGGAACATATCAGTGTGTGGCATCCAACGCTGTTGGAACAAACAGAAAAAACTTCCATCTTCATGTACTAGGTATTTCCATTTGTTTCTACTAAATAATAATATATTAAAGTCCAGGCAGCCCAAAAAACAGGGCTGGAAAATCATGGGTTTTTGGACTGGAACACTCTAAGCATAACAGGGCACTCCTCTAGCCTTGCTGTGTGTCTTTGCTGCCAGGCATGTGAGAGCAGGCTCTCTTGTACTGGTGAACCAGAGCAATCTGGTACGGATGCTCCCAGCCAGAGAGTTTCCAGTATCTGGCATCCAGTACTCCTGAATTCCAGATACAAAAGCTCTGGCCACTGCAACATGTGTACAGGTATAGGGGTAAAGAAAAAAATACAGTTTTAAAATAGAAAAAACTCACCATCTTCTGTCTAATGTCAGGTGGTGTCCTCTCTAGTTCTCGATGTGCTTTGGTTCAAAAGCTCCTTCCTGGTCAGACCACGGGACACAGGTCCTCCTTCCCTGGCACCCCACCAAGTTAATGCCGGGCCACTAGGGCTGGGAGAAGCCTCTATGGAATCCCTCCATGTGATTAATGGTGTCTCTGGAAGGATAGGGAGGGAGATTTCCCGGGAAATAGCTACCAAGTGTTACTGTGTGTAAGATGTGCTTGTTTTCCTAAAATATAGTTTTATTTTAGAGCCACCAAGATTTACTGGAAATGTTTTAGAAGATGTCAAAGTAAAAGAAAAAACTGATGTGGTACTTTCATGTGAAGTAACAGGTAATAATGACTAATTTCATTACATTAATCTGAGTACAGATTTGCATTGCACGTACATGCAGGGACGGACTGGCCATAGGGAGTAGGGTCAGCTGGCCAGAGCCAGTAAAATCTTGGGAAGGTTTTGGCCACAGGCCACCCCTGCATAGTGCTGGGTGTGTAGCTCTTTCTTAGTCTGTAGATAGTGTTTTCTTTCAGATGCTCTCAGCACTTTTTGATTGCCATGACATTACATAGAAGACACGTCCTTGCTATGATGTATCCTATAAGTCTCATGTAGTGCAAAAGTTAATAACAGTTGGAAATAGTTGCATTTGGATTTTAAAGTAAGAAACAATTGATAGCTTCACATGAAAATAAATATTCACCTCACTGGCAGATCAGATAAAAATAAAGAGGTTGTCTATTGTGGAAAAGTAAACCTTTGGTATATGGGCACTTTTTAGGTACAGGTTTGCCATTAAAAAAGACAAATTTTGAAAAAAAAATTAGGATAAACATAGTGATTGTTCTTAAAGCAATTCAACACCTATATAAGGAGGCATTGAAGAGGCATTGAAATTGCTCTGTTTCCCCCTGCAAGTCCCATTAGGCTCAGGGAAACCCGAAAGTGGACACTGGAACATGTGACCACTGGTGATCAGTCACAGGTCCCGATTTCAAAGAAGAAAGGTAAGAAAAATGGGGCTTGCAGCGGGTATATGCATGGAGGGCTTCATAAAATGAGATGCCCCCCATGCACTGTCCACAGTGCAATCCAAACCCATTTTGTATAAAATAGCTGTTAGATTGCTTTGTATTTGAATTTGCCTTTTTGGGTATATAGGGTATTTCAAACTTGTAGTTAATTTATGCATTACGAACTTTTCTAACTAAATCTTACAGTACAGTGTAACAAATTAAATATATTAAAGTCTACAAATAATGATCAACGGAGTAATATGCAATGTCTTTAAATGAATGTAAACAATAAAACACATTAAAATACACACTACATGTAAATGTGTAACTTTGTTTAGGAAATCCTGTACCACAAATAACATGGCTAAAAGATGGGAATCCTTTGGTAGAGGATATCTACCATCAGCTTAAGAATAGAGGACAGCAACTACATATCACCAATGCCATGGTCACAGACACAGGAAGATACATTTGCATTGTCTCCAATTCAGCAGGGGATAAAAGCAGATACTTTAGTCTTGGTGTGAGAGGTAAGTCTACTTTTTCAAAGTTCACCTATTCTTTTTGAGAAAAAAAAATGTTGGTTTACTGATTGTTGGTAACTGGTACCTGGTGCCATTACCTATCAGGGGCCAGGTGGCTGGTGGGGCACTTGACACAGCTTGCAACATTTATCGGGCTACTAAACACTTGTACATCACATCTTACTGACCTGCCTGTCTTTCTGCAGGGTAGGTCCTTATGTACATGACATCATGAATATAGCCTTCTTTCTTGATGGCTGGCCAACTGTAACCTGCTGTCACCAGCTATTGATGTAACAGAGTTTTTATAATATCATAACTGGTCTACCAGATACAAGAAAGCTTAGTTACAGTGTAAAAATAAACCTTGAAGCTTGAACTTATATAAGCAGTTCCTATGGCTCAGGTTACTTGTTTTAAAAGAAATAAACATTCTATTTCTTTTTTTAGTACCGCCAATTATCGTTGGTGCAAAATCAAAAGAATCGCCTGAGAATATAAGTGTGATTCTGCACAGCTTAGTCTCACTCTCTTGTGAAGTTCACGCTCATCCCTCTGCTACCATATTGTGGTATAAAGATGGTCACCAAATACATTCCAAAGATAACATCAGGATTCTTCCAGGTAACACTCTTATATGTATCATTTCTGATATTGTATTCTCCTGCCTTCTTTTTTTAGACTGATCTTGGGATATGAGGGAGTTAGGCCTTGATTCACAAAGGGTAGAAAATAACTCTTATGGTAGTAAAAAATTCAATTCATTAGAAAAAAGCCTGAGAATGTCACTGTTAGTGAATCACCAGATAGGAAGACAATGAAAGTCAATGGCACTTTTTACTACAAGTAAAAAGGGGTAAAAAGTTCAATACCTTTTTCAAGAGTAAAAAAGTACCATTGACTTTCAGTGTTTTCCTATCTGTTGATTCACTAACAGTGAAATTCTCAGACTTTTTTCTCATGAATTGAATTTTTTACTACCAGTTGAGTTTTTTTCAACGCTTTGTGAATCAAGGCCTTAGTCTTTAAAATGTGGCAAACTCACTGTCTTATACTTCACAGAAGGGTTGCATGCTTATTAGTGAAAAAACTAGTTCAAATCTGAAATAAATATAGAAATTGAAGTGAAAATGTTATCTAGGTAGACTAGAGGATTTTTCTTAATGATACAGAGCCATTTTACAAATAGGTATAGTTTGCGATTTCTTTTTTAATGAATAACCCACTAAGAAGATAAAAATGTGCTTCTTAGGATGACTAAAAATAGCAATGACTACATTAAATACAATTCTATAGTATTTAATCATCATACCTCACATTGGGGTTCAGAGGCTCTGCCAGGGGTGAGCTTTATTTTATTTCAAGGACCCCCCTAATAGCTCAACTAAAATTCAAGAATCAATATAAGCTGTTACTAGCATGGAGAGGGAGTGCGAGAAGTAGGTGTAAGTAAGAAGTCATCTTTTACAATGTATATACAGTGTTTCTTGCTATATATATATATATATATTTAGGTTTTAACTAATTACAGATCTATTTGTTTATCTTTAAATAACATTTTAATTAATCAGTGCAAGCCCAGATAAATACTAAAAACACTATGGCCCTTATTTATGAAGGAATAGCGACAGGTAGCGACTGGTGAGCGGCCGGTAATGACGGCCCCGCCACGAGAACGCCGGCTCCCCACCACAATCACACATTTATCAAGCCAATCCTGCTTAGCGACTGAGATAGCGCCAGATAGCCACTCATTCATCATTATTCCAGCCTCAGCCCACAGCGCCAGCGTCCGACCTTGAACAGCGACAGGTATGACCTCTCGCTACCTGGCGCTCTCCAATGCATTTCAATGGAACAATCTTTAAATATTCATAATTAATTGTTATTAATTTTTTTTTTTTTTTTTTAAATGTGAAAAATTCTGTGACCACTTCTGCCATTTTAGATTTTTTTAAGGTAAAAAAAAAATAAAAAGGTCTGATATTAATGTATTCATATTACAAAATTATTAAAAAAAACTTGTTTTTTTTGGTTTCCAAAAATATGGTTGTTTGGGGGTTAAAAAACTACGTTTAACCCATCGCCGCCAGCGCTCTGGGGTTTATACATGCATTTTACAGCGCGATAATTTTTTGAGCGTGATTTTTTAATGAATATGGTGGGAGCTGGTCGCTAGGGCCAGTCGCTATCATGCGCTCCCATACAGCGCGGAACCTGTCAAATAGCGACTCCTCACCCAATATTCAACATTACGGCAAACCGACTGAGTCGCTATCAACTACCGAACAACGGCCAAGCACAGCGACTACTAGCGGCGCTCTGAAAATGCCGCTACAGTCGCTCAACTGTCGCTACCTGCCGCTATTAATGAATCGGCCTCTATGTAAAGGGAAATTACACAAAAGGGAGGGTTACCCAAATGGTATTGGATATTTGTTATGTGATTTGGCAGTCCTACAAGGGCAGTGGCAATTCATTTACAAGGGGTAGATTCAGAGCCCCTTTCTCGCCATTTTTTTTGCGTGAAAATTTCCGTTCTCATCCATTTTCCCCTTCATCTGATTCAGCAGAGCCATTTTTCTGCGTGAATTTTTGTGTGCAGTGTTTTCATTTTTGCATGATTTTTCGTTTGGCAGCAAGACCTCCAAACAAACGGTGAGAAAGGGTCTCTGAATCAACCCTATTGTGTTTTAGAATTTAGACAATAACAGAAGCCTATAGAGAATCCAAACAATTGTGCTTCTTTTTGATGTGTTTGAATTTACTGTAATAAAATGTATTTATGTGTTTATATATTCAAAACTGATATTTTCTTCATAAATCTTGTGTGTTTTTAGGAGGACGCAAACTACAGATCCTAAAGGCCCATGAGGGCAGTTTTGGAAACTATAGCTGCGTTGCATCTAACGAGGCAGGAATAGCTGAACATCATTATAGTTTAAACGTTTACAGTACGTTTATCTTGTAGCATCTACATTTTTGTACCTGTAATGTTTTAAAGTGCAGAAATGAATAGTTATAATTTGCTTTTACAGGTCCACCCAGAATTGCAAAGGATTATCGTGAGGCAGTTGGAATGTTTTCAAAGCAACTTAAAGTTAAAATAAATACAAATTTCACTCTGGAATGTTCTGCAATGGCATTCCCAATGGCCAAAATTTCATGGTACAAGGATGGACAGGTTAGGTTCTTATTATTTTATAAGAAAATGTTTAAAATTAGAATTCATGTACAATATTTGCTTTACATTGCCAGTTCAATAGATTTAACAAAACCTCTGGCTATTACACGCTAAGTATTTGTTAAAGTGTTAATCGGGTGCACATTTGCGTGTGAATTAAAGGCTGCATCTCATTGAGCTTTTTAACTTAAACACTGCAAAAAGTGCAATAAAAAATATTAGTTGCAATCTTTCCCAAAGTATCATCTGGGCTTGCAACGGGGCATTTTTATAGGTGAGGTACATCATTGTTGCAGTGTGGTAAAGATCATTTTTTGGGAGTTTAAAGACATCAGCAAGCATGTTAAGAAAATTGCGACTCAGAGTGCACATTTGGGTGTGAATGTCCGCATGCATTTTCTATTTTTTCCAATGAAGTAAGAAAAATGTTTACAGGTGTGGTTTAAAAGTTTGCAAACAACAGCACCCTATGGAGTATGCAGAAAAAACAAAACATTCTTTAGCATACTCCATAAGATGTTGAAAAAAAATGATTCCCTTATTGGTAAAATGATGCACCACACCTCTAAAAATGGCCCCTTTACATGTACACGTGATTTCAAAGAAAAAGGTAAAACAAATATTTTTATTGCTAATTTTTGTGTGATAAAATGAAAAAGCTCACCATGCAGGTGGCAATTCACACCCAAATGCGCACCCAGATTTAAACTTGTTTCACCAAATCTTTAGCACGACCCCGAAATGAGCGCTGTGGTTTCCAAAATTCAGCTGTACCCCATCACATGTGCTGGCTGTTTTTTGGGCAAATTAGAAAAAACATTTTTCATTGCACTTTTTTTGTCAGATTTAAGCTTCAGTTCACACACATAAAAACACTGAAAGTTAAACTTGCTTCACCAAATAATTAGCATAACCCCCAATGAGATGGGGACAAGGAGGCAAGTAGACCCAGAAAGCAGTAGCACTAGACAGGAGATGGCAGTGAGTACCCAACTGCACCACAACATACAGGTAAAGCACAATACATGCTGCTCACAGACTTCCATGGGAGCCGCTGTGTGTGCATTGTAGACCACATGCTGCATGCAGCATTTGCCAAAACATAATGCAGTATAGGGATGTAAACATGGCCGAGGCCAAGATTTTATGACCAAGAGTATTCCTCCTACAATGCAACAGAAGCAGACAAGTGTGAAAGGAACACACAGAGATCCAAAGGGGTTTTACTGGTGTATCTATATTACATATGTCACGGACCCGGTGGAGTAGACTCGGGTGTGGATCCGCTTTAACCGTGGGACCGATGGCAGGTACCGTGTCAGGGGAGCGGAGTCTAAGGAGCCACCGGTATTCACCAGAGCCCACCACAAGGCAGGTTGGTCTTGTGCGGCAAGTGACCCCCAGGTCGCTACCCCCCAACAGCGACCCGGTCCCACAGTCAGCCGAGGTTCAGCGAGGTACACAAGTGGCAGGCAAAAGGCGTAGTAAGTACAGGCAGAGGTCAGGGCTGGCAGCACAGGTTCGTGGTAAAGGTGAGTAGCCGAGGTCGGGGTAGGCAGCAAAGGTTCAGAGTCGGGAACAGGCAGAGGTCGGTACACGGGTGAGCAATCCAAGAATGTCTGACTTTCAACAAGCATGGAGAGACCAAGATCCGGCACTGAAGGAAGGAAGTGCCTCTTTAAATATGGGAAGTGGATGCAGGATTGGATGACCAGGCACCAATCAGTGCTGTACAGGCCCTTTAAATCTCAGGAATCTAGTGCGCTCGCCCTCTAGTGGACGGAGACGTGCGCGCACCTGAGCATTTGAGAAGGAAGCATTGGGGGAAGGGAGACAGCTGGGAACAGCCATGAGGGAAGTGCTGCAAAATGGATGACGGCTGGATGCAGCCATGGAGGTAAGTGAAGTGCTGCTAGATGGGCGTGCAGCGCTCGCCCTAACAACATAAATAATTTTTCATTTAGATTAGGTTGCAATCAGCTACAGCTACTTCTTTCAAACCAGCATGTGTGCTTACCTTGGTGGGTCAGTTGTCCTCTATGCAAACAAGACACTGAGGAATTTATAATGAATCTGACTGGGTACCATGTGCAGAGCTTGCAGTTAGATGAAGCAGTTAGCAACTTCTAGTCTTAAGCAATAGAAAATATTGCTAAAGACTACCAGCAAATTAATCATTTTGCTACCCACTGTGGCCTTGTTCTGCTGCCCATTGCACCCAATTTTGGCTTCTTACATTGCCTCCTTTTACCATATTTTTGCAGGTATTTGCTTCCACTCCACTTTTCTAGCTCTGTTTATTCCCCATGATTGTTTATACTGGTATCTGGTACTTGGTACCACCACTTCCTTTTACCTGCTACCGCTAATCCCCATTCAACATTACCACCCTCCCAACTAAAATGACCGCTGCAAAAAGTTGCCATTTTAATCAGTAGCGGAGCAACTTTTTTTCTTCCAGATGTGCTTCCCTTTACAGCATTAAGGAAAGCTTGCTGAGTCAAGAACCTAGTGCAAAGGGTTGGTCCGGCACTCAAGTGTTCTTAAACCGGAGCAACACCCGTTATTACATTAACAGGTGTTGGTCCGGCTCTTTGCAGCTAGAAAGAAGCTCGAGGGGGCATCCAGAACGCTGGAGCCCCCCTCGCACCTAAATGCACAGGACACCTAAAATACTCACCTTTTTAACGAGCCAGCACCAGGAAAGAAGTCCCGCTCACGTGACTGGCTGGCGGCCTATCGCGGGACTCCTTCCCTGGCTCTGGCTCGTTAAAAAGGTGAGTATTTTAGGTGTCCTGTGCATTTAGGTGCGAGGGGGGCTCCAGCATTCTGGATGCCCCCTCGAGCTTCTTTCTAGTGGCAAAGAGCCGGACCAACACCCGTTAATGTAATAACGGGTGTTGGTCCGGTTTAATTAAAATATCATTTTTATTCGTATTCCATAAAGAGCTTTCGGTCCCCATAGACATGATGGTTGTGATCGAGATCTGTCCAGGATTGTGTACTAACCACCCTTACTTATAGAAAGATGGCAAATGTCATTAGGGGAGATGATTACTTCTAGCCTTGCTTATTCCTTAATGTGTGCATTTCTACAAACAGTTACATGGATGGATAGTTTTAGAAATGCACATCACAAGCTATGCTGATCTTGGTAATCCCATAATATACTTGCGGGTATATGTAAAATTAGAAGAATGTCATTCCTTTTGGAATAAATAGGGGTCTGGAACTTTTTCAAAGCTCTCCCATTTTATAGTGCTGTAATTTTTATTATGTATTATTATGTTCCTGTTTTCACTTCCTGGATTGGTTATTTACTTTTTCACTTTAACTGCATTTTACCACATTTCCATGCAGCTTCTTGATCATGAGAAACACATGACAATTTCTGATAATAAACTTTATGTAGAAAAAGCGGAATTGTCTGACACTGGGCGTTATACTTGTGTGGCAGCCAACGTTGCTGGCAAAGATGAAAGCAAGTTTGATGTGACAATACAAGGTTAGAAAATATTTAAATACTTTTTAACATGCTTTCACACATTTGTTAACTAAAAGACTGTTATCCCTAGGGACTGGCGAACATGGAAGAAGGCGGCCAATCAGTCTTCTTCCTTCACTGCCAACCATTGGCCAGACGGGACACATAACCCCATTGTATAAAAGGCGGAGTCTGTGTCACGCCGATCACCACTCACTCTACAGTAGTTAGGGAGAGGTGCTGCTGATGTGGCTGCGGGACAGATTGGACTCTGCTAAAAACTACATTTATATAGGAAATGCTGCTGGAGTGAGGGCTAGATAGGTTGTTAAGCATGCTATTGTCCATTTCAGGACATTTATATAGGGAAAACAGTTGGAGTGAGGCCTAGAAAAGTTGTGGAGCATGCTATTGTCCTTTTCAGGACATTTTTTAGCGGTATTCAGTGGCAAAATGTATCAATGTTGCAGATGTATCCACTGTCAATTTCGATAACTAATTGTACCCAATCAGTGCTAATACTTAAAAAAAATATAATAGTATATAAATATACACATGTAACAAATAGTCTGTGCAGATAATAAACAAGGAGACTGCCTGAAAGATGTCTTTGAAGTGCTAACATTATATACAACAAACATACTTTGAAGATCATGTGACCCCCCTTGGCACATTTACACCTAACTAGATAAGTATGCACTTTTTTCTTTTGCACATGCACGTTTTGTATATTGTTACCACTTTAGAGACACATTTTAGGCCTTGTTAATTATCTGCTCAGACTATTTGTTACATGTGTATATTTATGTACTGTGTTAACACTGACAGTGGATACATTCTGTAACATTGATACATTTTGCTGGAGATAAATGTGCTTGAAGGCAATCCCCTTTTTGCTTGTAACCTTGTATTTTGTGTATAACTGATGATAGTGTATTCATTGTTAAAATATTTTTTTTGTATTAGTCGGGAGCAGTCTGTTTTTGGCTACACTTTAGACTCATAGACCCCCCCCCCCCATAGACATCCCCTATGGACAGGAAAAAAAGGTGTTTGCACCATAAGACGCCCCAATACACCCCTTCTGTGGGGAGAAAAGGTGTGTCTTATAGAGGGAAAAATACAGTATATAAGCTAGATTTATTGAAACCTGCAGATGTTTTGGCCTCAACATTTTGGACAGCAGTTCAAATTCTTGTCCAGAGTTGCTGTGGCCTTTTTTAGAGTTTGTGGTCAGTTTTGCCTTTGTGTCCTCACACTTATCTATACTGCTTTGGGACATCACATACGTGAAGAAGATTGATGCTGGTGAAAAGTACATTTTAGTGTATTGGCTATAGAATCCCTTTCTTGAAGTACACATGGAAGCCCAAAGTCTATTTGACTATATGTTCTATTTTTTCCAAGCCAGACTACATGAAGGTTCATTGAATGCTGCTACCATGGATTCCACTTTCTGCAGAAATAAAAATATATATATTACTTTGTCATAAATCTTTTGGGTTGGAGTTTTAAACTATACAATGACTATGCAATAAATAAGATGTATGTTATTGACAATATATATATATATATATATATATATATTTACCTAAAACAATTTATTTTAAATAATTTTTGTCTGTTTTGCCCTCTAGTGCCTCCAAACTTTCCAAAGTCATCAGGACTCCTGTTAAATACAAACAACAACATCATGGGAATATCAAATCTTAACAGCAAGAATGTTATTGTTAATAACCCTTTTACCCTGTATTGTGAAACTAATGCCATCCCACCACCAATCATCACGTGGTATAAGGATGGCAAAATGATAACTTCCAGTGAGAAGGCATTCATATTCTCAGGTGCCTACTGAATGTTACTAGATTTGTTAAAAGAATGTGAAAATGTATTGTTACATGTGTATCCTCTGGGCAGCAGATTTCACTGTTTTGTATACATTGCTATTGTTACACTTTAATCATGAATCGAGGAGGTTTGATGTTCAGGTCCAGACATAGGCCCTTATTCATGAAGGGATGGCGTCAGCTAGTGCCTTGTAAACGACAGGTAGCGGCAGGTGAACGCCGGACACGGCACGCAATTACACATTTATCAAGCAGATTCTGTTGAGCGACTGGGATAACGTAGCGTCCGATTCATCATTATCACAGCCTCAGCGTACAGCGCCGGCGTTCAGCCTTGCACAGCGCCAGGTATGACCTCTCGCTACCTGTCGCTCTCCCATACATTTCAATAGACTTTTTTTTACTTCTTACTACTTACTTTTTACAGGGTGTTTTTTTTTTTATTCTCAAATAATGTTGGGACCTCTCCTGACCTAGAAAAAGCCATTTGTGAAAACTTTTTAAATTTTTTATATATTCATGCAGAATTGACATTACAGGTCTGGCATTAATGTGTTCATGTCACAATGTCATAACAATGTAATTCCATATGTTTTCGCTTTGTTACTGGTGGATACATACAAAAACAGCCTTTAATCACACTACTGCGCTACAGTGAAGCATTTTTGAGCGCCTGCTGTGTGTGAGGCTGTTTTTTTTATGAATATGGTCGCACTGACCAGTAGCTACCATTTGCTCACATACAGCTCTGTACTGGTCATATAGCGACTCCCCACAACATATTCAACAATGCTGCACAGCGACTGAGGCGCTTTGAACTAGCGAACCATGGGCGAGCACAGCGACTGCTAGCGGGCATCCTGAAATGCCTGCTACAGACGCTCATCTGTCGCTACCTGCCGCTAGTAATGAATCAGCCTGCCCGTCACACACACACACTTCGGTAAGGCAGTGACCACTGGTCAATTCTAGCTGAAAGACACAATACAAGCAAGATTCACACAAGTCTATGGCTAAGATCCTTTCTGGTTTTTAATAATTTTAGCATATAATTCATCCATAAGGGAGAAGTACAAAATAGGTTTTTAAAACAAAGAAGGCATATAAAAATAGGACAGGTTTGCTTTGCAAAATAATTAGGAGAAATCCTAATTTTTACCTTTGGTCAAGGTAGGTTCCTGCTGCGGGGGTACATGAAGATAACCGTCACCCCGATATATATTGATCTGTCCAATCCCTCTTATTTAAACCCAGGAGAGGTTGGGTAGTGCACTGCATCCAGCCAATTATGTTTCAGGGGCGTTCCTGGCCAGGGACATAACTGATAGTTGGAGAAATTCAAATTGTGAACTGGTCACCAGATGGTGTGAGAGAGATTTTTCTTCTTCAATAATACTTATATAGTTAATGCAGAATTCCTGCCAAATACAACCCCCACTCTGCCACCCTCTCCCGGTGGTGAAACAGGATAGGGGGGTACAAAGGAAAAAAAACCTTACCTTACCCACAGTCCAGCACCACTCGCCAGTTTATGTGCGCCTCAATGCGCGCGTCTGCTGCCACAAGCAGAGGGTGATTTCTTGTGTTCCTTAACTTACGATGGTTTTTATTAATAATTTATAAATACATTATCAGGCTGATTCGTTACTAGAGCCAGGTAACAGGAGATGAGCGTCTGTACAGCGGCGCTGTCAGACTGTCAATGATTTGATACAAAACAAAAAAAATTAAAAGAAAACCCTGTTTAAAGAGAAGAAGAAGAAAATCCATTGAAATGTATGGGAGAGCAACAGGTAGCGACAGATAATACCAGGCGCTCTGGAAGCCACAGCGCCTCCGGGATCCGCTGAGCCGTCTGTGATGATGAATCGGTCGCTGCGTCTCGCTGTAAGAGACGCTCACCAGAATTGCCTTCATAAATGTGGTATTGCGTACCACGCCCGGCGTTCACCTGCCGCTACCTTCTGCTTACAAGGCACTATCTGTCGCTATCCATTGATGAATAAAGCCCTAGGTTTCCTAAAATAAAACCATACTTTATATATATATATATATATATATATATATATATATATATATATATATGAAACATTGAATATTTTAGCACAGTTATTTTTTATAATGTACTGTAGGGATCTTCCCGGGGGATGGTGTGTTTGGACACAGTTCACGACAGACTTAGGTGTTATAAAAGCAGGTCTTGGCGTTTATTCATGGCATAAACAGTCCAGTAAACAAAACATACAGCAGCAGCGTGCTTCTTTAGTGTACAAAACAAAATAAAGACCTAGCCCGTCTGGGCGCTTACTAGCAGGTTCTTCTCACCTAGCTGACACTTTCAAAATACAGCGTTCGCCTGGACATCGCAGGGTGAGTTTTTAGCTCCAGCAGTGGCTGCGTTCGCAGCTTCCTTCACACACACACACAGGCTGTTCATTTCAGGCTGAGAGCAATAGCCTGCAGTCTCTGCAGAGCTTTTACCTCCCAGGCTAATTAGGATCAGAGCTCACCTGATTCAAAACCCAAACTGGATCGGGGAGGTGTGGAATGACAGGTCCCTCTACCAAACCTACCTGCCATTCCATATAAATCCAGGCCCGGCAAAATTTAAACAACACCTCAGCAGCATATCACTGCTGGGAAACAAATCAATCCTGGACTTACCATCTCACCCAGCGTAGTAACCTAGGTGAAATGTACACCCCCTCGATCACTTCTCCAGTGACATGTCTACATATCCCCCCCCTCTTCTTCAGACCGGAGGGCTGAGCATTTTGTCCCCACAGACAATGTACCCTCGACAATGCGTCAGCATTTGCCTGTAATTTCCCTGGCCTGTGTTCCACAGTGAAATTAAAGTTTTGTAGGGACAGAAACCATCTAGTCACTCTTGCGTTTCTCTCCTTATTTAACTTCATCCATGTTAGGGGGGCATGGTCTGTCACTAACTTGAATTTCCTTCCTAGCAAGTAATATTTTAGGGATTCGAGGGCCCACTTCACTGCCAAACATTCTCGCTCCACAATGGCATCATTTTTTTCGGCCGGGGTTAGCTTTCTACTCAAGTACATCACCGGATGCTCCTCACCATTTACTACTTGTGAGAGTACTGCACCTAAGCCTGTGTTAGAAGCATCTGTCTGGACCAGAAATTCTCGCCTGAAATCGGGGGTAACTAACACAGGTTGTTGGCACAAGGCAGATTTAAGGCTTTGGAAAGCCTTCTCGGCCTCTGGAGTCCACGTGATCATGGCTCTCTTTCCGCCCTTGGTCAAGTCAGTTAGGGGAGCAGCAACTGAGGCAAAGTTCGGCACAAATCTACGGTAATAGCCCGTAATACCAAGGAAAGCTCTGACCTGTTTCTTTGTCAGGGGTCTAGGCCAATTCTGTATTGCCTCCACTTTATTAAGCTGTGGCTTAATCAACCCTCTTCCAATAATGTAGCCTAGATACTTGGCCTCTTCTAGGGCTATTGCACACTTCTCGGCATTTATGGTCAACCCCGCATCACTTATGGTATCCAATACAGCCTGTACCTTACAGAGGTGACTTTCCCAATCAGGGCTAAAAATGACCACATCATCGAGGTAGGCAGCTGAGTAATCACGATGTGGTCGCAAAATCAAGTCCATCAACCTCTGGAAAGTCGCAGGTGCTCCATGTAACCCGAACGGCATCACTACATACTGGAATAGCCCATCAGGGGTGGAGAATGCAGTTTTCTCTTTAGCCTCATTAGTAAGTGGAATCTGCCAATAGCCCTTTGTGAGATCGAGGGTGGTTATGTATCTGGCATTACCCAACTTCTCAATCAACTCATCTACCCTGGGCATAGGATAGGCATCGAATTTTGAGATCTCATTCAACTTTCTGAAATCGTTACAGAACCTCCAAGTTCCATTAGGCTTTGGGATTAATACAATCGGGCTGGACCATTCACTCTGTGACACCTCAATTACTCCCAGATCAAGCATACGCTTTACCTCGGCAGATACGGCTTCCCTACGGGCTTCTGGGATCCTATAGGGCTTGAGGTTTACTCTGCTTCTAGGCTCAGTTTCAATGTGATGACAGATGAGGTGTGTACGCCCTGGAAGGTCAGAAAACTTGTCTTTGTTTTTCTGTAAAAATTCCTGAGCCTCCTGTTTCTGTGACACTGATAGGGTATCACCAACCTTGACTGGAGGGATTGGTTGTGACAAATTACTAACAGTATTTGTCGCCCCCAAGGATTCCCTGTCTTTCCAGGGCTTAATCAAGTTTACGTGGTAAACTTGGAAAGGCTTCCTTCTACCTGGTTGGTGCACCTTGTAGTTCACCTCACTGACCTTTTCCACAATTTCATAGGGACCTTGCCACTTCGCCAGGAATTTACTCTCAACAGTGGGAACTAGTATAAGGACCCTATCGCCTGGGTTAAATGTCCTGATTCTTGCAGACCGGTTGTAAATTCTACTTTGGGCCTCTTGCGCCCTCTGGAGGTGTTCCCTTACTAGGGGCATTACAGCGGCTATACGGTCCTGCATTTGTGCTACATGCTCAATAACGCTCTTGTATGGGGTGGACTCGCTCTCCCATGTCTCTTTTGCAATGTCCAGTAGACCCCTAGGGTGACGACCATAGACCAACTCGAATGGTGAGAACCCTGTGGACGCTTGGGGCACTTCCCTAATAGCAAACATGAGGTAGGGTAACAAATGATCCCAGTCACGGCCATCTTTTTCCACCACTTTTTTCAGCATATGTTTCAAAGTTTTGTTAAATCTCTCCACCAATCCGTCCGTCTGGGGGTGGTATACAGAGGTACGGATGGGTGAGATTTTAAATAGTTTGCATAACTCCTTCATCACCTTTGACATAAAGGGTGTACCTTGGTCAGTTAGGATTTCTTTGGGGATTCCAGTCCTAGAGAACATATAAAACAACTCACGTGCAATTGTTTTAGATGCGGTGTTTCTTAAGGGCACAGCTTCAGGATAGCGGGTCGCATAATCCATGACCACCAGAATATATTGGTGTCCTCTAGCGGATTTTACAATGGGACCCACTAAATCCATGGCTATACGCTCAAAAGGCACCTCTATAATAGGGAGCGAAACCAAAGGACTGCGAAAATGTGACACTGGGGCACTAAGCTGACATGTGGGGCACGACTCGCAGTACTTTTTAATATCACCATATATCGCCGGCCAGTAGAACCTCTGGAGAACCCTCTCCTGCGTTTTGTCAGTCCCCAAGTGTCCCCCAAGAACATGGTTATGTGCCATGTCCAGCACCTGACGCCGGTACGGCTTAGGCACCAGAAGCTGTTCCACAATCTCATCCTTAACCTTAGTGACTCTATAGAAAAGATCATTAGTCACAGAAAAACGTGGAAATCTTTTCTCAGCATCTGGTTCCTGAGGTACCCCATTCATGACAGCAACCTGCTCTCTCGCATTTTTGAGAGTGGGGTCCTGTAACTGTGCAGTCCCAAAATTATCCCTAGACACCTCTAAGTCGGGTATATTTTGCTCAGTGGGAGGAGCCTCCTCCTCTCCAGCCAGGACCTGCAAAGGAAAACAATTATTTTCATCCTGCACACTTTTATCATTTACAGGGGGTAACGCAACAACCTTAGGAGTTTCCTCACTCCTTTCGGGGGATTTTCTTTTTCCCCAGAGAGCCCAGAATAGTGGAAAATCGCGCCCCAGTATTACGTTGTGCATGAGATTTTTAACCACACCCACTTCATATTGTACGGTGCCTTGTTTAGTCCCGACTTCAGCCAGCACTATAGGGTACACTTTTGTATCCCCATGTATACAAACAACACTCATATGCTTTTTACACTCAAAGTCCCCAGCCACCAGGCTGGCATGCACCAAGGTTACGAGGCTTCCTGAGTCCAGCAACGCCTTAACAGGAAAGTCATTAATTGTAATGTCGCAGATTTGCGGTTCAGTCTCTAGTCCAGGAACTGCAACACAAGATGGTTCCGCAAATAGCGACTGACGCCGACTAACCTCACAGTCCATGGGCTCAGTGGTAAGAGGGCAATGGGCAGACACGTGTCCCGTCTCATGGCATCTCCAGCACTGGATAGAGCCTGTTCTCCTTGGCCAGGAGTCCTTTTTAGGGCTACTTAGCCCCCCGGGACCATCTCCAGTCTTTTGCCCCTGAGACACCACTTGAGCCCTTTTTCCTCCCTCAGCACCCCTCCACACTCCCCCAATAGATGGAAGTCTCTTACCAGCTGATGGCACAGATCTGGCACTCCGGGGAGGTGAGGGGGCTGCAGAAACATCACGGAGGTAGTCCTCAGTCGCCTGGAATCTCTCCACAAGGTTGACAAGTTCGTTTGCATTCTTAGGGTCACCTTGTCCCACCCAGCGTTGCAGGTCAGCAGGAAGTGCTCGGAGGTAGCGGTCCATCACAACCCTCTCTAGGATCTGTGCAGGAGTAGAAGTGTCTGGCTCCAACCACTTCCTCGCCAAATGGATCAGGTCATACATCTGGGACCTCGCCGATTTGTCCAAACTGTAGCTCCAGTTGCGTACCCTCCTGGCACGGACCGCAGTAGTAACGCCTAGCCGGGCAAGTATCTCCGCTTTTAGCCGAGTATAGTCCTTAACCTCTTGCTCACTGAGGTCATAGTAGGCCTTTTGAGGTTCCCCTGTTAAATAGGGCGCAATTACCTCTGCCCACTCAGCGACGGGTAACTTCTCTCGCTCAGCCGCACGCTCAAACCCAGTTAGGAAGGCCTCAACATCATCCTCAGCAGTCATCTTTTGCAGCGCTCGCTGCACAGCTCTTTTCACATCAAAAGTCTCTGGAGCGGCTCGCACCACTGTGTGGGGGTTAGCAACCACAGGCGCCTCTTGTTTTGCAATCAGGTGTTCAATAAGTTGTTGTTGGGCAGCCATGGTCTGTTCATGGCGTCTATTAGCCTCTATCTGGGCCTGTTGTTGTTGCAAACTTACTTGCATAAACTGCTTCAGCATCTCCTCCATGTTGCCCGACTGTTCTTGGAGTGTAGTTGCAGCTTTCACCCAAGACATAGGCAGCTGTAGCCAAGTCTGTCCACACCGTTGCCCCTAGCAACCGTTTTGCCCGCTCCGCAGCACCAATTGTAGGGATCTTCCCGGGGGATGGTGTGTTTGGACACAGTTCACGACAGACTTAGGTGTTATAAAAGCAGGTCTTGGCGTTTATTCATGGCATAAACAGTCCAGTAAACAAAACATACAGCAGCAGCGTGCTTCTTTAGTGTACAAAACAAAATAAAGACCTAGCCCGTCTGGGCGCTTACTAGCAGGTTCTTCTCACCTAGCTGACACTTTCAAAATACAGCGTTCGCCTGGACATCGCAGGGTGAGTTTTTAGCTCCAGCAGTGGCTGCGTTCGCAGCTTCCTTCACACACACACACAGGCTGTTCATTTCAGGCTGAGAGCAATAGCCTGCAGTCTCTGCAGAGCTTTTACCTCCCAGGCTAATTAGGATCAGAGCTCACCTGATTCAAAACCCAAACTGGATCGGGGAGGTGTGGAATGACAGGTCCCTCTACCAAACCTACCTGCCATTCCATATAAATCCAGGCCCGGCAAAATTTAAACAACACCTCAGCAGCATATCACTGCTGGGAAACAAATCAATCCTGGACTTACCATCTCACCCAGCGTAGTAACCTAGGTGAAATGTACACCCCCTCGATCACTTCTCCAGTGACATGTCTACAGTACTTATATGTTACTTTGGCTCCTATCAGGTGGAAATAGTCTGCAGATTGCACGAGCAAATGTGGAAGATGCTGGAACATACAGTTGTGTTGCTGTGAATGAGGCTGGAAAAGATTCCTTGCATTATACTGTGCAAGTACTTTGTAAGTATAATTGTCTGCTTTATAGAATGCATGACCACCTTTATTACCCAGAGATGCGGTTTGAACCCCAAACCTCTTGCATCAGTGGCACGCATGATTCCTAGTGTCTGTAGGGGAAATAGATGCTCCTTCCTCTGCTTGTATGGCTAGTATATACTGTACTTCAGCAATTAAAACTGTTCTTCTTCTTACACAAATAGAGACATATTGCCCTTGCTTTCACAGCATGAATGGAGCAATTTTGAGTCTATTTGGCCTTGCACTAAAAATAGCAACATGGTTGAAAAACAGGAGACAAGAAATCTCCCCAGCCATTTTCTTTTTATAGATCAGATGATCATAAGTTAACTGTCTAAGAGAAGAGACACTTAGGCTTTCATTTAAAAGGAAAGTCCACTCTTTGCTTTTTAGTGTTTTCCTGCATCTTCTTGACTTGATTGTGGTCTTCTTGGCTTGCTTGGAGGGGGACATAACATGACCAATGACTACAAAGTAGGGCCTCATAGATAGCAGGCAAATATGTTTATTTTTGTTTCAATGGCCAAAAATGACGATTTAGCATAATTTGCAATATGTTTAATTTTGCTGCTTAGTGCCTCCAATTTTTGAGGGTGAGAATGGGAATTCAACAGAGAAAATAATATCACTGGAAAATGAAACTGTGCTCCTTGATTGTACTGTAAAAAGTAATTCTGCTGCAATAATTAACTGGCAGAAGGATGGGCAGGTCATAACAGAAGGCAAACACTATCAAATGATATCTGATGGAAGATACTTACAGGTTGGTGTCAGCTTTTGTTTGTTATCTTTTCTAATTTGAACAAATGTAAATGTCACAGATGTCAGAATAGCTAAAGTCTGAATGGCATATCCAGAGGAAACATTACAGCACAAATTAAGAGGAGGAAAATGTGCCCATATTTTCGCCTTATAAGACGCACCGGCACATAGGACGCACATAGGATTTGGAGGATGAAAATAAGAAAAAATATATTCTGAACCAAACATTGCACTAAATACCACCCCCCCAAGAACCAAATAATAGACAATGTGCAGATTCCCCCCATTACAGGCAGAGTGGCATTCTCTCCTTTATTCCCCATGGGCAGTGTGCCGTTCCCCCCTCCCATTCCCATAGGCAGTGTGGAATTCCCCCCTCCCATTCCCACAAGCAGTATGGCATTCTGCCTCGCATTCCCTATATGCAGTGGGGCATTCCTCCCTGCCATTCCCGTAGGCAGTGTGGCATTCCTCCCATCCCATTCCTATAGGCAGTGTGGCAATCACCCCTTACATTTCTATAAGCAGTGTGGCATTTCCCCCCTCCCATCCCCATAGGCAGTGTGGTATTGTTCCCCCCATTCCCCATGGGCGGTGTGGAATTCACCCCTCCCATTCCCCATATAGGTAGTGTGGCACCCCCTCCCATTCCCATAGGCAGTGTGGGATCTCCCATTCCCATAGGCAGTGTGACATTTCCCATCCCCTTTTCATAGGCAGTGTGGCATTTCCCCTTCCCATTCCCATAGGTACTGTGGCATCCCCCCTCCCATTCCCACAGGCAGTGTGGCATTTCCCCCTTCCATTCCCACAGGCAGTGTGACATTTCCCCCTTCCATTCCCACAGGCAGTGTGGCATTTCCCCCTTCCATTCCCACAGGCAGTGTGGCATTCCCCTCTCCCATTCCCATAGGCAGTGTGGCATTTCCCCCTCCCATTCCCCATAGGAAGTGTGACATTTTCCACATCCCATTCTCGTAGGCAGTGAGGCATTTCCTCCTCCCATTCCCATAGGCACTGTGGCATTTCCCCCTCCCTTGCCCTATAGGCAGTGTGGCATTTCCCCCTCCCTTGCCCTATAGGTAGTGTGGCATTTCCCCCTCCCTTGCCCCATAGGAAGTGTGACATTTCCCACATCCCATTCTCGTAGGCAGTGAGGCATTTCCTCCTCCCATTCCCAAAGGCACTGTGGCATTTCCCCCTCCCTTGCCCCATAGGAAGTGTGGCATTCCCTCATCCCATTCTCGTAGGCAGTGAGGCATTTCCTCTTTCCATTCCCATAGGCACTGTGGCATTTCCCCCTCCCTTGCCCCATAGGCAGTGTGGCATTTCCCCTCTCCCAGTCCCATAGGCAGTGTGGCTTTCCCCTCTCCCATTCCCATAGGAAGTGTGGCATTACCCATCCCATTCCCATAGGCAGTGTGACACCCCCCCCCCCCCATCCCATTCTCGTAGGCAGTGAGGCATTTCCTCCTTACATTCCCATAGGCAGTGTGGCATTTCCCCCTCCCATGCCCCATAGGCAGTGTGGCATTCCCCTCTCCCAGTCCCATAGGCAGTGTGGCATTCCCCTCTCCCAGTCCCATAGGCAGTGTGGCATTCCCCTCTCCCAGTCCCATAGGCAGTGTGGCATTCCCCTCTCCCAGTCCCATAGGCAGTGTGGCATTCCCCTCTCCCAGTCCCATAGGCAGTGTGACATTCCCCCTCCCATTCCCACAGGCAGTGTGCCATTCCCCCTCCCATTCCCACAGGCAGTGTGCCATTCCCCCCTCCCATTGCCCATATAGGCAGTGTGCCATTCCCCCCTCCTGTTCCCATAGGCAGTGTGGCATTCCCCTCTCCCAGTCCCATAGGCAGTGTGGCATTCCCCTCTCCCAGTCCCATAGGCAGTGTGGCATTTCCCCCTCCCATGCCCCATAGGAAGTGTGGCATTCTCCCCTCCGATTCCCCATAGGCAAAAGAAAAAACAAGATGTAAACTCACCTTTCCATTGTACCCACGCTGCTGGCCAGGCCGCCACAGCCACGGGAGACCAGAAGATGGAGGAGTGGCAGGCAGATTGGGTGGACCATCCTCATTGTATCTGCCACCGCTTCTTCTTCTCCATGCTTTGCCTGCACACACAGAGCAAACACCCGGCTCCATATATCGGGTGGGCATGGCCAACGCTCGAACATTGGGATGCGTATTGGGAACTTTTCCCTATTTTTTTATACAAGCCAGATACCTTATTTATTCCATAAGCTAATTACTTTATAGAACATTGAAAGGGAAATGTAACTTGGTGGATCTCTCAATTCGATATATTGAAATAATGATGGTGAGAATTCTTTCTGCTTAAGTATGTTTAGTTTGGAAAGCATGGTACTGATGTGTGTGTATCCAATCTTTTGACTTGAGTCGATTGATATGGTCATAAGAGTTCTTAAGATGCCAGATTCTTGTTTGAGGTCAAATCCACCAAGTTTTTGGGTGATCGTAGGTGGATTGTATTGATTTCTATGTAGTCTGATCATAATGTCAGGGTATGGGCATATTGTTTTGTTTTTCATATTGTGCAGCATAGATTTGATTACTGCACTGACTATTGGGTTGGCATGAGGCCTCTCTATTCTGGTTTTTGGGTCCCCTGCTCTTCATATGGTATGGTGACATCTGCTCCTCCACTGACAACAGGAGCAGAGTGGCAATGTGTCAGAAATCCACATCCTAGGATAAATCCAAGGCTGGATTTCCGAGCAGACAAATCAGCTTGAGGGAATGGACCTTGGCTCCAGACCCATTGCGAGGAGATGTCATAATTACCAGTATTGAGTGTTTTAATATACAGACTAAAATAATGCACATGTACAAAAACAATCATTCTTTTTTTTGTTTTAGATTTTCAATACTCAGTTATCAGACAGTGGACGGTATGTCTGCATTGTTGAGAATGTTGCAGGAAGTGTGCAGAAATTATTTAATCTGAACATTCATGGTAAAGATTTTATTGTAATAATAAAAAAGGAAAATATATAATTTTTTGTAAATATTAGATAAAAAATGTTAACAGCATTTGTATGTATTATACAGTGCATCAGATGGTAATTAAAACATGAATACGTCTGAAATCACCATTACCCCAGTACAGTATGTACAGTTTGTTAGAAAACAATTTAGCAAGTTTATCCAAAGTCAGCCGCTGTAGCAGCCAGCACCCAAACAAATCCTACCAGCTGCCTCACTAAACATCTCTGTATGTTTATCTGCCAAGAAGTTGTATTATTAAAGGGAAAATCTACTTTCTATGGCATTTTTGAAAGTGTATACTTGTGTTCCAAGTTTATATCCTGAAGGTGCTTAGTAGAGATGAGCGAACTTTTGAAAAGTTCGATTCGGGCGATTCGCCGAATTTCACAAAGAAATTCGGGTTCGGCCGAATCGAACTTTTACGAAGTTCCCCATCATAAATGCCGGCATGGTGGGAGCCGGCCGGCGGGCCGGTAAAGCCGGCCGGCCCGCTCCCACCATGCCGGCATTTAAAAAACAAAAAAAAAAAAAAAAAAAGCATTTTTGCCGGCATGGTGGGAGCCATGATGACGTGCCCTCAGATGACAGCTGAGAGCGGCGCCGGCCTCCACGCTCCGGACCTGCAGGTAAGTGTTTGCTTTTTTTTGAAATGCCGGCATGGTGGGAGCGGGCCGGCCGGTTCCGCTGACAGCGGAGCGGGCCGGCCCGCTCCCACCATGCCGGCAAAAATGCTTTTTTTTTTTTTTGTTTTTTAAATGCCGGCATGGTGGGAGCGGGCCGGCCGGCTTTACCAGCCCGCCGGCCGGCTCCCACCATGCCGGCATTTTTTTTTTTTTAATTTCAGGAAAAATTCGATCGGCACGAACCACAAAATATTCGGGTTCGTGCCGAATCGAATATTTCCTGAAATTCGGAGCGAATTCCGGTTCGTCCGAACCGGTTCGCTCATCTCTAGTGCTTAGCCTTTTTTACATTTTTTCCTGTGTTGGCAAATGGGGTTTTTTTTAGAGCAATTTTCACTACCTACAATCTGTTGCATCTATTGGCAACTGTACACCAAGATCTAAAAAAGAGAGAGGTGATTCCTTTACACACAAAACACTGGTGCTGGGCTCCCTCACCTCAGTAGCGGCCATAACTACAGTGTTCTGTATGTACAGAGCTCACTTCTCTCTTCTTGAAGATCTTGGTGTACAGACTTGGTGAACAGTTGCCAAAAGCAGAAAAAGATTAGCAGGTAGTGAAAACTGCTGCCATCAAATACACATTTGCTAACATAAGAAAAAAATGCTTAATAAATTCAGCACTTTGAAGATATCCTTTTGCACAAAACAATAAAACGTAGATTTCCCATTAAGCTGGGATTTCCCATTAATCAGTTGATTGTATTGTATTGAATTGCTTCATTGATTGTTCAATTTTAGTTTCATAAATTATTACAGGGGTCCCTAAACTTTTGCAAACAAGTGCCACTTTCCATTCTCTAATTATCTCAAGTTTTAAGAGTATTTAGACCCGGTTTTGTTCTTACCAATCAGGCTTGAGTAAAGTATAGATGGCAGCAGAAGAGCTTGGAGAGCAGGTCAGTCTGCAACCTGCTGAAAGGGTCTCGAGTACCACCAGTTGGGAACCCCTGCTCTATGATATGTGAAGCTTTTGGCAATGAATATTAACTATTTCATTACTTTATGGCTACAAATGCATGAGTCTCTAGGGTTACAATTAATGCACCATTTTATCGTTACAGCCCCTATAGCCCCTGTAGTTCTGTCCCTGTTTGTGAGTTATAAAACAAAATCTATTTAAGGAAAATAAATGAAAGTTCTTATACAATTTATGTAGAAAAGTGCCCTCAATGTCCTGAACTATGCAATGTTATTTCAAGACACTCTAATGCCAGTCAACTCCACAATTCCTATATCATTGGAAAACTTCTGTAACTCATCTGGAGATATTGTCCACCTCAAAACCAAATCCAGTGAAGTGATTTGAAACAAAATGCACTTTTATGTGCTGAGAACTTCTTTTTATGTGACCATTTAACTCAGTATCTAATCATTCCATTTTTTTTTTTCAATCCAGTCCCCCCGAAAGTAACCGGAAATCATTTTGAAAATGAAACAGTTGTAGAAGGAAATTCCATTTCCCTGGTATGTGAAGCTACTGGATTTCCGGCCCCTGCCATAAAATGGATCAAGGATGGCATTGTCCTTAGCCATAACAAGCACATTTTTATTGGCCCAGGTAAGTACTAATATAGTTAAAGGAGCTGCTTGGGCACAAATGAACAAGCTGTATGCCAGGCACTGGCCACTGGTGGTCATGAAGTCATGTGGTCTGGACTGCTAGCAGTTGCTGAAAGATTCCTGATCACATGACAGCCAGTGGCCAATCGCAGGGATGGATTATCTTCCAGGGGGAGGAGTGAAGGTCTTTAGTGGGCCATATGTTTGCACAGATCTATGGCCATTTTGACCTAAATCCCGCTGGCACAACCACTGCAACACATGTAGACTCATGTGTTTAAGCTCCCGTTATTACAGGCAGACCATATGATGATACCAACACTGATACCAAAGTTTCCAGACATGAGACTTGGTTAGCAGTGCTGGTAATGTGAGTTTCTCATGTCTTCTGTTGATAAAAGGCTTAGATGTTCTTCCCAAATGTAATGTTTGGAGAAGATAATTTCGTACAAGCGAGACACAGTTTTGGGCACTCCCATGATTTTTGATGAAATGTATCATTGGCTTGACACCCTCTAAAAGATTTGCTAATAGTATATACAAATTGTTTAAATTTGGTGGGAACCATATACCACATGTCCATGGCTTTTAAATTAGATTCCACCAGGCCAGTGCTTAGTCAGACCTTACCAGCACTTTCCCAAATATGCTTCCCATTTGGCTTATTCAGCTTACAATTGTCAATGGTCAGCAAGAATTCTCTGTAAAACCTTTAGGACATAGGTATTTTATCTATTCTCTAAGAGAAGGTGTTGTCTAGTTTAAGGTAGTTTTTAGGCAAAATAGTGCTTAGTGTGAAAAAGGGAAATATTCTTCCCCCTCCTCACCCATTCTATGGTGCTGCTGTCATATATTAGTATGTGCCGTGCTGTGCTTTTTCCTCAGCATCAGGCAATGTCCACTTCCCATCACTAAACCCAATAGTGAGGGTGGGGGCTTGTCTTTTCACCTGCATCACTAACTTTAGCCCTGAGTCATCTGAAGCAAACATAATCCTTTTGATGAAGGCACCCTGAGCATTCACTCTGCTCACCCTTACCTAGAAACAGCCCTGGTCTAGTGTCCGCAATAAGATTTAGCTAGGAACTGGGAAAAAGATCTGTTGTGAGTTTTTGAAATATAAAATTACCATCATTATTCAGACCATAAAAGATTTAGGGGAGCAAAAGCTATAGTAGAACATGAGGTTATTCAATAAATTTGTTAGGGACACATGGGGAAGGCATTGCTTAACTACAGAATTTTTTTGAATTTTTGGATACTTTGGAGGGGGATCCACTTTTTGATGATTTTGATAATCAAAAATGTCCAAAACCAACACCAAAGGGCTGGAGGGCGGGTAGTCCAACTCCACCCTATCCACAGGAGCACCACTCAAATATACTGATCAAACCAAATCTAAATCTTAATTGTACATAATTAGCGGCACAGGAGGCCGCGTGCGCAGGTGTCCCACCTGCTAGTCCCCTGCTCCTACATGTGTGATCGGTTCCAGTTGCCTGGCTTATGGTTTCTATATCTTCTTTTTTGTACACTCGGTTGATGTTGTAGTTTGATTTATGCACTTTAGCACTTGTGTGTATTCATGACCAGTTGGGTTATAGCTATATCACAGTCATAATTACTTACATGTATATATATGTGTTTATTATTGTGTCTTATTATTGATGTAGAGATACTAATTTTAATGATTAATTGGTTATTTGGAATAATAATTCTGTAATGTATGCACTGTCACTTTACCATTTGCACATTAGTTAGGTAGTTTTTTGTTCTGTCATATTAGGTTTTTGTGCCGGCACAAAACATATTTTTACTTATTTCCACTCATGCTTATAATTAGGGAGTTTCCCAGATATCATTGCTCATTAGTATTTTGGTAGCACTGGAAGTATTGGGGGATTTGCAGTGTTTTTAACGTGTTGGTTTTTTGTATTGTGTGTTATATATATGTCTTTTCTAATAAAATTATGTACAATTAAGATTTAGATTTGGTTTGATCAGTATATTTGAGTGGTACTCCTGTGGATAGGGTGGAGATGGACTAGCAGCCCTCCAGCCCTTTGGTGTTGGTTTTGGTCATTGTGCAGTGTAGCACAATTATTATTATTATAGGCGGTGCACCCCCATTGTGCAAACTTTGATAATCAAAAATGTCTGCAAGTCTGTGGCCTCCGCTTACGAAGTCGAATCTGAAGCAAACAAGGGGGGTATTAAATATTTTAAAAACAATGTACAAAATTATTTATATAGGATTAACAGTTACATTATAATTTCTTTACATTAAGATGCAAAGCTCTAAAGTGATAGTGGGTTGCATATTAGACATGAAACTGGATCTAAACTAGTATTCTTAAAGGAGCACTATCGCGAAAAATAAGTGGCCCAATAATAAAAATCCAGGATGGCACTTATACATCCCCACATCAAGAGATAGCCAGCCAGGCTTGTTTTATATTGTTCTTAATAGAAGGAAGAGGAAATCAGGTGACAGGTTCTGTCACCCCCTGAAACATTAAACCTGTCAGCCCTGGATTTTATTCCTACCAGGAGAAGAAAACTACAAGCTTGGCGAGAGATTCATTTAGTTTGGGTGTATAAGTAACCCCTTATCTCATTAGCCAATATGTTTATATGGGTTTTTAATATTACACAATTTCGTGATAGCACTCCTTTAAGTATAAGCTAAATATGTAGGAAAACTACACTGTACAATATAATTTAAATCTACAAGAGGTTGCTAGGTGCAACACTAGCTGAAACAATAAAATGGATCTAGAAAAAAAAAACGCTGGAAAAAGGGAAACACGTTTTATGATATACAGGCTATAAAGGCATGTTGGGGGGGGCTTTTAAAATGCAGGATTTCCATTTTTACCTAAAGGTGCCCTAATATAAACAAATAACTATCTATTTTTTGATGTATCTCACATGTTCGGTAAAGCTAATGATATTTAAGTGCAGAATGCATTTTCTAGGTGGCTGGATATTACAGATCCCTCAAGCAAAGCAATCAGATGGTGGTGAATATATATGCTTAGCCATCAATAAAGCTGGAGAAAGCAAAAAGACATTCCAAATCAATATTAATGGTTAGTTTCTATTATGATTTATATTTTAAAATAGTTCACACCATAAATATAAAAAAAAAGTTCATAACTAATTTGGGTTGATTTCACAGTTCCGCCTGCTATTGTTGGCGGTGGTAAAGATTCCAGCACTGATGTCAGCATTCAGATTGGAACATCTGTGTCACTGGAATGCAATGTACATGGTATACCTGCCCCTATCATCAGCTGGTACAAAAATGCTGACATCCTGATGGAAACTACAAATCATAGGATTCAGAATGAAGGACAACTATTGAACATTAGGAATGTTCAGGTAAGTGTGTTGGTGGGAATAGAGGAAGGGGTGGTTATATTTTTCTATTATGTGTGGGTTTTAAAATATAGGCAAACAAATTGAATATTTTACATTGTTAACAGTCAAGCTTGTTTATTTTACACAATGTAACAACAGCCACAGCCTGCTGTTTTCCATTGTTTAGCATCCAAAAGCCGTTGGTTACAATGTAAATGGCTGACTGCAATACACCAGTACAATGGAAAGATCACTATAAGAATGCTGTATCTGACCTATTGGCTGCAGAGGCATGAGGATGAATGCCCTATTGATAGCCTATGCATGCCCTTTAATCAATGCACTTTGGAGAGGTAACTGATAACGGGGGGGGGGGGGGGGGTGCAGAACCTCCTAACTTTGTGTACCTCTTTTTGGGCCCTGAATACCAGATGGTAAAACACACAACTTATAATAGAGGCCCATCAAATTTGCTTTTATTTTTGTTTTGCTGGTGGAAATGTTACACCTTACAAAAACGTTTCTCATTGTAAGAGCACCCAGGGAAAATGGGGACTGTAAGGAAAACTACAGAAGGGATTTATCATGTGAGTCTGAAAGTTCTTCTAAATCAACACACACACACACGAAAAAAAGAAAATAACTGTCTGGTCAGGTAAATGGTTCACGTTTACCATGTACATAGTAATGTACATAGTAATGTACACTACACTACTTTATATGGCTGTAGGATTTATTGAAAATATTCTAAGTATACAGCATGTCCTGCTCCAGAGAGTAATTCCTTACGTTTGGGTTATACATCCACAAGATGGCGCTGGACTGCAGAGACAGCAAAAAAGTGGCTCCTCCCGGCCCCTTATATTCCAGGGACCTCCCACAAAATCCCCATTTCTTCTCTGCAGTTGGCGCTGCGAAGGCAAGAAGATGGCTCTCTCTACTCACAGGTGTGCGGGGCTATTAGCCTGCAGCCCTGTAGGACTATTCCCACCCGTTCCTCCTTTTCATGCCTCCCAGCTTTGGCTGCACTGGTCAGGTGATGGTAGGCAGCACCGCTGTCAGGTGCTTTAGGAGCACTGCTCTGACCGCAATCCCCCACCAAAGAGTAGGCTGTATAGGCCCATGGTGAGCCTTATGGGATGCCCCTCCCGCGCTATCGCCCCTCGCTCCTGTTAGGTTGGCCGCTGCCCTCCCTCGCTCTCCCTGGTATTTCTCGGGAGGGGGTGTGTGTTGTGTGTGTTTGTGTTGTAGGTGTATTCTTCACTCTTATTGCTTCCGTGGTATAGCTTGGCTTTTGTTGCCGCGTGTGTGTTGGTTGCACTGGTTGCTTTCGGGCTCTTCGGGGGGGGCGGGCCTTGAGGATGGCGCGTTCCGCTTCATTGTCTCCGTGGCCCGCCTCTTGAGGTATCTGCGGGCGCCATTTTTCCTTCTCGTGCTGCGTGGCTGGCTTCTACCTACCGTGGTCCGTAAGTGCCCCTGCGGGCTGGCTTATCTTTTATATATTGTTGTGTATGCATACCGCTTACGGGCTTTTCTGTTTATGTCTTGCAGGCGGGTCAAACTTAATTGTGGTTTCTCCCGGCCTATCCCCTCTATTTAGCTACTATTATAGGCCTACTCGGCCTTTACCTCCCACTTCCCTAGCGGGTTATTGGGGCATCCCGGATGACTTTATTGTGTAAATCCCTATTGGCCGTTGGCCGCGATAATCACCATATGGAGGCTTCTCAGGATAATGTGCTTGGGGTTCCTTCGGGACAAGCCCGGCTGTGTGTGGCGTGTGGGGTGTCCCCTACTAGTGATGACAATGTGCGGGTCTGTATGCCCTGTGCCCAGCGAGTGCTTGCGCTGCAATCTGGGCTGCCTGTGGCTGGTCCTGTGCCCCGTGTGGCTTCGCCCACTCCCCCACGCTTACATCTGACTCCCAGTGAGGTGCATACCAGTGGGGAGTCTCAGCCTGATTTGTCTACCAGGGTGGCTAGTATTGAGAAGCTGATTGCTGGCTCCACGGCGCGTAAGGCCTCGGCTAAGAGGCGGCATCTGGCACCCGGTGTTATTTATTTCCTATGGAGGCTGAGGAACTTTTTGACCTGGCTGGCTATGCCCCCATAGAAGAGGGGGAATTGTTTTCTGATTCAGAATCATCTGATGAGCAGCCTAAGGGTTATGCTGATTCTGGCTCTGACCCATGGGCTCCAGATGATACTGACAGGCTTTTGGCTCACATTTTTGAAGTACTTTCTATCTCTCCTCCTGTCGTGGCTTCTTGGCAGCAGGGGGGGTTGTTTCACACTGCTAAGCCACATTTGGAGTTTCCTGAGCAAACTCACTTTAATAATCTTGTGCTCAAAGAGTGGGAGCGACCGAGCAGGCTCCCTGGGGTGCCTAAGAGTTGGGATAAGAGGTATCCCTTTACGGCTGAAGTGGTTAAGTGTTGGTCGTCCCCTCCTGAAGTGGATGCACCAATTCTAGGGTTGTCCAACACTTCTGTCATGCATTCCCCTGACTCTACTACACTGAGGGATGGTGAGGACCGGCGCATTGATCAGCTGGCTTCCTATGCCTTTGCCTGTGCGGGGTCTGCGCTGCACCCGGTTTGTGCCTTTGCCATTTCAGGTGTGGCTATTATGACTCTGCTCAGGAGTATTTTAGATTGGGCTCCTGATGAGGCTGCTAGTGCAGAGTATAGTGCCCTTCTGCGTTGTGAGGAATTTGTTGCATATGTCCTCTCTGCCTTGGATGATACCATTAGAATGTGTGGCAGGGCTTCTGCCTTGGTGGTGGCTATACGCCACTCGGTGTGGCTGCGCCAGTAGGCAGCTGACAACGCTGCCAAGAAGGCTCTCACTGGGTTCCCCTTTAAAGGACTGCGTCTCTTTGGGGATCGCCTGGGGCTTGTTTGCTAAGGGAGGCAAGTTACCCCAGTGCAAGAGACAGTCTCGGCCCTTTCGGGGTTCAGGCTCCTTTCTTCCCTCCTACCGTGGGTCCAGAATGGGAAGGGGAGCATCATTTGCAGGGGCCCGGGCAGATTTCTGGGGCAGGGGCCGAGGGCGTGGCCGCCCTGGACCATCCTGGGGTTCCAGATCTAAGTCTTCCCCCAACGAGACGTGTGAGGCTAAATCTCTTCCCTGTCGTGTGTTTTCTATTCCTAGGATTCTGGAATTTCTCCAACACGGTTTGGACCTGGGGCTTCAACTTAGCACTCTGAAGGGTCATGTGTCTGCCCTGGCTGTTTTCTTTCAGAGATCTTTTGCTCGGCATCATCTGGTCAGGACTTTTTTCCAGGGGGTTACTCATGTGCGCCCCCCACGTAAGCCTATGTTACCAGTCTGGGACTTGAACTTGGTCCTATCTGCCTTGCAGGGGTCTCCTTTTGAGCCTGTGCATGAGGCTGCTTTGTCCATTCTTACGCTTAAGGTAGTCTTTTTGGTGGCTATCACTTCTGTTAGGCGTGTTTCTGAGTTGGCGGCACTTTCCATCAAGCCTCCTTACTTTGAGAGACACCAGGAAAGGAGGTGTTTCGCTTTAAACCAGATTTTCTGCCTAAAGTTGTGTCTGCCTTTCATCTCAATCAGGACATTGTTCTTCCTTCTCTGTGTCCTAATCCTAGAAACCCTAAGGAGAGGGCTCTACATTCTTTGGATGTGGTCAGGAACCTGAAGTTCTATTTGGTGGCTACTGAGCCCTTCAGGAAGACTGATGCTCTTTTTGTGGTCCCTTCGGGTCCTAAGAAGGGTCTGGCTCCAGCTAAGTCTACCATCAGCAAGTGGATCCGTCAGGCTGTTATTCAGGCCTATTCTGCTAAAGGGAAGGATCCTCCCTTCCGCCTTACTGCTCATTCCACTCGTGCTATTTGTGCCTCTTGGGCTTTTCAGCACCAGACTTCTGTTGAACAAGTTTGCAAGGCCGCTACTTGGCCTTCTGTTCATACTTTTTCTAAGTTTTACAAGATTGATGTTAGGGCCTCAGCTGATGCTGTTTTTGGCCGCAAAGTTCTGCAGGCGGCAGTGGTTTGATCTGCATGTTGTTGCTTTTGGGGATCCCACCCTACCTTACGGACACTGCTATTGGATGTCCCAAACGTAAGGAATTGCTCTCTGGAGCAGGACGTGCTGTATACTTAGAATAATACAATTCTGTGATTACTCACCTGTAGAATTTGTATTATACGTATACAGCACGCCCCTGTTTTCATTGTTCTTAGTGCCTCTGTATGGTGATTATTATCATGGTTAAAATTGTTTTGATTATGGTTATTATTCTTCCGGCTTCTTGCTAACTGCTTGTCAATACTGGGGAATTTGTGGGAGATCCCTGGAATATAAGGGGCCGTGAGGAGCCACTTTTTTGCTGTCTCTGCAGTCCAGCGCCATCTTGTGGATGTATAACCCAAACGTAAGGAATTACTCTCTGGAGCAGGACGTGCTGTATACGTATAATACCAATTCTACAGGTGAGTAATCACAGAATTGTATTATTGCACACAGACCCTGGCATGTATACACATTACTACACCCCTTCCCAAAATGAAAAATCACACAACGTTGTGTAGATTAAAATAACCAGGGCCCCCCATGCTCCCATGCATACCACTTCCATCCACTCTCATCCACACAGTAGCACTGAGATGGCCAGCCATTGCCCAAAATGTCAAACACCATTACTTGTATCTTATTGTAATGATGACATTATGATAATGATGATCCTTAAGGATTAACTGTATACTATGCCTTATCCTGTTGCTGCAGCATATTCCAGATTGGTCTAGGTGCAGGCTGTTGGTGCTGCTGTTGATGGGAGCGGGGGCTTCCCAGTGTATGAAGGTCAAGCCGGGAGAAGCGACTGCCGCGTATCCCTGCTCAACCGCCGATTGCTGTTTGTCTGATTCCTTGCATATAATCAACGCTGGTGTCCGTACATCCACAGAAGGGAAACTTGCTGCCAGACTCGGCACGTGTGAGGAGAGGGAGGAGGCGTGGTGAGGCCAGCCGCCCGGGGCCATTTCAGCGCTACTGTGTGCTGTGCATGCATGTATGCATGGGAGCATGGGGGGGGCAGTATTTTAATCTACACAATGTTGTGTGATTTTTAATTTCGGGAAGGGGTGTTTTACTTTGTATATGTGCAAGGGTCTGTGTGCAATATTTTCAATGAATACTTTTGTACTGCCATTGGATATTGTGCTTAGTCTGGTAGTGCCAGTCCCACATTTAACCATTTGTTTTTTGTGTGATAGAGATATATTGATTTAGGTTAGTGGGATGCTGAGTTACATAATTCCTGCAGGGCGCACGACTACTTTTGTTGTGGTGAGAGCTCCCAGTTTTTACTTTCATGTAGTAAAATAAAAAAAATAGGTTTCTTCCTTTTAAAAAACAAAATCTAATCAGGATCAGTTCTACAGGTGAGGTGCACATTATTTTATTGCGGTAGATAATTATTTTAGAAGTTACAAAATAGCAGCAGTCTATGATGAATCCAAACTGCACTGGTAGCGATGACAGAGATGGATGAGACAAGAAGCAGAGTTAGGAATAGATTGCAGTGGTGCAAGTTTGTTAGCTGGTAGACCTCAAAAGAGAGTATTATAGTCTAGCTGACATATGATTAGGACATGCACTAGAATTTTAGTGGTTTCAGGTAACAGGAAGGAACAAATGCAGGAAATGTTTTTGAGTTGGAGACTACAGAAGGTGGCTACGGAGTGAATGAAAGAGAGGAGTCCAATATAACCCTGAGACATCATGCTTATAAAGCTGCAGAGTTAATGAGACAATTAATAGATAAAGTCATGCTGGAGACAAGAGCAACAGTTAATTGGTGGGCATGCCACACTGCCTATGGGAATGGGATGGGGGAATACCACACTGCCTATGGGAATGGGATGGGGGGATTGCCACACTGCCTATGGGGAATGGGATGAGGGAATACCACGCTGCCTATGGGAATGGGTTGGGGAATGCCACACTGCCTATGGGGAATGGGAGGGGGAATGTCACACTGCCTATGGGGAATGGGATGGGGAATGGCAGGCTGCCTATGGGAATGGGATGGGGGGATGCCACATTGCCTATGGGGAATGGGATGGGGGAATACCACACTACCTATGAGAATGGGATGGATGAATGCCACACTGCCTATAGGAATAGGAGGGGGGAATGTCACACTGCCTATGGAGATAAGAGAATGCCACACTGTTATGAGACTGGGAGGGGGGAATACCACACTGAATATGGCGATTGGGATGGGGGAAAGGACAATCCCAAACAAGACCCCATTTTAAAAACTGCACCTTCAAAGTATTTAAAACTACTTTCATAAAGTTATACTGCAAGTACAGGTAACACATTTGTAACATGTTACATCATTGTGTCAGGCTACATTTAGCACTGTTCTAAACGGTTTTCCTTTTTTAAATTGAAAAGATATTGCCAAGATATTGAGGTTTAAAGGTTCAGCCAATTACATTTTTCATCCCATTCCCCATTCAGCTCAGTTTGGAGTGAATCTTCTCCAAATTAATCACATTGTTGTCAGTGCTGTCAGTGCAGAAGTCTGATTATTATGCAGCATAACAGATCCAAGGGCCACACCCACTTTTTTCAGAAGCAAAATCTTGAGCTGCATCTGTAAACCCCCGATATCTCGGCCATTTCTTCTTCAATTTAAAAACGGAAAACAGTTTAGGACAGCGCCAAATGTAGCCTGACGCAATGGTGTAACAATTACATTTGCCTGCAGTCGCACTTTAAGCCTTTGAGTGATTCAAGTTAATTAACAGACTGTGGAATAAAACATGAAAATGAAGATTTTTTCAAAACCCACTAAAGTATTACTTAAGCATCAAATTATTTTTTTGTTCAAGGGGCACTAGGGGAAAATGGACCCTAAAATGTATTATGTATTTTCTCTTGATGATGGCAATACTTCATATGTGGTCAGGAACTACATGTTTGTGAACATGGATGGCGTCACAGGGAAGGAACACTATTGGGATTTTAGAGCACAGGTCTGGCTGAAATACATTACACTCCAAAAGCCCAATAGTGGAACTTCCCTTCCGAGCCCACCATGTGCCCTAGCAGCAGGGGCGGACTGGGGCTAAAAAACGGCCCGGGACTTTTTGTGGCACTCCGGCCCTGCTGTACTGTTTCTGGCCCAGTATAGTATCTTAATGTTACATTATTTATACACCTTATTTTTCATTCCATAACATGCGCCCAGGGTTTACAGGACAAAAATTAGAAAGAAAATATTCTGAACCAAATAGTGTGTCCCCAGTGCAGCCAGTGGAGGCATCCCTCAGTACAGCCAGTGGAGTCATCCCTCAGTACAGCCAGTGGAGGCATCCCTAAGTACAGACAGCAGAGGCATCCCTCAGTACAGACACTGGGGGCATCCCTCAGTACAGCCGGTGGAGGCATCCCTAAGTACAGACAGCAGAGGCATCCCTCAGTACAGACACTGGGGGCATCCCTCAGTACAGCCAGTGGAGGCATCCCTCAGTACAGCCAGTGGAGGCATCCCTCAGTACAGCCAGTGGAGGCATCCCTAAGTACAGACAGCAGAGGTATCCCTCAGTACAGACACTGGGGGCATCCCTCAGTAGAGACACTGGGGGCATCCCTCAGTACAGACACTAGGGGCATCCCTCAGTACAGACACTGCGGGCATCCCTCTGTACAGACACTGCGGGCATCCCTCCCGTTTGCCATCTTCACTTCAGCAACGTAGAAAAGGGAGCGCCCCCGGACGCTGCCATTATCCACAGGGGGGTGTTCCCACTCTACAGCTGGAGAGTCGCCATCCAAATGCTTCCCCCAGTCACAGTACTGCCTGCGGCCTGCCAGGTACCGCCGCCATGCTGTTGCATGGTCCGCTGCCATTCCCCTTCTAATGCCGCGTCCTTCGCGGTCATTCCTCCCCGCATTTCAAGCCACACCGCCGCAATTATCTTCATGCAGGCTGTTGGGCGCTGGCCGGTGGGCGTGCCCCAAATGGCCAGCGTCCAATTAAAATAATGGACGCCGCCCATAGACGCCCACTGACCAGCGAGCAACAACCAGGAAGTGCCGGTAAGTAAGTATGTGTGTGTGTGTGGTGGCCGGGGAACAGCAGCAACTGGCAGACCGGCTGCCACATCATGTCATTAACTTTGTTGCCGCCTTCCCTGCTGTCGGCCTACCGGGATTTTGCCAGGTATGCCCTATGGCCAGCCTGCCCCTGCCTAGCAGTAGGTAACATAGTAACATAGTAACATAGTATGTAAGGCTGAATAAAGACTTTAGTCCATCCAGTTCAGCCTGTTTAACTCCTTCCAGTGGTCTAGCAGCCATAGCCGGAAATGTTATTACATGCCAGGAAGGCATCAAGGCCACTTTTGAACGTTTTTACTGTATCCATCATTACTACCTCCTCTGGCAGCGAGTTCCATAGTCTCACTGCTCTTACAGAGAAGAATCCCCTCCTATGTCGGTGGAGAAAGCACCTTTCCTCTAACCTTAGGTACCGACCACATATAGTGTATTGCTATTATCAGGATACATTTTGTAAGAAATTGCGGGGTCCATTTTCTTCCAGTACTCATTCAAGATTTAGGGGTTAAAAAGTTAGTGTAAAATAACTATTTTTGCCACTAAAATGTTGAAGTTTTTAATTTTTACAAGAGGCACTAGGGAAAAGGGACCCTACAATTTCTGAAACAATTTCTCCTGAACACAGCAATATCCCTTGTGTGGTGGGAAAGTACTACCTGGGTTCGTGGTCGGGCTCAAAACAGAAGGAGATTGGATCTGGCTGGAACACAATGCAGTCTATGGACAAGTAGAGGCATGTCAAAGTTATTAACCCATAATGTGTCAGATTTGAAAGCTGGACCTGGTGGGAAAATAAAAATAGACTGCGTTTTTTGTTCCTCCCAATACATAAAGACCTGATGCTGGATGCAATAATATTACCCACAGCAGAGAAAAGGCAGCGGCCGGCCCTGGAATCTTTTACATTCCACTCCTGCTGCTGGTAGGTTTTGTTCCGCTTTAAAATCTATGAAGTCTCATCAATTGATGGGACAGTGCTTAATAAGCAAAGTAAGTATGTGAAACATGTGTTGTAGGTATCTGATTATGGAGAATATGAATGTGTGGCGACTAATGTTGCAGGACAAGACAGGAAGAAATTTGTAATAAATGTTTATGGTGAGTACATGTACTTGTGCAGTAAATGTTAATATATACTGTATATGACCTGTTTCCTTTGTTTTCAGCAAAACTAGGCTTTATAATATTACTGATCAGATATGTTTTCATTATTCACCATTAATTTTTATTCATATATCCTGGCTTGGACTGGCTCCCAGGGTTAACAGGGGAAAAACCCAGTAGGCCCCTAGTCTCACAGACCCTTTGAGTGTCTTCCTCACCAATACCTGAGCTATTTCTAGCTTATTTGTAAAGATGCCAACCATGGAGACCAGATTACAGGGTGATGGGTGTGGTGGGGGTGTGGTTTAGGGGTGTGGCTTATTCACTGTCTTTTGAAAAACAAATGGCAATTTGCAGGTATATAAGGGTTTAAAATCCATAATGCTTTGACATTTTTTATGCATAGTTAGGATGCATATATCCCCACAGGGGATACAGGGGATGCTGTAGCATAAACCTCCTATTGAGTTCAATCAGAGCCCCTTTCCAAATGATGTAGTCAAGGCAAAGGGCTCTGAATGGACCGGAGTCCGCACATGCACTATTGGCCCGATGGGAAGTGAGTTTGATTCGGTGTTCTGGGAGGTTTAACACAGCGGGCATCCTAATTCAGGATACCCGGTGGTACGAAACAAAACCTGGGAAAGTCATAATGAGGGACTGCAAGGCCTCCCACAGAGAAACTCATCTTGCACCAGTGACACCAAATCACCTACTGCTTAGTTTTTTTCTGGGTGAGGAAACATCAAGGCTGTAACGGAGAGTGAGGACACATCAAGGCTGTAAAGGAGAGTGAGGACATATCAAGGCTGTAACGGAGAGTGAGGATACATCAAGGCTGTAAAGGCGGGTGAGGAAACATCAAAGCTGTAGCGGAGAGTGAGGACACATCAAGGCTGTAAAGGAGAGTGAGGACACATCAAGGCTGTAAAGGAGAGTGAGGACACATCAAGGCTGTAAAGGAGAGTGAGGACACACCAATGCTGTAAAGGAGAGTGAGGACATATCAAGGCTGTAACGGAGAGTGAGGACACATCAAGGCTTTAAAGGAGAGTGAGGACACATCAAGGCTGTAAAGGAGAGTGAGGACACATCAAGGCTGTAAAGGAGGCTGAGGAGACATCAAAGCTGTAGCGGAGAGTGAGGACACATCAAGGCTGTAAAGGAGAGTGAGGACACATCAAGGCTGTAAAGGAGGCTGAGGAGACATCAAAGCTGTAGCGGAGAGTGAGGACACATCAAGGCTGTAAAGGAGAGTGAGGACACATCAAGGATGTAAAGCAGAGTGAGGACACACCAAGGCTGTAAAGGAGAGTGAGGACATATCAAGGCTGTAACGGAGAGTGAGAACACATCAAGGCTGTAAAGGAGGCTGAGGAGACATCAAAGCTGTAGCGGAGAGTGAGGACACATCAAGGCTTTAAAGGAGAGTGAGGACACATCAAGGCTGTAAAGGAGAGTGAGGACATATCAAGGCTGTAAAGGAGGGTGAGGAGACATCAAAGTTGTAGCGGAGAGTGAGGACACATCAAGGCTGTAAAGGAGTGTGAGGACACATCAAGGCTGTAACAGAGAGTGAGGACACATCAAAGCTGTAAAGGAGAGTGAGGACACATCAAGGCTGTAAAGGAGTGTGAGGACACATCAAGGCTGTAACAGAGAGTGAGGACACATCAAGGCTGTAAAGGAGAGTGAGGACACATCAAGGCTGTAAAGGTGAGTGAGGACATATCAAGGCTGCAAAGGAGAGTGAGGACACATCAAAGCTGTAGCGGAGAGTGAGGACACATCAAGGCTGTAAAGGAGTGTGAGGACACATCAAGGCTGTAAAGGAGTGTGAGGACACATCAAGGCTGTAACAGAGAGTGAGGACACATCAAAGCTGTAAAGGAGAGTGAGGACACATCAAGGCTGTAAAGGAGTGTGAGGACACATCAAGGCTGTAACAGAGAGTGAGGACACATCAAGGCTGTAAAGGAGAGTGAGGACACATCAAGGCTGTAAAGGTGAGTGAGGACATATCAAGGCTGCAAAGGAGAGTGAGGACACATCAAAGCTGTAGCGGAGAGTGAGGACACATCAAGGCTGTAAAGGAGTGTGAGGACACATCAAGGCTGTAAAGGAGTGTGAGGACACATCAAGGCTGTAACAGAGAGTGAGGACACATCAAAGCTGTAAAGGAGAGTGAGGACACATCAAGGCTGTAAAGGAGTGTGAGGACACATCAAGGCTGTAACAGAGAGTGAGGACACATCAAGGCTGTAAAGGAGAGTGAGGACACATCAAGGCTGTAAAGGTGAGTGAGGACATATCAAGGCTGCAAAGGAGAGTGAGGACACATCAAAGCTGTAGCGGAGAGTGAGGACACATCAAGGCTGTAAAGGAGTGTGAGGACACATCAAGGCTGTAAAGGAGTGTGAGGACACATCAAGGCTGTAAAGGAGGGTGAGGACACATCAAAGCTGTAAAGGAGAGTGAGGACACATCAAAGCTGTAAAGGAGTGTGAGGACACATCAAGTCACACAGGAAAGCTTGTCTGTCAGGAGAGAAATGACTGCTCTTGCTGGCTCTACCCCAGCCTGTCGCCATGCCAGGCACATAGCTGAATCCCCCGCCCACCTGCCGATGCCAGTTAGCTTTGTGCATGTGCTGTACTGGAAAAAGGGGGGTGTGGTGTAGAGCGCTAGAGATGGAGATCGGTTGTGAGCTGCACCTGGTGAGTAAGGGACCCCTTCTTACCTATACTAGACAGTTGAGAATTTCCAAACAAAGTCTTTCAGACACCAAAATCGGTGTACTGGGGGACAATGAGTGTTTTAGGTGCGCTTTAGGGTATAATTGAGCGGTCTCAGCTTTACATTTTCACCATGTGTCAGTGATGATGATTCCAGGGACCAATTTATATTTTAAAGGTCCAAGGAGTTATAACACCTCTGTAGGCTTGCTATGAACTAGTTGATTTCCTGACATAACTGTTGCATACTTGGCATAAATATTTAAATTCAACATTTGGCTAGTTATAGTCACACAATTAATGCCATACAGGTTGGATTAAAGGTAAGTATATAAGGGAGTTAGGAGAATATTGCTAAAAAACAGTAATAAAAAATGATAAAAAACGATGATGGTAACTCACCGCAGAGGCCCGGGGGTACACAACCTGCCCAGGGCCTTTGAGGGTACGTCTTTCAATTTTAGAATGTTGAATCAGTTGCACTTGGGTTCTCCTTTAGGGTATTTCCAGGTTTTTCTTCAATGATTACCCAGAATCTTCTCAATAGTTAAAAATGTATTAGGTGTGCAAAACCATATGGTTAAAAGTCTCTGTGGTGGATGGGGGGGCTGGTGGTGAGGGTGTAGGGGGGTAAGATATTTCCTCGTAGCAGGGAGACTTGTCAATGCTGCGGCCGGAGTTGCGGAGCGGTGTGTAAGCGAGCCGATTGCCTCGCTGTAATGATGCGCTCTAAGATGTTTTGACAAGGTTCTCCGTATTGGGCGGGGGGGGGGAGAAGGGGAGGGAGGGCGAGATTGTTCCAAAAAGAGTTGTTTCTTTTTCCTCTACGGGAGTGTGTTGAAAGCGTCTTACCCGCTGCTTCTCTTCCAATGTTGCTGAAAAGTTCACCGACGCGCGTTTCGGCTGATGCCGTCTTCCGGGTGTAGCTGAGCATGCGCCCCAGCTGTTCTTTTATACTTGAAGTGAAGTTGGCGTTGCAGAGCTTTATGGGTAATGTAGTCCTCCTGTCTCTGACGTAGACTATTAGGTGTCAGCTCTTTCACGTATACTGCGAGGGTTCCTTGTATATCTCTCGTGATATAAAAATAACCAAAAGATAGAATGAATTGAAATGAAATGGGTGAGGTTTGTTACAAGAGTATCTTACTGATAAATGAGTTTGTTATGTGTCTATCTGCACATTATATGCGTTTTCTATGATTACTACAGCTCTGAAGCAGCTATAGAAGATAGGCAAATAATGGATTAAATACGTTTAGTAGGTGATGTGATGTGTTGTGCATATTGCAGTTTAATATAAAATGTACGATGAGAAATAGGAATATTGATAGATTTGACTTGGTGTCTATTTGAAATAAATAAATAAATACATCAATAACTTATATGAATGACTGGTTGTGGAAATGGAATGTATAAATATATAAACTATGAAGGTGTAAAATATATATTTAAGTAAAAGTATAAAAACATAGATGAATTATTTAATTAATTAAATGTAAAAAATGCACGAAACATGAATAAATAATTAATTTAATTAAATGAATATATAATTCAAAGGTTGAATAATTAATTATAATTAATTAATCAATCACAGTTAATAATAATTGAATAATTAATTACAGATATAAATGGATTAAATGAGTGTTTATTAATTCAGGTCATAATTATATATGTAATTATATGAAATAAATGGAAACATGGATGAATAATTAATTAGTTAAAAGGATGTATAAATTAGTTAAAAGGATATATAAATCAAAATTGATTGTTGAGGATGGGTATGAAGGATTTTTTGAAAAGTGATTCATTAATTTTATTCTAAACTTAATGAATTAGAATAGTATTTGAGAGAATTATAGCTTAATTATTATATCAATAAGTACTGAAGGCCTCATATGAGCTTATTATATATAAAAAGTTTGTGCTTTAATTAGAAATTTAAACCCATCAGTGAAGGGGAGAGATGACTGGTTATTTGATGGCTGAGTAAGTTTGGGTAAAAAAGGGGGGGGAGGGGGAAGGGAGGAGAGAAAGAGGGGGGAGAGAGGGGAGTGATTTATTTGTTTTCTAAGAAGCAGTTCAAGTCAATCTCAATGTTAAGTCCATTTGGAGTCATACCCCTCGATTCAAAGAGCAAAAGTTAATTGATTTCGGATCGAGAATCGTAAGTTTGGGTGGGTGTTTGTCATTTTTTCCAGTTTTTTTGGCCATTTCCGACTCGCACGAGCCTACGTACGATTTCGTATATGCTCTTGCGATCATCGGAAGTTCGTTCCTAAATTTTAGGTTCAAAACCTAAAACTTAGGATCAAAACGAAAAACTTAGGATCAAAACCTAAAACTTAGGATAATCGGATGTGTTTCGGTGTGATTCAGAGAACAGTTTTCAAACCTCTAAATACGTTTTAAAAGAAAGCCACTGCCGACACCTTTTAGCAGTCGGATTGCTGTTCTTGAACAGGTTTTTTGGCTATGTGGAGGAGTCTGCGCGTCTTGAGCTCCAATGAACTGCATGTATCAGCATGGCCGAGGCCATAAATTGTATGGCAATGCATACCTGATTCAATACATTTCATGTATGCCTTATAACAGCATTTTAATGTGGACCTTAATTAGTCCTTTGCATGTAAACCTTTATTTTGCAATACATCCATATATTTGCGTTATTTAAAGAAACTTATGTCCTTTGTTATTTATTTTTAAATTGATGTACTAGAATAATATTTTTAATTTGAATTTATTGGTGTAGTTGTTTACCTTTGCTTTGTTTAATTATTTTAGCTCATCTTTGGTCAGATGCATCACACTTACTGAGGAGAGGAGAGCGGGGAGCGGGATAAAGTGCAGGATGTGGGTTACTGCTGTATTTTGCACAGACACAGCAGAGCTGGGGGCACGGAAAGGTCAGAAATCAAAGAATGCAGAGCAACACAGTCACAAGGCCCTTTCTGTTTGCAGGCTGCCCGAGAATACCTGACCCGCCATCTTTGCTGTTTCTAGGCTCATAACATGCAGAAGTTGCTGGGTGTTTTTTAATTTTTGAGAGCAAATCTGTATGTAGAGGGTGTGGGTAACCACACAAAAAATTTAAAGTTGTACCATTTGAAGCCAAAATATTAAAATTAAATCCACAAGTAAAAAATGCAAGTTAACTAAAAATTAAACAAAGTAAAATTTACTTATGCAAATGCATTCATTAATGGTTGGTTACTACAAAATGAATGAAATAAAGAAAAATAAAAGACCAAATATTTAGAATGCACTTTAATGAGGTAAGTTTGTAGTGCGCAGCCGCAAGATCAGAAGGATTTACGTCCAGACAAAAAAGGAAAAAGGGCAAAACCAATGTTGCAACCTGAGAAATGAAACGGAAAATTCAGGATGGAAACTGACATAGGTCTGATTCGCTAACTGCCATACAAACGGACGTAAATTTTAGGATAGAAACGTATTTGCTTATAAGAATCACTCGCAAGTTCATACGAGCGCACGAGCGTTCGGGAAAAATAGGATGATCGGCACCAAAATCCAAGCTGTTACATGTTTCTTTGAATCGACCCAATAGTGTCTAGTTCATAAATCCAATACGTTTCTCTCTTTGCTAGCTGGTTATCAAGGTTTGTGCCTCTCCAGTTCAATTATACCCTAAAGCGCACCTAAAACACTCATTGTCCCCCAGTACACCAATTTTGGTGTCTGAAAGACTTTGTTTGGAAATTCTCAAATGTGCTGTACTGGAGCTGCTGTACTGCCACCATCATTATGCCAGCTTCCAGCCACCTATTAGACATGCCCTGAAAATTAGCCCCAGTGCCTATTTTTGGAGCAAAATTAAAATAAGACCTATCTTACTTTTGGGGAAACATGGTAACTATTGTCTTCTTACCAATTTCAGTCAATTTGAAGGGTAAAGTGAGCAATTAACTGCAGGTGGCACTTGAAATAGGCATTGCTTTTATGTTTTTATCTAGGATGTTACCTTGTCATCCCTCTGCATTGCATTGGTGTTTTTTGTACATATTTGATGGTTTTAGAGCTAGTTTATTTGAGTATCCTCTAGCTTTGATTGACTATATGTTTTACTAACTAACTACTGACTTTTAAATAACTAGTTATCGTTTTATTTTATAACTTTACCGGAAAAACACGATTTGTACTTTAAGAGTGAAAAGATCTTATCTCCACCAAAAGAAGTGTCCTGTAAATGTGGCTTCTGTGTCTGGGATCATCAACGCCCAGTCTCTGTAGTAGACTACCTTCAGACGAACGCCATTGTCACCAACATCAGCCACGATCCCTTGCGGCAACAAAGCCAAAGCCATAGAGGATACAGGCTGCAGACTCTGGTGGTGAAAAATCTTCTCATTTAAAATAGGACCAAGGATGGGAGCAGGGTGGGGGTTCATTTTTTTCCGAAAGTTTACCATTAATGTCTGCTTTAATTGTAATCTGCTTATTAGCAGTGGTACATCCAAATTATGTTGTATTGTTAATGGCAAATTTCTTTGTTAAGTACCTCCACATATACAAGGTCCTCAAGAGGAACATTACAGTGGAATTGTTCAAAACCCCCTTGCTTTATCCTGCAAAGCATCTGGTAATCCAACTCCAACACTGACCTGGCTTAAGGATGGAAATCAGATAAGTAAGCATTACCTATATAATGGAGCCTATGCAAATTGTCTAAGATGGGATTCTTAAAATGTGTATACATTTAATAAATGTTGGCCTACATCAAAAGTTTTAAGTCTTAAATGTCCTAGTTTAGGGTTCCAGAAAGGGATTGTCTTTTTATTTGGTCAAGTCATTTTTTTATGCTTGGAGAGAAGAAATTCAGGACCACCACATCGGTGGTGTGGGGGAAAGGTAGAGGTGATAAAGAAAAGTAGTGGACAGAGCCTACTAAGGTTTTCAAAAAGGCTAAGTGGTGGGTGGGGGGCTAGCCTCAGAGAAAGATATGGCATAATGGAGGCCACCAAGGGGAGCAGAGTTGATACATATGCTTTGCAATAAACAGGTATTCACATTTTACTAGCAAAGCTTTGAAAGCATAGTAGTAGTAGTAATATATTCTTGTATGTGAAACTTATCTGTTGTTGGACACCTATGGAAATTGCCCTGGTTTTAGTTTAACCTAAAATGCATGGAAGGATTTTTTTCATCATTTTACCATATCATCAACATATAGGCTTCCCCAATCCTGTAGAAACACATTTCCTATCTGGAGGGGCCATTATGAGGATTACCAGAGCTCAGCTAACAGACACTGGGAATTATACATGTCTTGCTACAAACACAGCAGGAACAGCTCAGAAAAACTTCATCTTGACTATTCAAGGTAAGACGTAATTATTTACTTACTAATCTATAAATGACTGCAGCCAAATACATATATTAACACTTTATAATGACAATAATAAATATTACAAGTGCCCCCCAGCATCACTGGATCTGGAGTTCCAAATGTAATCAGTGCAATACCAAGTCAAGATGTGCAGCTAATGTGCAAGACTGAAGGAGTCCCTGTGCCGCTGATTCATTGGCTAAAGGACGGCAAACGCATTGACATCAACAACCATCTTAGAATAAGGTAAGGCTTTTGTTTCCATTGTGTGCCACCCAGACAGTTTGTCACACTTGCCAACTCTGAGATACCAGCTGGCTGCTCCATGCACTGATGCACATGAGCTCCTTGTAATGGCCAAAGAGCAGCTGCAGTGAGCCAGTGCTGGCTAATAGTTGTTAGTGTGATGCTGCCTTCTGCAGCTGACTCCCACCTGTACAAGAGTGTCGTCCCCTGCCTTGCCCTGGCAAATTCTCTCCTGCATTTTTCCCACTGGTGCTCCATTACCTGAGCTCTCTGTCTTCCCTACCTGCAAGTACAAGAATCATGCTTTTGCTTCATTCGTGTTTCACACCTTATCCCTGTTCACTGTTTACTGAAACTCCATGAGTGCAAATCCCCCTCTCTTGGCAGCCATAGCCTGAGGCTTCCTCTGGCTTGTAATTCAGGTCTAGGCAACTCCTTTTAACACTTATTCCTTTTTAGTCCAAGTGGCTGAGATTTGCTAATGTTCTACATATCCATTTTTTGGCCCGGAAGGCTGGTTCTTTTGTTGAATAGGTAGATCTCCTCACTTTTTGGCCCTTGGGGGTACTAGGTACTTCTTGGGGGAATATGCACTGGCACGCAGTCTATTTAATAGTACTTTTTGTGGGGACTTTCTAACGTATGTACAGGTTTGCTGCTCTATGTGCCATGGAAAACCTCAAAGGGGCCCACTGTAACAAATACCTCTCTCTGATGTACCCAAATTGGACTGGTTTGCAATTCATTGCCTTCTAGGCATTTTTAGTGCAGGAAAATGCATTTGCTAGGTCTATAACTATAGATTCATTATAGTTTTATTAAAGGTGGGCCATATCATTCCCCCCACCCCCTCAACTCTAGTTGAGACAATGGAAAAAGCCCTTTCCAGGGACAAAACCTGTATTAGAGACTTGGAATAGCGCCAGGGAACTACATTCACTCAATCCCTTCCCTTTCGGTCTTTAAATCTTTTATTAAGAGACGAGAACCTGAGGAGACTCCATAGGAGCGGCAGCCAGCACACAGTACACCCTGACACTCAATTACTTTAGTCACTCACGGATACAGTATGTGAGATTGGATCAATTTTCTCAATAAATAAATTACCAAGTATAATATTTTTCATTAATTTGTTTGATTTGGTTCTCTTTATTTACTTTTAGGACTTGTATGAAACTCTAGTTGTCGTTTTAAATCAAATTCGTTCATAAATATTGAAAATTGAGAAAAGGTCACAACTTAATTATTTTTTTGTTGTTTTTTTACTTTTAAAGCAAAAGTGCAGACGGGGAAATATTATTAATTTCAAATGTTCAAAGAGCTGATATGGGAAGATACGCTTGTGTAGCTATCAATTCTGCAGGCGAAGATGACCGTATTTTCGACCTAAATGTGTATAGTAAGTACACCAAGATTGCAAAAATAAGCTATATTAACCATTGTTGACGATCAGGTTTAAAACTCTGCTAGTGGCCTTATTACACTGCTTGCCGGCTCTGGAGTATAAAAACATTGGGTTTGGTCTTGAAGAGATTAACGTAATAGATTGAGGGTTAAGAGGAGTTGGGAGGAGCACTCCAGACTGGCCAGAAACCTAGTAGATATTGCTGCAACCAAAGTGACGCGTTAATGGTCTGATAAGGTGTTGGATTTGGAACCAGTATATTGATTGTGTTTTTTTAAATTGTATAGTGTCTTAGTGTCTTTATTTAAAATTGTTTTTCAGTGCCTCCCAAGATTGCTGGTAATGAAGGTGAACCAGTGACAATGACAGCAGTTTTAGACACCTCAGTAAATATTGAATGTATTGCTGCTGGTGATCCAACCCCACAAGTCAACTGGCTAAAAAATGGTCTTCCACTTCCGGTATCTTCACAAATTCGGCTTCTTTCCTCTGGACAAATCTTAAGGTACACCTTCTAAAAGCTGAACAATTCAGCAGAGGTTTATATTAGAATTTGGATTTGTAAATCAATGGAAACCTCTTGTCATTTTAAACTATTAATTGTTGTATGTTAGCCTCTAATGTAGCCATTAGTGGAAAATGTCTTCTTTGGAATTAGAATGTTTAGTTTAGGTGGTTAGGTCAGAGTAAGACATTAAAGGTTACTTTTCAAAACTTTATATAATAAAAACAAGTTCTGATATGTGACTCCTCATTTAAAACACTACTTTAGATGTCAACCTGCTGCTTTCAAGGTAATGCTGTAAGAGAATAAAAGGGAGATATTTCCATATAATATATAATGCTATAAGCGTATAATGATGAACAATGTAAGCTTGGCAGCGTCTTGTAATGTGGGTTATAGTACATCAAACCCTCAACATTTACAAAATGAAATAATATGTAAAAATATTTTGTGGGCAATGGTCCATTACAATTTTCATTGTACAAAACAAATGATATAGTGCAAATCCGATGATGTGCTGCTTGACAGAGTACACAATTCACTGGCCTGCCCCCTTAGTCGAGCTTATGATCTAATGTCCTATTTGCACACATAAGCCCTTATTCAGTAAACTTTCTTTAAAATAACTATAAAAAATAAGAAATGTTGTAACACTTTATTTCAGAATAAAACAAAATCAAAGAGCTGCACCACCACAGATATTAAGAAAATACACCAGGTGTGCAAGGTCACTACAAGCTAGACTCAAGAATAGGGCAAAACCACTTGACCCACAGAGACCGCAATACTAAAATTTGATCTTTAATTGAGAAAAATTAACATATAGACAAATACACAATTAAAATCCCAAACAGGAGTGATGCTTCCCTATGCTGGTGAATAAATAATACCATTTAGCAAGCTGGTCCCAGATAAATCAAGCAGAATTTGATCACAACAAATGAAAGATCAAATTCATTTTATACCAGAGTGGTGCGGTCTCTGTGGGTCAAGTGGTTTTGCCCCATTTTTGAGTTTATTTCAGAAGACGGTGTGAGATCAGTTAAAGGGTTTGTCCAGGCCAAAACAAAGAAAACACATACAGTACTAACCTTTTGTCCACCACAGTGCTTCCTAGTAGTATAAATTTACCGGGTCCAGACATTTATGCTCCCCAGTGATCCCCAGGAATCATCAGTTACTGAATCAGTCGCAGTTGCTGACATTACCCACCCTAATCATTGCAATACCATGCCTTCATAGAAATTACCTGCATGGGCATGGGTGAGTTATTTGAGGGTCATCTGAATAACACACAAAGGTACATGGGATGTAGATGTAGGGGGCCTCAGGCCTCACTTCTTTCCTCCTGTAGGCATTGGTATACAGACTTGGTGTACTGTACATCAAAAGGGGCCTTTCCCTTTAAAGAATAGAGAACATTACAGTAGTTTAAGCATGCTTAAATGTACTCATATGTTGTTAATGGCATATCAAATTCTGACATCTGCAAGGTATACATCTTTTCTCTAGCCATCACTTTCTTTGAATAACACCTTATTTAATCCATACCTTAATCTAAAATAGTATTAATGCAATCTTATTTTCAAAATATGTTTTATTAATAAGAAATCACAAATCAGTGCCATCAGTGAAAGGAGACCACACCATCTGGAAGAGTCCATCCAGATAGTGTCCAAAATATGTGCCCTGTACCCTTTTGCAAAATATGAGATGGCATCAAATGTAATTAACTTTTTTAGTTTTCATTTTATAAATGAAATCACATTTGAAGCACATGTCCAGAGATGGTGAGGGTCATGCTAAAGATTTGGTAAATCAAGTTTACCACTGAATTTGCGTTTGGTTGTGAACTGAAGTTTACATCTAAGTGAGCTTTTTAACCTGTACATACTAAAAAAGCCTATACCCCCGAATTTGCCAAATCATTCTGCATAGCCCATAGTGTGCTGTGTGAAATGACCTCATTGGAAAAATGATGTACCTCCCCTGTAAAAATTTCCTATCACAGGGGTATGTGGTTTATTGGTATAAGTTAGAGCTAAACACTTTATAGACGTTTTTAAGTGTGTACAGGTGAAAAAGCTCACTTGGATGTGAGTTTCATTTTGCACCCAAAAAGCAAACCCAATAGGAAACTTTAAACTTTAGCATGACCCCATTAAGATTTGATTTCCTAGAAGCTAGAACCAGACGTAGCAAAACTTTTTTCTTATGGTGGGCTCAGTCTTTGTTTTGTTTGTGTTAGGTTCTCTCCAGTTTTGAACCTGGGACCTTTGCAATTGCAATATCATTTATGCTACTACAGCTGATCATTATGAAATTTCTAAGTGTTTTAGTTTGCACATTTATTGTTTAGTGCTGTTTAGATTTGGTTGTTCATGTCTAGATTCTTTTGATTTGCCAGCTCATATATATGTATTTTACTTTTCTTCAGAATTTCAAAGATTCATAAATCTGATGGGGGCTCCTACACTTGTGTGGCTTCAAGCAGGGCTGGGGTTGACAAGAAAGACTACATTTTAAAAGTTTATAGTAAGTAAATATATTTAAGCGTTATTTATTATCACAAAGATTCATAATGACACAGACTTGCTGTGAAAGCATTGTTTTGATGAGCGTATTTGGTCTTTTTTGAAAGTACATGAATACATGTGCTTGAACATATAAATGACATACCCACCATTTGTCCCTGAATATGCAGAGTATAATATATTCTTCCTAACCAATTTTCGAATTGTCTTACATGTGGTAATTTTGTTTTGCATTTTTTTTTAGATTGGTTTAATATTTTACACTTACATAGAAACATAGAAACATAGAAACAGGTTGACGGCAGAAGGAGACCATATGGTCCATCTAGTCTGCCCTTATGTGTATACTGTATGTACTCTTTATCTTAGGATAGATGTGTGCTTATCCCAGGCATGTTTAAATTCAGTGACTGTTGATTTTTTAACTACCTCTGCTGGCAGTTTGTTCCAAGCATCTACTACTCTTTCTGTAAAATAATATTTTCTAACATTGCTCCTGATCTTCCCCCCGACTAGCTTCAGGTTGTGCCCCCTTGTTCTATCATTAAGTTTCTTCTTAAAAACACTTCCCTCCTGAACCTTATTCAATCCTTTCACATATTTAAAGGTCTCAATCATGTCTCCCCTCTCCCTTCTTTCCTCCAGACTGTACAAATTAAGTTATTTAATTCTCTCCTGATAAGTTTTAAGTTTAAGTCCTTCCACCATTTTCGTTGCCCGCCTTTGGACACGTTCTATTTGAATAATGTCTTTTTGCAGGTAAGGTCTCCAGAACTGCACACAGTATTCTAGCTGTGGCCTTACCAGGGCTTTATACAGCGGCATCACAACCTCCCTCTTCCTACTGGTGATTCCTCGAGCTATGCAGCCGAGCATCCTGCTTGCTTTTCCCACCGCCTGGCTACACTGTCCACTCATCTTGCAGCTATCAGTAATCAGTATCCCTAAATCTCTCTCCTCCGAGGTCCTGGCTAACACAGTGCTGCCCATACAGTACTCAAAGCAGGGATTCCTTCTACCCAAGTGCATGATTTTACATTTAGAGACATTAAACTCTAGTTTCCATAGTTTTGACCATCTATCCAGTAAAGCGAAATCATTTTCCATGTTGCCGACACCTCCAGGAATATCCACCCTATTGCTAACCTTTGTATCATCAGCAAACAGACAAACTTTTCCCACCAAGCCTTCTCCTATGTCACTTACAAATATATTAAAAAGAATGGGGCCCAGGACAGAGCCTTGCGGCACACCACTTGTAACTCGCCTTTGTTCAGATTGCACGCCATTTACAACAACACTCTGATACCGATCCCTCAGCCAACTGGAAATCCACTGAACTATCCAGGGATTGAGTCCTACCTTCAATAACTTATCTATGAGCTCTTTATGTGGTACAGTGTCAAAGGCTTTGCTAAAATCCAGATACTTACTAGTTTATTTTTTTCGGGCAGAGGTTTTTACTAAATAGGTTGCCCTTATTGCGAGGTACCAAAATATGTGTAGATGACTACATTTTAATTTTAAGGCCTTTTACTTTTACTGCTTATTTACCTTTATGTAAAAGAAGTTGAGTATAGCTAAAGAATGATTTTTGGAGAATGCAGCAACACACAAAGTGAAAATGTTTCTTCTAATTGGAAAAAAGTTAAAGTAAAGTATGATATGTGACAGTTCTGCAGATGAGGCGCAAATTGTTTATTATTAGTGATGAGCGAGTAGTATTCGACCGAGCCGGTATTCGATCGAATACTACGCTGTTCGTCATACTCGATTTCGATCGAGTACAGCGGCGATGGCGCACTCACAATTCGTTTCCCCTCCCACCTTCCCTGGCGCGTTTTTTACACCAATCACCATGCAGGGGGGGTGGGACAGGTCCTGGGAGGACGCTGGCATCGCGAAAACGGCGTCTACACGCATTGGCTGGAAAAACCATGTGACCTCGAATATACAAAACTCAGCACTTCCTCTTCGTCAGCATTAGCAGCTTGAACTTAGTGAGGGACAGACGCTCACAGCAGGGAAAGACAGGCTGTCGCTGGCAGGGCCCCAGAAGCTCGGAATATCGCTTTTACCACCATCTATACCAGCTACCAGAAGACAAGACAGTCCTTAATAGCCCTTATTAGGGCTGCTACGCTGAACAGTATATAGCTCATTTTCTATTTAGTCAGGCAGGGCCCCAGAAGCTCAGAATATACCTTTTACCACCATATATACCAGCTACCAGAAGACAAGACAGTCCTTAATAGCCCTTATTAGGGCTGCTACGCTGAACAGTATATAGCTCATTTTCAATTTAGTCAGGCAGGGCCCCAGAAGCTCAGAATATACCTTTTACCACCATATATACCAGCTACCAGAAGACAAGACAGTCCTTAATAGCCCTTATTAGGGCTGCTACGCTGAACAGTATATAGCTCATTTTCTATTTAGTCAGGCAGGGCCCCAGAAGCTCAGAATATACCTTTTACCACCATATATACCAGCTACCAGAAGACAAGACAGTCCTTAATCACTTATTAGTGCTGCTATGTTAAACAGTATATAGCTCATATTCTATGTAGTCAGGCAGGGCCCCAGAAGCTCAGAATGTACCTTTTACCACCATATATACCAGCTACCAGAAGACAAGACAGTCCTTAATAGCCCTTATTAGGGCTGCTACGCTGAACAGTATATAGCTCATTTTCTATTTAGTCAGGCAGGGCCCCAGAAGCTCAGAATATACCTTTTACCACCATATATACCAGCTACCAGAAGACAAGACAGTCCTTAATAGCCCTTATTAGGGCTGCTACGCTGAACAGTATATAGCTCATTTTCTATTTAGTCAGGCAGGGCCCCAGAAGCTCAGAATATACCTTTTACCACCATATATACCAGCTACCAGAAGACAAGACAGTCCTTAATAGCCCTTATTAGGGCTGCTACGCTGAACAGTATATAGCTCATTTTCTATTTAGTCAGGCAGGGCCCCAGAAGCTCAGAATATACCTTTTACCACCATATATACCAGCTACCAGAAGACAAGACAGTCCTTAATCCCTTATTAGTGCTGCTATGTTGAACAGTATATAGCTCATATTCTATGTAGTCAGGCAGGGCCCCAGAAGCTCAGAATATACCTTTTACCACCATATATACCAGCTACCAGAAGACAAGACAGTCCTTAAGAGCCCTTATTAGGGCTGCTACGCTGAACAGTATATAGCTCATATCCTATGTAGGCAGGCAGGGCCCCAGAAGCTCAGAATATACCTTTTACCACCATATATACCAGCTACCAGAAGACAAGACAGTCCTTAATAGCCCTTATTAGGGCTGCTACGCTGAACAGTATATAGCTCATTTTCTATTTAGTCAGGCAGGGCCCCAGAAGCTCAGAATATACCTTTTACCACCATATATACCAGCTACCAGAAGACAAGACAGTCCTTAATAGCCCTTATTAGGGCTGCTACGCTGAACAGTATATAGCTCATTTTCTATTTAGTCAGGCAGGGCCCCAGAAGCTCAGAATATACCTTTTACCACCATATATACCAGCTACCAGAAGACAAGACAGTCCTTAATAGCCCTTATTAGGGCTGCTACGCTGAACAGTATATAGCTCATTTTCTATTTAGTCAGGCAGGGCCCCAGAAGCTCAGAATATACCTTTTACCACCATATATACCAGCTACCAGAAGACAAGACAGTCCTTAATAGCCCTTATTAGGGCTGCTACGCTGAACAGTATATAGCTCATTTTCTATTTAGTCAGGTAGGGCCCCAGAAGCTCAGAATATACCTTTTACCACCATATATACCAGCTACCAGAAGACAAGACAGTCCTTAATAGCCCTTATTAGGGCTGCTACGCTGAACAGTATATAGCTCATTTTCTATTTAGTCAGGCAGGGCCCCAGAAGCTCAGAATATACCTTTTACCACCATATATACCAGCTACCAGAAGACAAGACAGTCCTTAATAGCCCTTATTAGGGCTGCTACGCTGAACAGTATATAGCTCATTTTCTATTTAGTCAGGCAGGGCCCCAGAAGCTCAGAATATACCTTTTACCACCATATATACCAGCTACCAGAAGACAAGACAGTCCTTAATAGCCCTTATTAGGGCTGCTACGCTGAACAGTATATAGCTCATTTTCTATTTAGTCAGGCAGGGCCCCAGAAGCTCAAAATATACCTTTTACCACCATATATACCAGCTACCAGAAGACAAGACAGTCCTTAATACCTTATTAGTGCTGCTATGTTGAACAGTATATAGCTCATATTCTATGTAGTCAGGCAGGGCCCCAGAAGCTCAGAATATACCTTTTACCACCATATATACCAGCTACCAGAAGACAAGACAGTCCTTAATAGCCCTTATTAGGGCTGCTACGCTGAACAGTATATAGCTCATTTTCTATTTAGTCAGGCAGGGCCCCAGAAGCTCAGAATATACCTTTTACCACCATATATACCAGCTACCAGAAGACAAGACAGTCCTTAATAGCCCTTATTAGGGCTGCTACGCTGAACAGTATATAGCTCATTTTCTATTTAGTCAGGCAGGGCCCCAGAAGCTCAGAATATACCTTTTACCACCATATATACCAGCTACCAGAAGACAAGACAGTCCTTAATAGCCCTTATTAGGGCTGCTACGCTGAACAGTATATAGCTCATTTTCTATTTAGTCAGGCAGGGCCCCAGAAGCTCAGAATATACCTTTTACCACCATATATACCAGCTACCAGAAGACAAGACAGTCCTTAATAGCCCTTATTAGGGCTGCTACGCTGAACAGTATATAGCTCATTTTCTATTTAGTCAGGCCGTCCCCAGAAGCTCAGAATATACCTTTTACCACCATATATACCAGCTACCAGAAGACAAGACAGTCCTTAATAGCCCTTATTAGGGCTGCTACGCTGAACAGTATATAGCTCATTTTCTATTTAGTCAGGCAGGGCCCCAGAAGCTCAGAATATACCTTTTACCACCATATATACCAGCTACCAGAAGACAAGACAGTCCTTAATAGCCCTTATTAGGGCTGCTACGCTGAACAGTATATAGCTCATTTTCTATTTAGTCAGGCAGGGCCCCAGAAGCTCAGAATATACCTTTTACCACCATATATACCAGCTACCAGAAGACAAGACAGTCCTTAATAGCCCTTATTAGGGCTGCTACGCTGAACAGTATATAGCTCATTTTCTATTTAGTCAGGCAGGGCCCCAGAAGCTCAGAATATACCTTTTACCACCATATATACCAGCTACCAGAAGACAAGACAGTCCTTAATACCTTATTAGTGCTGCTATGTTGAACAGTATATAGCTCATATTCTATGTAGTCAGGCAGGGCCCCAGAAGCTCAGAATATACCTTTTACCACCATATATACCAGCTACCAGAAGACAAGACAGTCCTTAATAGCCCTTATTAGGGCTGCTACGCTGAACAGTATATAGCTCATTTTCTATTTAGTCAGGCAGGGCCCCAGAAGCTCAGAATATACCTTTTACCACCATATATACCAGCTACCAGAAGACAAGACAGTCCTTAATAGCCCTTATTAGGGCTGCTACGCTGAACAGTATATAGCTCATTTTCTATTTAGTCAGGCAGGGCCCCAGAAGCTCAGAATATACCTTTTACCACCATATATACCAGCTACCAGAAGACAAGACAGTCCTTAATAGCCCTTATTAGGGCTGCTACGCTGAACAGTATATAGCTCATTTTCTATTTAGTCAGGCAGGGCCCCAGAAGCTCAGAATATACCTTTTACCACCATATATACCAGCTACCAGAAGACAAGACAGTCCTTAATCCCTTATTAGTGCTGCTATGTTGAACAGTATATAGCTCATATTCTATGTAGTCAGGCAGGGCCCCAGAAGCTCAGAATATACCTTTTACCACCATATATACCAGCTACCAGAAGACAAGACAGTCCTTAATAGCCCTTATTAGGGCTGCTACGCTGAACAGTATATAGCTCATTTTCTATTTAGTCAGGCAGGGCCCCAGAAGCTCAGAATATACCTTTTACCACCATATAAACCAGCTACCAGAAGACAAGACAGTCCTTAATAGCCCTTATTAGGGCTGCTACGCTGAACAGTATATAGCTCATTTTCTATTTAGTCAGGCAGGGCCCCAGAAGCTCAGAATATACCTTTTACCACCATATATACCAGCTACCAGAAGACAAGACAGTCCTTAATAGCCCTTATTAGGGCTGCTACGCTGAACAGTATATAGCTCATTTTCTATTTAGTCAGGCAGGGCCCCAGAAGCTCAGAATATACCTTTTACCACCATATATACCAGCTACCAGAAGACAAGACAGTCCTTAATAGCCCTTATTAGGGCTGCTACGCTGAACAGTATATAGCTCATTTTCTATTTAGTCAGGCAGGGCCCCAGAAGCTCAGAATATACCTTTTACCACCATATATACCAGCTACCAGAAGACAAGACAGTCCTTAAGAGCCCTTATTAGGGCTGCTACGCTGAACAGTATATAGCTCATATCCTATGTAGGCAGGCAGGGCCCCAGAAGCTCAGAATATACCTTTTACCACCATATATACCAGCTACCAGAAGACAAGACAGTCCTTAATAGCCCTTATTAGGGCTGCTACGCTGAACAGTATATAGCTCATTTTCTATTTAGTCAGGCAGGGCCCCAGAAGCTCAGAATATACCTTTTACCACCATATATACCAGCTACCAGAAGACAAGACAGTCCTTAATAGCCCTTATTAGGGCTGCTACGCTGAACAGTATATAGCTCATTTTCTATTTAGTCAGGCAGGGCCCCAGAAGCTCAGAATATACCTTTTACCACCATATATACCAGCTACCAGAAGACAAGACAGTCCTTAATAGCCCTTATTAGGGCTGCTACGCTGAACAGTATATAGCTCATTTTCTATTTAGTCAGGCAGGGCCCCAGAAGCTCAGAATATACCTTTTACCACCATATATACCAGCTACCAGAAGACAAGACAGTCCTTAATAGCCCTTATTAGGGCTGCTACGCTGAACAGTATATAGCTCATTTTCTATTTAGTCAGGCAGGGCCCCAGAAGCTCAGAATATACCTTTTACCACCATATATACCAGCTACCAGAAGACAAGACAGTCCTTAATAGCCCTTATTAGGGCTGCTACGCTGAACAGTATATAGCTCATTTTCTATTTAGTCAGGCAGGGCCCCAGAAGCTCAGAATATACCTTTTACCACCATATATACCAGCTACCAGAAGACAAGACAGTCCTTAATAGCCCTTATTAGGGCTGCTACGCTGAACAGTATATAGCTCATTTTCTATTTAGTCAGGCAGGGCCCCAGAAGCTCAGAATATACCTTTTACCACCATATATACCAGCTACCAGAAGACAAGACAGTCCTTAATAGCCCTTATTAGGGCTGCTACGCTGAACAGTATATAGCTCATTTTCTATTTAGTCAGGCAGGGCCCCAGAAGCTCAGAATATACCTTTTACCACCATATATACCAGCTACCAGAAGACAAGACAGTCCTTAATCCCTTATTAGTGCTGCTATGTTGAACAGTATATAGCTCATATTCTATGTAGTCAGGCAGGGCCCCAGAAGCTCAGAATATACCTTTTACCACCATATATACCAGCTACCAGAAGACAAGACAGTCCTTAAGAGCCCTTATTAGGGCTGCTACGCTGAACAGTATATAGCTCATATCCTATGTAGGCAGGCAGGGCCCCAGAAGCTCAGAATATACCTTTTACCACCATATATACCAGCTACCAGAAGACAAGACAGTCCTTAATAGCCCTTATTAGGGCTGCTACGCTGAACAGTATATAGCTCATTTTCTATTTAGTCAGGCAGGGCCCCAGAAGCTCAGAATATACCTTTTACCACCATATATACCAGCTACCAGAAGACAAGACAGCCCTTAATAGCCCTTATTAGGGCTGCTACGCTGAACAGTATATAGCTCATTTTCTATTTAGTCAGGCAGGGCCCCAGAAGCTCAGAATATACCTTTTACCACCATATATACCAGCTACCAGAAGACAAGACAGTCCTTAATAGCCCTTATTAGGGCTGCTACGCTGAACAGTATATAGCTAATTTTCTATTTAGTCAGGCAGGGCCCCAGAAGCTCAGAATATACCTTTTACCACCATATATACCAGCTACCAGAAGACAAGACAGTCCTTAATAGCCCTTATTAGGGCTGCTACGCTGAACAGTATATAGCTCATTTTCTATTTAGTCAGGCAGGGCCCCAGAAGCTCAGAATATACCTTTTACCACCATATATACCAGCTACCAGAAGACAAGACAGTCCTTAATAGCCCTTATTAGGGCTGCTACGCTGAACAGTATATAGCTCATTTTCTATTTAGTCAGGCAGGGCCCCAGAAGCTCAGAATATACCTTTTACCACCATATATACCAGCTACCAGAAGACAAGACAGTCCTTAATAGCCCTTATTAGGGCTGCTACGCTGAACAGTATATAGCTCATTTTCTATTTAGTCAGGCAGGGCCCCAGAAGCTCAGAATATACCTTTTACCACCATATATACCAGCTACCAGAAGACAAGACAGTCCTTAATAGCCCTTATTAGGGCTGCTACGCTGAACAGTATATAGCTCATTTTCTATTTAGTCAGGCAGGGCCCCAGAAGCTCAGAATATACCTTTTACCACCATATATACCAGCTACCAGAAGACAAGACAGTCCTTAATCCCTTATTAGTGCTGCTATGTTGAACAGTATATAGCTCATATTCTATGTAGTCAGGCAGGGCCCCAGAAGCTCAGAATATACCTTTTACCACCATATATACCAGCTACCAGAAGACAAGACAGTCCTTAAGAGCCCTTATTAGGGCTGCTACGCTGAACAGTATATAGCTCATTTTCTATTTAGTCAGGCAGGGCCCCAGAAGCTCAGAATATACCTTTTACCACCATATATACCAGCTACCAGAAGACAAGACAGTCCTTAATAGCCCTTATTAGGGCTGCTACGCTGAACAGTATATAGCTCATTTTCTATTTAGTCAGGCAGGGCCCCAGAAGCTCAGAATATACCTTTTACCACCATATATACCAGCTACCAGAAGACAAGACAGTCCTTAATAGCCCTTATTAGGGCTGCTACGCTGAACAGTATATAGCTCATTTTCTATTTAGTCAGGCAGGGCCCCAGAAGCTCAGAATATACCTTTTACCACCATATATACCAGCTACCAGAAGACAAGACAGTCCTTAATCCCTTATTAGTGCTGCTATGTTGAACAGTATATAGCTCATATTCTATGTAGTCAGGCAGGGCCCCAGAAGCTCAGAATATACCTTTTACCACCATATATACCAGCTACCAGAAGACAAGACAGTCCTTAATAGCCCTTATTAGGGCTGCTACGCTGAACAGTATATAGCTCATTTTCTATTTAGTCAGGCAGGGCCCCAGAAGCTCAGAATATACCTTTTACCACCATATATACCAGCTACCAGAAGACAAGACAGTCCTTAATAGCCCTTATTAGGGCTGCTACGCTGAACAGTATATAGCTCATTTTCTATTTAGTCAGGCAGGGCCCCAGAAGCTCAGAATATACCTTTTACCACCATATATACCAGCTACCAGAAGACAAGACAGTCCTTAATAGCCCTTATTAGGGCTGCTACGCTGAACAGTATATAGCTCATTTTCTATTTAGTCAGGCAGGGCCCCAGAAGCTCAGAATATACCTTTTACCACCATATATACCAGCTACCAGAAGACAAGACAGTCCTTAATAGCCCTTATTAGGGCTGCTACGCTGAACAGTATATAGCTCATTTTCTATTTAGTCAGGCAGGGCCCTAGAAGCTCAGAATATACCTTTTACCACCATATATACCAGCTACCAGAAGACAAGACAGTCCTTAATCCCTTATTAGTGCTGCTATGTTGAACAGTATATAGCTCATATTCTATGTAGTCAGGCAGGGCCCCAGAAGCTCAGAATATACCTTTTACCACCATATATACCAGCTACCAGAAGACAAGACAGTCCTTAAGAGCCCTTATTAGGGCTGCTACGCTGAACAGTATATAGCTCATTTTCTATTTAGTCAGGCAGGGCCCCAGAAGCTCAGAATATACCTTTTACCACCATATATACCAGCTACCAGAAGACAAGACAGTCCTTAATAGCCCTTATTAGGGCTGCTACGCTGAACAGTATATAGCTCATTTTCTATTTAGTCAGGCAGGGCCCCAGAAGCTCAGAATATACCTTTTACCACCATATATACCAGCTACCAGAAGACAAGACAGTCCTTAATCCCTTATTAGTGCTGCTATGTTGAACAGTATATAGCTCATATTCTATGTAGTCAGGCAGGGCCCCAGAAGCTCAGAATATACCTTTTACCACCATATATACCAGCTACCAGAAGACAAGACAGTCCTTAATAGCCCTTATTAGGGCTGCTACGCTGAACAGTATATAGCTAATTTTCTATGTAGTCAGGCAGGGCCCCAGAAGCTCAGAATATACCTTTTACCACCATATATACCAGCTACCAGAAGACAAGACAGTCCTTAATAGCCCTTATTAGGGCTGCTACGCTGAACAGTATATAGCTCATTTTCTATTTAGTCAGGCAGGGCCCCAGAAGCTCAGAATATACCTTTTACCACCATATATACCAGCTACCAGAAGACAAGACAGTCCTTAATAGCCCTTATTAGGGCTGCTACGCTGAACAGTATATAGCTCATTTTCTATTTAGTCAGGCAGGGCCCCAGAAGCTCAGAATATACCTTTTACCACCATATATACCAGCTACCAGAAGACAAGACAGTCCTTAATAGCCCTTATTAGGGCTGCTACGCTGAACAGTATATAGCTCATTTTCTATTTAGTCAGGCAGGGCCCCAGAAGCTCAGAATATACCTTTTACCACCATATATACCAGCTACCAGAAGACAAGACAGTCCTTAATAGCCCTTATTAGGGCTGCTACGCTGAACAGTATATAGCTCATTTTCTATTTAGTCAGGCAGGGCCCCAGAAGCTCAGAATATCGCTTTTACCACCATATATACCAGCTACCAGAAGACAAGAGAGTCATTAAGAGCCCTTATTAGGGCTACTATGCTGAACAGTATATAGCTCATTCTAGCTATATACACACTGCACACAACGGCTGCTTTAGTGAGGGGTAGCTGCTGCTGCTGGAATAGGGACAGAAAGACTTCAGTGGTGTATTAGCACCTATATACAAAACTATATACACTCTGCTCAAAACGGCTGCTTTAGTGAGGGGTAGCTGCTGATGCTGGAATAGGGACAGAAAGACTTCAGTGGTGTATTAGCACCTATATACAAAACTATATTTTGCACTACTGTTTTGTGTCCTCTGTGCCAACAAAACCTTGTTATATACCCGGTGCGTATAGGCACCATTTCACCTTCTGGCAGTATACGGCTGTATAGCCAGGTGTTTTTCTTAAAAATATTTTTATATTTGGCACTACTGTTTTGTGTCCTCTTTACCAACAAAACCTTGTTATATACCCGGTGCGTATATAGGCACCATTTCACCTTCTGGCAGTATACGGCTGTATAGCCAGGTGTTTTTCTTAAAAATATTTTTATATTTGGCACTACTGTTTTGTGTCCTCTTTACCAACAAAACCTTGTTATATACCCGGTGCGTATATAGGCACCATTTCACCTTCTGGCAGTATACGGCTGTATAGCCAGGTGTTTTTCTTAAAAATATTTTTATATTTGGCACTACTGTTTTGTGTCCTCTTTACCAACAAAACCTTGTTATATACCCGGTGCGTATATAGGCACCATTTCACCTTCTGGCAGTATACGGCTGTATAGCCAGGTGTTCTTAAAAATATATTTATATTTGGCACTACTGTTTTGTGTCCTCTGTGCCAACAAAACACTGTTTTATACACGGTGCGTATAGGCACCATTTCACCTTCTGGCAGTATACGGCTGTATAGCCAGGTGTTCTTAAAAATATATTTATATTTGGCACTACTGTTTTGTGTCCTCTGTGCCAACAAAACACTGTTTTATACACGGTGCGTATAGGCACCATTTCACCTTCTGGCAGTATACGGCTGTATAGCCAGGTGTTCTTCTTAAAAATATTTTTATATTTGGCATAACGCGTGGCCAAAAAAGTAAAACGTCTGAAATGCGGAGGGCTAGCGCAAAGGGACGTGGACGAGGACGGGGGCGCGGAAATGCTGGTGGGGGCACAAACCGCGTTGAAGCCAGTGGGGATACAATGCGTGCTGGTGAGGGGCAGCCAGCATTACGCTCATCCAGCTTCCCTGCCTTTATGGGACAGTTATGCGGGGGGCGGGGTACACCTCTGTTAAGGCCTGAGCAGCGTGAACAGGTGGTGCAATGGATGGCCGATAACGCTTCCAGTCACTTGTCCACCACCCAGTCATCCACACAGTCTCACTCTGACCCTCCTTCCTCCCAACCTGGCCAACAGAGTCAGCCCAACCTTGACCCCTCCCAGGACCTCTTTTCGGGTCCTTTTCCAGATGTGCTGCAAGAATCCCAGGAGCTAGCAGAGGAATTTGTTTGTAGTGATGCCCAAACACTTGAGTATCCGCCATCTGCTAGTGATGTGGACCCGGAACCAGCATCTGCTATCATGAGCGATGATGATGAGATGCAGTTGCCATCAAGGGAGGCTGTTGGAATGTCCAGTGGGCAGGAGGAGGAGCAGAGAGAGGAAGTGGAAGAGGAGGTGGTGGACGACGAAATGACCGACCCCACTTGGACAGGGGTGATGTCCAGCGGGGAAAGCAGTGGAGATGCGGTCTGCGCATCACCGAATAAGGCAGCAAGAGGCAGAGGACAGTCCAGAGGCAGAGGACAGTCCAGACAGAGAAGGCAGGCCACAGCCAGCAGGGCCGAAGCTCTTCCCGGCAGCAGGCAGTCGCGCGAAGCTCCCCCATCGAGGCCTCGTACTTCTGTGGTGTGGAGATTTTTTAACGTTTGCGCGGATGACAAACTGAGCGCGGTTTGCGCAATCTGCCACTCAAAACTGAGTAGGGGCTCTGAGAAGAGCAATCTGACCACCTCAGGCATGCGCCGTCACTTGGAATTCAAGCACTGGGCTGAGTGGGAGAGAGCAAACGCAATACAACCTGCGCCCCGTCTTGCTGCCACTGCCTCTTCCCCTTTGTTGTGTGCTGCCACTGCGGTCCAGACCTCCAGCCAGGACACCTCCACATCTGCCTCTGCCTCGGCTACTTTGGGGCCTTCTCCTTCAGCCCCACCTTCCCCCGCATCTTCGTCTGCACCTTCCATCTCTTCGTCCCATCAACTGTCCATCTCGCAGGCGTTCAACCGCAGGCGGAAGTACGCCTCCAGTCACCCCCAAGCCCAAGCCTTAACCTGCCTCATCTCCAAACTGCTGGCCCTGGAGATGTTGCCGTTTAGGCTTGTGGAGACGCAGGCCTTCCGCGACCTGATGGCGGCTGCCGCACCTCGCTATTCCGTCCCTAGCCGCCACTATTTTTCCCGGTGTGGCGTCCCCGCCCTGCACCAGCACGTGTCGCGTAACATCAGGCGGGCCCTGAGGTACGCAGTCAGCGCAAAGGTCCACTTGACCACCGACTCGTGGACAAGCGCTTGCGGCCAAGGACGCTACATCTCTTTGACGGCACACTGGGTGAATGTTGTGGAAGCGGGGACGGGGTCGCAAACAGGGACGGCCTACATACCACCCCCGCCCAAGATTGCCAGCACGGGTTCTGATAGACCCCCCTCCTCTTCCTCCTCCTCCTCCTCCTCCTCCTCTGCCTTAACATCGCCCTCAGCCCCTAGCTGGAAGCGTTGCAGCACTGGCGCGGGGAGACGTCAGCAGGCGGTGCTTAAGCTCATCAGCTTGGGCGACAGGAAGCACAGCGCCGCAGAGGTGAGGCACGCCATATTGCAGCAGACAGAGATGTGGCTGTCGCCGCTGCAGCTAGGACCAGGCATGGTCGTGTGCGATAACGGCCGTAACCTGGTGGCGGCTCTGGAGCTTGCAGAACTCAATCACGTACCATGCCTGGCCCACGTTTTTAATTTGGTAGTACAAAAGTTTCTAAAGACTTACCCCAACCTGGCAGAGCTACTGGTCAAAGTGCGGCGCTTGTGCGCTCACTTTCGGAAGTCAACTGTAGCTGCTGCTAGCTTAAAAAAAATCCAGCAACGCCTCCATTTGCCTCAACATCGGCTGTTGTGCGACCTGCCCACTCGCTGGAATTCCACCTATTGCATGTTGGCCAGGGTGTGTGAGCAGCAGAAAGCATTGATGGAGTACCAGATGATGCATCCACGCGTGCCTCCAACTCAGCTCCCTCAGTTTGCCAACCACGAGTGGCCATGGATGGAAGACATATGCGATGTATTGCGTATCTTTGAGGAGTCCACTAAGAAGGTCAGCAGCGAGGACGCTATAGTGAGCGTAACCATCCCGCTCCTATGCGTCCTTAAAGAATCGCTCATCGCAATAAGGGAGAACGCATTGCACACAGAGGAGACGGGGGTAGGAGGAGACGCAATGCAGGTAGACAGTCAGACCACACTTTTGTCTGCTGCTCGGTGGCAGTTGCAGGAGGAGGAGGATGAGGAGGAGGAGGACAACGTGGAGGTGGCTGTGGAAGAGGATGCTGGCGGCGAGGGTAGCAGTCAGGCTGTGTGCGTCCCATTGGTTCAGCGCGGATGGGGCGGAGAGGAGGAGGAAGAGGAGGAAATGGAAAATGATCCTTCTGGTGGGGGCAGTGAGGTCATGCCTACTCAGAGTCTGGCACACATGGCTGACTTCATGCTGGGCTGCTTTTCCCGGGACATACGTGTTGTCCGGATATTGGAGAACAAACTATACTGGGTCTATACCCCCGGTATAAAGATAACTTCTCCTCTTTTATTCCGGTAGAGGAGAGGACGAATCGATTACTGGAATACCAGAGGGAACTCTTGCAGAACATGATGCAGATTTTCCCACCCAGCATCGCTGGCGGCAGAGAGGAGAGTGTCTCCCAGAGTCTGACAACATTGATCAGGCCCACAGCCACCAGGGGAACACTCTCCAAGGTGTGGGACACGTTCATGTCACCCCCTCGTGCAACTTCCATCACTGCGGGGCCCGCTATCAGCAGGAGGGACAAGTATCGGCGGATGTTGCGGGACTACCTGGCAGACCACACCCCTGTCCTCCCCGATCCCTCGGCGACCTACACTTACTGGGTCTCCAAGTTGGACACGTGGCTGGAACTGTCCCTGTACGCCTTGGAGGTGCTTGCCTGCCCTGCCGCCAGCGTGCTATCAGAAAGGGTGTTCAGCGCAGCCAGGGGCATTATAACCGATAAGCGCAGCCGCCTGTCAACCGACAGTGCCGACAGGCTGACGCTAATCAAAATGAACAGCAAGTGGATTGACCCGGACTTTGCTTGTACAACAGTGGAAAGCAGCCAAGAGTGAAGTGCCATCTGTATGAAGTGCCATTTCCTCCTCCTCCTCCTCCTCCTCCTTAACCGCCGTAGAATTGCTGTATTAATAAAAAAAAATTATGGCTCACCTCTTGGGCTTAATACAATCAATTTTTAAGAGGTCTCAGCTCGTGGGACTCCACACAATTTTTAAGAGGTCTCAGCTCTTGGGACTCCACACAATGTTTGAGAGGTCTCAGCTCTTGGGCCTCCACACAATTTTTAAAAGGTCTCAGCTCTTGGGCCTCCACACAATTTTTAAAAGGTCTCAGCTCTTGGGCCTCCACACAATTTTTAAAAGGTCTCAGCTCTTGGGCCTCCACACAATTTTTAAAAGGTCTCAGCTCTTGGGCCTCCACACAATTTTTAAAAGGTCTCAGCTCTTGGGCCTCCACACAATTTTTAAAAGGTCTCAGCTCTTGGGCCTCCACACAATTTTTAAAAGGTCTCAGCTCTTGGGCCTCCCCTACTGCTGGGGTGACACACTGTAACAAACCTCCTCCTGTAAGCTTCCCCTACTGCTGGGGTGACACACTGTAACAAACCTCCTCCTGTAAGCTTCCCTGACTGCAGGGGTGCCACACTGTAACAAACCTCCTCCTGTAAGCTTCCCCTACTGCTGGGGTGACACACTGTAACAAACCTCCTCCTGTAAGCTTCCCTGACTGCTGGGGTGACACACTGTAACAAACCTCCTCCTGTAAGCTTCCCTGACTGCTGGGGTGACACACTGTAACAAACCTCCTCCTGTAAGCTTCCCCTACTGCTGGGGTGACACACTGTAACAAACCTCCTCCTGTAAGCTTCCCTGACTGCAGGGGTGCCACACTGTAACAAACCTCCTCCTGTAAGCTTCCCCTACTGCTGGGGTAACACACTGTAACAAACCTCCTCCTGTAAGCTTCCCTTACTGCTGGGGTGCCACACTGTAACAAACCTCCTCCTGTAAGCTTCCCTGACTGCTGGGGTGACACACTGTAACAAACCTCCTCCTGTAAGCTTCCCCTACTGCTGGGGTAACACACTGTAACAAACCTCCTCCTGTAAGCTTCCCTGACTGCAGGGGTGACACACTGTAACAAACCTCCTCCTGTAAGCTTTCCTGACTGCTGGGGTGCCACACTGTAACAAACCTCCCCCTGTAAGCTTCCCTGACTGCTGGGGTGACACACTGTAACAAACCTCCTCCTGTAAGCTTCCCTTACTGCTGGGGTGACACACTGTAACAAACCTCCTCCTGTAAGCTTCCCTGACTGCTGGGGTGACACACTGTAACAAACCTCCTCCTGTAAGCTTCCCTGACTGCTGGGGTGACACACTGTAACAAACCTCCTCCTGTAAGCTTCCCTTACTGCTGGGGTGACACACTGTAACAAACCTCCTCCTGTAAGCTTCCCTGACTGCAGGGGTGCCACACTGTAACAAACATCCTCCTGTAAGCTTCCTCTACTGCTGGGGTGACACACTGTAACAAACCTCCTCCTGTAAGCTTCCCTGACTGCAGGGGTGACACACTGTAACAAACCTCCTCCTGTAAGCTTCCCTTACTGCTGGGGTGCCACACTGTAACAAACCTCCTCCTGTAAGCTTCCCTGACTGCAGGGGTGACACACTGTAACAAACCTCCTCCTGTAAGCTTCCCTTACTGCTGGGGTGCCACACTGTAACAAACCTCCTCCTGTAAGCTTCCCTGACTGCTGGGGTGACACAATGTAACAAACCTCCTCCTGTAAGCTTCCCTGACTGCTGGGGTGACACACTGTAACAAACCTCCTCCTGTAAGCTTCCCCTACTGCTGGGGTAACACACTGTAACAAACCTCCTCCTTTAAGCTTCCCTTACTGCTGGGGTGACACAATGACACAAGAGGACATGTCTGACCACATCTCACACACACACACACACACACAATGACAATTAGGGGTGGGGTATATTTATTTTCCCCCTTGCCTATGCCATCTGTGGTTGTCATTAGGCAACGTGATTTTAAGGGGTGCAGAATTTTGTTCTTCTTTTTTGTACAGTTTGGCTTGGGGTCCATGGCAATGTAGAGGAAAGAAGGTTTCCTTGTCTTGTCTCACTTTACGTAGAAGTAATATTGTGTTTGGAGTGTATTGTTGAGAGGCTGTGATAGTGGCGTAATAGTGCGACTTGGGCGCGTTATATGCACCCAGACATGCTTCCCCTGCTGTCCCAGTTGCATTCCAGCAGTGTTGGCATCATTTTCTGATGTTTCAGGGTGGACTTGGTGACCTCCAAGTGGTCGAATTGAGCATTTTTTTCCCATAGACTATAATGGGATTCGATATTCGGTCGAGTAGTCGAGTAACGCGGTCTATTCGAATCGAAATTCGAAATTTCGAATATTTCACTACTCGCTCATCTCTATTTATTATTAACACAAGTATGCTAAAAAAAGTCTTAATGTGTCACACACATGATACCACAATGACAATTAAAACCAAGTGAACCAGGTAACATAACTGCCAGTGTCCTAGTACTAGTACTACCGTGTTCAAGTCCACTAGTATTCAAAAGTAACCCTAACCTAACAATTAAATATAAAGTGCCTTAGTGCTCAAAGATAATGCATAAATATTAGTAAACAATTATTAAAACAGTTCCCACTCTAAATACCCAAACCACCTTACTAAAGGAAGGCACCCCTCCCTCAAAACAGCCATGATAATGAATGCAGGTAATTTCAGATCAAATAAAAATACATGGACAAAATATCCCATAAGGGAAAAGTCGAAATATCAGATACAGTAACCAGACAAGGTAAAAATAAAAGAAAATAATAGGCTACTGCAGTGGGGGCTCTGGCTGTCAAAGTCATAGCATAGTAACACAAATAGAAATTGCTGCAAAATACATTCTACAGAGTCTGAGAGCTAGGGTGAGGCTATGGGTTCAAAGGAAGAATGAAGAGTTGAGACCTGCAATCAAGCAAAAAAAGTTAGCTTGACTGTGGAAGCCTGCAAAAAAGAAAGAAGACGTGGAAGCCTGCAAACCGGCAAGAGTATTGTGGAGTGCATTTTATTAACCAGTGCATAGTCTAGTCCATTTTTAGCAAAACCTTTATTCCACCTGTGGTGCCAAGGGAAACTAGATGCAGCCCCAAATATTACACATTCTGATTCTGTACATTACAAGCCTTTTAAACTGAAAGTTTAAAATGTCTTTACTTTCTCTATACTTTTCTAAACACTGGCAGCATAGGGCATCCCAGATCATAATTGCCTGCTGTGCAGTGTGGCCCAGCAATCTCTCCACCCCGACCATCCTGATTCAGTTATGGCTGCTGAACGAGAGACCACTGCCAACCATTCTGATTCACTTGACTCCGCAGCAGGGCATACCGACATAAGAGCCACAACAATTTTGGAATGTATCATTTTTAGGACATCTTTGTTTGTATACACCAATAGTTTCAAATCAGTTTAATTGAAGCTCTTCTTACTGTATATTTGTTTAATGAGAGTGGTATATTTTTAGCAGGGACCTTATGTTCTGACTTTTCTAACTTGCAGTTCCGCCAACCATTATTGGTGCAAATATAACAGAACAGCTGACCACCATATTAGGGAATCCCACCACAATGAGGTGTATTGCTAACGGACATCCTGAACCTCAAATATCATGGTCAAAAGATGGAATAGATATTGATTATGTGCAAAACAAAGGCATGGTTCTTCAGATCCATAATACTGAAATGAATAATACCGGTAGATATACATGTACTGCATCTAATGAAGCCGGCAGAATCAGCAAACATTTTATCCTTAATGTCCTTGGTAAGTCGCTAAAATAGATTTTTATTTTTCTTTATTGATGTGTTACACCTACTGTTGCTATAATGCTCACATTAATTACTTGAAACAAATGATGGTCCAAAGTACCCTGAAGCCCGCATCAAAGAAAGGCACATCACCTTGCTTATGGAACAGGTGCAAGACATGCAGATATATCCTCAATACTGACAGTGTGCCCGTACCTTAGACACAGCGCACACACAAAATGTAGAGTGGATTCTCCTGCAGGTTCCCAATGTGGCATATTTTATAATGTGTGCACAATAGCTTCGATTCAGAGCCATTGACTGAGATTTATTTGAGAGAACTCAAAATAAAAATTCACTCTTAAGCAAAAATCTCTGAAATTGGGTCGAGAACCGTTTTTCGACAAATTGTTGTTTTTCATTGAATGAAAAGGACAGCTGACATTATTATTTTTGTTATTTTTTGTTAGGTTAAACTTTTTTAATGAAAAAAGCCTGAAAACCGGCAAGAGTATTGTGGAGTGCATTTTATTAACCAGTGCATAGTCTAGTCCATTTCTAGCAAAACCTTTATTCCACCTGTGGTGCCAAGGGAAACTAGATGCAGCCCCAAATATTACACATTCTGATTCTGTACATTACAAGCCTTTTAAACTGAAAGTTTAAAATGTCTTTACTTTCTCTATACTTTTCTAAACACTGGCAGCATAGGGCATCCCAGATCATAATTGCCTGCTGTGCAGTGTAGCCCAGCAATCTCTCCACCCCGACCATCCTGATTCAGTTATGGCTGCTGAACGAGAGACAACTGCCAACCATTCTGATTCACTTGACTCCGCAGCAGGGCATACCGACATAAGAGCCCTGTGCTGCCAGTATTTGGAAAGGTATAGGAAATAACAATTTTGGAATGTGTCATTTTTGGGACATCTTTATTTGTATACACCAATAGTTTCAAATCAGTTAAATTGATGTTCTTCTTACTGTATATTTGTTTAATGAGAGTGGTATATTTTTAGCAGGGACCTTATGTTCTGACTTTTCTAACTTGCAGTTCCGCCAACCATTATTGGTGCAAATATAACAGCACAGCTGACCACCATATTAGGGAATCCCACCACAATGAGGTGTATTGCTAACGGACCCGTGTCCCCCTGTGCCATCACCAGGGGACGGTCCTGACACACGATCCCTCCCAAACAAGATGGCAGAGGGGCACAGAATCTTGGTGCCTGGACTGGTTGGGTTTTGGTGGGGGCCCCACACATTTTTTCTAGTCAAAAAAGCTCCACTTACGAAAATAAAATAAAACAATGCCGGCTCTAGTGGAGTTAGAATTCTTAAACATGAATTCAATCCACACAAACGAATTCATCTTGGAAGGAGCTTTGAATCAGGTGAGTTGCCATGAATTTGCTGCGGCATGTTTCTCAGCAATGGCTCTGAAACAACCTTCCATGTCTCTCCACAGGCCTCTATGTGGGTGAGACAGGCCTGAACCTGGGTCAGCACATGAACCCTCACTAATTTAGCATCACGAATGTCAGGACACAGCTTCCAGTGGTTGCACATTTCTCCAGAGGGGGACACTCAATTGATGACCTTAAGGTGACAATTTTGAGGTGTCATTTTAAAACACAGAAAGACAGGGTAATATGTTACTTACTCTGAGTTTTTTTTTACTCAAAGTAAACACTTTTTCTCATGAGTTTTTCCCTTGGTGCAATTCATTATCATATTTAACTGAGAAACAGTGTTCACTCACAAAATAAACTTGAGTAAAAAAAATACGGTGTTGATGTCTGAGGAATTAAGTGTGGTGCCCATTCTTTTTCTTCTGACAAGAAACAGGCAGCATCAAGATTTAAAGTGAACCAAAAGCAATACCTTGTATAGGAAAAAAACATGAAATAAACATATCTATAATCTATAACATAATTATATGGCACACTATCAAACTGCACATATATGCCTTAAAAGAATTCCTACCTGCTGTCTCACACCGCCTGAGTTTGTAAGATGATGTGTAGCGCCATCTTGAAAAGCGGGAGGTGTAGTTCTGCTATCCTACACTGGGGGGCAGTACACCAAATCTTGTGCTGTGTATATAGTAGGCGCTGCACGGTACAGGGGGACGTGCATGCGTCTTGTCTTGTGCGGCCTCGGTTTTTATATTATCATATTGTCACAGGACAGGCCGCCAAACGCACATTATTACTTTTGGCAGCCGGAAAAACAGAATCCGGAAATGCCACACACATGGGGGACAGAAGAAAACAAGGAAAGTGAGTTTACCAATCGGAATTACACAGTGGGCTTATATGTTAAAGGATTGTTGTTCCTCTTTAACGTGGACTGGCTAATCTGAATTTTATCTCCTGGGTAATTGAAAATAAGTTGTTCTTAATGACCCTGTTAGCTCCAATTTTTGAAAGTTTTTTTTAAAATACCTGCTGGTTTTATGTTCCTAAAGGAGTCTATGGGGCAGGCATACTCCCTTCCCCCCCCCCCCCCCCGATCGGGTGCGCCTCTGTGTCACCCGAAAAACTCATTTTTGTTCCCGATCCAACAGTGCATGCATGAGGAGCTGGCACATCCCTGCTATTTCTTTAGCTGTGCCAGGCATTTGTGAATGGCCGGTGCGGGCATGCTGCCTGTTAAAGGGTAGCGGGGTATGTGGCCGCCAATGCCCTCAGATCTGTTTGCATTAGACGAACTCCTAGATGAAGAGGCTCGAGCAAATCTGAGCGCGCTGATTGGATGAGAGGACTGCGCATGTGCCGTAGGACCGGGGAAGGGTAATGAGGGGCAACCTGGGGGTTTCACACAGTGGGGCAACTGTGATTGGGGTCGCTAGGGGAAAAGACCAAAACCCAAGATAGTTAAAATCCTGGGTTTTGGTCCACTTTAATCTGAGTTATTTGTATGTTTTTTGTAACTGGGGGAGGTGTTTTTTTTTTTTTTAGCTGTACACTATTTGTGAACTGATAAACGGTTCAATAAACTCCCTATACCAGGACAAATGAAAGGGCTTTCTTACACCACTTCCTAATAGCCTGCAACCCTCTGGGCACAGGGTGGCAGAAGAGCCTGGTGCCCCTCCCACAGATTTAATGCTGGAAGTACCAAGGTACCCAGAAAGTTTTGTTGGTTTAGTTGGATGGATGTCAAACATGAAAGATGCCTGTCGGGCTCATCTTTTCATCACATTGCTGTGTGAAACTCCCCAAGTCACCCATAAAGACTCACCTTCCTCCTGTCAGTGCGCTTGGCTTCTTTCAGCTAAGAATCGGCTAAGGGCCAATGGTTGCATCCCCGATAGCCTCTAACAGGGGCCATGTCTGTGTTGGACATCCACAAATACCTGGTGAGGGTGGCATGGCTTTATCATGGCTAAAGGTATAGAGTAGTGCACCCGGGTATTCGCCATTGGAACAGGTAGGTTTTACTGTGGATTCACACAGCGGGGCATGCCAAATTGAGGTGCCATGGGGAGAACGGAATTGGGTGGCCCTTGTGTCTTACAGACTGCTTTTGTTTTTTTGTAGATCCTCCACGCATTAATGGATCAGGGATTACTGATGAATTGACAGTTATCGTCAATAACCAACTAGACCTGCTCTGCTATACAACAGGATTTCCTCCTCCAGAAATAAATTGGCTTAAAGATGGGCAGCTTCTTTCTCAGACTGGCAATCTGCACTTTATCAGAGAAGGACAAATACTTCGAATAACAAGTGCACAGGTACAAGAATCAATATTGTAATGTGATCCAACTTCTTAAACAGGGTTAATGCATATACCAATTTATTCCACTCTACCATTGTTTTATTATTATTCCCATATTCTATCCTGTAGAATGGGGAAGATGGGTGATATATATCGTGCTTGTACCACACAAACCTATTTTTGGGAGTTATTAACTATGCAAAACAAATTCATTGTATTATTCACACATATATGTGCTAAAGTCTAAAATTCTGTTAATCTCAGTAGATTAGATTATGCAATTAAAACACTTATTATGCTAAGCTAAAACAATGTTCTAGCTCTGTGGAATGCAAATGCAGATGTGTCACCTACATTTCTAGTAATGTAAAGCAAAGAGTGGGAAAGGAATCTTTCTCTATTCGATCATGTTCATTATTTTCAATAACTTCTAGTAATTTTTGTATGTTTTTTCATATTTGAGGTATAGATTTCAGTTCCTAATTGCATGTACATTTCTGAGTTCATGCAAGGTGAAGCAGTACGGAGGTAGGAAGGTAGGACAAGGTGAGTTGGGTAGAGGTAGACAGAGGTGAGTCTGTCAGAGATGAGGTGGGCAGAGTTTAAGCAGTGAGGGATTAGTAAAGCCCAGAGGTCTGCTTTAAAATGCACCGGAACTCAAGATTTTCACTATCACAGGTTTTGGTCACCCTTTGGTACCCTTGCAGTTTTGGGATTCACCGCCTGAGATACATACACTTGCATTCCTATGGCACAGACATGGCTCTGCTACAGTCAGCTTCTTTGGCCATTTATATAAATGTACGGCTTAGGAAAATAAATGGGAGCTTAGCCTCACTTGTGATTGACATGTCGCACCCCCTGCATTCCTCTGTGGCTGTGTGCGGTGATGCCATTCAGTTACAGCATAGTGAGCATGGGCACAAACAGACAGAGAAAGATGCAAAAGATGCTGCCACCGGTCACGTATGCTCCACGGGATCACACAGCAGGGCATCCAGAATTGGTATGCTCCATGGTTAGGTATTCAACCAGACCAAGCATCTAATACTCCAGCTCTGATTTTTGTTCAGTAATTATTGACAAACCCCCTCCAACCTATTCTCTCCAAAACACCACTCCCCAGCAGCATTGCCCAGTAAGATGGGTAAAATAAAAAAACTTACCTTGTTGTGGCTTGACATTGGCTCCCACAGCAGAAGCCATGTGCTGAGCTAATGGAGCTACTTTATGGCCAGTGGCTGATGGGTGTGATGAGCCTGTCAATCCATATGCAGCTTTGCCGGGCCAAAGCCAGGACAGCAGTGGACGGCTGGCGTTTCTTTTTTTTTGTACCCACCTCTCTGGGTATCACCGTTAAGAAGTGGTAGGGGGATATGGAGAGGGATTTTTTATTAAGTCATTGGTTGCACACCAGAAGCCAAATATCAATTTGCTTTAGCTTGGCGCAGCTCAAAAGCATGAAGGGGAATCATGTGCTTGATTGTCAGTTCGATCCCTGATTGGAAATATCTGAGTACAGATCTAGGAGATCTGCAACACTTGCAAGCAATCTTCTTGCCCATGCCCTTTCAATCATCCACTCATTCACTTGAAAGTCAGCATTTGTGATCATTCTGTTGTCCATTTGAGATACTTTAGTCCTGTAGTATATTATTATTATTATTATTATTTATTTATATAGCGCCATCATCTTCCGTAGTGCTTTACAAAGTAGTAATTACAGACAGGGTAGAAACATATGGTACATATACTATTTCAAATGCAGTTTTACAGAGTTGACAATGGATATTCTGAGTACAAGATACAATAGGGGAGAGAGCCCTGCCCTTGCGAGCCTACAGTCTAAAGGAAGAGGGGTGAAGACACGGGGGAAGGATCACAAACAGTCAGTATTGAGCTTTGTGGCATGTGCCCTTTAGAAGATTGGTTAGGCCAGATTATATGCTTGTCTGAATAAGTGAGTTTTAAGGGCGCCTTTGAAGGTTTTGAGGGTTGTGGAGTGGCGGATTGGGTGCGGGAGGGCATTCCAGAAGATTGAAGTGAGAAGTGCATGTGAGAAGTCCTGGAGGCGGGCGTGAGAGGAGGTGACCAGGGTGGAGGACAGGAGAAGGTCGGCATATGTATATGTACTGTATTGTTCATTTACCACTTTGTGTTACATATATTATTGCCATTTTGTTATTTTTCTTCTGTTGCCTCGCCCTCTAGGAAGAAAACATTGGTCTTTATACATGCTTGGTTTCTAACAGTGCTGGAAATACCAAAAAAGAGTTTTCTGTAAATGTTCACAGTAAGTTTGAATGCAGCTCATGTTTTTTGAAATGTATAGTTTTCTCATTTGTGTCTGAATTACTGTTGAGCAGGAGTATTGAAATGCAATGATGCACCATGTGTACATTCTACTTTGGTAAGTATGCCATTGAAAAGAATGTAAACATGGTCCTTCATACAGTTTTGCGCTATACACCTTGAGATTGTTTTTCCAAAATTAGAAGCATTTGAAGTGCAATAATGTATCACACATCCATATAGTCTTCAAGCCAGTGTTACTTGACTACTCTATGGGGTCGAATCAGAGCCAGGTAAGAAAACTCACTCCTTTTTTAGCCGATAAAACTGCCATTCACTTTCATTGTCTACCTTGGGGCTGATTTAACAACCAGGTGTACATTTTCTAAAGGTAGTGAGTTTTCTTACCTAGCTCTGAATCAACCCCATAGATTAGTTAAGTACTACTGGCTTGAAGACTATATGAATGCGTGACAACATGTGGAAATGCCCAGAAAAGAACAAATAGCAGAGCTTTCTTCATCCCTAGCTGTCCCTCAGTATATGGGCCACCTGTCCATGAAAATGCAATGAAATGGACAGTTAGTCCCCCCCCCCCCCACTTCCTCATCCAATCACCAGGATGAGCAGATTTTGTTTACGGAGAAACAAGAAATTATTTTCCCAACCTCATTTTGTGTGGTTTAATTGCCCCCTCCTAATTTGCAGCCCCCATTTTACAGCCATTACAGCCCAAGTTCAGGTCCCCATTGAAGGGTCAAGTTCGGGTACTCGAACTGAACTTCTGCGACGAGTTCTGCCGAACTTCTATGGGTTAGCTCATCACTAGTCCTAATGTTAAAATGTTAGAGTACACACAATTAGAGGCTTTCAGTATCACCATGGGACCTGTATTTGTTCCTATTGCCTCGGCAGGGGTATTTCTTCAAACCTGGTAGAGATTCCCTCATCTTTGTATCAAAGCTCGGGTTCTTCAAACTGGCTCCCCTGGTAGTTCACAAGGAAAAGGCTATTACATGATCCTCGGTTTATACCACTCACTAATTTTTAGTTCTGTTCTTATTATTCATTCTAAGTTTGTTATGCCTGGAATCGTTGAGTGCTAGATTTTCACATAAGGTGTTACAAAGCAGTTCATGACTGTCTATTCATGTATTGAAATGTTCTGATCTTGGTCATCTCGAGAATTTTGTTGGTTTCTGATCCAAATGTTGGCAGTGCTTTGGGTTTTGCTGGGTGAGTGGCACATATCCCATTAAATATTAGTACACTGCCTTTGAATGACCAATCAAGTAATTAAAATAATTAATAGAGGTGTAATGCTGATTTCATGAGCACTGAGCAACATGCGTATATTGTCTTTTTTTGTAATAGTGTTTTCATGTAACCCATTTTTATATAGAACCACCTAGCTTTGCAGGAAACAGTGGTATCCATACTATAACTTCCCTGACGAATAAGCATGTTATCCTGGAATGTCCAATTGATGCACTCCCTGCTCCGGAAATCACGTGGCTGAAGAATCGTAAATCACTGATGGTAAAGTTGCTAATTACCCATACTCTGGGACATATGAGTAGAAAGTGCTTTCAGTAAATTGATATTTCATTTGATTTACCCTTTTTTTAAACAATGTAATATTTAATAACTAAAATTTTAAGCAATATCTTCTGGATGGTTATCCACAATTTGTAACAATAATTATTAATAAAAAGATCAATGATTAATACAATAATAACTCCTGGTCTGGCTAAGCCAAACACATAAACAATTATTATTAATAACTAAAATAATAACTAATTATATACATATATCATGCCTGGCTTGGCTAAAATATGTAATATATACCGTATATACTCGAGTATAGGCCGACCCGAATATAAGCCGAGGCACCTAATTTTACCCCAAAAACCTGGAAAAAGTTATTGACCCGAGTATAAGCCGAGGCACACAACACAGCACACAATACAGCACACATACACACACAAGGCACACACAGCACACAACACAGCACACAATACAGCACACAATACAGCACACAATACACACACAAGGCACACACAGCACACATACACACACAGCACACATACACACACAGCACACATACACACACAGCACACATACAATGCACACAACACACACACTCACCAGTTCAGCTCCTGCAGGATCTTCAGCGAGGCTCCTTCCAGCGACGGTGCGGGAGAGAGGACGGCGCGGGACGACGGCATGGGTCCGCAGGGCAGAAGATCCGCCTCAGAGGCTTCAGAACTCGGCGGGGAGATCAGTACACCCAGCGCGAGGTGGGTGTACCAAGATGGCGGCCGGCGCGCTCCGCGCCGCCACGTCACGTCGCGTCACTGAGGCCCGGGCCGCCATCTTGGTACACCCACCTCGCGCTGGGTGTACTGATCTCCCCGCCGAGTTCTGAAGCCTCGGCGTCTCGTCTGCCGCCTCGGAGGCTCTTCTGCCCTCGCTCAGGTAAGTCTGACTCGAGTATAAGCCGAGGCTGCTTTTTTCAGCCCAAAAAGTGGGCTGAAAAACTCGGCTTATACTCGAGTATATACGGTATATATATATATATATATATATATATATATATATATATATGGAGGAACTTCTTTAGACTTCTGGAATTTTAAAGAATCACTGAGACAAATGGTAACTATTGAGATATATTTGTAAAATACGAAAAAAATACAGTTCAACCCACATGCAACACCACATATAATAGCCACCAAAAGTGGACTTCAATCATGAACACCATTCCGAGAGCATAAAACCATACAGGGAAATAATTAGATTAAAACCATGCAGACAGGAAAAAAAAGTCAACAAGTTATTATTGCGGCACAAAAACACTGCTAAATGAATGGTTCTTGATTATAACAGAACTCCTCAACAAGTTATTGTGGTGGCACAAAACACTGCTAATTGAACAGTTATTGACTACAACAGAACACCTCAACAAGTTATTATGGCGGCACAAACCAGTACTAAATTAACAGTTATTGATTACAACACAGTGATACCCCCCTGGCAAGACCCTCCCCCAAGGTTAGTTATGGCAAGACATTAGTAGCCGCTGTAGCTCAGTTATCTTCCTGGGTCAATGCTCTAGCCCAGCGATACTCAACTGGTGGACCGGGGTCCGAATGCGGACCTTGGCACCAGATTTCCGGACCCCTGCCCAGACAGCCCTGCACTCAGTTAATTCTGTGTTGACGTGCTCAGAGCTGCCCCCTTGATCGGCGATGTAGTGCTTAGTCTCCCGGCCAATGTCATGGCTCCCTGAAACCTAGCATTGCAATATGAAGTACTGCACAGGAAGTGGCATTGCAAGGTACACACAAACTTGGTGCATCATTCTCTTTGTCCAATCCTGTCCCGCTGCCCCAGCTCTGCCCCATCTGCCCCTGTCCCACCATCTCGCCCCCCCCCCCAGCTCAGCACCATCCATTCCTAACAGATTTGCTCCATCCATCCCATCACCATCCATTCCTGTCCTCCCAGCTTTATCCATCCAATCCCTGTCCCCTCAGCTCTGCCCCATCCAGCCCAGCAAGGGCAAGCAGCCTTTATTAGTTTTGGCTGGGAAATCTATAGCCCCTCCCCCAGTGTGCTGATTTCTAACTATACACCCCCTGCGACAGCCCCATGCCCGGACCTTCACCTCTCACCGGATACCTTTAAATGGACCTTTACAAGAAGTGGTTGAGTACCCCTGCTCTAGCCTGTCCCCACAGTACCTCCCAGCTCTCCTGCTGCTGGTCTCTTCCCTGGTCTATAGCACAGCCATCCTGGTGGGCTATCAGCTCTCGTTATCCTGGCTCCTGAGTATCTATCCCCTCTGGCCTGTCACCCGGCAGCTGTACACCTGCTCTCCTTTGAAGTCCAGAACTTTGCCTTCAGCCTGAGTTCAATCTTCTCAAAATCTGCAAAACTAATCTTGCCTAAAAACTGCGCTAACTCTACTCTAAATTCTAGGCTTTTCCCAGATTAAACTGCTGTTATTGAAAAAGCTTTTATCTTGAATCTGCTTTTATTGTTTAGCTCCAGAATGCTGATACTAGTTAATTCAGCTACAGTTTCTGGCCTAACTGCTCCTTAAAGTGGACCAACACCCAGGATTTTCACTATCCTGGGTGTTGGTCCACTTCCGCGGGGAATCTTACCTTATCGTCGACGGACAAGCGACGGATAAGCCGCGCCGCCTCTCGCGCGTCCCTCTTACAGGGCGCGTGCCGGCCATTCACAAACGGCCGGCGCAGGTGTGCGCCCTGCTAGAGGGACGCGCGGGAGGCGGCGGCGGCTTTTCCGTCGCTTGTCCGTCGCCGATAAGGTACGTTTTTAGGGGCTTTCTGGGGGGTTTCACACAGCGGGGCATCCCGATTTCGGATGCCCCGCGGGGAGGGAGCTGATCAGCCCGGGAATCTTATAGATTCCCGGGCCGATCAGGGGTGGGTGTTGGTCCACTTTAACACGGAGGCCCAGGTCTTCTGATATTCTAAGCAACTGACCACCAATGTCATGTCATAATAAATATTTCTGGATATTCATTTAATAAGTGAGAAAAAACAATATAGTTCTGTTCCGACCCCTTCATTATTGTATATTTACATCTCCAAGTTGTTTTATTTTCCTTCTTATCTAAATGTATTTTATGATCAGAACTAATATTAACCAAATAATGGCAAAAACATTTACTGTGCTTCCCTGAAAACTATGTTCTGTAAATGCGGCTGCTACGGTTTCATCATAATGCAGACCAGGCAAGTTTTTTTCATTTAATGAGCCAAATCAGGGAGGAGGATTACAGCACTCTTTCATGGATTGTTTCAGCACCTTAAGTTCCCTACAGTTTTCACACAATTAAAAAAGGCTAAAAAGGCTAAAACTGACCTTTATTTAGGGGCTGATTTCTGAAGCACCTGCACCATTAAAATCAGATTAGCACCAAGCTTTTTACCACAGCGGCACTTTATGCCTCATTTAAGATGCGTGCGACCGCACCAATGTGTATATCAGATAAAGACAAATTTATGACTTCTTCACAGCACAGACTGGCACAGTTGTAGGAGTTTAAGATATCATAGAGCACCATGGCAGGGCAATTATTGAAGTGTTATAAAACAAAGAAATGTTGAAATGACCTACAAAAAAATGTAAATAGTTTTTCTAACATGTCGAAAAATGCGAATGCATGACTAAGATTTTGCCAAATGCTATTTTTTTTTTTACAAATTGTCATACAGATTTGCACATCAATGTGCTCATCTAACCTCAAAACTAAACATGGAATTAAATACAATTAAATATAGTAAGTAAGTTTTCCACATTTGTATCACAACAAAGTCTTTACATAACTTTAATGATATTTTGGCAACCAGCACCTCGGAGGTCCACCACCAACATCTGCTGCATCTCAAAAATGAACAAATATGGTGTGCCAAGCAGTATAATTCAGGCTTTATGTTTAGAATAGGAGTTGGCCCAAAATTATGTTTTTAAACCCCAAAAACGATTTTTTCTGTTTGTCTGGAAAAACACCTATCCTTTTTCTGCCTTAAAGTGTACCGACACCCTCCTGCATCGGCTCGGGAATCTATAAGATTCCCAGGCCGATCCGATCCCTTCCCGCGGGGCATCCTAAATCGGGATGCCACGGCGTGTGAAACCCCCCAGGACGCCCGCTAACCTTACCTTACTCCCGGTCCAATGGCACATGCGCGGGTCGTGGCCTCATCTCGCGATTCTCTCTAGCAGGGCACTTTCCCGCGCCGGCCATTTCTGAATGGCCGGCATGGGAGTGCTCCCTGTTAGGAGGAAGCGCGAGATGCGGCCGCCAGCGTGCTCGGAGCCGCTGGGGTTTGACGCCGCTTTGACGCGCATACCACAGCGGCTCCAAGCGTGCTGATTGGACGAGCGACTGCGCATGCGCCGTAGGAGCGGGGTGAGGTAAGTTTTTTATGGAAATCTGGGGGGCTTCACCCCGATCAGGGTGCCCCGGGGAAGTGGACCAAAACCCAGGATAGTCAAAATCCTGGGTGTTGGTCCACTTTAAAAAGCTTGAAAAGGATTGTCACCTTATCGTATTAGGAAAACCACAAGGATTGGAATTCCAACACCCTCTCATTTAAAGTGCATGGATGGTCATGATATGTTGTGTTTAGGTAATATTCATAAAATGGAAAATGATTTCACATTCCAAACTTCACTATGCATGTTAATGTTAACTTACAGTATGTTTATACTTGAAATAGAGTTTGCACATTATGATGCATATATTATGTTATATTGTATACCAAATCTATACACAAACTGCTTGTGGACTTTTCTTTTTCTTTAAAGTATCATAAATCTGGCCACAGATCAGAATGGCAAATCTCCCCCCAATCCCTAAAAACGAATGTACCCAAGCCACCATCTCCTGCACTTCTGTGTGGGCTTCCATTTATAATAATGAGCAGTTACTATTCAGTTAGGATGTTAGGTCACCTAGAAATAGTTGGCTGCCAACTGCTGAGGACAGGGGACTGATGGGGACAGTCTAATCTGGGGACTTTATAATATAAATATGTATTTACTTGTTTATATTTGTGTATCTTTTTAGCCTAACTTTAGGGTCCATGTTGAATCTAATGGGCGATTTCTGCATATTCATGAAGCAGAGCTGACCGACGCTGGGCGATATGTGTGTGTTGCTAGTAATGTTGCTGGAAAAACGACCAGAGAGTTTATGCTGAATATTTATGGTAATGCACGTTTTGAGTATTTTATCCATCAAAACTAATTCAGCTACATTCTATGTCATAATATCAATCCTTTGGCCTAACAGCTCCCCCAGTAGTCAAAGATGGGCCAAATTTAGTGACGACGTTTGTCAACAAGTCTGCTAATTTGGAGTGTGCTGCAACTGGAGTCCCACCTCCACGCATATCCTGGAGAAAAAATGGAGTAATTCTAAATGAAAACAATGACAGGTCAGTTATTACCTAATGTTTTTTTTTAAGGTTAGGAAGAAACGTTATCAGACATCAAGGCAACCATCCAACCCACCCGACCTTGAAGAAGTCTTGTTTCATACTCACTGTAACCTTGGCCAGCAGGTGACGGCTTCCAGTAAAGAAATGCTCTCCCTTATATTGCCAATTGGAACTGTTATCTCACTTTGCCCTCTTTTATTGTTAACCAAGAAGGGGTTCTTTTAGGCTTTGAGAGCTGAAAAAACTTGTTCTTGTCTTGGGTGCATGTCACTGTGATGCCATTGCTCAAATAATACAGATCCAGGTGAGAAAACTCACTCTTTTTTTATTAGAGAAAACTGCCATTCACTTTTACTTTTCTGTCTACCTGGGGGGTAATTCAACACCAGGTGAAATTTACATCCGGTTGTTGAATCAGCCCCAAGGTAGAAATGAAAGTGAATGGCAAGTTTACTCACCTGGCTCTGAATCGACCCTATAGTAAAGCTTGCTAGGACTAAGGTATCACAATAATACTAACCTGAAGAAACACCAGGCTTTCTGAATAAAAATATAAGCTGCAGAACAGATTTGGAAATTGTTCTCGATGTTGTGCAGAACACTAAAACAACTTTATTTTTCAGGTATGCTGTTTTGGAATCTGGATCATTGTATTTCTCTTCAGCAGACACTGATGATGCTGGCCAATACTCCTGTTTAGCAACTAACGCAGCTGGATCTGACCAGAAACAAATTGAGCTTTTGGTGTATGGTATGTATGTTTCAGAATAGATAAGAACTGCTATATGATTATTACTTTAAAACATAATGCAGCTAATCAAAACTCTACACTAAAAGAACATTTCTAAAATGTATGTAATGCCATTACTTGTTCTGTAATGCCTTGTTTTCCCATATACTCATCTCAATCTTCAATCCCACAGCGCATGCATGTTATTCTCTTATTACACTTTTACCATGCTTGGAAGACTTGAATGTATGCTGGTGGGGCTGAGCAGGCTAAGGGAAAAAGATGATGCTGCAGGATGTTGCTGGAGTGTGGTAAACCTTTGCCGCAGATGTGGGATCAATGGAAGTATAAGGTTAAACCAAGGGCTTTCACACTGTGGGCCATCTTAAATCAGGATGCCCCAGGAACATTTTAAAGAGGGTCAACTCAGTCATATGAGTTGACACTAAAAGTGTAAGATCAGGTTTAACTGGGGGTGGATGAGGGAATAGCGTAATAGTAGAGATGATTGAACTTAAAAGTTCTATTCAGGCAAACTGTATTTTTAATAAACTTTCTCAAAAACAATAAAAAATTGGCTTACCTCTGTCCCCGTTCCAGTGCCGAGTGATGTCCTCATCCTCTGGCGAGACAGAGAACCCAACATCCTCTGCCCCTTGCTGGGCTCCCAGCATTTTGCTCCCCACTACAGGGAGGGGCTATTTAAACAGCGGAGTGAGCCGACGTCAGTTACTCTCCCAGTATGAAAGTCCCCTCCCTGCAGTGGGGAGATAGAGGTCAGAAGCCAGGAAGATCAGTAGGACTTGGGCACAGGGCAGCTCTGTCCGGCTTCTGCAGTGGTGCGGGGGATATCGGCGATGGATCGTAGGTCAGTATGGGGGTAACATAAAAATAATAAAATACTTTTCACTTAAGTGTCTGTGTTTTTTATTACATTTAATTCTTTGTGAACCGGTAAGTGGTCCTTTTGATCTGTGCAGCCACAAAAGTGCTAAAGTGGCATACAGTATTTTAATGTGTAAAAATATACGTTTACTACTCTATGGGGTCGATGTGAGAATGTATTTTCACACATTTCTAATGAGAAGATATGCAAAAGTACTCTCATCCGATTCAGCATAACTTTTTCTTTTTTTGCTTATTTTACCTGCTTATATTCAAGCAAATAAAATCTGCGAAAAAAGAGGAAGTTCTCTTAAAAAACACTTGCTGATCCAAAGTTGGGTGATTGCGTGTGTCGTAACGAGTTGTGGCAAGCGCTTTTCTAAAGCTCTCCTGCGAGGTGCTAAAACGACCTTTATAATGTGTGTTTTTGGTCTGTGTGACATTGTTCTGACATTACAGTTGCATTCAAACATTGCATTTTAATTGGTTGGTAATTTAGCTCAGTATCACAAATTGCAACATATAAAGTACAAAAAAAACTTACATGTGTTCATACTAATTGAAATACAACCTTGTCTTTGTATACATAACTATTGATGTAATTTGTGGGCATTTTGAGCCATTTAACTGCACAATTTAAAACTGCTAAATGTTTTTCAGATCCTCCATTAATAAAACCTGGCCCTACAAACATCACCACAATTGTAAATCATGAAACAACACTGCCATGTGAAGTAACAGGCACCCCTAAACCAAAAGTGAAATGGGAAAAACATGGACGACCAATTGACATGGAAACAAATCAGAATATCTTCAGGTATGATGGAGTGATTTTATGCAAATTATCACGTCGTTATAGACTGGGCAATAATTTTACAAGTGATAAAAATTATGACTTTTTAAAAACAGATGAGAGGCAAAACAAGTAATAACTCTCTCTTGGTAATTGCAGAGACTCTCATTTGTTGACTTTCGAAATAGGCTTAATTTAGCTCTGACTAATGAGTAAATGTTTGCTGTCACTGAGGGTACTCACTAACAAATACCATAGAATATGCTCACCCTGGATTACTGATTGGGCACGTTCATAATTTACAAACTTAAACTTTTTAAGTATTTGGATGAGGGGCCCCGTCTGGTTATGCCTGCCCCCAGATTATATTTATCTCTTTAGTTTTGTTTTGTTTTTTTTACTCTTTTCTTTGATGTCACTATCTATATGTTATCTATACACATATGTTCAGTATTAAAGTGATTCAACAGGCAAATAAAAAATGAGACTTAGCTTTTGTCCCACGCAGCTGAATGGTGCTAGTCCAGCTATCAGTAACTCATCTGATTTCGCGATCCTAGCCTGCGCTTGCATCCTTTATTCACCGGCGCTTGTGGGACCCCGCCCTCCACAGCCCTCCAACATTTAGTAGGCCCTGGCTCGGGTGCACATCCAATTCGGGATGCCCCATAAATATGGCAAACCAACCCTCCAAGAGTCTTATAGACATGAGTGGGATGTTGTGCCTCTTCATCTCATTGAATTGGAGAGCTTCTCCACTGCCTCCAAACAAACTGCAAACATAATTATTATTTTGATACCCTGTACCTGATACCCCTCAGTTTGAGGTGGAGAAGATCTCCAGGTGAGATGTAGAGTAGATAATTTCCAAAGAAGCACAAGCATGTTGCCCAACAGTTTAGAGGCTCTCCACATTTTGTTAACCCCCCCCCCCCCCAATATGCAATTTGACCAATCTATGCAAAAAAAATGCTAACCTTTCCTTCTCCCTGCAGCCCTTGCATTCTAGGTTGCATAAAGCTCACTGGGTCAGTTACTAGGTGCAAAAGCCCCCCCCCCACCACCATCACCAGCACACCAATCATGATGACTGCTCATGCCCACTCCATTTTCTACAATGTGCTGCACCTCTGCACCCCCCCCCCCTCCATAGAAGGGAAAGAAGGGAATAAAGTGAGCATGGCCAATCACTGTGACTTGCAGACTGGGGGTAACCAAACATCGTGGTGGGCAGGTACACCATGTGACTTAAACCGGAACAACACCCATTTTTCACAAAATAGGCACTGGACGTATCCCGGTTGCGGATGCCCGTTTGTGCATTAATGGTGGCATATAGGAGAAATCTGTCATACTCATGCTGGGGATGCTCAGGCATATGTTGATGCAGGGAGAGCTATATTAATGCTAGGGGAGTGTCATATTCATGCTGGGGGCTGTCATATTCATGCTGGGGGGTGCAATAATGTCAATCCATTTACTGAAGACTTTTGTGGAAACGCTGATTGCAGGAAGAAGATCAAGTTGTACAAAGTGTGCTAATATTGTATTTTGTTATACAAAAAAATGTATTTGATCCGGACCCCCAGACACATCTTTGCATGTGGACTAGGGGGGGTGGTTGTTCCTTTTTAAGTCTCCAGTCCATGACCTGTCCGCGGTTACTGGACATATCCTATCAGTGCTGATGAGAGAGCTCTTACTGCCTCTCTAAACTCACCTTCTCAAGAAAATCCCAAATAGCACATGGATAACCCACTATGTGTTTTGGGGGGGCAGCTTTCATGCCTCTGGTGATGCCAGCTTAGCTTACCTGGCACACTAAATTCTTCCTTCATGAAAAAGAAGTGCATCACAATAACAAAAATGAAGCATTACTTCTGGAGAAATATGATGTTGAATCTTTATTACACAAATTGGGAAATCTCAGCGTCCTAGAGAGAATCCAAACACACGTGTAGGTTTCACATAGGCTGCAGCTATTTCCAAACCTGTCAAATATAATATCTAACTAATTAAAATAACTGAATTTCACCAGTAGCACAGACCCATCACAGATATGGGGGGGGGGGGGTTCTCGGGAAAATAGAGATAAATACCATGGACATCTCAGAGCTTTTGAATATGATATGGGCAGACCCATCACAGGTCCGGGGGGGGGGGGGGGGTGTCAGAAAAATATAAGAAATACCATGGACAACTCAGAGCTTTTGATTAGATTATGGGCTTTTATTATTAACCATATTTTCTCTTTTCATATGATGAGTGGCAAATAGGTGCTTTCCTAGAACATAAAGGCCCTTATTTATGAAGGAATAGCGACAGGTAGCGACTGGTGAGCGACCGGTAATGACGGGCACCGCCACGAGAACGCCGGCTCCCCACCACAATCACACATTTATCAAGCCAATCCTGCTTAGCGACTGAGATAGCGCCAGATAGCCACTCATTCATCATTATTCCAGCCTCAGCCCACAGCACCAGCGTCCGACCTTGAACACCTTGCATCTCCAATGCATTTCAATGGGACAATCTTAAAATATTCATAATTAATTGTTATTAATGTTTTGTTTTTTTTGTTTTTTTTTTAAATGTGAAAAATTCTGTGACCACTTCTGCCATGTTAGATATTTTTTTAAGGAAAAAAAAAAAAATTGTGCAGAATTGATATTACAGGTCTGATATTAATGTATTCATATTACAAAATTATTTTAAAAAACTTGTTTTTTTTGGTTTCGAAAAATATGGTTGTTTGGGGGTTAAAAACTACTTTTAACACATCGCCGCCAGCGCTCTGGGGTTTAAGCATGCATTTCACAGCGCAATAATTTTTTGAGCATGATTTTTTAATGAATATGGTGGGAGCCGTTCGCTATGGCCAGTCGCTATCATGCGCTCCCATACAGCGCAGAACCTGTCAAATAGCGACTCCTCACCCAATATTCAACATTACTGCACACCGACTGAGTCGCTGTCAACAACCGAACAACGGCCAAGCACAGCGACTACTGCTACAGTCGCTCAACTGTCGCTACCTGCCGCTATTAATGAATCGGCCTCAAAGTATTTATACAGCACTCAACTCAAGGGATAATAGAATTACCCATCAATCATTTTAATAGAAAGAGCCATGCAAATCATCTCTTTACGTCTTGGTGCAATCCAAGGCCCTCAAAAAACCCTAAATGTGCAATGCCAAGGATAAGCTGCAAATTTGCACAGCCAAACACCTTTCACTTGTGAACACATGTTTCAGGCTTGTGGCCCTCGTCAGCGCAAGGCTGGATGTATTTGGCTGTATGGGGGATGAGACTTGGTGACTACCCAAACACAGTTGCAAGATACCATGTTAGTCTAAAGAGACCAAAAAAACTTCTATTTTAAGGAAAACTCCCTTTTTGTCAGGTTTGTGGAGTTCTGCCTTATTGTTTTCCTCTTCTGGAATGTAAGATAATCATTTGTGTTAGGTTGTGCCGCCAGACCTGTGATTTACTTATCAGCATGCTGCTTCCAAGTTTGTTTGCAAAGTACATGTCGAAGATTTGTCTCAGTAATATAAGCATATACTGGTTTTGTCATATGATGAATGGAAACACTCTCTTGACTACCTTGTGTAATGGCACTCAACTGCAAAGATAAGTACAATCTTTATTTTACTGATATTAAACATAATACAATATTTTGGACAGCTACATTTTTTAATTAACAAACTCCGTTTATTTGCTAAATTCAGAAAACCTAAATTACTTTTGTTCTGTTTTTTTCTAGACTCCTTTCTTCAGGATCCCTTACAATCATTTCTGCAACTGTGGACGACAGTGGGGTGTATGACTGTTCTGCTACAAATGCTGCAGGTCATGATGGAATCACTATTTATCTTTCAGTACTAGGTAAGTTAAATTAACTGTCTATAAAAAAGAAATAGATGTCTGGATAAAAAAATACACATTTTGATATTTTTATTTTATGATTCAACATATATTTAAGGAACTCTACATTCAAGGGGTTAACAAAACCTACAGCCTACTGATCTCATTGGTGAAGGTTACTTGGCTATCTTTAGTGCTTCTTTGCAGCAAACTCTACAGTGTCTGATTTATCTCCCTTCCTGGGCTCTGCTTTGATGGTCAGCAACTAAAAATCATATGTCTTCTTTAACCAAGGGGAGCATCCAGCTCCCTCTCAGCTTGTGCACAAGCAAAGCATTACATTCCCCCTGCTCTACATGACCACGCCTACTATGTTACTTGGTGTGAGAAAGAAGCATTTATGTTAACAACATAAGCCTCTTTTTAAAAAACATTTAGGACATTGCCAGGGGAGCACTACCCAATAGGCCAAAACTGGCCATTGACTGCTGAATCTCTTTAATCACCAGGTTTTGTGTTTTTTCTTTAGTACCACCATCTGTTGCAGACGAAGTAACAAATATATTTGTGAATAAACTTTCATCTGCTGTAATTCCTTGTACTACATACGGTGTTCCACAACCCACCGTTTCCTGGCTAAAGGATGGAGTTCCACTTTCACCTAAAGGAGAAGGCTATAAAACATCACTTTCTGGTAATCATAATTCTTGTTTTCAAATAAAATGTGGAAATGGGATGTGGTAGCTCTAGTGCTTCAGTGGTCCTTCTTTTTTGTGGCATTTCATTTGTCATCACTATAAAAGCAGACAGATCTGTTGGACCACTTATGAGTTGCAGCATCCCTATGACATAAATAACCATAAACCACAAACAACCCGCTATATTTTTCTGCATAGCCCATAGGGTGCTGTTCCCAACACAAAATAAACACCTTTACCTCATTGGAAAATGATGTACCTTACCTGTAATAATACCCCATCACAGGTAAAGGTGTTTGGCATGGTACAGTATATATTCTAGTGGCTAATTCCCCTTATTTTAAAAATTATTATTTTATTTGAAAATAATGTGCAGGAGCCTCCTTGTTCTCTAATGATTACCTGATTATGTGAGCGTCTTTAACACACATAAAAGTGCTAAATGTTTTTCTTTCTTCTTCTTCTCATTTAGGATGAGGAGACTCTCAACATTTAATGAATTCCCTAGTAGGGCTAGTATTTGTAAAAAAGCTGTACCTGTACCATGAGATGACATATGTTGCACTTTATTGTGTGTTAGTTTGGAGAGGCTCCCAAACTCATTGTTCCCAAAATCAACTGAAACTCCCAATGATCATATATATATTATTATTATTATTGTTTATTTATATAGCGCCATCAACTTCCGTAGCGCTTTACAAGTTAAGAATACAGACAAGGTAAAACATATAGCACAGAGAACAATACAAAATTAGATGCCACAGGTTAAAACCAAGAGTTGTGAGCACAGGAGACAATAGGGAGGAGTGCCCTGCCCTTGCGAGCTTACAGTCTAAAGGATGGGGGTGGAGACAAAGGGGGCGGGGTCACAAGTGGTAGAGCTTGAGTATGGCTGCATGTGCCATTGAAGGCTATAGTAGTTGCTTAAGCCAGGTCATATGCTAGTCTGAAGAAGTGAGTTTTGAGGGCGCTTTTAAAGGCTTGGAGTGATATATATATATATATATATATATATATATATATAAATGAGGATTAGGAAGAGTATTAAATCATGTTAACATCCAGACAGATTATGCATGCAATAAAAAATCAGCAATTATTTTATAATCTTTTAATTAATGTCATTAATATATTTATAGGAGGAATTGAGATACTACAAACAGATTCAACTCATGCTGGAAAATACACTTGTACAGCAGTAAATGAAGTTGGCTCTGCTCAGATTCATATTCATCTTCATATTCAAGGTAAGTAAACCTTGAATTTTTCTTTTCAATGTAATACAATTACCAATAGATTAATGACCACTTATTTAATAATTATTGTCCCCAAATAATGCAATTGAATACTGACTCCCTTTTTATACAAAACACTTCTAACATTTACGTATGGTTGTTTTGGGACACTTTGTTCTCTATGCTTCTTTGTTCTTGCATTTGTTTTTTATATTAGATCTTTTTCAACATTTTTCTAACATATTATTAGATGCAGAGCTGGTATAAAGTTAAAGAGAAAGTCCAGGTAAAAATAACTGTGTATATCCTGGGTATTGGTGCCCTGTAACACAGAAAACAAGGCCACCAATACTCAATTCTTCCAGTATCCAGGTTGCACAAGCAGCAGGATCGCCAGCGGCCTCCATTCAATATATTTACTATATTCTATACTCTATTTAAGTGAATGGAGGTCCGTGCTTTGTTTAGTTTTTTTACTAAAGTATGACTTTAAGTAAAATATATATATCTCCTTTTGGTAAGGTGGATTATAAAATGTAGCAGTGTAAAGGGTAGTAAATATTCTAATGTGCATCTGCTTAAAGCTATTTTTTAGACAAGCTTGCTTACTTTTTGAGGATATTGCTGATTACTTGTCCTTAGAGGTTCCCGTCATACACAATCAAGTGGATTCTGTGGAAGCTATAGTAAACCGCACTGTCACCCTTTTCTGTGAAGCAGAGGGGATACCTTCCCCCTCAATCACATGGCAAAAAGAAGGTGTTGGCATCAAGACAGGTAATCAATTGTTTATCATTTTCAGTTAGTTCCCTTCCTAGTGATTGACTTTTCTGGGAAATTCTGATCTCTATTTGCTTTGTTGATAGGAGGACGTCACACTGTCTTTTCTAATGGCAACCTCAACATAGCAAATGTTACCCTACAAGATCATGGTACTTACACTTGTATTGCCCAAAATCCAGCGGGTATGGCACTGGGAAAGATCAAGCTTAGGGTTTACGGTAAGATGCAGCAATTTACTGGTCCCCACAACACCTTGTTCTTTTATCAGTCACCAAAAGGGGGCGAATAAGGATTTAGTGCTTGCTTGAAGTAAATTTGAAGGTTTGCATGCCAAATTTGGACAATGTGGATCACAGGGCCAGATTATAGGCAGGGACATGTGTCCTTTGGCCTCCACCATTTGCTCTCTAAGAGGGCCACCACCAACTTTGGGGCTAGGGTTGGGGGTACCAGGACTTTGAGGGGCTGCCACTTGGTCCCGTCTGCCCACATCCACATACCCTTGAAGGGGTGTTCTCTCCTTTCCCGTGATTTGTCTAGTGGGTCATGAGCCCCCTAGGTCCAGAGATCTGGCATTTAGAAACATCAGTGCTGGGATTTTACTGTGTCGTTGCTTGGTCCACATGCCCTTGCATGCCCTTGCTGTGGTGTATACCTGAGGTTCTCCCCTTCTCAATGAAACATCTAGTGGGTTGTTATCATCCCTAGGTCCGGACATTTGCAGCACGAGGAATTTGCGGTACAGCTGCTTGGTCCAGTTGACACCGAACCACATGCAGCCTCTTGCAGAGGTGTATACCTGAGACTCTCCAACAACACATCCAGGGTTTTTAACCAGGTCGCAGACCTGGCACTCAGAAGTGTACCACCCTCCTGAACCTGCAAGCAATGGTACTGGGAATTTGCAGTATCGCCGCTTGGTCTGGTCTGCCTGATCCAAATGCCCTTGCAGGTGTGTATACCTGAGGTTTTTCACTTTCCTACAACATCTCCAGTGGGTGAATAGACCCCCTGGGTCTAGAGATCTGGTGCTCGAAAATGTACCTTCCTGGGTGAGGTGCATTGATCCGATGATGGTTTGGAGCCTTGGTTCTCTGGATCCAGGGGGGGTAGCGACTCATTGAAGGTATCATTGGAAACAGAAGTACTTCAGGTATGCACTTCTGCAAGGGCATGTGGATCCAATTGGCGGTACCGCAAAGTCCTGGTACTGTTGCTCGCGGAGCTGGGGTCTAAAAATCAGTGGAGGGGCTTTTTCTGCAGCAGAACCTGTAGCTGTGTGCTCAGCTACATTCCCTGTATGTTTGTAAGTTTTCATTCCTTGCCCCCATGGTCTCGGAGAACTAGGGCTCAGAAATGGACCTAAAATCCTATTTCTCAAACTGTAAATCTGAATTATGTGATGTTCCATTTTACATAAATCAACTATGTTTCATTTTACATTTCTTTAGAGCCACCATCCATAACGCCCCACCAGACAAACAATGTCGTCGTTGTAGATGAATCTGTGACAATGATCTGTGAAGCCTATGGTAACCCAACACCAGAGATTTCTTGGTATAAAGATAGCGTGCCCATTACCAAGCCAGCTGGACAGAGGGTGATTGGCACAGGCACTTTGCAAATCACCTATGCACAGCCTGATGATGCAGGCACGTATATGTGTACAGCAGAGAATATTGCGGGATCAATCAGTTCCAGCATGAGTCTATCAGTTTTGGGTAGGTATAGTTACATTTAAAAATCAGTAATGGTTCAACAATAACCTTTTTGTTTATTGCATTCAAACATTTTAACAAAATCTTTAGCAAAAAGTTTTTTAATGACACCAGCAGGTTTTAGTGAAATTAATGTCTCATATATCAAATCCCAAATTCTAGATTGGGCTCTTGTTCCCTGTTTGATCAAGACTTGGAGGTCCAGGGCAGGGACGCCATCAGGGAGGGAAGGACAGGACTTGCGGACCTGGCCTGGGCCCCTGAATGGTGGCTCTTAGGTGCAGAAGGAGGCATAATACGGTGCCATTGTTTTATTATTATGGGGTGATTTACTATGTTCCCTACCATTCGATGCTTTACACAAAAGTATGTTCGCCCGACACGAGATGCATGCGTGACAGACCGGTGACGGATGTTTGACAGACCGGCGAGTAATCAAAACTTACTGCAGTGAACACCAGTGAACACAGACTTTGCAATGCATTTTGCTGTGTCTTTGTCGCAGTTCGCCGGTCAAAATGTGTGGTATTTTATGAACAGGGTGCTCTTGACAGTGGGTAAACTGTGGTAGCGCAATTTGCTGTATCAAAGCCAGAAACTATGCTGGAAACCCACATAACAGATTATTGTAGCATGGAATTTGTCTAAGAATGTATGTGTTGTGTCTCTAGAGAGTCTGGGGTGTTTTTGAAGCTTCCAAAAAATAGTTTAAAAAAATTTAATATCATGTGAATTTTATTTTTATTAGTTGTTTCTCCAATACTAGTTATCTATCTGTCCTTCATGTTCGACGTATCAGTGCCAGATGTATACATTACACAGACATTCGCGCCGAAAATAACATCGATTCCTTTAGGGTTCGCCACTAAAAGCTGGTGCTGAAAAGACGTTTGCCAGCATTTGCCCAGCAAAGACGAAATACAGCAAACACAGCCTTGGCCTGGTGAATAGGCCATTTCTTTAGTATAGTAAATGAGGTAATGGCTGGCGAAAGTTTCGTAACTGACCCCCCATGTGTGACAGCCCCATTGGCTGCCTTCTTAATCTATTTATATCTTATTTATATATCTGCTTATATCTTTTGTATCACATCTACAGTACGTTCTTTCTAACAGGTTTGTTACATGTATGTTATATCCTCAGTTCCTCCTCAGATTTTAAAAAATAAAAAGGAATTATCTGTAATACGACATTTCCAAGTTTCGATTCCCTGTAATGTACAAGGAATTCCAGTACCAACAATAACCTGGACAAAGGATGATATCCTGATAACAAACAAGCCTGGAAAATATGCTGTGACAAAGTCAGGCGAATTGGTATTGCTCAATGCAGAGGTAATTATGTTTTTCCAAAACCTATTTTTTTTCATTCTAGGGCACACACCACTGACTATAGCTGTACAAGGTAACATTAAATGGACATTTTAGCCAAAGGGGCTAACTAAATGTGGTTACTTGTTATCTCATGTTTATGTCAGGGGCTGTGTTCCTAATGAAAGTTTCCTTTTATTTGGTGATCTCTTACATCCAGCTCCTGACTGCACTGTTTAGGGGATGCTAAATGACACTCATTGAAAAGCCAGAAGACAAAGGGATTTCAGTGAAGGACTCGGGAGCAGTGTGGTCAGGAGATTTGATGATTTGTGACAGCCACTGACACAAACTTGAAGTAACAAGTAAGCATGCTTAGTTAACCCTCTTGCCTGGCCAGTACCTTTAAATGTGTCCTCCACACTAGCAAGTCATTATATGTAACAATTTCTTAATACTTGGCAATTTTCATTTCCTAGTACTGGACAATGATTTTGGATTTTTCTGTAGAAGCTGCAATTTGAAATGTAGTGTGAGCCCAGTACATTAATTATACAAACATTTTTTCTATTTAAAAAGCAAAATCCTCTGTACATGTGATGGGTCAGTACTACATGTGAGGTGGGATAGATATTTTATTTTAGTTTAAGTTGCAAAATAACAGCAGCAGAAATATGGAGAAGCTCATTTAATGCATTTTAATTTAACATAGGATGATGATATTATACATATGGATAGGTGCAGAATATGCAGATTCATCAATAACAAAATTAGAATACTGTATTGTGACAGACGCTCTGCCTTTTGGATGTCATCACTATTCAAGTGCCCACCGGGTCATTCACTGGCCTTTTCTTAATTAGGTTCCAGACAATGTCATTGTATTTTGATACTGTTACAGGCAATGTCATTGTATTTTGGATTGTATTACAGACTGCCATTGTGTTGATTGATTACGTCACAGACAATGGCATTGTTCTGATTGATTGTGTTACAGACTGCCATTGTTCTGATTGATTGTGTTACAGACGTCTATTGTGTTGCTGATTGCGTTACCGGCAGAGTTGAGGGATTGTGTGCCCTGCTGCTATTGGTCGGTGTGGTTGTCATGCAGTTCTCCATCAGGTCCACCTTGCATGAAGACTTGTGTATATAAGGCCTAGAGTGGCCCTAATAAACACTTCACCTTCACCCTCAATACTGAGTTCTGCCTCTTATTGGGGGAAACGCTATATTACAATTCACTAGCCCTTGTAAGGGCTGTTCCTGGTTCCTCACCGATGACTCTGGGATTCCTGCAGCACCTCTCACCATTGGGAAAAGGACGTCTCGGGCGGTGAAGCCCTCCGGCGATAAAGGTTATCGCTACATGTATTTTCTACCTTTTACCTTTTTTGAGTCTTGTTTCACTTTTATCGGTAGCTGGAAGTGCATTCAATTTCTGGACACCCAGCACCACATACCGCCTGGGGAACCTGTTCCCTGGCGTGGTTACTCACCTACTTTCTGGATCCCACTCTGCTTCACGGCCCCACATGTCATTCAGCAAGGTTCTCCAGGCAGGCAATCCCCACTGGATGCCTGCGGTCACACAGGGAATCAACCTGGCAGATTGCAGGAGCAATCAAGACACCAGGGTATATTTTGCCCACAGCAGAAAGAGGGATTAAGACCATGGGTGACCTGGTAGGTTATGTTCTTTAAGGTGCATTCATTAAGCATTTGAAGGGAACGTCCACTTTCTTCGACACAAACCTTCAATTAGGCAGTGCTAATGAGAACTATGGTTGTCTCCATATACGTGAACGTCTATGTACATAGGCACCCATTATTCTCAATAGGTGCCTTACACACAGACCACTCTCATTTTCTCCTAACAGCGCTGTGTGAGAGCAATGAGTGACGTGGGAGCAGCTGTCAGGTAAACAAGGAGTATTGTACCCTTTGGAACTACCTGATTAGAGATCTTTAAAAAAAGAGTTTCTCCACTTTTGTGCACTTTTCAAGAGACTCCAGGGCCAGGCAGCGCCACAGGGCACTAGAGGATCCACTTACCTTACTGATGCTCCCACATTGCTGTTTGGTCTCACGTAGCCCCAGTTTGTGAAGCTGAGAGTTGCGCTTCCTGGTCCCGGATCGCAGGTAAGCGAGGCCATTGTACAGAGGCCATTAATTTCAATAGGAACCAGCTGGAACAACCATACCCACTCCTCAGCCAAAATCAGGAAGCGTGGTTCCCTGTGTCATAACCGAGACTGTGGGAGACCAATCAGCATTGCTGGAACGGCAGTAAGGTAAGCTGATCATCTAGAGCCCTCTGGAGCTGCCCAAACCCTGAATTCTTTACAAAATTGGCCTTTTCCTTTAAGTCATGTTATTTGTAGGCAGAAATGTAGTTACCCCTGATGTGCAGGCCCCACACTCACTGGGAAAAATATTTTAGGGATGACCTGGAGCTGACTTTATTTATTCTAAAAACAATCTCACCCTATATAAGCCTTGCTTCTTGGTGCCATTCAGAAATGCAGACACACTTATTAAGAGCCTTTTAAGCTGGCACTTGCCAGAGGTCCTTTTAATTGTGAAAGACGGTTCATCTTTTGGGACTGCTTTGTAAATGCCTGTGTCCACATGTGATTGAAAGAGAACAGAAGATTTAAATGAGCTCCCAAGTACTTTTCTCTAAATTTTCACTTGTGGACACATCTCTCACATTGAAGCAGTTGGGAGGACACATCAGCACAGGTGCCTCTGCAGGAAGCTGGTGATTGATCCCGTCTCTATTACTAGTTCACTATAGTATTGTTTGTGAACCTGCAGTATTTGTCCCCCCAGCAGTATGCACCGCAGGTTGAAGGGGTGCTCAGTGACGTTCAGGGGAGCAGCAACTGGATGAGTCTGTTATATCATTTTAACAGTTAAACCTTACTGCGTTTTGATTTAAAGAGGAACAAAACCAGGGAATTTGACTTTTCCATGTTTTGTTCTGTTTCCCAGGAAAATAACCATTTGCTGTGTGAAACCCCCTAGAAAGCCCCAGTACAATTCACCTCTACCGCATTCCTACAGCACATGCGCAGGTGCACAGCCGCTCAGAGACGGTTGCCTTCTTTAAATCTTTCGGCAAATGGCTCTCTTGACTTTTATGGGTAGCATGCACTGCCACATCCCCCGCAAATGTGTGTTCCTCATTGAAAACAAAGAGTCCTAAATGGCAGACGACTCTCATTGGATGAATGCCCGTGCATGCACTGTTAGACTTGGGAAAGGTAAGGGATTTACACAGGGTGCCCCAGGCGAAAAGCCAGTGGCCAGGGTTTCGTCCTGCTTTAAAAGTGACCTACTTATTTTGGGAACATTTATAACTGATCTCCTCCTTGGGGGTACGCCTTCCTGCTGCTAGGGGGTATTTGGCATGAAATACCTGAGAACCATCGCACTATGGGACCAACAAAGCCCACAGATTATATAAATGGTAAGTTAAGATACAATGTAAATTTGGTAGAAATAATCTATTTAGTACCAGTATCGTGTTCTGTGATTTCTAAAACTTTGCACTTTAGTCGTTAATGCAAAAAATATGTTTATGTGTCATGTTTATATGTATCACTTACATATGTGATTTGTACTATTTCTTCAGCATTCTGATGCAGGTAACTACACATGCACGGCTATTAATCTTGCTGGAAAGGATTCACACACAGTTTTTGTCAGTGTGCAGTTTGGCCCCTACTTTATTGAACTGCCTTTAAATGTGTCGTTAAATGAAGGAGAACGCTTAAGATTATCATGCAAAGCAGCAGGAAACCCCCTTCCTCAAATTACATGGAATTTTCGAGATAAATATTTACCGGGTAAGTGAAAAGTTTAATTGAAATGTAATTACTAGTTTCTCCTATTATTATGTTATTCTCTTTTTTGTTTTTAAAAGACAGTTATCATTATATTAACATCTGTGAAAATGAAATGCTATTATGTGATAATATATTTTACCTAAAAAATAATCTTCCCTGTACGGTTTAACTGCTCACAAAGCTTTCAAGAACAGTGCAATGCCATAAAGGGACATTCCAAGCAAAATGTTAAATTAGCCTGCTTTCTGCTTGACCCATTCTGGCTGTCAGTGGCAGCATCTTTTATTTACCAGCACTTTGAATTCCCTGATAAACCCTATAGAACTTTTAAAGGGGTATTCCAGGAAATTGCAATAATATTGCAAAAATAAGGCAGCGGGGAGCTCAAGGTAAGAGCTTGAAGCAGAACAAACCCTTCAAGATTTTGACTTTCATGATTTATGTTCCGTGTCACCAGGGCACCCCAAATTGAGATGCCCTTGCTGTGTGAAACCCCCCAGCCCGCCTAGTAAAACTCACCTCTCCCCGTCCAACGGCGCATGCGTGGGCTCTCGTCTAATCAAAACTCTTTGTCGTGTTTACATCCTTTGGCAAACTGCTCTAATTAACCTCAATGGGGAGCGAAAGCAGTTGCATCCCCAGAATGTGCTCCTGCCCCAGCCTATCTGAATGAATTGGACAGTAGCGTCTACACAGCCCGATGCGCCAGCTCTTGTTCCCCATTGTAAACTGATTGGATAAGAGCCTTGTTTGTGCTGTTGGACCGGGGAAAGGGGAGTGATTACTGGCACCCTGGGGGGTTTCATGCTGTGAGGAAGGGACAGCGGACAGCCCTGGAATTTCAGGGCCGACCGTGGGGGGGTTTGTGCCACTTTGAGGTAGGTTTATGACAATACCAGGGGGTTTTCACACTGGAGGACATCCGATATTTTTAAAGAGGGACAGTAGTCTCAGGGCACTGTAATTCAAAGACATTTTGGCTTCAGCACATATTAGTTCTTTAATTTTATTATTTTCCAACAGTGCAAACTGGGCAATCAAAGCATATGAATGATCTTGTTATTGAGAATGTAGCAAAAAAAGATGGCGGCACTTACACTTGCACTGCAAAAAATGCAATAGCATCAATTCATTCTACATCACATGTGTTTGTTAATGGTAGGTATGAAATATCCTAAAACACTTTTAAAAAAAATAAATAAATCAAATAATAATATTATACATCATCACTTTTTTTTAATTAGAGCCTCCTGTTCTTATTGGGGTCCACCCTAGAAATCAGACTGTGCCACTGGGAGGCAGCATTATTCTAGATTGTGCCGTACAAGGAAATCCTACCCCTCAAATTCAGTGGAGTAAAAAAGAAAATGACATTCCTTCTAGCCGAAGGTTTAAGCAGTTCAGCAATGGCTCTCTTGCCATTTATAACACGCAGGTAAGTCAACCTGAAACTATCTGGAAATCGATTTCTGTTTCTAATATCTATCTACACAGTCACATTATAACCACCTCCATTAGCTGAGACAGATCCAAGCACAGAGAAAAATGTCTGTGTGTCTTTGGAAATAGAGTATGGGCTTTTGGCACACAGGCCGTGGATACACCACCATATTACCACATTTATATGTAACATGCTAGCAATATACAATGCTGCCTTAGTCCTATGATTATTTGCGTCCTATGGTTATAGTCCCTTTCCCATCATTCTCACTGCTTTAGCATTACCCTGCTACCTCTAGTACTTACTGAGCCTTTATTTAACTGCCTTTACATCCCCGTTCTACGTACCATTGCCACTATCCCCTCAGAAAGTTGGGGGCAAATGAAAAGGTTTAGAGGGCCACATGTGGCCCCCCAGGCCCCAGATTGAGCATGACTGGAGTACACGATTTACAAATTGTTTGAGAGTAACTTCTACATGGGTTAGTGGACCAGACCATTGAGCTGCCACCCCCAGCTTGTGTTCTTCCAGCAATGGTTGTAGGGTGTTTGACCTCTGATGTTCATATTACCTGTAATGCCAACAGCCATCCATTTAATGAAGCAGAAAGCTTGACTCACCTAAAAGGGAACCTTTTGCAAATCAGTGGCTATAGTGATTCTGGCCGCTATCAAGACAAATGTAATTAGTCTAGTTTCGGACCTTTCACCTTTGATCTTGGTTGCCCCCAATAGAATTTCTTCTGGGTTGCATTCAAAATTGCTCCCAAATATCAGATTCATTAAACTTACTAACTAACTTATTGAAACCTTGCTCCAAACCATTCTCACAATTGGGCAAAGCCACCATACATGCCACATGTCTCCTTTTATCTTACAGCCTCTAAAACAATGCAGAGACCCTGCCAAATGTATTTTGATTATATATATATATATATATATATATATATATATACAGTATATATATTATATTTTGATATTCTCGCCAGGACCATATACCATTTTATGATTATCTTTAGGTTGGCTTCAATTAAATTTATATAAGGCCTCTCCCCATTCTATAAGCCAAGTTCTCCCACCATTCTCTCGGATAGGTCTTTGCCAGGTCTTTCTACCAGCCATTCGCATAAGGGAGATTTTTCCAGAGAAGAGAACATCAGAGAATATATTAAAGATATGGCCTCCAGTCTGCTCAGATCCTTAAGACTAAAGCTTTAAAATTTTGTTGCGTTATATGTGTCCACCGCTTGCTCCCGATTTCTCAGGAAGTGAAGTATCTGCCAAGCTCAATACTGTTCTTGTGGCAGCATATTATAATAGTTCTGTAATTAACTTACCCTTTTTATAAAGATTTTTTATTCTATATAGGGAATATTTGATCCACCAGTCATAGCCTCTCTCTCCACAATTTGCAATGATTCTTCAAACATGATGCACTTTTAGGACCGCAGCATGCAAATAATTCACACACTGCTCATTTTCACTTCTCGCCCCAGGTGCTGTCCACGAATTTGGTAGCATGCTTCAAACCAGGGGCGTAACTCTAGTGGGTGCAAGGGTGTGAACGCCCTGGGGCCCCGAAGGTCAGGGGGCCCAGCATTGTTGCTTCTCCAACAATGCTGGGCCCCCCAGCATTGGCCGGGGTTTGCTTGTTGACAGCGACTCAGTCGGTGTGCGGTAATGTTGAATACGGGGTTAGGGGTCGCTGTTTCACAGGTTCCGCGTTGTATGGGTGCGCCTGACAGCGAATGGCCAGAGCGAACGGCTTGCTGCAGATTCATTAACAAATCACGCTCAAAAATTTCTCGCACTGTGAATTCCTTGTTTAAACCCCAGAGCGCTGGCGGCGATGTGTGTAAAGTAGTTTTTAACCCCCAAACAACCTTTTTTTTTTATATGTAAAAATTATATATATAATTATATTTCTAAACATTTTGTAATATGAATACATGAATATCAGACCTGTAATATCAATTCTGCACATTTTTTTTTTTTTTTTACTTAAAAAAAAATCCTAACATTGCAGAAGTGGTCACAGAATTTATGACATTAAAAAAAAAAAAACATTAATAGCAATTAATTATGATTAATTAAAGATTGCTCCATTGAAATGCATTGGACATCGCCAGGGTGCGCCAGGTCATACCTGTCGCTGTGATGGGATTAGCAGCGGCGCTGTTCGTTGCAGTCGGCTACATGATGAATCCCGCGCCAGCTGACGCTCTCGCCGGCGCTAGCCTCATTTAGCGTGATAAATGCGTCATTGTGACCGCCGCCGGGCGTACTTGATTTGGTAGCCGCCGTTAGCTGATCCCAATTTTTTTTTTTTTAAATTCAGATCTTTCAGACATGTATCCTGGCCTAGAAAATGACATTTTTGAAAACTTTTTTGATAAATAATGTTTTTATGCAGAATTGTCCTTACATGTCTGGTATTAAAGTGTTCATGTTACAATGTAATAACAATGTAATTCCATATGTTTTCGCTTTGTTACTAGTGGATACACGTACATGTTCAAAAACAGACTTTAATCACACAGCCTCTGGCGCTATGGCCTACAATTACATGATTTTGAACGCCGGTGATGTTTAAGGCTGTTTTTTTGATGTATGTGATGTGAGTCAGTCGCACTGAGCTGGCGCTACCGTTCGCTCCCATACAGCCTAGTACTTCGAATCACATAATGTATTCAACAATGCTGGACAGCGGCTGAGGCGCTCTGAAACAATGATCCACAGCCGAGCACAACTACTACTAGCGGGCCCTCTGAAATCCGCTCTACATATGCTCATCTGTCGCTACCTGGCGCTAGTAATGAATCAGCCTGCCCGTATAAAACTAGTATACTAGGATAAAAACTTGCAAGCTGTGCCCTGTTTTGTGTGCCAGTCTTCTAGCTATTGTGGACCTCAGGTCAAAATAGTTCTGATTTTATGTTTTTTTTGGTTAAAAGAGAATGGGACATACAAAACTGGGCATAATAACTTCCTGCATATGTGCTGCCTGTTCTATTAACAGGTGTCACATTGCATTGCCATGCACATAAATCAAGTGGACCTAAAAAAGATCCTTTTTTGAATTGTCGAGGCTAAGTGTAAAAATTAATCATTGTTTGCTTACACTGTTTAACTTCTGCTTATTATGCTTTTTTTCTTGACTACTGCGTTAAATGATGTCCAAGCCTTTAATGTTTTGGTAATGTATGTTACACAGAATGAAGACAATGGGGATTATCTATGCATAGCTACAAATGATGCTGGAACAATGGAGCACTCTGTGACACTGATTCTGCAGAGTAAGTTGTTTTCTTTTTTTCACTATAGTTTACAATTCGTGTTTAGTTAGCACTTCTTCAGAAATTTTACTAAAAAAATCTTTAAAGAAAATTGATATGTCAGAAAAGTATATGGAGAGATAAATTAACAGATAGGCTAAAGGGGAACGACTGTATGGACTGATAATGAATATATTGAGCAATTGTCCAATTTTCTGAAACTTACAAATGTGTCAGTATTTAGAATGATCTTTCTATTGCAATTACATGATGGAGAGATCACTCACACATTGTAGAATCAGCACTGATTACATTGTAATAGCAGGCGTTTGGCTGCTATGCAATGTAACTTTGCAGGGAGCTGCACTTGTTGCATTGTAAACAGTGCCACATACCTGGCTTTTACAATGTAACACAACAGGGAGCTGGTCATCTTTTTGTAATTTAACAACAGGACATCTGTACCTCATTCGGAAATCAGATGCTGCCCAGAGATTTTTAAGAAGTTCATCCATCATTCACAAACAAAATTGTGGACAATTCTCCACCTCCCACTTTGTCACACTTAAACGCGTGGCTTTATATAATGTTTCCTCCTGCCTTCTCCCCACACCCGCTGCTGATTTTTTTCTATCCTGTAAAGTACTGATTCTCTTTCTACTTTCAATTTTTACCAATTCTGAAGCTAGCAGCTCCCTTTCCTTGCTACAGCAGATGCACAAGTATGGCAGTATGGTATTTCCTTCATCCTAGCAGTCATAAACAAGCTGTCTGCAAACTGTAATTAGTAAGATTTTGGAGGTGAGGAACAAACAGCATAGTCTGCAAAACAAATTAAAAGTGACAGCTTCCACCAGCCTAGTGGCCTCTGATAGATGAGACGAAGAGGATTCCATCCCTCTGATGTTCCTCTTTAAAGCAGAACAAAACCAGCGGCTGTTCTAAAATCTAAAAGATTTTAGGGGCAGACACTGGCTTTCAAAACCCCCCAGGGCGCCCGTAAAAACCCACCTTTTCCTGCTCCAGCAGCACATGCATGGATTCTCATCCAATCAGAGTTTGCTTTTTGGCTTTCTTGCTTTCTCTGATTGTTTACAATGGGGAACGCATGCTACTGCGTACACTGCATCTCTGGCAGTGTGCACATGCTCCCACCCCAGCCCCAGTGATTCAGAGCTCCCCACTGATTTCAATAACACGGCAAAGGGCTCTGACTGGATGAGAGCCTGTGCCTATGATATTTGAGTGGGAAAAGGTTTGTTTCAGTGGGCTTTCTGGGGGTTTCACACAGTGGGGCACCCAAATTTGGAATGTCCCAGGGGCATAGAATAAAACCCAGGAAAGTTAAACTCCCAGTTTTTGTTCCGCTTTAAAAATGTCTATATATTTTATTCGTATTTTCAATATACAAATGTTATTTTAAACTAATCAAGATCAAGTGTGTTCTTTTTTCAACAGCCCCTATTGCTACTGATATTGATTGTTGATTGATCTTGCATTGGACCATCTGCAAATGTTTGGCCATTTTAACCCGTCATATAATATGTAAAGCACTAGTTCTTTGTCTAGTAAGGATGCTTCTTAGCTCCTCTATGCCCAGTGGAAGGCCTGGGATTTAACTGGCCCATGTCCAAAACATAGCATTGCCCCAGTGTGGTTTGCAGCTGATCAACAAGTGCATGCCTTGGCTAAGGTGGTAGCATTGTAGGGAAAAATCATGGACAGGGATGAATGTGGATTCAAAGCCAAAAACTGCCCAGTGCCCCTCCATTGGAGCAATGAATTGGACTCAGCAACATAAAAATGATTTTCACTGTTGCCACACCCAGGAGATTTGGGATCGCTAATTGGCTGATCTCAAATGTGCCTGCTGACAGTTACCCCAGCTTCCCTCGAATCTGACGTGTGCTTCCACCACCAGTCTATCTGACTGGGTGGGTGCTGGAGCATGCTTCAGCTAAATGTGGCTGCAAGCTGCGAAAATGCCATAGGGGCCCCAGGAAAGTTGAGCTTTTGGGGTGATATGGGAGGTTTTAAATGCAGGGCATCCTAAATTTGGTTGCCCCAGGGGTAGGCTAATTGGCTGATCTCAAATGTGCCTGCTGACAGTTACCCCAGCTTTCCTCTAATCTGACGTGTGCTTCCACCACCAGTCTATTTGACTGGGTGGGTGCTGGAGCATGCTTCAGCTTAATGTGGCTGCAAGCTGCAAAAATACCATAGGGGCCCCAGGAAAGTTGAGCTTTTGGGGGTGATATGGGAGGTTTTAAATGCAGGGCATCCTAAATTTGGTTGCCCCAGGGGTAGGCACGCTGTAGGCAAGCCTACCCATGGTTGTGCCACAAGGGTTTTGAACTAATGTAAGGTTATAATACTAAAGGTTTAATGTTAAGGGGCAGATAATGGGGCAGGGGTGAGGGAGTTCATTACTAAAGGAATGGAGAGTGCAGAGCAGTCCAAAGCCTGTGGGTGATGCACTAAGCTTCAGCTCGTATCTTGGCTGGCTGGGGGGACTCTACAAGGTGTTGGAAGCAAAAGTGCACAAGAGAGTAAATGTCAGTACATACTTTGAGTGTTCCTCAGCAAAAGCTCACCTTACCCTCAAAACAGGCAGGCACACAAAGAATGTTTCTGCTTTGGGCGGTACGCTCATGTCTGTTATTCCTAATGATATTTCATAATGCATATGTGACAAATGGAATCTATGCAGATATAGATAAACATTTCTTAGCATATTCTTATTGCCCACTATCATCAATGATTTTTTTTCCAATGTGCTTTGTTTGTACTTATTTTTCCTAATTTTATCCACAGAACCTCCCATTATAAAGATCCCACCCTCTGACAGAACAGTGAATGCTGGTGCAACTGTGGTTTTTGACTGCAAAGCCGAAGGAGAGCCAGTGCCTACTATTGCTTGGTCTCGTCTGACTCATCCTATCTTCAGGGATCATCGTTTCACTGTCTTATCAAACGGCTCCTTGAAAATAGTTGCAGCTCGTAAAGAAGATACGTCCATGTATGAGTGCAGTGCTACAAATATCATGGGAACAGTTGTCAGCAAATTTTCATTCACCGTCCAAGGTGTTTTACATAGTTATTTTGAAATCTACCTATAACCAATAAATCTATGTCCTCATTTCTTCAAATAGTAAAAACTAAATGTACATACCCTATAGGTCACTCTTATCCCAAATCATTATAGCATGCTGCATATTCATTGTAAAAATTAGGTATTCATCCGTCATCAAATTAACCTGTGCATATCCAAAATAGCCACTTCAAATAAAAAAAAAACACATCCTTATCTTTGTATTTACAGCCAATTTGTTAATATGTCAGAATGTCAACCCATCACAGGATTGTACTTTTCATGTATTATTGTACACATGCCCTTACATATTATCATCTCATTTCCTGTATTATAGTTCATGGTAGGTTTTCGGAATGGTTACCATGGCAATCCTGTAGTGCCTCTTGTGGCCAAGGAGTCCAGAAACGAATGCGACTGTGTAACAATCCTGCTCCAGCAAATGGTGGACTGTACTGCGAGGGGGAGGAATTTGAGATCCGTGACTGCCAAAATAAACCTTGTCCAGGTATTGTACTTTCTGAAACTATACAGTAGCTATTAGCTCTTCCAAAGTAGCACAAAATGTTTTGGAGAAGATGTTTTATAGGAATTTCTGGACTTGTACGTTGGTTATGTGAAGTTGTCTTTTGCAGGTAAGTAAAAAAGTGAGGCATATGACCCCAAAGAACAAACCTTCCTTCAGAATGATTTCCCCTGCACTTGGACTTGTAGATAGAACATATTATAAGTGCTTTCTGATTGATATACGACTCTGGATCCCAGTACACTGTCTACATCCAAGTGATAACCCCCATTATTGTCGAGACTGATCCCCATAATTACCACATTTACAGAAAATAAGATTTACAGAAAATGAGATTCCCTTCTTTTTCCTTGTGATAACATTTACAAAACTCCCAATGTTGTCTAATAACAACTGCATAATGGTGTAATTGGCTAATGGTGTTATTTTCTTTTTACAAATTTTGATTGTTGAGCTAAAGAGTAGTAGTTGTTGGTCATGGGTCAGTTCAAAAAGAGTGAGAGGATCCCTTGTGGGTGGGGGGGGGGGGGGGAATGGAGTTTTAACCATAAGCAGTGGGCCATAGAGGTGGGGGTTGGTTGGACTCTTAATATGGTGGTTTTCAGTCATCTATGTTATGATATAACTATAAAATTGCAGAGCAAATCTAGTTGATTCTGACTTATTTTTAAAGACTTTTCTCCATGCCGTGTACCCCAACCCTATTTTTGAGAGCCACCAACATAGATGGCTCTATAGGTACGTGTATGTCTGAGCACTGATTACCTGTGTAACTGTGTGAAGATCTGGAAACCATGGCCTATTGGTGGCTCTCGGGAAATGGGTTGGGGAACACAACTCTAGATAGAACTATTTAGATAAGTGACGGCAAAAACATAATAATATCAGTTGCTTGTGACTGACTACAACAAATATTTGTTAATATATCCTAATAAACAAATATATTCTAGGCAAATTATTCTCGATCACCTAAGAGACCCAATATCGTCACTTATTTCAGTGGGTTAATTGATACTTTCCATTATGTTTACTAAACAGCGGATGGTGTTTGGTCAGACTGGAGCTCATGGGAAGAGTGCTCTAAAACATGTGGAGGAGGTAAAAAGACAAGAACTAGAACCTGTAATATTCCCTCAATGGAAGGAGAGGTGAAGACTTGTGATGGTAAAGCTATTGACACTACAGTTTGCAATATCAAACCCTGCCCAGGTATGATTTTGGAAAAATCTGTTTTTACTTATCCAAGGCTTCCTTAATCCTGAACCAGTTTAATCTTTCTTAAAGGTTTTGCCAATCTTGTTTATGTTTTTAACATCCATGTTGTAGCCGTTTAGATAACTGTGAGGTAATACGTGTCATGTGATCATGCTAACAACACAGCATATAGGATCACCCAACATGCTTTCCTAACCCTGGTCCATCAGTAAGCCTAATGGTCTCAAATTCTAGCCACGGATGCACTTGTTTCAGTTATGGAGAAAATACAGATCAACTTTTTAAAACCTTTTAACCCTTTTAGTGCCAGCTATGTGAGTCTTGCATAGTTGCCTCTCTAACTGTTAAGTGCCAGCTGTGTGAGACTCAAGTAACTGACATTAAACAGCTATAAAATAAATTAAATAAATTCCAGGTCTTCTCTTCACCTGGGTGGCATCTGATTCCCCCCCCCCCCCCCCCCCGGGGCTCTTCTGGCTTCAGGAGAGGGCCAGGAATAAGCCCCCTTGCTTCTGCCACTGCTTTAAAAATACAAAGAAAAAATTAAATTTACTTACCTGTACCCACAATCCCTCCTGCTGGGTCTCCTTTGCTCCTGGGGAGCCTCCAATCCCCCCCCCCTCCCCGTGGCTCCTTGGTCTTCAGGAGAGGGCCCGGACTAGAAACCCCCCACCACTTTCGACAGCACTGGCTGCTGCCTCCAGTCCTGCCTTCTTGTGGGAGGAGCAGGATGGCGTCATCCCACTCCTTGTAGCTTCCAGCCGGCATCTTGTTCAGAGCGGGTGAGAGGTCTGGGAATCTCTGATCCCCCGCACCGATCACCACCGGCATATGACATTAGTCATCAGATCGCCGGGGGAACACATGATCGAAGGTGAGTAAAGAAAAAAAAAAAAATTACATTTCACTCTGCGGTGTGGTTTTTTTTACAGTTAATCCTTTGTGACCTGGTAAAGGATTCATGTGACCCCTATACCAGTTCACAAGGCTTGGGGTCTGGCAAGTCACCTGCAGATAGCGGGTAAAAAATAAATAGAAAATAAAAATAAATGTATTTAAATACAAAATAAATGTTTTATTTAAAATAAATAAAAAATGTATTTGCTCCTGCAAAAATCACAGTTAAAAATGGTGAAAAATTACCTGTCAACAGAGGGTGACAAAATCTCAAATAGGCTGGCAGTTAAAAGGGTTAAATGTAGCTATGTATGTTGAGTATTGTTCGGGACCTTGCGCTTTCAACATTAGCTTGTTTTTTCTAGTTTTCATATTGAGATTTTTGGAAAATGATTTTATTCTGCTCTTTTATACATTTTGATGAACCCACTACAACAATCTGGGTATAGCTAGGAACATTAACATGTGTACTTTCAGGGAATATATGGTTTGTGGGGTGGGAGTTTTCAAATGTAAAGTGTTGTTTTGGTTCAAAAAGTATACTTACCTTCACATGCACACTTAACATTGGGGTTTGGCAACTTTTCCCTTGACAGTACCTCTGCATGTTGGGTATTGTTATGTTCGGGGGACCTTGTTATTCTTTCTTAGTGTAACCGTGTGCAACCAAAGAATTAATCGAGAGATAACTTCCAAAAAACTGTGTCCACGTCAACAAGCCTGGTACACCTAGAAAGCTTGAAGTGTCTACTTCCAGAGAATATATAGTTTGTGGGGGTATTTCAAATGTAATGGGAGGGGGGAATGCCACACTGCCTACGGGAATGGGAGGGAATTTGTCCTATCCCTGACAATCACAATTTTCTCTGATGTTAACATTAAATCAGAAAAAACTCAGGATGTAAGTTAAAAATGCTATTCCTATTATTAGCAAGTAAACAGAATCTTTATGTTTTGCCTTTGTCTTGTAGAATAATTCTTGCATATTTGCATATGAAAAGAGTTATTGTATGTCCACCACTGATCAGCATCTGTTCCTGCAATGCTATAGCATCATCTGATAAATACACCCATTCATCATCTGAGAAGCTCGTGGGCGGGTCTGAGAGTCTCACAGGCTAATTAGAACATGTAAAATATGGGGCTGATGTTTGGTCCCAGTCCATCCATGGCTGCCAGTATATATATCCTTTTAAAGTGGACCAAAACGCATGATTTTGACTATCCTGGATTTTGGTCCCTGCTCCCGGGGATGCCCCGCTGTGTGAAACCTCACAGGTCACTGAAACAGACTCAACTATTCCCGGTCCTACGGCGCATGCGCGACTGCTCGTACAATCAGCGCGCTCAGATCTGCTCATGTCAGCGTGTCTAAGCCTGCATCTAAGGCGAACGGCTCCGAGCGCACTGATGCCCGCATACCCTGCTACTCTCTAACAGTGAGTGTGCCCGCACCGGCCATTCACAAATGTATGCGCCCTACTAGAGGGATAGCAGGGATGCGCCCGCGGCTCACGCATGTGCTGTTGGACCAGAAAAGAAGGTAAGTGTATGGGCAACCTGGGGGGTTTCACACAGCGGGGCATCCCAGTTTTGAATGCCCTGGGGGGAGGGAATCGATAATTCCTGGGCTGATCGCCATGAGTTTTCGTCCACTTTAAGTCTTTTTTAATAAATAGCCTATATGTTTTAACAAATGGCTATTTTTAATCACACAGAGCTTTGTGTCCAGCTTCATTCCAAATTGCGCACTCAATAGGGAACTGTTAAAAGATATATATATATATACTATGAACATACCATATTAACTCTGATGTCTGTGTTTTTTCCAGTTGATGGAAAATGGAGTTCTTGGCAAGCCTGGAATCCATGCAGTAAGACTTGTGGAAAGGGAACTCAAACACGTATAAGGCTCTGTAATAACCCACCCCCATCTTCTGATGGCACAATTTGTGAAGGGCAGGAAAAGCAGACACAAATATGTTATGAACAACATTGTCCAGGTAAACTAATTCTTATTTGATAGTACTCAAAACTGAACAAATTATAATTACAGCACATGGAAATTCGGGGTTGAGAAGTTTGGCTGAACTTGCCGCTAAAGTTTGGTTTGGGCCTCCTGCGCTCAAGTCAATGTGCGCCAAAAAATGGCTGTAAAATGGGTGTAGCAAGGCTTATTAGTCCATGCCCAGGAACCTGCAAAGCAAACAGAAAAACATTGTTAGTATTATTATTATTATATATTTTTTCTTTTTTTTCTATCCCCCCCCCCTTTTTTTTGTCTTCAACCCACTCCATTTCTGCTGAACCCTCCACCTCACCCCCCTTCAAATCAGCAAAACCGCCTCAGCCCCAAGTCATGGAGCAGTCACTAATGCTCTATAATGACACTCCTAACCGGGATGCCGTGGACCATCCACCTGCCCCTGCCCCAGTTGCAGACATAGGGGTTTCCAGAAGTCCAACAGCTTGTGTTGGAGGATGAGGACACAGTCATTGGACCATCGCAGAACATCTACAATGAGGATGAAACCCAAGTGCCGAGTGATGCGGCTTTCTGTAATGTAGAGGCTGATGAGGAAGGTAGTGGGTAGGAGTGGGTGAAAGGTGATCTGAATGGTGGTAAATGCAGTCCAAGTCTCAATGGGGACTGAAGGCAATCAGATTTCAGTGGAAGCAGTGGTGGCCCCGCAGCCCCAGAAGAGGTAGAAGGGTGCAAACCTTCAGCTGTCAACCCCTTGCTACTACTGCCCACTCCACCCAGGGACTGACCACTGAAAAAGCTGGATCAAAGTATCTCACCAGCATGGCATTTTTTCAAACTGTGCATAGACGACATGTCTCAGGTCATTTGCACGCTGTGCAACCAGTCACTGAAGAGGGTTAATTTTAAATAATGTTGCCGGTCACATGACCCGCATGGCCAATCGCAGTCATGCCTACCATGTGCATGGCTGTGGTTTTAGTTGTAAAAAGCTGCTTTATTGGCTGCTCCATAGCCAATCAACCAGCTTCTCAGTTTCCCGGTTGTCTGAGTGGGGGCCCAAGCTCGCAAAGTTCGGTATGACCCTAACTTTGTAGCTCGGGTTCGCTTTCCCCTAATAATAATCCCTAACCCTCCAAACCCACTAATTGGAAAAATGTTTTACATGTAATCCAAAACTTTTATAATGAGTAGGGTTTTTGCTCAAATTTGGATTATGGTTTAATGTAATCACAATTCTAATCTTCTAAGTGAAGCCAAGCACCCACAAGTGCAAAAGCAGATGGCAAAGCAGGGGGGAGGGGGTCCTTCAGACTTGAAATGCAGTGACAGAGGTCATAAACAGCAAAGCAAGGATTACCAGAGGAAATGACAGTGATGTGGTCAGGCAAGGGTTTGCAACAGGCTTGGGAGAACAAACATGGTTAGACAAGGCAGGGTTAATTTAGAAAATGGCTAGGCATACCTTTAAACTAATATATTTAACCAGAAAATTATATATGAGTGGGTGCAGATTTATTAACAACTTCATAACCAGCAAAAATAGTTCATGAAAAAACTAGTAGGAACAATTCAATGACAATTAGTTTAGGTCTCCGTGAAAGACAATGAATAATATTGGCTGTATTTGTCAGCAATGATATAGCCTCACTATTTCAACATAGTGGGTAATAACAGAGTGATAGGATGAGTGCCAGGATGTTTAAATAAATATTGAAGTTTAGGTCCACATTATTGTTTCATAATGCACAAAATACAAGATAACTGGAAGAAAACAAGATCAGTTCTCTGGAATGCTTTACCCCCAACAATTAGATTGATTCAAAACATCAATATCTTTAAATATACTTATTTGTACCTGGATGGCTGGACCATGACACAAAGCACTTATTACCCTTTGTCTCTTTCCCACTCTCCTCTTAGATTGTAAGCTTGCGAGCAAGGCCCTCATTCCTTTTTTTTTCAATGGGTACCCTTCTTTCTTTTTTGCTATATAATTTTTTATTCTGTTTGTGCATAAACCCTCTGATTGTAAAGCACTGCAGAATATGTTTGTGCTATATAAATAAATATTATTATTATTATTATATTATTACATGAACCCAGACCTACACAGTATGTGCTAGCAATGTGAATCAAATGGGACGAGGGAGCATGACAATATATCACTCAGTGAACATAGTAGATACAAAAAGTTTAGACAGTTATGTATACCATATGCAACATGTTTAAGTAAGCTAAAAGTGTTTACCCAAACAGTTTTAAATGATCACTTTGAGCTGCAACATTTGGAGGAAGCACTTCCTTTCTCAAGCAAATGATAAAGAAAATGACACATCATTTGGTTTTAAACATCCAGAATGACTGGCCGAAAGCGGGACATAATGCGGTCTGACGCTAGTTAGTGAGAACTATTCGAAGAAGTTTGAAATCGCTCGCTATGGAACCCTGTGTGTGAATGCCCCCTGTTCAGCATATCCTCACCTTGATCTTGAACATGAGTGGGCTGCCAACACTATCCCCTGCACCCCATTTATCCTCTGCATATCTCCAGAGATATCAAGGTTTCAAGGATCATTAGTTGCTGCACATTAATATGCTCATGTGTATGCAATGTGCAACGTGTATCCTGTGGCGGAGGACTTCGACAGAGGCCCCATGAATGTTCAAGTCCAGCACCACAAGATGGGGGCAACGGGATCAAGGTAAGTTATCAGACGACCCAGGGCTTTTACACACTGGGGCATCCCAAATCAGGACCCGGGGAGTTGCAAATCACATATTTTAGTCTGCTATAAAGCATAAGGCATCTAGCCTAGAACAGTTATGTAATTCCTACATTGAGGTAGTTATATTTGAATTAAATCTTTTTTTGATTAATTGTAAATCGTGCTGTTAACAGCTGAACACTTCTTTTAAAGTTGATGGATTTCTTCATTTTTCTATAGTGGATGGGAACTGGTCAGCATGGGGTAGTTGGACAGCGTGCAGTGTATCCTGTGGTGGAGGACTTCGACAAAGGACCCGTGAATGCTCAAGTCCAGCACCACAATACGGGGGTCACAAGTGTGAAGGCAATGACTATGATAAGGAGTCTTGCAATAGAGACTTATGCCCTGGTAAGCATAACCCAAGCTATTATTATAATACTGATAGAGTAACTTCTAGAATAGGTAAAAGGGTAAGAGTAATGGTAAGAATGGGAAAAGGGTATAATGCATAAACAAGTTGTGTTGGGAGGATGGTGTAAAATGTATAATAGGAAACCCCTGGTAGGCCCCTATTCCCAGGGTGGGTCTTCATTACCAAAACCTGAACTATGTATAGCCTATTTGTGGCATCTCAAGGATCTTCATCACCAAAACCTAAATGTATGGCCTATGTGTGGCATCCCAAGTGCACACACAGAGACAACACAGTTTGGCATAATGTTTCTTTGCATAGGCCCTTAATGTAAGCCGGTAATACTTGCATCTTGTGGGGTGGGCTCCCAGAGTCAGTTCTACTGGTGGGCCCCAGGCATACCAGCCTAACACTGGAGGTCAGTGGTCATGTGCACTATGGCCCTTTATGAAATACCTAAAGACACTGCTTGCGGACAAGCTATTACTATTCATATACTGTATGTGATAGGCAGGGGGATTGCATCTTCATCCTCCAAACATTCCCATTTTCGGTTTAGAAATGTGTAGCGGGTAAAATTGCTGTGCATGATATATAATAAGCAGTAATTATTGCCATATTTAGAGGTGTCCATTGTCTGCCTTGGGGCTGATTCAGAGCCAGGTAAAAATTTACATCTGATAGACAATGAAAGTAAATGGTAGTTTTTTCCTAAAAAAGAAGTGAGTTTTCCCACCAGGCTCTGAATCGACTCCTATACATCAGAAACCCCCTCAAATAAGATTTTAAACCTGCATCATTCAGCATATACAAAACCTCTGTCAGGAAGTTTATGAACCCTTTAGATGCTTCACAGGAGTTAACACTTTGCAGGAAGCTACATGACACAATAATACCGTAATATGTAAGTTACACTTTAGAAACACGTTTCAGTGGCTTTTCCTTGTTAACTATAAAGTGGATTTTTTTAGTATTTCACATACATGTGCAAAATATTACCCCCCATTCATGCTAATGTGTATGCCAACAGAGCCATGAAGATTAAACAGATGGTCCACAGCCCTCTTGTACTGAAGCTCCCACACCCTGTGGGGGTAGTGTTGACACCGATTACAATGTGAGCCATTTCCCAGGCATCCCTCACTTTATGGAAAGATTCCTGGGCCACATAGGGGAAGTACCACTGTGCGCTATTTGTCCAAGAAGGATGGACATGTGTGGTTTAGATATTCAGGGTTTACTTATACACCCCTCATCACAAAAATTCTGACCAAGCTTTTGTTTTATTGGTTTCAGAACATACTATTTTAGTGGAGAACTGCTCATCTCAGCCAGAATGTAGAAAACGGTAGCGTTAGCGATTCTGATATCCTCCCAAAGTATTAAATGAAGAGTAAAAGCATCCACACACCTACTGCATAATTGCAATAGCATGTTGTTCAAAGTGAGACAGGCAGTTAGATTGGAGTAGTCCCCCACCCCCTTTAAAAGCAGAATAGTATATTCTGATCACCCTTGTTTTCCTTCCAGTTAAGAACAAAAAATAAGTTGGCTGTATTTTTTAATGCAGGTTGTATAAGTAACCCCTCTTTTATCTAGTATCTATACTGTTTTTTTAGCATTAGACTATTTTTGCAAGATAGAGCTTCCTTATTACAATAAATATGTCCAAAACACTTGAGACACTATAGTGCCAAGTTGCCAAGCGTCCCCTGTTTAGACACCTTTGCCCAATTTTTTCCACCAGCTTTCCTTATAATTCGGTCCAAGCCAAATCACAGAGCTTGTAGCATCCTAGTACACAGTTATTGCACCCCGCTGGAACTTAGAACAATGAATGACACCCTTGCACGCTATTTAAAGTGGACCAACACCCGATGCTGATCAGCCCAGGAATCTATAAGATTCCCGGGATGATCAGCATCGGGCCTGCGGGGCACCCCGAAATCCCTACCTGCTCCTCGATCCAGCGGCGCATGTGCAAGCCGCCGCCACTGCTCGCGCATCCCTCTAGCAGGGCGCGCACCCGCGCCGGCCGTTTGTGAATGGCCGGCACGGGCGCACTCCCTGTAAGAGTGACGCGCGGGAGGCGGCGGCGGGCGCGCTCGCTTGTCTGGCGACGGACCTCGCTTGTCCGTCGGCAGGGATTGGCTGCAGCGGTCACATGGGAGCGGGGACAGGTGAGTTTTTGGGGCTTTCTGGGGGTTTCACACAGCGGGGCACCCCGGATCGGGGTGCCCCACCGAAGTGGACCAAAACCCAGGATAGCCAAAATCCTGGGTGTTGGTCCACTTTAACAACCAGGGTTAAAAAAAAAACCCATATGCTGGATGGTGGGAGGAGGGGTTACTTATACACCCAGCATTAAGAAATATCCAGGCAGGCTTGTTTTTTTTATTTGAATGGAAGGAAGAGTACATAGATTAAACCGGTCACCCCTGGATTTTATTCCTACCAGGAGAAGAAACCACAAGCCATGAGTTTTATTCAGCTTGGGTGTATAGGGGACTCCTCCTCTCATAAGCCGACATGTTTATATGGATCTTGAATATTACACAATTTAGCGATAATGCTCCTTTAATAAGTTTCCTATTTTATTAAGTGTCCTATATAATTAAACAGTCTATAAGTCTATAACCTGCCTTCACTAACTTTTCACCAAAATAGTTTGCATACGTTTATGATTATTTATCTGTATCCTTTGTTGTTTTTCACCTTAAAATGGTTACATGTTAGGGGTTGAAATGCATATTTCTCTAAAATTTTTATTTTGCAGTCAATGGAAACTGGGGATCGTGGAGCTCATGGAGTAGCTGCAGTCGTACATGCAATGGAGGTCAAAGACGCAGATATCGTGTCTGTGACAGCCCTGCTCCTTTAAATAATGGCAGGGGCTGTGTTGGCATGGACTCAGAGATGCAGAAATGTAGCACAGAAATGTGTAACAGTAAGTATTTTTATGTCACAGTCAACTCTATAAAGGTCCAAGGGCTAATGAGTACAGTTTAAATTATTTACCTCCAGCAGACACAAGGTATGGAGACAAAATATGCAGAATATGCACAATAAATGTACACATCTAAGAATCCAAATCACACATGTAGAAAAAGGGTAATAATAAATGTCTGTTGTTGTCTGTATCCACATCGACAATAGTTTGTCTTGCTTCCTGTTCCTACACTGATATCAGTGCCTACATAATCATAATGACCTGTAAAAACTAGGTTAAAACATCGCTGATTCCAGTGGGGGACATGTTCCACATTTTCATTTTTGTGAAACACATACCTTTACCCCCCCCCCCCCGGCCAGTACCTGGGGAAATGCAGCCAACTGCAGTGGATAGGTTGAATAAAACTGCATTTTCTTTGACGTGCCAACCCGTCAAATTTGAGATTGCTGATTTGAATTCTGGAAAATTTGATGGGTGACGTTACAAGCTTGCTAGATGCATCTCCAGACTCCCTCAAGTCTTAGGCGCACTCCTGCACCCCAGCCCACCACCATTACTGGGTGCGGGAGCGCACTTCTGGCCAGCGATGCTGGGGATGTGACGTGGGAGCCCTGGTAAAGGTACGTTTTGCAGCCAATTCCAGGGATTTTCCACAGTGGGGCAGGCAAGGGGAGAGCCCTGGAGTCTTTTTTATTGATATTAACAATGTTTAAAATGTAATGTCTCTGGGAGACTGGACTTCGTGGTAGAGTGGGAGAGGGAGACTGGGCAGCAATTTGAAGAGGAGGATTGGGAGAAGGCATTTTTCCCACCCACAAAATGGCAATACCTTGCAAGGCACAGGAAAATAATTTAAAACTGCTATTTAGATGGTACAGAAGTCCAGTAAGGCTTCGGCAGATGTTTCCCTCAGCCTCAGATGTGTGTTGGAGATGTAATTCAGATAGGGGGACACGTATGGTGGTATGGTTTGGACCTTTTTGTCCAGTTCATACCAAACATGCTCAATGTGGTTTAAGGAGGCCAGGAATTTCACTCTCCCGGGTCTTATTTCTCTCAGGTTGGGATTTCCCATTGTATGTAGCCCCATGGATTGCCAAGGAAACTCACAGTTTCCACTGCACAGGCCTAGTGTGGGTAAGCGCCCCAGCCATGGCTCTGAGATGCGGCGAGGGTTCCAGGATCAGGTGAAGGGATCAGGCAAACCAGTGGGCTTCACATAGCAGAGAATCCTAATTGGAAATGCCCCAGTGATTGTGACTCGGTTGCTCAGACTTTGATGGAGTCCTTTAGACTCCAGGGCCTCTGATATTCCTCTTTAAGTCGTGAAACTTTGCAGGCCATTCCTTTCTTTGAAGCCAACCGATTTTTTTCTGGACTTCTTAGATTAGAGATTAGATTACAGTTTTAAAGAAATAGAAAAGTATGTTTTGTAATATTGTCTTGATGTAAAATAAATCCTTCAACACATAGGAATACACTAGTTTGCAAAGCACATCAAATTCTATGGTAGCCCCTTTTTCTCCAGTGTATCAGTCCCCCTGTGCAAGTTGATGCCCTTCAAATTATGTTCAAAGGTAAATTCACCCTGAATATTGGCAGAACGGTCCAGACAGACCTAAAAACCAGCCATTTTTATGTCTTTTTTTATTGTCCCCTCTGCCCTTTTTATCAGTTAATAACCATCTGCTATAATGCACCATAACACAGTGATAGGGTTCCTTAAAATACCTCATTTTGTTTACAGTAAAATGAGTTGTGAGTTTTACAAATATAAGTGCATGTTGCTTTCTTTTTACACACAGTATTGTTTAAATAGATTTTTTGTGTATTTTTTTTAAGTTGGTGGTAACTGGGGACCATGGGAAGCATGGAGTGAATGCTCTCTGTCTTGTGGAGGTGGACAGCAGATTCGAACCCGTAGCTGTGAACACTCTATTAGTGGTATGTCATGCACAGGAGAGTCCACACAACTGTTGAAATGCAATGTTCAAGCCTGTCAGGGTGAGTATATATAACTGCTTCAATAACCTACTCTACCTCATAAATTACTCTATAATTACTTATTATAGCTTTGAATTTGCAGTTTGCCTGTACACCATCGGTATAGTTTTACAGCGCACCCATTGCATGCAGAAACCAGGGGCAAATGGGTTGGATCTTGGCTTTAGATGAGTTCAGCATTGTGATGTAGACATGCTAGAGAGTAGTGGTGCTGGAATGAGTCTCTGGTTCAGTTGCAGCTCAGCTGGATTCAAGAGGGCTCTAATCTGTACACCATTGTGTTTTCTGTTATTTGAAAGCCAGCCAACTGCCCCCAGAGTGAACAAAGAGTGAACAAAGATTCCTCCTTTGGTAAAACATTTATATAATGGACTTAGTAATGTTTCGTACTGTGTTAGCCACTGAGAATGGTAAAAAGGTCAAGAAATAAGGCGATATCTTTTATAGGCTGAATATATCTCCTCACTAGTTTTCCTCATCAGACATGATTTTGATGATGAAATGATAACATCATGTCTGATGAAGACAACCAGGTACTTTTTTTTAACTTTACTCAGATAGTCTGCAAAGGGTTTCGTCTTATTTATTCCCTTTTCTATAATGGCTCATTTAAAGCAGAAGAAACCCCGAGATTTTGACTATGCCGGGTCTCACTCAATCAGAACCATTTGCCATGCATATTTAATGCTCAGCAAAAGGCTCTCTTTTTCACAAGTGTCTGCATCCCTAGCAGTGGGTGCACTTCCACCTCTCAGAATGGCTGGGGTGGAAGCACGCGCACAGGATGCTGGGGATGCGTCGCATGGTGTTTACATCAACGGAGGAGCCAGGAAGAAGGTGAGCTTTGCATTACACTAAGGGGTTTCACACAGCAGGGCATCCTGATTTCGGATAACCCAGGTGAAGGCCAGCAGCCAGGCCTTACAATCTTTCAGAGGCCAGGACTGTCCCCATACCATTTTAAGCTGAACCAAAAGTCAAAATAGGCACAAAATAGGAGTCCTAGAGGCAATTCTTATTGGGATGCCACACAGTCCTTACATAACCTCTGCCCAAGCTACACACTCACCTAGCTGCCACTTGCTTCTGTAGACAAATTTGCCTGGAAGTACCGTATTTGCATTTACATCCCTGTTGTGGCTTGAGCAGGGTGTTGTGTAGCCTATGATGCCCCCTAAGAATCAATTGGGGACTATTTTTGTTGTGTTTCCCACTTTTTATAAGAAAGAGTTAATGTGAAATTTAAAAATGTATAATACCAATCAAGTTCAGCTGTGGCTGCATGATTTTTCTGCTGGGGAGAAATCATTGCTCTATTGCGAAATGGGTCCATAGTTCTATGGCCCTAAAAAACATCAGCAATGTAAATATTGCAAAGAAGTGTCACACATCGGTGCGCTAGTGGATCACCAAAGATGTTATGCTCTGGATATAACGTTCTCAGTACAGGGGTCCTGATTAGCAATTTGGCCTTTTTTTAGATGTCTTACATTTCTTTTGTGTGTGCTCATAGGAATTAAGTCTGTAAGAGGTACATTAGTGGGAACCATAAATGATGTTGCTTTCGGCATTTCACGACTAAATGGTACAATTTACAACCTTGACTCAAACAGCAGTACACTAGAAGCATCATACAACAATATTCCAAAAAGTCTAGGTAAGTTTTCACCTGCAATAAAAGTAATAAAACAAAAATGTTGATAGATTTAAATGATTTTGTATACAAAAGTAAACCCAAGTTCCAGGTTTCCTTTTATTTGATCGTAACAGACTGTTGTATTTTTAGGCTCTTCTATGAGAATTCTGACATCTTTACTAAATCCTATATATTGGACAGAAGCAAAAGAAATAGGAGGAGCAGCAAATGGATTTACTTTAAACAACGGTGTATTTCTAACTGAGTCTCAAGTTGAGTTTGCAACAGGTCTGTGGAAAAGGTTAAAAAAAACTTTAAATAGAATAAAAAAATATAGTTTATGTCATGAAAAGAACTCCTGGAAATAAACTACAGAGATCTTTAAGGCTGCTTCATCCCTCAATCTCATGAAATGCACATCTGCTTTTAGTGCCCTAAAAAGTTTAACATAAGCACTCACCTCCTCCACAATCCTGTGGCCAAATAGACTACCGGCAACTAATAGGATTTGACAGGTGAGCTCGCACAGCACCAACCATGCAAATCCCCCTGGCAAACCCTATTGGCTATTGTCAGTCACACTGGGAACTGGATGTGGCTGGTAAGCCTCTAGGAATCAGAAATAGTGAGTGTAATGAGTCATCCCCAAAAAAGGAGAAAGGAGACACAAAAGGATCTGGTTTCAAAAATGGCGCTTCAGTAACAAGGTTGAGACTGGATACTGGAGAGACAGTCCACTCTGCTACAGTGCCATAAAGATGACATTAAACTAAAAAAAAAACAAAAATCATACAAAAAATGTAATGTAAATTTGCCTTAACACACAATAAATCCCAATGTATAAATCAGTGCTACGAAAACCTAAAAAGGCCAAGCTGAGCAACTGAAATATGGATGCAGTTGGTTGCTAACACAGAAGTATAACTATTGAATAGAATCACTGTTATAATGGGATGATGTCCTGCCCTTGTCCTAGCAATACTTCCAAAAGTTTATATTTGTCACTCCCACAATGCAGTATGATATACGACCACTGGGTAAGGGCTATAAATAGTATTATAGAGACTATCCAGGCAAATTAAATAAAAAAAAAAAAATCTCCCCAGCAGCTGATCAAGGCCTAGACTGGTAGTGTTAAAGTGGTTCTTGTCTGCGTGAACCAGTAACATTGATTGCAGCATGCCCACTACATTCATTGAAATACAGTGATTACAGTGTGTGTGCAGGCACTGTGCTAGTGAAAGGAGGACAGACTTCATAGTGCGGTTTTAAACTATTGAACTAGGACTGATCAGCTACAGAGGAGAAAAGACAAGTAAGGTTATTTTAGTTGCCTGAACAGACTGTGCAATACTGCACAATACAATAGGCACAGGCAACACTCTGGGGCAGTGCATAAGCTACATAGTAAGATTTTAGCATAGGTGCTCAACCCTCCTGCTCAGGGGCCACCAACAGGCCAGGATTTGCATCTCTCCAAACTGATACACAGGTGATGTAAATAGTAGAGATGAGCGAACTTTTGAAAAATTCGATTCGACTGATTCGCCGAATTTTCCGACAAAAATCGTTTCGACCCGAATAAATTCGCGACGAATCGCTATTAAAAACGGCTATTTCTGAGCCTCCTAGAGCCTCAATAGGGTTGTAAACCATTCTGCCTTGCTGTAACACGCACAGGACGCGTGCTGGGTTAGTTAAATAATACTTTGAATAAATATCACATGCAGATCAGAGGCATCGCTAATAGAATCGCAGAGCGGCACAATTGAATTCAAGAGAGTTGAAGTGGCATCACTATGAGGGGCAGGAGCCCAAACATTGCTTTAAAGAGACACTGGAGTTGGCAGCAGCAGGGGCCCAAAAATTGGATGAATCACACCCTGGAGTTGGCAGCAGCAGCAGGAGCCCAAACATTACTTTAAAGAGACCCTGGGGTTGGCTTCAGGAGCCCAAAAATTGGATGAATCACACCCTGGAGTTGGCAGGAGTTGACAGCAGCAGGAGCCCAAATATTACTTTAAAGAGACCCTGGGGTTGGCTTCAGGAGCCCAAAAATTGGATGAATCACACCCTGGAGTTGGCAGCAGCAGGAGCCCAAGCATTACTTCAAAGAGACCCTGGGGTTGGCTTCAGGAGCCCAAAAATTGGATGAATCACACCCTGGAGTTGGCAGCAGCAGCAGCAGGAGCCCAAACATTACTTCAAAGAGACCCTGGGGTTGGCTTCAGGAGCCCAAAAATTGGATGAATCACACCCTGGAGTTGGCAGCAGCAGCAGGAGCCCAAATATACACTGGAGTTGGCTTCAGGAGCCCAAAAATTGGATGAATCACACCCTGGAGTTGGCAGCAGCAGGAGCCCAAATATTACTTTAAAGAGACCCTGGGGTTGGCTTCAGGAGCCCAAAAATTGGATGAATCACACCCTGGAGTTGGCAGCAGCAGCAGCAGGAGCCCAAACATTACTTTAAAGAGACACTGGGGTTGGCTTCAGGAGCCCAAAAATTGGATGAATCACACCCTGGAGTTGACAGCAGCAGCAGCAGGAGCCAAAATATACACTGGAGTTGGCTTCAGGAGCCCAAAAATTGGATGAATCACACCCTGGAGTTGGCAGCAGCAGCAGCAGGAGCCCAAACATTACTTTAAAGAGACACTGGGGTTGGCTTCAGGAGCCCAAAAATTGGATGAATCACACCCTGGAGTTGGCAGCAGCAGGAGCCCAAATATTACTTTAAAGAGACCCTAGGGTTGGCTTCAGGAGCCCAAAAATTGGATGAATCACACCCTGGAGTTGGCAGAAGTTGGCAGTAGCAGCAGCAGGAGCCCAAATATTACTTTAAAGAGACCCTGGGGTTGGCTTCAGGAGCCCAAAAATTGGATGAATCACACCCTGGAGTTGGCAGCAGCAGCAGCAGCAGGAGCCCAAACATTACTTCAAAGAGACCCTGGGGTTGGCTTCAGGAGCCCAAAAATTGGATGAATCACACCCTGGAGTTGGCAGCAGCAGCAGCAGGAGCCCAAATATTACTTTAAAGAGACCCTGGGGTTGGCTTCAGGAGCCCAAAAATTGGATGACTCACACCCTGGAGTTGGCAGCAGCCGCAGCAGGAGCCCAAATATACACTGGAGTTGGCTTCAGGAGCCCAAAAATTGGATGAATCACACCCTGGAGTTGGCAGCAGCAGCAGCAGGAGCCCAAACATTACTTTAAGGAGACACTGGGGTTGGCTTCAGGAGCCCAAAAATTGGATGAATCATACCCTGGAGTTGCCAGCAGCAGGAGCCCAAATATTACTTTAAAGAGACACTGGGGTTGGCTTCAGGAGCCCAAAAATTGGATGAATCACACCCTGGAGTTGGCAGAAGTTGGCAATAGCAGCAGCAGGAGCCCAAATATTACTTTAAAGAGACCCTGGGGTTGGCTTCAGGAGCCCAAAAATTGGATGAATCACACCCTGGAGTTGGCAGGAGTTGACAGCAGCAGCAGCAGGAGCCCAAATATTACTTTAAAGAGACCCTGGGGTTGGCTTCAGGAGCCCAAAAATTGGATGAATCACACCCTGGAGTTGGCAGAAGTTGGCAGTAGCAGCAGCAGGAGCCCAAATATTACTTTAAAGAGACTCTGGGGTTGGCTTCAGGAGCCCAAAAATTGGATGAATCACACCCTGGAGTTGGCAGCAGCAGCAGCAGGAGCCCAAATATACACTGGAGTTGGCTTCAGGAGCCCAAAAATTGGATGAATCACACCCTGGAGTTGGCAGTAGCAGCAGCAGGAGCCCAAACATTACTTTAAAGAGACACTGGGGTTGGCTTCAGGAGCCCAAAAATTGGATGAATCACAACCTGGAGTTGGCAGCAGCAGGAGCCCAAATATTACTTTAAAGAGACACTGGGGTTGGCTTCAGGAGCCCAAAAATTGGATGAATCACACCCTGGAGTTGGCAGAAGTTGGCAGTAGCAGCAGCAGGAGCCCAAATATTACTTTAAAGAGACCCTGGGGTTGGCTTCAGGAGCCCAAAAATTGGATGAATCATACCCTGGAGTTGGCAGCAGCAGCAGCAGGAGCCCAAATATTACTTTAAAGAGACCCTGGGGTTGGCTTCAGGAGCCCAAAAATTGGATGAATCACACCCTGGAGTTGGCAGGAGTTGACAGCAGCAGCAGCAGGAGCCCAAATATTACTTTAAAGAGACCCTGGGGTTGGCTTCAGGAGCCCAAAAATTGGATGAATCACAACCTGGAGTTGGCAGGAGTTGGCAGCAGCAGCAACAGGAGCCCAAACATTACTTTAAAGAGACACTGGGGTTGGCTTCAGGAGCCCAAAAATTGGATGAATCACACCCTGGAGTTGGCAGCAGCAGCAGCAGGAGCCCAAATATTACTTTAAAGAGACCCTGGGGTTGGCTTCAGGAGCCCAAAAATTGGATGAATCACACCTTGGAGTTGGCAGGAGTTGGCAGCAGCAGCAACAGGAGCCCAAACATTACTTCAAAGAGACCCTGGGGTTGGCTTCAGGAGCCCAAAAATTGGATGAATCACACCCTGGAGTTGGCAGAAGTTGGCAGTAGCAGCAGCAGGAGCCCAAATATACACTGGAGTTGGCTTCAGGAGCCCAAAAATTGGATGAATCACACCCTGGAGTTGGCAGCAGCAGCAGCAGGAGCCCAAATATACACTGGAGTTGGCTTCAGGAGCCCAAAAATTGGATGAATCACACCCTGGAGTTGGCAGCAGCAGCAGCAGGAGCCCAAATATACACTGGAGTTGGCTTCAGGAGCCCAAATATTACTTTAAAGAGACCCTGGGGTTGGCTTCAGGAGCCCAAAAATTGGATGAATCACACCCTGGAGTTGGCAGCAGCAGCAGCAGGAGCCCAAATATACACTGGAGTTGGCTTCAGGAGCCCAAAAATTGGATGAATCACACCCTGGAGTTGGCAGAAGTTGGCAGCAGCAGCAGCAGGAGCCCAAAAAATGGCCTCAAGACATAAATATGTTTTGCACCATTTGGAAAGTGTAAAACGTGGCACCATGCTGAATCTAGTCGCATGCATCAGGCATTGGTGGGTGGAAATCCTGGCTGATCCATCCGTGATTCATTTTGACAAAGGTGAGTCTCTCCACATTTTTAGTTGACAGGCGAGTTCTCCTCGCCGTAACTATGGCCCCCGCCGCACTAAACACCCGCTCAGATGGCACGCTACTTGCCGGGCAGGACAGCTTTTCCAGGGCAAACTCTGCTAGTTGCGGCCACAAATCAAGTTTGGCTGCCCAGAAGTCCAGTGGATCCTCAAGGTGTGTTGGCATGGTCATGTCAAAGTATGACATGACCTGCTGGTTGAGGTCCTGCTCCAGGTCTTCCTGCTGCTCATGAGTAGCCTCACTATGCGGGTGTAGAAAGCTACTCATTAGCGACTGAAGACTGAGGCTGCTGCTGCTGATGGAGCTGCTGCTGCTGCTCCTGCCAACCACCCCAGCGGCCATGGCAGTGGAAGGTGAGCGCAGAGGTCCCCTCGAGTCAGACCTGCGAGAGTATGGACCATGGCGCAGATAGGCATCGGCCAACTGCCTACGTAGAATGTCTTTGTAGTAGTTGAGTTTGTCCTCCCTCTCGGTGGATTTAAAAAATGCCCCCATTTTGTGCCGGAAGCGAGGGTCCAATAAGGTGGACAGCCAGAAGTCATCCCGCCGACAGATGGAAACAATTCTGGGGTCACTACGCAAGCACGTGAGCATGCTTCGTGCCATTTGCGCAAGTGACTCGGATGGACTACCTGTCTCCATCTCCACTGCAAACTGCCACGGTGTGCCCGGGTCCTCTGTCTCGCCTTCCTCAAAAACCTCTAGCTCCTCTGGCTGCTCCTGCTCCTCCTCTCCTGTCCGCTGACTAGATAAACCAGCCATTTCGCCAAGCCTAAACTGTGTTTCGCTGGGCAACTCCTCCTCCTCCTCTTCCTCCTCCTCTAGTTCAGCTCCAACGGGGTTCATGTGGCCGTAAGATGTAAACGCCATGTCTCCAGTGCCCTGACCAGCCATGGTTTCCAACATGTGCTGTAGTACATGAAGCAGTGGAATCACGTTGTTCATCCCGTAATCCTGTCGACTGACAAATAAAGTGGCTTCCTCAAAGGGCCTGAGCAAACGGCAGGTGTCACGTATGAGCTGCCACTGGTTGACATTGAAGTTACACAGGGGAGTCCCCCTATCTGCTTGGATCATCAGGAAATCCGTGATGGCTTTTCTCTGTTCATATAATCGGTCCAACATGTGAAGGGTGGAATTCCAACGGGTGGAAACATCGCAAATCAGACTATGTTGGGGGATACCATTCTGACGCTGTAGCTCAAGAAGGGTGTGTTTGGCGGTGTAGGAGTGGCTGAAGTGCATGCAAAGTTTCCTTGAAGTTGTTAGGATGTCTTGCAGATGGGGGGAACACTTCAGAAACCACTTGACAACCAGATTGAAGACGTGAGCCATGCAGGGGGCATGGGTCAGGCTTCCTTGGCGCAGCGCAGACAAAATGTTCTTCCCATTGTCGGTAACCATGATTCCCATTTTAAGTTTTCTCGGAGTAAGCCATGTTTGGATTTCCTGATGAATACATTTAAGCAGTTCCTCCCCTGTGTGACTACGTTCGCCAAGACAAACCATGTGAAGCACTGCGTGAAACCTCCGTGCCCTGCACACATGGTAGACTGGAGGGGCACTGAGACTTGAGCCTACAGTGGAGGGTGAGGAGATGGCGGAGGATGAGTAGGCCGAGTCGCACGGTGTCACAGGCCCAACGGGCAGGGAGCGCGGAGGCTGAAGCGGCGTGACCTGTCCAAGTTGCTGCTGCTGCTGCAAAGGGACCACATTCACCCAGTGGGCCGTAAACGACATGTACTGTCCCTGACCGTAGTTACAGCTCCAGATGTCGGCGCTGCCATGCACTTTGCTACACACCGACAGGCTCAAGGACTGGCCCACCTTCTGTTCAACAAAAGTGTGCAGCGCTGGTACTGCCTTCTTGGCAAAGAAATGACGGCTTGGGACTCTCCACCTCGGCTCGGCACAAGCCATCAGTTCTCTGAAAGGTGCAGATTCCACCACCTGAAAAGGGAGCGACTGCAGCACCAGCAACTTGGACAGGAGCACATTCAGCTTCTGCGCCGTAGGATGAGTGGGTGCATACTGCTGTCTCTTGGACATGGCTTCGCTGATGGATTGCTGGCGGGATGCATGACTTGGAGGAGGAGGAGGAGGAGCAGGAGCGACAGAGGATGGGTATGACGCACAGCTGCCTTCGGCTGAGGTGCTGGAGCCTTGGCTGGCAGAAATTGGGAGCTCACTTGGTGAGGAAGCAGACTGGACCACCCCTTGGGAGCCTCGGTTCTCCCAGGTCGCTTTATGGTGACGCATCATATGTTGACGCAGGGCCGTGGTGTCAACATTTGGACCCTGGCCACGCTTCACCTTTTGCCTACATATCTTGCATGTGGCCATGTTACCCTCCTGCGGATGCTTCAGGAAAAACTGCCACACTGCCGAGTAGCTACTTTTCCCACCCCCTGGCCTCACTGATTCACTGCTGCTGTTGCCAACTCCAGGAACCCCTGCTCCACTACCTCCCGATAAGGTAGACTGCCGCACAGCAGGTGCTCTACCCCGGCCCCGGCCCCGGCCGGCTCCAGCCTTTGGAATTGTGCCCCCATGCTGACTGCTACCACCTTGCTGCCTCAGCTGCTTACTCCGGGGCAACTTGCGCCCCTCTTCTCCTGATGATGACGATGAAGCCCCTTCATCACCCGGCTCCCAAGTGCGATCGGCTTCATCGTCATCATCATCATCATCACCGAGTTGTGGCTGTACGTCACTAATGTTCTTGGATTCGTCAACAGTGTCTGGCGCAGGAGCTGGAACGCTCGCAGCACCCACGACACTGTCCACATCACTATTTGTCTGCCTAGCTAAAGAAGCCACCTCCATTTCTTGGCTGGGCAGTAGCTGCTGACTGTCCTCCTGTATCTGATCGTCCTCCTCACTAAAGAGTGGAGCTGAACCCAAAGCATAGGATACGTCACTGGGGGAGGGAACGGCGTAGGACAGAGGCAATGGGAGGACAGGGACTGCTCTCGGGGCATGCCAACTCAGGGTTGTGTCAGAGGAACCTACCGACCCTAGACTGGGGGTCTCAGACGTAAGTTGTGATGATGTTGTTGATGAGCGCGTCAACCAATCTACCACGGCAGATGCGTTACTGGTGGAGACCCGACCGCTAGCAGATACTGGCAGATTAGGTCTCTCGGCGTGACTCCTGCTGCTACTGGCCCCAAGTCTGATGCGAGCTCTGCCTGCGGAATCTTGGCCTCTGCCACTCCTCTTTTCACTTCCAGGCACTTGTCTGCCCGACATAGTCTAACTGGCGTGGTAGTAGGTGATATTTTAAGATCCCCCGGGCAGCGGTGGGTCTATATGAAACAGAATATAATGCACACCAAAAGTGAGCAGTAACACTCAGCCTCCAACAGGCCTGCTTAGTGTAAATAAGAGAGCTGCTTAGTGTAAATAAAGAGGGGTATGCTATGTTACAGAATGGGATGCCCCAACAGAAGTGCACCTGGCAGGCAGCAGTAAGTCTATGCACAGCAAAAGTGTCTTTATCAGGCCTAATTTCAATTATAATAAGTGCAAATGGTTATATGGTCTTAAACAGAGGCTGCTGTAGTCACAGAATGGGATGCCCCAAAAAAGAAGTGGACCTGGCAGGGTCCAGTAGCGCTATGCCCAGCAAAAGTGTCTTTATCAGGGCTAATTTCAATTATAATAAGTGCAAATGGTTATATGGTCTTAAACAGAGGCTGCTGTAGTCACAGAATGGGATGCCCCAAAAAAGATCCAGTAGTGCTATGCCCAGCAAAAGTGTCTTTATCAGGGCTAATTTCAATTATAATAAGTGCAAATGGTTATATGGTCTTAAATTGAGGCTGCTGTAGTCACAGAATGGGATGCCCCAAAAAAGATCCAGTAGTGCTATGCCCAGCAAAAGTGTCTTTATCAGGGCTAATTTCAATTATAATAAGTGCAAATGGTTATATGGTCTTAAACAGAGGCTGCTGTAGTCACAGAATGGGATGCCCCAAAAAAGATCCAGTAGTGCTATGCCCAGCAAAAGTGTCTTTATCAGGCCTAATTTCAATTATAATAAGTGCAAATGGTTATATGGTCTTAAACAGAGGCTGCTGTAGTCACAGAATGGGATGCCCCAAAAAAGATCCAGTAGTGCTATGCCCAGCAAAAGTGTCTTTATCAGGGCTAATTTCAATTATAATAAGTGCAAATGGTTATATGGTCTTAAACAGAGGCTGCTGTAGTCACAGAATGGGATGCCCCAAAAAAGATCCAGTAGTGCTATGCCCAGCAAAAGTGTCTTTATCAGGGCTAATTTCAATTATAATAAGTGCAAATGGTTATATGGTCTTAAACAGAGGCTGCTGTAGTCACAGAATGGGATGCCCCAAAAAAGATCCAGTAGTGCTATGCCCAGCAAAAGTGTCTTTATCAGGGCTAATTTCAATTATAATAAGTGCAAATGGTTATATGGTCTTAAACAGAGGCTGCTGTAGTCACAGAATGGGATGCCCCAAAAAAGATCCAGTAGTGCTATGCCCAGCAAAAGTGTCTTTATCAGGCCTAATTTCAATTATAATAAGTGCAAATGGTTATATGGTCTTAAACAGAGGCTGCTGTAGTCACAGAATGGGATGCCCCAAAAAAGATCCAGTAGTGCTATGCCCAGCAAAAGTGTCTTTATCAGGGCTAATTTCAATTATAATAAGTGCAAATGGTTATATGGTCTTAAACAGAGGCTGCTGGAGTCACAGAATGGGATGCCCCAAAAAAGATCCAGTAGTGCTATGCCCAGCAAAAGTGTCTTTATCAGGGCTAATTTCAATTATAATAAGTGCAAATGGTTATATGGTCTTAAACAGAGGCTGCTGTAGTCACAGAATGGGATGCCCCAAAAAAGATCCAGTAGTGCTATGCCCAGCAAAAGTGTCTTTATCAGGCCTAATTTCAATTATAATAAGTGCAAATGGTTATATGGTCTTAAATAGAGGCTGCTGTAGTCACAGAATGATGGGATGCCTCACAGCAGACTTAAGATCAGTTCAGTATATATGCACAGTTTGTTAGTATAAGCAGCCTGAAAACGCTAACAAAGCCTGTCAGCCAGCTAGTAACACTTAGGCTGGATGAAAAAAAAAAAAAAATCTCCCTGTGACAGCCTCCGATTTTTCCTTCCTTTCCCTGTTTCTGTCTGTCTCCTGTCTGTCTCCTGCCTGTCTCCAGCCTGTCCCTGTCTGTCCCTGCCTGTCTAACTGTCTCTCCCTCAGCTACACAGCGTTCTGTCTCTCACGAATGCAATAGAGAAATGAGGAAGGAAAAGCAAGATGGCCGACTTAAATAGCGCTGTGACGTCACCGGGCTTGCTGGCTGCTGATAGGCTGCATGTGACTGCCCCAGTTTGCACTGGCGCGGGATAGATGTCCAGACATGTCCCGTCCGCCATCTTAGAATGCCTGTAAATGTAAATGAATGGATGTTAAAGGAAAACTTCGAGCGATCGAATCGCGGGGAAATTCGGATTCGATCCGAATCGAATTTTTCCTGAAATTCGGATCGAATCTGGGTTCGTCCGGATCGATTCGCTCATCCCTAGTAAATAGATCTGAGTATACAGTTCTGAGAACTAATTACTACACCTCTGCATCAGTGTGGAGATCTGCAAAACCTGGCCTGTTGGTGACCTTCGAGGAGGGATGACATAGAGTGGCACCAAAGAGTAGTGATTAGTACCACTGAACCCGGATCCCATTATAGATTAATTCTGATGTGTGTCCTGGTGTCTTGAAAGCACAAAAATGCTGGCAAATGCTCCATAATTGCACAGGAATACCTCCTGATTTTATCCCTGCATTTGCACTGATGGGCTGCTTTTAATGATTTTTTGCAATAAATGGATGTTTTATGGGAGTGCAGACTGGCATCATTATTTTTTGGATTTATCATGGTTGTGGACTAACCAGGTCGGGCACCCGATTTCCTACTGTCTGCTACAGCTGGAGAGTTAGTCTTCCCATTTATTAATACCTCCCAAAGGTTTGAAGATATGATTGATGAATATGCGACTCATCAGGGCTCCCAGGGTCCAAAAAATAGCCAGCAGATTGCTCACAATAGATTTCATAAATACTAGGTTTAAGTATGAAGGGGTGCAGAGTGTTGGCAGGGCTCCTTGATTCTGAAAGTTGTGCCCTCTCTCACCCAGGCCCTCTCAGGGCTTCCCCAGTCCAAAACTTGCCCCCCCCCCCCCCAAGTTTAGGTAGAGAACCACTGTTGCCCTGGCAAAGCTTCCTGGGTCCAAAAATGAGGCTGCCTCCCTTACAGGTATGGGCAGAGGGCCACAGAAGCCAGCATATTGCCCACAAAGTGTTTCATATATTTTACATTACAAGATGAAAGTGTGGCTAGCCCAAGTCAGGGCTCCCCCACCCATATTAAGGCAGAGGGCCTTAATATTTAAATAATAAAAAATAATTATCGCTTAAACTTTTATCAACAACCCACATTAACAAAAGATATAAATACAATAGTGCCCGCAAGAAGACCATTATTCAGCAGATAAGAGTAGGAACAGACCGTGGATGGTATACCCCGGCTTTAGATTTGGCATGCAAATAGGTAGAAATACTTGTAATTTTTAATGAATAGTGCCCCTAGAATACCAGTATGTAGTATGTAGGCAGCAGATAACTATAGGTACAGGCCAATGTATGGTATATGCCAGCTTTAGATTTGAATTACTTTTTAAATAACATAATATTGAGACAACAGGAAGTTGAGTGAGTAGGCAGCAGATAACTATGTATAGGCCAGTGGATTTGGCATTACTTTGTTTAAAAGCAGTTGGTTGCCAGGAACGACAGACTTGAGACAACTGAGGTTAAGAGAGGTTTATTAATACATCCATATAATGCTCTACTTGATTCCTTCTTTTCTGACTGCCTTGATGCATCACATGTCTACCTGTTAAGCCAGCAATAAAAACTATTTATTAAAAAAAAAAATGCCTATTGCAGGTACAGCTGAGGTTTTGAGAAAAAATAGAACCCAAAAATATTATTGCCCTTTTTGTTTTATAAAGTTAAAAAGATCACCAAGATGCAGGTTTTAATTCACACCCAAATGTGTGAATTAAAATTCAACAAATTATTAACATAACACCCAGTTTAATAATCACTCAGTTCGTTATGTGCCAAAGATTTCCCCCAGCATGCTGCAGCAAGAAGCAGTTCGATTTGGTCTATCGTAGATGAAGGATAAGTATTATTTCTGCTGTTTAGATTTAGGATAAAGTTAATTGTACCCAAATTTGGCCAGTATGAATTGTAATCATTGTACAAAAAGCTTTGTGAATGGGGCATTCTAGTATTTTTTTTTTTTTACCATCATACAATAATTATGTAAGCCACAATGTTAGATGAGATAGATTGCTATAAGGTATTTTTTATTTAAATTCTGAAATAAAATACTGTATTTTTCATTAATGCATTACTATATATTGCAACAATAAAGTACTTTATGGTGATTTATTTGTGTCTTGTAGGAGAGCTCATGAAATTGACTCATAAAGCTCATGGTCTGGATGCCAATGGCTCCCTTGTGCTGGACACTGTGGTAAAAGGATATATTCCCCAGCTCCAAGAAACTACCAAAATCAAGTTAAAGGTGAACAACTACTGACTATAAAACTCCAAATTCCAACCCTTCTGGTGCCACAACACAGTGCCCTAGCAGCCAGGTGGCATTTATACCATAAAACACTTGCTTTATATTTGACATTAACATTTTTTATTTCTAATACTTTCCTCATTTTTGGCTTTCTAGAATTACACTGAGGATTTTGTCCAAACTGGTCTTGGGCAACTCTATGTACATTCAACAAGAACATTTTATTTGGATGACGTGAGTGTGCCGTACACCTGGAGTCACTCTGTCAGTTATGACCCCAGTCATGGACAGATGCCGCACATGGTGGAGACTTTGCTTGTGTCTTCTACTGAAAGTTACAACCAACAGGAAGAAATTCTTAGCTTCAAAATAAGTGCTTCTATTTCCAAAGGTACGTTGTGTATTTTGGCTAGTGCAAGGTATCCCTTATGCCTATAATTTAGTAACTGTCCTGGTCTTTATATATTGTAAAATTGTAGAATTAGTGATTCAGCAAACATTGATTAGGATTACATTTTCAATGGCCTTCCTTAGGTAAGGGAACACTCATTAATACAAAGGCCCTTATTTAACAAGGGATAGCACCAGGTAGCGAATGGTGAGCGAACGGTAATGACGTTCACCGCCACGAGAACGCCGGCTCCCCTCCGCAATCACACATTTATCAAGCCGATCCTGCTTAGCGACTGACAGAGCGCCAGATAGCGAATCATTCATCATTATTCCAGCCTCACCCCACAGCGCCAGAGAGCGACCTTGAACAGCGACAGGTATGACCTCTCGCTACCTGGCGCTCTCCAATGCGTTTCAATGGAGCAATCTTTAAATATTCTTAATTAATTGTTATTAATGTTTTTTTTTTTTGTTTGTTTTTTTTAAATGTCAAAAATTCTGTGACCACTTCTGCAATGTTAGATATTTTTTTTTAAGGTAAAAAAAATAAATAAATAAATTTGTGCAGAATTGATATTACAGGTCTGATATTAATGTATTCATATTACCAAATGTTTGTAAAAACATGTTTTTTCCAAAAATATGGTTGTTTGGGGGTTAAAAAACTACTTTTAACCCATCGCCGCCAGCGCTCTGGGGTTTAAACAAGCATTTCACAGCGCGAGAATTTTTTGAGCGTGATTTGTTAATGAATATGCTGGGAGCCGTTCGCTATGGCCATTCGCTGTCATGCGCTCCCATACAGCGCGGAACCTGTCAAACAGCGGCTCGTCACCCCGTATTCAACATTACCGCACACCGACTGAGTCGCTGTCAACAGCCGAACAACGGCCAAGCACAGCAAATACTAGCGTGCGCTGTGAAAATAACGCTACTGGCGCTCATCTGTCGCTACCTGGCGCTATTAATGAATCGGCCTCAAAGCTACACTGGGACTGCAATTAACATTATTAAGAAGGGAGAAGAGAAGATGGTGGGGTATTTGGTCCCAAAAGAGGAACTGTCTCTCCAAAAACAAAGCCCTACTAGGGACTATGTTTGCTGATTCTTGTTTTTAGGCTCTATTCACACCTCTCTGCTGGCACTGCGTTGGCCAACACAAGTGAAAATGCTACCCATTATTTTTATGGGCCCGTTCACATTTATAAGCAGCATACATATGGGAACTTATGGCCCATTGAAAATAATTGGCAGCATTTTCACTTGCATTGTGAATGCGTTGGCACAAGCGGAGAGGTGTGAAATATATTTCCTCCAAGGGTCCACAGATTTTACTTAATACAGTATGCTTCTATTATACTAAGCCAAGTCTTGTAGATGTGAGCCAGAGAAACTGACAAATCAAAAGATGAGTGTAAAGTCATAAATATCACAGATATCACACCTATTGTATATATGTGACCTGTGTATAATGTTGCATACATGGTTATTTTTTTCTATTATATTCCCCTAAAGGCCACATAAGGGAAATATGATAAATTAAAGACAAATTGCAGGCAACTCACATTTGTTCCCATACAGACCATTGTTCCTAGTCTGGGGCTCCAGCTCTTACCTGATTGCTGGATCCAAGTCCAGCACCACCTGATCTGATCACGTGGCTATTCTCAGTCACTGTGATCTGTCATGCCACCCTCCTTTCACTGCAGTGGTATTAGTTAAAGACTCCTATGGAAAGGGCTTGCCAGCAGGTAAGAGCTGCAGCCCCAGCCTAGGAGGAAAAAGAGGTGAGTATAGCATGTTTCTTCTCTTTTGCCTGCAAAATGTCTGCAAGAGCAATGGGTTAGATGGATTGCTAACATATTGGGTTTCGGGTAAAGTTTCAAATACTGCCTATGTAGCTTGATTTCATAATAAATCATTAAAAAAAACACAACTGTACCTTCTATACTATGGCAACAATCTAACAGTAGAGGTAACAGTGGGCATATCATTTTCAAGTTTGCAGTTACAAGATCAAAAGTATGTTATGTCCATAACCCATTAAGGTTTTCTAAAGTTGCTGGAGGTACATATACAGCACTTAGGTTAACCTGCTAATAGCTCTGCAAAGAAGCCATTGAAAACCCTGAAGAATTCAGGAAAACATTGTTTACTAACTAAAAGGGACTGCTTCATCTGCAGGGCTGCACTGACTTAACCCTGTACTGTAAATGTACCTGTAACCAGTTGCATTCTAACAATAAATGTCTTTTTTATAGGTGACCTGGATAACCAATGCCCGCATGGATTTAGTTATGATGTTTCCGGACTTTTTTGTGCAGGTAATAAAATCAATTTGGATTTGATTAAAAGCAGCTGAGCACACTTTAACAAAATGTGCACAATCCAATAACACAGTGCTTTTGCTTTCACAGTACAGTGATAAATAACAATAGGGCACATAGATCACAATGCAACATGCTCTAGAAGTTATGTGTGGGGTTTAGCGTGGCACACCCCAACAGCTCAGACTGAACACTGTAACGTCTTTCTAAACCAACATTTTTTCGAGTAGCCTTTTCCGGTTATGCTAAAGAACTCTTAGTCATCTAAAACCACATTTAAAACATCCAAAAAACTATGTAAAGGGATATATATATATATATATATATATATATATATATATATATATATTGGTTTTTTTATTACCTTTAGTACCAGTTTGCTTTATAGGGTAAAGCAGGCTTGGGTAAAGTATAGAAGAAAGCAGATCAGTACAGATCAGTCTGCAGCATTACTGAGTACCACATGATAGTACCACCACTGGTACTCGTATTCCTGTTTGGGCACCACTGTTCTAGACTTTCAGTACTCTAGGGGTTAATGGTAGAAGTAGGGTCTACAGAGTGGTCTGGTTGTGGTTGTGCTCCACTGCTGAAGATGTCCTGGTTTCAAGAGAAGCTGCTAAGGCTGTACAGCTTGCAGAGCTTACATTCATATAAACTGGTGCGGTTCTAAGGTGAGCTGGTATGGTCAAGAAGTGTGGATGACTTTAAAAGTAGTGTTGCAAGTTGTAGCAGCCAAATTCTTGTGAGTCCAAATGCCTTGAGCAGTGAGCAGCTCAGCTCAAAGGTTTATTGGTGGGCTGTGTTAAGGTATCACTGAATTACATATGTAGCACATGTGTAGGTTTAAAGGGACCCTGAAGTTGTGCAGTCTGGGTGTCATTCACTATATTCAGGGTCGGATTAAGTGTGGTGGAGGCCCCTGGGTACAAAATCTGGTGGAGGCACCAAATAGAGTATTTTTTTCCTTTTAAAATAGAATTCCAGCCAAGTAACTGATTGGTGGTTGTCTGGTACTCAGTGTGTATGCTTATCAATGGTTGCATTTGAAACATTTAAACTCTTTTTTTCTGACACCACTAATAGGATTTTAAAAAAAAGTGAAATGATTTAAAAAATAGAAATTAACATTTTGACATTTCAACATTTTGACATTTCCAAGTTATTTTCAATGGTAAATGTAACTGTTATCTGTATTTTCAGATGATAATGAATGTACAGCCTACAACCAATGCTCACACTCTTGTCATAATGTAATGGGAAGTTACTACTGCTCCTGTCCTAAAGGCTTTATGATCGCAGCAGATGGAAGGACATGTCATGGTAGGTCCTTTTAAAAAATTTGTTGTACTTAGGTACTATTTACTGTATACTAGAAATGGTGCACCACTAATATCAATAAATAAAGGCGTGCTCACTAATTCATCTCACAATACAAACAAAGGTGAACCCGAGGATCAAACAGACCCAGAGGTCACAAAAAGGAGCACAACCAATGAAAAATCTATAAAGTTTTTATTGTACAATAATAAAGACACACATTTAAAAGCAACAACAAGACAAATTAAAAAGCCACCTAACCCTGCCCTGAATAAGTGTGTATGCACCTGTCCTCAATACCTACCCATATAGTATATAGTGTATGCTCATATCCAAGTCTCTCTATGCTCAAAATAATTTTATATACTTAATTAAACCCTTTTTGTGCCGGCACAAAAGCAAAAATACATAAACCACAATTATCTAAAAACGTGCAGATATATTAACCCTTACATAATCTATTAAAAATTACTCCAAGGTGGAATGTACGTTGTGCAAATTATGATACAATAACAAGAAGCGGTCCTGTATACCGCGAAGCGCAGGTGGAGCAGCCCCCTGCCCTGACTGTCCTCCCCGGTGATTGATCACTATGTGCCTATACAGCTGAGTATCTCTCTTTTGCATTACTGTATTTATGCTTGTTTCTCTTTTTGTGTTTTTATGTTTTGCTCGCATGGTTTCAAAAAAACTGCTCTGGGCACACTGTATATACAATTCCAATTGCGGAGCAGCCTATAACAGGATCCTCCAATTGTGTGACCCACATATATGTATAGAAAACATCGGTTGGTACATGGTCATCGGTTGGTACTGCTGGATCTGGGTTTAGGTCAAAAGCGTATCTATATTTTCTGGGGATTGCCTAAACCCAGATCCAGCAGTGCACACTGTATATAGATATATTTTGCACTGAAATTGTTGTCACTTTATTTGGGTTATGTTTTTTGTCATAGTGTCTGGAGTATATATCTAATTATTTATTAGGGAGTGAATATTGTATCATAATTTGCACAACGTACATTCCACCTTGGAGTAATTTTTAATAGATTATGTAAGGGTTAATATATCTGCACGTTTTTAGATAATTGTGGTTTATGTATTTTTGCTTTTGTGCCGGCACAAAAAGGGTTTAATTAACTGTATAAAATTATTTTGAGCATAGAGAGACTTGGATATGAGCATACACTATATACTATATGGGTAGGTATTGAGGACAGGTGCATATACACTTATTCAGGGCAGGGTTAGGTGGCTTTTTAATTTGTCTTGTTGTTGCTTTTAAATGTGTGTCTTTATTATTGTACAATAAAAACTTTATAGATTTTTCATTGGTTGCTCCTTTTTGTGACCCCTGGGTCTGTTTGATCCTCGGGTTCACCTTTGTTTGTATAGGTACTATTTACAGTATTGTAATTCTTTGTTAATGCAACTAGAATTATACATATATTTAGCAAGGTATCGTGGAAACAGAACGGTCAGCGCACTAAATGTTCCAGCTGCTTTATTGCGTCCTTACCATGATACTTAAGTAGGTGGGGCCATGCAAATGATCTCTCTATGTCTTATACAGCCATTATCTCTGACATTGTCCTGATAAGGTACAACACACTGAATTGCGTGTCCACAAAATAAATGGCTTTGTGATTAGTATTAGCTAAACTCAAGCACTGCATCCCCAAGCAGACTCTGAGAGCCTAGGGTAGAGCCTAGGATATAGCCAAAAGCGATTATTAGCATGGCACCGCCTACTCCCTAAGGATCATAGTAACAAGTTCCTGGTAACAAGTCTTATTATGGTCTTCTGAACATGCTTCTCCTTTCCTGACACATATGTTATGCCCCACCTAAACTTTGAACCTATAAGGTTTCCTTGGACTACTGTACTAGTTCCCAATTAGTAAAGACACATAGGGGAAATTCCACAGAGGCCTTACCTCTGTATTATAAATGTATCCCTCTCTGATATCAGTCCATTACTCCTGATAGGATGGCAGGATGGCCTAATATAAGTATAGATATGTGCTGAGGCCTGACATGCTTTCTCCATTGCATTGAATAGAGAGAGCATGGCAGTTCCACCGTAACTGTTGTTGAGTCTAAGTCAGAGTTGGGGCTCAGGCAGTGCGAGATTCGAACCAGAGTTCAGGTGAGTTTCTGAGCACCACAGTTGTACTGATCAGCTGATCTTGGGGGACAAAATGTGAGTACAATTTTGTTTGTTTTTTTAGGAGGTCAATCCTAGTATATTGTTCCCATTCCATGAGGGCCACATTCAGCAATGAAAGATGCTTGGGAGCTGTATTTACCATTACTATTTACCAATAGGTTGTAGGAGCCATATAACCTCTGTGACCCCACTGGGGAACTTCGGATTTACTTCTAGTCTAGTTTGCCTGACAACCATTTTCAGTAGTGACTCTTAGTAGTGAACACAAACAGTGTTCCTATTATTTTGTGTCTTTTTTTTTTGGTTAGTCCATACAATTACAGTATATGTGTTGCTGTTTAGAATTGTAATATGTCTAATGAAGAAACGTAAAGGATTCTGAAAGCATATCTTGTTTATTTATTGAGTAAATACCAACACATGCCAATACATGTACATATGCTAAAATAGTACAAAAACGTCCAGTTCTAGAATTCAGTTTCATTATATATATATATATAGATATATATATATATATATATATATATATATATATATATCCAATAATGCTTTATATTGTAATATTTTATAGATATTGATGAGTGTACACTAGAAGATCCTGCTTGTCGAAGAAATCAGGAGTGTAAAAATACCATTGGTTTGTATGTGTGCGTATTAAAGTGTGGAGCTGGATTTACACCCACTTCTAATGGCCGAGATTGTCAAGGTATGGTACCTCCTGGTCACGCGGCTGTAGCAGAAAATTTGTGAATAGTGAATATTTCTTATAATTTATGGAATAATATATATGGGCATCTGTAAGCATTGTTTTTGAATATTTATTTCAGAGCATAAAAATACCTACCAAATTATTTTAGAAAATATTGCTCCTATGAATATAAGGTGGTGGGAAGCTGTTTGGCAAACACAATGAGTTACTTGAGCTGTGCCAATCCCCCCCATAGACTGTGGTGGCAAAGCCTCACATTCTGGGCCTTGTCATGATTTGATGCCTCTGTCACACTGGGTTTTTTAAAGGGTAATTCCACTTTCGATGCCATTTTTTTAAAACTTCCATTATTGTGTGCCAAAATGATGTTTCAGTGTGCTAAGCTTATATGTTATTTTTTTAATTTTCTATTTGTTTGCAACTCTGTGTTATAATGGAAAACAGTTTTCCATAGAAACAATGTGTTTACCTTAGCTATGTACACCAAAGTAGTGATTTCGAGTACATATCATAGACTTCCCCACTCTAGATTGCTAATCATCTGATTGGTAAGTAGTTAGTGGCAACAGATTCTAGATGCCAAGCATATATTCATCAGCTTGTAGGGTGCTGCCCGATAGGATAATTCTTCTTATCCTGTGAACCATATATTTAGAAGTATCAGGCGCACACCAATTAGACTTTAAAACATTTTTTTGCTTTTTGTTCTGCAATTCAGACCCATATTTTGTCCATACAGGCAAGGGTTAAGTAATACATCTTCTCTAACATATATACAGGGGCATTTGCATATTAATTGCATATCATATGTTCAAACAGGTTTAGTTCAAACAATCTCTTTCTGTTTGTGAGCTCTTTCTGTGTATCAACACTGTGAGCTCACTTGCATTCTGAGAATGGAGTTCTATTTGCAATTTGAAGAAACATTTAGATACATCAGAAGACAGTAACATCCTGTGCTGCGTGCTGGAGCTAGTGATTCCTCATTAGGATTATGTCAGCATTACAGCTTTCCAGCTTGCAAAGAAGAATAATCAATATATTGCCATTTGCTAACATAAGCCTTATACATATATACAGTTATCGCTAACCTTAATGCATAAGGAGCAAAGCTATGCAGATAGTAAGCAAAGTATTACCCAAGTTTTTGTATATAGCAAAGGTGGGGGCGGTCCTCCCACGTTCCGGGGATCTTGTCCCCTTTGTCAAGGAATGGAAACAGGTTTAAACCATTTTGCTGAAATTCAACTTCTTCAGTTTGGAAGGATCGCAGTCTTGTGTTCCTGTAGCAAATGGGTTACTGGTAGGGTTCTCACCTTGATATGTCTTGCCAAAACTGCTGATTACATCACCTGTTACTTTGATAGAAGTGTGGGACTTGTAGTCTATTGTTTTTACTCAAGGCCATGAAAACCACTCCCACTGTAGCAACAGCATGCTGATAAGTAAATCACAGGTATGGGGCACAATCCTAACACAAATTCCAAAAGAGAAAAACAATAAGGCAACACACCAAAAACATGGCAAAAGGGAGTTTGTGGCTTTGCCGTGAGTGATTGCGGCTGCTTTTCTGTACTATGCACACAATAAATATATCATAGGTTTTCTTTATTTAAAATCAAATTTTTCATCACCTGCGATGAGGAAACTTTACAGGTGGACTTTTTGCACTGTTGCCGCCTCTAGCCCGGCCTTTTAAGGGTAGATGTGGATGGCGTCACCCTGCTTCCGGCAAGAGAGTCCTCAGATGACGGTGATCGGTGGAGGGGTAGGGGACTCTGATCCCTGTGCCTTCACGCCCCTTCCACTAATCACTGATATCTGTCATCGGAGATTGGCTGTGGAGAAGGAGGTCAGTAAAGAAGAAAAACCTGTGTGTGGTGTGTTAACCCTTTGTGAACTAGTAAGCGATCCATGAGACCTCTATATACCAGTTCACAAGGCTTAGGGGGCTGACAAAAGAATATATGTCCCTCAAATTGTGGAAGAGTTGGGAATAATGCTGCCACAGAAGGAGGTGTATTGATGTAGATGAAATGTAGAGATGAGTTTTGCAAACATCTGCCCATGATTCTTTGTGGGTTTAAACCCACATTTACTCTTCCCAACTTGCTAAGAGAATATTTGTAGTCTGCCTGAATTAGTGCAGGTCAAGCAGTCTTAGGCTAGGTTTCTTTAAAACACTTTAAATTTCAAACAGTTACCGTATGTTTGTTTTCTAGATATTAATGAATGCAAGGAGCTGAGTCCTTGTCATCAACGATGCTTCAATACCATTGGAAGCTATCACTGTGGGTGTGAACAAGGCTATCATTTGAAAGGCAGAAGATGTTTCGGTATGGTTTACTTCAACGTTTCTGTTCTGTGCATTTGTTCTTATCTCTAATATACAGTAGACATGCTTATATCACATAAAACAGGAGCTCAATAAATATTTATAGAACCTTAAATAATGTTGTAATATTGTTTTCCTGATAGATTTGAATGAATGTCGTCAGAATGTATGCAGACCTGACCAGCTTTGTAAAAACACACGCGGTAGTTACAAGTGTATAGATATTTGTCCCAGTGGATTGACAAAAGGTCTAAATGGATCATGTATAGGTAAGTGTTGGGTTGTATTGTTAAATACTTTTTTGGCTTTCAATTATTTTGCAAACAAAATATTAAAAATATATCATGCCATTTATTCAATACATCACATAATTGGGGCAGTTGTGGCCTAGAGGTAAGGAAGCGGCCCTGCGATAATTCGGGCAGCCCACCGCTCTGGGCCAACTCACAACTCGGATGGGTTAAATGTGGAGGAAAAAATAATATGTGTGTGCAAGCATAAAATGTCAACCAATAACCCTAAATAAAAAAACAAAAAACAAATCCAATGTATCGTGGTTAAGGACCGGAAAAGTGCATATATGCTGTGTATATTAACTCATCACAACAGGCGTGTCAGTCCTAAATAAATAGAGATATAACCAATTCCAAATGTATTTATATATTTAGAGAAACTAGAAAACAAATTAAATAGATGGAAATATAAGAAATGAAAGAAATAAAATAAAAAAAACTTTCTTCTATTTTAGAGCCAGAAAATCTGTATTCATGTTTGTACATTACATACAGGGTTCTCTAACTTCATAAGAAATTTCTCATGAGAATCATTGAGACGCATACATTTTTCAGTAATGAAGGACCCATTTATTCTGGAAGTGACTTCTCCAATGGAAAGTGATTGTTTCTTCTAGGCTATTGCTTACAAAATATACACTTGAAACTCCTTTGCAAACACTGCAGCAGGCTGCCCTGGTGTGTTCTACCCCAGAGCACGCTGGTGTACCACTGCCCATCACTTTCCAGATGGTACACTTGGTGCACATGGAGGTGCTTTACAGCATGAAATCATGTTCAAGGATGCTCCTCTGTGTGAAACCCCAGTGATTGCGGTAAACTTACCTTGTTCCCTGTGGGGGCACGCAGACTAAGGGAGACTAAGGAAGTATACAGTGGGTGGCCAATGGCATTGACTACAATGAGCATTCTTTGCATTCATCTGTATGGCATAAGATGCATATTTGGGAGAGAGCCCATGCATGTGCTATAAGATCACAGTGGAAGTAAGCATATCGAATGAACTGTGGGGTTTTACAAATCCTGATATTCCGGGGGAGGAGGAACAAAACCTGGGACTGTGAAAACCTGGCTTTTATTCCTCATTATTGCACTGAGGTGTTGTGTGAATTGATCATTTAGACTCATAATGCTTAAAGCACGACATCATATTCAGGGAATTCATTTTTCAAACAGAATCTATAATTAATCAACATATTTCTACTTATGTTCATTATATATATATATATATATATATATATATATATATATATATATATATTTATTTCTTTTAGATATCGACGAGTGTACAGAAGCTTTGCACCGATGTACAATAAATCAAATATGTGAAAACACACATGGCAGTTATCGTTGTGCTTGTCCCAATGGATTTAAATCTGAAGGCTCCGGAAAGCCATGCACAGGCATGTAAACTTCTCCTTAGATTTACATACACAAAGTACAGATGCATCTGTTTCATTATGCTAACATTGCAAAATTGCACCATTGTTTCTGGACGTATTAAAGGCTTTCTTTTTATTTAAACACTATCTTGTTTAGAGATGAGCGAACCGGTTCGGACGAACCGGAATTCGCTCCGAATTTCAGGAAATATTCGATTCGGCACGAACCCGAATATTTTGTGGTTCGTGCCGATCGAATTTTTCCTGAAATTAAAAAAAAAAAATGCCGGCATGGTGGGAGCGGGCCGGCCGGTTTTTAAAAAAAAGGCAAACACTTATCTGCAGGTCCGGAGCGTGGAGGCCGGCGCCGCTCTCAGCTGTCATCTGAGGGCGCGTCATCAGAGGGCGCCTCTGATGACGCGCCCTCAGATGACAGCTGAGAGCGGCGCCGGCCTCCACGCTCCGGACCTGCAGGTAAGTGTTTGCCTTTTTTCTCAAATGCCGGCATGGTGGAAGCGGGCCGGCCGGTTCCGCAGACAGCGGAGCCGGCCGGCCCGCTCCCACCATGCCGGCAAAAATGCTTTTTTTTTTTTGTTTGTTTTTTAAATGCTGGCATGGTGGGAGCGGGCCGTCCGGCTTTACCGGCCCGCCGGCCCGCTCCCACCATGCCAGCATTTTTGATGGGGAACTTCGTAAAAGTTCGATTCGGCCGAACCCGAATTTCTTTGTGAAATTCGGCGAATCGGCCGAATCGAACTTTTCAAAAGTTCGCTCATCTCTAATCTTGTTCATTAATTATAAGCCCTCAAATGTGCAAACATAAATATGCCCAAAATGCACAGAAATACAGAAAAATATGTTTTACAGACTAGCTATATCCTGAAAGAACTGATCACAGGGGCATCAATTATGTGTAGGCCTTTACTGTAGAAAATGTTCACTGCACCCCCCCCCCCTTTATCTTTAAATCCTATTTATCAAAAAAACTTAACACTTTGTTGTTTTCATATTGTTGTTGTATATTATTTTCAACTGTAAAAACAATTTTCAGTCTTTGAGCAGTGTAACATTTTTTTAACCACATTAACCAGTTCCAGTTCTACACTCCACCATATCACCTGGATTTATGAGATTGTTCAATGTTGCGACCAAAGCCAGCACCTTTAGGCCAGCCACCTCAAAATTATAAGGGACCATGCCCCCCCCCCCCCCCCCCACTGTGACAATACCATTTTTTAGGAAATAAAACAGCTATTCACATGACTGACATCATCTTAATATAAAAAGATTCCCCCCACAGAACCCCCCCCCCCCCTCTGGTTTTACCATAGGGCATTATTTACTCACCAAGGGACCCATTTTCTAGGTCCCTCGGTTTCTGGCCGACCTACCAACGGGCGGCGCCATTTTGCATCCCATCCCATCAGGCACTGTGCACAGCTCCCAATCTAGCACCTGTGCAGTGCCTATGAATGGAATGCAATGGGGGCACTCAAAATCCCACAAGACTTTTTTGAGATGCGAGATCGCCATGGGACATTGACCAGCACGGCTAAGGACATGATTGTCATTATAAGACGCCTAAGCGCACAGCAGGGTGAGGATCGGGCCCTGTAGCAGTCAGATGTCACTGCAGCAGGCAGCGGTGATCTACGAAAGGTAAGTGGGGGCCGATGGGGGAATCAGACCCTTATTCATTTTGGGCCGATGTTCCTCTTTAGGTAAATAAGCTTTGCTTGTATTACATAATGTATTTACATATAATCAAAGATTTTGGAATGCTTTGAGGTGGCTCATTTAGCACAGTTCCCAACCTGGTTTTGGGGGGAGCAAGTTAGTGGGTGCCTGGCCAGGGACTTTAAAAAGCTCACTGAGAAGCAGTTGCAGTTCAGGTCCAAAAGCACAACCAAAATACACTACATGACATTCATGGCATCACTTCTCTTCTCGGCAGAGGGACGTGGTCCCTTACACCCAGATAGGCATCTGTGCACTGCTAGATCAAATAAGTCACGTAAATGAGTGTAGTTTTGTAATGTAGCTATATTGAGACCTAATCTAAATTAATAGATTGCAGGAGCAGTAGGAAGTGCTTAATAATAATGTATCTAGTACGTTCATTAATGATTTTAAGTCATTTGTATCATTTTGCAGACATAGATGAATGTGAAAGACAAGATTTGTGTCAGCATGAATGCAGAAATATCATTGGAAGTTATCAGTGTATCTGTCCTTCTGGCTATCAGCTCATGACCAATGGAAAGACATGTCAAGGTATAACTTTTGTCAGTTTGTAAATCATATTATCTTGTATTTACTTATATTGGGCATATGAGATTGTAGGGTGTGTTAGGGCTTAAGGGATTTTAAACCTAATGGCAAAAATAAGGCAGCAAGTAGCTCACTCATGTGCTTCTCCTCTATTTTCTGCAGCACCAGGTAGAAGCCATGTCAGTGCTCCAAAGCTTGCGCTCCTTTAATTTCACACAATAAAATGGTCTAGCAGGCACTTTGGCTTGCTGTGCTCATATATGCTGAGAGCTCCAAAGAACAGAGTGTTCCCACAGCTGCCCCTGACCACAGAAGGGCATGCACATAACTCATGCTGCACCATGACAATCCTTTCCCAGCTCTGCGACAACCCACAAATTGAAGTGAAGTAGGCTTGGCTAAGTATAAAGTATACTGCCACCTGCTACCTGCCACTAGGGTCACTGTTAGTGTTGTAGGACTCTTTGTTCTGTGCAAACTGCCACCCTCCATCAATGCTACTTCTTCTGGTTTGGAATTCTTCATGCTGTTGCCAGCTGCCACCCTCCACCAATGTGTATGTTCCTGCTCTAGGACTTTTCATGCTGTTGCCACCTGTCACACTCCACCAGAGTCACTGTTGCTGTTTTGTGACTCTCTATTCTTTCAAAACTGCTATTCTCCATTATCAATGCCACTGTTTTTATTCTGGGACTCCTTGTGCTGTTACCACCTGTCACACTCCCACAATATGTCTGTTCCTCTTCTGAGACTCTTCATGCTGTTGCCAGCTGCCACACTTTACCTGTGTCTTTTCCTGATTTGGGACTCTTCATGCTGTGCCAATTGTCAAGCTCCCAACTATGTGACTGTTCCTCTTTTGGGACTCCTTAAGGTACATACACTACACTACTGCTTTAAATAGTGACCAGAATATAGCAATTTTAACACTATACATTGTGATTAGATTAGGAACGAATTACATTTTTTGGTAAAATTCTGAGATTCAAATTTTGGATGAAATCGCTCATCTATTCTAAACATGCATATATAAAGCACACCCTAGCAGCAGAATACTAACACAAGAGAACGATTCTGAGAATGAGCAGCACATTGTGGCAAATAGTCTGCACTAATCAGAGAAAGGCAGCTAGAAACATTAGCCCCCAATTTCCTCTGTGGCTTTGCCCTCTTTCTATGAATAGTGCAGTATTATCTCAGCACATACAAGGTGTAAATAAAGTGCTGTGCTGTAACAGATGTCAAAAAAGAAACAGACAGGTGGATTTTCACCAATGACTGTGGTAGAAATGTCTGTGAGTAATATAATTTCAGGACTGTCATCAGAATGGGCTGACACTATTGCCTCGTCCTGTTAATTTAGAATGTATCACAATTTAACTACGGTATCTATCTATCTATCTATCTATCTATCTATCTATCTATCTATCTAGCTATCTTTCCTCCGTCGCTACTTTGAAACATACATTTCCTGAAAAGAAGGCAAGTACATTAAGACTAGGTATGTTTTAAAGCACTAGGCAAAATGTTTTGAGAAGCAAAAATGGAAAGTATCCTATTTTTAGTTATTGTCTGCAGATGCCCTTTAACCCTTTAAGTTCCAAGCACGTAGACTCTACGTGCTCGCTTCTACTCCACTTAAGTGCCAAGCACATAGAATCTACGTGCCTGACTTTCCCCCCTGCTAGTTAAAAAATATAAAAAAATAAACACTTACCTTTGGTATTGATGTGAAGCTGGGGGGCACCCGATCCCTCCCCCCCCCCCGTTTCCAGCGCTGACAGTTCGGCTGTAAAAAAAAAAACAAAAAAAAACAATGTCATTTACTCACCTCCGTGCCCAATCCTTCTCTCCGGGTCTCCTCTTCACCGGGGGGGGGGGGCGATCCCCCCCTGGGCTGCACAGGCTTCAGGTGAGGACCCTCTTCCGGGTCCTCACCTCTTCTAATGGTGGCGATGGCCGCCGCCCCCTAGCCCCGCCCTTTGTGGGAGGAGCTGGATGACGTCATCTCACTCCTCCTATACCCCCTCCGAGCTCCGGCATCTGTCAGATGCCGGTGGTGATCGGAGCAGGGCGGGTGTGAGGCGAGGAGGCCTGTAAAAAATATATATATATTTTTTTTTTGCACATATTTCACCCAAAAATATTGAGAATACACCTGAAAAATTACAAGCAAGACATTTCCTGTTAAAGCCCAGACTCTGCTGAAAAAAAACAATATATAATTTTCCTGGGAAATCCCTGGAAATCCCTTCAAAAATCACATTTGAACATGCGTAGCGCAAAATAGTGCAAAATAGTCTGGCAACAAAGGGTGACAAAAACTCCAGGTAGGCTGGCAGCGAAAGGGTTAAATTAGAATCTGGATATTTTGCTTTAACTCTCCTTCTGCCAGGGGCTTCATCTAAAAACATGAACTTTGTAACTACCCTTAGTATTTAACTGGTGATTCAGGAAGCTGGACCTGCAGGAGTCCATAGCTATATCCTTGTTTGACTAATTTCTTTCATATATGTATCTGTGTTGGTTCAGAATTAACCCTTTAAATGCCAGCTACATGAAATGCCTCTCCTCTGTTAAGTGCCAGCTAAGTGAATTTCATTCATCTGGTGTTTCCCCTCTGTTTCTTCTTGTTTGCATATAAATATTTTTGGTAAATTTGGTTTTTATTCAGCTTTTTTTTATTTAAAAAAAAATGAATTTTTGGAGGATTTGTGTCCAGAAAACTGTGCCCATGACAACAAACCTGGTATGCCTAGAAAGCTTGAGGTGTGTACTTTGAGAGAATATTTAGTTTGTGGGGGGGGGGGTCATTTCAAATATTGTATTTGTGAAAGTTGCGCATAGTATTTGTATTTTATTTGTCTTTATCTCCTAAAGCGGGGTGTGTCATGGTCAGGAAAGGGTGGAGGAATGGGGATTTTACAAGCAATATGATTTTCTTGAAAACATACCTTTTTATTCAAAAAAAAACTACACGTTTTTAAAAATTTGATTTTTTTTCAATATTTCATCCAAATTTATCGAGAAAGCACTAAAACATATAAACAAGATACTTTCATGTTAAAAGCCCAAACTCTGACAAAAAACACTATATAGTGTTCCTTGGTAATCCCTGGAGATTCCTTCAAAAATCTAAGTTAAACATGTATAGCGCAAAATGGTGAAAAATGGCCTGGCAACAGAGGGTGACAGCATCTCTAGGTAGGCTGGCAGCAAAAGGATTAACTAACGAATTGGAGTCGTGCTATTTATTTTGTGAAGCAAGTTTACCTTTGGGGGCCCTTTTGGGCGTGAACTGAAACTTACATTTGAGAATGGCCAATGCCAATGTCGTACCAATCCATAAAAAGGGGAGTAGAGAAGAAGCCAGTAATTACAGGCCAGTTAGTTTAACATCTATAGTGGTCAAATTAATGGAAACACTCTTAAAAAAACAGATAATTTCCCATCTAAAAATTAATGACCTATTGGACCCAAAACAGCACGGCTTTACTGAGGGCAGATCATGTCAGACCAATCTTATTGATTTCTTTGACAATGTCACTAAAGTGTTAGATGAAGGTGGTGCTGTGGATATCGCCTATCTGGATTTTAGCAAAGCCTTTGACACTGTATCACATAAGGAGCTCATAGATAAGTTATTGAAGGTAGGACTCAATCCCTGGATAGTTCAGTGGATTTCCAGTTGGCTGAGGGATCGGTATCAGAGCGTTGTAAATGGTGTGCAATCAGAACAAAGGCGAGTTACAAGTGGTGTGCCGCAAGGCTCTGTCCTTGGCCCCATTCTTTTTAATATATTTGTAAGTGACATAGGAGAAGGCTTGGTAGGAAAAGTTTGTCTGTTTGCTGATGATACAAAGGTTAGTAATAGGGTGGATATTCCTGGAGGTGTCTGCAACATGGAAAATGATTTAGCTTTACTGGACAGATGGTCAAAACTGTGGAAACTAGAGTTTAATGTCTCTAAATGTAAAATCATGCACTTGGGTAGAAGGAATCCCTGCTCTGAGTACCGTATGGGCAGCACTGTGTTAGCCAGGACCTCGGAGGAGAGAGATTTAGGGGTACTGATTACTGATAGCTGCAAGATGAGTGGACAGTGTAGCCAGGCAGTGGGAAAAGCAAGCAGGATGCTCGGCTGCATAGCTCGAGGCATCACCAGTAGGAAGAGGGAGGTTGTGATGCCGCTGTATAGAGCCCTGGTAAGGCCACAGCTAGAATACTGTGTGCAGTTCTGGAGACCTTACCTGCAAAAAGACATTATTCAAATAGAACGGGTCCAAAGGCGGGCAACGAAAATGGTGGAAGGACTTAAACTTAAAACTTATCAGGAGAGACTTAAAGAACTTAATTTGTACAGTCTGGAGGAAAGAAGGGAGAGGGGGGACATGATTGAGACCTTTAAATATGTGAAGGGATTGAATAAGGTTCAGGAGGGAAGTGTTTTTAAGAAGAAGCTTAATGATAGAACAAGGGGGCACCACCTGAAGCTAGTCGGGGGGAAGATCAGGAGCAATGTTAGAAAATATTATTTTACAGAAAGAGTAGTAGATGCTTGGAACAAACTTCCAGCACAGGTAGTTGAGTCACTGAATTTAAACATGCCTGGGATAAGCACACATCTATCCTAAGATAAAGAGTACATACAGTATACACATAAGGGCAGACTAGATGGACCATATGGTCTCCTTCTGCCGTCAACCTTCTATGTTTCTATGTTTCTATGTTACATCTGAGTGAGTTTGTATCTGCAGTAGTGCTTGTTTCCAGGTGAGGTGCATCATTGTTCCAATGCCCCTTATGGGCAGACTTTCTATAAATGATTCTAACCTCATTGGCTTTTCGTTACACCTATTTCATAATATAAATAGCATGACCCCCATTGTGAATAAGTTCAGACATGCAAAACTGGAACTACTGTAGCTGGCACCCTGTCCCTTTCAGTGTTCTAGCAGCTGAATATTTCTAACATAGCTTTTCTGCCAACAGATATCGATGAATGCCTTGTTCAGAATGTTCAATGTGGAGTGAACCAGATGTGTTTTAACATGAGAGGAAGCTTCCAATGCATAGACACACCCTGTCCTCCTAACTACCTCCGTGACTTCTCTGGGTAAGTTTTATATTTAAAAGGGACACTACCGCCAGAACGGGGTAATAATTATTTCCTGGAAAACATTTCTTTTTGTTGGTCTTTTTTATTTCACAAGTGTTATACATTTATTATTCTGCACACTGCCTGCTATGAGCTGATTTGGGAGGGATTCTGTACGCTGCCTGTTCTGGGGGGGGGGGGTCAGGATTCTGCACACTGCCTGCTATGGGCTGATTTGGGAGGGATTCTGTACGCTGCCTGTTATGCAGTTCTGGGGGGGTCAGTATTCTGCACACTGCCTGCTATGAGCTGATTTGGGAGGGATTCTGTACGCTGCCTGTTCTGGGGGGGGGGGGTCAGGATTCTGCACACTGCCTGCTATGAGCTGATTTGGGAGGGATTCTGTACGCTGCCTGTTCTGGGGGGGGGGGGGGTCAGGATTCTGCACACTGCCTGCTATGAGCTGATTTGGGAGGGATTCTGTACGCTGCCTGTTCTGGGGGGGGGGAGGGGACTTTCTGGGGTATATATATATATCAACCATGACTGCATATGAGAACTCACATGGTGTGTTGAATGGTCTGTAGTTGATAGCTAAGTATTCCAGAAGCTCTGAACATCCCTTCACTAGCGCTGTTTTGTCTTTACACAAACTTTCAAACACCACCCCACATCTCTTTTCCAGATGTTTTGGAATCACGCTCTGCCCTGTGACGATAGGAAGCTCTAGAGCATTATCTAAGACAGCTTTACCTAGCCAAGTATCCGTGAAGCAGAGAACATCCAATTTGGAAACCTCTTAGGTTTTATTGCAGATTGTAATTCATAAATATTTGACAGATAGATCACATTAGCTACAGTAGGTGAACAGAGGGTAGGGCAAATGGAAAGCCCCTTTACATTTGCCTAAAAAAGGCTCTCCCATTTTCCAATGCTGGATGTGTCTGATCCATTTCTCTCTCTGTTGCCACAATTTAGCCTTGGGATATTGCCACCAAATATGGAAATATGAATTAATGGTCGAGAGGAAGGAAGAACCCAGTCCATCTATCATAATGCAATTAGTAGTGCAATCTGCGAGGCTATAATTATATCTAGATTATAAGGGAACTACCAATCACCCTGTTTGCTCCTATTTAGAACTGTCTTAGAAACTCTTGGATTTTTATTTTTATATAGCATAAGATTCTACTATGTACTAAGATAAATGTAAGGAATAAGATGGTATATGTATCAGGAGATCTCTAAATAAACAAAAAATGTTTGGCTAAAGGTTAAGGTAAAATTTTTATTGCTGCTATATATATATGGTAACAATCCCAGAATACTAAAAGTTATTTAATGGTTCTAAATAGAGATTAATAATTTGGTTGGAACATATCATCATACCATGTGGTAATATATATTCCCGACAGTTTTATCTTAGATTGTTCCCATTGGTATGGAAAAGATGATTCAAGAGAACTCTTAATTATGCTAGGAAGAGAAATATTTAAAACCTTTGACTTAGCAGTATTTACCACCAAGACAGAGACTGCATCAAAGATCTCAAGAATTTTGTGTAGCTTAGGCGAGAATATAATAGGATTGGTGATTATTAATAGCACATCATCCACAAACAAATGAAGTTTGTGCTGATATCCAGCAATACCAGTGACCAGTGACGTTAATGGCCTTCCTAATATGCATAGCTAGTATCTCTATAACCAGAATAAAAAGTATGGGTTTTATTAATAATTGGGCAGAAGAGAAGTCTACTTACTGTATAAAAGCTTGAAGGCAATGATAGAGAGCCTGTATCCAACACAAAAGATTGAGACCAAAGCCCCATTCCTCCAATACCACAAATTAGAAGGGCCATGAGATCATGTCAAACCCTTTTTATATATCTAATGATAGTAGAATAATAGGTATGCCCCTATGTTGAATTTGTGGATCAGGAAAGGAGGCGGTCTGACACTGCCCAGCCTGCCAATATGAGACAAATCCAACTGATCATGGCTTATTAATTTATGAAGGACATCTTTGCCAAGATCTTAATATCAGGATTTTACTAAGATACTGGTCTCTAACTGGACCAACTAGTATGATCCAAACCAGATCATACTGTCCTCAGCTAACAATGTTTCCTGAGAAAAATTATTTCCAGATAACATTGAGTTGAATAATGTCGCCTGGTCTCTGGTTATTTAATATCCGTGGTACAAAAAGTAGATATTGCTTTCATTATCTACCATGTCATAAAAAATTATATCAATGGTGGGAAAGGTTAATTGTTCTAAATAATATCAACCATTCGATTCAGAAGACCCGGGATGTCCTGCTGTGTGAAACCCCCCAGGGCACCAGTAATAACTCACCTTTCCCCGGTCCAACAACGTGTGTGTTCTCTCGTCCAATCGGAGCTGTTTTTCTTTTGGGCTCAAGGCATGATCTTTTTTCTCTGGTTTTCTTATCCTGCAATTTGTTTGCAGCATTGGATTGGTTTGATCCAGTTGATCATCACCCAACGTTTTCTTTCAGTTGAAGCTGAAGTGATTTTAAGAGAAACAAGAATGCTGTGTAGTTCATCTGGGCTTGTTGCTGAGAACGGTTTGTTCTGATGATAGAAATTAAAGTGCAGAGGAAACCCTAACTTGTATCTTATCAGCATTTCTTAAAGGATTTTCAGATGGTGCTTAGATTCCGTCCTTCCCTCCTTTGAATGGTAACTGGAGCTAAATCTGTATAGAGCTGCTACACATGCTCCTGGAAGGTTAGTTCTTTAGTTTTATAGTAGTGGAACTTAAATGAATGGTGTGCGGGAGTGTGCACATTCACCGAGCGGCCCGCCCCAGACTAGTAATGATGGAGGAGAGCAGCTAGCAATCACCGGATGATCGGTGCTGGATTGCGGGCAAGGTAGATGTTTTTTTAAATGTAACCCCCCACCCTGCTATAGCACTAGGGAAGGGTGGTTGGGTGGAGAAAAATTTAAAAATGGCCAGTCTGACCTTTTAACTATAATGTCCCTGGGGTGATCCCCAGGTAACTTTTTACCAGCGCCCTATGGTATCAAACACATTCCAGCCTTTCATAAAGAATGCTTTCATATGTTTTAGGGAGGCCTCGAATTCTTAAGTTAAGTTAGGCGCTCCCTATTTTGTGTCTTTGAGCTTGTGCCTGAGGTGTCTCTGAGTGCATAGACTCTGCTTTCTCTTCTTCTTTAAAACTGTATTGGTAGTAGTAGTAGTAGTAGTAGTAGTAGTAGTAGTAGTAGTAGTGTCATCTAGCTTATGCTCACATAAGGATATACGTTGCTCCATATCCTTCATATCTTAAGCCATCTGATCTGTAATTTTCTTTGTAATTTTACCTGAGGCCTTGCCAACAGCACATTGCCCCTGCATTTAATTATCTTTCACATTGGCATCCTTTCACAGCTCTGCCAATGGCAGAAAGGCCAGTGATGGATGGAGGGGTTGTACAATGGGGGGTCAGGTAAGTATTGAAGATTCAGACATGATATGGTTGCTTTGTCAGTTTGTAACAGTTTTAGGTGACTGACAACCCATACCTACCACCTAGGTGGTACTTAAAGGAGCAGTATCACGAAATTTGCATTAAAAAAGATAAATAATTAAATAGCCACACAATAGCTTCTAACATGTGTATAAATAATCTGGCGATAGAAAAAGGAAAAAATATCTGCCGTTCTTTTAAATTGTATAATGACAATGGCTCAGTCCATTTGCTGAATAGGGGGATCTGCTGGGTTGTATTTAGTGAGCTGCTTCATTTAGCCCACTGGTCTCCTAGCAACACTTTACCTCAGAGGCTGACACTGTAATCAGTGGTAACGGCTGTGTGTGTGTGAGGTGCTGCTTTTGTTATGAGACCAGGTGACTCAAATGTGTAAAATCTATACAAAATAAACTAAACTGACTGAAAATGACTGAAATTCTTCTTTGAATAACTGTGCAGGAAAATCTAAAGGTATTAAAGTGGAACAAAACCCTGAGTTGCCGACCCTGAAGTCTATAAGACCCGGCCATTGACCTTCCTCCTTGGGCTTTCTAAATCGGGATGCCCCACTGTGTGAAACAACCCCTGGATATCCACAGATCCCCCCATTTTTCTGGCGCGCTCACGCAGATAGTCATTTAGACAGGCCGGGCGGCCAGGAAGGTTAATGCTCAGGCTCCCCATCTGCGTGCAAACAGAGCTGATTGGATGAGAGCCCACGCATGCGCTGTGGGACAGGGAAAGGTACATTTTCACAGGCGAACTTCGGGATTTAACATATCAGGGCATCCCAAGTCGGGATGCCCCTAGGGGCACAAAACAAAACTCCAGATAGTGAAAATCCTGGGTTGGGCTTTGCTCAAAACACACAAAGCTGAAAGAAAGATCATATGGAAAAATGAAAAATAAGAATATGAAAGAGAAAATGGTAAACTGAAAGATTCTGCAGCAGAGCCAACATGAAGGGAAAACTGTCAAAATCAGCTAAATTACTTCTTGAGCTTGTCTTTCTGTTTTAGATAAACGAGTTCTGGCCAGGCAATGTTGCAATGTTGTTATCTTATGCTGGACGGCTGCCAGCACTGAACAGCTGGTACTTTGATACATTGTTTCACCCCTCTCCTCAGTGTGGAACAGGCCAGAGTGTCGGGTCCGACACTCAGAAGACATAAGCATGAGCTATTAGTATCCAGCCATTTAAATATAAGTCACCAAGAACAATTTGCGATACTGCTCCTTTAACTTGATGAAAAGTGGTCCTTGATGAAGAAATTCAGGAACCCCTGCTCTAAAGTCATTATGAAAATATGAATTTGAATTATCTGTACAGCAGAAAGAATGTGACTAATTATATATCTTTTACATTTAGATATTGTTTAAAGAACTGTGCACCAAATGATCTGGAATGTGCTCTGAACACATATGCCCTGCAGTACAAACTGGTTTCACTTCCACGGGGCATTGCTGCAAATCAGGACCTAATCCGATTGGTTGCCTATACACAGGATGGTATACTCCATCCAAAAACAACCTTTATCATCATTGATGAAGATCCAGCGCTGCCATTTTCTATTCGAGAAGAAAACCTGAAAGGAGTTGTTTTTACTAACAGGCCACTAAGGGAGCCAGACACTTACAGGATGAAAGTGAAAGCCTTGTCCTATAGCAAAAATCACACCATTGAATACCAGACTACTTTTATTGTTTACATTTCCGTGTCCCCCTACCCCTATTAAGTTTTGACAATTGTTAATTAAATACTTGAATTTAAAAGTCCTTCTAAAAGTTTCAGAAATAAAAATACCATCTATATAGTGTAACTGGAGGTAAGTTAGGCTGTTATAATCTTGGCAACAAATCATAATTGTCTCTTTACCTATAGGACCAGTGTAAACTGGATTGCCATTAGTAGTTGTAGGTAAATGAAATTTGGTTTTGAAGGTCCATATCACTAATTCATTTCTGGTTGGTTTTGTGCCTGATTTTCTGTTTTTACACCATATTTTGTACTGTTGGTTACCTAAATATTTAAATGTCTCATTCAGGATATCAAAGCAAATATACTTCTGTTTTAAATAGGATTTTCTAAATAAAATATTTAAGAGCTGCTTTCTGATCAGTTGAAGTTTTGTTTTCCTTGCAGAGTACCATTAAATATGCTTGTGTATATCATGTAAAACTGTAAGGCTCCCACTTTATACTCAATATCAATTCAAACATTCCCAAAAATTAGATTCAGAATTCAGTTCTTCATTTACATTGACTGACTCCTAGAAAGCTTGAGGATCTTTGAGTACATTCAGTGTATATATGATTTTGGAGGGTATTTCAAATGTAAAATGGTGTTTTTGTCAAAAAACTGCAAGGAGCGTGAAATTGCAGTGAAAAGTTGTATTTTCTTTGAAAATCTCCTAAAGCGCTGTTTCAGTTTGGGGGAGTCTCCTGGGCAGGAAAGAGTGTCTACCAACACATATGAGGTACCGTTATAACTGGGAGAAATGGGGATTTTACACACAGTATGATTTTCTGGAAAATGAGCTTGAGGAAAAAACACTACAAAATGTAATAGTGTTTTTTTTATATTTTTATGGTAAAGATGTTCAAAGAAATAAAAAAAAAACTTTTGACAAAGTTACAAACAAGACATTTCATTTTGAAGCACAAACATTGCAGTGAAACCTGTGTAGGTCAAAATGGCAAAAAATGGTCTGGCAACAGAGGGTGACAACTTCTCCAGGTAGGCTGGCAGTTAAAGAGTTAAAAGGACTGCCCATGCAACCATTGTCTGTTGTTTTCTTTGCTAAAGCTAAAGTCAAAGCAAAAAAAGAAAGCTTAGTAAATTGCTCCCCTAAAGCCCCCCTCTGGCAAAAACTATATGTGAGGGGCGTTATTTCCATGCAGATGTTCTGGAATTACAGGCTGATTCTTTGCTGCAGAACTGTATGGGACCAGCCATCTTGTCACACATAAGCATGAGCTTATGCACGGGCAGCTGCTAGAGAGATTGTGTGTGGGGGTAAGCTGCAACAATGTTTCTTTATCACTGTTCACTGTGGATTTACCACACACCATTCAGACAGTGTAAACATTATGTATCTTCTATAATGATATAATTATTTCAGCTGTGCAGCAGATCAATGAGTCCTTGTAGCTGATGGCTTTCTACTAAAAATAAATGGACTGGGTTTTTATATAAACTAGACTTGTGTATGTGGCAAGATGGCCACTGCCATGCAATTATGCAGCATAAAATCTGCCTGCTATTTCATAACATCTGCATGGAGTTAAGCCCTCTCAAATAGTTTATGGCACTAATTACTAGAGCCCCTCTCTTCAGGGGGGCAATTTACTGAACTTGCTTTTTTTTTTACTTTTGGTCTGCTTTAAAGCAAGAGAAGCTCCTGACCACGCTGCTCAGAATCGTCTGAGCAGAAGGATTAGTAGGAGGAGGAGGAACAACATTTAGGAGAGTGAAAATCCAGGATTTTGTCCACCATGTATTTATGAATGATGGAGGTTTAATGGAGTTTCAGACTTTGGTAAATGAATCACCCTGAATATATTTGAATTTGCAATGCACGCATATGTTTTGTCTGAAAATGTGAGAAGTTTTATCTAACTCATGATAAAGTTTAGCTTACAAATGGATGCTAACTTATGTGATTTAAATTACATTTTATATGATGATCATTGGTGAAAAATAAGGTGTTAATAGATAACAATAAGGTCCTAAAAATTGATTTTATGTTATAATTTTATAGTATAATACTTTTTATCTAATAATCTATATTTTATCATTTTAAGAAGAAGACTTTGTATTATGATCAAAAAGGCGTTGTTTTAAGCTTTATGTTTTTGTCACCCACAAGTTTTATTTGTTTATTGTTGATCAATTAGGAGGGAGCATGATATTGTTTCTTGGTATAGATAGCATGAACTTACTTTGCAGGGTGTTGCTTGGTTATGTTTGAATGTATGTCATATGTATATTCTTCTACCTGTTTTCAGTTGGTCGTTTATTCTTGCTTCAGATTTAAAGTGAACAGGCTTAAAAAGTGAAATGTGGGAGTGAAAGGAGGTGTAAAAAAAGTAGTTACATTTAATGATTATTGTACTCATGCAAGAAAAAAGGCTGAGTTATAACAAGTATTAAAACAGCATTGTATGTGGCAGACAACAGACATGAAAGACATTAAAGTGTTAAAACAGCATTGTATGTGGCAGACAACAGACATAAAAGGCATTAAGGGTGTTAAAACAGCATTGTATGTGGCAGACAACAGACATGAAAAAGGCATTAAGGGTGTTAAAACAGCATTGTATGTGGCAGACAACTGACATGAAAGGCATTAAAGCGTTAAAACAGCATTGTATGTGGCAGACAACAGACATGAAAAAGGCATTAAGGGTGTTAAAACAGCATTGTATGTGGCAGACAACAGACATGAAAAAGGCATTAAGGGTGTTAAAACAGCATTGTATGTGGCAGACAACTGACATGAAAGGCATTAAAGTGTTAAAACAGCATTGTATGTGGCAGACAACTGACATGAAAGGCATTAAAGGTGTTAAAACAGCATTGCATGTGGCAGACAACTGACATGAAAGGCATTAAAGGTGTTAAAACAGCATTGTATGTGGCAGACAACTGACATGAAAGGCATTAAAGTGTTAAAACAGCATTGTATGTGGCAGACAACAGACATAAAAGGCATTAAAGGTGTTAAAACAGCATTGTATGTGGCAGACAACTGACATGAAAGGCATTAAAGTGTTAAAGCAGCATTGTATGTGGCAGACAACAGACATAAAAGGCATTAAAGGTGTTAAAACAGCATTGTATGTGGAAGGCAAGACATGAAAACCCCTGCAATGTTTATTGCCTGCCACATACAATGCTATTTTAACGCACTTCAACTGCATGTTGCTTAAACCTGATTGCAGTTCATACTCCAACCCCCCCATGCCTAGTTTCAGGAATCATACTCTTACCTCCTTCTGGTTCCCTCAGTTAGACTAGAACCCCAAATTGGCTGCCTTTGGTCACATGGTCCAGAGTCCACTTCAGGTTTCTAGCCACAGAGAGAACTCCAGATCTTGTGTCCAGTTATGTGCATTCATGGGGTCTAGTATTGCTGAGGGAGCAGGAGGAGGTAAGAGTGTGTTTGCAATGGTGTATGTATGGGGGGAGGCATCAGCAATCACCCCCAACCCTACAATCAGATTTGCTCAACACCCATTATTTATTAAAGCTGATCAAAGCCCTTGGTATCTGGGTAACAGACAATGTCTAAAAGAGTGTAGGGCCGACGGGGGGAACTGGCGTTGTCCCAGCTGCGCCTGGAGATGGGGGCGGGGTGGGGGCCTGGAATGACTCTATGTTTATGCGACTGTACCTTTTATTCTTGTACTGTTATGTCTCCTTGTGTTTGTAAAATTTCAGTAAAAAGAGATTAAACTAAAAGACTGTAGGGCCAGGTGAAATCACTCTACAGGGGCACCCCGATTTAGTGTAAAACCTCCCTGGTTCGCTGAATAATCATCTCAATCACAGCGCATGCACAGGCCACTGGCAGCATCCCCCTGAACCCTTCTATTTTCTCTGTGCACCCGCACCAGGCATATCTGAATGTCTCGGGACAGCACGCAAAGTGGTAGGGAGTGGCCAGAAGTTTGCGGTAAAAATGTCAATATTCAATCGCTGCTATACATTACTGTGCACACGCATGAATACTCATTGGTGAAGACCCTGCACATGCACCAGGGGAACAGGGATTGAGGTTAGTTACCGGGGGGGTGAACACACACAAAACGGGATGCCCCTGTAAAACTGACTGAGCCCCAGAGCCTGGTGAGGTGATACAAATCCCTTGTTTGGGTCTGCTTTCAATAAGTGTTGGATTGTTTTATCACGCATCCCACTGTAGTTTTATTGCTATTTGTAGCTTCAGGTATGAAAATGTTATGAACACCTTACCTACATGAGCTGCTTGACCCCTTTCTGATTATTATAATCAATTATGATGTTTGGAGCAACACTGAACAGTAATTTGCATTGCTAGAGCTTTCTTATCCAGCACGCTGTCAGGGTGAGAGTTTTCCGCACTTCAGAGTCTTCATAATGGATAAATACCAGGCCCTCTCCAGCAAGTCTGGAAAAACTGACCTGCATTAAAATGAACTTGAGATGGATAGGCCAATACTTTCCCCTACCTCTCCCTCTTGCTTAATATTAAACCACAGGCTACCATCATAAACTCTTCCCCAACCTGATCACATGTGCCACCATTTGCCCTGATCACATGTGCCACCATTTGCCCTGATCACATGTGCCACCATTTGCCCTGATCACATGTGCCACCATTTATCCTGATCACATGTGCCACCATTAGCCCTGATCACATGTGCCACCATTTGCCCTGATCATGTGTGCCACAATTTGCCCTGATCATGTGTGCCACCATTTGCCCTGATCACATGTGCCACCATTTGCCCTGATCACATGTGTCACCAATTGCCCTGATCACATGTGTCACCATTAGCCCTGATCACATGTGCCCCCATTAGCCCTGATCACGTGCCACCATTAGCCCTGATCACATGTGCCTCCATTATCCCTGATCACATGTGCCCCCATTAGCCCTGATCACGTGCCCCCATTAGCCCTGATCACATGTGCCTCCATTTGCCCTGATCACATGTGTCACCATTAGCCCTGATCACATGTGCCCCCATTAGCCCTGATCACGTGCCACCATTAGCCCTGATAACATGTGCCACCATTAGCCCTGATAACATGTGCCACCATTAGCCCTGATCACATGTGCCACCATTTTCCCTGATCATGTGTACCACCATTTGCCCTGATCACATGTGCCACCATTAGCCCTGATCACATGTGTCACCAATTGCCCTGATCACATGTGTCACCATTAGCCCTGATCACATGTGCCCCCATTAGCCCTGATCACGTGCCACCATTAGCCCTGATCACATGTGCCTCCATTTGCCCTTATCACATGTGCCACCATTAGCCCTGATCACATGTGCCACCATTTTCCCTGATCATGTGTACCACCATTTGCCCTGATCATGTGTGCCACCATTTGCCCTGATCACATGTGCCACCATTTGCCCTGATCACATGTGCCACCATTTGCCCTGATCACATGTGCCACCATTTGCCCTGATCACGTGTGCCACCATTTGTCCTGATCATGTGTGCCACCATTTGCCCTGATCACATGTGCCACCATTAGCCCTGATCACATGTGTCACCAATTGCCCTGATCACATGTGTCACCATTAGCCCTGATCACATGTGCCCCCATTAGCCCTGATCACGTGCCACCATTAGCCCTGATCACATGTGCCTCCATTAGCCCTGATCACATGTGCCACCATTAGCCCTGATCACATGTGCCCCCATTAGCCCTGATCACGTGCCACCATTAGCCCTGATCACATGTGCCCCCATTAGCCCTGATCACGTGCCACCATTAGCCCTGATCACATGTGCCTCCATTAGCCCTGATCACATGTGTCACCATTAGCCCTGATCACATGTGCCCCCATTAGCCCTGATCACGTGCCACCATTAGCCCTGATCACATGTGCCTCCATTAGCCCTGATCACATGTGCCACCATTAGCCCTGATCATGTGTGCCACCATTTGCCCTGATCACGTGCCACCATTAGCCCTGCTCACGTGCCACCATTAGCCCTGATCACGTGTGCCACCATTTGCCCTGATCATGTGTGCCACCATTTGCCCTGATCACATGTGCCACCATTTGCCCTGATCACATGTGCCACCATTTGCTATCTTCAAATTCCTGCAAATGGACATGTGTTCTCTATCTCACTGGCTACTTTTTGAATTACCTCCTCTGACAGAAAGTTCTGTAGTGTCACTGCTCTTACAGTAAAGAATCCCCCCTTCTGTGGGTGTAAGAAGCACCTTCCCTCTAACCTTAGTGTATGCCTCCGGTTATGGTTATACTTTTGACATCCTTTCAGGGTTCCCTACTTTCCCCATTCCATTGGCTTTCCCCTGTTTGAACCTGGTCCAGTAGAGCATGCACAGGCTCTCATCCTGAGTTTTTTTCTGCATTAAACGCACTTAAGTTCTGTTTTGACCCAACCTTTCCAGCACCACTTTCCATCTTCTAATTAATTCAAGTATCAGTAGGTTACCAGTCACCTAAACACACAAAGTAGCCATTTAAAGTGAATAAATAAATGGCCAGAAATAGATTTAATCACCCAATCTGACCTAACCTTAGCCGAGCCTGACTATAGCCCGCTGTGTACTACCTGAGGATCTTGTACACCACCAGTGGGTACATACTCCTGGTTAGGAGCCCCTGTCCTAGAACATGTAAGAGGCTTCTTTGAAGGATTAGTGGAAGAATTGTTAGTGAGGGGTCATAAGGAATTGTGAGGGACCAGACCAGAATAATACCTCTTCTTTGCTTTTGATTTTTAAAAGAAAAAAAGAACTTACATTAAAGTACCACAAAAATGCCACAATTTGTTAACCCAAAGATTCTGTTTCCCTTTATTTTAGCAAAGCATACATTTCTTTGGTGCAATCTGGTTTGCATTTCCCGTTAAATTGTACTTGGCACTTTTTCTGCAGTTAAGACAGTTTGTTTTGTATATTATGTAATGGCTAAAGACTTGACAGCCCAAACAAAATGGGTGCTTCGTTCTCAAAATAGATTCCCATGTAGAAGACGGATTTATCAGATGAGAGCATGTCTCACTATTAAGAAACCAGCTCTTGCTGCTGCAAAACCTTTCAGCTGAGCTTCTGAAAGGGTCGTTTCTTACTTTAAACATACAGCTAAACATCTGTCGCATTTCCCTGTTTGTTTAACCCTTTAAATGCCAAGCAAATAGAATCTACGGTTTGCCTCTCCGACCAGTTACATCCTGCCCTGTAGATTCTACTTGCCTGTGCAGTGGCATGCTTAACCACCATGCAAACCAAGAAAATGCTTGGGGCCCCCATCTGCTAGAGAGCCCCCAGAGGCAGGGTCAGATCAGTGGCAACAAAAAACAACAATGTGCTTGCTTTAGATCCGATGTAGGGCAACATGGTACCAGAGCCCCCACCCAAAAGCCAGGTTGCATCAGTGATTTCAATACATTTATGGGTGGCATTGATAAAACATACCTACTACAACACCACCGGAAAATCCAGCTTGGGGATTCGGCTGGTGTAAGGAGATGTTTCCTACCTATTATACCTTGACCTTCCGCGTGTTACTTTAAATATGCTATATGTTTCCTTGGCACCATGACCCATCCAATTGACACCTAAGCAGGTATTTTTTGGATGTTTTGCCCATTTTACTCTAAAGTGGAACAAAACACGTGCCCCACTGTGTAATCAGCCCCAAATGACCACTAACTGCTTACCTTCCCCCGGTCCAATGATGCATGCGCAGGATCTTGTCCAATCCAAGATGTTGGCCGTGCCTATTACATTCATCAAACGTGCGGGTGTTCACACAGTGGGGAACCCCAGAGGAAAGGCCATTGGCCAGTCTTGGAATCTTTCAGATGAGTTTTTTTCTGCTTTAATGATTGTGCCAGTTATGTTGTAACCTTTGTGGCCCTAAATATCAATATATTTATGTCCCTCTTTGTGTTCCAACGATTGTATTGTATTAATCTGGGTTTCTATGTTGATCAGGTAACATCCCCTTATTACAAGCTTCGAGTTTATAAGCTGTGCTCCTCTCCTGTAGAACCACCTGATATTGGGGGTCATGCTAATTGTTTAGTGGGGCCAGTGGGGCTTTCGGTGCGCTTATTGGTGTGAATTGCAACTTCAACTTGCATCCTGGTAAGATTTTTAATTTTAGCACACAAAAAGAGCAAATGAAAATGTTTGTTCTACTTTTTTCCTCCAAAATGACCTGTACCTGCGATGGGGCATTTTTACAAGTTAGGCTCATCATTTTTCAAGTGAGGTGAAGAAATTTTCTTTTAAGTTTAGAAACAACAGAATCCTATGGGCTAGGCAGAAAATAACGGAAAATTCTTTAACATAGCCCATAGGGTGCTGTTATTTCCAAACTTAAAAAAAAATATTCTTACCTTATTGAATATATGATGTATCTCACCTGTAAAAATGCCTCATCACAGGTGATTTTTTTGGGGAAAAAGCAGGACAAACATTTTTTTAAACATTTTTTGTGGAAATTCTAAATTCTAAAAACCTCACTGGGATGCAGGTTGTAATGCGGCAGTCATACTGGCTTCACTAAATAACTAGCATGAGCCTCATTTTACTTGCTCTATTTAACAGTGCCTACATTTGTCAGTAACCAACACCACCAAAAAGCATTTTAAAAAATACAGGCCGTAGAGGGGCGAGCAGGGAGACAGGTTGGCATAAAGTTGGCTGGGATGTAAGGTGGGTGGCCAGGCAGACAGGTGGGGGTGGGAAAGCAGGTAGGTGGGTGAGCAGCTAGGTAGGACAGACAGACAGGCAGGCAGGCAGGTAAGTATGTAGGTTAGTGGGTGGACAGGAAGGTAGGTGGGTAGGTAGGCAAGTTGGCTGGTAGGTGACTGGCTATGTGAGTAGGTAGGTGGCTGGCTGGGCAGGTAGGTAAGTAGCTGGCTGGCTGGGTGAGCACACAGGAGGCCTGGTGCCTCACGTTGCACTGCATTAACCCTAGTGCCAGCCTACCTAGAGTTTTTGTCACTATTTTGTGCTACACATGTTCAACTGTAATTTGTCTGGGCTCTAACATGAAATGTCTTCTTTGTTATTTTTTAGGTGTATTCTCAATACTTTTGGGTGAAATATGTGCAAAAAAATAAAAAATATATATATTTTACAATTTGTAGTGTTTTTCTGTAATAAAAAACGTAAGTTTGTCAATAAAATCTTATTGTGTGTGACATCCCCATTTCTCCCGGTTACAGCGGTACCACATATGTATTGGTAGACACCCTTTCCTGCCGAGAAGACTCCCCCAAACTGAAACAGAGCTTTAGGAGATTTTCAGATAAAATACAACTATGCTAAGCGCTATGCGCACCTAGCAGTTTTTCCAGAAAAACAACCCGTTACATTTGAAATACCCCCCACAAACTATGTATTCTCTGGAGGTACACACCTCAAGCTTTCTAGGTGTACCAGGCTTGTTGACATGGGTGCAGTTTTCTGTAAGTAATCCCTCAATGAATTCTTTGGTTGCACAGAGTTTCCCTAAAAAAGAATGAAAAAGAAGAATCAAAGCCACATTTTCTTTAAAAAAAAACTATATGCAAACAAGGTTAAAAAAGCAAGGTTTCCTGAACAGAGCAATACCCAACATGCATTGCTACTGTCAAGGGAAGAGTTGCCAAACACCCCAAAGTAAAGCGAAAATGTCAGCTCTGCAGACAAAGTGTACACCTTGCACTTTTTCAACCAAAATAACCCTTTACATTTGGAATACCCCACATAAACCATATATTCCCTAAAAGTACACATGGTAAGCTTTCTTAGTGTAGCCAGCTTGTTGTAGTGGGCTCATCTTTCTGGAAGTAATCCCTTAAAGAATTCTTAGGTTGCACAGGGTTTCCCTAAAAAAATGTATAAAAAAGCAGAATAAAAAACATGTTTTCCAAAAATATCATAATACAAATAAGAAAAAACAAGCTAAGTCTGAAAGCGCAAGGTCCCCGAACAGAACAGTACCCAACATGCATAGGTACTATTAACCATTTTAATTGCCCGCCCACTTGAAGTTTTGTCACCCTCTGTTGACAGGTAATTGTTCAACATTTTACTCCATGTTTAACTTTTTTTGTGATTTTTGCAGGAATTTCCAGGAAAACTATATATATATTTTTTGCAGCAGAGTTTAGGCTTTAACATGAAATGTCTTGTTTGTAGTTTTTCTACTGTTTTTTTTTTAATATTTTTGCGTAAAAAGAACAAAAAAATATATATTTTTTAGAAAATTGTCTCCTTTATTTTTGAATAAAACATTTATTTTATTAAAGAAAACCATATTGCATGTGAAATCCCCATATCTCCCCAATACAACGGTACCACATATGTATCGGTAGCCCCCCCCCCCTGTTCCTGCCCAGGAGAACCCCCAAATTGAAAAGAGCACTTTATAACATTTACAAATAAAATATAACTACTATCCACACTATAAAGGGTTAAAAATAAATGGCAGCCCCTTTCTAAGGGGGCAGCTTCGGTGCCCCCCGCCCTGCCGGCTATAAGCCTGCACCGCCTAAATTGGCCCCGGGGCATTCTGCCCCCTCCTTGGCTTTGGAGAGGTAGGTAATTGGGGGGTTTGGGGTTAATAGCACGTCACCTGCTAGCCGCACCCCTAAGCCTTGTGAACTGGTATACGGGTCTCATGGGCCCCTTACCAGTTCACAACAGGTTAAATATAAAAAAACACATTAATGCTTACCTCCCATTCCTTACCTTCCCTCGCCAATCACTCTGGCTTCTGCTCTCCTGCTGCTGCTGGAAGCCTTTTATAGCTGCTGGGTGACAGAACATAAGGGGTTCATTTAAAGAAAAACATTTTGGGGGGAAATTTAATAGTTAAAAATCCCCAAAAAATTACATGGCTCCCCCTACCCAGCATAACCAGCCCGGGACCAGCTATGCAGGGCTTGTAGAATTGGGCACAGGGGCCAATTCACAGGGGATCCCCAGTCCTGTTGGCTACAAGCCCACATAGCTTCTGTGGGCCCGGGCCCTTCTGCCCACCCTGGCCTTTGGGGTGGCAGGTAATTGGGGTGCTGGAGGTAAATAGCTAGCCGCAGGGGACCTGCCCGCCCCCAGTCTTATGAACTGGTATAGGGGTCTCATGGATCCCTTACCAGTTCACAAAGGGTTAAGTGTAAAAAAACACACAGAGACAAGGAGAAAAATATTTTATTGATTTATAACTCTTACCTCCCATCCATCCCCGGGAACTGTGTCCCACGCTGATCACTCTGGTTTCTGCCCTCCATCTGCTGCTGGAAGCCTTTTATAGCTGCTGGGCAACAGAACATTAGAGGTTAATTAAAAAATGACATAGGGTCCCACCTCCCAGGAAGGAACCCCATTTTTTTAATTTTAAGGGTTAAAAATCCCCCAAAAAATGACATAGCCCCCCCCCCCTACCTAGAATAACCAGCCCGGGACCAGCTATGCAGGGCTTGTAGGAACAGGGTGCAGGGGCCAGCTTTGGTGGCCCCCCAACCGGCAGCCTACAAGCCCACATAGCCTCTGTGTACCCAGGCTCTTCTGCCCCTCCGGGCTTTGGGGAGGCAGGTAATTGGGGGTGCATACCTTGTGCTCAGTGGGCCATAACGCAGCAGTCGGGGGCCGGGGTCCCGGCCTCATCTCCTTCCCCACCCTGCCTTATCCGTACCCCTAGTGATGTTGTCACAGGTGGGGAGTCGCAATCTGATGTATGTGCCAGACTGGCTAATATTGAGAAATTTATTTCTGGCTCTGTTGCCAGAAAGGCCTTGGCTAAGCGAAAGCATTTGTCTCCAGCCGCGCCGGCCTTTGGAGGAGGCCACTCCTCAAAAAGGGGAATTCTTTGGGACTTCCAAGCCGCGCCTGGAGTTCCCAAATCAGCACCACCAAAAGCATTTTGATGGCATTATTCTTAAGGACTGGGAGAAGCCTACTCGGCTTCCAGGTATTCCTCAAGGTTGGGATCCCTTTCCGGTGGTAAAACGATGGTCGTCCCCTCCCGAGGTGGATGCCCCGGTGCTCGGGTTATCCAATACTTCTATTTTGCATTCTCCTGACTCCACCACTCTCAAAGATGGTGAGGATAAACGCATTGATCAGATGGCTTGCCACGCGTTTGCTAGTGTCGGTTCAGCCTTGCGGCCTGTTTGTGCTTCGGCGCTTTTGGCAGTGGCTACCAGGTCTGTGGTTAGAGACCTGTTGAGTACCTCCAGACTTGACCCGGCTAGTGATGAGTTTGCCACCCTTAAGCGGTGTGAATTGTTCATGTCCTTTGTGCTTGCCGCCTTGGATGACACCATGGTCATGTGTGGTAGAGCCTCGGCCTTGCTTGTAGCTATTCGGCGGTCGGTATGGTTGCGCCAGTGGGCGGCTGATTTTGTGGCCAAAAAGTCGCTTACAGCACTTCCCTTTGTGGGATTGCGGCTCTTTGGAGAAAGATTAGATTCTGTCACGAAAGGAGGGAAGTTACCTCAGCGTAAGAGGCAACGTCGTCCCTTTCGGGGGGCAGCCTCCTTTAACCCTTCCTTTCGTAGTGCCAGTACTGGCAGAGTTTTGGCCTTCTCTACCCTCAGAGGTGATTCCTGGAGTAGAGGTCGTGCCCGTCCAGGTCACAATTGGAGTTCCAAACCCAAGCCCGCTGCTAAGCCAGCTCAGCAATGAGGGGGCGCCCTCACACTTGCGGGTGGGGGGGACGGCTGCGGCCCTTCTTCCAGGTCTGGGACCAGGAGGTCTCAGACAAATGGATACTGGAAGTGGTGTCTTCCGGTTACAAGCTGGAATTCGAGATCCGGTCTCCTCCCAGATTCTTCAGGTCTCGAGCGCACAGGGGCTCCGGGCGTCAGTAAGTTATCTGCTGGACATGGTTGGCATTTGCCCAGTGCCTTTCTCCCAAAGGGGCTTGGGATTCTATTCCAATCTATTCATGGTGCCCAAGGACGGCTCCGTTCGACCCATTTTGGATCTGAAGCTCCTCAATCGGTTTATCCACTTCAGGAAGTTTCGCATTGAAACCTTGCGGTCAGCCGTCGATTCTCTTCGTCAGGGAGACTTCATGACGTACATAGACATCAGGGATGCTTATCTGCATGTACCTATCTTCCTGGCACACCAGAGATTCCTCAGGTTCGTGGTGGAAGATCAGCATTTTCAGTTTGTGGCCCTTCCATTCGGGCTTACCTCGGCTCCGAGGGTGTTCACCAAGGTATTGGCGGGGGTGATGGCCCTCCTCAGAGTCCAGGGCATTCGCATTGTATCATACCTGGACGACCTTCTCATTTTGGCTTCCTCTCTCAGCCAAGCGGAGCTAGACACCAGAGTGATGGTATCCACGCTGGAGAGGTTTGGTTGGGTGATCAACTATTCCAAGTCCTCCCTCTCCCCGTCCAGGGAGGTTTCGTTTCTGGGCATGACTCTGGATGCCTTTCAGGCCAGGGTGTTCCTTCCTCAGCCCAAGATTCTTCTGATCCAAGTTTTGGTTCGGCTTCTGCTTTCCAATCCTCGCCCGTCTATCCGGCTAGGGATGAGATTGGTAGGTCTGATGGTGGCTTCCTTCGAGGCAGTCCCTTTTGCCCAGTTTCACATGAGGACGCTTCAGCTCCATCTTCTAGCGACTTGGGACAAGTGTCCACTGTCATTGGATCAGTCTTGTCTGCTGTCTCCCTGGGCTCAGCAGTCCCTTCAGTGGTGGATAGTGTCAAGCAATCTGTTGAAGGGCAGATCCTGTCTGACCCCTTGTTGGGAAACTGTCACCGTGGACGCCAGCCTGTCGGGCTGGGGGGGCTTCTGGAGGGAACATCAGTTCCAGGGGTTATGGGGGCCTCGGGAGGCTCATACCCCTATCAACGTTTTGGAGCTACGGACCATTTGGTTGGTTCTGTCTCGCTTGACTCTTCTATTGCAGGGATTGCCAGTTCAAGTCCGATCGGACAATCGGACGGCGGTCGCTTACATCAATCACCAAGGAGGGACTCACAGCAGGAGTGCCCTCCGGGAGGTATCTCTGATCCTTGTTTGGGCAGAGAGCAATGTCCCATGCATCTCAGCCATTTACATCCCGGGAGTGGAGAACACAAAGGCGGATTCCCTGAGCAGGAGATCCTCTCGCCGAGGAGAATGGTCTCTCAGTTCCAGGGTATTCCAGTCCCTTTGTCACAAGTGGGGGACTCCGGAGGTGGATCTCTTTGCCCCACGTCACAATCACAAGCTTCCCGCCTTTGTGTCTCTGTCTCAGGATCCTCTGGCCCTGGCAGTGGATGCCATGTCCCTGGCTTGGAGGGAACTGGGGTTTCTGTACCTGTTCCCCCCCTTCTCCATGGTTGGCAAGCTAACTCTAGAAGCAATTCTGGTGGCTCCAAGGTGGCCAAGACGAGTGGTTCGCAGACGTCGTGGCAGTAGATCAGTTTTATCTGCCTCTTTTTCCGGATCTTATCACCCAGGGTCAGCTACGCTACCCCAATTTACCAACGCTGGCTTTGACGGCGTAGCTGCTGAAACCTCCATCTTAAAGGAGGAAGGTCTTTCTGATGCGGTGGTTCAGACTCTTGTTAGAGCTAGGAAGAGATCTTCCTCTAACGTCTGAGGATCGGGAATATACAGATGTCCACAGTACTTTACCACCAATTTGGATAAAGACTCATGACATGCCTGAAAAGACTAATTTACATTATGATAACCTACTAGGCTCCAATACACATAACGTAGTACAATAGACTAGATAACCATCTTGTGACTAAGGGGTTGATTCAGAGCCAGGTGAGAATCCCCCCCCCCCCCTTTTTGGAGAGAAAACTGCTGTTGCCTTATCTACTTATCTAAGTGTGGGTTCTCACCTGGCTCTGAATTGATCCCTAAGTGTCACAAAAACAAAAGCTGTCCATCTCATGACACATATTATACAATACTAGTTATCCATAAAAAGAAAGGATGGATATATCTATACTTACAGTTTTTAAAGATGTACAATATGCCCAGTTAAACAAAAAATTGTATTTCAGTTATGAATCCTTCAAAAGCAAAACCATGACTAGAAAATGTCTCCTAAGCAAAGAACTTTCACATTTTCCATTGTATAGTTTGCATTCTAGGCCTGGCCTGCAACCTCAGGTATAGGTGGGGTTTGGAAAAATATATTTTTTTGTTCATTCATATACAGTAAGACATAAAAAAGAAGTGTTGAATGATGATTTACTGGTAAGTGGGCAATTTAGCAGCAAGAGCTAACAAGACCAGGAAAAGGAAATGAGCGTGCAGTCTCTGCATTACCTCAGTGTTTCATAGTCACAGGAGGAGTCAGTGTCACTTGAGACATGGAATCACTAAAGAAGCAAGTCGCTGGGAGGGACTGTTTTCATATTGCTCAGCAATAACAAAATGTTCTCTGATGTCATTGATTGCTTAATCTGCTGTATAGTAAAAAGCTCTAACATTCCCAGATCCCTTAACATTCATACAAGCTGCAGATTATACTACGTCTGTCACCTGTAGGTTAACCCGTGGGCCTGTCACCTGAAGGTTAACCCAAGGGCCTGTCACCTGAAGGTTAACCCGTGGGCCTGTCACCTGTAGGTTAACCCGTGGGCTTGTCACCTGAAGGTTAACCCGTGGGCCTGTCACCTGAAGGTTAACCCATGGGCCTGTCACCTGAAGGTTAACCCGAGGGCCTGTCACCTGTTGGTTAAACCAAGGGCCTGTCACCTGTCATCTAACCCAAGGGCCTGTCACCTGTCATCTAACCCGAGGGCCTGTCACCTGTCATCTAATCCGAGGGCCTGTCACCTGTAGGTTAACCCGAGGGCCTGTCACCTGTTGGTCAAACCAAGGGCCTGTCACCTGTCATCTAACCCGAGGGCCTGTCACCTGTCATCTAACCCGAGGGCCTGTCATCTGTAGGTTAACCCGAGGGCCTATCACCTGTAGATTAACCCGAGGGCCTGTCATCTGTAGGTTAACCCGAGGGCCTGTCACCTGCAGGTTAACCCGAGGGCCTGTCACCTGTAGGTTAACCCAAGGGCCTGTCACCTTTTGGTTAAACCAAGGGCCCGTCACCTGTCATCTAACCCGAGGGCCTGTCACCTGTCATCTAACCCGAGGGCCTGTCACCTGTCATCTAACCCGAGGGCCTGTCACCTATCATCTAACCCGAGGGCCTGTCACCTGTCATCTAACCCGAGGGCCTGTCACCTGTCATCTAACCCGAGGGCCTGTCACCTGTAGGTTAACCCAAGGGCCTGTCACCTGTTGGTTACACAAGGGCCTGACACCTGTCATCTAACCCGAGGGCCTGTCACCTATCATCTAACCCGAGGGCCTGTCACCTGTCATCTACCCCGAGGGCCTGTCACCTGTCATCTAACCCGAGGGCCTGTCACCTGTAGGTTAACCCAAGGGCCTGTCACCTGTTGGTTACACCAAGGGCCTGACACCTGTCATCTAACCCGAGGGCCTGTCACGTGTAGGTTAACCTGAGGGCCTGTCATCTAACCCGAGGGCCTGTCACCTGTAGGTTAACCTGAGCGCCTGTCATCTGTCAACTAACCCGAGGGCCTGTCACCTGTAGGTTTACCTGAGGGCCTGTCATCTGTCAACTTTTCGAGGGCCTGTCACCTGTAGGTTACCTTTGGGTCTGTCAGAAGTAGGTTAACCCTAGGGCCTGTCATCTGTAATTTAAACTTAGGGCCTGTCATCTGTAAGTTAAAGGGTTACTAAACCCAAGAAAAAAAAGAAATGTGATTCAGGCAGACAGCCGTCTGCCTGTACCATTTATCTCTAGCCTGCAGCCCCAATTGGGGAGGATCTATAGATTGAACCTAGGGATCAAGGTGGTCCCACAATGTCTCAATCTGGGGAATTAGCGTGCGAGGGTGGTACTTGGAAGTCTTGCTCACACTCATCTGAGCAATGTTGTACAGTTCTAGCCATTTGCCAGGTTGCATTGTCTTACTGAAAGATTCCATGCACTCCCAGGGATGACAATCGGCATGTGTGAGTGTAAGGGATCTCCAAGGATGGATTCATACCCCAATTAATTTGAAAGTTCTACAGAGCTGCACAGAGAGAAACCCATAAAAACATTCCCCAAGATCATAACGTGTTTTTCCAGCCACATCCATCTATACGATGAAGCACTAAATGTTAGAAATGGCAACTCTTTGCCAATCAGCGGATATTCCATCCTGCCCTGAATCTTGTTCTTCTCTGTTGATAAAACTTTGTTAGCAGAGGTGCAGTGGCCACCCATTTGCTTTAAAGCCCCATAAGCAGTAGGGTTCACTGAACTGTTGTTTTAGATCTGATAAATCTAATACATTTGGTGGCGCTCCATTATAGCATGTTAGTCTGCCCTTGTGCATCTTCATAGCCGACATTCACCTCTCACATCAGTGGTGCCTACACATGGGATAGAGCAGAACGCGAAACAGTTCACAAACTGCACAGATTCAGATATATTGCCACCCTGGGCCAAAAAGCCAATAAGCATCACTTTTAACAACCATTGCGCTACAAAGGATATGTGAACAGAGGCCATATTTTACTTGTCAGGAATTCCTAGCCACCCCTCTAAAATAAAGAAAATATGACTAACCATAAAGCCAATGTTTCCCAACAATTATATTTATATAAATTTATTTACTGTACTCGTCAAGGTTTTTTGTGGTTTCTCCATTGTTTCATGTAGCTTTGCCCAGCCTAACTGGAATGTGTAAAAGACTAATGCTCATTAGACATGTACAGTCTAGTTGCCAGGCTAGTTGCTAGGAGACCAATATTTTTTAAAGCAAAAAAATGATTAAAAAAATATGCGAATAGATTGACCCATGCATTTTGGAAAAGTCTCCAAATTTTTTTTATAACAAATAATATGATGTAGTTACCATCTGTTTGCTTTGTCCAGGAAATTAACTGGAAATTAACTGCTAATTAAATGAAGGGAAAACCTGAAAAAGATAACTACACCCCTGCCAGATTTTAAAGGGGCCATTGCTTACAGTTAGTGGGGGTTTAATGGGTTATGTTTGAGACCATGTATCAAGATGGTGGCCACTGTTGCCAACCTTCTTATTCATCCAGGTCATGATATATCTAGGAATAAGCAGGGCAACTGGACTTGCTGTGCTATTTCCTTTAAGACTTTTTCTAGTCATCTTCCTGGCATTCTCAGTTTTTCCAGCCTTCTTCTGAAAGAAGTTGCCATGCTTCCCCTCTAAAGGCAATTAGAAATGATTTACTGACCTAGAACAGAAGATAATGTGCATTGGGCTTAGCACAGGGGAGGGACAGGTGGGTCACCACCATATGAGCCCAGAAGAAGGTGACCTCTGGCTTATTGTAACCTGCTTAGACTATACACTTACCTGCAGCAGTAGCCCAGTTGGCTGAGAGAGTGTAGGTCTGCTTTAAATTAATTAACAAATTACATTTAAGTTAATGAAAAGCTAATGTATCTTTATGTTTATTTACCATCTCCCCATCTTCCACAATGCAACATTAAAGGGTTTGTCTGGGGAATATTAACAAAAAGACTATACTTAACTCTTTCTGGCTCTGTGCAGGATGGATCTCTGCTGTTCTTCTGTGGTCAGCTACAGTGCACCATTAATCTCCCACCTCTGATAATCATAAAAGGGGGGACAGTCACATGTAGCCTCCTCTTATCATTACTGCAGCTGAAAGGAAAAGATTCCTCCTGCAGTACTGCAAGGGAATAGACCTGTAGAAGGTCAAGTTAAGTATAGCTACTTTATATCCTCCAACAAACACTAATAAATTCAATACTTGCTCCTACTTGCTGCTGGTGATATTGCACAAAACCCAGGTCCATTTCCTTCGCCTCCCCGCTCCTCCACACCCCACAACTCATCACAGACTAGCCTTCACCATGGTAGCAAGCCAGCAAACACACGGAACCTAGCCAACCTCTTAACAATCACCCCCTCCCCACGCACTCCCCCCGTTGTCACCTGCGCACTGTGGAATGCACGCTCAGTGTGCAACAAACTGGCATACATCCATGACCTCTTCACTACCAACCTCTTCACTTTCATGGCCTTTACTGAAACCTGGCTCACTTCCTCTGATACAGCCTCACCCGCTGCCCTCTCATATGGGGGCTTACAGTTCAGCCACACCCCAAGATCAACCAACAAACAGGGTGGAGGTGTTGGTATCCTTCTGTCTGAATACTGCTCATTTAACCCAATCCCTGCTCTACCCTCCCTTACCTTCCCTTCTTTTGAAGTTCACTGTGTCCGTCTCTACTCTCCCTGTCGCCTAAATATTGCCATTATCTATCGCCCTCCTGGACCTGCCACTCTCTTTCTGGACCACTTCTCAACTTGGCTTCTCCACTTCCTGTCCTCTGACATCCCAGCTATAATCATGGGTGACTTCAACATACCCGTTGACACCAACAACCCTGCAACCACCAAACTATTATCCCTAACCACTTCCTTTGGCCTCAAACAATGGTCTACCAGCTCCACCCATAAAGATGGACACACGCTTGACCTGCTCTTTACTCACCTCTGCTCTGTATCCAGTGTCTCTTCATCCCCACTTCCCCTCTCTGATCACAACTTACTAACACTAACACTCACTTCCCTTAATACTGCCCCGCCTGCATACAAACCTGCAATCCTTCGCAGGAACCTCAGAAACCTAGACCTTCAATCTCTCCCTGATGCTTTACATCCCCTTCACACCCTGCCCTCATTTACCAATGTAGACGCTGCCGCTTCATACTACCACAACACACTAACTGCTGCCCTTGACTCTGTTGCTCCCCTTATCTACAGCCGCCCTCAGGCCAAAAAAAGACAACCATGGCTTAACACTAACACTGCAACATTGAAACGGCATTCTCGAGTTGCTGAACGGCATTGGAGGAAATCCAAAACCAAGGAGGACTTTCTGTTATACAAGAAAGCCCTTCAGGAATTCAGGACTGCCCTTTCATCTGCCAAACAGGAATATTTCACATCACTCATATCGGCACAGGCCCGGAATCCTAAACAGCTATTTAACACTTTCAACTCCCTTCTCCGCCCACCGCCACCTCCTCCATCCTCACAGCTAACGGGTGAGCAATTTGCCACATACTTCAAAGACAAAATCGACCGGATTCGAAGTGGCTTCACCCCCCAGAACACCTCTCTCCTACCAACATCCCCCTTGTCCCACTCATTAACTCATTTCACAGTGTTAACTGCTCAAGGCGTCTCCTCCCTGGTCTCAAAGGCTCACCTGACCACCTGCTCCCTTGATCCCATTCCATCCCACCTTATCCCTCAACTGTCTCCATCTGTCATTCCAGCCCTAACATCTTTATTCAACCTCTCCCTCTCCACTGGTGCCTTTCCCTCCGCCTATAAGCATGCTGTTATAACTCCACTCATCAAAAAACCCTCTCTGGACCCCTCTGCCCTCCCCAGTTACCGCCCAATCTCTCTGCTCCCTTTCTCATCAAAGCTTCTTGAACAGCATGTCCATACAGAACTTACAAACTATCTGTCTACAAACTCCCTCCTAGATCCCCTCCAATCTGGTTTCCGCTCATGTCACTCTACCGAAACGGCCCTCACCAAAGTCACCAATGATCTACTAACAGCCAAATCCAAAGGCCACTACTCTGCTCTCATTCTTCTAGACTTATCATCTGCTTTTGACACTGTCGACCATGCTCTGCTCCTCAATATTCTTTCTTCTCTTGGAATCCAAGGTCTCGCACTCTCTTGGCTCTCCTCCTATCTCTCTAACCGCACATTTAGTGTATCTTACTCAAACACCATTTCCTCTCCCCGGCCTCTGTCTGTAGGGGTACCACAAGGATCAGTCCTAGGACCCCTACTTTTTTCAATATACACTTCTGGTCTAGGACAACTAATAACCTCGCTAGGCTTCCAATATCACTTTTATGCAGACGACACTCAGATCTACCTCTCTGGCCCAAATCTCTCTTCTATCCTCTCTCGCCTTCCTGACTGTCTAACAGCCATCTCTTCCTTCATGACATCTCGCTCTCTTAAACTGAACATGGACAAAACTGAACTGGTCATTTTCCCCCCATCTCACTCCCCTCCCATCTCTAACACGACAATCTCTGTAAATAATCTTACAATAACTGCAACTCCTCAAGCTCGATGCCTGGGTGTCATTCTGGACTCCTCTCTCTCCTTCAGACCTCACATTCACTCCCTAGCCACCTCCTGTCGCCTCCAACTCAAAAATATATCTCGCATCCGTCCCTTCCTCTCACCTGTCACCACTAAAATGCTAGTACATGCCCTGGTCATATCCCGACTGGACTACTGCAACACCCTCCTCTGTGGTTTGCCAACAAACAGACTGGCTCCCCTACAATCTATCCTAAACTCTGCTGCTCGCCTCATCCATCTCTCCTCTCGCTTCTCCAGTGCTACTCCCCTCTGTCAATCCCTCCACTGGTTACCTGTCTCCCATAGAGTTCAGTTCAAACTTCTAGTGCTAACCTACAAAGCTCTCTCTAACCAGGCCCCTTCCTACATTTCATCTTTGATCCAGCATTACCAACCAAAACGCAACCTCCGCTCCGCCTCTGACATTCTCCTGTCCTCTTCCTTGGTTACTTCCTCGCACTCCCGCCTTCAAGACTTCTCCCGTGCCTCCCCACTTCTCTGGAATGCACTCCCCCGCTCGATCCGCCACTCTCCATCACTCCAAGCCTTTAAAAGCGCCCTCAAAACTCACTTCTTCAGACAAGCATATGACCTGGCTTAAGCAACCACTATAACCTTCAATGGCACGTGCAGCCATACTCAAGCTCTACCACTTGTGACCCCACCCCCTTTGTCTCCACCCCCATCCTTTAGTCTGTAAGCTCGCAAGGGCAGGGAACTCCTCCCTATTGTCTCCCGTGCTCACAACACTTGGTTTTAACCTGTGGCATCTAATTTTGTATTGTTGTCTGTGCTATCTGTTTTACCTTGTCTGTATTCTTACTTGTAAAGCGCTACGGAAGTTGATGGCGCTATATAAATAAACAATAATAATAATAATAATAATAATATAAACTAAAAACAATGACTTCATTAGGCATTCATCTTTCTCTCTCTGTCATGCACCTTGACAATGTGAGCTGTAGGGCAACAACAAAATACAAACGTTGGCATGAATGAATTTTGGGGCATGCACATGCCATGGGACTTGGTTTCTGAGCACTAGACTGAGCAGGAGCTGCTACGGGAGTAAAGGTGAGTATCTTTTTGTTGTTTTGAGGGTTTAATGAGCAATATTACGGTAATTTAAGTAAATAATACCAAGTAAGTTATACAAGATACGTTGAAGTACAATACATTTACACTTCATTTTAAAGCCAATCTCCATTCAAAAAAGGAAAGTTTAGAAAATTGCTTCACTTCTTATAGTCAGAGACATAAGAAGTTTGAGAGAGCTTAACTACATGCAGATGTTGTAGAATAGCATAAAAATTAATCACTTTAGAATTACACGGGGGCGGCCATCTTGCCACACACCTGATAACCCTGCTTACACATGAGAGTCAAGGGAGTTCCTTGGCAGCAGCAATTCACACTAAATCGCTGGCCAGCATTGATGAATATATTGTGTGAGTCGCTCTAACACCAGTTCAGCGCTGTATGGAAGCCAACGGTAGCGCCAGCTCAGTGCAACGGACTCACACCATATTCTTAAAAAAAAAGCCTCACACAGTTCCGGCGCTCAAAATCTGGGATTGTAGCCCACAGTGCCAGAAGCTGTGTGATTAAAGTCGGTTTTTGAACATGTATTTACTAGTAACCAAGCGAAAACATATGGAATTACATAGCGAGAGGTAATACGTGGCGCTGTGCAAGGCTGACCGTCGGCGCTGTACCCTGAGCCTGGGATAATGATGAATCGTACGCTACATGGCTTTGTTCCAGTCGCTCACCAGATTCGGCTTCATGTGGAATTGCGTGCCATGTCCAGCGTTCACCTGCCGCTACCTGCCTCTACCTGTCGCTATCCCTTCATGAATAAGGCCCATGGTAAACTGTATACAGCTCAGATGCAGTATAATCGTGGAGACCTGGTCTGGAGTATTCTCTGATCCTCCACTGGGGCCAGTTTAACTTTATTCTGACTCTTACTGTTTCCAGTCCCCTTTTTCCTTTATCTCCTATCACCCTGTCGAAATTGTCATGGGAGTCTGTTAAAACGCTGTTGAAGTATCCTCAAAACCAATCTATTATCTGGCATTTACAACATAAATTTTATAGACAAAATCTTACATTGCTAACTATGAACCTAATTGAATAAAGCTTTGCAGGGCTATCCTAAACTGCCTGGCCAGCATAGATCCACTAATGTGTGCAGAAGGTGTGTGCAGAAGGGTGCACTTGGATGCTGAAGGAATACCATATTTATTTAGCTGCCATGGGAAAGCTCAATCCCATATAACACAATGGAAAGGTTATAACGCTAAGGCCATGTAGTGCCAGATGAACGTCAGGTGAATGTCAGGTCCCCGTGATATTTTATTTATCAAGTCAAAAATCCAGAGCCCCTCTGATAGTGCCAGGTAGTGTCCCATCTATCAACAGCACCAGCAATGGGATGAGTTCCCTACAGCGCCAGATAAGACCAGGAGCACATCATGCACTGTGTGGTCTTTTACCATACATTTCAATGAGCTTGAGTTTTATTTAGGCATTTAGGTATTTTCTAATAATTTGGGGGCTGTGAGAAAGCTATGTCATGTCTAAGTGTCCCCAATGCAATCCCCATTTAAAAAAAAAAAAATCCATGGCCCTAAAAAATTAAAAATTGGGATTCCAACCGATGCTGTGTGCCTGGAATCTGGGAGCACTAGGTGTCGCTAGCACAAAGGCATATAAAAGCCGTGCACTGCAAACTCTGGCCAGAAGCGCTACAACTGATAGCGCCAGCAGCCTGAAGCTGGCATTGAGGGACCGGCACTGCCAAGCACCTCGAACAGGGTGCTCAAATACAGGGCGCCTCGAACAGGGTGCTCAAGTAGAGGGCGCCTCAAACAGGGTGCTCAAGTACAGGGCGCCTCGAACAGGGTGCTCAAGTACAGGGCGCCTCGAACAGGGTGCTCAAGTACAGGGCGCCTTGAACAGGGTGCTCAAGTTTTTATAATAAATTAGCCTCTAAATCTACAGTGTCTGTATATTTTTAACCAAAATATACTTTGAAGATATAACACATTATTTTACATTATTGTATACCTAATTAGAAAAGTTTAGATGCAGTTATTGCTGCACTAGGGGGTTATACCAGATATTAAATGCAAATGTGACACTGGCTCATCATGTAATTCTTTCCTTTGATTTAGATCTTGTTATCTATTTTAAGGCTTGTGTGAACATCTGATGCAGTTTTGGTCAAATGTATGCAGAAATATACAGGGAAAATATATAGTATTAAGTCTATGAATGCAAGTATTACATCTATAGAATAAAGTTTATTAAGTGTATATATAATTATTAGACACGTGTAATTGTATAACTCTAGCATTTATTGAACCCTCATGCACTGTACTAAGGTGAAAAGGTTTCTGTATTTTCGAGAACATGACTAAGCAGCAGTTTAATTTAAAAGTTGGAAGGCTGACTTCTGGTATTGGTATTTATTAGTCGCGGTACACCAACTTTTTCCTAGCAGCTTAAGAACGCTTAAACACATCCTGGTGTCACACTGAAAAGGCAAATGTAATCATCACCAGTGAATTATGGTGTAATGAAATCATTAAAGCATAGATGAAGCTGCGACTAGCCAAATAACCCCACCCATAGCTTAACAGTTATTTTCACTTACTATTTATGTGTCATCTTTTAATTGCTGTCTGTATACACAAACCTTTACACAAAATGCAAGCACATGTTCCTGTTCACTATATCCTTACCTTGTGGGTACTACTACAGAATGTGTTCTGTTCTGACACAAATACTGTTCTGTTCTGACCCAACTCATCATGTCTTTTAGTAGGGCATTAGGGTGTATGTTCTGGTAAGGCCCGTCTCGTGGGTGGGTCATTGCATGGGGCAATAACATCTCAGTAGTGATCTCTTTATTTCTTGTTTGTATTAAGGATGCCAGTGCACCCTCTAATTACGCACATTATCTTAGCTCTCTCAGTCAAGCATAGCATCTCTTCCTACCCCCTCCCGAGTCTCCTACTATTAGAAGAAGACAGCTACCTGGTCCAATTTTAAATGGTACATTTAAATAGCGGCACTACTCATGGAACACTGCTGAGGAAAAGCGGTGGACGGGCAGGTGGGCGTGCAGTTATTGGGGTGATTGGAGAGGCATTCTGCACACTTCATTGTCGGGGGCTTTTTAGCACACCACCCCATATTTTCCTCCTCCAAATCCTAGTTGCTTCTCATGGACAGGCGCATCTTATAGTGCGAAAAATATGGCATATTGTATAAGCTTAGATTCTAAATTTTTCATTTGGTATTGTAATAGATTGCTAAGTCAAAGATACATTACACTACAGAAATAAGGAAAAACTTGCTGGTAAGGTGCCTGTTAGTTCCAAGCGTTTACCTGTCCGCACTCTTCACAGCATCCAAACATAATTGTGGAAACGATTAGGGGCCTGCACCTCATATGCCTTGCGACGGCATATTGCAGCTCGCTGTGGTCAGCGGAGCTTAAGATCCAGTTAAGGGTTAACTCAGAGGTTCTGTCTGGCTCACTAGGAGTAGTCAATTAAGCAACTGCTGTGCAGCCCGGCCTTCCAACCTCCCATTGGTCGGTGGTCACATAAAGCTGACCAGGCTTCAGCACACACTGCCTGTGATAGTGTCTAGCTTGCAGTGTGTTACTCCACTTGTTTATTTCCTGCTGACCGGATTAGTTTGCTCTGCATCCCGACTACACTTTTGCTTGACCCTTTGGATACTGCGACTGTTTACTCCTTCTGTCAAGACACTGGTAGGACTGATAATCTGTTGCAGACTCAGCTATCTCTGACTTCCCCTGTGTACTGTTACAGTTGTAACCTGTTGTAGATCAGCCTTTGTAGCCTCAGGTGCCATCCTTTGCATTCTTAAAGGAGCATTATAACGAAATTGTGTAATATTAAAAATCCATATAAACACTTCGGCTAATGAGAGGAGGGGTCACTTATACATTTGAACTGAATAAAACTCCCACCAAGCTTGTGGTTCATTCCCTCATGGTAGGAATAAAACCCAGGCGTGACAGAGTCTGTCAACTCAGATTTCCTTTTATTTCCATTAAAAGAAAGAAAAACAAGCCTGGATGGATATTTATTGATGCTAGGTGTATAACTGACCCCCCCCCCCCCCCCACCCAGCGTATTTATATGGATTTTTATCATTGGCCAATTTTTTCGTGATAGTGCTCCTTTAAGTCATGGGGGCAACCGTGTTCTAGGAAGTGTGTAATGTCTAGCGTCAAACAGGGGCTTGACTATAGGTGAAGTTGGCGGTGTTAGATTGGGGGTTAGCATCTGAACAAAGGCTGGTGGTCAGCTGGGCATTACAGTGCCTACAAGAAAAACCCTGCTAAATGTAAAGCAGTTCAAGTTCCCATCAGCACCCCCATGTGTCCAACAATATGCTTTTAAGTCCCTCATTACCTCTTAGAATAAAGATTGTCATGAACAAAATTTATTGGCTAATATTTTCTTCATTTACCAGGAACCATCTACAATCTATAGGTATCTTTTTATTTTGTTCTAGTAGTGAAGTGTGCCTATGGTCACTGGGCTCCTCCAAACCCAAGGTGCCCAAAATGGGGTGCAGCTCATTGGGCAGGGGTTTAGGAAAGGCACACAATTGCCAGTTAGAAAAAAAACTTTAAAACAAAGTTTGACTCACCACAGGTATCTTCTTACCGGTCCTACTTGTTACTTGAGGACTTCTCCATATGGGTCAATGAAGATTGCTTGAAGATCTTGAGATCTTGGGTGGTGTTTTCCAAGCACCTCTATGCTAGTTCAAAGGAAAGGGAGAATAATTAATCCCCCTGTGCAGCTTATGGCAGGTGGCTTGTCATTACCTCTGACTGATTTCCCGCAACCTTCTCCTGGGAAATGGACATCCCTTGAAGAACAAAGACCTATGCTAAACCACCCCAGCCAGAGACCGCCAAGCACTGGGCATGCCAGCCCCTTGTGAATATAGATAACATATTGTAGTATGCTTTTACATTTTATGAAAAGTTACATTAGATTTTGAACCTCCGATGGTAGCTGGTATTCTGTTTAACCATATCAGCCCCCATGTCTGGTGCATTGGCTTGTAGCCTTTGGGTGAATGAGGGATCACAGTTTCTTTGTTTGAATGTCCCACCCCAAGGACTTTATTGGTAAAAATACCAGTTACAATTCAGCTGAACGTAATCTTTCAAAAAACATGAGCATGTGACACAATGGGTATTGCTTAGTAATTATCTGAACAGTCCCCTGTTTGGCTCATCACTAATCAATGCCTATTGCATTACATGCTCATGTTTTTGTAAGTCTAGGCATTCCTAATCAAAGTTTAGTCATTTGGTAATTTTACCCTTTGTTACAGTAGCAGCTCTTTTATACACAAATTAGAGTCAACCAAATATTAATTGCTGGTAGGCCATGGTCATCCTAATCTAACTCTTCTTTCTGGGCCCCCAGGATAACCTTATTTAGGCAACATCTGTTGACCAGATGTTTTCCACATGTTTCTCCTTTTCTGGCTTTACTGGACTGACAAGCAGTGACTGTCCACCAAGCCTTCCTTAATATCTGCTGTTGCTTAATTCCTGGGAAAATAAATGAGGCCTTATGGCCATCGTTCATCTGAGCTACTTTTTATGCCAGTCAAAAATACTCCCAGTAACTGCTGTAGCTCATCCTTTGGAGCATTTAATGAGACCACACAGTCAACACTGATCTGTGCCAAGGCCCAAGGGTGGAACATCATCTAGATCACCCAACAAAATTTGGCTTATATATGTAAATGTACCCAAATTAACCATGTTCTTAGTAGAGCCACAAGAAACAGTCTTTAAAATGAATATTCAATTGGCAAAAGCCAACCCCAGTGCTTAGCAGCAGTTACTGAATCAACCATTACTCTGAGCAACTAAAGGCTCCACAATGTTCTCCTAACAGCTGACTCTCTCTGTGTAGGTAAATCAAATTAAATATCCCTTCTCTGTGGAAGTCTATATCTATTTACCAGATGTTAATTCAAAACAGAGACTTTATTTATGCACCCAAATGGTGTAATAACTAAATTCTATATTGGTTAAGTCTCTCCCAGATTCCGATGAAAAGGTCTACTTCTATCCCAGGTTCTAAAGAAAAGGCTTGAATCATAATGCTAACAAAAATGAAAAATAAACTGTCTATAGTACGTCGGGCAGGCTGATTCATTACTAACGCCAGGTATCGTCAGATGAGCGTCTGTATAGCGACGCTTAGAGCGACCACTAGTAGACGCTCGTGTGCGTGTACCGGGCGCTGTAACAGAGCTCCTCAGTCGCTCTAGTAACCTGATGAATGTGATATATGTTTGGCGTTCTGAAACCAGTACAGCGCTGCAGGAAGCGAAAGGTAGCGCCAGCTCAGCGCGACTGACTCTCAGCGACTCACACCATATTTAACAAAAAAACACACACACAGAGCGTAGGCGCTCTAACGCTGGTCACTATAGCATAGAGCGGCAGACGCTGTTTGATTAAAGTCTGTTTTTGGACACATATCCACCAGTAACAAAGCGAAAACAAATGGAATGACATTGACAAAATAAAAACAAAAAACAAGAAAAGGAACGTCCATTGAAATGTATGGGAGAGCGACAGGTAGCGACAGGTAATACATAGCGCTCTGGAAGCTAGAGCGCCCACACTATACGCTGAGCTGCCTGCAATGATGAATTGGACACTACATGGCACTGTTAGAGTCGCTCACCAGATTCGCTTTCATAAATGTGGTTTTGCGTACAGTGCCCGGCGTTCACCAGACGCTGCCTGCCGCTACGAGGCACTACCTGCCGCTATAACTTGGTGAATAAACCCCTTAGCCTCTAAAGTTTTTCCACATGTACCACACAATGAGTGCCATGGCGATCATTCGGTAAACCTGGCTTAAAATATTTAGTCAAAATTAGGATGGTTTCCTGCTTTATTTTAAAATATGGCATGTGGTAAACAAAAGGTGTGATTCAGTAAAGAGAGAAATTAAAGAAGGATTTCACCTAAAACTTGAGCAATGTGACAAAGCTTCTCAAAGTAAAACCTCAGTAAATTTTGGGTTTTACAGTCAGTTTCTTTTTACTGTCCAATAGTGAAATTTGTTAATAAGAAATATGCTAATATCGAACAGATGTGCAGTTATAAGCATTAATAAACAACTGTAATATGCTTTCTTCTTCTAATTGCGCCTACATAAAAGCATGACATGGCCTTTATTTTCATGAGATATTTTAACCCCTTCCTGCCACAGCCAGTTTTGGTGTTTCTGGCCAAGCCAAATTTTCCATGTGTCTCTTTATGTAGTTATAATTCCAGCACATATTCCAATGATTCTGAGATTGTTTTCTTCTGGCATTTTGTACTTTATAATAGAGGTAAAGTTAGGCTGATATGATTTGAAAATTACAGATTTTCAAAGTAAATTTTTTTATGCCTTTTAAACAGATAGTCATACTACATAAAAAATAACATTTACCATATGCCTACTTTATATCAGCATCATTTTTGAAACATTTTTTTAATTTATTAGAATGCTAGGAGGCCTACATATTTAGCAGCAATTTTTTTTTCAACATTTACAAAATCAATTTTTTTTAGCAACCACTTTACGTTTGAAGGGACTTTAAGGGACATGTAAGTTAGAAAACCCCTCTTAAAAGTATTCAAAAGCACTTTTAGGAAGATTGTTAGCCCTTTATGTACTTTATAGGAATTGATGCCCTTTGGAATAAAACAAAGACACATTAAACATTTTCCAATAAAATATTGTATTTGCCTCACTTTATTATTATTATTACTAGCAGAAGAAGGACTCCATTATTTGTTATTCAACTATTTGTTATTCTGCTAAACACAGCAATACCCCATATGTGGTCAGAAATTACTGTTTGGGCAAATGGGTGGGCTCATAAAGGAATTAGCGCTACTGGGCTTCTGGAGCTCTGATTTGACTGGAAGACATTGCAAACACTATGTTGCATTTGGAAAGCTCCAGAGGTACCTGGAGTTGCTCAGGGTAACGGTTGATTCGGTAACTTGTGTGGGCCATAGTGTATCTGGCTGACATGGTCATACCTAGCTGAAGTGGAGAAGCAAGCACAATTCAGCCTAACTAAACCGCTATGAAGTAACTGTACGCCATGCATCGGGCTGGAGATAAGGAGAGTTTACTAAGGCCCTTATTTAACAAGGAATAGCGATAGGTAGCGACTGGTGAGCGGCCGGTAATGACGGGCCCCGCCACGAGAACGCCGGCTCCCCACCACAATCACACATTTATCAAGCCAATCCTGCTTAGCGACTGAGATAGCGCCAGATAGCCACTCATTCATCATTATTCCAGCCTCAGCCCCCAGCGCCAGCGTCCGACCTTGAACAGCGACAGGTAGGACCTCTCGCTACCTGCCGCTCTCCAATGCATTTCAATAGAACAATCTTTAAATATTCATAATTAATTCATATTAATGTTTTTTTTTTTTTTTTAAATGTGAAAAATTCTGTGACCACTTCTGCCATGTTAGATATTTTTTTTAAGGTAAAAAAAAAAAAAAACATTGTGCAGAATTGATATCACAGGTCTGATATTAATGCATTCATATTACTAAATTATTTAAAAAACTTTTTTTTTTTGGTTTCCAAAAATATGGTTGTTTGGGGGTTAAAAAATGACTTTTAACCCATCGCCACCAGCGCTCTGGGGTTTAAACATGCATTTCACAGCGCGAGAATTTTTTGAGCGTGATTTGTTAATGAATATGATGGGAGCCGGTCGCTAGGGCCAGTCGCTATCATGCGCACCCATACAGCGCGGAACCTGTCAAATAGCGACTCCTCACCCAATATTCAACATTACTCCACACCGACTGAGTCGCTGTCAACAACCGAACAACGGCCAAGCACAGCGACTACTAGCGGGCGCTGTGAAAATACTGCTGCAGTCGCTCAACTGTCGCTACCTGCCGCTATTAATGAATCGGCCTCCCCGTTGCATTTGGAAAGCTCCAGAGGTACCTGTATTTGCTCAGGGTTGATTCAGTAACTTGTGTGGGCCATAGTGTATCTGGCTGACATGGTCATACCTAGCTGAAGTGGAGAAGCGAGCACAATTCAGCCTAACTAAACTGCTATGAAGTAACTGTACGCCATGCATCGGGATGGGGATAAGGAGAGTTTACTAAATCGAGGCATATACATTATAGTGCTCAGTATAGGGTTGATTCATGGCTGTGCACCAAAAAGCCCAAAACCATGCTCAAGTGAATCCACGTGTGGAAACTTGTGCTTTGTGCTCATGTGAATCACACCAAATTGCAAGCGCAAAATGCGATCGCAAGTTTCGGATTCTTGTGCAAACTTGTACATCGAGCATGAAATGAATCTCTTTTTATGTGGAAATGGACCAGCTCCATGTGCATTTTGCTGGCTAAGCCATTTTTTGGTCCCTATGGCCCCCATGTTTCTCCCCGTCTTTACTGTTTAGCAGTGTTGAATTTTTCTCTCCACCTTACATGTTACAGGTGAATCTCTAATCTCCAATATATAGTGGATTACCGGTGGCGGCTGTGTTCTCCTTGTTTTTATGTGAAGTGTTTTATTTTGCAATACCTTTATTCCAGTTGGCTGCCAGCATTTCCCAATGTTTGGTCCATCATTCATTCATCATTAGCGGCAGGTAGCGACAGATGAGCGTCTGTAGCAGGCATTTTCAGAGCGCCCGCTAGTAGTCGCAGTGCTCGGCCGTGAGTCGCTACTTTATAGCGACTCAGTCGCTGTTCAGTAATGTTGAATACATTGTGAGGAGTCGCTATTTGACCAGTACAGCGCTGTATGGGAGCTCATGTTAGCGACTGATCATAGCGACCGACTCACACCATATTCAGGAAAAAAACAGCCTCACAAATCTCTGGCGCTGAAAAATACTTGTTTGATGCCCAGAGCGCAGGAGGTGGTGTGTTTAAAGTCTGTTTTTCAGCATCCATCAACTAGTAACAAAGTGAAAACATATGGAATTACATTGTAACAACATTGTAACATGAACACTTTAATGCCAGACCTGTAATGTCATTTCTGAGGAAATATATAAAAAATGAAAAAATTATGAAAAAACTGCTTTTTCAATGCCAGAAGAGGTCACAGAATTATTTGTGATTTTTTTGAAAAACAGAAAAAAAAAAAAAAAACGTTTAAAGAGAAGAAAAGGTTCGTCCATTGAAATGTATGGGAGAGCGTCAGGTAGCGAGAGGTCATACCTATCGCTGTGCAAGGCTGAACGCTGGTGCTGTTCGCTGAGGCTGTCAAAATGATGAATCAGACGCTACATGGCGCTATCCCAGTCGCTAAACAGATTCTGCTTGATAAATGTGTAATTGCGTGCCGTGTCCGGCGTTCACCAGCCACTACCTGACGCTATCCTTTCTTAAATAAGGGCCTATGTCTCTCCCTCACTGCCTTGTTTGTTTAGTAGCTTAGTGCTTAATAATTGAGCTACTAATGTATTGTTTATTTTATTTTAATGGTCCACCTTTTTGTTTTTTTTTTCTTAGAGCAATATTACAATAAACGTTTGAAACAATTTTTCAAATTTTACAAAAAAAATGGAAAAAATCGTTTAAAAAATTCAGAAAACCTACTTGCAGATGCCACTTTCATTCATAATAAACATTTCGGCTAATGCCAGCATGTGTTTAGTGAATGAATTAAGCAGGTCAGTTAGTGTAGTTGGCATTTTCCTCCTGCTTTTTTGCTGGGGGAAAATGGCACATGAAACAAACTCTTGGGAGTAAATTTGCACATGAAATCTTACTCCATGTGCAAATTTACTCAAAACAATAGGCACAAGTCTCATGATATGGGAGGAAGGGAAAAAACATGAGCAAACCATTTATGCACAAGAAAAGTGTGTGCAAATACATTGGCCCCCTAAACCATGGACATTACCTATAAACTGGTTTAAGCTGTCCCTCTTTGAGGCCCCTAAAAATCAGTCAGTTTACCAATGCCTCGTAGTAGAACAGCAATAGTTTATCCTGTTTTCCTGACATTCACTATACCTTACACCATACAAAAGTACCTCCTTAGGGGGAATCACTAGAAGCTTAGGCCCTTATTTATGAAGGAATAGCTACAGGTAGCGACTGGTGAGCGCCCGGTAATGACGGGCCCCGCCACGAGAACGCCGGCTCCCCACCACAATCACACATTTATCAAGCCAATCCTGCTTAGCGACTGAGATAGCGCCATATAGCAACTCATTCATCATTATTCCAGCCTCAGCCCACAGCGCCAGCGTCCGACCTTGAACAGCGACAGGTATGACCTCTCACTACCTGGCGCTCTCCAATGCATTTCAATGGTACAATCTTTAAATATTCATAATTAATTGTTATTAATTTTATTTTATTTTTTTTTTAATGTGAAAAATTCTGTGACCACTTCTGCCATTTTAGATAAATTGTACAGAATTGATATTACAGGTCTGATATAAATGTATTCATATTACTAAATTATTTAAAAAACTTGTTTTTTTTGGTTTCCAAAAATATGGTTGTTTTGGGGTTAAAAAACTACTTTTAACCCATCGCCGCCAGCGCTCTGGGGTTTAAACATGCATTTTACAGCCCGAGAATTTTTTGAACGTGATTTTGTAATGAATATGGTGGGAGCCGGTCGCTATGGCCAGTCGCTATCATGCGCTGCCATACAACGCTGAACCTGTCAAATAGCGACTCCTCACCCAATATTCAACATTAACATCAACTACCGAACAACGGCCAAGCACAGCGACTACTAGCGGGCGCTCTGAAAATGCCGCTACAGTCGCTCAACTGTCGCTACCTGCCGCTATTACTGAATCGGCCTCTTAGTCATCCCAAAACCCAGAAACATATGGAGATTATTTGGACCTATAAGCTATCTTGGTCAAAAATTGGATCCATTCCTAGTCCAGTGCAGGTATTTTCTGCATTGGCATCATTCCTTAGTCCTAAATACATGTAATTTATATCAATCTAAAAGCGTATTTGTATTTTTTTAGACGTTGGGCCTCTAAGCTGCCTTGGTCTTTTGGGGCCATCAAAACTTGTTTGTTAAGCCGCCACTCTTACCATTCCAGATGAACTAAGGGCCTTATTCATGAAGGGATAGCGCCAGGTAGTGCCTGTACAGCGGCAGGTGAACGCCGGAGACGGCACGCAATTACACATTTATGAAGCCGAATCTGGTGAGCGACTAGAACAATGCCATGTAGCGTCCGATTAATCATTATCCCAGCCTCAGGTACAGCACCGGCGTTCATCCTTGCATAGTGCCACGTCTAACCTGTCGTTACCTGGCGCTCTCCCATACATTTCTGTGGATGATCCTTAAATCCCTTTCCTGATCCCAATTTTTTTTTTCCCTAAAAAAAACAAAAAAAACAATCCTTTTGACATGTATTCTAGGCAAGAAAATTACATTTTTGAAAACTTTTTAGAATATTAATATTTTTATGCAGAATTGTCCTTACAATTCTGCATATGCTTTTGCTTTGTTACTAGTGGATACATGTTCAAAAACAGCCTTTAATCACACAGCCTCTGGCGCTATGGGCTACAATTACATGATTTTGAGCGCCGGCGATGTTTGTGGCTGTTTTTTTGATGAATGTGGTGTGAGTTAGTCTCACTGAGCTGTCGGTACCATTCGCTCACATACAGCGTAGTACTGCGACTCACATATCATATTCATCATTGCCGGACAGTGACTGAGGCGCTCTGAAACAATGATCCATGGCCGAGCACAGAAACTACTAGCAGGCGCTCTGAAATCCACTCTACAGACGCTCATCTGTCGCTACCTGGCGTTAGTAATGAATCAGCCTGTTAATGAACTGTTGGGTTCTCTCTAAATCAGTCAAGTTCACCTTGATGGGTAAGGCTCTAAAGAAATATAGAATCCTAGGGATTAGGTCCATATTGCATGCTACTATCCTACCCATCCAAGATAAGGGTCGTGTTTTCTATATTTCTCGCAAGTTTTGGAATAAGAAGGGAAATTCGTGTTATATAATTTACTCCGAAGTGGGGTTAATTTTACTCCTAAATATGGGATCTCTAAGTTCGACCAGTTAAATCAAAAAAGGGTTTTGAGCTCCTCCACAATTTCAGGTTCTAAATGTATGCTTAAAGCAGACAACTTTTTTGGCATTATTATAAAAATTCAACTGGGCTACATCTAATAAATTCCCTGGCTGCATTATACATTCAGTTTGTAGATTGGATACAAAGAAAGCTAGAGGGCTCATACCCAGAGGGCCAGAGCTCATGCCTAAGAGAAAGACTACCAAAGACGAAGACTGAAACACAAAGCTAAAGGACAGAGCTGTGCTACTGATCAAGCAAAACAAGAACAGAGCTTTAAATAAATATATATATGTGTGTGTGTGTGTGTGTGTGTGTGTGTGTGTGTGTGTGTGTGTGTGTATGTGTTTATATATATATATATATATATATATATATATTGTAGACATGTCACTGGAGAAGTGGTCGAGGGGGTGTACATTTCACCTAGGTTACTACGCTGGGTGAGATGGTAAGTCCAGGATTGATTTGTTTCCCAGCAGTGGTATGCTGCTGTTGTTCAATTTTGCCGGGCCTGGATTTATATGGAATGGCAGGTAGGTTTGGTAGAGGGACCTGTCATTCCACACCCCTCCGATCCTGTTTGGGTTTTGAATCAGGTGAGCTCTGATCCTAATTAGCCTGGGAGGTAAAAGCTCTGCAGAGACTGCAGGCTATTGCTCTCAGCCAGAAATGAACAGCCTGTGTGTGTGTGAAGGAGGCTGCGAACGCAGCCACTGCTGGAGCTAAAAACTCACCCTGCGATGTCCAGGCGAACGCTGTGTTTTAAAAGTGTCAGCTAGGTGAGAAGAACCTGCTAGTAAGCGCCCAGGCGGGCTAGGTCTTTATTTTGTTTTGTACACTAAAGAAGCACGCTGCTGCTGTATGTTTTGTTTACTGGACTGTTTATGCCATGAATAAACGCCAAGACCTGCTTTTATAACACCTAAGTCTGTCGTGAACTGTGTCCAAACACACCATCCCCCGGGAAGATCCCTACAATTGGTGCTGCGGAGCGGGCAAAAACGGTTGCTAGGGGCAACGGTGTGGAACAGCTTCTGGTGCCTAAGCCGTACCGGCGTCAGGTGCTTGACATGGCACATAACCATGTTCTTGGGGGACACTTGGGGACTGACAAAACGCAGGAGAGGGTTCTCCAGAGGTTCTACTGGCCGGCGATATATAATGATATTAAAAAGCACTGCGAGTCGTGCCCCACATGTCAGCTTAGTGCCCCAGTGTCACATTTTCGCAGTCCTTTGATTTCGCTCCCTATTATAGAGGTGCCTTTTGAGCGTATAGCCATGGATTTAGTGGGTCCCATTGTAAAATCCGCTAGGGGACACCAGTATATTCTGGTGGTCATGGATTATGCGACCCGCTATCCTGAAGCTGTGCCCTTAAGAAACACCGCATCTAAAACAATTGCACGTGAGTTGTTTTATATGTTCTCTAGGACTGGAATCCCCAAAGAAATCCTGACTGACCAAGGTACACCCTTTATGTCAAAGGTGATGAAGGAGTTATGCAAACTATTTAAAATCTCACCCATCCGTACCTCTGTATACCACCCCCAGACGGACGGATTGGTGGAGAGATTTAACAAAACTTTGAAACATATGTTGAAAAAAGTGGTGGAAAAAGATGGCCGTGACTGGGATAATTTGTTACCCTACCTCATGTTTGCTATTAGGGAAGTGCCCCAAGCGTCCACAGGGTTCTCACCATTCGAGTTGGTTTATGGCCGTCACCCTAGGGGTCTACTGGACATTGCAAAAGAGACATGGGAGAGCGAGTCCACCCCATACAAGAGCGTTATTGAACATGTAGCACAAATGCAGGACCGTATAGCCGCTGTAATGCCCCTAGTAAGGGAACACCTCCAGAGGGCGCAAGAGGCCCAAAGTAGAATCTACAACCGGTCTGCAAGAATCAGGACATTTAACCCAGGCGATAGGGTCCTTATACTAGTTCCCACTGTTGAGAGTAAATTCCTGGCGAAGTGGCAAGGTCCCTATGAGATTGTGGAAAAGGTCAGTGAGGTGAACTACAAGGTGCACCAACCAGGTAGAAGGAAGCCTTTCCAAGTTTACCACGTAAACTTGATTAAGCCCTGGAAAGACAGGGAATCCTTGGGGGCGACAAATACTGTTAATAATTTGTCACAACCAATCCCTCCAGTCAAGGTTGGTGATACCCTATCAGTGTCACAGAAACAGGAGGTTCAGGAATTTTTACAGAAAAACAAAGACAAGTTTTCTGACCTTCCAGGGCGTACACACCTCATCTGTCATCACATTGAAACTGAGCCTAGAAGCAGAGTAAACCTCAAGCCCTATAGGATCCCAGAAGCCCGTAGGGAAGCCGTATCTGCCGAGGTAAAACGTATGCTTGATCTGGGAGTAATTGAGGTGTCACAGAGTGAATGGTCCAGCCCGATTGTATTAATCCCAAAGCCTAATGGAACTTGGAGGTTCTGTAACGATTTCAGAAAGTTGAATGAGATCTCAAAGTTCGATGCCTATCCTATGCCCAGGGTAGATGAGTTGATTGAGAAGTTGGGTAATGCCAGATACATAACCACCCTCGATCTCACAAAGGGCTATTGGCAGATTCCACTTACTAATGAGGCTAAAGAGAAAACTGCATTCTCCACCCCTGATGGGCTATTCCAGTATGTAGTGATGCCGTTCGGGTTACATGGAGCACCTGCGACTTTCCAGAGGTTGATGGACTTGATTTTGCGACCACATCGTGATTACTCAGCTGCCTACCTCGATGATGTGGTCATTTTTAGCCCTGATTGGGAAAGTCACCTCTGTAAGGTACAGGCTGTATTGGATACCATAAGTGATGCGGGGTTGACCATAAATGCCGAGAAGTGTGCAATAGCCCTAGAAGAGGCCAAGTATCTGGGCTACATTATTGGAAGAGGGTTGATTAAGCCACAGCTAAATAAAGTGGAGGCAATACAGAATTGGCCAAAACCCCTGACAAAGAAACAGGTCAGAGCTTTCCTTGGTATTACGGGCTATTACCGTAGATTTGTGCCGAACTTTGCCTCAGTTGCTGCTCCCCTAACTGACTTGACCAAGGGCGGAAAGAGAGCCATGATCACGTGGACTCCAGAGGCCGAGAAGGCTTTCCAAAGCCTTAAATCTGCCTTGTGCCAACAACCGGTGTTAGTTACCCCCGATTTCAGGCGAGAATTTCTGGTCCAGACAGATGCTTCTAACACAGGCTTAGGTGCAGTACTCTCACAAGTAGTAAATGGTGAGGAGCATCCGGTGATGTACTTGAGTAGAAAGCTAACCCCGGCCGAAAAAAATTATGCCATTGTGGAGCGAGAGTGTTTGGCAGTGAAGTGGGCCCTCGAATCCCTAAAATATTACTTACTAGGCAGGAAATTCAAGTTAGTGACAGACCATGCCCCCCTAACATGGATGAAGTTAAACAAGGAGAGAAACGCAAGAGTGACTAGATGGTTTCTGTCCCTACAAAACTTTAATTTCACTGTGGAACACAGGCCAGGGAAATTACAAGCAAATGCTGACGCATTGTCGAGGGTACATTGTCTGTGGGGACAAAATGCTCAGCCCTCCGGTCTGAAAAAGAGGGGGGGGATATGTAGACATGTCACTGGAGAAGTGGTCGAGGGGGTGTACATTTCACCTAGGTTACTACGCTGGGTGAGATGGTAAGTCCAGGATTGATTTGTTTCCCAGCAGTGGTATGCTGCTGAGGTGTTGTTCAATTTTGCCGGGCCTGGATTTATATGGAATGGCAGGTAGGTTTGGTAGAGGGACCTGTCATTCCACACCCCTCCGATCCTGTTTGGGTTTTGAATCAGGTGAGCTCTGATCCTAATTAGCCTGGGAGGTAAAAGCTCTGCAGAGACTGCAGGCTATTGCTCTCAGCCAGAAATGAACAGCCTGTGTGTGTGTGAAGGAGGCTGCGAACGCAGCCACTGCTGGAGCTAAAAACTCACCCTGCGATGTCCAGGCGAACGCTGTGTTTTAAAAGTGTCAGCTAGGTGAGAAGAACCTGCTAGTAAGCGCCCAGACGGGCTAGGTCTTTATTTTGTTTTGTACACTAAAGAAGCACGCTGCTGCTGTATGTTTTGTTTACTGGACTGTTTATGCCATAAATAAACGCCAAGACCTGCTTTTATAACACCTAAGTCTGTCGTGAACTGTGTCCAAACACACCATCCCCCGGGAAGATCCCTACAATATATATATATACAGTATTTGCCGGCGTATAAGACGACTGGGCATATAAGACGACCCCCCAACATTTCCACTCAAAATATAGAGTTTGTTATATACTCGCCGTATAAGACTACTCCCTCTTCCGCACACCTTCCACACACCAAATAAACAACAACCAAAAAAACAACCTGAGCATGTTAGCAGGGCTCACCTGAGTAAAGTGTCATGGCGACATCCATTCCTCTCCTCTGTGCTGGAAGCAGAAAGCCATTTAGCTGTCCCTGGGTCACCTCCACTCAAATCCCATCTACCAATAGGAAGAGGCAACAGCCCGGCCGCGCTGTCTGCTGGGATAGGGAGTGGGGGCGGCGAGAGCAACCCCTGCGGAGGATGCATAGCTGCATGGTTCTTTGTGCAGAGCACCACCTGAAAACAACCCCCTGACCAGTGGTCTACAGCATCATGGCGGACGCTTCCCTCTGGCCATGCCAGAGCCGAGCCACAAGAAAATGGCCGCCACTCATTAATAATAAATGGGCACAGGAAGAGGCGGCCACGCCCTCAACCCACAAACCATACCCACATGTTGCTCCATCGTCTCATCCTCACTACCGACGGCGACAATGTGCGGACGGCAGGCGCCGCTGCGCGGGGGAGCAGCTTGCGGACCTTAGAGGGAGCAGTGCCGTGCACCCGGCGTATAAGACGACCCCACCACTTGGAAGCATGTTTTTCAGGGGCAGAAAGTCATCTCATACGCCAGCAAATACAGTATATATATATTCTCTGCCATTTACATCAATGTTGCTTTGTGTAGTTGGGCTAATTGGAAACAGGCTACAGTTGACCAGCTAGGCACAAAGCATTCTGAGACCAAGGCCTCGATTCAATAAAGGTAGAAAAAAATTCTCATGGTAGTAAAAAATGAAAGTTAATGGCAGCTTTTACTACATTGTAGAAAGGAGTAAACAGTTCTCTACTTTCCTAAGGAGTAAAAAAGTACCATTGACTTTCATTGTTTTCTTATCTGGTGATTCAGCAACAGTGAAATTCTCAGACTTTTTCTCATGAATTTAATCTTTTACTACCATGAGAATTTTTTTCTACCTTTATTGAATCGATGCCCATGTGTTTGATAAACAGTAGACAGGTCTGGTGTCTGTTTGTCACTCTGAATCCTCATTTCTTACCAACTGACCAGAGCAGTGATATTATTCTGCTTTTGTACAGGGGTCAGGGACATTTCCACATTTTCTTGGAGAAGGCTCCAGTTATTAAAATACTAGCTTTTTACTCAACAACAGCATTCAGGGAGCAGCTCTTTAAGATGAACTTTCCCCTGCTTTTCTGCGTTACAGAGTGAGTCAGACTCAGTATACAGACACTCTGGGTGTCTGGGATTGTGGGCTGCAGCTTTGTCATTCATACGGCCAGGAAATAAGAGGCTGCCAGGAGCAGGGTGCCTGGTACATGCTGTACCCCATAATGACGCCAGGAAAGTGGGATTGTGCTACCCCATGGTGGCTACTGAGATGCAGAGATAAAGATGACTGTGGGGAGTGAATACGCTTAATGAGAATTGTTTTTTATGTTTAGACTTCTGTTCCTGAAACAAAACCATATTTCGTTAAGTTGTATTAATATGCGTAGGATCTTGCAGTACATTTTCAAAAAATGTGCTACTTTAGAGTCTGTTTTGCCGATAATATTTATTGTATATATATCTTTTGCATAGAAATTGTGACATTTTAACAGTGTTTTCATGGCATAGTGATACATCATAGTTTTATCGTTGAATATTACCGTATTTTTATTTTAATTGTGTATACCAGGAAAACCAGACATTAATCTATCACTGCCATCTGCAAATTTTTGAATCAGCTTAGAATCTCTCGTCTTAGACTGGCCCACAAGGTGACCAGGAAAAACCCATTTGAGGACCTCCATCACCAATCTGTAGGTTAAGGGGGCACACAAAATCCAGTGCTTAAATGAAAAGGTAGGCTAGGGGGGCACCCACCCCCAGTGATTATATGAAAAGGTGGGTTAAGGGGCACCCAAACTCCAGTGCTCCAGTAGTAACAAGCCAGTGGTATTAATGCAAAAGTCCAACCCTACTCTAGCCCTTACTCCAGCAGCTATCTCTGACTATAGTTTGTCCTGAAAAGGGCAGTATCTTAACAATTGAGACTATCTGCCCCAAAACCACTGCAGCAGGAACCTCTCCCTATCTATACTGTGGGTCATGTGTCCTGCCTGGCCAATTACAGCCACGCCCAGAACAGCCTTCTTCCGGATCTGGCCCGAATGCTGAACTCGCACAGATCCAAACTTTGCGGGTTGGATCTGCTCATCACTATTTATTCTGACTTGAACTTCTTATTCGTATCACTTTTAAGAGGTACAAGATCCAGGCTGTGTGAACAAGTCTACAGTTTCGTTAGGAATTAGGCCTTTCCCAACAAAAATTTGCTAAGGCCTGTGAGCTGGACCTCACTTACTACAATCATTTTAAGAATGCAGCTAATGATCATATCATGTAGATAAAAGAATCTTTTACATTTATTTAGTTCATCAATGGATTAAAACCCGAACAGATTGCAGCATCATTTTTTAAATACACCAAGTAAGTACATTCAATTTTGGTATTACGTGTGTGCCACATTGATTAGTGTCAATCATATTTCTATATCCAAATAAAATCCAAATCAAACAAACAGCTTATCCATTTATAAACTGTAGGCAAGGTTGGGCGGATTAGTTTCGCCTGTATGACTTCCTCAGCGCCCTTCAAGATTATGTCCAAAATCTGGATTGGAAATAATACAAAAAAAACATTATGTCAACCTCATGATTATATGATAACACTTGGCTTTCCACTATATTATATATGAACTAGTACCTGATATGTGAAGAAAATATAAATATTCTTTGTGGCAAGGTGACAGCACGGCACGCAGTAGGGAATGCATTGTCTGGGTCCTATAACAACGTGGCCAGGTAAATCTATAATAAAGATAAAATAAATGTTATTTTACAAATAGGACTAGGCAATCGTTTCCTGACCCTTCATTAATTTGATCCATTTGGTCACACTGGCATGTATATATTTTATCTTTATTATAGCCAACAAGGGATTTTTATATATAGCAGTAATAGCACACTCCCTAGCACCCCTCTATGCAAGTGTCCACCCTAGGCACAGGCCTAGGTTTGCCTAATGGTAAATACAGCTCTGGGCACAGAGAACCTCACTCACCTAATTTGCTAGAAAAAAAGAAAAATAGGTGTTTTACATTGCTATGTATGTGAATAAACTCAGAGTTACATGTAAATAAAATCGATCATGTTAAAAATGTATAGATATTGTAAATATGTTTTTTTTTTTAACATTTACTTTTTCTTTCTCTTTGAAAGCTTGAACACAATGATCTGCACACAGTAAAATAATGTGTTATAACTTAAAATTTATTTCAGTTTAAAGATAAAGGTTTATGATTTTCTCTGCGTTTGGTCTGTACCCTTTGGTACACTTATTCCCTGCACTCTTAATGCAACAGAGAATAGTAATGTGCCCCCAAATGAACATGTGCGCACCGGCAGACATGCATGCACACCCACACAGGCACACATACGCACACACCCTTGGGTGTAGACATGCATGCGCACGTACTTGCAGCTTCTTTCAATGCACCTCTAGTTATTTACTATAATGTATACTGGACTTTCTTGCATTGGAGGATTTGAAACCCTCTTTCGAATGAACGCTGCTGGGAGCAGTTGATACCAACTGGGATCATGGTTTAAAACACATTCTACTGTTATAAAAGCATTCCCAGGAAAGAGGCAGCACAGTATGTCAATCACAACGTCAGGAATGACCTGTCTTCTGCCAAGCAAAACTATTTCTCCTCTCTCATTTCAAAATACTCATAGCCAAAAATAACTATACAACAATTTGTATAATTGTATAATGGTAAATACAAATTTCAAATGCCAAATTTAAATTCAGCTTCTGGTTTTCTAGTGAGGCCAAAGAACCATGAGTGACTTTGTCATAGCAGGGTTTAAAAGCTTGCCCTTCTTTTTTTTCAATTTCTTCAAGACGTGCAAAAAATTATTCTAACAGCCACTCTGTTTCTTGGGTCTTTGTATATTCTGATTGACTGTTTAAACTGAGAATTTTCATTTTGTGTGAAAACGAAAAAAACATGCTAGTATGTCCTTCATTGGGGAAGGGTTTACATTGTGGGCTTCCCTCATCCTCTCTGCATTGGAACAAAGAAAAAGTAATGTCCTCCCATGTGTATTGGACATGCTAAACCAAAAAACTAATTGCAGTTGCTAAGTCAAATTAAATATAACCAGCATGATAGGGAATATAGGTAATTACTAGAGATGAGCGAACCAAGAGGCTGATTTATTAATAGCGATATGTAGCGACAGTTGAGTGACTGTAGCGGCATTTTCACAGCGCCCGCTAGTAGTCTCTGTGCTTGGCCGTTGTTCGGTTGTTGACAGCGACTCAGTCGGTGTGGCGTAATGTTGAATACAAGGTTACGAGTCGCTATTTGACAGGTTCCGCGATGTATGGGTGCGCATGATAGCGACTGGCCCTAGCGACCGGCTCCCACCATATTCATCAAAAAATCACGCTCAAAAAATTCAAGCGCTGTGAAATGCATGTTTAAACCCCAGAGCGCTGGCGGCGATGTGTTAAAAGTAGTTTTTTACCCCCCAAACCACCATATTTTTGGAAACCAAAAAAAAAATATTTTAAATAATTTAGTAATATGAATACATTAATATCAGACCTGTAATATCAATTCTGTACAATTTTTTTTTTTATTTTTTTTCCCTTAAAAAAATCTAAAACGGCAGAAGTGGTCACAGAATTTTTCACATTAAAAAAAAAAAAAAACATTAATAACAATTAACTATTAATATTTAAAGATTGTTCCATTGAAATGCATTGGAGCGCGCCAGGTAGCGAGAGGTCATACCTGTCGCTGTTCAAGGTCGGACGCTGGCGCTGTGGGCTGAGGCTGGAATAATGATGAATGAGTGGCTATCTGGCGCTATTTCAGTCGCTAAGCAGGATTGGTTAGATAAATGTGTGATTGTGGTGGGGAGCCGGCGTTCTCGTGGCGGGGCCCGTCATTACCGGCCGCTCACCAGTCGCTACCTGTCGCTATTCCTTCATCAATAAGGGCCCAAGTTTACGTTGAATTTTAGGGAAAATAGTCCTGGCAAGTATTCATTTTTTTGGGGGAATCGGGCCAACCAATTTTTCCCTGAGATCCTTAAATAAAAAAATGAAAAACTCAGCTGCTCAATCGCTAATCTTTGGTTCGTCCACGGAGAGCAGACAGATGAGAACACTGCTCCGCAATGGATAGCAAGGAACAAGGTATGTTTTGTAAAGGACTTTGTTCTGTGTGTGTTTTTTACATTCAACACTTTGTCAACTGGTAATGGGTTCTTGGACCCCTAAACCAGTTCAAAGTGCAGGTGGGTGACTTGTCAAAAAATTGTTAAATGTAAAAAAGAACACACACACCAGAACATAAAATGTATTAATTTTGTTACACCAATAATTACCTCCTTCCTTTCTATCCATTTCTGGCCAGTGTCCTCATCTGTCCCACACTGCTCTCTGCTGCCTTCACCAGGATAGAGGACAAAGATCCATTGTCCCGCTTCCTTCGCTCAGTCCCGCCACAGGGAGGTTCACCTATAAATTGGCACTCCCAGTGGCCAGGAACAAGGTGCTGAGTGCCCAGTGTGGGTCTGCGTTCTTTGTCCCGCTGAAGACACCTGCCATGCCAGAGGATGAGGACATCTCATGGCACTGAAACATGGACGGAGTTAAGCTTATTTTTAAATTGTTTTAAGAGCGGTTCCTGAAAATTTGACAAATAGTGTGTTATTTTATTTGACAAACCCAACTTTCTTGGGGAAAATTCACCAAATCGTTCAAATCAAAGTTCACTCATCTCAAGTATTTACCCCATACATGGGGACTGGATTTTCCAGCGCTGTCAGAAAAAATAATAAACTATTATCTATTTAATAGGGCTTAGTTCTGTACATTTTGCAAAGTCCTCTTTTTTTAAATAATTAAGGTGCACAAGGCATTCGTGACTAAAATTTTTAGGGTTATGTGCTTTTTCAGGTTTTTTTACACTGTATGTAATTTGTCCCTGATAGCTGCTGTAGTTATTCTCTGATGTTTTTTCTACATCTGTATTACACTTATTATGTTGGTTAAATTGAGTTTGTTCAGTGTGTAAAAACACGTACAGCCCCTGGCCCTACCAAGTTACCTGCCCCTATGCCCTTCGGCACAAGTATTCCTCCAGGGGTGGAAGAATATTGGGCTCATTCTGATGGGTGCCAGGCTCTTCACTAATCTGCTAGCCAGTGGGGTTGTGAGTAATCGGCCAACGGGTATCGGCAAGCCACCCACCAGCATCTCCAGCAGATGGCTTGCTGCCCCCTCTTACCCTTTGAATTGGTTTAAGAGTTCCTTGGGCAGAAGTTCACAAGTAATGATAAAAATAAAATATGTAATCAAAAAAATGTAATACATTTATTTTAACAGTACTCACCCCTCCTCACCTTCTAGCCTCTGTCCCCCGCCGGGCTGCATTCTCTCTGCAGGTCCACAGCTTACTCCTGGTCAATCTTCTGATGTCAGGGTGGTGGCATGAGCAGCTGTATCACCGGCATCCGGTATGAAGGAGAACGCAAGTCCCCCTTCCCTCTACTTTTGCGTTCTGAGTAATGGCAGGCCATCGGGATGGAACCTTTTTACCACAAAAGTAGAGCCTCTGTGGAATCCCTCAAAAAGTGGAATTGCTGGTTGAAAAAACTGTTGCTCCTGTATTTCCTTGTTCTATAAAATGTAACCAAGCTCAGTGGGTAAGTTTTAACATTTAACATGGTGTGTATAAGAACGGGTAATTTCTACGGAAAATAGCAGGAAGGAAAAAATAAAAAATCTATCCCCTCTTCACCCATCCTATGATGCTGCCATTGTCCCATACTGGTATGTGCCATGCTGTGTCCTCTTCCCATGACTGAGCCTAACATGGGGGAGTGAGGGGTCTGGCTAACAGTGCTCCCCCATCTACAGGAAACAGGAAATGGTCCCCTGCATACACAATGGCCCTGCACTGCTCACCCTCCCCTAGAAACTGCCCTGTGTATAAGTAAACCTACATCTTACCACCTCTTAAGCTTGTCTATACAGAAATGTTTAAAATTTTATATATATATATATATATATATATATATATATTTTTTTTTTTTTTTTTAAACAGAATGGCTTTAATATAGAAAATGCTTTGTTGCTCCAAAGCATCAAGCAAAACATTCTATGAAACCAGAAACCATTTTGTCCTTCTAGTAATTGATTGGTTAGTCCGCTTAGCACAGAAGTCACTTAATGGCTGTAGCGTCATCTCTTGTGTGTACGAAAAGGAGCCCTGGATCCACATTATTTATAATTGTCAGGAAAAAAATGATGTTCTACTTTATGGATACTTTTGCTGGGCTCTTTTTAGACAAATTCCTTCTGCATGGGAGCCGGGAATTTTTTTTTTTGGGGGGGGGGCATGCTGTACACTGCCTGTTTTTGGGATGCCCCCACACTGCCTATAATTGGGATGCCTCACACTGCCTATAATTGGGATGCCTGCACACTGCCTGTATTTGGGATGCCTCACACTGCCTGTATTTGGGATGCCTCACACTGCCTATAATCGAGATCCCAGCACACTGCCTGTAATTAGGATGCCTGCACACTGCCTGTATTTGGGATACTACACACTGCATTTATTGGGGATATCTCACACTGCCTTTTTTGGGATGCCTCTCACTGCCTATATTTGGGATACATCACACTGCCCTCCATTGGGATGCCCCTCACTGCCTGTAATGGGGGGTCTATTAAGGGGGGATTCTACACACTGTCTGTAATATGGTGATTGGGGGGTATCTTAGCACACCATTTGGTTCAGAATATTTTTTTTCTTATTTTTCTCCTTTGAATCCTGAGTGTGTCTTATAGGGTGAAAACTACATTCTACATCTTTAATTATTTAAAGATATGATCTATACATTTATAAATCAGGTTTGTTTTTAAATGTAGACTAAAATAACTAAATATACAACGTTTCAGAGCTGCCCAGGACCCCTGCATCAGGCACAATAGATACCCTTTATTATTAGACAATTTTGTTTGCAATAGAGCTCCTGTAGTTTTCATTTTTAATGGACTGACATTTTTACTCCAGCTTCTAAGTGTTTGAATAAATGAAGTACTAAAATCTTTACACAATTAACCAGCAGCAGATCTCATAATGTGATTCACAATATTGCTCAATACCAGTCACTTATCTGATTTTTCCAGCATTTAGGATAAATGACATTTCTTGAAGCAAGTGGTCAACGCCCACTTTCCACTTTTTTTCAAGATGGTGTGACAGAAATATTTCCAGCACTATATAAACCTAGAAAGGTTCCCCAGCACCAAATTCCCTTCACGTCTCCCTAGCAAGGTGAGTGTCAAAACATTGATGTAATTGAACAACACCATTAATGTTTGATTATGCCATTTTTATTTTAATTTACCCGAGTACTGGAATATATAATACAGGATGTGATTGATATACATTGCACAATGGGGGATTTCAAATGATTTCTCTAGAGGGGCTGAGTTTGGAGAGGCAATGAGAGCTTTTCTGAATCTGCATTTTTTTAATGGGGTCGATATTTTATTTTACAAAATGAAAGCAGCCTATGGGGAATCCAAACACATTTGAAGAGGCTCATTTTGAATGCACCTCACCTGTAGAACAGTCCCATCACTTGTGCAGGGATATTGATTTTTAGATAGAGGAAAACTTTCAAAACGTATCCAAAATCAATTGGATAACCCTTTTATGGCACAGGTGTCACACAAATGGAGTCCACATCATTGCCTGCTTACTTCATACAGTCACTGAAATATCAGATCGCAACGAATCCTATGTGTAATGCATTTGTCAAGATATTCTATTTATTGTTTTGTTTTCATGATTCAGGTATTATTCCCAAGTGACTTCTACCCTGGAATAAAATATGTGTACCCTCCACTTTCTCCTCTCTTGTATCATTATCTCAGTGGTATCTGCTCAAGGTAAGTCTATTTTTTTTACCATATTCGAAGCAGATCTGTATCAGTGAAGCATAACATTTCCACTTTAGTCTGTTTTTTCTTTTGACATTTTTTATTTTTTATTGTTTAAAATATGTGGTGGACCTTGAACTTTTAAAGCCTCTTTAAGAGGACATAAAACCATAAAACTACCAGCAAAATTAAAACTTGCATGCAAATTAAATTGACCCCCATAGTTAAAAAATGTAAGAATGACCTGAAAAGATGAGAAGTGAAATTTCCTTCTGAGAAGGAAGGATAGCAGCAATCAAGATGGACATATTGCCAAAATTAATATATAATTTAAGACCCTACCAATTGAGGTGAAGAAGGAGCATATATAAGTAACTTTCAGAAAGCCATGATGAAGTTTATTTGGAGGAGGAAAAAAAGGTTAACTAAACCAGACCACGATACTAGTCCTGAGGAGGACAGGTGGGCTGGGGGTGTCTGAATTGTATAAATATTATTGCGTGGCCAGAGTCGCACAGTTGTTGGCAATTTACAGAATATCTGAAGCCCCGGCCTGGGTCACAGTGGAGGGAGTGGAAAGTAGTCTAGTGGGAGTAGATGCACTTTTGTGGATCCAGGTGAGGCAAAGACCTGCCGTCAGATGCCCTGCACTGGCTCTTTTTTTTGAGAGTATAGGACAGGGTCCTCAGGGATGCTCCCCTGGGTTCCAAAGGAGCTCTTCTGCCCCCGATTTTGGGAAACCCGGGATTTCCTCCAGGCATGGGGGGGAAACTTTGAATAGTGGCAGGAAAGAAGTCTAACTAGAGTGGGGGAATTCTATATAAATAGCAGAATTGCCACATTTACCCAACTATGTGAGCTACACCAGATCCCACCTAATGAACATTACAGGGCTGTACAGATCCTTCATTCTATACGTTCAATATGAATGAGAGGTAAGGGTGAAGAGTCAGTATCAACTTACTGTTTAGAAAACCCCGGGAGGGCGGGGGAATAACCCTGGGTTATGGAAATTTGTTAAAAAGGGGGACAAAATTCAGCAGTGGGAAAAGGATTTGGGGGAAGTTCAACCTGTGAGCTGGTGGAATAACATAATGAAGAATACAGTAGAAATGTCATTAAATAGTGCTCTGGTGGAAACTAATATAAAAGTTCTCTCTCGATGGTACTTGATGTCCCACTAGGGTGGCAAAGGTGCATGCCCCAAATGTTTTAGAGGATGTGATGTGAACGGTGAAATGTGGCACACTTGGTGTTTATGTCCAAAAGTGAGGCAATTTTGGGGTAAAGCGTATAAGCTGATACAGAAAATAATACAGAAAGATATATAATATTGACCCCAAGGTGCCCTTACTGGGAGTGCCCCCTAGGGAATTATCTGGCGTGAAGACTACAGATGTTTGAAAAAGTTTGGCATCCATGGATAGAATATAATGAATGCAGGACATGGATATAGAGGGGCAGTGGACCCTGGGGGGGGGGGGATCGATGTAAGTTAGGCGGCGAGAAGGTGGGGAAGAGGGGGAGGGAGTAGTCCCCCCCCCCTAGATGTGTTTTTTTTTGGGGGGGGAGGGAGGAGGGTAAGAGTAATAGACATATTTAAGCAGGAGGCTACTCCACTGTTTGTTTTAAAATTGTATAAAAACCTTGTGTAATATGTGAATAAGTGATGATGTTTTTTTTGGGGGGGAGGGTAGGAGTGATAGACATATTTAGACGGGAGGCTACTCTGCTGCTTGTTTTAAAATTGTATAAAAACCTTGTGTGGTATGTGAATAAGTGATGATGTATTGATGTCTGCCACAAATGGAAATATTTTTTTCTTCTTCAATATTATTTACCTAAAAATGTTTATGGAAACATAAAACCTGAGCGGTGCAGTAAAAAATTATAGGTTATATTTTGCACTACTCTAATTTGCACCAATGTGATGTATTTTGGCAGAAGCTTTTGATAAATCAGGTCCTTAGTCTCCACACAGATTTTAGTAACTATTGAATGGTTAGTATGCAGTTAGTATATGAGAATGAGCACTAGGCAGGTACCCACTGTAGAACCTACCTTACTGGCTTTATGTCAAGTTAACCGGACCAAAAGTCAAAAACTACTTAACCAACAGTCCCACACAACAGATCAACACAATAAACAGTGTTCATATGCATCCTTCCAAGGGGGAATTTAGACTGCATATAAAAATTCATTTACCTTTTTCTAACTCCTGCTGAAGTGAATTTTGGAAACAAAATGGCGACTCATGCATTTGCAGGCCACCTGCAAACAGGAAGTGCTGCTGGGCTTCCTGTTACTGCGCATTGTCAGTTATGTCAGTTGAATCCAGGCAGCAGCATGGCTGAGATGCTGGGAGAGGAAGCTCCAAAATGGCCGCTACCTTTCTTTTCCGACTGTGCCAGGCTGTTGGTCTGGTTTAAGTAAATGAAGATATAAGTTAAATAGGTTACAAAGAACAGAAGCCCTGGGGTAAGGTGCTGTGCTATGAATGATCTGTAAAAATCCTCAACATGAAGGTACTTGTAAAAAACTGCATGTGTAGTCTGAGATGGGAAGATTAAGCAGTATTGAGATGTATAGAAATATCCACGAAAAAGATGTTAACATAAAGTGATGGTGAAGCACCACCAAAAAAATAGCTATGAAAAAATGACCAAATTTATTAATACATATAACTACATTGTATACTAAACACTGTATGACAATATTAAAAACATGTTAAAAAACATATAGGACAAGCTAGCACCAAGGAGGGGGCACTGATGAAGGGGGAAGGGGGGGGGGCAATTTGACCCGGTAACAACGCTGCTATTATGTGCTTATCTAATGACAAAGTTTCGTGACGTCACAGCGTCACTTTTTCAAGGTGTGTGGGGGGGTTTGTCCATATGAGCCTGCTTTATTTATATTCTATATGTGGTTCTGTGTTTGGCATTTTTCTCACTTGGTGAGTCCTCATATTATTTGTAGTTAGGTCTATCCACAGTGTTTCCTGGTTTGTTTTCCATTTATAGATAGGATTGTTATGTATATATATTAGGACACTTTTTAGTATACCAATTACCATTATTTAGCATATTAATGAATGTAAAGCACTTTGCACATTTTTTCATGAATTGCTGCATATTTTTGCACATTGTTTTATTAGTGTAGTTAAGGCTCATTTTTTGTCATTAGATAAGCACATAATAGCAGCGTTGTTACCTGGTCAAATTGGCCCTCCTCCCCCCCCCCCTCCCCCTTCATCAGTGCCCCCTCCTTGGTGCTAGCTTGTCCTATATGTTTTTTAACATGTTTTTAATATTGTCATACAGTGTTTAGTATACAATGTAGTTATATGTATTAATAAACTTGATCATTTTTTCATAGCTATTTTTTTGGTGGTGCTTCTGTGTCAGGGCTGGGTGGGTGTGTGGGACCCTCCGTGCTTTGCGTGTATGTAGTAACAGTTGCTCTGTTTACCCTGCACAGTTTAGCACACCACTATATTTCTGTTGGTGCGGTCTTTTCCATTTCTTCTTTTGCATAAAGTGATAGTGAATATGGTAACAAAGAGGAAAAAGCCATATTCTCTATTTAAAATCAAATTATTCCCCTCAAATTTTGATCAAGCAAGCAAGAGAGGGTGGCAGAGGTCAACGCTGATTTGTACAAAAGAAATGTTTACAAAAAGTGGGAGCAAAGGGAAGACAGAGGTTGATATATATATAAACAGACAGCAGGTCATTTTTGCCAAAATTAGAAGTACATCTTTACTGCCTTAAGTTTCCTAGGGGACATCCCAAAGATAGAGAATATCATGGAGAGAATTGATACTTAAAACAAACAAGTCTAAGTAGGCTCTTGATCCACTATCGTATTAGGGATTAGCAATGCCCCACAGTGCCTAATGGTACAACATGCCTTTCACCATGCAGCATTGATTGCCCTAAAACATTCAATGCATTTTACTTTGGAGCTTAGGATTTGTGATTCTGGTTTTAATAGGCCATCTGCAAGACTCTCAAGTAACACTGATAAATTACTAGGCACCTAACTCCAGAACTCTTCATGTGTGCTCTTTCACATGTATACTATGATGTGGGATTAAATCATTATCCCTATTGAGCATATACCCACATAACTCTCAAGAAGACCTGAGTTTGGAGTTTGATCGTTTTGGGATTGGATTGGCGCTCTATGTGTGGAGGATTGACAGCCTGTGGGAGACTTTTGTGGTTTCTCTCTGAATGCCAGTTTCATTGAACATCTGGTAAGAGTATAAGCCTACTGGTGGTGGTCACACTTGCGCTCACTGGATGCATGCACTGTGGGAATGCCGCAATTGAATTTCTTAAAGCTACATGAAAAGACATTTTAGCCAGCAATAGATTGTAGCTTATGAAGACTGCTTCCATAAAACAAACACAAAACACACATTTGCTTATATAGGAAAAAGCACTAGATTATCTAAGCACTTTAAAGTAGACCCAGCGCGATCGGACTGGGAATCTATAACATTCCCGGGCCGATCAATTCCCTCCTCCCGGGCATCCAAAATCGGGATGCCCCGCTGTGTGAAATATCCCCGGGTCACCCCGTTCACTTACCAACAGCCGCATCCCCGCTATCCCTCTTGCAGGGCGCGTGCTCGCACCAGCCACTTGTGAATGGCCGGCACGGGCATGCTCCCTGTTAGAGGGAAGTGGGGGATGCAGCCGCCAGCGTGCTCAGAACCGCTGGCCGCCAAGCACACTGACTGGACGAGTGCCCGCGCATGCGCCATAGGACCAGTAAGAGGTGAGTAGAACTCGGCATTCTGGGGGGTTTCACACAGCGGGCCACTCCAGATTGGGGTGGCCCAGAGGAAAGGGCCAAAACCCAGGATAATAAAAATCCTGGGTTTTGGTCCACTTTAAGGGCATCATTTTGGCACACAAAAAATATACTTTCACATATATGTTTTAGTTAGGGTGATTAGTGATAATGAGATAAGCCATTCAATGTCCCTTTAATTGGGTACAAAGTTTCTACTGAAATACACCCCTGTGCCCTTTAACTAGGTTAATCATCCACCTCCTCATAAATGTGTGTACCAAAAATTTGCTGTCCTACTCCAATCAATTCAACATCCAAGATCTTATTCCTTGTGACTGTGTGCCATAATGTCCTCAAGGTGCTAAGCTGTTCTAGTATTTCTTAAAATGTTCGAAAATCTGTTTTTTATAGAGGCAGTTTTCAGTCTGTATACACAGAACGCTGTTGCTGGGCATGTGTAAGGTTGAGCAAGCTCCCCCACTTCAGCAGCCCCAAACTATTCATTGTTCCGGAAGTTGGTGGTACAGAGTGGTGCTCGCTGGCATGTTATTATCGGCATAAGGGTCCAACAGGCATTGTCACAGGCCAGCCAATTCCTAGTGCGCCTATCCAAGCTGATTATTTAACATCAGTCATCGTGACTTGCAGCACCATTCTGTAAAAATAACAGTGACAAAATCGAAATAGATGCTGGTGCTCAAAAAAGGGCTGTATGCCTGCAAAATGATGGTGTACGTCATAAATAAGGCTCTCACAGCGCTACTATAAACTGGTGCAGCTTTGAGAAGATTGCCGGCAATAGAAACTATATGGCGTCGGTGATAAAATAGATGTCGAATGGGGGACACATTGATGCTGACTGTTTCTTGTTTCTTAAATCTGCTAAGGCGAAAATATTGGTGCTGAGTGGTATTAACAGGCGATGATGTTTGGTAAATGAGGCTCTTAGGCCCTTATTTATGAAGGAATAGCGACAGGTAGCGACTGGTGAGCGGCCGGTAATGACGGGCCCCGCCACGAGAACGCCGGCTCCCCACCACAATCACACATTTATCAAGCCAATCCTGCTTAGCGACTGAAATAGCGCCATATAGCGACTCATTCATCATTATTCCAGCCTCAGCCCACAGCGCCAGCGTCCGACCTTGAACAGCGACAGGTATGACCTCTCGCTACCTGGCGCGCTCCAATGCATTTCAATGGAACAATCTTTAAATATTAATAATTAATTGTTATTAATGTTTTTTTTTGTTTTTTTTTTAAATGTGAAAAATTCTGTGACCACTTCTGCCATTTTAAAAAAATGTACAGAATTGATATTACAGGTCTGATATTAATGTATTCATATTACTAAATTAATTAAAATCCTTTTTCTTTTTGGTTTCCAAAAATATGGTGGTTTAGGGGTTAAGAAACTACTTTTAACCCATCGCCTCCAGCGCTCTGGGGCTTAAACATGCATTTCACAGCGCTTGAATTTTTTGAGCCTGATTTGTTAATGAATATGGTGGGAGCCGGTCGCTCTGACCATTCGCTATCATGCGCACCTGTAGTGGGCTTAAAGGATGGGATAGTACCTCCTAGGGCAGGGAGATGGTTGTCACGAGTGGTAAGGCTTGACACGAAGGTTCTATGGACCTGACCCCAGTGTGGCCCCGTAGGCGGTGTTTTTTAATGTTCCCGTTGCCTTCCTCACACAGGTTACCAGTAAAGAACCAATAGCCAGGTTCAAAGGCAACGTTAGCTTTTATTGCTGGAACGGGAGTAGAGTACACACGACAGTTTCCACTGACAGCAGTCAGGATTTGGGTTAACAGGAAACAGTTCTGGTTTAGGACTAATGCTTGATAATGCTGTAGCTTGGTAGGTAGTCGAAAGAGTCTATGCTTTTAGATGGAGATTTAACTAGATTAGATGAGATGAGAGGAAGTAGACAGACTTGAGATTGAAGATTACAGACCTTATCCTGAGGTTATCTCCAGCCGGAGGGTACAGGTATGGAACTTGAGACTGAGACTTGAAGATTTTGTACGAGTCGCCCAAACTGGAGACCAAGGGGACTACGAGAGGTCACTGACATGGAAGCCAGGAGGTTAGTGAGAGTCCGGGGTATCCCTCTATCTTGACTCACACTGCAGCAGACGTTGATTTTCAATATATATGTCTCGCTGAAGGGGCTATAGATCCTGTACAAATCTCTGGCAATAGGATGCAGGCTGTAGTGAGGCAGGATAGGCTTTAGGGCCTATACTGGGGAAACACAGGTCGTGCAGGTCTAACCAGGAGGACCTCCTGACTAGGACTGACCCGGAAGATTCCCAGCAGACACCACTTAAGGTGGTCAGTGGGAGGGGTAGCTCAACCTTCTGGTTCACCATTGGTTAGTCTGGTGAGTGGCAGAAGTGACGCACGATCAAGCATTAGCCTATCACAGGCAGAATACATTGTAACCAATGAATTTGCAGATATGTACTAGGTAGGAAAATAACAGTAGTAACACCCTTTTCACCACTAGATGGTGCTGTTTCTAACCAAAGGGAACCCTTCCTATATACAGCTCAGTAGGGAAACTAGATGAGAAGAGGTTTGACTATGGATTTAGTGCGTTATGTCATACTAACTCAGACTAGTAGTTACTACGTTACCCGTAGCCTTGTTTATACTCCCAGTCTGGGACATTACACACTCCCCTTCTAGAAATGAGCCGACCTCGGCGACCTCTTAAACAGGCGGAGGGTTTACTTCAAAGACAAAAGACACACAGTAGATATATGCAATTCCTATAGGAGGAAAAATGTTAGACATGGAAATGCATGACACGAAAATACACAATGACAGTTAATGCAGGCTCTTCTTGTATTAGAAGATGGGTGCAAGGAGTTCTTGACAAAAGTTTGTCAGGTAGGATGCTTAAACGTTGTTTGGTAACCAAAAATAGAAACCTCAGTAATACGCCAAAAAAAAAAAAAGAAAATAGAGTCTCTGTACAGTGACGTCCATGCATTGTCCATTTGTAAGGCACTGATTTAGGTGAGCAGGTAAACGGTGAACTTTTGTAGATATATTACTAACTAGCTATCTATGCAAATGTATATACAGGGATATTAAGCAGTTTATGTTTAAGCAGTTTAATAATCACGAAAGCGGACAGGTGGTGTTCCTTTGTTGGAACGCTCAGAACGCCTCAGCACTTGGGTGCCGTCCTCTTCTTCTTGAGCTTGCCGATGAGTTGCTGGTTCTGGTATGGGAGATGAGGCCGGGGGGTAAGTATAAACTGGTGCTGGCACTTGTACTGGGGTTTGTACTGGCATAGGGACCCATTGATAGCAACCCGGTATCATGAAGGCTGAGTTTCTGATGGCTTCTTCAACAGAAGACCGAACTGGCGTAGTAGGCACTGGAACAGTAGAAACTGAAGCAGGAGCGTAAACTTGAGTAAGAGGAGTAGGAGGTGGAGTCAAGAGCAGAAGATCCTCTTTTGTACAGGGCTTCATTCTATTCCTGTGTACAGTCTGTGGGGCCATTCCTGGTTTTTGTACCTCATACACGTCTGACTCAGGGTATGGGACAGCTGTTATGGTATAGGGCTCTTGTTCCCAGAGAACATCCAGTTTGTCCGTACGGTGGTGCTTCTTCAACCACACTTTGGCACCAACTTCTAAGGTTGTGGCATTAGCGCGAAGGTTATACTGTTGTTCCTGCTTTTGGTGAGCTTCGTCCATTCGACGTTCAACGATTTCTTTCGCCTCTTCAATACGTCTTTGGTGTTCAGTTACCCAATTAGCGTTTGGTAAAGGGTTGATTGAATCTGGAACTTGGATTCCAAGAGCTCTGTCTTGTGGTAACTGGCCTTGGCGACCGAACATCAAGTAATACGGTGAATAACCCGTAGAGCAATGTGTAGTATTGTTGTAAATTTCTGTCAGTTCATCAAGGAGTTGTGGCCATTCTGACGTTTTGGAGACTGATGCTGTTCTCAGCATATTTATGAAAACTTGATTGATCCTCTCACACAATCCGTTTCCTTGCGGATGATAGGCCGTGGTGCGAAGCTTTTTACACTCATGAAAATTGCAAAGTTCATGGAACAATTGAGATTCAAAGGCAGGACCTCTGTCGGTTAGCACGGCTTCAGGGCAACCGTAGTGCTTCACATACTCACGATAGAATATCATGGCGGTGGTTTTAGCAGTTAAGTCCTTGACTGGTACGACGACAACCCATTTGGAATAATGGTCAACCATCGTCAGAGCGTAGGTGTAGCCTGAACGTGTGGGTGCTAGTTTGACGTGGTCTAGTGCAACCAATTCATTGGGCTTGTGAGAAGAAATGGGATGGAGTGGAGCACGAGCTTCTTTCTTGCTGGCCTTGGTTATGCTACAGGCTGGACATTCGTTACACCAGTTCTCGATGTCTGAGCGCATTCCTATCCAGTAGAATCTTTGTCTTATGGTGGCCTCTGTTTTGTGGATTCCAAAATGGCCGGATTGATCGTGATAAGCGTCTAACACGATTTTTGCATCACGTCTGGGTATTAGAATCTGATGCAATCTTTCTCCTGAGACTGGGTCCAATGTGTTTCTCAGGATCAGGCCTTTGTGGATAAAGAGTCTTTTTCTTTGTCTCCATAGGCGTTTCAGCTCAACGTCTGGATATTGCTTTCTCAGCCGTATGGGTACCCTTCCTGCTGTGAGGTAATCAGATATTTCTCCCAAGACACGGGACTCACTTTGGATGGTTTGCCATCTGGAAGGTTCTTTTAGAGGGTCTGACTTTGGTTTAGATTCTTCATCTGTTTGGGTGGCAGCTATAGCACACTGAGTGGCGAACCTCTGGTAGAATGGTGGCATTTCGACCTCTTCCCATGCATCCTCCTCTGGAGGTTCTTCACCTGTGGGTAGGCGTGAAAGGATGTCTGCATTAATGTTGGTCTTTCCGCTTCTGTACTTTATGTCGAAGTTAAAGTTGGCGAGTCTTGATGCCCAGCGTTGCTCAAGTGCACCTAGCCTCGCAGAGTTGAGATGGGCTAGTGGATTGTTATCTGTGTATACGGTGAAGGGAGTTGCAGCAAGATAGTCTTTGAACTTCTCCGTTACTGACCATACGAGAGCTAAGAGTTCTAGTTTGAATGAGCTGTAGTTAGCGTCATTTTTCTCAGCTCCGCGTAGACTTCGACTTGCATATGCGATGACTCGTTCATGATTGTCTTGCACCTGTGACAAAACAGCTCCTAGGCCTTGAAAGCTGGCGTCGGTGTACAACCGGAATGGATGATTGTAGTCCGGATAGGCCAGAATTGGAGGTGATGTCAACAGTTTCTTGAGCGTTTGGAACGCATGCTCTTGGCGGTCGGACCATCTGATGGGCAATTTCCTGTTATAATTCTCCCTTGGGCAACCACGTAAGAGTTCAGTAAGAGGCTCTGCTTCCTGAGCGAAATGTGGGATAAATCGGCGGTAGTAGCCAGCAAATCCAAGGAAGCTTCTAATCTCTTTGACTGTTCTGGGAGTCTCCCAGTTCTTTACAGCGGAGATCTTTTCTGGATCGGGCTGAATCCCGGCAGCACTTACAACGTGGCCTAGATAACTCACTTGTGGCTTCAGCAGATGACACTTGGAGGGTTTGACTTTTAAGCCATGCTCAGTGAGGACTTGAAGGACTTCTGATAAGTGGTTGAGATGTTCCTCATAGGTACGAGAATAGACGATGACGTCATCCAAATAGAGGAGTACACTCTGGAAATTTACATGTCCTAGGCATCTCTCCATCAACCGCTGGAACGTGGCTGGAGCATTGCAAAGCCCAAAGGGCATACTTGTGAATTCGTATAAGCCCATGGGGGTAGTGAAAGCAGTCTTTTCTTGGTCTTCAGGAGCCATAGGGACCTGCCAATACCCGCTTGTAAGATCCAGTGTGGAAAAGTAGGCGGCAGTGCCTAGAGCAGCAATTGTCTCTTCAATGCGTGGAAGTGGATAAGCATCCTTGTGGGTGATGTGATTCAGTTTTCGGTAGTCCACACAAAAGCGTATGTTGCCATCTTTTTTCTTGACGAGGACAATGGGTGCAGCCCAAGGACTCTGGCTCTCTTGTATGACCTTAGTGTCTTTCATTTCTTTGATGAGCTTTTTCACTTGTTGGTAACTGGCAGGAGGGATTGGTCTGTGCTTCTCCTTGATTGGAGGATGATCACCAGTGTTGATGCGGTGCTGGATTAAGTTGGTTTTGCCGAAATCCAAGGAATGTTTGCTGAAAGCTTGGGAATGGCGTTTGGCAAGTCTACGGACTCCACTCACGTGCTCAATAGGAGTATTAGCATCACCGATGTTCAATTCATCCCACCAGAAGGTAGACTGGTTAGGACCTTTGGAGGTAGCTTGAATGGATTTCTGGTAAGCGAGGGTTTCTTCATCCAGAATATCTTCAGGATCCCATTGGTACAACTGGGCCACGGTAGTGAACTTTGGAAGCTCTGCAGAGGAATCACTGAGGTTAACTAATCTTACTGGAACGTGTCCATTGGTAACAGTAACGATGCTTCTTGCAGCCTTTACGAGAGGATGGCCATCAATTTGGACAGAGTCAATCAAGGCTTGGTAGTCAGCATTGCCAATGCCAGGGCGCCCTCTACACCAGACCAGTATTTCGCTGTTTGCAGCCAGAATGATAGGACGGACATCTTTGGTTCTGACACGACAAATTTCCCCTTTGTGGTTTGCAAATGTCTGCTGGGCGGTGAGCGCTCGAATAGTCTTTTGAACTGCTTGTCTGTGATGGGAGGAAACTGAAGGCAAAGAGGCATGCAAAGCATTCAATAACTCAGAAAACACATGGCGGATTACGTTCATGCCTAATACTATGGCTGTACTAACTCCCTCAGATTCAGTCACAATAACACCCTGACGTGGCAGTTTACGTTCACCAATTTGCAAAGTAGGTTCCCAGTAACCTAGCTGGGTGATGGGCTGGCCATTACTAGCAATTAGCTGGACTTTAGCTTTGGCAGCTGAAAGCATACGGGGATCCCAATGTTCCTCAAAAGTCTCTCTGGAAATGGTGGTGACCTGTGAACCGGTGTCAACAAGTGCTTCAAGGGGGACACCATCAACCCACACGGTTATTTGCGGGCAGTTGGATAGAAACTTTGATACCCACTGTGATTGCGATTGTCTTTCTCTCTCTCCCTCTCTCTTTCTCTCTGGGCCTTTGGCAATACCACCTGAGGGGCGGCCCTCGGACTCAGGGGTATCCCGTTTAACTGATAGCACTGTGACTTGTAGTGTCCATATTTGTGGCAATAGTTACAGAAAGGACGCTCACGCTCCCGGTATCTGTCTGGCGGAGGCCTATCCGGGGTAGAGTGACTAGAGCGGGGCTCTGGAGACAGTGTCCTGCTAACAGACGACTCACGGGATGATGTTGAGGAGTACTGACTCTTTAGTTCTTTCAGGACCTGACATAAGGAGTCCACTACTTGAACAAGTGTGTCCTGTGTAACAGCGGTACTGACAGGTATAGATGTTTGTGCAGCTTGAATGGCTTGGATGGGGGACACCGTAGGCAACGGAGGTACAACAGGAGGTGCAACAGGGGGTGCAGCAGTCATGTCTCTAGAATAAGTGGCAGATGGACAAGTGGTGTAGGAGGAGCTATCTTGTGCCACACTTAGTGCAAGAGATTTAAAGTCAAGAAATTTCATGTCCTTATCGTGTGATTGTCTCAGCGTCTGTAATTGAGTACGTAACGCCTTGGAGTCAACACCATCAATAAATCTGTCTTTAAGCATTTCCTCAGCTTTAGGAGGGTCTATATGATCAAGCTGAGCCAATGCTCTGAAGGCAGAGTGTAAAGCAAGCGCGTATTGTCGGAGTGTCTCTCCGGGTCTTTGACATCTGGTATGAAATTGTAAGCGTACCTCAGTGGGTGATTGTACCTCGAACTCTTTGCAGAGACGGTTGAGGATCTGGTCCACAGTAGACTTTTCAGTGGGTGGCCAGGAACGTACTTCCTCCGCAGCTGGGCCTTCAAGCTGTCCTATCAGCAAATGTGCCTGCTGATCGGGAGAAAGTGCAATAAATTTAAGAGTATGAATGATCTTCTCCTTGAAATGAGCAAGGGTATTGGGTTCTCCCTTATATTTAGGCAAATCAGAAGTTCCTACAAACAAGGGTACACATGCAGCAGTAACTTGAGGTGGTGTAACATTGGCAGCAGCGGCCTGAGGTGTAGGAGCAGCAATAAAGGATGAGGCAGGGCTGCTGAGACCAGCTTGGTCAATAACTTGTGGATTAGACATATTTAAGATAAATGGTGCACTGCGCCTTTAAGAAAAAAAAAATGGTGCGCCTGTCTCTTTAAGAGAATGCAGAATGGTGCAGCAGAAAAGTCTATGATAAATCCTCCCCCTCTTTATGCAGAGTAGTAGTGCAGCAATATAGATGACACTTAGCTGGCAGTTGATGATTGATGATGATTGCAGAAGAGAATGGAGGCAGACTGGAGCGGTGCAGCAGTGCTGGGAGGCAGGCACAGGGATTGTTGAAGATGGCTGGAGGCACCAGGATGGATGAGGAGAGTAGCGGTGGTAACGCTGGGGCAGCACTGGTGACGCTGGAGTAGCGGTGTGCGGCGGCTTCCTCTTCCTGTGGCAGGTGCAGCAATCTTTATCTTCCCCCCTGGGACACAGGAGCGGTGAAGAAAGGCCCCGGCCGGCTGGGGATCCTGGATGGAGGCTGGAGGTACTGCAGGGGGCGGGGCTTGAGCGCTTGGCGCGCGCGGACTGAACCGGAGAGGATGGTGTAACCCCTTGAGTGCCGCACTGGCGGCGGGAGCATGTAAAATGGCGGCCAGCGGTCTGAGTAGCGGACGGCAGCCCCACAACGAATATCTAACACAATAAAGCACAATGCCGCAGCACAGTTCAGTAGACAGGCCCCCTTTGCGTATATATCACTGTCAGTCTTTTGGAGGTCAACAGGCACTTCTGGGCTTTGTAGTGCAGCGTTTTGTAGTATACTGATAATCCTGTTCGTGACGCCAAGAAAAAACACCCCTGTAGTGGGCTTAAAGGATGGGATAGTACCTCCTAGGGCAGGGAGATGGTTGTCACGAGTGGTAAGGCTTGACACGAAGGTTCTATGGACCTGACCCCAGTGTGGCCCCGTAGGCGGTGTTTTTTAATGTTCCCGTTGCCTTCCTCACACAGGTTACCAGTAAAGAACCAATAGCCAGGTTCAAAGGCAACGTTAGCTTTTATTGCTGGAACGGGAGTAGAGTACACACGACAGTTTCCACTGACAGCAGTCAGGATTTGGGTTAACAGGAAACAGTTCTGGTTTAGGACTAATGCTTGATAATGCTGTAGCTGGGTAGGTAGTCGAAAGAGTCTATGCTTTTAGATGGAGATTTAACTAGATTAGATGAGATGAGAGGAAGTAGACAGACTTGAGATTGAAGATTACAGACCTTATCCTGAGGTTATCTCCAGCCGGAGGGTACAGGTATGGAACTTGAGACTGAGACTTGAAGATTTTGTACGAGTCGCCCAAACTGGAGACCAAGGGGACTACGAGAGGTCACTGACATGGAAGCCAGGAGGTTAGTGAGAGTCCGGGGTATCCCTCTATCTTGACTCACACTGCAGCAGACGTTGATTTTCAATATATATGTCTCGCTGAAGGGGCTATAGATCCTGTACAAATCTCTGGCAATAGGATGCAGGCTGTAGTGAGGCAGGATAGGCTTTAGGGCCTATACTGGGGAAACACAGGTCGTGCAGGTCTAACCAGGAGGACCTCCTGACTAGGACTGACCCGGAAGATTCCCAGCAGACACCACTTAAGGTGGTCAGTGGGAGGGGTAGCTCAACCTTCTGGTTCACCATTGGTTAGTCTGGTGAGTGGCAGAAGTGACGCACGATCAAGCATTAGCCTATCACAGGCAGAATACATTGTAACCAATGAATTTGCAGATATGTACTAGGTAGGAAAATAACAGTAGTAACACCCTTTTCACCACTAGATGGTGCTGTTTCTAACCAAAGGGAACCCTTCCTATATACAGCTCAGTAGGGAAACTAGATGAGAAGAGGTTTGACTATGGATTTAGTGCGTTATGTCATACTAACTCAGACTAGTAGTTACTACGTTACCCGTAGCCTTGTTTATACTCCCAGTCTGGGACATTACACACCCATACAGCGCGGAACCTGTCAAATAGCGACTCGTAACCTTGTATTCAACATTACGCCACACCGACTGAGTCGCTGTCAACAACCGAACAACGGCCAAGCACAGCGACTACTAGCGGGCGCTGTGAAAATACTGCTACAGTCGCTCAACTGTCGCTACATGTCGCTATTAATAAATCAGCCTAGATAAGCACATAATAGCAGCGTTGTTACCTGGTCAAATTGGCCCTCCTCCCCCCCCCCCCCTCCCCCTTCATCAGTGCCCCCTCCTTGGTGCTAGCTTGTCCTATATGTTTTTTAACATGTTTTTAATATTGTCATACAGTGTTTAGTATACAATGTAGTTATATGTATTAATAAACTTGATCATTTTTTCATAGCTATTTTTTTGGTGGTGCTTCTGTGTCAGGGCTGGGTGGGTGTGTGGGACCCTCCGTGCTTTGTGTGTATGTAGTAACAGTTGCTCTGTTTACCCTGCACAGTTTAGCACACCACCATATTTCTGTTGGTGCGGTCTTTTCCATTTCTTCTTTTGCATAAAGTGATAGTGAATATGGTAACAAAGAGGAAAAAGCCATATTCTCTATTTAAAATCAAATTATTCCCCTCAAATTTTGATCAAGCAAGCAAGAGAGGGTGGCAGAGGTCAACGCTGATTTGTACAAAAGAAATGTTTACAAAAAGTGGGAGCAAAGGGAAGACAGAGGTTGATATATATATAAACAGACAGCAGGTCATTTTTGCCAAAATTAGAAGTACATCTTTACTGCCTTAAGTTTCCTAGGGGACATCCCAAAGATAGAGAATATCATGGAGAGAATTGATACTTAAAACAAACAAGTCTAAGTAGGCTCTTGATCCACTATCGTATTAGGGATTAGCAATGCCCCACAGTGCCTAATGGTACAACATGCCTTTCACCATGCAGCATTGATTGCCCTAAAACATTCAATGCATTTTACTTTGGAGCTTAGGATTTGTGATTCTGGTTTTAATAGGCCATCTGCAAGACTCTCAAGTAACACTGATAAATTACTAGGCACCTAACTCCAGAACTCTTCATGTGTGCTCTTTCACATGTATACTATGATGTGGGATTAAATCATTATCCCTATTGAGCATATACCCACATAACTCTCAAGAAGACCTGAGTTTGGAGTTTGATCGTTTTGGGATTGGATTGGCGCTCTATTGGGTTGATTCAAAGAAACATGTAACAGCTTGGATTTGGCTCACGATCATCCTATTTTTCACGTCCGCTCGTGCGTTCGTATGAACTTGCGAGTGATTCAATAAGCAAATACGTTTCTATCCTAAAATATACGTCCGTTCGTATGGCAGTTCGGGAATCAGACCTATGACAGTTTCCATCCTGAATTTTCCGTTTCATTTCTCAGGTTGCAACATTGGTTTTGCCCTTTTTCCTTTTTTGTCTGGACGTAAATCCTTCTGATCTTGCGGCTCCGCACTACAAACTTACCTCATTAAAGTGCATTCTAAATATTTGGTCTTTTATTTTTCTTTATTTCATTCATTTTGTAGTAACCAACCATTAATGAATGCATTTGCATAAGTAAATCTTACTTTGTTTAATTTTTAGTTAACTTGCATTTTTTACTTGTGGATTTAATTTTAATATTTATGCTTCAAATGGTACAACTTTAAATTTTTTGTGTGGTTACCCACACCCTCTACATACAGATTGCTCACAAATATTAAAAAACACCCAGCAACTTCTGCATGTTATGAGCCTAGAAACAGCCAAGATGGCGGCTCAGGTATTATCGGGCAGCCTGCAAACAGAAAGGGCCTTGTGACTGTGTTGCTCTGGATTCTTTGATTTCTGACCTTTCCATGCCCCCAGCTCTGCTGTGTCTGTGCAAAATACAGCAGTAACCCACATCCTGCACTTTATCCCGCTCTCCTCTCCTCAGTAAGTGTGATGCATCTGACCAAAGATGTGCTTAAATAATTAAACAAAGCAAAGGTAAACAACTACACCAATAAATGCAATCTAAAAATATTATTCTAGTACCTCAATTTTAAAATAAATAACAAAGGACATAAGTTTCTTTAATTAACGCAAATATATGGATGTATTGCAAAATAAAGGTTTACATGCAAAGGACTAATTAAGGTCCACATTAAAATGCTTTTATAAGGCATACATGAATCAGGTATGCATTGCCATACAATTTATGGCCTCGGCCATGCTGATACATGCAGTTCATTGGAGCTCAAGACGCGCAGACTCCTCCACATAGCCAAAAAACCTGTTCAAGAACAGCAATCCGGCTGCTAAAAGGTGTCGGCTGTGGCTTTCTTTTAAAACGCGTTTAGAGGTTTCTCTGAATCACACCTAAACACATCCAATTAACCTAAGTTTTACGTTTTGATCCTAAGTTTTACGTTTTGATCCTAAGTTTTAGGATTTGATCCTAAGTTTTACGTTTTGATCCTAAGTTTTACGTTTTGATCCTAAAATTTAGGAACGAACTTCCGCTGATCGTAAGAGCATATACGCATTCGTACGTAGGCTCGTGCGAGTCGGAAATGGCCAAAAAAACAGGAAAAAATGACTAACACCCACCCAAACTTACGATTCTCGATACGAAATCAATTAACTTTTGCTCTTTGAATCGAGGGGTATGTGTGGAGGATTGACAGCCTGTGGGAGACTTTTGTGGTTTCTCTCTGAATGCCAGTTTCATTGAACATCTGGTAAGAGTATAAGCCTACTGGTGGTGGTCACACTTGCGCTCACTGGATGCATGCACTGTGGGAATGCCGCAATTGAATTTCTTAAAGCTACATGAAAAGACATTTTAGCCAGCAATAGATTGTAGCTTATGAAGACTGCTTCCATAAAACAAACACAAAACACACATTTGCTTATATAGGAAAAAGCACTAGATTATCTAAGCACTTTAAAGTAGACCCAGCGCGATCGGACTGGGAATCTATAACATTCCCGGGCCGATCAATTCCCTCCTCCCGGGCATCCAAAATCGGGATGCCCCGCTGTGTGAAATATCCCCGGGTCACCCCGTTCACTTACCAACGGCCGCATCCCCGCTATCCCTCTTGCAGGGCGCGTGCTCGCACCAGCCACTTGTGAATGGCCGGAACGGGCATGCTCCCTGTTAGAGGGAAGTGGGGGATGCAGCCGCCAGCGTGCTCAGAACCGCTGGCCGCCAAGCACACTGACTGGACGAGTGCCCGCGCATGCGCCATAGGACCAGTAAGAGGTGAGTAGAACTCGGCATTCTGGGGGGTTTCACACAGCGGGCCACTCCAGATTGGGGTGGCCCAGAGGAAAGGGCCAAAACCCAGGATAATAAAAATCCTGGGTTTTGGTCCACTTTAAGGGCATCATTTTGGCACACAAAAAATATACTTTCACATATATGTTTTAGTTAGGGTGATTAGTGATAATGAGATAAGCCATTCAATGTCCCTTTAATTGGGTACAAAGTTTCTACTGAAATACACCCCTGTGCCCTTTAACTAGGTTAATCATCCACCTCCTCATAAATGTGTGTACCAAAAATTTGCTGTCCTACTCCAATCAATTCAACATCCAAGATCTTATTCCTTGTGACTGTGTGCCATAATGTCCTCAAGGTGCTAAGCTGTTCTAGTATTTCTTAAAATGTTCGAAAATCTGTTTTTTATAGAGGCAGTTTTCAGTCTGTATACACAGAACGCTGTTGCTGGGCATGTGTAAGGTTGAGCAAGCTCCCCCACTTCAGCAGCCCCAAACTATTCATTGTTCCGGAAGTTGGTGGTACAGAGTGGTGCTCGCTGGCATGTTATTATCGGCATAAGGGTCCAACAGGCATTGTCACAGGCCAGCCAATTCCTAGTGCGCCTATCCAAGCTGATTATTTAACATCAGTCATCGTGACTTGCAGCACCATTCTGTAAAAATAACAGTGACAAAATCGAAATAGATGCTGGTGCTCAAAAAAGGGCTGTATGCCTGCAAAATGATGGTGTACGTCATAAATAAGGCTCTCACAGCGCTACTATAAACTGGTGCAGCTTTGAGAAGATTGCCGGCAATAGAAACTATATGGCGTCGGTGATAAAATAGATGTCGAATGGAGGACACATTGATGCTGACTGTTTCTTGTTTCTTAAATCTGCTAAGGCGAAAATATTGGTGCTGAGTGGTATTAACAGGCGATGATGTTTGGTAAATGAGGCTCTTAGGCCCTTATTTATGAAGGAATAGCGACAGGTAGCGACTGGTGAGCGGCCGGTAATGACGGGCCCCGCCACGAGAACGCCGGCTCCCCACCACAATCACACATTTATCAAGCCAATCCTGCTTAGCGACTGAAATAGCGCCATATAGCGACTCATTCATCATTATTCCAGCCTCAGCCCACAGCGCCAGCGTCCGACCTTGAACAGCGACAGGTATGACCTCTCGCTACCTGGCGCGCTCCAATGCATTTCAATGGAACAATCTTTAAATATTAATAATTAATTGTTATTAATGTTTTTTTTTGTTTTTTTTTTAAATGTGAAAAATTCTGTGACCACTTCTGCCATTTTAAAAAAATGTACAGAATTGATATTACAGGTCTGATATTAATGTATTCATATTACTAAATTAATTAAAATCCTTTTTCTTTTTGGTTTCCAAAAATATGGTGGTTTAGGGGTTAAGAAACTACTTTTAACACATCGCCTCCAGCGCTCTGGGGCTTAAACATGCATTTCACAGCGCTTGAATTTTTTGAGCCTGATTTGTTAATGAATATGGTGGGAGCCGGTCGCTCTGACCATTCGCTATCATGCGCACCCATACAGCGCGGAACCTGTCAAATAGCGACTCGTAACCTTGTATTCAACATTACGCCACACCGACTGAGTCGCTGTCAACAACCGAACAACGGCCAAGCACAGCGACTACTAGCGGGCGCTGTGAAAATACCGCTACAGTCGCTCAACTGTCGCTACATGTCGCTATTAATAAATCAGCCTAGATAAGCACATAATAGCAGCGTTGTTACCTGGTCAAATTGGCCCTCCTCCCCCCCCCCCTCCCCCTTCATCAGTGCCCCCTCCTTGGTGCTAGCTTGTCCTATATGTTTTTTAACATGTTTTTAATATTGTCATACAGTGTTTAGTATACAATGTAGTTATATGTATTAATAAACTTGATCATTTTTTCATAGCTATTTTTTTGGTGGTGCTTCTGTGTCAGGGCTGGGTGGGTGTGTGGGACCCTCCGTGCTTTGTGTGTATGTAGTAACAGTTGCTCTGTTTACCCTGCACAGTTTAGCACACCACTATATTTCTGTTGGTGCGGTCTTTTCCATTTCTTCTTTTGCATAAAGTGATAGTGAATATGGTAACAAAGAGGAAAAAGCCATATTCTCTATTTAAAATCAAATTATTCCCCTCAAATTTTGATCAAGCAAGCAAGAGAGGGTGGCAGAGGTCAACGCTGATTTGTACAAAAGAAATGTTTACAAAAAGTGGGAGCAAAGGGAAGACAGAGGTTGATATATATATAAACAGACAGCAGGTCATTTTTGCCAAAATTAGAAGTGCATCTTTACTGCCTTAAGTTTCCTAGGGGACATCCCAAAGATAGAGAATATCATGGAGAGAATTGATACTTAAAACAAACAAGTCTAAGTAGGCTCTTGATCCACTATCGTATTAGGGATTAGCAATGCCCCACAGTGCCTAATGGTACAACATGCCTTTCACCATGCAGCATTGATTGCCCTAAAACATTCAATGCATTTTACTTTGGAGCTTAGGATTTGTGATTCTGGTTTTAATAGGCCATCTGCAAGACTCTCAAGTAACACTGATAAATTACTAGGCACCTAACTCCAGAACTCTTCATGTGTGCTCTTTCACATGTATACTATGATGTGGGATTAAATCATTATCCCTATTGAGCATATACCCACATAACTCTCAAGAAGACCTGAGTTTGGAGTTTGATCGTTTTGGGATTGGATTGGCGCTCTATGTGTGGAGGATTGACAGCCTGTGGGAGACTTTTGTGGTTTCTCTCTGAATGCCAGTTTCATTGAACATCTGGTAAGAGTATAAGCCTACTGGTGGTGGTCACACTTGCGCTCACTGGATGCATGCACTGTGGGAATGCCGCAATTGAATTTCTTAAAGCTACATGAAAAGACATTTTAGCCAGCAATAGATTGTAGCTTATGAAGACTGCTTCCATAAAACAAACACAAAACACACATTTGCTTATATAGGAAAAAGCACTAGATTATCTAAGCACTTTAAAGTAGACCCAGCGCGATCGGACTGGGAATCTATAACATTCCCGGGCCGATCAATTCCCTCCTCCCGGGCATCCAAAATCGGGATGCCCCGCTGTGTGAAATATCCCCGGGTCACCCCGTTCACTTACCAACGGCCGCATCCCCGCTATCCCTCTTGCAGGGCGCGTGCTCGCACCAGCCACTTGTGAATGGCCGGCACGGGCATGCTCCCTGTTAGAGGGAAGTGGGGGATGCAGCCGCCAGCGTGCTCAGAACCGCTGGCCGCCAAGCACACTGACTGGACGAGCGCCCGCGCATGCGCCATAGGACCAGTAAGAGGTGAGTAGAACTCGGCATTCTGGGGGGTTTCACACAGCGGGCCACTCCAGATTGGGGTGGCCCAGAGGAAAGGGCCAAAACCCAGGATAATAAAAATCCTGGGTTTTGGTCCACTTTAAGGGCATCATTTTGGCACACAAAAAATATACTTTCACATATATGTTTTAGTTAGGGTGATTAGTGATAATGAGATAAGCCATTCAATGTCCCTTTAATTGGGTACAAAGTTTCTACTGAAATACACCCCTGTGCCCTTTAACTAGGTTAATCATCCACCTCCTCATAAATGTGTGTACCAAAAATTTGCTGTCCTACTCCAATCAATTCAACATCCAAGATCTTATTCCTTGTGACTGTGTGCCATAATGTCCTCAAGGTGCTAAGCTGTTCTAGTATTTCTTAAAATGTTCGAAAATCTGTTTTTTATAGAGGCAGTTTTCAGTCTGTATACACAGAACGCTGTTGCTGGGCATGTGTAAGGTTGAGCAAGCTCCCCCACTTCAGCAGCCCCAAACTATTCATTGTTCCGGAAGTTGGTGGTACAGAGTGGTGCTCGCTGGCATGTTATTATCGGCATAAGGGTCCAACAGGCATTGTCACAGGCCAGCCAATTCCTAGTGCGCCTATCCAAGCTGATTATTTAACATCAGTCATCGTGACTTGCAGCACCATTCTGTAAAAATAACAGTGACAAAATCGAAATAGATGCTGGTGCTCAAAAAAGGGCTGTATGCCTGCAAAATGATGGTGTACGTCATAAATAAGGCTCTCACAGCGCTACTATAAACTGGTGCAGCTTTGAGAAGATTGCCGGCAATAGAAACTATATGGCGTCGGTGATAAAATAGATGTCGAATGGAGGACACATTGATGCTGACTGTTTCTTGTTTCTTAAATCTGCTAAGGCGAAAATATTGGTGCTGAGTGGTATTAACAGGCGATGATGTTTGGTAAATGAGGCTCTTAGGCCCTTATTTATGAAGGAATAGCGACAGGTAGCGACTGGTGAGCGGCCGGTAATGACGGGCCCCGCCACGAGAACGCCGGCTCCCCACCACAATCACACATTTATCAAGCCAATCCTGCTTAGCGACTGAAATAGCGCCATATAGCGACTCATTCATCATTATTCCAGCCTCAGCCCACAGCGCCAGCGTCCGACCTTGAACAGCCACAGGTATGACCTCTCGCTACCTGGCGCGCTCCAATGCATTTCAATGGAACAATCTTTAAATATTAATAATTAATTGTTATTAATGTTTTTTTTTGTTTTTTTTTTAAATGTGAAAAATTCTGTGACCACTTCTGCCATTTTAGATAATTTTTTTAAGAGAAAAAAAAAAAAAATGTACAGAATTGATATTACAGGTCTGATATTAATGTATTCATATTACTAAATTAATTAAAATCCTTTTTCTTTTTGGTTTCCAAAAATATGGTGGTTTAGGGGTTAAGAAACTACTTTTAACACATCGCCTCCAGCGCTCTGGGGCTTAAACATGCATTTCACAGCGCTTGAATTTTTTGAGCGTGATTTGTTAATGAATATGGTGGGAGCCGGTCGCTCTGACCATTCGCTATCATGCGCACCCATACAGCGCGGAACCTGTCAAATAGCGACTCGTAACCTTGTATTCAACATTACGCCACACCGACTCGCTCACCGACACACCGAGTCGCTGTCAACAACCGAACAACGGCCAAGCACAGCAACTACTAGCGGGCGCTGTGAAAATACCGCTACAGTCGCTCAACTGTCGCTACATGTCGCTATTAATAAATCAGCCTCTGAGTTTACCTTACTGGCCAGCCCACTCCTGCCCCAGTTGCTGGAGCATAGCTTGGCTGCCCATGCACTTGGTCATGACAGGGGAATGGGCGGCAAATAGAGATGAGCGAACTTTTGAAAAATTCGATTCGACTGATTCGCCGAATTTTCCGACAAAAATCGTTTCGACCCGAATAAATTTGCGACGAATCGCTATTAAAAACGGCTATTTCTGAGCCTCCTAGAGCCTCAATAGGGTTGTAAACCATTCTGCCTTGCTGTAACACGCACAGGATGCGTGCTGGGTTAGTTAAATAATACTTTGAATAAATATTACATGCAGATCAGAGGCATCGCTAATAGAATCGCAGAGCGGCACAATTGCAGAGAGTTGAAGTGGCATCACTATGAGGGGCAGGATCCCAAACATTGCTTTAAAGAGACACTGGAGTTGGCAGCAGCAGGAGCCCAGAAATTGGATGAATCACACCCTGGAGTTGGCAGCAGCAGCAGCAGGAGCCCAAACATTGGCTGAAAGAGACACTGGGGTTGGCTTCAGGAGCCCAAAAATTGGATGAATCACACCCTGGAGTTGCAAGCAGCAGCAGGAGCCCAAACATTACTTTAAAGAGACACTGGAGTTGGCTTCAGGAGCCCAAAAATTGGATGAATCACACCCTGGAGTTGGCAGCAGCAGCAGGAGCCCAAACATTACTTTAAAGAGACACTGGGGTTGGCTTCAGGAGCCCAAAAATTGGATGAATCACACCCTGGAGTTGGCAGCAGCAGCAGCAGGAGCCCAAACATTACTTTAAAGAGACACTGGGGTTGGCTTCAGGAGCCCAAAAATTGGATGAATCACACCCTGGAGTTGGCAGCAGCAGCAGCCCAAACATTACTTTAAAGAGACACTGGGGTTGGCTTCAGGAGCCCAAAAATTGGATGAATCACACCCTGGAGTTGGCAGCAGCAGCAGCAGGAGCCCAAACATTACTTTAAAGAGACACTGGGGTTGGCTTCAGGAGCCCAAAAATTGGATGAATCACACCCTGGAGTTGGCAGCAGCAGCAGGAGCCCAAACATTACTTTAAAGAGACACTGGGGTTGGCTTCAGGAGTCCAAAAATTGGATGAATCACACCCTGGAGTTGGCAGCAGCAGCAGGAGCCCAAACATTACTTTAAAGAGACACTGGGGTTGGCTTCAGGAGCCCAAAAATTGGATGAATCACAACCTGGAGTTGGCAGCTGCAGCAGGAGCCCAAACATTAGACACTGGGGTTGGCAGCAGCAGCAGCAGCAGGAGCCCAAACATTACTTTAAAGAGACACTGGGGTTGGCTTCAGGAGCCCAAAAATTGGATGAATCACACCCTGGAGTTGGCAGCAGCAGCAGGAGCAGCCCAAATATTACTTTAAAGAGACACTGGGGTTGGCTTCAGGAGGCCAAAAATTGGATGAATCACACCCTGGAGTTGGCAGCAGCAGCAACAGGAGCCCAAATATTACTTTAAAGAGACCCTGGGGTTGGCTTCAGGAGCCCAAAAATTGGATGAATCACACCCTGGAGTTGGCAGAAGTTGGCAGCAGCAGCAGGAGCCCAAACATTACTTTAAAGAGACACTGGGGTTGGCTTCAGGAGCCCAAAAATTGGATGAATCACACCCTGGAGTTGGCAGCAGCAGCAGCAGCAGCAGGAGCCCAAACATTACTTTAAAGAGACACTGGGGTTGGCAGCAGGAGCCCAAAAATTGGATGAATCACACCCTGGAGTTGGCAGCAGCAGCAGCAGGAGCCCAAACATTACTTTAAAGAGACCCTGGGGTTGGCTTCAGGAGCCCAAAAATTGGATGAATCACACCCTGTGGAGAGTCATGTGGAGAAAAAGTAGCTTAGTTAGTAATATCTACATAAAATTATGAATAAACAAATGCAAAAGTATTGCCAAAGTGAAGTTTTGTTTGAGGGTGTGTTTCCACCTTTTAATTAAATCAGAAACAAGAAGGTATCATTGCCTCTGACTAATTAGCCCTCAAAAATTATTGGAATTTTTAATCTGGAATCATGTCGGATCCGTCTTATCCGAAGAATATTAATAAAAAGTAAGAGTAACGTAACTGGAGAGCAGCGCCTTAAATCTGTTTTGCACGATCCATCTTTCTTTAGTGTAGGTCTGGCCCCGTCATCAATCTACTGGAATACATCAGGCATTGTTGGGAGGAAAGCTTGAATGATCCATGCGCCATTCATTTCCACGCAGGGCAGTCTCTGGAAAAAAAAAAAAAACTGTATAAACCAGGGTCTTTTTCATATAAAAACAAATGGTTATTCTTGCTTTTCAACCATATGTTCCACAGCTTTACCAGTCATTTGGGTTGATTCAAAGGAACGTGTAACAGCTTGGATTTGGCTCACGATCATCCTATTTTTCACGTCCGCTCGTGCGTTCGTATGAACTTGCGAGTGATTCAATAAGCAAATACGTTTCTATCCTAAAAGATACGTCCGTTCGTATGATATCTCCCGAACTTGCCTCAGTCAGTTGGCAATCGTAAAAATCACGTTCATGTGCTCACCTGTTGCGGCGGCAGCCTGTTTTTTCGGCTGCTTCCATCGTCAACCTCTTCCAATTACTTGCGTTTGCCTCTGGCTTTCTGGCTTTTGGCCTCTTAGATTCGTGCGTTCGTATGTTTATAAGATCTTGCGCATGCGCACCCTCAACCAGAAACTTACCTAAACCTCTTAGCGCTTGCATCCAACTTCATTTCTCGGTCCCTCAAACTTACCTAAACCCCTTAGCGGCTGCATCCAACTTCATTTCTCGGTCCCTCAAACTTACCTAAACCTCTTAGCGGCTGCATCCAACTTCATTTCTCGGTCCCTCAAACTTACCTAAACCTCTTAGCGGCTGCATCCAACTTCATTTCTCGGTCCCTCAAACTTACCTAAACCTCTTAGCGGCTGCATCCAACTTCATTTCTCGGTCCCTCAAACTTACCTAAACCTCTTAGCGGCTGCATCCAACTTCATTTCTCGGTCCATAAAACTTACCTAAACCCCTTAGCGGCTGCATCCAACTTCATTTCTCGGTCCCTCAAACTTACCTAAACCTCTTAGCGGCTGCATCCAACTTCATTTCTCGGTCCATAAAACTTACCTAAACCCCTTAGCGGCTGCATCCAACTTCATTTCTCGGTCCCTCAAACTTACCTAAACCTCTTAGCGGCTGCATCCAACTTCATTTCTCGGTCCATAAAACTTACCTAAACCTCTTAGCGCTTGCATCCAACTTCATTTCTCGGTCCCTCAAACTTACCTAAACCCCTTAGCGGCTGCATCCAACTTCATTTCTCGGTCCCTCAAACTTACCTAAACCTCTTAGCGCTTGCATCCAACTTCATTTCTCGGTCCATAAAACTTACCTAAACCCCTTAGCGGCTGCATCCAACTTCATTTCTCGGTCCCTCAAACTTACCTAAACCTCTTAGCGGCTGCATCCAACTTCATTTCTCGGTCCCTCAAACTTACCTAAACCTCTTAGCGCTTGCATCCAACTTCATTTCTCGGTCCCTCAAACTTACCTAAACCCCTTAGCGGCTGCATCCAACTTCATTTCTCGGTCCCTCAAACTTACCTAAACCTCTTAGCGCTTGCATCCAACTTCATTTCTCGGGCCCTCAAACTTACCTAAACCTCTTAGCGCCTGCATCCAACTTCCTTTCTCGGTCCCTAAAACGTAAGCAAATCACATAATGTACATATGTCTATATGTTTCTAAGCGTGTTGTTTCTGGTTTGTGTTATTTTTTGGGTGTGTGCATATTAGAAAAGACACATTTAGGAAGGCTTAAAATCTAATTTATTTTAATTATGTGCTTGGTTTTGTTAGAACTAATTTTCAAAACCTCTTTTTGGTTTTTGGTTGTTTTTGTTTAAACTTTTTTTTTTTTTTTTGGCTCGGTAAAACACATATAAAATTTTTGTTTTTTTTGAACAGTAAAACACATATAATTTTTTTTGTTGTTTTGAACAGTAAAACACATCTAAATTTTTTTTTTTTTTTTAACAGTAAAACACATTTTTTTTTTTTGTTAAAGTTTTTTTTTTAAAAACATATTTTTTTTGTTTTTTAAAAATTCAAAAAAACCCTTTTTAAAATGGTAAAAACTTTAAAACAAAGTTAAACAAAGGAGCCAGGACCAAGGGCACTATTCATCATCCTCTTCTTCATCTGTTGGCCCCAACGTCGCCTGTATGGCCAGCAGCTCGGCCACCAACTCCTTCATTCTTTTTTTTTTGCCCGCCAATGTTTGGGGGATCATCCCTGTAACCAATAGAGAAAGAAACATAAATAGGAGTCCCAGACCGGTTTGTATGCTGGAAATAGATTTAGGGTTAATCAAATACATGTAAATGCATGACATCTGTCATTCTTCCAAGGGATACAGTTAATGCATTTCCCACAGGTAAGTGTTTAAACTCCTTAAACCGGACCTTCAACATTATTTAATGAAAACCAATAACTATTCACAAATGATTCTGCACCACCTCAAAGTTAATTAGGGTTTTTTTGGAATTACAGCGCTGCCATCTGGACTCTGAAGCATAACACTTAATGAGGAGTGGAGAGTTGGATAAAGTACAGGGGAGTAGGTTACAGTGGTGCGTTGGGAATCCCGAGCATAGCTGGGTTGAGGGAAAGGTCATCACTCACACAATGCATGGCAGCACCTTCCTTTTTTCAATCTGTATCCCATGCTGCCTGTAAATATTGCGCATTCCATATTCCCCAATATTGGTTTGGTTCAGTCTAATAACATGCATTAGATGGGTGAAGGGTGTTTTTCCATGTTTCTAATCTGTAGGTACAGTGTGATGGCTAATTCTTTGGTTCTTAATACAAGTTAGGGTCCTCTTTAAGCTAACGAAGTGCCCACATGAAAGTGTGAACTACACATTGGCTACGCCTTTAGTTATGTGTGTGTTATTAGCTAACCAAACATTAATATGAATAATGGCATGGAGACTTACGGAGTTGGTGGCCGACAGATGGCTGGTTGGGGCCAACAGGCTGCCCTTGGTCCTGGCTCTGCTGTGAAGAAGTCCCTGGAGAAACATGTGACATTTGGTTAGTACTTGTAGAGAGTCACTATTCCCAACATATCTGGCTCCCAGTCTGGCTGACATCACTCACCTTCCCCAGGATCGACTTCCAGCATCTCTGCTGCCTCCTCCTCCACTATTTCACCCGCACCAGAAGCTTCTACAAATACATAATAAAGGATAACTTAGTTTTTGGCCTGCCATGTATATCTTTGTGCCTATACATGAAGAGTGACATACCAGAGCCTTCCCCATGCCTGGCCAGGTATGACTCCACGCCCACGCGGTTTGGCCCCTCCTCTGTGGTAAGGTCCAGGGGCTGGTCTGAGGAGGCCACAGAGGAGGGGTAGGTCCGTCGCCCGGGAGATCCACCACCTTCACTCACAGATGCAGACTCATGCAGCACTGGTCGGCCTGTACGCCTCCGGGTGCGGCGAATTCTGAAATCCATTTCCAACACTACCAAAGAAAAGTCATTATAAATAAAGGCATAACTTATACATTTGGAACATATACCATGCAATTGCTTTGTACTTACTTGGGAAATGGATTCCAAAAAACCTCCGCACCCGGGGCATGTGCAGACGTTTCAGGTCCGACCAATGCTGCATTATCTGGGTGTGAGTGAAGGTGGTGCTAGTCACACGGTGTATCTCCGCGATGATCTCCCGGGCGATGTCCCTTTTCTCGCACACATTGGGCGCGAAGTCATACCGGCGCTGAAGCATGATCTGAAAAACATAATGGACACAGAGATTTTACTTTTACACACACACACATATGTGTTGCATCACAAGTTGAGAATTTCATGTCATTCACACACACATTTAGAGTGGCAGCCATTTTTGGGGAGTGCCTTAAAGAGGACGTTGACTGTGAATGAGAGTCTGGTCTTATGTTATATGTATCACACACCATGTACATACAGATAATAGCCAACATCCAGAATCAGCCCACCTGCATCTATGGCATGTTAGGATGGTTTAAACATCCAAGATGTAGGCTAATGCTTAGGCTTTTGGACCACGTGTGTGGCTTCCCGTTGTGTTTTTATGGCTTAGGAAAACAGTGTTCCTCAAACATCCGCATCAAGGTCCGAGACAGGCCAGGTTTGCCAGCTAGCCCCGCTACTCCACAGGTTAATTAACTGTTGCTAAGCCGGAGCAATTGGCCGAATTAGGACATCAGCATAGACAGGTGAAAACGTGGCCAGGCTCGGCCCTTGAGGATGAAGTGTGAGGAGCCAGTGATTAAACATTAAGAGACCCCAAACTAGTTCCAAACGCATCATTTACATTTAGGCCATCATTGACTATTAGATTAAAATGCACAGGCAGCCACTTACCAGCATGAGGATCTCTTCCTGTTGACGGGTGAAGATAGTGGGCGCCATCTTTATGCTTCTTCAAGGCAGCAGATAAGTGAAACCCCAGCGGTTTCCTGGTTCCGCTCGAACGTACGTTCGTACGAGCGCGTAGTCGTGCGCATAGGCGTCACACGCTGGGCTCATTATTTAAAGGTCCCTGCACCCAAAGCTCATTCTCTTTGAGCATTTGTGTAAGATGGCACCTAAAAAGCCTATGAGCAAGCGACCCCAGCAAAGCAAGACCGCGGAGGGCCCAACAACAAGGTCCCAGCAAGGTAGGAGAAAGCTGAGAGGCAAGACTACCACCTCGGCCCCACCAAGGGACCCTGGACCCTCTGGAACCCAAAAAAGGGGCCCAAAGCCACGTGCCCCTGCAGCCAAAAAGCAGCCAACTGCAGCACCCACCACCTCTGCCCCCAGAAGAGGCCGCACAAGGGAGCCCACACCGGCCATGGCTTCAAGTAGGGCAGTTCGGCAACCCAGGCCCCGCAGCAGGGCCCGAACCCCATCCAGGGCCAGAAGCCCAGCCAGAGGCCGCCGAACCCCATCCAGGGCCAGAAGCCCAGCCAGAGGCCGCCGAACCCCATCCAGGGCCAGAAGCCCAGCCAGAGGCCGCCGAACCCCATCCAGGGCCAGAAGCCCAGCCAGAGGCCGCCGAACCCCATCCAGGGCCAGAAGCCCAGCCAGAGGCCGCCGAACCCCATCCAGGGCCAGAAGCCCAGCCAGAGGCCGCCGAACCCCATCCAGGGCCAGAAGCCCCTACAGGGCCCGCCGAACCCCATCCAGGGCCAGAAGCCCCTACAGGGCCCGCCGAACCCCATCCAGGGCCAGAAGCCCCTACAGGGCCCGAAGAACACCATCCAGGGCCAGAAGCCCCTACAGGGCCCGAAGAACCCCATCCAGGGCCAGAAGCCCCCGACCTGGCACCAGCCGGGAACAGAGCCCCCGACCTGGCACCAGCCGGGAACATAGCCCCCCAAGAGGGCCCAGAATTGCAACCATGACCACATCTACACCTGGAAGTTCGGTGGCCAGCCACGCCAGAACACCCAGTCCCTTGGCCAGTCCAGTCCAGTCATTGGGAAGCCACCAATCCGGCCATTCCCCTACCCAGCCCCAGGCCATAATGTCACCACATGTGTCTGCACACATGGAGGAGCAGCCAAGCCAACCATCTGGCCGCACATTGCGCCGCGGCCAGTTGAGTGGGAGATTCTCCCATGACCAAAATATGGCATTGGCTAGTGGCCTTACATTATACTATGACGAGCTCTATGGGAGCAAATCAAAACACACCACAAAGCAGCGCAAGATGGAATTGTTTGAAACCATCCTCCGACAAGTAAATGCAGCGGGGGAAGAGAGGAAAGATGTGTCCCAAATTCAGAAGAAAATCTCTGATCTGAAGTATGCTGTACGGCAAAAAGAAATTAAAAGGCATAATTACAGGTAAATAAATGTTTTCTCTAAATATAATGTTTAGGATGTACTGTATGCACCTTTTCTGAGTACCAAACGATTTTCTCTTTTCAGCCTGAAAACTGGAGGTGGCTTGCCTTCTAAATTGGAGTTTACCCCTGCTGAGGAGATTGTGCTTGGACTTCTCCATCCGGTCGCGGTCGGTGGACATGCTGGTCTAAGGGACACAGACTCACCGACCCGTACCCACGGTGAGTACTCTTAAATCTGCATGTTTGCCTGTTTGATAAATAATCTACAGTTCACTAGTAACAAGATAACGGGATGCCCCTATGGTTTGCCTTGCTTGGCCTCGCACTACTGTGCCTGTTTGTGTCCTCTTTTGGTCCCTGTGAATCACACATTTAGGCCCACAGCCATTATGGCAAAGATCAAATTTCCAATTGGATTGTTAAAGTCATGAAGTTTCTCCAGAAAAGTGATATATTTTGAATCAATCACAAAACACACATCATTATGTATGGGTTGCCTTTTTGTTGTGTGAGTTGTGTTTGAGTTAACAATGTCATTAGCCACCCCCAAACATATCTGACCTAGAGCAGCGAGACTCAACTGGCGGGCCGGGGTCCCAATGCGGACCTTGGCACCAGATTCCAGGACCCCTGCCCAGACAGCCCTGCACTCAGTTACTTCTGTGTTGACGTGCTCAGAGCTGCCCCCTTGATCGGCGATGTAGTGGTTGTTCTCCTGCCCAATGTGATGGCTCCCTGAAACATAGCATTGCAATATGAAGTACTGCACAGGAAGTGGCATTGCAAGGTACACAGTAACTTGGTAAAACTTTCTCTGGGCACAATCGTGTCCCGCTGCCCCTGCTCTGGCCCATCTGCCACAGTCCCCCCATGCCCCCCCCCCCCCACATAAGCCCCATACATTTGTTACAGATTTGCTCCATCCATCCCATCACCATCAATACGTTAACTCCCCCCTTTAGCCATCCAATCCCTGTCCCCTCAGCTCTGCCCCATCCAGCCCAGCAAGGGCAAGCAGCCTTTATTAGTTTGCACTTTGAAATCTCCAGCCCCTCCACCAGTGTGTTTATTTCTAACTAGACACCCCCTGCGTCAGCACCATGGCCAGACATTCACCTCTCACCACATACCTTTAAATGGGCCTTTCCAACAATTGTTTGAGTACCCCGGACCTAGCGAATGGTAGTCTAAATCCAAAAATGTGCGTTGAAAGTTGTATGCTGACTGGGTACACTTCCTGACTTAGAACTGAGGTCAGTTAGCAGTTTTCGCGAGCCATTGCACCTATCTAAACTTGCGTGTCTTTTAACAAATGTCCCCATTGCTCTAGAGTTGATTAATATTACAAATAGAGCTATATTTGATTACCTATCCCAAAAATGGTTATGTGTGTGTTTACGTGGTTTGTTTTTCTCTTCTTCAGCCCAGCATGATCCCTCAGCAAGGGTAAACTCACCCCCCAGTTTGGTTATGCCTACCAGGTCCGTACAGCATAGGAGCCCAGATCAGAGATTTCCGGTAAGTTAATTTAGTACCATAAATACTACCAAGTGCTTAAGAATGTGTTAAACTGTTGGAATCCCAAATTTGTACGCCAACTTACCCTTTTTTTTTTATATGTCCCTACAGACCCGCACACTCATGGAAGAGATCCAGGACATGGAGGAAGATGATGATGTCTCCATGCAGGGCACGTCGGATGACCTCCCCCTGGGTCCCAATTTGGAACTGCTCCATAATGTTTCTCTGGCCAATCCTCAGCAGCAGAGTGAATCTCCATCCATTGTGCTTGCACATGGGGAGACTGACACTACAGTCCCCAGTGTTCACTCTGCTGCTGAGGATTTGCAAAGCAGGCCTGTTGCTGTTGAGGGGACGACACCACGCGGCAGGGCACGCCCAAGAGCCAGGGTAATTGTGCGGCGGACTCCATTACGCCGCCCCACAATTTCCCAGGGGAGGCAGAGTGCCCTGCTTCAATTATGGACCCAACAAAGGGACTCTTATGACGCACAGCTCGTAACAGAGCGTGAGCAAAGGCATGCCGACATGGTCAACATCCATACCAGTCTACAGGGCATCCTCGCGGAGTTGCGTACCCTCAACAGCAACGTGGTCAATGCAAGTAATGGCATCCAGTCAGCCATGGCTGAGATGACCAATATGCAGAGAAACATTGTGGAGCAGTTTCAAATTCACAATGCTGCCATGGCCCAGGCTAGGTCCCATTCACATGGACCTCCACCTGGACCTCCACCTGGGTATTATGGGCAGCCACCCTATTAAGCCATGGGTGTGTGGGACATCTTTTCTCTTAACCCCCACTGTATTTACTTGTCCTTTGAGGTTTCAAACAATCCATTTTGTGTTGCTCATGCAGGTTGTGTTTTGTATTTGCTCCCATATAGCTCCTTAGAGTAATGCTTAAGGCCACTAGCCAATGCCATAGGTCTATGTGGAGGGTATCTGGCCACTTATGGCTTTAAATATGGATTTGGTTGGTGCTCCTCCTGTTTGCAGACATGTTTGTGTGACATTATGGCCATGCCCAAATATCCCTGGGCACAGGCAATATTAATGACTGGACTAGGCTGGCCTTTGGACTGGGTGTCCTTGTTTGGTTGTGCCACTCACTTCCAGGTGTAGATGTGCTCGATGTTTTTTTTGTAATGTTATCCATTTGTAACCACAGATGTATGTGGAATGTTTTCTGTTAAGCACTATAATTTTTCCTTTTCTAAGTAAAAAAAAAATCTCACTTACAATACTTGTGGCGTTTTTAGTGGGAACACATTTTAAACAGCTTGGGCTAAACCAGATAATTTTGGTTTGAAGAGGTGTAACAATGCAAATCTAAAGCTAAGGAAACTACATGAAATACATTAGGCAACAATTAAGGTCTAAATGTTTTACTTTGAGGTAATGCCACATTACGGCAAAACAACATATTTAACAAAAAGGATAACACAGACACACAGAATGTTGAGACAGGGAAAAAAGTTAAGTAAAATGCTGCATGATCAGGTTGGCTCTAACAGATTGGCCAGACTCACTGGGGGGCCCCACAAAATTCTCGACTTCATCCTCGACGGCTGAAGAGGGCAGGCTGTCCACATAACGTGGGACACGTTCCAGGATGGCAAAATTGTGCAAAACAGCACATGCCATGATAATGTCGATCACTTTCTTGGGATCATATTGCAGGGCGCCCCCAGTATGGTCAAGGCAACGAAAACGTGTCTTCAGCAGCCCAAAGGCCCTCTCCACAACAGCCCGGGTCTTGCGATGCGCACGGTTGTACGCTTCCTGAGAGGCATCCTGGGGCCGCAGCACAGGCGTCATGAGCCAGGGTAGAAGTGGGTACCCGGATTCACCTTAAACAGAGAATTAAATGTAATCAAAATTAAAAAGGCAACACAACAAACACAAAAAAATTAACATATATCATAATGATGTAAGGTAAAGTGGCCCAAAAAAAAAACAGGGCACATTAGCCAAATAAATCTTTCCACTAATGTATTACCTAATTAAAAATGGCACTTCAATATACCAATTAATTAACAAACATCTGCACGCCCAAGGGTATTTGGAATTTAAATATATTTTTAGTTTACAGACATGTTACAATTAGGATGCTGCTGAGGGGCTATCCACATTTATCTGGAAACTACAATGTATGCAGTTTAAGTCCACTTTGACATTTAAAGACCAATAGTACAAAAGGAGCCAAAGCTCAAAGATCCTTGGGTATAAACTCCAAACCAATATATTTAGGGACAAGGAACTTACAGACATCCTAACTAAAGGGAAAACATTCTGAAGGACAAAGCGAGGCAAGCATTTTTTTTGGAAGTTCATAATATATGACCCAAGAAAAAGGCTGTTTGAGGCTTATGTAAAGAATTCAAATACAAACATATCAACAAATACAAGATTAATGCAACATTTAATAACACACAAATAGGACACACTTACCAAGCAGCCATGCCCCCGAAAATTCACCTGCCTCAAATCTCCGAAACAACCCAGATCGCCTGAGGATATAGGAGTCGTGGGACGATCCTGGGTAGCCGGCAAGGACACTCATAAACCGCATGTCCGGACCAACCACGGCCTGGACATTAAGTGAGTGTCCCATTTTACGATTCCTTAAGGCAAAAACATACAAAAAGGGTAATTGATATTTGACCCAAAATAAAAAATTAACAACAAAACATGTCTGCACTCTATTGGGAAATACTAATGAAAAGCCTAGATAAAGCAGCTACACAAATGAGGGATAAACAAATATGCTGCCGCAAAGGAAAACAGGTTACATGACACGTTGGCCAACATAATAACCAATCTCAATACCTATATATATACTCGTCGGCTGCCCTAGGTACGAGTGCCACATGTGTGCAGTCAATAGCACCAATAACGTTGGGCATGTCGGCCACATTATAAAACCCAAGCTTAATGGCGTTTCTGGCTGCCATATCATCCGGAAAATAAATATATTTTGGAGTTATGGCAGCCATGCCTTCCAAAAATTTAGAGAGTGCGCGGCTCAGCGTAGGCTGTGACATCCCCACGGAGAGGGCACCCAGCCTCTGGAACGAGCCGTTCGCCAAAAATTGCAGGCAGCCAAGCATCTTGGTCATACCTGAAATTGCATGCCCCTTCCTTGTGGTGCGGGCTAACCATGGCCGCAGCTCACTATATAATTTATGGAGGGAAGCGCGATTAAGCCTGGTCAGCTCGAACAGCACAACATCATTCATGCTATCGATGTTCATGCGACGACGCAGGGGCAATCTGCTCTCAGACATCTCGATCAACTCAATGCCAAAAAGCATAAGCCCTTGATGTGCCACAAACTCGCTCCGCTCCATCCTACTCCCGAGGCCAAATAGCTGCCGGCAAACATTTCGTAAAGCAGCTCTTTAATGGGCTTCCAAACAATTAGCAATCACCTCTCTGAATTGGTCGCAAGCCCATGTGAAGGACGTAAAAAATAGGATCGGACGCAAATAATACGATTTGGACGGGAAAAACACACGAACTAACGCAAATTATACGATTCTCGTACGAAATGCGTATGTTCATATACGTCTATGCGCGAACGATCGTGCGAATACGAAATGGGCAAAAAAACAAGAAAAAATGACAAACACCCACCCAAACTTACGATTCTCGATACGAAATCAATTAACTTTTGCTCTTTGAATCGAGGGGATTGTGTCAGCCAATGAAGCAACTTTGTCCCGAAGTGCTGCAAAAGCAGTCCACTGCATCACAAGTGGCATCTGACACCCCCAGTCAACTGTCTGTCTGTTATGCTTTGGGTTCAGCTCCACTATCCATTGATGAAGATCTGATAATCATAAAATTCAGCAGCTACTGCCCAGCCAAGAAGTGGAGGAGACACTCGCCTCTTCTTCCACTAGCCGGCAATTAGTGATGAGGAGAGTGTCGTGGGAGGAGGTGTTGCAAGCCGAGGTAGTGGAAGAGGGTCCCTGGAGTCTGCGGCGGTGGCGGCGGCAGCAGCAGCAGCAGTGAATTATTGCGGACTGTTGTTAGGAAAAATCAGCTACTCAGCGATGTGGCAGTGTTTCATGCAGCATCCTGTGGAGAAAAAGTAGGTTAGTTAGTGTATATACATAAAATTATGAATAGACAAATGCAATAGTATTGCCAAAGTGAAGTTTTGTTTGAGGGTGTGTTTCCACCTTGTAATTAAATCAGAAACAACTAGCTATCATTTGCCTCTGAATAATTAGCCCTCAAAAATTCTTGGAATTTTTAATCTTGATGTCTGAGGGATTTCTCCTCTCAGACAGCGTCACCATAAGTCCAGCCTGCTGCATTACACTTGGAAGAACATCTTGTTTGCGCTGCGACAAGGAAGCCAGAGTCATGCGTCCTGACATGGCACACGTGTTCAGTCTAGTTTTGAAGTCTTGCCCCCATCTGAAAGACATCCGAACAACAGGAAAGAAAGTTAGCATGCACTTCTGGCACTCCTACACCACCAAGCACAACCTTATTGAGCCTCAGCGTCACAACGGTGTACCCCACCATAGTCTGATTTGCGATGTTTCCACCCGTTGGAATTCCACCCTCCATATGCAGGATCCACTATAGCAGTGGTCCCCAACCCTGTCCTCAAGGCCCACCAACAGGCCAGGTTTTGCAGATCTCCACAAAGATGCACAGGTGGAGTAATTAGTGCAGCTGCAGAGCAATAGAGCTGGCTATTTGGAGATCCAAAAAACATGACATGTTGGTGGGCCTTGAGGACAGGGTTGAGGACCACTGCACTATAGGAACAGAGAAAAGCCATCACGGATTTCTGGATGATCCAAACGGATAGGGGGACACCCCTGTGTAAATTCAATGTAAACCATTGGCAGCTCATACGTGACACCGACCGTTTGCTCAGGCCCTTTGAGGAAGCTACGTTATTAGTCAGTTGCCAGGACTATGAGATGAACGATGAGATTACACTGCTTCATGTACTACAACACATGTTGGAAACCATGGCTGGTCAGGGCACTGGAGACATGGCACATACATTTCACAGCCACATGAAGCCTGTGGGGGCTGAAGTGGAGGAGGAGGGGGGGGGGGTGGGGCACAGCAAACCACAGTTTAGGTTTCACAAAATGACCATTTTATCTAGTCATCTGACAGGAGAGGAGGAGCAGGAGCAGCCACAGGAGCTAGAGGGTTGTGAGGAAGGCGAGACAGAGGACCCAGACACACCGTGGCAGTTTACAGTGGAGATGGAGACAGGTAGTCCCTCCAAGTCACTTGCACAAATGGCACGATGCATGCTCACATGCTTGCGTACTAGTGAGCGCAGAATTGTCTCCATTTGTCAGCGGGAAGACTTCTGGCTCTCCAACTTATTGGACCCTCGCTTCCGGCACAAAATGGGGGCATTTTTTACGCCCACTGAGTGGGAGGACAAACTGACCTACTACAGAGACATCCCACGTAGTCAGTTGGGCGATGTCTATCTGCGCCATGGCCCATACTCCCGCAGGTCTGACTCGGGGGGACCTCTGCGATCACCTTCCACTGCCATGGCTGCTGGGGGGGGTGGAAGGAGCAGCAGCAGCAGCTCCATCAGCAGCAGCCTCAGTCTTCAGTCGCTAGTGAGTAGCTTTCTACACCCGCATAGTGAGTCTACTCATGAGCAGCAGGAAGACCTGTAGCTGGACCTCAAACAGCAGGTCATGTCATACCTTGACATGACCATGCCAACACACCTTCAGGATCCACTGGATTTGCTGGGAAGCCAAACTTGACTTGTGTCCGCAACTAGCAGAGTTTGCCCTGGAAAAGCTGTACTGGCCGGACAGTAGTTGATTTAGATGGCAACTGGGCTGCTCTATATAACGAAGCAAAATGGCAAATTTACCTCACTATATAAGCTATTGCCCCTCAGATTTACACAGGGGCTGCTCTATATTATGCTGCAAAATGGCAAATTTACCTCACAATATAAGCTATTGCCCCTCAGATTTACACAGGGGCTGCTCCATATAATGGTGCAAAACCATGAATTTACCTCATAATATAAACTATTGCCCCTCAGATTTACACAGGGCCTGCTCTATATAACGAAGCAAAATGGCAAATTTACCTCACTATATAAGCTATTGCCCCTCAGATTTACACAGGGGCTGCTCTATATAACGAAGCAAAATGGCAAATATACCTCACTATATAAGCTATTGCCCCTCAGATTTACACAGGGGCTGCTCTATATTATGCTGCAAAATGGCAAATTTACCTCACAATATAAGCTATTGCAGCTCTATATAAATAAAAATAAATAAATAAAAAAAGGGCCTGTAGAAGCTTATTTAGTATAACAGATAGGGTGACATGTGCTGGTTTGGGATGCCCATATGGGCTAGTGTTTTGGCAGCAGTACAAAAACCAATGCAAAATGCAATAGCTTAATAAAGCTGATGCTGATCAACGCTTATTTAGTATAACAGATGGGGTGCAACATGCAGGTTTGGGATGCCCTGCGGCCTGGTGTATTTAAAGCAGACCAAAACCAATTCAAAATGCAATAACTTAATAAAGCTGAGGCTGTAGATGCTTATTTAGTATAAACAGGTAGGGTGCAAGGTGCAGCTTTGGGGTGCCCTGCGGCCTGGTTAAATGAAAGCAGTCAAAAAGGAAGTGCAAACTGAAGTAGCTTAATGAAGCTGATGCTGATCAACGCTTATGTTGTATACCAGATAGGGTGCAATGTGCAGCTTTGGGGTGCCCTGCGGCCTGGTTTATTAAAAGCAGTCAAAAACAAGTGCAAACTGAAGTAGCTTAATAAAGCAGCTGATGCTGATCAACGCTTATGTTGTATAACAGATAGGGTTAAAATAGCATGTGCCTTGGGATGCCCGTGTGGCCTGTTATATTTCAAGCTGAACAAAAAGTAACAATAATCCAAGTATGAGACATAATTTTGACCTTCTTTACAGCGCCATACTTTGAAAAAAAAACCTTAATTTCATGCCGATCAATCCAAAGGTCAATGCCCCTAACAAAAGTAGTGTTCGGCATAAGTTTTCCTTCTGGAAGGACGTAACCTTTAGTTTACATGGTTGGGGTAGGTTATCTTACAAATTGGGATACCCCAGGCAGCAGTGTCATTGAAAGAGACAGATTGTAATGCAGGCCATACGCAAGCAGAGAAACTCAGGCTGCAACAGGCCTATTTAGTTTACATGGTTGGGGTAGGTTATCTTACAAATTGGGATACCCCACTGTATATGAAACCGAATATAAATGCACACCCAAAAGTGGACAATCAGCCTCCAAGAGGCCTGCTTAGTTTAAATAAGAGAGCTGCTTAGCTTAAATAAGAGAGCTGCTTAGTGTAAATAAGAGGCATGCTTAGTTTAAATAAGAGAGCTGCTTAGTATGGTAGGTAGGTTATGTTATGTTACAGAATGGGATGCCCCAAAGCTGACTTGAGATCAGTATATATGCACACAGCAGCAGTGTGTAAGCAGGCTCATACAGGCCACATTTCTTTAAATAACTGTGCAGCTTACAGTAAATGCAGAGGCTAATGGTATGTTACAGAATGGGATGCCCCAAGCAGACTTGAGATCAGTATATATGCACACAGCAGCAGTGTGTTAGCAGGCTCATACAGGCCAAATTTCTTTAAATAACTGTGCAGCTTACAGTAAATGCAGAGGCTAATGGTATGTTACAGAATGGGATGCCCCAAGCAGACTTGAGATCAGTATATATGCACACAGCAGCAGTGTGTAAGCAGGCTCATACAGGCCAAATTTCTTTAAATAACTGTGCAGCTTACAGTAAATGCAGAGGCTAATGGTATGTTACAGAATGGGATGCCCCAAGCAGACTTGAGATCAGTATATATGCACACAGCAGCAGTGTGTAAGCAGGCTCATACAGGCCAAATTTCTTTAAATAACTGTGCAGCTTAGAGTAAATACAGAGGCTAATGGTATGTTACAGAATGGGATGCCCCAAGCAGACTTGAGATCAGTATATATGCACACAGCAGCAGTGTGTAAGCAGGCTCATACAGGCCAAATTTCTTTAAATAACTGTGCAGCTTAGAGTAAATGCAGAGGCTAATGGTATCTTACAGAATGGGATGCCCCAAGCAGACTTGAGAGCAGTATATATGCACACAGCAGCAGTGTGTAAGCAGGCTCATACAGGCCAAATTTCTTTAAATAACTGTGCAGCTTAGAGTAAATACAGAGGCTAATGGTATGTTACAGAATGGGATGCCCCAAAGCTGACTTGAGATCAGTATATATGCACACAGCAGCAGTGTGTTAGCAGGCTCATACAGGCCAAATTTCTTTAAATAACTGTGCAGCTTAGAGTAAATGCAGAGGCTAATGGTATGTGACAGAATGGGATGCCCCAAGCAGACTTGAGATCAGTATATATGCACACAGCAGCAGTGTGTAAGCAGGCTTGTACAGGCCAAATTTCTTTAAATAACTGTGCAGCTTAGAGTAAATGCAGAGGCTAATGGTATGTTACAGAATGGGATGCCCCAAAGCTGACTTGAGATCAGTATATATGCACACAGCAGCAGTGTGTTAGCAGGCTCATACAGGCCAGATTTCTTTAAATAACTGTGCAGCTTAGAGTAAATACAGAGCCTAATGGTATGTTACAGAATGGGATGCCCCAAGCAGACTTGAGATCAGTATATATGCACACAGCAGCAGTGTGTAAGCAGGCTCATACAGGCCAAATTTCTTTAAATAACTGTGCAGCTTACAGTAAATGCAGAGGCTAATGGTATGTTACAGAATGGGATGCCCCAAGCAGACTTGAGATCAGTATATATGCACACAGCAGCAGTTTGTAAGCAGGCTAATACAGGCCAAATTTCTTTAAATAACTGTGCAGCTTAGAGTAAATACAGAGGCTAATGGTATGTTACAGAATGGGATGCCCCAAGCAGACTTGAGATCAGTATATATGCACACAGCAGCAGTGTGTAAGCAGGCTCATACAGGCCAAATTTCTTTAAATAACTGTGCAGCTTACAGTAAATGCAGAGGCTAATGGTATATTACAGAATGGGATGCCCCAAGCAGACTTGAGATCAGTATATATGCACACAGCAGCAGTGTGTAAGCAGGCTCATACAGGCCAAATTTCTTTAAATAACTGTGCAGCTTAGAGTAAATACAGAGGCTAATGGTATGTTACAGAATGGGATGCCCCAAGCAGACTTGAGATCAGTATATATGCACACAGCAGCAGTGTGTAAGCAGGCTCATACAGGCCAAATTTCTTTAAATAACTGTGCAGCTTAGAGTAAATACAGAGGCTAATGGTATGTTACAGAATGGGATGCCCCAAAGTTGACTTGAGATCAGTATATATGCACACAGCAGCAGTGTGTTAGCAGGCTCATACAGGCCAAATTTCTTTAAATAACTGTGCAGCTTAGAGTAAATACAGAGGCTAATGGTATGTTACAAAATGGGATGCCCCAAAGCTGACTTGAGATCAGTATATATGCACACAGCAGCAGTGTGTTAGCAGGCTCATACAGACCAAATTTCTTTAAATAACTGTGCAGCTTACAGTAAATGCAGAGGCTAATGGTATGTTACAGAATGGGATGCCCCAAAGCTGACTTGAGATCAGTATATATGCACACAGCAGCAGTGTGTTAGCAGGCTCATACAGGCCAAATTTCTTTAAATAACTGTGCAGCTTAGAGTAAATGCAGAGGCTAATGGTATGTTACAGAATGGGATGCCCCAAAAACCAGAGAGCACCTGGCAGGCAGCAGTAAGACTATGCACAGCAAAAGTGTCTTTATCAGGCCTAATTTCAATTAGAATAAGTGCAAATGGTTATATGGTCTTAAATAGAGGCTGCTGTAGTCACAGAATGGGATGCCCCAAAAAGGAGTGCACCTGGCAGGCAGCAGTAAGAATATGCACAGCAAAAGTGTCTTTCTCAGGCCTAATTTCAATTAGAATAAGTGCAAATGGTTATATGGTCTTAAATAGAGGCTGCTGTAGTCACAGAATGGGATGCCCCAACAGGAGTGCACCTGGCAGGCCGCAGTAAGAGTATGCACAGCAAAAGTGTCTTTATCAGGCCTAATTTCAATTAGAATAAGTGCAAATGGTTATATGGTCTTAAATAGAGGCTGCTGTAGTCACAGAATGGGATGCCCCAAAAAGGAGTGCACCTGGCAGGGACCAGTAGTGCTATGCACAGCAAAAGTGTCTTTATCAGGCCTAATTTCAATTAGAATAGGTGCAAATGGTTTTATGGTCTTAAATAGAGGCTGCTGTAGTCACAGAATGGGATGCCCCAAAAAGGAGTGCACCTGGCAGGCAGCAGTAAGAATATGCACAGCAAAAGTGTCTTTATCAGGCCTAATTTCAATTAGAATAAGTGCAAATGGTTATATGGTCTTAAATAGAGGCTGGTGTAGTCACAGAATGGGATGCCCCAAAAAGGAGTGCACCTGGCAGGCAGCATTAAGAATATGCACAGCAAAAGTGTCTTTATCAGGCCTAATTTCAATTAGAATAAGTGCAAATGGTTATATGGTCTTAAATAGAGGCTGGTGTAGTCACAGAATGGGATGCCCCAAAAAGGAGTGCACCTGGCAGGGACCAGTAGTGCTATGCACAGCAAAAGTGTCTTTATCAGGCCTAATTTCAATTAGAATAAGTGCAAATGGTTATATGGTCTTAAATAGAGGCTGCTGTAGTCACAGAATGGGATGCCCAAAAAGGAGTGCACCTGGCAGGCAGCAGTAAGAATATGCACAGCAAAAGTGTCTTTATCAGGCCTAATTTCAATTAGAATAAGTGCAAATGGTTATATGGTCTTAAATAGAGGCTGCTGTAGTCACAGAATGGGATGCCCCAAAAAAGAAGTGCACCTGGCAGGCAGCAGTAAGAATATGCACAGCAAAAGTGTCTTTATCAGGCCTAATTTCAATTAGAATAAGTGCAAATGGTTATATGGTCTTAAATAGAGGCTGCTGTAGTCACAGAATGGGATGCCCCAAAAAGGAGTGCACCTGGCAGGGACCAGTAGTGCTATGCACAGCAAAAGTGTCTTTATCAGGCCTAATTTCAATTAGAATAAGTGCAAATGGTTATATGGTCCTAAATAGAGGCTGCTGTAGTCACAGAATGGGATGCCCCAAAAAGGAGTGTACCTGGCAGGCAGCAGTATGAATATGCACAGCAAAAGTGTCTTTATCAGGCCTAATTTCAATTAGAATAAGTGCAAATGGTTATATGGTCTTAAATAGAGGCTGCTGTAGTCACAGAATGGGATGCCCCAAAAAAAGAAGTGCACCTGGCAGGGTCCAGTAGTGCTATGCACAGCAAAAGTGTCTTTATCAGGCCTAATTTCAATTAGAATAAGTGCAAATGGTTATATGGTCTTAAATAGAGGCTGCTGTAGTCACAGAATGGGATGCCCCAAAAAAGAAGTGCACCTGGCAGGGTCCAGTAGTGCTATGCACAGCAAAAGTGTCTTTATCAGGCCTAATTTCAATTAGAATAAGTGCAAATGGTTATATGGTCTTAAATAGAGGCTGCTGTAGTCACAGAATGGGATGCCCCAAAAAGGAGTGCACCTGGCAGGGTCCAGTAGTGCTATGCACAGCAAAAGTGTCTTTATCAGGCCTAATTTCAATTACAAAAAGTGCAAATGGTTATATGGTCTTAAATAGAGGCTGCTGTAGTCACAGAATGGGATGCCCCAAAAAAGAAGTGCACCTGGCAGGGTCCAGTAGTGCTATGCACAGCAAAAGTGTCTTTATCAGCCCTAATTTCAATTACAAAAAGTGCAAATGGTTATATGGTCCTAAATAGAGGCTGCTGTAGTCACAGAATGGGATGCCCCAAAAAGGAGTGCACCTGGCAGGGTCCAGTAGTGCTATGCACAGCAAAAGTGTCTTTATCAGGCCTAATTTCAATTACAAAAAGTGCAAATGGTTATATGGTCTTAAATAGAGGCTGGTGTAGTCACAGAATGGGATGCCCCATAAAAGAAGTGCACCTGGCAGGGTCCAGTAGTGCTATGCACAGCAAAAGTGTCTTTATCAGGCCTAATTTCAATTAGAATAAGTGCAAATGGTTATATGGTCTTAAATAGAGGCTGGTGTAGTCACAGAATGGGATGCCCCAAAAAGGATTGCACCTGGCAGGGTCCAGTAGTGCTATGCACAGCAAAAGTGTCTTTATCAGGCCTAATTTCAATTACAAAAAGTGCAAATGGTTATATGGTCTTAAATAGAGGCTGGTGTAGTCACAGAATGGGATGCCCCAAAAAAGAAGTGCACCTGGCAGGGTCCAGTAGTGCTATGCACAGCAAAAGTGTCTTTATCAGGCCTAATTTCAATTAGAATAAGTGCAAATGGTTATATGGTCTTAAATAGAGGCTGGTGTAGTCACAGAATGGGATGCCTCACAGCAGACTCAAGATCAGTTCAGTATATATGCACAGTTAGTTAGTATAAGCAGCCTGAAAACGCTAACAAAGCCTGTCAGCCAGCCAGTAACAAACACTCAGGCTGGATGAAAAAAAAAAAATCTCCCTGTGACTGCCTCCGATTTTTCCTAACTTTCCCTGTTTTTCGCTGACTTTCTGTCTGTCTCCTGCCTGTCTCCTGCCTGTCTCCAGCCTGTCCCTGTCTGTCCCTGCCTGTCTAACTGCCTCTCTCCCTCACTACAACGTTCTGTCTCTCACGAATGCAATAGAGAAATGAGGAAGGAAAAGCAAGATGGCCGACTTAAATAGCGCTGTGACGTCACCGGGCTTGCTGGCTGCTGATAGGCTGCATGTGACTGCCCCAGCTTGCACTGGCGCGGGATAGATGTCCAGACATGTCCCGTCCGCCATCTTAGAATGCCTGTATGTAAATGAATGGATGTTAAAGGAAAACTTCGAGCGATCGAATCGCGGGGAAATTCGGATTCGATCCGAATCGAATTTTTCATGAAATTCGGATCGAATCCGGGTTCGTCCGGATCGATTCGCTCATCCCTAGCGGCAAACATCGGTAAGGTAAACATCGTTAATTATTTTTAATGCCCAAATCTAGATTAGCACCCAGTGAAAGGGGCTTCGGCAGCTTAGTCCAGCGGAGGCTAGACTTCTGTTTTAACAATCAAATGTAACGCTTACTGACATATTTGTATCCTTGGCTATTCATGTGCTGATTTTATAATACATAAAATTGAATTCAGTATTCTGTTAAAAGGGAACAACAGCTTCCTGGATTATAAAATACTCCAGGGAGGTCTATGTCCATATTCACATTTGGGATTCCCTGCTATGTGAAACCCCTTGAGTCAGGGAGTAAACTACCACCTAGCTGATGATCTGACAACCCATGCATGGGCCATGGCCACATCCATGCTATCCTTCTCTTAGATGCGTATGTGCCAGGCATGGCTGCAGCAGGTGCACAGATGAGTGAGTGCAGCCAGAGGTGTACTCTCTGTTCCTAATACACCGATCTGGCGTTGGAGCAGCTAGTAATGAATGAAAGAGGAGCGCCAGACACATACTGACCAGCGCATACATCAGGAAATAGCTGGAAGATGGGTTTTTATGAGCGATCATAGTAGAAAAAATCCAGCTGGAGGCCCACCATAAAACTTTTTAATATTAATGTCAAACATTTATTAGCGATGTTAAATGTTCAAAAATTCAGCAGACATGCAACAGACGAATGGCCATGATGCGTTCCAAGTTTATGCAAGGTAGCCCTTAATCTTATGACCTTGCATAAGCTTGGAACTCATCATGGTCATTTGTCTATTGCATGTCTGCTGAATTTTTAAACTTTTAATATTGATGTTAAATATTAAGTCTTATATCGGGCCTCCAGCTGGATTTTTTCTACTATGAGCATTCTCCTTGACTGGGGTTTCTCCCCTGGGGCTGCCATTCAGTATCCTCTACAGGGATGTAGCTAGATTCAGGAAAGAATCTTTCATGGGCAATCCCCAGGGATACATACAGTTGCTTATCATAAATCAGATGCTCCTCTGGAGAGAAACAACACCCAGGGGAGTGAAAATCAGCGGTATTGTTTCTCTTTAAAGGAGACCTCTAACATTACAAACAGATATTTTAAAGTTGTTAGAATAGCATTAGTCTTTCACAGTATAAGTACATTATTCTGTTGAAGAGAACATATCCATTCATTCATTCTAGCTTTTTCCGACTTCAGTTACATTGGTTGGCTAATAGTGACCTCTATCATCATCTACAAATTGCTGATGCTTGAACTCTTTTATTTACATAAAAACAGAACTGACCAAAGTTGACCTGAATTCTGTTTTGCTCTAACCAGACCGAATAGGCAAGTGTTGCATTTAGCTTTGACCCAAGTCTGAAGCCCAACACTAGTTATGACTGCAGGCATGGTACTGTGGTGTGCCTTGCAACAATAATATATATATATATATATATATATATATATATATATATATATATATATATTTAAATGGTGTTTTCAAAATAGTAACATATTTGGAATGTAATAATTTCATTATAATTCTGGCAGTCTGATTTAATCCTTTATTTGTTTTCCCTTGAGGCTGTAACACTGTATGTTTTTTCTTTTGTTAATCTATAGGTAAAGAGAGCTGTGTTGGAAGATGCGGCCAAGGCTATTTTCGTGCAAATCCATGTCAATGTGATTACACCTGCATGTCTTATATGGAATGCTGCCCAGATTTCAAAACAGTTTGCACTACAGGTAATACTAAAGTGATATAACAACAGTGAAACTATTGATACATAGGCCCGCGCTGATAATTTTCAAAATAGTGTTTAAATTGATAAATGTGATAAATAATGCTCAACGTGAAATGTCCTTATCACCAAAAAGAACACAAACAAAATATTAATACAAACACAGAGCAAACAAAATTATTATGCAAAAGCAAACAGTCCCAATTCAATCATTAAAAGTGCCACAGTGCACAATGCAACTATGTCCCACGGTGCATGTACTTCACACAGAATTGTGCAGGAGAATCCTCCACCGATAGTGCAAACTCTTACCAGCTTTTAGTAAGCAAAACGCTTTACAATGGTTTTACACAGCGTTGCTGCTAGTTCTGATGTAATCCACTTCCAAATAAACGCTCATCAAACAAAGCTTCCACTCCTCAACCTTACAATATATATAGATGTTATCTAAGGCACTGTTTCCATAAAGCCATCCACTGCAGCTTATCTCCTTAATGGGCAAAACTCATGGACAGAGAAACAAAAAGGCCAAGATAGTGTAATATTGCAAGACTTGTGACTTTAATAAAAAAGGTCCAAATACACTCAAAAAACAAGTAAAATAATCAGCTCTGAGATACAATCGCGGTCTCACCGATCCTGAAATCAGACGGTCACCATACACAGTCCAATAGAGGGACGGTCCCGATTGAGATGGGTTAAGATATCCCCCAAATTTTTTTTTTTTTTTTAAAACCTTTAAAAAACATCCACCACTCGCCACCGCCGACTACAGGTAATATATGGAGTTACCATTGGGTCCTAAAATCTGACCTTCATTTCTTCAGCACTTTCTTACAGGTCTTAACAGGTTGAGTGGCAAAGTTTGTAATCTTGTAAAGCCCTGGAGGTACAGCAGTCATAAACCGGACCTATGGTGCATCCTAATTAGGGACATATAAAATCCCTACATAACTTGCACTGTAGTCAACTTCGGCATAGGGAATGTATGCGTTCTGCATGTCGAGCAGACCTGATTTTTTCCACCAGAAATAAACACATACGAGGGGGCAGGGGATTCCATTGTGTGCACTTCTTGTCCTGATTAAATCTACAGTGCTGAATCACAAGGCGTTGAGTGTGTCGCTTATGTTGCAATTCTGACTGTGGGATGTCCCAAATCATGTCCCCATGGGAATTTTGCAATCCAGAGCCAGTTAGCAAGTTAGTTTTAACTTTCAGCTTCTGATGAGGTCCTGTGTCAAAAAGTGTGTGTAAGGTTGTCTCCTCCTAGAGATGGGTTGGTAGGTGTTCTTAAAAATGTATGATTCTCAGCAAAACTGCCTTCACTGCCTCAAATACTAGATGGGTTCCCCCATTATGGCCCATTATGGCCATGGAATGTGACAGTAGTAAAGCCATGTTCAGCAAAAGTCTTGATTGTCCCTGGTGTTTGGGATGTTTAACTGGCAGTGGCACTGAAGTCATAGGTGTGAAAAGGTCCGTATTTCCCATTAGTCATCTCAAGGGCATCCAACTAGGGGAGCTGTAGGGTGCACCATTACTGCTATAGTAAATTCCAGAGCATCTCCCAGCTGCAGGGATCTGTGCAAACTAAGAGGGGAGTTTATTTTTCAATTTTGAATTTTTAAATGCACCATATTTATGTCAGAGGGTGGGGGGCACTACATGTGCACACTGATCGGGTCTGAAATAGTAACAGAAAATCTAAATAGGTTAGCATTATAAACATATTTATTACCTGCATGTTTTTCCAACAGAGGGCTCATGCAAAGGAAGATGCCACGAGGGTTTTATTAGAGGACAGACATGTGACTGTGACCCAAGCTGTGTTAGTTTTGGCAAGTGCTGTCCAGACTATAAAGAACAGTGCGTACGTAAGTATCATCGTTTTTGTTTTAAGATTAAAAAAATGTGTGCATAATTTTTAAACATGCCATCTACCTCTTTACACTATCTATACGTCTAAACAAATGTAAGTCTACCTTAGTTCCATAGTCTTGGGGTATTTAATTCAAGAAGACCATAACTCTGAATTTTAACTATCCCAAGATTTAGGTCTGTGCCCCTTGGAGCACACACCGATTTGGGATGCCGTATCTGTATTCTTACCTCTACAGCAATGCAATCTCCATGCATGCCATCTCTAATCAGTCTGGGGTTCTTAGCAGTTCATAATAATGAGTGATTAAGAAAGCTGAATGTAAAGCGAGTTTTAGGATGTTTGCCTCCAAGTGTGTGTACCCCAACTGTCATTCGGATATGCCTGGCCAGTTGTATTCCTTTTAAATTCAGATTCCCAACTTTTTGTTATTTTAATATATTTGGAATCACAGTGATTTGTGTACACCTAGTAGACCAAGTCTATAGGCCTGATTCACCATGAACTACACTGGCGTGCTCAGCATCAGAGCACATTGACGCACATGCAAAAAGTCATCAAATTTTTTCAAGTTTGCGCATGTCAGTGCGCTATAATACATGAAGTTACTAAACCATTAGCAGCTCCACATCAACCAATGTACCAGGTTTTGCTGCAGGATTGGTCACATATTTAACATATATAATCATTGTTTTTTTTACCTCTTTCCCCTTCTACAATCCCTTTTTCACCATATATGCCTGTGTTATGTGCACCGGGAAATGCCATTTGCTTGAACAGTAAGAAATATGTTTTATCAATATCAGCGCGCCCTAGTGTAGCCTATGTAGAGGCTGTTTTAAATTCCTGCTTGCTGCTAGTTATCTGAATTATTCCAGTGGATAAACAGAGGCAGCAGCACTGTTATTAAAAAAGTAGTTTTATGCCATGCTGTACAATGTAAAAAGCAGGACAGGAGTCCTTCTGTTACATTGCAAAAAGCTGACCAGCCCGCAGCTGTATTATATTGTAAACTGCCAGGTGCATAACAGTTGTTACAATGTAATAATCACTGCTTTCTGCTGTGCGCTGTGTTACAATGTAAAAAGCTTCACAGTTGACTGCAATGTGTGTCTCTATCAGGCTGCTGCCACATACTAGTGCATATTTTGCCATACCTTGTGGCATTTTAAAAAATGTACTGTAGCAAATCAGACCATATGCGTGAAAGAAAATGGAAAAATACCTACCCTAGGTCCAATGTTAGTGCCTCCTCCTGGTCACCTCCATCACAGTGTGTCTGCTGCTCACCCACTGCTGCTTTTCATTCACAAAAGATGTTGGGCTTGTTTTATTAACCTAACCCCAATCTTTAGTTTATATAGTTTATTTCTTCCTACTTAAGCGCCAACTGAGAAGCCACGCCCATCACCTACACCACGACAAGCAGAGAAGCCACGCCCTTCACCTCCACCACGACAAGCAGAGAAGCCACGCCCTTCACCTCCACCACGACAAGCAGATCCTGAATTGAAAGATAATGCCCCCAAACCTTCCAGGAAACCGGAAGAAAAAGCACCTGAAGACTTGCCAGAAGGTATTTGAAGATATATCAGATATATCAGATTACCATTCTCTAAAACATTTGACTGGATGGGACAGTCACTACAAATGCAACTATATAGCGATCGGCTCTGCTGGAGGGTTGCAAAAATAATATATGCTAATTCCCTTTTACCTTGATAAATGCCAGTCCCCCAATAGCCTTGCTGCTCTGCCAACCTTAAAGAACATTTCTATGTAAAAGATAAGAAAGATTATACCTCACCCACATCCAGAGATCAATGTAGATTTATCATGCAGAGTTATGTGGGATTGAGTCAAGTAATAATCACTTTTTAGCCTTATCCTAGACATGGTATTTTATATTGGCACAATGACTACCATATAATATGTTTCCAGCTCAGACAATAAAGTGCAAAACTCTAGGTCGATACAGCAGAACTGTATTGCCAGGGAAAGGCACAGCTGCCACTTCCTCTACATTAAACCGGTGGGGCATCCTAATTCGGAACAATGGGTGACAACTGCTGTGAAATGAATCCTGGTATCCAAATGCATTTTGTGTTTTATTGTATTAGAAAAAGAAAGAAGTGATGTTGCTTTAACTGCCATGGTGAACTGATATTTCTATATCAAACAAGTCTCAGGTCTGTGATTAGCTGTTTAACTTCTCTCCCCTCCCAACACTGTTCAACATATAATGCCTTAAACCCCAGCCTGTGCTTTATACTGCTGGCAGGGGAGGATGGCCACTGACAAAGGCCTGATAAGGCCTGATAAGCAGTAGGGCTACATACATTCTCTGTGAAATAAGACAATTGCTGCTCATTTTATAGCTATACAGCTATATATTAAAAAAAAGGGCTTTTTAAAATGCACGGGGTTAGAATTTGTAGACTGTTTATCTATTAGCTATTAAATACATAAAATATGTACATCTGAAAATGACTCACCATGAGCCATAGTTAGGCCCTCTACCATATACAGTATGTGTGCTTTTATAGTGAAAAAGAAAAATACATTTTGCCTTATCATTTTATATAACCAAGACCCAAACCCAAGGATTACATGAATTAAAACCTTAAACAAACACAGTCGGAACCCCCCACGTTTTTTTTAAATTACTAACTGAATGAATGTATTGCAGTAATCGCCCATCGGCCCATTCCCCAGCATAGTAAACTGTGCCCTGGAGATTAACTATCCATATGGAAGGCTGAAGAATAGCTGAACTGCCAGAGAAATGTGTTCCTAAAGATAGGGACAAAGGGAAGACCTAACACTGCTGTTAACCCCTTCAGAACAAGTTTTATTTTCAAACTGTGGATTCAGCAGCAATCATTTTACATTAGTTTAAAAGTTGTAAACAATCGGTTTCTTTTTTTTAATGTCTGTTCCGAATAATATGTTTATTATGAACGTCTCTTTAGTCATTTTTATCATCAATGTATTGCAAAACCAGGATCAATTATACAAGCATACAATGGCCATATACATTGCCCATAGCAACAATAGTTTTTTTGACATTAGTTTAAAAGTTGTAGTTTCTTTGTCTGCTTGGAATATTATATGTATTACGTACGTCTCTTTAGTCATTTTTATCATCAATGTATTGCAAAACCAGTACCAATGTATACAAGCATACAATGGCCATATACATGGCCCATAGCTACAATAGTTTTTTTTTTTACATTAGTTTAAAAGTTGTAGTTTCTTTGTCTGCTCGGAATTTTATGTTTATTGAGTACATCTCTTTAGTTATTTTATACTATCCATGTATTGCAAAACCAGGACCAATGTATACAAGCATACAATGGTTCTAACAAAGGTGTCAAGAAGCCCAACTGGCCTTAAAAGTACCCATGGAAGAACATCAGGCCTATGTCAATGGACACTGGGCTTCGCTCTCCCCTTTGCGCGAGGGTGATGGGCGATTGAGCATGAGTATGGCAATCTCCATGCCTACCTGGCCCCAGACCTTCAGGCACTTACCAAACTAAAGACACAACTCCCCCAGGTCTCCGGAAACTTCTGTGTTGATTAAAGTATATTTTGCATTGGCAACTTGATTGAAGGCTTCTGATTACTTGATTGGAGCATCAAGCTCTGGTCCTCTAGGGGTCTTCCAGCATTTTGTTTTTCAGGGAAGCAGAGAGCTTCCCTACCTTTATCTTTTGTCTCAAGAACCACCTTAAGTCTGATATTAATGTGAACTACTGCGATTATGTTGCTTAATTGTTTTCTGCTGTTTCTGCTTAACATATGCTTAGGTCAGTAAGTAAAGCTTATGCCCTCCACCTCCTACTCATCCATCTTAGACTATTTCCTCAGCCCGTAATTTATAACAGAGTTTGATTTGTTCTTATGTTTTGTATTTTGTTTGATTGTAACCCACGATGTACCCACTGTGTACTATGGGGTAGATAGGAGGAAGATATCTGAAACCCTTGCGAGGTTCTTTTGCTGTCAAAGCACAGGGCATACATATAGATTACCTAAATCTAAATGTAACTGCTCTATGAGACTCTCTTAATGCCTCTAAAAATGTTGAAAAGAAAGTGTTCTAATGAACTATTGTCACCAAAGGGAATCGGTGAGCATCTACATTTTAGGACACTTTGGACCACACAGATATTTTTCTTAAATACACAACATGCCTTAACAGATTTTGAAGGCAACATTTTTACATCTTCATAGACCTAATTAATAAGCGTGTACATCAAGGAAAGTATTTAATACGCGAGCAGTTTTTTTACCTGCATTTCCAAGCATATTTTATCCTACACAGTTCACCAGGGTTCCTCGGGCTTCCAGTCTTTCTAGTCATTTGATCTCCTTGGGCAAAAGACACCAGATCAGCAGGGCTGCAGCCGCGTCCTTATTTACAAAGATCTTTTGCAGCACTAACATTGCAAAATAGTTAATTGTGATACTATTTTATTTTTAATGATTTTTATTAAATAAGTGGTCTTATTCATACCAATGCAGATGATATTCAGCAAGATCAACCTAGGCCAAAGAAAACACAGCTGTTGCCAGTAGATAAAAAAGGTAAACTCTTTGGAATAGCTTTATTTTGGCTTCTTAGATGTATCTGAAAACATCTAAAAAATAAAGCTTAAGGTATGATAAGATTTTAAGCAATTGTTTTATTTCAATACCAGCAAAGTGTTTCCTCTGGTGTAGTATTAGAAGTGGCAGGCTCTGCAGCAATTTTTGAATGGAAATGAACCCTGATTTAGATATTTTCCGATGGAGAGCTTAATGCTGATTAGTAGACGTTTGTTTTGAAGTGAAGGTTTTTTTTCTATGTCTGTCTGGTGAAAGGTTACAATAGGAAGAGTTAAACTATATTAATACTGTACATCATTGGTTCTGGGAAGCTTATATATGGTTTTGTGCATAGTAGGCATTTGTTGTATTAGTTCTTCAAGTTGTGCAGCACGAGTTGCATTTATTCAAGAGAAAAAAATATACTGAGGCTGTGACCGGGCCTTGGTGCAAACATTGAATGGGGCCCTATCACGGCTCATACAGTGACCCTTTTCATGTCATTTTAACTAAATTGGATACAACTGGACAACTAAAGCAGAGACGCATGATGCTTCTTTTTTCTGTACATGATGCACAAGTATAAAAAATTAGGTGGAGAAACAACAATGAAGGGGGGGCCTGACATTATAGGCTCCAGTGCTATCACAAATTCTGAACCCCCCAATGAGACCTGTTGACACTGTTGAGATTGGTAAAGCTTAATTTGTAATGTGAATGACCTTTTTATCCGTAACCTAATAGTACAGTTCTATAATACCTATAAAAATGTATTAGATTCAAGGGAACCTACAGTGTCAGATCCTTTTTTACAACAAATCCCCATTTCCTCCTACCCCCAACTCCTTGATTATTGCCAAACACAAAATTATGTTTCGAGTAGGAACAATTATTCAGGAGAGCAGCAAATGTCCAATATAAATATTTTTCACCAATTCTTTATGTGGTCTTTAAACCTACATAGTACTTTATCTGAACCTGAGATCATGCTGAAATGTGCTAACAAATTGTTGCAAATAATTACATTTCACATTCTATATATTTTATTGATTCTTTAAAGTAACTTAAGATGGCAATGGCAAGTAGATTTTAGCACGACTCATATAAAGTGGTTACACAGGCGGGCAAATTGTTTTTGAGACCCTATGACCATTACTGCACATGTAGTATTAGGTGTATTGCCCAAGTTTGCCAAACTTTAGAACAAGGGATCCCAACCTAATCAGGTACTAGTTTCCATTTTCCAAGTACCACCTGGGTGGTGGATGTAGGTTTTTCACTTTTGTACTTATGGAGCAAATCAGGCTTTGAAAAGTTGGGTTAAAAAATAGATGGCATCAGATCATGTTGGGGCACAGGACAGCCTGCAGCCTTGTTGAGCACCGCCTAATAGAATCTGGTTGGGGACTGCTAAAGTAGAACATTTTTATCCCTATATCAATGTCACAGAGGCATAACATCCAGAAGGTTGCTTACTTGCTTAACAGCCCAGTTTTCACTGCTTGGAATATCACTAAGAGCCCCCACAGAAACCATTTGACTGATCATTTTAAACTGTTAAATTTTATATTTTAAATGAAGTAAGACATTCTCAGAATAGTTACACTTTGATAAAAAGGGTGCTTTAGGCTTAAGCACTTTAACAATGTTTATATTATACAAGTTTTATGTCCTATATAATTCTCTTATTTATTTTCTAGTACTGTGTGGTATGTACATCTATTTAATATATATTAAATATATTTAATAAAGCTATTTAATATATAAATTGTATAAAAGGGTTCTATATACATTGGTTTCTTAACTCTATGCTTGCAATAATATATTTGCTGTACATTTAATTATTTGTTAATGCCAATGACTAATCCTTAGACATATTGTAACATATGGGTTACTGAGTATTAATTATTTCCAACTGTGTTAGGCTTTTGGTCCAGTTTAACTGCTATATCTGGCAAGTCAAGCTAATATTTGCCATAAAAATAATCACTTTTTACCTTGTTCGGGGGCAAACCCATTGCCTATCCCAGACCCTAAATGGTGAAACATGAAAAGAACCCCCAATACTCAAACCTAGCCAGACCCTAAATGTTGACAACTTATTTTAATTAAAGAGTAATACCACTTTTGATGGCATTTTTTAACATTTCCATTATTGTGTGCAAAAATGATGTCTTCAATGTGCTGAGCTTACCTGTTATTTTTTTTCTTTTCTATTTGTTTGCAACTTTGAGCTATAAAAGAAAACAGTTTCCCTAGCAACAATGTGTTGATCTTAGTCATGCACAATCAACTGGTGCATTGATGTACAGATCAGATTCTTCCTCACTCTGTCTTGCTAATCATCTGATTGGCTAAGGCAGAGATGACACGTATAACCTATTCTGCTGGAATTCAACTTCTTCAGATAGAAGTGAACACTTCTGTTTAGACTTAGCCAGAGCTGCTGATAAGCTCACCTGTTACATTGGAAGGATTTGGGGACTTGTAGTCAGTAGTTTTTACTCAAGACCATGAAAACCATCCCCATTGTAGTACACCAGAGCCCCAGGAATATGAGAATCATGGAAGCAGCATGCTGATAAGTAAATCACTGGTCTGGGGGCACAATCCTAACACAAATTACTATCTTACATTTCAAAAGAGGAAAACAATAAGCCAGAATAGCAAAAACCTAACAAAAAAGGAGTTTTCCTTTAAAATCAAATTATTTTGAGGGGGTACATTACATAAAGTATGTTCCTTTACTACTTCACACAAAGCAATTTGGAATTTTCCAGTTTAGAAGTATATTTTATATACAAGTAGTTTGTGAATGATTTTGCTATATATATATAATCTGCACCATGTCCTTGCTCCTTACTTCATTGGAATAAAATATGTACACTTAATTAAAGATAACCTGTACCATCCATGTGTGTTTGAAGTTAAGGTTTGTATTTGTCTCTGAAATTTCAGATTAAAAAAAAAAAAAATAGTAAAAAATAAATCGACTATATTTACATTCGCTTGTAGACCCACCACTTGAAAGGTCACTGCCTTCAACAAAAAGACCTAAAAAAAGAGTCCCTAGGAGACCAGGAAAGAAGAGATACAGAAAATTAATATATCCAGAAGATGATGATGATGATGATGATGAAGAAGGTATTTTATCTGTTGTGATATTCAATGGTCTGTCAGTGACGCGCCATTGGCTAGCACCATTGCAATATCAACAGAGACTGGAACTGTGCATTATTATGACACTGTAATGGCTATGTTCATATTCTGCACATCCAGGACCATTAAAACATTTTTAAAATTAATTATGCTAAAAAAAACTCCTTCTGCCCCCCCCCCCCCCCCCCAAGCATACAATAATTGATTATTTATGCAACCTATACTCACATGGTCTGTGCTAGCAATCTTTTTTTCTGGTGGAAAGCCCATGTTGTTCTATAAAGGGTAAGTGACACTTTTATCATTGAATCGCTGGCACAAAAATACAGCACCAAGCTTCCATCAGAAAAAGGAAATCATTCACAAGACCAAGGTGGAATTTCTTTTTACTTTACTGTTTTTTTGTATGTGTAAAAACTCCTTTAACACAAGTTGTGTAAAATAGTCATGTGACTTTAGTGTCACCTACTTTACACCTTTAGTGCTTCTTCAGTTGTCCCTTGCAAAATTGAACGTTAGTGTTAGACATTTGTCCCAACCAGCATGAAGCTATGCAAGTCTAATAAGTTCCAACATTTCTGGATCAAATTCAACATGATTGACTGTTTTTAGCAGTCTTGTTGCTTCTTAGATTTTATTCACTTTAACCTAGATCCCTACGAGGGAAATGCGCCATATCCGCGTCGTAAAAAAAAGTATCTCAAAAAGAACAGAAAGTACCCAGAATCCAAAACACCAAAGAAGAAAAAGAAGCTGATTGTATTAGACTATGACGATGAAACAAAAGGTATTTCGTAAAACAGGCCTGTTTGGCTGCATTGATTCTGCACCCAAACAGCATAGATTTAAGTCGTATCAACCAAGACTTGGATCTCTGTTGACAACTATATAGAGTTTAATAGATCTCTAACAGTTTTAAAATGTTATATTACAGTCAAACATTGAAGTGAGTCTTTAACAATAAGCTGTTTTCTTGCAAATTGTCATTTGTGTTTCCAGCTATTTGCTTATTTCAAGCATCACGTTATTTGTGTTTTAGTAAAAGAAGTCAGATTGCCTGATTTAGTATAGGTCAGCCCTTTAAGAGTTGCTGTAACACTTTGATTGATGAGACTTATAATTTTCAGTGTTTCTTTGGCCAAATGTTTTATCCTATGAATCCCTTTAAGACTAAGGGGGTTATTTAAGTAGGGATAGCACCAGGTAGTGCTTTGTAGCGGCAGGCAGCGTCTGATGAACGCCGGGTGCCGTAAGCAAAAACAACATTTAAGAAAGCGAATCCGGTGAGCGCCATGTAGCGTCACATGTATTAATCCAGGTGGCTCAGTGTATAGCGCCGGTGCTCTAGACTCAGGAGGGCCATGTAGTACCTCTGTAGCGCTCTCCCATACATTTCAATGGGGTTTCATTAGTTGTGTTTAAATAGCGTGTTTAGCAATTTATTTATTTTTTTGCTCAAATCATTGTTTGATCTCTACTGGCTGCAAACACTTTTATACATTTTTTGGACTTTTTATATTTTTATGCAGAATTGTATTTACAGGTCTGGCTCTAAAGTGTTATTGTCCCAGTGTTAGATCACCGACGTTGTGTGTGTAGTTTTTTGTTTACGCATTGAGCTGGCGCGACCTTATCGCTCGCTGCATCGCTGTACTGTTGTTAGAGCACCCAACACACATCACATTCATCAATGCCAGCCAGGTTACTAGATCGACCCAGACGCTCTGTTACAGCACCCGATATCTGGCAATACGTGGAGTTAGTAGTGAATCAGCCTCCAAAGTCTATTTCACTAGTTCCATTACCGTATTTTTCGCCCTATAAGACGCACTTATTTTTCCCCAAAAGTGGGGGAAAAATGTCAGTGTGCCTTATCGGGCGAATGTAAAAAAAAAAAAAAAAAACATTAAAAAAAAAATTAAAAAAAAAAAACTCACCCGTCCCCCGCTCCCGCGTTGTCTGGCACACTGTGAGAGGCCAGAGGAGCGGCGGGGGCTCTGTCCCCACCCCGCCGCTGCGATTGCTGTCTTTTCAGGCAGCGATGACAGCGGCGGGGCCAGAGACAGAGCCCCTGCCGCTCCTCCATCTGCTCCTCCACACGTGAGCACGAAGGTCCCGGCAGTGGGTGGGCGTGGCCTGCACCGGCGCAGGCCACGCCCGCCCGCTGCCCGGACCTTCGTGATCGCATGTGGAGGAGCAGATGGAGGAGCGGCAGGGGCTCTGTCTCTGGCCCCGCCGCTGTCATCGCTGCCTGAAAAGACAGCGATCGCAGCGGCGGGGCCGGGACAGAGCCAGCTCGTGAATGGGGTGGGCGTGGCCTGCGTCGACGCTGCGGCGCAGGCCACGCCCACCCCATTCACGGAGCCGGCCGCTCAGCGCAGCAGTGTCAGCGGACAGGTGAGTTTACGTTTTTTTTTTTTTTTTACTATGGCGCCTGCCTATACTAACGGGGGGAGGGGGAGGGGGGTGGGAATGGGGGGAGAGGGGCTACACAGCCTATGGGAATGGGGGGATGGGGATGCCACACAGCCTATGGGAATGCGGGGAGGGGTATTCCACACAGCCTATGGGAATGGGGGGATGGGGATGCCACACAGCCTATGGGAATGGGTGGAGGGGTATGCCACACAGCCTATGGGAATGGGGGGATGGGGATGCCACACAGCCTATGGGAATGGGGGGATGGGGATGCCACACAGCCAATGGGAATGGGGAGAGAGGGATGCCACACAGCCTATACTAATGGGGGGAGGGGGAAAGCCACACAGCCAATGGGAATGGGGAGAGAGGGATGCCACACAGCCTATACTAATGGGGGGAGGGGGAAAGCCACACAGCCTATGGGAATGTGGGGAGAGGGATGCCACACAGCCTATACTAATGGGGGGAGAGGGGGATGCCACACAGCCAATGGGTATATGGGGAATGGGAGGGGGGGATGCCACACTGGATATACAGGGAATGGGATGGGGGCATGCTACACTGTCTATGGAATGGGGGCATCCCACACTGCCTATGGGAATTGGATAGGGGAATGCCACACTGTCTGTAATGGTGCGTTTTTGGTTTAAAATTTTTTTTTCTTATTTTCTTCCCCCAAATCCTAGGTGCGTCTTATGGGCAGGTGCGTCTTATAGGGCGAAAAATACGGTAATTAAACTGTAAATAATGGCAGATGTACCAGTGGTGAATAGTTATAGAGGAGTTGCATGCCTAAGGACAACCTAATCTGAGGTCTGAAGGGGAAATTCCACAAAAGTGGACTCTCTTCAATTATCTGTATAAAATGCCGACGTTCCACTTCAACAAAAAAAAGCTATAGTATGTGCCAGTGAATCAACTTTATATAATTCTAAATGGCTCCAGCTTTAGCATAAAAGATGCTACCTTTAGTAACAATGTGAGTTTTCGTACACTACACAAAAACTCACACTCCCTTCAATCTGAAATTAAACAAATACTTCCCTGCACAGCCCATTTCCCCAGCTAGCTCTCAACTGCTATAGTGATTGGGGAAGAAAGGAAAATAGCTAGGTATACAGGACATGGGGAAATGGATTGTGGATCAGATGAGGGGAGGCTTTGGGAAATGTTTTAATACAGGAGATTGTATACAATATATTATTTTTCAATGAAAACAATGTGATGAATTTAATAACATTACCAACTTTGGAGGGCATTTTGTGTTTCTTTACACTGCATGTAATAGCACTAGATGTATTTGTATTTTAGTGAAAGCCGCAGTTAGTTTGCTAGCCTCTTCTGGTATTGAGTGTATCTTAAGAAGCAATAGTCAAATACATTGTTTAGCTAACTTAAAGCTCAATAAAAATGCAAGTCTTATAAAGCTGTACCAATGTCCTCAACACATTTTATACTTTACTTTTATTTTCATATTTTCATAATAATGAACCGCCAGCTCATTTATGCTGCAGTATTATGGGTGTTCCCCAAAAAATACCTCTATTGTGTATGCATTTTAGATGTTTTTTTTCTGTATTTTAGACCCCCGTGAAAAATCATCATTGCGTCCACGGCAAAAGGATAAAAAGCCAAAAAAGACGTCTAAATTACCTAAAAAGAAGAGTAAGACAGTTGTTCAGTCAGAAGAAGAAATTGAAGGTAAACAATAATAATAATAATAATCATAGAAAATGACTGTTATTATTATTATTATTATTCTTGTATATGGTAACAGACTGTACCATTATACAAAAATGTGGCACAAAAACTAAGAACGATCTCAACAAAAGCTTGAAATAAAAAAAGAGTAAGAGAAAATGAGAGGAGAGTAAAACTTATTTTATAGAAACCTTTGGAAATAATGTTTTCTATAGATTTCTAGTAAGTGCTCAGGTGTCTATAAACCCTCGCAACACCCCCTGGCTTGATAGCTGAACAATGTAGTACGACTTTGGCAAAGGGGAAGAGGACACACAAAGGTCATCAAAAAAAAAGGCAGAACTGTAGGCAAAAATGGAATATTTCATGTTTCTAGGTTACACCCCTAGTAGATGCAATCAGGGATAGCAATAAGGTACTCGGTCACCTTTTGAAACAGCTTCTTTACAAGTACAAATTGTGATGTGTAAAAAATCTTTTAGATTAGGTATTCCCAGCCTGGAAGTGTTCAATCAAATATTCTTGCAGACAATCAAATATTTGGCTGACACTTACCCACCAGATAGTTGCCACTCTCGAGCTGATCATAGAGGTTCCAAGATGTGTGAATCATAGCATGATCCTGGGAAACCAGCTAGGACACTCAAAACCTTCATGTTAGGACTGACCACTAGTTGCACATTTAAAGAATATACCATTTTCCTACTCTAATACATACACCAGCAGGCTTGGACTGCCCACAGGGATATCAGAGAATCCCCCAGTGAGCTCCTGGACTCCGAGGACTTTTTGAGGGCCTTCATCAATATCTAAACCATGTATAGCTTAATTGTGGCATCCCAGGTGCACACTGAAAGGCAATACAGTCTGGCATAATGTTTCTGTGCATAGCCCCTGAATGTAAGCCAGAAATACTTGCATCTATGTGTGGGGTGGGCCCCCAGAGTCAGTTCTACTGGTAGGCCACATACAGGACACCCTATTCCAACATCATACTCCAGGTCATGGGGGGTGGTGCAGAGCAATATAGATAAAATCTATGATACCCATTATGTTACGGATGCCAGACATTGTCATTTCATTGAATTCCAGATATGGTCAAAGGAGGAATATTGACATATTTTTGTCTGATTGCATTCATTCTCTTCAGCAACTTGTCTAGTGTATGGAGTGTGACCTGTGACATACCCACAGCAACAGCTCTTGATCTGTTGCATGAGCCATGTGGAAAGACCTGCAGACATCCCACAAGCTTTGTCATCCCACTTATGGCATGTTAATGGGTCCAAATACTGCTTCAGCTTTGTATACAAATCATATACAGCAGTGTGCTTTAACAAGACAACATCAGAACAAAAATGAACAGAACAGAACAAAAATGGCTCAGTCAGATACGTGGTTCATGCTCATCCTCTTACAAAGCATCTTTGGCTGCAGCTGTTTCTTTTTGTAATTCAGAGAATTATTACATTAAAAGGCTTCATTTAGCAATGGCTTTGCCTGGGTTAGCACCTGAAAAAACCTGCTGTAAAATGTGCGAGAGAAACGGCACAATTTATTTCTCAATGTAAGGGTCATTTGGACAATCAGATCGCATGATTTTTAATTTTTTGTAGGCATATTCTATATTAGATCACATGTGCCAAGAAAAATAAGGTTGACTTGAATTGAATAATTGGATTGCTTGAATGGAAAAGTTCGTACACAAGATAATTTTTTTGCTATCAAAACTAGAGCAAATGACATTATTTGCATCAATTAGGAATGTTGGAAAACTTAATAAGTTGCTAAGAAATTATAGGGGGTTAGGGTTCCATGTTAGGTGTTTTGTCCACATTGTACTTGGGAATTATAGATGTGCCCTTTGATCAGTGCCAAAAAACTTCAGGTAATGCCCTATTTTGACTTTTGCTACATTTATATCCATTCATCACTGTGTTCCTATTGGTATGAAATTATTTTTACGGTTTACAGAATCAGAGGAAAATGTGTCCTCCTCCTCATTTTCCTCATCATCTTCTTCATCAAGTATGAAAGGAATAAAAAAAACAAAAAAACTGTCAAGAAAAAACAAAACAAAAAAGAAACCAGGAGATGAAGACGATAAGCCTGATCCAGACACAGCAGGTACTGGAAATGTAATAAAAAGCTTTAAGGTAGGAAATTTTAAATGATGAACATTTGGTAGAGCAAACTGACAGCCAGCTCATTCCATAGTGGGCAGAAGTCTTTACCTGCGATTTGACCCCATGCAATTTTCCTACCAATAATGTACTTTTTGTTCATTTGAAAATAAATTACCGAGAATTAGAGAATTAAAGTAGGGTGTTGCTGCATCCACCAAGCAAACTGCATATCCTCAGGAGTAAAGTCCCCCATTCACTCAGGGCATATTTACAATGCCCTATGTGACATCCACCTGTTTCTGTCAGCTTAAATTGTATTTAAGTACTTACAACATGTGGGCACTACTTCCCCTAGCCACACAAGACACTATGAAATCAAAAAGGCAAACCAGGGGTCTAGAAATGGGGCACTGGCACCATGAGAATATCAAAAGAATACGTTTTTATTTGCCACCAAACGGTTAAAAAACACACAAAGACATAACAAGACAAATATTTAAAAAACACCTACTCTAAACCATGCTGATACATATAATATTTGAAACAAATGCAATTCTGCCGGGTGTAGCTGGTAGACCCCCCCCCCAAGTGCCCAATAGTGCTAATAAATATAATAAAATGAAAATCTATATCAAATTAATAATAGTAATAAACTAGTAGTAAATACAAGTATATCCCCAGTTCACTAAATCACTAATAATATCTCTCTGACTAAAGGGCAAATACAATGTGAAAACAAGTAAGAACAAAAAAAGGGGGGGGCGTGGCCAAGATGGCGACCTGAGCAGACGTGCCTGATCGGGGCTCCCTGCTAGTATCCTGATTTTACCTGTATTCATCGACGACTGGGCGGCCAGAACCCCTGTTGAGGCTCTCCCTGACCTAGGGATCGAGCCTGTGTGCAGAGCAGCAGCGGCGGAGACAGCCATCGGGAGTGGCGGCGGGGCACGTGAGGTGCGAAGGAGGCAGCGTGTGAGCGGGGGAGAGAGGAGAAGCCGGCGCCCAAGACCTGGAGGCGGCGGCCCCATCCTGATCCGGGCTGCGGTGGTGACGAGAGGGCAGGCGCCAGGACACGCTGCGGTGTGGGGGAGGTGACGGACCCCGGGCCCACGTGAGAGACGGAGAGGCGGCGGCCGGCCCGTTGAGCGGAGGGGAGGCCGGCACCCCGGACTCGGTGCGGAAGCGGAGGCCTCATCCTGACGGCGGGCGGCGGTGGCGGAGCGGGACGTGGGGCATCCGGAGAGTAAGAGCTACATCCCCGCAGTAAGGTACTCACTGCTGTGCGCGAGGTGAAGCGGGCGGCGGCGGGCCCTGGACCCACGTGGGGGGGTAACGGCGGGAGGCATCTCCGGTGACATCAACCATAAGTCCCCTGAGCGCTGAAGAGAAGGCGGGAATACAATACAGACAGTCGCCATCTTAGAGGGTATGAGGGAGGGAGAATCTGGCCGGAACCACTGAGGATCACAGAGCTAATCCGCGCCCTGGGCAGAAGTCACGGGCAGAGAGGAGCAGCAACCCTGCACAACCATATCTGCTGCCTGTTGCTGGGTCTCCCCCCCTTTTTTTTTCTTCCACTCCCCTCCCATCCTGCTGGCCCCCTGTCTTCCCTGAGTGATAAGCCTCCACAGCCCTGTGAAAAGTAACCATAGACTTCACCGCACTTTTTGGGAGCAAGCCGCAGTAGTGCCACCAGCAACAGGGGAACCCCCTAAGCCAATCCTGGGGCCTGGAAAAGCAATTGTGCACCGGAGTCTGGCACCGCATGCTCTGAGAGGGCAGGTGATCCCTCGATATTTGCTCCTGCGCTGCGTCCGATTGGGAAGCCCGGGCGCCTCCTATCCGGGACAAAAGTGACATCCGTTCACGGGCTTGAGGCACATCAGAGGGGCCAAAGACGCAAAGCACTGCCCTGGGGCTGAGACCCCCTTTACTATCTGTGGGGTTGGTCTGGGACTGACTGGACGCTCTGCTGCTCGCCGTACCCCCCCACGGGAGAACCCTGAGTGCTCGGAGGGATTGGGGGACCCCTTCCATCGGATCCTACCCCAGCGGGGCTGTTCCTGCCGGGGGGCTCCCCTACATATGAGAGGTAACAAGAAGCGTAGAACCGCTGTGGTCGCCTGTAGTACGCAAACAATGGAGACCCCGCATGGGGCTGAGCAGGGAACCTCCAACCCTGATACTGCAGCTATAATGGCAGCTATTGCCTCATGCCAGAGTGTCCTCACAGCTAAATTTGACACTCTACAGGAACAATTTAACTACTTCCGTCATGACCTGGATAAAATCCGTGACCGCGCCGGGGAGGCGGAGAGGAGGATCAGAGAAGCAGAGGATCGACTGTCCACCCATACAGGGGAAATTGCCACCCTGCGGAGGCAGGTGACCACTCTTATGGGGAGAGCCGAGGACGCTGAAAATAGAAACCGGAGGAACAACGTCCGGATCCTAGGGCTGCCCGAAAAAGCGGAGGGAGCCTCTCCAGAACAGTTCGTGGAAAATCTCATAAAAGAGACTCTGGCACCAGTGAACCTGACCAAGTTTTTTACGGTGGAGAGAGCGCACAGGATCCCCATGAGACCCCTCCCGCCGGGGACACCGCCAAGGCCTTTTATATTCAAAGTCCTCCATTATAGGGACAGAGACGCTATCCTGGCTGCGGCTAGAATGAAGGGGGTGGTAACCTTCAACAACGCCCGATTGTCCTTTTTCCCGGATTTCACATCGGAGGTCCAAAAACTGAGGCGCTCATTTAATGGCGTGAGAGAGAGGCTCAGACGGAGGGGAATTAAATACGCCATGATGTTTCCAGCTCGCCTGCGCGTGCAAGATGGAGAAACGACCAGATTTTTCACATCGGCTGAGGACGCCAATGCATGGTTGGACTCTCTACCCGGAGCCTGACACCCTGGGCCCGGGGTGGAGACAGCATCCCTCTAAACTTAGCAATATTGGAACTGATGGTGGTGCCCGCGCCAGGGGACCCTCCCCTCTGCTGCGATCCTTTTGATGCTGGGGGGTCTGGTGTCTAAATGCCACCCAGTAACAAAGATCGCCCTGTTTAGTTCATTTGTTTGATGGCTGCTGAAACCGCTGTAAAATGTTGTAAATTGTTGAGATTTGTTCTGGCTGCTCTAGTCGCATTGTATCCTAATATGATCGTTACAGGAGAGCTGCGGCTCTGGATTCCCACGGAGTGATGCCCCTCCCCTATTGAGGCCCCCCCCCCCCTCACCTTCCTATCACCCCTGTTAACCTCCCTGTCCGGTCTACCCCCCCTCCCCCCCGCCCACACTTCCCCCCCTTCCTAGCCATTCCTGCCGGTTGTTCCTGATTACCCCCAATCGCCCCCTGGGAACCCTTGGTGACCATGTCACCATCCTGTACATGGTTTGGGTAACGTTATGTTATGAGCCCACAGGCAGTGGGTTTCTGCACCCCGGTGCAACTAGTTACACCGTTGTTGTATTGTATTGTTGGGGGGGTATGAAGCTCGCCAAAGTTGGGGTGTGGTGGAGCGGGGTGGGGGTGGTTGGGAATGGTATTTGTATGTTTAGTATAGTATTGAATAGTTTGTGTATGTTGTGTTGTTATGTTGGTATGCATGGGATGAATGGCAAACGGACCCCAAAAGTTGGTCGACCATGGGCGGAGGAGCGGAACACCTGGTGCAGTTTGATAGTTGATCGCGAGATTGGCACTCTGATCTTTGAGAATGGGTGATTGTAAGATTCTCTCCTGGAATGTCAGGGGGCTAAACGATAAAATCAAACGGTCTACAGTCCTCCAATTTGTTAAGAGATACAGACCCAATGTGGTGATCCTTCAAGAGACCCACCTGGTTGGACGGAGGGGACTCGCTCTTAGGAGACCCTGGATCCAGGACTCCTTTCACGCTCTCTTCTCGTCCTACTCTAGGGGGGTATCGGTATTGATCTCCAAGGGAACCCCATTCGTGCTATATTCTGTGCAGACGGACCGGGAGGGTTGCTATGTAATCCTCCACGCCAAGCTTATGGATTCAGATGTTATTATAATAGGCATTTATGTCCCCCCGCCTTTCAATATACATGTGTTGCATCGGATCATGGAGAAGATAGTGACTTACCCCCCGGCTCCGACACTGTGGGTGGGGGATTTTAACATGGTGCTGGACCCCGCGTTGGATAGACTGGACAGGCGGCCGGGCCCTAGGACACAGCTGGCGTCCTGGGCAGAGGCAATGGGCCTCCAGGAACTGTGGAGGTGGAAACACCCAACTGCTAAGGCTTACTCCTGTCACTCGGCCACACATAGGTCGCTGTCCAGGATAGACCGCGCGTTTTCATCACCTGATTTACTGGCGAGAGTGGCGTCCTGTGACTATCTCCCGAGGGGCATCTCGGACCACTCGCCTATGTTGATGGAAGTTGGGCTGCTGCGCTCACAGGCGAGCCGTGTGGGATGGACCCTAAACCCCCTGTGGATAGAGACTCCCGAAGTTAGGGATAGTCTGACCTCGGCTGCGGAAGTCTTCTGGGAGTGTAACACGGATGAAACGTCCGCGGAAGTGAGATGGGACGCCTTTAAGGCGGTTACGAGGGGATGCGCCATTAGTGCTATAGCGGCGGTCAGAGGGAAGAGGGGGAGGGAAAGGGCAGACCTCGAACGTAAACTTGCGAACGCGGAAGAGGAGTTCATTACTTCAGCGGACGACAGGGCCCACTCGAATCTGCTGTCTCTTACTAGGGAGTATAATCTGTCATTATCTGACTCAACTAGGAAACTATTGCTACATAAACAGGCGACGATATTTGACAAAGGGGACAAAAATGGCAGGACTCTGGCCTATCTGGCGAGAGCTGAGAACAAGTCAAACAGTATTGCTGGGATAACGGGAGCAGGAGAGATGGTAACAGCAGCTGAGGACATTGCACAGCAGTTCCTCAGATACTACTCGGCCTTGTACTCCTCCAGGGTAAACTACGGGATGGAGGAGCTGGAGAGCTATCTTGATCAAATTAAATTCCCTGAACTGGCTCCGGCTGATCGGGAAGCTCTTGACTCTCCCATCACTATTGATGAAGTCAGGAATGCAATGAGAGCACTCCCCAGTAGAAAAGCGCCAGGACCCGATGGACTGCCGGCCGAGTGGTATAAGCAAGGGATGGACGGGATCGCCCCTAGACTATGGGAGGTTTTGAAGCAGGCAAAGGATAGTGGAGGTCTTCCAGCTTCCTTCCGGGATGCGCATGTGGTCCTAATTCACAAGGAAGGGAAACCGGCCGATATTTGTGCATCATATAGACCCATCTCCCTCTTGAATCAAGATGCCAAAATATTGGCTAAAATCCTGGCTATGAGGCTAAACCGAGTCATATTACAACTGATTGGGCCTGACCAGTCAGGCTTTATGCCGGGACGCACAACAGGGATAAACCTGCGCAGACTGATATCCAACCTGCAGATAGTTCATGACAACTGTGGCAGCCGGGCGATAGCCTCGTTGGATAATGAGAAGGCCTTTGATTCGATAGAATGGGTCTATCTCTGGGCAGTGCTGGCCAGATTCGGGCTCCCTGCAGGTTTTATATCATATATCAGGCTATTATACGATCGCCCGACGGCCAGAGTACGGGTCAATGGCTGCTATTCTGACCCATTTGTCTTGCAGAGGGGGACTAGGCAGGGCTGCCCGCTCTCGCCGTTGCTCTTCGCGTTGGCCATTGAGCCGTTAGCAATAATGATTAGAAGTTCTCCTACCATTGCGGGATGGAGGCTGGGGGGGATAGAGGAAAAAATTTCGCTTTACGCGGATGATACCCTACTATACCTAGCGGATAGCCATGAGTCTCTGGAGGCTGCCCTGGATACCATCGGGGTGTTTGGGAGATTTTCCGGTTTGAAGGTTAACTGGGACAAATCCAGTCTGATGCAAGTTGATGGGACCGACCCTCGGGATGTCTCCCCAAGATCTCAACTAAAGAGAGTCCGACAATTTAAGTATCTGGGGATTGTGGTCAGTGGGCGGGCCGACGAGTTTGTCTCCCTTAATATCTCCCCGGTAGTGGCGAAATTAAAGCAAAGAGTCACCCAGTGGGCGAATCTTCCGCTGTCGGTTATGGGCAGAATCAACATATTTAAAATGATTTTCCTCCCCAAATTCCTGTACATATACCAGGCCTCCCCGGTGATGCTTCCTGTCTCCCACTTTAAAGCACTAGAGTCAATTGTCTTTGGCTTTATATGGGGTCACTCCCCCCCAAGGCTAAATCGGCAAATAATGAAGGCGCAGGTAGATGAAGGGGGCCTGGCGGTGCCACACATGCAAATATACTTCTATGCAACGCAGCTCTTGTTTGTCCACTGGTGGCTATGCCAGCCGAAGGACAACCCTGTGGTATGCTTAGAGGTGGCGCTTCTGGGCTCCCCGGAAAAGTTGGCCTCTCTGGTATACAGGGGTACGAAAGGGATCCAAGCGGCGACCACATGTATGAGGGCGACATGCAACATCTGGGAGAGGGCAGCGAAGTTGGGGATGAGGGCCGGGGAGACTCCGACGTGGTCCCCACATACCCCCATATGGGATAATCCCAGGCTATCAGAAATGAGTGGCATGCAGGACCCGTTGTTCTGGGTGAGGAAACACGTTCAGCAGATTGGGCAACTATATAGGGGGGGGGTGCTGGTGCCCTTCGATCAACTTAGGGCGGAGTTCCAGTTGTCCAACCGAGACTTTTTTAGATATCTACAACTCAGGCACGCATTGCAAGCCCAATTCCGTAGAGAGGGCCCAAGGATTTCGGAATCCAAAATTGAATATGTACTCAGAGATGGGAACCTTAAAAAGCCTGTGTCCGTGTTGTATAGATGTTTGATGGGAGAGCTGGAATCCCCCAGGGGCAAGATTGAGGCTAAATGGCAGGACTTGGACCCAAGCCTAGATCGGGACGAATGGGAGGAGATAATGGAGAACCTGCATACGTCGGTGGTAGAAGCTAGGGACAGATTCATCCAAACCAAATGGATTCATCAGGCTTACATCACCCCGGTTCGTCTGCACAGAATGGGCTTAACAGATACGGATGTATGTCCTAGATGCGGGAAGAGTAGTGGCTCATGGATACATATGATCTGGTCATGTGAGGTCCTGATGGCCTTTTGGGAGGGGGTGATGGGTCTGATTGGTAGGGTGGTGGGTTTTCGGCTGCAAGGGTCGGTCTCACTGTGCCTTCTTGGGGTGGTGGAGTCGCTCTCGGAACAGAGTGCCCTGAAGGCGCTGGTCCGGTTGCTGCTCTTCTACGCCAGGAAGTGCATCCTGATGAACTGGAGACACCCGGCTAAACCATCAGTGCAATATTGGAAAAGACTCATTAATCAGAAACTCACCATGTATAAATTGACGTATGCAGCAAGAGGAGTGCCTGATAAGTTCGAGAAGGTCTGGGATCCATGGCTTCAGAGCCAAGAATCAGCATATGATGCCGAGTGAAACCGGGGGGAGGGGCCTGGCGGGGAGTCTATGGATCAAGGGTGCCATCTGCGTGATATTTGGGGGGATGAGAGGGGGAGCTGGAGCCTGACCAGCGAGTAATGTAGGAGGCTTTAGAGAATGTAAGCCCTGACCAATAACTAAGGTACATCAGTTTCCGTGTCTGCTAGAGCACCGAGAGGGCAGCAAGAATTACCAGAGGTCCGGTATGAAAGTTGTGTGAATGGTTGTTAGTATTGTCACCTATATGCCAGTTATGAAGTTGGGTGCCTGCGGCACCTTAAATTCTTATAAATGATTGTCTTGTTATGTCATGCTTGTATGTTTATTGCAAAATAAAAACTTTAAAAAAAAAAAAGAACAAAAAAAGGGATATTTGTATTTTTCCAAAATAAATGCTATATGCAATTATCATCATTTCATGTGCAAACCATTCAGCGAACTCCCTTATTTATAGCAATAATTAATCTAAGGCTGTAAACCAATGAAAAGATCCCATGTCCATAAAGTACATGTGCAATATTTGATCCAGTAAAACAGTCAATTATTCATATGTGTAAGGCATTCAGCAAACTCCCTCAGTTATAACAAAAATCAATCTCAAGCTATGGAGTAATAAATCAGGCCTGTATGTGAAGTAGCGGGTTCTGTAAATTGTGGATTTTGAGAAATAATGTTGCAGGTCCCAATATAAGGATACAACTATTTGCACACTTGTTATCTTAAGGCCAATCCTATACATATCGAAATGGTTGTCAACCTTATTGTGCAATGGCTTTGGAGTTCTAATTAATGATAAGGGAACGGGGTCGGTTGAACCGGATTTTGCTATGAATTTATAAGAAAAAATTATTTGATAAGTAGGGGGAGGTAATAATAGCAGTTCACAGGACAGTAGGGGCTGACAAGTCACCTGCCAGTAAGCAGATGACTTGCCATAACCCCTGACCCATTAGCTGCATCACCAGCCCAGTTGGATGCAGAAGAGCCCGTGGTCCATGTGGACTATGCAGGCTGGTAGCCTTCAGGACTCGGCCTCGGTACCCTGCTCTACCAGCCCTTATTGCAGGTGCCCGGGTTGGTTTTACTGGAGAGGGGGGACCACACACCATTTTTGTAAAACATTTTTAATGGTTTAAAAAATGTTTTTAAAAACTGACTTTAAAAAAAAGATGAAACCACTTAAAATGTTAAAAAATGGTGTGGCGCCCCCCCCCCCCCCCTACAGCAAAACCAACCCAGGCACCAGCTATGGGGGCTGATAGACCAGAGAGCGGCCATTCCCCAGCCCTGTAGGCTACCAGCCCGCATAGCCCAACCAGACCATGGGCTCTTCTGCACCCCCCTGGGTATTGGGGATGCAAGTAATAGGGCAGGGGTTATGGCAAGTAACCAGCTTGCACCAAAAGGTTCAATGTAAAAAGAGACACACACACATACGCACAAAGGAAAAAGGTATTTTACTATTCCCTCCCCCTTACCTCCTTCCACCTCTGATGGCTGGTGTCATGTGCCGTCTGCCAGATTGATCAGCAAAAGCCGGGTGTGGGGCAGAAAATCGGTGCCCCCTGCCCCGCACCTGGCTGACAATCACTCTGGTTCTTACATTTTGTCCTGCTGCAGGGGGTACTTTTATACCTTACATCAGCTCATCTCCCAATATAAAAGCCCCTTCCTGTGGTGGGAAGTTAGATCCCGGGGAGCCAAGCACGAGACAGAGGATCTGGGTCCTCTGTCCTGCTGAAGACATCTGCTGGCACCAGATGACGGGGACAACACCTGGCGCAGGAAGCTGGATGGCGGTAAACTTATTTTTTTAGTTTATGAGTGAGTTCATAAAAGTTTGATTCTGGCCAACCCGTATTGAAAGTTTTAATTAATTAGCAGTTTGTCGGATGCGATGGAATAATATTTAGAAAAAACTGTCAAGAGGAAATGATTAATGTGTAAGAGAATAATGTGGACCACATAAAAGAGAAAGCTAAGTGAAATAGGTTCGCGTGCAGCACTGCAGAAAAGGGGAAAATGTTCAGTTCAGCTGAAGAAGTAGAATAACAGATATCTTTGACTTTCCACAACTAGATTTTACTGTTAAAAAAATGAATCTGATCTACTACCAAGGCATACTTTAAGTATTAACACAAAACAAATTAGTCAGCTATTCAAATAAAACAATGTATAATTTCAGATCCAAATAAAAGACCCAACAAAGATGATAAACCAAAGCAACCAAAAGATCCAAGGATAGGAGAAGATGATCCAAGTGATCCAAGAGGTATTCGATATATATATATATATATATATATATATATATATATATATATATATACAAATATTAGGCAGGTTGCATTCACATTAGTCAACAATAAATATACAAACTGAAGCATACCAAACAATCTAATGATTTCAGAGCCAAACAAAAGACCCAACAACCCCAACAGCAAAGATGGCAAACCAAAAGATCCAAGCATAAAAGAAGACTATGATGATCCAAATACCCCAAGTGATCCAAAAGGTAATATATATATATATATATATATATATATTTGGTGTGTATTGCTTATTGCGGATTTTTGTGAATCCAATCACACTTGTTTTGTGTTTGCTTCAAGATTGAAATATTTGACATATCACAGAAGCTTGTGGGTCAATGTTTATAATGGTATAGTGAGAGGAAAGGATGCTGTGCTAAGCATGGTTTGAGAATTAAAATAATAAATCAACTCACCTGATTGCCAGAGGGACAGGGGTCTACACAGTAGTTATAGACTTCATTGAAAGTTGGACTTGAGCGACAGTCCAATACATCCACAATCCAGCATGGGATTGGGTGACTGACCCATCCCTCAAGAGGGTTGTTTGGGCACCTTGAATATTTTTTTCTTACTCAACTTTATTTTAGAGAAAACTAATTTGTCATTATTTTACCCTCGTGCCATATTTAGTTGTGCACAAGCTTTGCTGATGCCTCCACACTGACAGCCTGCCTTTTGTGGAGAGTCACACAGGCACACTGCAGCCCAGCTGGGAACTTTTTTTTTGCTTGATTCAGCTAGAGAAAGATTATTTTCTCCTTCCAATATTCTGTGTGGAAACAGATAAAATATATCTCAAGCTGCATGTGAGCCCGGCACACACATAACACTGCTGCTATGGCTGCTAATGAGGTGAGGGAACTCACTCCCTTCCCACATACCCAGCTGCAGCAATCTTTAAGTAAAGCTCTTACATCTTTCTTCTTGAAAATCTTGTTTTACAGTTGCCAATAGCGACACATTGCAGGTTGTAAAAACTGCTTCTGAAAAACACACATTTGCTAACATATGAAATAAAACAATAGATCAGCTCAGCACCTTGAGGACACCATTTTGACATGGAAAGAAAGTGTGATAAAAGGGTTACTATGTAGTATACTACAACCATGTCCGCTGACGAAGCCGAGTAGTATAACAGGTTCAAGTATATACTGTAAATTACAGCTATTTTAAGTTTCACGTATGCTGTAAATTCTGCATTTTATTATATGAAACACTATTGCTATTTGTCAAGGACAAGGTCCACTGAGAAAGGCTGTGATTTAGTATTTACACTTGTCAACAGTAGAAAAGTACTTAAAAGGTAGGAGGAAGTTCATTTTCCTCTTTGCTGCCTCCAGCACCTCCCTCATAAACCTGAACACAAATCAAAGTCAGAGGTTTGTGTCAATGCTCCCTCCATTAGTGGTAGGCTAGAATGGAGAGTGCCACACTGTCACTCAAGGCCTAGTTCACTCCAATAGAAAGTACACAACATGCTTGCATCACTCAGCCCTGTTACTCCCATCACAAAGGACAGCGCAACTCAAGGTGAAATGTATTTTACAAAAGAGCTTCATATTCAAGGCAGACACATTGCCAGACAGACTCGAACTCTTGCTTGGGGGCCACATGTAGCCCTCAGAGCCATCTGGTGTGGGCCCCAACCTGCTCTGGGCATAATGGCAGGCATACATTTAAACAGGATATAAAGGGAGTTTAATAGAGGCTCAGTAAGAATGGAAAGTAGCAGGACTCTATTTAGGAGGGGTTGCATTGGCAAACAGAATTGACATAACAAGGGAAATCCCACCAGTCTTGGGAGTAATCTCTGATACAGTGATAAGGTAATCATCGAAGATTGGGGATAGGGTTAAGATATAGGGCTGATGGAGAAAAAGCTATAATCATTATGTAGTTGGTAATCAGAAAATAATAATGCACATAAAACTATAAGGTGTGCTTTAATTGTACCTATATATTTTTCAAGGTATCTTTTGGTTCCCCAATGGTAATTTGGGGTAGTTCTCCAGACTGCCCTATTCCTTGTTGTGGCCCCCAGGTCAGACACACCTATTTCTTGTTTTTATTGGTTGTGCAGCCTTGTTTTGTGCTGTTATTATCTAAACAATATATTACTTCAAATCAAGAACAAAATCTAGACCATTGCAAAACTTTAGTATTCACATCAGTCAACAATTAAGCTATTCAAATAGAAAAATGTATAATTTCAGAGCCAAACAAAAGACCCAACAACCCCAGCAGTAAAGATGATAAACCAAAGAGCCCCAAAGATCCAACATTTAAAGATGATGATCCAAATGATCCTAGTGACCCCAAAGGTAATATATATAGTCTGATATTCTGGAATGGTGTGTTTTGAAAATTGTAGACGTCGGGAAATAATGCAGCAGGTCCTAAGTTAAATGTGCAAACACATTGTTAAGATAATCTCCTTAATTACCTACTGATTCACATGTTAGGTAATGGAAAGGATTGATGAGCAGAACAGCCACGAGAAATATGTTAATGTGCAGCATATCAAATAGGAAAGGTTTTAAGGACAGAAAAAGGCTTAGAAGATTGTGTAGTCGAAGGAGCTCATGTTAAAAGTTGTAGATAGAAAAAGTTTTAATACATAAGGCAGCAGAAGGAATAAATACAATAGCTGAGTGAAATTGGGGGGGGGGGGGGCGATAATTGCCCTTATGCTAGATATATCTGTGCCACTGTGTGCTACTTTCTTGGCACTGCCTGCCATATTTAAACATGTTTAACACTTGGTAGAGATATAGGTGCTGTATGCCATAATATCACTATATCTTCTAACAATGTTGTGAAAGAAATGTGGAAACGTGTAGTGTGTTTAATTCTATTTTTAGTTATTAAAGGAGCACTATAGCAAAAAAAATGCCCAAAGATAAAAATCCATATAAATACCCTGGAGGTCACTTATACACCTGGTTTTAAGAAATATCTCGCCATGCTTCTTTCTTTCTTATAATGGAAGGAAGAGTAAATCAGGGGTGGCAGGCTCTGTCCCCCCCTAATACAGTTAAACCTGTCACTCTTGAATTTTATTCCTACCAGGAGAAGAAAACCACAGTCTTGGTGGAAGTTTTATTCAGCTTGGGTGTGTAAATGACCGATCCTCTAAATAGCTGATGTGTTTATATAGATTATTAATATTATACAATTTTGCGATACACCTCCTTTAAGGTTAGATGAAACATTGGTGTGGAAATCAGGAGAGGTCCAATAGATGTCCTACTACAATATTACTAAACACAAGATTGACTAGAACATTCATAAAATGTTAGTATTTACACTAATCAACAACAAACTGGAGCATATTATTTAAACTATTTTAAATAAAAAGTGTATAATTTCAGAGCCAAACAAAAGAACCAACAATCCTAATAGCAGAGATGATAACAATGATAAACCAAAGCGCCCCAAAGATCCAAAGATAAAAGAAGATTATGATGTTACAAGTAATACAACAGGTATTAGGGATATATATATATATATATATATATATATATATATATATTAGAGCAATAATGTAGCAGATCTTGTATGTTATGTATGTTAGAATTAATTACCTTCGCCTTAGCTCTATTCAATTATATTGAGATTGCTTTATGGTTTGAATTTTTTGCCATATTAGAGAGAGTTGTACATTAATGTTTATAATGTGGTTAGTGAGAGAAAGAGCAACCCACAGATTTTAATGGGCAGCACATTAAAGAGCAAAGGTTTTGTTGTCAGAACTGAGTAAAGAAAGGACTTAGGCCCTTATTTAAGAAGGGATAGCGCCAGGTAGCGAATGGTGAGCGAACGGTAATGACGGTCACCGCCACGAGTACGACGGCTCCCCTCCGCAATCACACATTTATCAAGCCGATCCTGCTTAGCGACTGACAGAGCGCTCTCCAATGCATTTCAATGGAACAATCTTTAAATAATTTTTTTTTAAATGTCAAAAATTCTGTGACCACTTCTGCAATGTTAGATATTTTTTTTAAGGTTAAAAAAAAAAAAAAAATTTTCAGAATTGATATTACAGGTCTGATATTAATGTATTCATATTACAAAATGTTTTGAAAAACATGTTTTTTTTTTTTTCAAACCTGGCGCTATTAATGAATCGGCCTCCCCATCAGTGATAGGTATAAAGAGGCCGATTCATTAATAGCGCCAGGTAGCGACAGATGAGCGACAGTAGCGTTATTTTCACAGCCCCAGCTAGTATTCGCTGTGCTTGGCCGTTGTTCGGCTGTTGACAGCGACTCAGTCGGTGTGCAGTAATGTTGAATACGGGGTTAGGAGTCGCTGTTTGACAGGTTCCGCGCTGTATGGGAGCGCATGACAGTGAATGGCCATAGCGACCGGCTCCCACCATATTCATTAACAAATCACGCTCAAAAAATTCTCGCGCTGTGAAATGCTTGTTTAAACCCCAGAGCGCTGGCGGCGATGGGTTAAAAGTAGTTTTTTAACCCCCAAACAACCATATCTTTTGAAAAAAAAAAAAAAAAACATGTTTTTCAAAACATTTTGTAATATGAATACATTAATATCAGACCTGTAATATCAATTCTGCACAATTTTTTTTTTTTTTTTAACCTTAAAAAAAATATCTAACATTGCAGAAGTGGTCACAGAATTTTTGACATTTAAAAAAAAAAAACGTTAATAGCAATTAATTATGAATATTTAAAGATTGTTCCATTGAAATGCATTGGAGAGCGCCAGGTAGCGAGAGGTCATACCTGGTGCTGTTCAAGGTCGCTCGCTGGCGCTGTGGGGTGAGGCTGGAATAATGATGAATGATTCGCTATCTGGCGCTCTGTCAGTCGCTAAGCAGGATCGGCTTGATAAATGTGTGATTGCGGAGGGGAGCCGGCGTACTCGTGGCGGTGAGCGTCATTACCGTTCGCTCACCATTCGCTACCTGGCGCTATCTGGGTGGCTCACAGACCCTTGCTGTGTGTTCCACGATTACGTGGGGCCAATGAGTTAGGCAGATGGAGAAGAGTCCCTGCGGGTAAGTTGGCACACCTTTCTGCCTGCCTGTAATCTTTTTGGATATAGAGGATCTACTTCTGAATTGGCCAAGTATATTATGGGGTGGGGGGAGGGATTCACACAGTCTCCGATATATTCACTCTGAATGGGGCTAAAGACCATTTATCGGTGATGGATGTGGCTCTTAAGGTAGGAAAGGTTGGGGACGCCAGCTCTAGTAAACGTTTCGGTGCAAATCATTCTCTAACATCCTCCCTTTACTGTTTCACATAAAATTTTAACTTGTACTTCATGTCAAAATAAAGCACAAAACAGTCCCAATTTCCACGAGATATATATTAAAGCTAGTAGATCAAGGAGCTTAGTGGAAAAACATATTCTTAGATTTCCACTAACTACTTTAAATAAGGAACAGGATGTGCATACATTTAGAATTCACATCAATCAACCATAAATGTATAAGCTGTACCATACTATTTACCTATTTAAAAAGAAAAATATATAATTTCAGAGCCAAACGAAAGACCCAAAAACCCTAATAGCAAAGATGATAAAGATAAACCAAAGCGCTCAAAAGATCCGTGGATAAAAGAAGACACTGATCCAGATGATCAAAAAGGTATTCATATATATATATATATATATATATATATATATATATTCTGGAGTAGTGCATTTTCCAATTTTAAGATTTGAGGGATAAATTATGTGGAAATAGTAATCATTATTATGCAAAAAAGGCCAGAACAAGATCTAATGTGGATCACATCAAAGATGTGGATTAAAGGTGGGTTCATGTCTAGCGCTCAAGGTTGTAAAACAAAATGTACAGTGCGCCATTTAAACTATTTAAGACAAAATTGTATCATTTCAGACCCAAACAAAAGGCCAAAAAAGCCCAGCAACAAAGATGGTAAACCAAAACGCCCCAAAGATTCAAGGATAAAAGAAGACTATGACTATACAAGTGAAACAGAAGGTATCACTATATATATATATATATATATATATATATATATATATATATGGTGTAATTTGTAAATTGGAGATTTGGGGAAATAATGGAGCAAGACGCATACACACACCTCTCGAGTTAAGACATCCCCCCTTTTCCTTAGTTATCTCTTCAGGTTTTATTAGGTATTAGAGAAATTTGTGGATCAATGTTTAGAAAGGTTAAGCGAGAGGAACAGATTAATTAGTAGTGCATCCTGGAAAGCGTTTATAGGCAAAACTAGTATAATAAAGGAATTAGTAGGTCATGGAGTAGAAATGGTTTGTTCAGCCTTCTATAGAGTATAATCAGTCATGTCTAGTGGAGCAGAATGATGAGTAAAACAGGAAAGAGAAACGGATCACTAAGAGCCTTTTTTATGAAGCGTCAGCGCCACACAGCGACACTTTTTTTGCCTCAGCAACACTCAGCGTTCCATTAAAGAAATCAAAAAACTGCAGCGTCGATGCGGCTTTAAGCGTCTGATTTAACACTAGCACCGCACGCCTAGTTGAAGCAGCGCCGGGTGAAAGCAGCTCTCTGTAGGTCAGGATCCCATAGAGCACAATGGACAGAACTGGACTGTAGTGTTTAATGATTTAATTAATATTAATACACACATTTATTTGTACAGAACTTGCATTGTGACTTGTCAATAATTTAAACGCAGAACCAAGATGTTGCCAAATGTCATTTTCTTTATAGTAAATTTTTTTTTTTAACTGTAATGATTAGAGATGAGCGAACTTTTGAAAAATTTGATTCGACTGATTCGCCGAATTTTCCGACAAAAATCGTTTCGACCCGAATAAATTCGCGACGAATCGCTATTAAAAACGGCTATTTCTGAGCCTCCTACAGCCTCAATAGGGTTGTAAACCATTCAGCCTTGCTGTAACACGCACAGGATGCGTGCTGGGTTAGTTAAATAATACTTTTAAGAAATATCACATGCAGATCAGAGGCATCGCTAATAGAATCGCAGAGCGGCACAATTGCAGAGAGTTGAAGTGGCATCACTATGAGGGGCAGAAGGAGCCCAAATATACACTGGAGTTGGCTTCAGGAGCCCAAAAATTGGATGAATCACACCCTGGAGTTGGCAGGAGTTGACAGCAGCAGCAGCAGGAGCCCAAATATACACTGGAGTTGGCTTCAGGAGCCCAAAAATTGGATGAATCACACCCTGGAGTTGGCAGAAGTTGGCAGCAGCAGCAGCAGGAGCCCAAATATACACTGGAGTTGGCTTCAGGAGCCCAAAAATTGGATGAATCACACCCTGGAGTTGGCAGGAGTTGACAGCAGCAGCAGCAGGAGCCCAAATATACACTGGAGTTGGCTTCAGGAGCCCAAAAATTGGATGAATCACACCCTGGAGTTGGCAGAAGTTGGCAGCAGCAGCAGCAGGAGCCCAAATATACACTGGAGTTGGCTTCAGGAGCCCAAAAATTGGATGAATCACACCCTGGAGTTGGCAGAAGTTGGCAGCAGCAGCAGCAGGAGCCCAAATATACACTGGAGTTGGCTTCAGGAGCCCAAAAATTGGATGAATCACACCCTGGAGTTGGCAGGAGTTGACAGTAGCAGCAGCAGGAGCCCAAATATACACTGGAGTTGGCTTCAGGAGCCCAAAAATTGGATGAATCACACCCTGGAGTTGGCAGAAGTTGGCAGCAGCAGCAGCAGGAGCCCAAATATACACTGGAGTTGGCTTCAGGAGCCCAAAAATTGGATGAATCACACCCTGGAGTTGGCAGAAGTTGGCAGCAGCAGCAGCAGGAGCCCAAATATACACTGGAGTTGGCTTCAGGAGCCCAAAAATTGGATGAATCACACCCTGGAGTTGGCAGAAGTTGGCAGCAGCAGCAGCAGGAGCCCAAATATACACTGGAGTTGGCTTCAGGAGCCCAAAAATTGGATGAATCACACCCTGGAGTTGGCAGAAGTTGGCAGCAGCAGCAGCAGGAGCCCAAATATACACTGGAGTTGGCTTCAGGAGCCCAAAAATTGGATGAATCACACCCTGGAGTTGGCAGGAGTTGACAGCAGCAGCAGCAGGAGCCCAAATATACACTGGAGTTGGCTTCAGGAGCCCAAAAATTGGATGAATCACACCCTGGAGTTGGCAGAAGTTGGCAGCAGCAGCAGCAGGAGCCCAAATATACACTGGAGTTGGCTTCAGGAGCCCAAAAATTGGATGAATCACACCCTGGAGTTGGCAGAAGTTGGCAGCAGCAGCAGCAGGAGCCCAAATATACACTGGAGTTGGCTTCAGGAGCCCAAAAATTGGATGAATCACACCCTGGAGTTGGCAGGAGTTGACAGCAGCAGCAGCAGGAGCCCAAATATACACTGGAGTTGGCTTCAGGAGCCCAAAAATTGGATGAATCACACCCTGGAGTTGGCAGGAGTTGACAGCAGCAGCAGCAGGAGCCCAAATATACACTGGAGTTGGCTTCAGGAGCCCAAAAATTGGATGAATCACACCCTGGAGTTGGCAGAAGTTGGCAGCAGCAGCAGCAGGAGCCCAAATATACACTGGAGTTGGCTTCAGGAGCCCAAAAATTGGATGAATCACACCCTGGAGTTGGCAGAAGTTGGCAGCAGCAGCAGCAGGAGCCCAAATATACACTGGAGTTGGCTTCAGGAGCCCAAAAATTGGATGAATCACACCCTGGAGTTGGCAGGAGTTGACAGCAGCAGCAGCAGGAGCCCAAATATACACTGGAGTTGGCTTCAGGAGCCCAAAAATTGGATGAATCACACCCTGGAGTTGGCAGGAGTTGACAGCAGCAGCAGCAGGAGCCCAAATATACACTGGAGTTGGCTTCAGGAGCCCAAAAATTGGATGAATCACACCCTGGAGTTGGCAGAAGTTGGCAGCAGCAGCAGCAGGAGCCCAAATATACACTGGAGTTGGCTTCAGGAGCCCAAAAATTGGATGAATCACACCCTGGAGTTGGCAGAAGTTGGCAGCAGCAGCAGCAGGAGCCCAAATATACACTGGAGTTGGCTTCAGGAGCCCAAAAATTGGATGAATCACACCCTGGAGTTGGCAGGAGTTGACAGCAGCAGCAGCAGGAGCCCAAATATACACTGGAGTTGGCTTCAGGAGCCCAAAAATTGGATGAATCACACCCTGGAGTTGGCAGGAGTTGACAGCAGCAGCAGCAGGAGCCCAAATATACACTGGAGTTGGCTTCAGGAGCCCAAAAATTGGATGAATCACACCCTGGAGTTGGCAGAAGTTGGCAGCAGCAGCAGCAGGAGCCCAAATATACACTGGAGTTGGCTTCAGGAGCCCAAAAATTGGATGAATCACACCCTGGAGTTGGCAGAAGTTGGCAGCAGCAGCAGCAGGAGCCCAAATATACACTGGAGTTGGCTTCAGGAGCCCAAAAATTGGATGAATCACACCCTGGAGTTGGCAGGAGTTGACAGCAGCAGCAGCAGGAGCCCAAATATACACTGGAGTTGGCTTCAGGAGCCCAAAAATTGGATGAATCACACCCTGGAGTTGGCAGAAGTTGGCAGCAGCAGCAGCAGGAGCCCAAATATACACTGGAGTTGGCTTCAGGAGCCCAAAAATTGGATGAATCACACCCTGGAGTTGGCAGGAGTTGACAGTAGCAGCAGCAGGAGCCCAAATATACACTGGAGTTGGCTTCAGGAGCCCAAAAATTGGATGAATCACAGCCTGGAGTTGGCAGGAGTTGACAGTAGCAGCAGCAGGAGCCCAAATATACACTGGAGTTGGCTTCAGGAGCCCAAAAATTGGATGAATCACACCCTGGAGTTGGCAGGAGTTGACAGTAGCAGCAGCAGGAGCCCAAAAAATGGCCTAAAGACATAAATATGTTTTGCACCATTTGGAAAGTGTAAAACGTGGCACCATGCTGAATCTAGTCGCATGCATCAGGCATTGGTGGGTGGAAATCCTGGCTGATCCATCCCTGATTCATTTTGACAAAGGTGAGTCTCTCCACATTTTTAGTTGACAGACGAGTTCTCCTCGCCGTAACTATGGCCCCCGCCGCACTAAACACCCGCTCAGATGGCACGCTACTTGCCGGGCAGGACAGCTTTTCCAGGGCAAACTCTGCTAGTTGCGGCCACAAATCAAGTTTGGCTGCCCAGAAGTCCAGCGGATCCTCAAGGTGTGTTGGCATGGTCATGTCAAAGTATGACATGACCTGCTGGTTCAGGTCCTGCTCCAGGTCTTCCTGCTGCTCATGAGTAGCCTCACTATGCGGGTGTAGAAAGCTACTCATTAGCGACTGAAGACTGAGGCTGCTGCTGCTGATGGAGCTTCTGCTGCTGCTGCTGCCAACCCCCCCAGCGGCCATGGCAGTGGAAGGTGAGCGCAGAGGTCCCCTCGAGTCAGACCTGCGAGAGTATGGACCATGGCGCAGATAGGCATCGGCCAACTGCCTACGTAGAATGTCTTTGTAGTAGTTGAGTTTGTCCTCCCTCTCGGTGGGTTTAAAAAATGCCCCCATTTTGTGCCGGAAGCGAGGGTCCAATAAGGTGGACAGCCAGAAGTCATCCCGCCGACAGATGGAAACAATTCTGGGGTCACTACGCAAGCACGTGAGCATGCTTCGTGCCATTTGCGCAAGTGACTCGGATGGACTACCTGTCTCCATCTCCACTGCATACTGCCATGGTGTGCCCGGGTCCTCTGTCTCTCCTTCCTCAAAAACCTCTAGCTCCTCTGGCTGCTCCTGCTCCTCCTCTCCTGTCCGCTGACTAGATAAACCAGCCATTTCGCCAAGCCTAAACTGTGTTTCGCTGGGCAACTCCTCCTCCTCCTCTTCCTCCTCCTCCTCCTCCAGTTCAGCTCCAAGGGGGTTCATGTGGCCGTAAGATGTAAACGCCATGTCTCCAGTGCCCTGACCAGCCATGGTTTCCAACATGTGCTGTAGTACATGAAGCAGTGGAATCACGTCGTTCATCCCGTAATCCTGCCGACTGACAAATAAAGTGGCTTCCTCAAAGGGCCTGAGCAAACGGCAGGTGTCACGTATGAGCTGCCACTGGTTGACATTGAAGTTACACAGGGGAGTCCCCCTATCTGCTTGGATCATCAGGAAATCCGTGATGGCTTTTCTCTGTTCATATAATCGGTCCAACATGTGAAGGGTGGAATTCCAACGGGTGGAAACATCGCAAATCAGACTATGTTGGGGGATACCATTCTGACGCTGTAGCTCAAGAAGGGTGTGTTTGGCAGTGTAGGAGTGGCTGAAGTGCATGCAAAGTTTCCGTGAAGTTGTTAGGATGTCCTGCAGATGGGGGGAACACTTCAGAAACCGCTTGACAACCAGATTGAAGACGTGAGCCATGCAGGGGGCATGGGTCAGGCTTCCTTGGCGCAGCGCAGACAAAATGTTCTTCCCATTGTCGGTAACCATGATTCCCATTTTAAGTTTTCTCGGAGTAAGCCATGTTTGGATTTCCTGATGAATACATTTAAGCAGTTCCTCCCCTGTGTGACTCCGTTCGCCAAGACAAACCATGTGAAGCACTGCGTGACACCTCCGTGCCCTGCACACATGGTAGACTGGAGGGGCACTGAGACTTGAGCCTACAGTGGAGGGTGAGGAGATGGCGGAGGATGAGGAGGCCGAGTCGCACGGTGTCACAGGCCCAATGGGCAGAGAGCGCGGAGGCCGAAGCGGCGTGACCTGTCCAAGTTGCTGCTGCAAAGGGACCACATTCACCCAGTGGGCCGTAAACGACATGTACTGCCCCTGACCGTAGTTACAGCTCCAGATGTCGGCGCTGCCATGTATTTTGCTACACACCGACAGGCTCAAGGACTGGCCCACCTTCTGTTCAACAAAAGTGTGCAGCGCTGGTACTGCCTTCTTGGCAAAGAAATGACGGCTTGGGACTCTCCACCTCGGCTCGGCACAAGCCATCAGTTCTCTGAAAGGTGCAGATTCCACCACCTGAAAAGGGAGCGACTGCAGCACCAGCAACTTGGACAGGAGCACATTCAGCTTCTGCGCCGTAGGATGAGTGGGCGCATACTGCTGTCTCTTGGACATGGCTTCGCTGATGGATTGCTGGCGGGATGCATGACTTGGAGGAGGAGGAGGAGGAGCAGGAGCGACAGAGGATGGGTATGACGCACAGCTGCCTTCGGCTGAGGTGCTGGAGCCTTGGCTGGCAGAAATTGGGAGCTCACTTGGTGAGGAAGCAGACTGGACCACCCCTTGGGAGCCTCGGTTCTCCCAGGTCGTTTTATGGTGACGCATCATATGTTGACGCAGGGCCGTGGTGCCAACATTTGGACCCTGGCCACGCTTCACCTTTTGCCTACATATCTTGCATGTGGCCATGTTACCCTCCTGCGGATGCCTCAGGAAAAACTGCCACACTGCCGAGTAGCTACTTTTCCCACCCCCTGGCCTCACTGATTCACTGCTGCTGTTGCCAACTCCAGGAACCCCTGCTCCACTACCTCCCGATAAGGTAGACTGCCGCACAGCAGGTGCTCTACCCCGGCCCCGGCCCCGGCCGGCTCCAGCCTTTGGAATTGTGCCCCCATGCTGACTGCTACCACTTTGCTGCCTCAGCTGCTGACTCCGGGGCAACCTGCACCCCTCTTCTCCTGATGATGACGATGAAGCCCCTTCATCACCCGGCTCCCAAGTGCGATCGGCTTCATCGTCATCATCATCATCATCACCGGGTTGTGGCTGTACGTCACTGATGTTCGTGGATTCGTCAACAGTGTCTGGCGCAGGAGCTGGAACGCTCGCAGCACCCACGACACTGTCCACATCACTATTTGTCTGCCTAGCTAAAGAAGCCACCTCCATTTCTTGGCTGGGCAGTAGCTGCTGACTGTCCTCTATCTGATGGTCCTCCTCACTAAAGAGTGGAGCTGAACCCAAAGCATAGGATACGTCGCTGGGGGAGGGAACGGCGTAGGCCAGAGGCAATGGGAGGACAGGGACTGCTCTCGGGGCATGCCAACTCAGGGTTGTGTCAGAGGAACCTACCGACCCTAGACTGGGGGTCTCAGACGTAAGTTGTGATGATGTTGTTGATGAGCGCGTCAACCAATCTACCACGGCAGATGCGTTACTGGTGGAGACCCGACCGCTAGCAGATACTGGCAGATTAGGTCTCTCAGCGTGACTCCTGCTGCTACTGGCCCCCAGTCTGATGCGAGCTCTTCCTGCGGAATCTTGGCCTCTGCCACTCCTCTTTTCACTTCCAGGCACTTGTCTGCCCGACATAGTCTAACTGGCGTGGTAGTAGGTGATATTTAAAAAAACCCCGGGCAGCGGTGGGTCTATATGAAACAGAATATAATGCACACCAAAAGTGAGCAGTAACACTCAGCCTCCAACAGGCCTGCTTAGTGTAAATAAGAGAGCTGCTTAGTGTAAATAAAGAGGGGTATGCTATGTTACAGAATGGGATGCCTCAACAGAAGTGCACCTGGCAGGCAGCAGTAAGCCTATGCCCAGCAAAAGTGTCTTATAATATAAATATAATAAGAGCAAATGCTTATATGGTCTTAAACAGAGGCTGCTTTAGTCACAGAATGGGATGCCCCGGGCAGGAATCGAGCTGCCAGGGTACAGTAGTGCTTTGGCCAGCAAAAGTGTCTTTATCAGGCCTAATTTCAAATATGATTAGAGCAAATGCTTATATGGTCTTAAACAGAGGCTGCTTTAGTCACAGAATGGGATGCCCCGGGCAGGAATCGAGCTGCCAGGGTACAGTAGTGCTTTGGCCAGCAAAAGTGTCTTTATCAGGCCTAATTTCAAATATGATAAGAGCAAATGCTTATATGGTCTTAAACAGAGGCTGCTTTAGTCACAGAATGGGATGCCCCGGGCAGGAATCGAGCTGCCAGGGTACAGTAGTGCTTTGGCCAGCAAAAGTGTCTTTATCAGGCCTAATTTCAAATATGATTAGAGCAAATGCTTATATGGTCTTAAACAGAGGCTGCTTTAGTCACAGAATGGGATGCCCCGGGCAGGAATCGAGCTGCCAGGGTACAGTAGTGCTTTGGCCAGCAAAAGTGTCTTTATCAGGCCTAATTTCAAATATGATTAGAGCAAATGCTTATATGGTCTTAAACAGAGGCTGCTTTAGTCACAGAATGGGATGCCCCGGGCAGGAATCGAGCTGCCAGGGTACAGTAGTGCTTTGGCCAGCAAAAGTGTCTTTATCAGGCCTAATTTCAAATATGATAAGAGCAAATGCTTATATGGTCTTAAACAGAGGCTGCTTTAGTCACAGAATGGGATGCCCCGGGCAGGAATCGAGCTGCCAGGGTACAGTAGTGCTTTGGCCAGCAAAAGTGTCTTTATCAGGCCTAATTTCAAATATGATTAGAGCAAATGCTTATATGGTCTTAAACAGAGGCTGCTTTAGTCACAGAATGGGATGCCCCGGGCAGGAATCGAGCTGCCAGGGTACAGTAGTGCTTTGGCCAGCAAAAGTGTCTTTATCAGGCCTAATTTCAAATATGATTAGAGCAAATGCTTATATGGTCTTAAACAGAGGCTGCTTTAGTCACAGAATGGGATGCCCCGGGCAGGAATCGAGCTGCCAGGGTACAGTAGTGCTTTGGCCAGCAAAAGTGTCTTTATCAGGCCTAATTTCAAATATGATTAGAGCAAATGCTTATATGGTCTTAAACAGAGGCTGCTTTAGTCACAGAATGGGATGCCCCGGGCAGGAATCGAGCTGCCAGGGTACAGTAGTGCTTTGGCCAGCAAAAGTGTCTTTATCAGGCCTAATTTCAAATATGATTAGAGCAAATGCTTATATGGTCTTAAACAGAGGCTGCTTTAGTCACAGAATGGGATGCCCCGGGCAGGAATCGAGCTGCCAGGGTACAGTAGTGCTTTGGCCAGCAAAAGTGTCTTTATCAGGCCTAATTTCAAATATGATAAGAGCAAATGCTTATATGGTCTTAAACAGAGGCTGCTTTAGTCACAGAATGGGATGCCCCGGGCAGGAATCGAGCTGCCAGGGTACAGTAGTGCTTTGGCCAGCAAAAGTGTCTTTATCAGGCCTAATTTCAAATATGATTAGAGCAAATGCTTATATGGTCTTAAACAGAGGCTGCTTTAGTCACAGAATGGGATGCCCCGGGCAGGAATCGAGCTGCCAGGGTACAGTAGTGCTTTGGCCAGCAAAAGTGTCTTTATCAGGCCTAATTTCAAATATGATAAGAGCAAATGCTTATATGGTCTTAAACAGAGGCTGCTTTAGTCACAGAATGGGATGCCCCGGGCAGGAATCGAGCTGCCAGGGTACAGTAGTGCTTTGGCCAGCAAAAGTGTCTTTATCAGGCCTAATTTCAAATATGATTAGAGCAAATGCTTATATGGTCTTAAACAGAGGCTGCTTTAGTCACAGAATGGGATGCCCCGGGCAGGAATCGAGCTGCCAGGGTACAGTAGTGCTTTGGCCAGCAAAAGTGTCTTTATCAGGCCTAATTTCAAATATGATTAGAGCAAATGCTTATATGGTCTTAAACAGAGGCTGCTTTAGTCACAGAATGGGATGCCCCGGGCAGGAATCGAGCTGCCAGGGTACAGTAGTGCTTTGGCCAGCAAAAGTGTCTTTATCAGGCCTAATTTCAAATATGATTAGAGCAAATGCTTATATGGTCTTAAACAGAGGCTGCTTTAGTCACAGAATGGGATGCCCCGGGCAGGAATCGAGCTGCCAGGGTACAGTAGTGCTTTGGCCAGCAAAAGTGTCTTTATCAGGCCTAATTTCAAATATGATTAGAGCAAATGCTTATATGGTCTTAAACAGAGGCTGCTTTAGTCACAGAATGGGATGCCCCGGGCAGGAATCGAGCTGCCAGGGTACAGTAGTGCTTTGGCCAGCAAAAGTGTCTTTATCAGGCCTAATTTCAAATATGATAAGAGCAAATGCTTATATGGTCTAAAACAGAGGCTGCTTTAGTCACAGAATGGGATGCCCCGGGCAGGAATCGAGCTGCCAGGGTACAGTAGTGCTTTGGCCAGCAAAAGTGTCTTTATCAGGCCTAATTTCAAATATGATTAGAGCAAATGCTTATATGGTCTTAAACAGAGGCTGCTTTAGTCACAGAATGGGATGCCCCGGGCAGGAATCGAGCTGCCAGGGTACAGTAGTGCTTTGGCCAGCAAAAGTGTCTTTATCAGGCCTAATTTCAAATATGATAAGAGCAAATGCTTATATGGTCTTAAACAGAGGCTGCTTTAGTCACAGAATGGGATGCCCCGGGCAGGAATCGAGCTGCCAGGGTACAGTAGTGCTTTGGCCAGCAAAAGTGTCTTTATCAGGCCTAATTTCAAATATGATTAGAGCAAATGCTTATATGGTCTTAAACAGAGGCTGCTTTAGTCACAGAATGGGATGCCCCGGGCAGGAATCGAGCTGCCAGGGTACAGTAGTGCTTTGGCCAGCAAAAGTGTCTTTATCAGGCCTAATTTCAAATATGATAAGAGCAAATGCTTATATGGTCTTAAACAGAGGCTGCTTTAGTCACAGAATGGGATGCCCCGGGCAGGAATCGAGCTGCCAGGGTACAGTAGTGCTTTGGCCAGCAAAAGTGTCTTTATCAGGCCTAATTTCAAATATGATTAGAGCAAATGCTTATATGGTCTTAAACAGAGGCTGCTTTAGTCACAGAATGGGATGCCCCGGGCAGGAATCGAGCTGCCAGGGTACAGTAGTGCTTTGGCCAGCAAAAGTGTCTTTATCAGGCCTAATTTCAAATATGATTAGAGCAAATGCTTATATGGTCTTAAACAGAGGCTGCTTTAGTCACAGAATGGGATGCCCCGGGCAGGAATCGAGCTGCCAGGGTACAGTAGTGCTTTGGCCAGCAAAAGTGTCTTTATCAGGCCTAATTTCAAATATGATAAGAGCAAATGCTTATATGGTCTTAAACAGAGGCTGCTTTAGTCACAGAATGGGATGCCCCGGGCAGGAATCGAGCTGCCAGGGTACAGTAGTGCTTTGGCCAGCAAAAGTGTCTTTATCAGGCCTAATTTCAAATATGATTAGAGCAAATGCTTATATGGTCTTAAACAGAGGCTGCTTTAGTCACAGAATGGGATGCCCCGGGCAGGAATCGAGCTGCCAGGGTACAGTAGTGCTTTGGCCAGCAAAAGTGTCTTTATCAGGCCTAATTTCAAATATGATAAGAGCAAATGCTTATATGGTCTTAAACAGAGGCTGCTTTAGTCACAGAATGGGATGCCCCGGGCAGGAATCGAGCTGCCAGGGTACAGTAGTGCTTTGGCCAGCAAAAGTGTCTTTATCAGGCCTAATTTCAAATATGATTAGAGCAAATGCTTATATGGTCTTAAACAGAGGCTGCTTTAGTCACAGAATGGGATGCCCCGGGCAGGAATCGAGCTGCCAGGGTACAGTAGTGCTTTGGCCAGCAAAAGTGTCTTTATCAGGCCTAATTTCAAATATGATTAGAGCAAATGCTTATATGGTCTTAAACAGAGGCTGCTTTAGTCACAGAATGGGATGCCCCGGGCAGGAATCGAGCTGCCAGGGTACAGTAGTGCTTTGGCCAGCAAAAGTGTCTTTATCAGGCCTAATTTCAAATATGATTAGAGCAAATGCTTATATGGTCTTAAACAGAGGCTGCTTTAGTCACAGAATGGGATGCCCCGGGCAGGAATCGAGCTGCCAGGGTACAGTAGTGCTTTGGCCAGCAAAAGTGTCTTTATCAGGCCTAATTTCAAATATGATTAGAGCAAATGCTTATATGGTCTTAAACAGAGGCTGCTTTAGTCACAGAATGGGATGCCCCGGGCAGGAATCGAGCTGCCAGGGTACAGTAGTGCTTTGGCCAGCAAAAGTGTCTTTATCAGGCCTAATTTCAAATATGATAAGAGCAAATGCTTATATGGTCTTAAACAGAGGCTGCTTTAGTCACAGAATGGGATGCCCCGGGCAGGAATCGAGCTGCCAGGGTACAGTAGTGCTTTGGCCAGCAAAAGTGTCTTTATCAGGCCTAATTTCAAATATGATAAGAGCAAATGCTTATATGGTCTTAAACAGAGGCTGCTTTAGTCACAGAATGGGATGCCCCGGGCAGGAATCGAGCTGCCAGGGTACAGTAGTGCTTTGGCCAGCAAAAGTGTCTTTATCAGGCCTAATTTCAAATATGATTAGAGCAAATGCTTATATGGTCTTAAACAGAGGCTGCTTTAGTCACAGAATGGGATGCCCCGGGCAGGAATCGAGCTGCCAGGGTACAGTAGTGCTTTGGCCAGCAAAAGTGTCTTTATCAGGCCTAATTTCAAATATGATTAGAGCAAATGCTTATATGGTCTTAAACAGAGGCTGCTTTAGTCACAGAATGGGATGCCCCGGGCAGGAATCGAGCTGCCAGGGTACAGTAGTGCTTTGGCCAGCAAAAGTGTCTTTATCAGGCCTAATTTCAAATATGATAAGAGCAAATGCTTATATGGTCTTAAACAGAGGCTGCTTTAGTCACAGAATGGGATGCCCCGGGCAGGAATCGAGCTGCCAGGGTACAGTAGTGCTTTGGCCAGCAAAAGTGTCTTTATCAGGCCTAATTTCAAATATGATTAGAGCAAATGCTTATATGGTCTTAAACAGAGGCTGCTTTAGTCACAGAATGGGATGCCCCGGGCAGGAATCGAGCTGCCAGGGTACAGTAGTGCTTTGGCCAGCAAAAGTGTCTTTATCAGGCCTAATTTCAAATATGATTAGAGCAAATGCTTATATGGTCTTAAACAGAGGCTGCTTTAGTCACAGAATGGGATGCCCCGGGCAGGAATCGAGCTGCCAGGGTACAGTAGTGCTTTGGCCAGCAAAAGTGTCTTTATCAGGCCTAATTTCAAATATGATTAGAGCAAATGCTTATATGGTCTTAAACAGAGGCTGCTTTAGTCACAGAATGGGATGCCCCGGGCAGGAATCGAGCTGCCAGGGTACAGTAGTGCTTTGGCCAGCAAAAGTGTCTTTATCAGGCCTAATTTCAAATATGATTAGAGCAAATGCTTATATGGTCTTAAACAGAGGCTGCTTTAGTCACAGAATGGGATGCCCCGGGCAGGAATCGAGCTGCCAGGGTACAGTAGTGCTTTGGCCAGCAAAAGTGTCTTTATCAGGCCTAATTTCAAATATGATTAGAGCAAATGCTTATATGGTCTTAAACAGAGGCTGCTTTAGTCACAGAATGGGATGCCCCGGGCAGGAATCGAGCTGCCAGGGTACAGTAGTGCTTTGGCCAGCAAAAGTGTCTTTATCAGGCCTAATTTCAAATATGATTAGAGCAAATGCTTATATGGTCTTAAACAGAGGCTGCTTTAGTCACAGAATGGGATGCCTCACAGCAGACTTAAGATCAGTTCAGTATATATGCACAGTTAGTTACTATAAGCAGCCTGAAAACGCTAACAAAGGCTGGATGAAAAAAAAAAAATCTCCCTGTCAGCCAGCTCCGTTTTTCCTACCTTTCCCTGGCTTTCTGTCTGTCTCCTGTCTGTCTCCTGCCTGTCTCCTGCCTGTCTCCAGCCTGTCCCTGTCTGTCCCTGTCTCCAGCCTGTCTAACTGCCTCAGCTACACAGCGTTCTGTCTGTCTGTCACGAATGCAATAGAGAAATGAGGAAAAGCAAGATGGCCGCCGTTAAATACCGCTGTGTGACGTCACCGGGCTTGCTGGCTGCTGATAGGCTGCATGTGACTGCCCCAGCTTGCACTGGCGCGGGATACATGTCCAGACATGTCCCGCCCGCCATCTTAGAATGCCTGTAATGTAAATGAATGGATGTTAAAGGAAAACTTCGAGTGATCGAATCGCGGGGAAATTCGGATTCGATCCGAATCGAATTTTTCCTGAAATTCGGATCGAATCCGGGTTCGTCCGGATCGATTCGCTCATCCCTAGTAATGATGGAACTCCAACCAGCGGTGGAAAAACACAGCAGCAACCTTTTCAAGGATGAAAAACATTATAAATACACTGTGCAGTGCTGGATAAAGGAAATAACACAGGCATTCTAATACCTAGTGCAACAATCAAAGCAAATTTGTTAGCATCAATCGCTGTGACTTCTAGCGCCATTGTAGTCCACATTGCAGCGGCAGAAAAGACAAGGTTGCCGGTGATCCATAACTGGCGCTATAGTCACCAGAAAGATGCTAAATGGCACACATCATAAATAAGACTCTATGTGGTAGAAAGGAATAGAGATAGGAGAATGGTAGAGAGGCAAAGTAGTAAGTAGGAGGTACCAGAAAAGACGAGACAAAGGGACATGTGATAGAAGTTGATGTACAGGTAAAGTGGTAAAGGGTTGATTGTGTAGCAGATTAGGGGCACTTTATCTGAAAAGAGCTGAATAGTAAAACAGATTCAGAAATACTCTGTAAATCCCAGCTTTCAATTTCATTTTTAAAAATCAAAACATTTTTGGTCTAAAACAATGTCTAACAGAAAGACTATATAATTTAGGATTCACATTATTATCAATAGTAAGTATGTAAATGGCAGAACACTAAACTATTCAAATACAAATGTATCATTTCAGAGACAAACAAAAGAGCAAATAACAAAGATCGTAGCTTAAAGCGTTCAAAAATTCGAAAGATAAAGGAAGACTATGATGATGACCTTGAAATTTCCCCAAAAGGTATCAGGTTAATATATATATATATATATATATATATATATATATATATATAGTAAAAGCATGTTTTTTTTTTAAATTGAGGGGAAAATCACAAAATGTGTGCACAGCTCATCTATAATGATTATCACTAGTTACTTAGGGGATGATTTACTAACCGATATGCCACGTTTCCACTTTTATTGCTGTACTCACTTCTAGTTCAGCTTAGTTAGGCAAATTTATGTAAACTGTGGCACACTTTTTTTCAAATTACCTGAATAAAAAAAATGTATAATTTCAGATCCAAATAAAAGACCCAAAAAAAGAAATGATAAACCAAATCACTCCAAAGATCCAAAAATAAAAGAAGAGCATGATGATCCGAGTGATCCTCCAAAAGGTAACAAATATATATATATATATATATATATATATATATCACTGGGTCTTGCGTCACAGGTGGATTCAGGCTCATTGGTCACAGTGTGGAATATCTCCTGGTGGCTCTCTAGCGTCAAGAAACCCCTTTGGGCCCCCATCCCTGAAATGAGCAGTCTTCTAGTGGCATGCTTTGTAGCCAGGTTAAATGAGTTTTGGTACACTTTAGTTAAGAACAAGGACTACTAGAAAAGCTGTGTAATTTTAATCATTTTGGTATTTACACTTATCAGTTTTGTAAACTGTCCCATACTATTTAAAGTAGACCAAAACCCAGGATTTTCTGTTCCCCTAGGTTTGGGGTGCCCTGCTATGTGAAACCCCCCATTAGCCCACTGTCCTTACCTTTCCATGAGTCCATGGTGCAGGCACTGCACTCCTCCAATCAGCTTCACCAGCCACGCATATTAATATGCAGCTAGAGAAGCTAAATTAAATCCTAGCTATGCACACGATCAGTGGGCAGGGTCACCTGCATCCTTAGGCTGTGCACAGGAATGCACAGCCATTCAGTTATGTCTTGCGTGGCCGCTTACAGCTGGAAATGCATGCCAGTGATGCTGCCTCTGCCCGCACATGTGCTGTGGGTTCACTGGCGAGGTAAGAAAATCAGTCGACTGGGGGGGTTCACACAGCGGGGCATCCCAAATCAGAATGCCCGGAGGAGAGGGGATCAGATGGACCTGGAGTCTCTTAGCCTCCAGCACCTCCCTGCAATCCTGACCAAAAATTTAAGTTTGGCTCTCATGTCAAGTTGACACCCTTTCCGTTAGTGGTAGGCTAGAATGGAGGCCTCTAGCTGGCACTCGAGCCCAGCTCACTCCAGTGCAATGCACACACCATGCATGCATCACTCAGCCATGCCCCTGCCATCACAGGGCTGCACAAAACAAGATCAAATGTATGTTATTATTACTCTGGCAATATAGCTTCATTTTAAAAAGGAAAACAATTAAAACATTGCCATCTCTAGCCCTAAACATTTGGAAGACTTTTGAATGTGCCAATAACTTGAAATTATCTGAGTAAAAAAATGTATAATTTCAGAACCAAATAAAAGACCCAAGGATAGAGATGATAAACCAAATCTCTCTAAAGATCCAAAAATAAAAGAACATGATGAGGACCCAAGTGATCCTCCAAAAGGTATCAAGATATATATATATATATATATATATATATATATATATATATATATATATTGAATGTATTTCCAGCCTACAGTAAACAAACATACATAATACCAGATTCATAGGGTCTCAGATCACAGGAAGATTCAGGGTCACTGGTCTGCGATAGTTGCTTCTGTGCTTAGACTGGTCTACGGTGAAATCCCACACTGGGTCAAAGATCTTTTCAGGGCCCCCGTGTCTGAGTGGTGAGCAATAACATAGTCAATCACTCCATAGATTTGTCCTTGTGTCCTTCCCAAGTACTCAACTGATATGCACAGAGGGCAATGTAATGAATATTCTGACCATTTTTCTGTGATAGGAACAGCAGATAATGCTGTATCACTGCTCTACAGTAGTGTGTGGGTATAGCCCTGAAAATCATTGCGTAATAATTGCATGTAACTGTAATGTGGATCCCATCATTCCATCTCATCTCTACTGGTGGGCTAAAGAAATCTCTAGTCATTTTCTATAGGCAGCAATGTTATTATGTCTCCTTTACATGATAACAGCTTTCTACGTTTTTCAGTGGGCGTGCGCTTGTGTTATATAACACTATGGAGCAGCAACGGCGATAGGGTTATATCGCATGCAGCCTAAAATAAGGGGATAATGTGCAGCTCATAGAAAAGGGGTGATGTAAAGACGATAGAAAGGTGCAAAAGGGGTAACATTGGAACAGTGTTGAGGAACTGGTCAATGGCTGGCGAAGGGCAAGGAATAATGATTAACTTAGAGGAAAGGGTTTAAAATTTTCAAAACTCATGCACCCGGGTCCTGGAATCTAAAAGATCTCTCGAAAGTGCCACAGGGCATGGCTTCAGCTGTGGAAAAGACCAAGCCAACTGCAGGTTTTCTTCCTCATCTTTGAGGCATCCTCATTTGGTTGTGTGAAACCCTGCAGTTCGCCCCTTATACTTACCTTGCTATGGCACATGAGTGGGCTCTTCTCCAATCAGTTTTCCTAGCAGTGCTTATTAATGAGGGGCTAAGTAACCTAAATGGCCACTGGTCACTCCTCTCTGGTTGTGTATACCCATATCAGCCATCCACATAAGCCTGGCAAAAGTGCACGCAGCCGACAGAAGAATGCCAGGGCTGCTGCTGGTGATCCAGGCATTGCGACGTGGGATCACTGGTGATGTAGGGATAGTGGGAATCCAGTGGGGTTTCACACAGTGTGTCATCCCAAATCGCCATTACTCCAGGGAAATCTGTAACCCAGACCTGTATTTTTTTTTTAAGGTAAAAATGTAGGGTTTTGGTCTGTTTTAATTGAGGACCAGATCTACTAGAAAAAAAATTATAATTTTAATCATTTTAGCATTTACACTTAACAGTTGTAGCACACTATTTCAATGATTTCAGATCCAAATAAAAGACCCAAAAATGGAGATAAGAAACCAAATCACCCCAAAGATCCAAAAGTAAAAGAAGGCCAAGAAGATCCAAGTGATCCTCCAAAAGGTATCAAGCACATGGATACACACATATATATATATATATATATATATATATATATATATATATATACCAACTCAACACAAAAACACAAGGTTAAATTAAGGGCACTGGCTCAATAGAACTGTATGTATAAACATATTGGAGGACAGTTTCAAATAATCAGCAAAGCTTTATTAATACAGTTATTGCATAACCCCTCAAAGCACCAACCATCCACACCATGAATGCCATAAAAATACACAACGTTGTGATCCTAAAAATCGGGGGCCCCCCATGCACATGCACCATCACTTCATAAACACGTCCACAAGCACACTGTACTGTCTAGAACCATGGATCAAATTGATCCTAGCATCATACAATCAGCACGTTGGGCGCCATATATATCCAGGTGGTGCACAAGTTTGTGTCCAGTATTCAGGACAGAGGTATAAACAATCCTGCGTTCAATGCAAATTGGCAATGACAATCATCCTTTTAGCTGCAGTAGGCTCCAATTAATAAGGTACACGTATCAATTGGTAAGTAAACAGGGTGTTGTAAGTAGCTCTCATGCATTGGCCTATGGCATACCAAGCAACAATCAACTATAATGCTGTACTGAAAATCAATATCAGACGTCTAAGGCGAAACAACTTTTGTGATTTTTAGGATCACAACGTTGTGTATTTTTATTGCATTTATGGTGTGGATGGTTGGTGCTTTGAGGGGTTGTACAATAACTGTATTAATAAAGCTTTGCTGATTATTTGAAACTGTCCTCCAATATGTTTATACATACAGTTCTATTGAGCCAGTGCCCTTAATTTAACCTTGTGTTTTTGTGTTGAGTTGGTACTGTTGTTTTGGTTATAGGGACGCCTAATTTATATGGCAGTGCTCATGATAGTATTCATTGGAGTCTCCCTGTTTTAAAAAAAAAAAATATATATATATATATATATATTTTGGTATATATATATATATATATATATATATATATATATATATATATATTATAGTGTTCTGTCACCATATTTAAGTCCCACATTTCAACCCATAACACCGAATCACCAAGCCCCATCCCTGAAATGAGCAACCTCAGCTAATTTAAAACCCCTTAAAATGTTATGTTTTTATATTAAAGACCTTGAAAAACATTGGAAACATTTCACCCTTTGTTTTCGTTTCTTCTGTACTTTTTCCCATTTGAAGTCAGGAAACTTGCTGAGTTAACAGAAATCACTCTAGATGTTATGCACAAAACTGTATGTCTGAAGAAGCAGCACTGTGCTTAAATCTTTGTGAGCAGACACTTAGTGCTAACAGGCAAGACTAGCCAAACACTTTGTCGGGCATGTCATACAGTACAGAGGGAAAGATTTTTTCAAATAAAGTATATTGGTGAAATATTTCTTTTTCCAAGGTGTATAATATAATAAAATAACATTTTCAGAGGTTTCAAATGATACTTGTCCTTTAATATTTACACTTATCAATGGTAGTTCTGTAGTTCGGCATACTACTTATAGAGATTGACCAGTTAAACTTTAAAATCAATTTCCTGGCAGCTTACCTGATGCAGTGTCAGTCTCATATTGTTATTTTGCTCTTGTCACTAAAATGAAGAGGAATTTCTTCTTCCTCTTTTCTGCCTCCAGCACCTTCACATGAAGTCTGAGGCTCGTGATAGGTTGACCCCCCCCTCTGTTAGTAGTAGGCTAGAATGGAGCCCTCCAACTGACACTCAAGCCCAGCTCACTCCCATGCAATGCACACAGTGTGCTTGCATCACTCAGCCATCCCCCTGCCATCACAGAGGACTGCACAAAACAAGGTGAAAATGTATTTTATAGTTACTATAGCTTACTGTATAGCTTCATTTCATAAAAGAAATAAAAGGAAAACATTGTGTAGCCCTACACACTGGAAAACTTTTGAATGCCGGGACAATGACAGTTGACAATTGAGTAAATCAATTAAATCTGAATAAAAAATGTATAATTTCAGATCCAAATAAAGGGCCCAACAATAAAGATGATAAATCAAATCACCCTAAAGATCCAAAAATAAAAGAAGACTATGATGACACAAGTGATCCTCCAAAAGGTATATATATATAATATATATATATATATATATATATATATATATATATGCATGTGTCCTGCTACCATATTTATATTAAGTCGTAAATGTATTTCCAACCTACAGTGTACAAATATACATAACACTAGATCCATATAGTGTGGATCACAGGTGTATTCAGGGTCACTGGTCTGCGTGCTTAGAGGAGTCTACAGCCCTCGGTGAGTCAGTGAAGTCTGTCTAATGGTCAGTCATTCCATAGAGTTCTTTCCCAGTACTCAACTGATACTGCACAGAGGACAATGTAATAATTATTCTGTCCATTTTTATGTGATAGGAATAGCAGATAATGCTGTGTCAGTGCTCTACAGCAGTGAGTGTATATAACCCTAAAAATCATAAGGTAATATTTGCATGTAACTGTAATTTCAACTCATCTCTACTGGTGGGTTAAACAAATCCCAGGCCAACACTGGTCATCTCCTTCACATGATAATAGCTTTCTATGGCTTTCAGTGAACATGCAGTCAGACAAGACTATCGTCAACGGTGAAAGTTTGCATGCACTGCTTGAACCACATGTGCTCAACCTGTGGCCCAGGGACGAGTGATATAGGAGGGGCACATTGGCAAATAGAGGCAACAGCAGTGGCTTGGAGGAACACAGTGACATTGATTGTACAACATTACCCCTGGGTGAAATATTTGGCAGAATAATTTGGTAAAATAGTTTTTCTATAAATATATGCATCACATTGGTGGGAGATTATATAGGTTAAGTATTGGGAACATGGTTAATATGTGGGAGAGATGAGGGAGGGCTATAAATAAGGGATCCATATATTAAGGGATGTTAGCATGTGGGGATTTTTACATATGAATGTAAGGGTGTGGTGCAAGAACATCCAAGTGGGGTTTGTGGAGACAATAGGTATCCGGATTGTTGTAGAAAATCCTTATGCTATTCCAAATAAAAAAAAAATTCTGAACCTTCATTGTGGCCCGCGACCAGGTTCCAAATCCTTTAAGTGGCCCAAGCTCATCAAAAAGTTGAGCACCCCTGGTTTAAACCAACTAAATTGGAAGCCTTAATACTTTCAGAACTTTTTTATAGAATTAAATATTGACTAACATACATACAAGATAATCTAAAATCAGGCAAACATAATGTAACATGTTAGACATTAAGCAAACCATTAGGCAAATTAGGCAAATATAATATTTGCAGATAGAATGATTGATACAGCATGTTCAAAGTGGATGTTAGCTCCTACATTTTATGGGAAGCTCACAAGTGCCACATTAGGGGAATTTTGATCAAACATGGTGCATGCATTCAAAAGGAACACTCTCTCTAAGGTTGTAACCTTTCTAGAGGAGATGGCTAAGTTAGAGGCTGTACATAAGAATACACTTGCTCAGGAAGTGGAGGCTCAACTCAAAGTACTTAGGGAAAAAATCAATGGCCTTCTTTTGGGTAAAGCCAAAACCCAACCAGTAAAAGGGCAAAGATCTTTCTATGACTATGGCGACAAATGTGGGAGGTTCCTAGCTAATGCATTGATATTCAAGCAGGCCAAGACATATATTTAACAATACAAGTACAAGCAAGCCAAGACAAATAACCAATACCCAAAATACAATTGTCCATAGATCAGAGGAGATTGCAACTTCCTTCTGTTCCTTCTTTCAAAAATTCTGCAACTTATCGCCCCTGATCTTGCTGCAGATATATACCATATGAAACACTAAACAACCAAGTCAATCTTGCCTACTCTGATAGGTCGGTGGGATCTTCCTTGGAAGATCTGTTCTCCTTGAGGAGCTCTCCAAGGCATTAGCATACTGCAAAGGGAAAAGACCCTGGCTCAGGTGGCCTTGGTCTCCCATACTATTAAAGCGTACAGTCTATACTAAGCCCAACATTCCTCTCAGCCACCTACACAATCCACCCAGACAATCATATCCCTGCAGATGTGCTTAGGGCTCATATCTCACTCATAGCGAAAGAGGGAAAGGACCCTTCACACTGCACAAGTTATCACCCCGTATCCATTTTAAATACAAATCTCAAATTATGAAGAGTCTTATTCCCTCCCTAGACAACTTGATCCACATGGATCAGGTTGGATTTATGCCCAAGAGAGAAGCTCAGAATAATACGACTAAAGTAATTAATCTTATTCACCAAATTCATGTTGACTCTATTCCAGCGCTCCTCCTCTTAACTGATGGCGAGAAGGCATTTGATTGCATCAAATGGCACTTTATGAGAGAAAAATTGGTACTCATTGGCCTTCCAAATAAAATGCTTCATTGGATACTTTCATATATGCTTGCCTAGAAAGGAACCCTGATGGAAGCTTTCTTGATTAGCAATGGAACAAGACAGGGGTGCCCCCTATAACTATTGATCTTCATACTGACCCTTAAATCCTTTTTATGAACATTAAGGACAAACATAGATATTACTGGAATAGTTTTCCATTCTGCAAACAATTTAATCTTCTTCATTACTAACCATGAAATTTCAATACCAAACTTAATCGGTAAGCTCAACACATTCCACAACTTAGCTAGTTATAAAATTAATTTTCAAAAATTAGAGGCCCTCACATTTAATCCCGAACACAACTCTCAAATCATCTCACTAAATTTCCCCTTTTACTTCCCTGATTCCAAGAAGACATCAAGCGATGGTCTAGTGGCCTGTTTTCCTCGTTTGGGAGATGTAACATTATCAAAATGAATCTCTTGTCACGATTACTGTACCTCCTTCAAGCCCTTCTAATTCATGTTCTTCAAAACTTCCTCTTTAAGGTGAGGCGACTCTTCACAAACTTTGTTTGGGCGACCAGGCCAGCCAGAGTACAAAGGAAAGTGCTGTGTTACCCTAATCTCTAGGGTGTAGTGTGCCTTCCCGACCCAGCATGCTAACATATGGTGGCCTATCTGAACAGGGTAATAGACTGGTGCAGACTAGTGTGCTAAAAACAATAAGTTCAAGCAAAGTTGTTCCCAATCCCCTTGGGATATCTCCCTCAGACCCTCCCCAATGTATCCAGTTAAGGGAAGTCCTCGGTTCTCTCCCAGAATGTCTTGAGGGGTGTTTAGTAAATGGGTTGCAAAGGGACGCTACAGAACTTTCCATCTGGCTAAGGGCTTACAGTGGCTAGTCCTAATATCCTTATCCATTAGGGAATTTTTCCCATCTTGGGGTGGCAACACTCTCTGCAGCTGGTGCAGTTTGTTAGATCTACTTGTTCCCTCCCAGTGAAGCCCTTAATGTGAGGTTCTGCAATACCCACGGACATGCTTGCCACGCTCATTTTGCAAACCTGTGGGTGACTGTCTGAGGCCTTCCCCCTCAAGGATTCAGAGGGCTGCGCAAAACAAGAGCAAAAGTATGTTATTCTTACTCTGGCAATATAGCTTCATTTCAAAAAGGAAAACAATTAAAACGTTGCCATCTGTAGCCCTAAATTTGGAAAACGTTTGAATGTGCCTGGACAATAACTTGAAATTATCTGAGTAAAAAAATGTATAATTTCAGATCCAAATTGTGTCCTTCCCCAGTACTCAACTGATATGCACAGAGGGCAATGTAATGAATATTCTGACCATTTTCTGTGCTGTGTCACTGCTCTACCGTAGTGTGTGGGTATAGCCCTAAAAGTCATTAGGTAATAATTGCATGCAACTGTAGTGTAGATCACGTTGTTTCATCTCATCTCTACTGGTGGGCTGAAGAAATCTCTGGTCATTTCCTATAGGCAGCAATGTTATTATGTCTCCTTCACATGATAACAGTTTTTTAAAGTTTTCAGTGGGCGTGCACTTGTGTTATATAACACTATGGAGACTCAGTGGCGATAGGTTGTTATCTAACACAGCCTAAAATAAGGGGATAATGTGCAGCTCATAGAAAAGGGGTGATGCAAAGAAGACATAAAGGTGCTAAAAGGGGCTGAGAGGAAATGGTTTAAAAGTGTCAAAACCCATGCACCCGGGCCCTGGAATCTAAAAGATCTCTCGAAAGTGCCACAGGGCGTGGCTTCGGCTGTGAAAAGCCTGAGCCAACTGCAGGCGGCACCAGCAGATGAGTGAAGGACCCATTGGGTTTCCTTCTGATTTAAGATTGAGTGGTATGAAAAGAGGTTAATGTGTATTCAATATAGATGGGTTATTTTGTAGCAGACTATCCCATTCTTTCTATTACTTTTCACTTTCTTCTAATAGATATCCTGTTATCCAGATCAGTATAAGGAGGCATCCCGATTTGGTTGTGTGAAACCTTGCAGTTCGCCCCTTATATTTACCTTGCTATGGCACGTGAGTGGGGTCTTCTCCAATCAGTTTTCCTAGCAGTGCTTATTAATGAGGGGCTAAATAACCTAAATGGCCACTGGTCACTCCTCTCTGGTTGTGTATACCCATATCAGCCATCCACATAAGCCTGGCAAAAGTGCACGCAGGCGTCAGAAGAATGCCAGGGCTGCTGCTGGTGATCCACGCATTGCGACGTGGGATCACTGTTAATGTAGGGATAGTGGGAAAACAGTGGGGTTTCACACAGTGTGTCATCCCAAATCGCCATTACTCCAGGGAAATCTGTAACCTGGACCTGTAGTTTTTTGGATTCTAAAGTCAAAACCATGGGTTTTGGTCTGTTTTAATTGAGGACCAGATCTACTAGAAAAAAATGTATAATTTTAATCATTTTAGCATTTACACTTAACAGTAGTTTTGTAGCACACTATTTCAATGATTTCAGATCCAAATAAAAGACCCAAAAACGGAGATGAGAAACCAAATCACCCCAAAGATCCAAAAATAAAAGAAGGCCAAGAAGATCCAAGTGATCCTCCAAAAGGTATCAAGTACATGGATATATATATATATATATATATATATATATATATATATATATAGTGTTCTGTTACCATATTTAAGCCCCAAATTTTCAACCCAATAACTGAATCACCAGGCCTGGAATGAGCAGCCTTCCAGTAACATGGTTTGCAGCAAGGTTACATGAGTTTTGGGGCACTTAAGAACAAGAAGCTGTGTGATTTTTATAATTTTAAAAGGCAAGTATCATTTAAAAGCTCTCAAAATGTTATGTTTTTATATTAAATACCTTGGAAAACATTGGAAACATTTCACCATTTTTTTCTTTCCTTCTGTACTTTTTCCCACTTGAAATTCAGGAAACTTGTTGAGTTAACAGAAATTAGTATAGATGTTATGCACAAAACTGGCACTTATGACAAGTGAGGGATTGTGATGTGTATGTCTGAAGAAGCAGCTTATATCTTTGTGAGCAGACACTTAGTGCTCCTGCCAGGCAAGACTAGCCAAACACTTTAAGTAAATTAAAAATTGTCGGGCATGTCATGCAGTACAGAGGGAAATATTTTTTCAAATAAAATATATATTGGTGAAATATTTCTTTTTCCAAGGTCTATAATATAATAACATAACATTTTCAGAGGTTTCAAATGATACTTATCCTTTAAAATTTACACTTATCAACGGTAGTTCTGTAGACTATGGCATAATACTTTGAGATTGACCAGTTCCTACCTACAGTATACAAATATACATAACACTAGGGTCTTGGATCACAGGTGTATTCAGTTGCAGCTTGTTAGATCTACTTGTTCCCTCCCTTGTGAGGCCCTTAACAGACTTCAAGAAGCTCTGCAATACCCACAGACGTGCTTGCCACACTTGGGCAGAACTATGGGTGACTGTCTGAGCCCCCCTCCAAGGATTCATGGCGAAGTGGGAGAGAAATAGGGTAGCATGCATGTGTTTTTTTGTGGTATCTAAGTGTGGGACCCATTGGTTAGCTGTGCCCTGTAAAAACTTGTTTATGCACTTTCTTCCTATAATGATCTGTTACATGTACATATGCCCTATATTTCTTTTTTACTGTTGTAAAGTACTTTTATCTATAATAAATTAAGAGTATATAAAAATGGCACTATTGCATAACTCACGCTTTCAATGAATATGCAGCCGAATAAGTTTTACTACTTGTGCATCATCACGAGTTGTCTCCAATCAAAGCACATGACAGATACAAAATAGGCCACCATCCTTATGAGTTGAAGGTGATCATGCCTGTCCCCAATGCCCTTGTCATTTTAGCTGCCAATTATGTCCCAATTGCACAGCCAGTTGTTCATCTGATAAAAACAACCAGGGGGGAAGGACCAGAACCAAGGATAGTGAAAATCCTGGGTTTTGGTCCACTTTAAGTGACATGGCTTGACAATTTACCAATCGTGATCTGTGTGAAATAACGCATTCTGGGTTTGGGTCTCCTTTAAAAATGTGCCAATGATTTTTTCTATTATTCTTTGGATCTGACTATGTTTTTGATAAATGCCATGATAGAAAAGAAAATATGTTCCTTTTATGTCATGACAGAAGCCGTGTTCATGACAGAAGCCGTGTTTTTTTTTAATCCTCTGCTGCTGAATAATGGCACCTTGCCCAAAGCTTTTCATCTACGAGAATGCTTGTAATCAAATGGGTGGTGGGCCCAAGTCACACACAAGATTTGCCGCCCTAGATTTGCAAAAGAGGGTTGTGTCTATATTGTCTGAGGTATCCTGTCTTAACATGGACTTTAACATGGTTTCTGTGCCAGTCCAAAAAAAAGAATGTCATTGATGTACCTGTGCTACATCAAAATGGAAATCTTCTCCTTTTAGGATAAGGATATTGATATCCCTTTCCCTCTCCCCATCCCACTGGATCAATTTGTTTAGCAGCTACCTGTAGCCAGAACATATAATCAAACAAAAGTCAGCACTATAGGCATAAAAGGTCTGCAATCTTCCATAAAAATCCAGACTTTATTCAAATTGTTCAATAAAACAGCATAACAGATAACATAGCACTATAAAATATATAATTTCCAAGGAATAAAAACACCACAGAAAAAGAAAGAAGTTGTCTATGACTAAGGACATTACTGTCTGAAAACACTTGGCAAAAACCTTACTATTAACAGGACCAAAACATTGGGAGCCCTCTGGGGAACTGTTCTCACAAATACTAGAGCAGAGCCTGGCTTTGTGACTTAGCATCAGCACTGACACACATGGAATAGTACACATAGTAACAATATGGGTAGCTCCTATAGCATGTGTAGCTGAAATAATATTTACCTTATACCCTTGCCCATGTAAAGTCACCATTACTGTATTTTGTAAAATGAATGGTCTGCACATCACTTGTCAAACTGCTTTTTCACAAAACACGATCAGGCTCCTCAAACTCAATGTGTATGGCTTAGTTGACAATTCCGTTACTCAATATTCCTGGTGGCTTGACAGACAATAAAGGCAAGACTACAGCGGCTAGCCAGGACCATGTTTGTTTTTTTTTACATTTTATTCCAAAGTGGATGGAAACCCTTCTAGTCTTGAATGTTAACCACAAATGTCTCACAATTATTGCTCCTGTCTTAAGTAGTAAAACACGTTTACAAGTATAGACAGTACATAATGGTTGCAGGGGTGTCAAACTCATTTCCACCGAGGGCCACATCGGCATTCTGGTGACCTTCAAAGGACCAATTAATAAAGAACACAAAATGAAATGCAAATACGACAATTGAAATGTATGTTTTTTTGCCTGGGATAGCCACAGGATTATTGTGCCAGGGATAAAGGCAGACACAGAATCATTTTGCCCAGGATGGACACACACACTGAAATATTTTACCCAGGAAAGCCCTAAAATTATTTTTCTCACCCCGCCTGACAATAGCTAGCAATTCCCCATGCAGCAGATGTAACACCCTTTAATGTGTCAGTAAGTTTTGTGGGTTAGGTGGGCCCCCGTTGTGTGGCGAAAGATGGTTGCATGGAGACACAGAGCAGCTGCACACACTACTTTCTTCTCCCCTAGAAATAAAATAGGCACGCACAAGATGTTTTATAGGCACTGCATCTGGGGTCAGCTGCCGCTGTCTGGCACCTGTCAGAGGGCCAAAGAAAAAGACCTGAAGGGCCGCATCTTGCCCCAGGGCCTTAAGTTTGACACATGTGGTCTATTGCCTTTCTTCTAATGCCACATGGAATGTACGACTTTAATATTGTTTTGCCCATGAACAATAATGTGTAATTACAGATCCCAAAAATGTACCTGAAAACAAAGATGATAAGCCAAAAAAGCCTAAAGATCCAAGTACAGGAGAAGATGATCCAAAAGATCCAAAAGGTAAATGTTGACAAGTATAGACAGCAAAACCACTTGCATTTCCTCTAACACCACATACAGTAGGATGCACAGTACTATTATAATATTCTTTTGCTTATGATAACTGATGTGTAATTACAGATCCCAAAAATGTACCTGACAACAAAGATGATAAGCCAAAAAAGCCTAAAGATCCAAGTACAGGAGAAGATGATCCAAAAGATCCAAAAGGTAAATGTTGACAAGTATAGACAGCAAAACCACTTGCATTTCCTCTAACACCACATACAGTAGGATGCACAGTACTATTATAATATTCTTTTGCTTATGATAACTGATGTGTAATTACAGATCCCAAAAATGTACCTGACAACAAAGATGATAAGCCAAAAAAGCCCAAAGATCCAAAGACAGGAGAAGATGATCCAAAAGATCCAAAAGGTAAATGTTGACAAGTATAGACAGTAAAACCACTTGCATTTCCTCTAACACCACATACAGTAGGATGCACAGTACTATTATAATATTCTTTTGCTTATGATAACTGATGTGTAATTACAGATCCCAAAAATATACCTGACAACAAAGATGATAAGCCAAAAAAGCCTAAAGATCCAAAGAGAGGAGAAGATGATCCAAAAGATCCAAAAGGTAAATGTTGACAAGTATAGACAGCAAAGTCACTTGCATTTTCTCTAACACCACATACAGTAGGATGCACAGTACGATTATAATATTATTTTGCTTATGAAGACTGATGTGTAATTACAGATCCCAAAAATGTACCTGACAACAAAGATGATAAGCCAAAAAAGCCTAAAGATCCAAAGACAGGAGAAGATGATCCAGGAGAGCCAAAAGGTAAATGGACATGTTTACAAGTATAGACTGCAAAGTGTATTACCCTTCTTCTGATAGATGCTGCATTAGTGGTATGATTTATATTTTTTTTTGTTCATGAATATTGATGTGTAATTACAGATCCCAAAAATGTACCTGACAACAAAGATAATGGACCTAAAAAACCTAAAGATCCAAAGACAGGAGAAGATGATACAAAAGGTAAATGTTTACTAGTATAGATATGTTTACAGACAGTAGTCTCTAGACAATAGACAATAATAATACGATGTACAACTGTAAAATTATTTTGCTTATGAATACTGATGTGTAATTACAGATCCCAAAAATGTACCTGACAACAAAGATAATAAGCCAAAGCCTGAAGATCCAAAGACAGGAGAAGGTGATCCAAGAAATCCAAAAGGTAAACATATGCCCCTAAATGTCTAATTTAATAACAATATTTATTAAGGTACATGCATTTGCTAAAGTCTTTTTTGTGACCTGTTACAGTTAGGGGCAGTCCAGACTTGGCTAAAAGCAAATAGATATTTTAACATAATTTAGTAATATGAATACATTAATATCAGACCTGTAATATCAATTCTGCACAATTTTTTTTCCCTTAAAAAAAATATCTAAAATGGCAGAAGTGGTCACAGAATTTTTCACATTTAAAAAAAAAAAAAAACTTTAATAACAATTAATTATTAATATTTAAAGATTGTTCCATTGAAATGCATTGGAGAGAGCCAGGTAGCGGGAGGTCATAACTGTCGCTGTTCAAGGTCGGACGCTGGCGCTGTGGGCTGACGCTGGAATAATGATGAATGAGTGGCTATCTGGCGCTAGCTCAGTCGCTAAGCAGGATTGGCTTGATAAATGTGTGATTGTGGTGGGGAGCCGGCGTTCTCGTGGCGGTGCCCGTCATTACCGGCCGCTCACCAGTCGCTACCTGGCGCTATTCCTTCATAAATAAGGGCCTAAGTCTCTGTCCAGACTTGGCTAAATAGAAAAAAATACCTGTAATGCCGATGCAGAACTCAGGTCACCTGGTGTCCATGGGAGCCACTGATCCCTCATACAGTATCCTCCCTTGCAGTGAGTGGAGTGGGCGGTGACATTACATAGCAATGACAGCCTGGAGTTTTCATATTCACTTTTGAGACACAGACCACTGCACATGCCAGTGAACCCAAACTTTGGCTTAAAATTACTGAACATTGGTAGACCAGCTGCGGGGGAGAACATTAAAAACCTTTTTTTTTGGTTTCCAAAAATATGGTGGTTTGGGGGTTAAAAAACTTTTAACACATCGCCTCCAGCGCTCTGGGGTTTAAACATGCATTTCACAGCGCTTGAATTTTTTGAGCCTGATTTTTTGATAAATATGGTGGGAGCCGGTCGCTCTGACCAGTCGCTATCATGCGCACCTATACATCACGGAACCTGTCAAATAGCGACCCGTCACCTTGTATTCAACATTACTGCACACCTACTGAGTCGCTGTCAACAACCGCCAAGCACAGCGACTACTAGCGGGCGCTGTGAAAATACCGCTACAGTCGCTCAACTGTCGCTACATGTCGCTATTAATAAATCAGCCTCTTAGTTTACTGACTGGGATAAAGGGCTACACAAATACTATATACTTAAATAATATCCACAAACCTCAATAACTTTGACTGTACCAAATGGTTGCATTGAAAATTACATTTATCTAATTAATCTTAATCAGGCTTCTCCTGCATAGAAACTGGTTACATGAATTACCTCCTTTTAATCTGAAGAGGAAAGGTTCCTTATATTCAGACTTTTCCCAGATGCTGTTCTATAATAAATAATGGACTATTTAAAGGGAAAGTCCACTTTTCTGTCAGACTGCAGATCTGGGGTACCCTGGGCACGAGACACCCCATGAGGGTGTGGGCCTTAGTACAGCATGCTGCCATTGAGATTAATAGGCACCTCCGTACATAAGGAACTACCATGTACCATGTCTACCATGTGAGAGATGTGTGGCGCTGAGTTGGGTATAAAGTAAGTGAGGTTCTCATGTCCAAGGACACCCCTGATCTTAAGTTTGTGAGGAACGTTCATTAGTTTTGTTTATTAAACCTTTACTATATCCTCCCAAAAATAAAATAAGCTAATGGTTTATTGGCCCAAGTCAATGTTTGTGTGTAGTTTGTTGTAGAATAATCTAATAATTCTGGATACATCATGTGGGTCATCATCTTCAGGTTTGCCATTATGTTTCAAGGTTTTTATATTATACAGTATGTCAGTTCTTCATACAAAAGCAATTTTTCATTTTCCATTAATTTTCTTATTAAGTGACACCATATAGAAAGCAGCTAGACTTAACCTCTTGCTACAAATGTTCTAAGCTGTTTTGCGTCAGTTGCCTTTCCATCTGGTGGGTAAATAACAGGATATCTTTTGTGCATTGTCTGCACCAGCGCACCAGTTTGTCTACAGCAGCTTGAGGTGTAATAATTCTTATGGGGCTTAAGTGCCAAGACCTTGTTCAACTGTTTCAAGGAACATCTTTTAGACCCTAGTATCTGTAAAAACGTGGCATGTGCTCATCCAGTTAACTTTAAGCAGTCAGAGGAGATGCAAGAGGGGTGGCCCCTACCTAAAACCCTTTAGCTGAATTGTAGCTGTGAAGCATTTTTTCAAATTAAGATATTGCCCTGTCTTTTTACAGGTTGGTTAAATGACATTGCTTGTACATACACAGGTAAATCTCTTGTATGCTTAGTAATATTAGGATGGACTTGTTGTGGCTGCCTCACATATACATGCATTGCAATCTATGTTACATCAGACCAAAAAATAAAAAGGAGCCGATTCCAGCCCCCTCCCCCATCGGCCCCTACTTACCTTTTGGATGTCATCCGGTGTCTTCAGGGCCCGATCACTGACTTCCCCACCGAGTTAGCCGTCTGTAAGTGACAGCGCGGCTTTAGCCGTACTTTTCAAAGTTCTGTGCAGGATTTCGACCGGCTCCATTGCATCCCAATCATGGGCACTGCACAGGCGTGAAATTGGAGGCTGCGCACAGTGCCTGATGGGATGCAAGATGGCACCTCCCGTCGGAAGGTTGCCCGGGATCCGAGGGACCCAGAAAATGCATCCCCCGGCGAGGTGAGTAAATAGTGCCCAATTGTGAAACCAGAGGGGGGTGCAGCAGAGCTTGGGGAAAGGTTTTAACCTCCGATGTTCTTCTTTAACCAACAGTCCATTCTTTTAACACATTTTAGCTAGCTTTTTCAATAGTATGAATGTGCAGAGGGTTACATTTCTTTTTCACCCAATATCTGTAAATACTGAACTTGGCCAGATTAAAAACAATAATTTGAAACATCCTACAAAAGTTATTCCCATCAAATAGCCAATTTCATACATTTGAGAATTGAGAAAAACTCTTTTCTTCAGATACTCACTAAACGGTATTAGGATTAATATTCTAGTACAATTAGGACTGAAAAATAAATAAGTTCCAACACTGTTGAAGGGTAATTATTGTAGAAATCTAGCCAACGCCCTGTTAGGACAGGAGCATCTACATCCAGGTTTGCCTAGGGGGAGGAAGTAATACTGCTAATGGGATTCTCTATCTAGCACTCTAAGGGGCGATAAACTCCGTGCCTTCAGCTCTGCTGTCCTGATCTCTCCTGAAGAGTTGGATGGCTGAACAATAAATGCCAGTTATAATGAGGGAAGGGAATATTAAACTCTACTTTCTCCTTGCCTATGGCAGCAGAAGTAGAAACCACTTCACAATTCTAAGCAAGCCTAGATGCAGAAGCCACCCTCATACAGAAGTCTCCAAATTGGTTAAATCGAGCCCTTTGTTGTGAGATTAGTCCCATCACTTAATTAGTTAGGGTGTCTTAGCTCAGAAAATCCAGCATTTCACTCCAGCTACCACTAAGGGGAGCAGTGCGCTGCATTCACTTGCAAAATACTACATACTGTCAACACTGGAAAAGCAATTCCCAATTCCCTGCTGTATGTTTTCCGAATTGGGATGCCCGATTGTGTGAGGCTCTGGGGGTCACGCAACACACTCATCATTTGGCCAGTCCTGGGCTGGAGTGGCTGTGGATGCCACCCATTGCATTCCTCTTCTGTTAGATCAATATGGGGCTCCTGTGCTGGTGACACCCTGTCTGCTCCTAGTGACATCCATGACATTTCTGTTAGATCAATATGGGGCTCCTGTGCTGGTGACACCCTTCTGCTCCTAGTGACATCCATGACATTTCTGTTAGATCAATATGGGGCTCCTGTGCTGGTGACACCCTGTCTGCTCCTAGTGACATCCATGACATTTCTGTTAGATCAATATGGGGCTCCTGTGCTGGTGACACCCTTCTGCTCCTAGTGACATCCATGACATTTCTGTTAGATCAATATGGCGCTCCTGTGCTGGTGACACCCCTCTGCTCCTAGTGACATCCATGACATTTCTGTTAGATCAATATGGGGCTCCTGTGCTGGTGACACCCCTCTGCTCCTAGTGACATCCATGACATTTCTGTTAGATCAACATGGCGCTCCTGTGCTGGTGACACCCCGTCTGCTCCCTGTGACACCCACAGGAATTTTTCCTCTGCATTTAACCCATCTGTGCAGTGAGTATACACTTGCCCAGATCTATGTGCTGCCCTAAATACAGCCACCGGGTAGAATTAGTGAGGTTAGGTGCCTTGCTCAAGAGCACTTCAGTCATGTTCCATGGCCGGAATTCAAACCTGCAACCCCCAGGTTGCAAGGCCGCTTCCTTACCTCTAGGTCTAGACTGCCCCACATACTAGTAACTGTGTGTGTGTGTGTTGGGGGGTTACAATCAATAAATCTTTTTTAATTTAACCTCAGACGCAGCCGCATCCTCAGACATAGATGTGCTCCCTCTCCTGCCCTAGCCTATCTGAATGGCTCAGTGCGGGAACACGCCTTAGCCCAGAGATGCTGGGGATGCACCTGCTCTCCATCCAGATTGCTTTCAATGCTAAGAGAGCTGCCAGAAAAGCCAAGTGTTACGGCAACCAGCGATAGCTTGACAACTAAAGACTGAAAGAGCAGAGATGAATGGTGCTTCCTTTCTCCAAATGAGCAACAATAAGGGGGCACTACCTCTTCATCCTCTATAGTTATGCCACTGCTTACACTTGGCCAGCAGCAGGGTTCTGTGTGTACAGGACTCACTTATCTCTTCTTGTAGATTTTGGTGTAAAGACTTGGTGCACGGTTATGAATAGCAACAGATTGCAGGTAGTAACGTGTGTGTTTTATGGAAGCAGTTTACACTACCAGCAATCTATTGGTATTGGTAACTGTACACCAAGATCTACAAGAAGAGATAAGTGAGCCCTATATACACAGAACACTGCTGCTATGGCTGCTGCTGGGGGAGGGCCGTACACTGGTAAGTTTTACTTTGGGGCCATGTAAGGCCATTTTAGGTTATGGGGGGGGGGCTTAGCCTTTACTTTGGGGCCCATGTCATGCCCCGGGTCCCACCACTTTCCCCACTAGATTCTAGGCATGAAGGTTATGGGGAGGCCGCAAACCATACACTCAGTCTGTAGCTCCTGGCTGGGTCCCTCCATAACCTATGCATAATGGCTTGGCCCCATGCTTTGAACAGGTAGGTGGTGGCAGATTCTAGGTTATGGGGGCCCAGCCAAGCACTATAGCATGTATGGTTTGGGCCCCCATTTCCTTTCTCTGATGGCTGGGCTGGGTTTTGGTCCCATGTCAACTGTGTCCAAACGTCCCACAAACACTAGACCCAGTCAGAGAGTGGGCAAACATACAGTCAATGTAAAGTTCCTGGCTGGGTCCTTCCATAAAAGTGCCATTGACTTTAATTGTCTTCTTCGCTGGTAATTCAGTAACACTGAATGAGATCTTTTAATCTAAAGTAAAAGAGGCCAGTGTGTCTGTTGTACTTATAATAGGCCATGCTTTCATGCTCCTCCTGGTGTCAACAACACTGAATAGCACCCTGCCAGGATATTGAATTTTAACACAATAGTTAGCTAAGATACCTTCACCAGATTCACTTAACCAATTTGGTTAAGATATGGGAAACTGTAACGGCAGCTACATCTGTACCAGCAGGCTTAAAGTGGACCATCACCCTCCGGTGATCACCTCCCTGGTGAAACCCCCCCAAACACCCCAAATCCCCTTACCTTGTCTTCCCTCGCGCCCGTCTAGACATGCACGCACCCGCGCCGGCCGTCTGTGAATGGTCGGCGCGCGCGCGTGCGCGTCAAGAGTGACGCGCGGGAGGCGGCGGCGGAGGTGCCGCTTGTCCGCGGCTGTCAAACCGCTTGTCCGTCGGCGCTGGGAGCGGGGAGAGGTGAGTTTTTCGGATGATCGGGGGGGTTTCACACAGCGGGGCACCCCGATCGGGGGTGCCCCACCGAAGTGGACCAAGACCCAGGATAGTCAAAATCCTGGGTGTTGGTCCACTTTAAGCAGACGTGCTGCTGAGTTAGGAAGAAGAGCAGATAGCCATTGCCCACTGCTACTGCTACCTCTGGAATATAATATCTCTAGTGTATAGATAGTAATCTAAAATTAAAGAGGAAGGCCAGTCAACATACAACACCCCAGCCTGCAACCCTCTCTTGCCACTGAGGCAGGACGGGGGTTAGAAAAAAAAAACTCTGGTGAACTGCGCTGAACAGAGGAATGGTGTATGGGAGCGGGTGGAGGGCTCTCAGGAAAAAATTACTATCCATTAAAATGAAATAAATGTAATATTCACACAAGAGGAACAATACCCCCTGCAGTCTATAAGACTCTAGGGGGTGTTGGTCTACCTCTTGGTTCCTTCTTTGTGAAACCTCTGCCACTAGCCCTTGCCTCATCTCTACGGATCGCATCCCGCAGCCGCATCTCCAGAATTTCTCTAGCTAGGTGCACAAATCGCCAGGTTTTTTTTAATAGCCAGGACAGGGTCAGCCACAGCTAGATTTGATTGGGGATGTGGCCAGCAACGCTCACCCCATTCAGACTTCCTTGCTGCTCTAAAAAGAAGTGGCGCTGATTGGCTGAGCAGCCCGCCCATGTGCTATGGGAACAAGGAAAAGGTGAGTTTCTGGGCAATCTCTGGGAAAACACTCAGTGGGGCATCCAAGATCAGTATGCCCTACCAGCGAATGTCCTACCAAGATCAATATGTCCTACCAAGAAAGTCAAATTATTGGGTGCTGTTCCTCTTTAAATGTATTTTATTGCTGTCTAAATTAAACCTGTAACATACACACACACAAATATTAACTTGGTTAACATGAATGATGTGTAATTACAGCTCCAGCAAACATACCTGACAGCAGAGATGATAAACCAAAGACGCCCAAAGATCCAGAGACAAAAGATGATCCAAACAATCCCGAAACCCCTCCAAAAGGTACCTTTGTTATTGCTCTTGACAAGGGTCATTGGACACCATACTTTTATAAGAGTACATCACTGCACAAAGTTCACAAATTTGGTGCAGTTTACTAGGTGTGCTATTCACTAAACCAATTAATTATAGATTTTTTTCATTTATCCCATCGCAAGAGATTAACCAGTAAAATTTTAAAGTGGACCAACACCCCACTGATCGGCCCGGGAATCTATAAGATTCCCGGACCGATCAGTCCCCTGACAGCGGGGCACCCCGATCGGTCTGGGGTGAGTGTGACCCCTTATACAACAACTAGCTGTAAAGACTGGGTGAGTGTGTCCCCTTATACCACAACTAGCTGTAAAGACTGGGGTGAGTGTGATCCCTTATACAACAACTAGCTGTAAAGACTGGGGTGAGTGTGCCCCCTTATACCACAACTAGCTGTAAAGACTGGGGTGAGTGTGCCCCCTTATACCACAACTAGCTGTAAAGACTGGGTGAGTGTGTCCCCTTATACCACAACTAGCTGTAAAGACTGGGGTGAGTGTGATCCCTTATACAACAACTAGCTGTAAAGACTGGGGTGAGTGTGCCCCCTTATACCACAACTAGCTGTAAAGACTGGGGTGAGTGTGCCCCCTTATACCACAACTAGCTGTAAAGACTGGGGTGAGTGTGCCCCCTTATACCACAACTAGCTGTAAAGACTGGGGTGAGTGTGCCCCCTTATACCACAACTAGCTGTAAAGACTGGGTGAGTGTGTCCCCTTATACCACAACTAGCTGTAAAGACTGGGGTGAGTGTGCCCCCTTATACCACAACTAGCTGTAAAGACTGGGTGAGTGTGCCCCCTTATACCACAACTAGCTGTAAAGACTGGGGTGAGTGTGCCCCCTTATACCACAACTAGCTGTAAAGACTGGGGTGAGTGTGCCCCCTTATACCACAACTAGCTGTAAAGACTGGGGTGAGTGTGCCCCCTTATACCACAACTGAACAGAAGCTGTGAACCAACATCCAGGACCAGGCAGATGAGTGGCTGCTGCTGTTGGACCTGAAGCCTGGCAAGGTGGTGTGCGACAATGGGCCGAACCTTCTGGCAACCTTGGGCAGAGGCGAGTTGACGCACATCCTGTGCCTGGCTTATGTGATTAACTTGATGGCCCATTATCCAAGGATGACAGAGCATCTCCTTAAAGTGCGTAGCATGTGCTCGCACCTTCGGCGTTTCCACCCTGCTGCCGCTTGTCTGTCTGCATTGACCGCCTTCCCACCCACCGCCTCATATGTGACTTGCCCACCAGGTGGAATTCCAAGTTGTACATAATGGAAAGGGTATGTGAGCAGCAGCAGGCAATGGTGAAGTTCCAGCTCCAATATGCCCAGGTGAGTCAAAGTGTAGACAAGCAGCACATTACCACCAATGAGTGGACCTCCATGAGGGACATCTGCATGCAGCTGCAGTGCTTCCAATATGTGCAGTGAGCCATGGGGTCCCCCGGGATGACGACCAGCTGACGCTTTGCGTGGATTCACCACTTCGCCAGGGCAGAATAGTCGATGTGGCTCACTGCACATCTTAATGGTGATGTAAATTTATCTTTTCTATATTTGTCCAACTGTCCAGTAGTTGTCTGCGGAACAGCAGACCATTGACTCCTCATATAATCACTACAGTCTAGTATACAGCAATAGTCACATTTTTAGATACAAAATTGTCAGGTATTTGTAGTTTACTAAGCACAAGCACTTTAATTATTTGTGACACTTTATGTCCTGTTCACAGTCAGTATTTTTTGGGGTAGATTGTTTGTATAAGGTTATACACATATTTATTTCCATGCTGGTCTTAAACAAACTATTTATTTTCTTGTGATGTATATTGAATTTGATGATCTGATATAACCTTAAGAGCCGTTCTGTTCAGGGATTCCCCCGCGGCATGTGTTTATGGTTTTTAAATTTGTATTGTGTATCCCTTTGTCCTTTGAGTTTTAATAAATTTGAATATATTTTTGCATTTGGTTGTGGTGAGTGCAGACCTTTTTCCTGTGCCTTGGAGGCATCCCCAGAGCCCCCAAATTCTGTATCTATTCAGTGTCCAAATAAGCACAGGGGGGTTTTGCACCCCACTATTGCGTTACTTATATTGGGCTGTGCTTATCCCCATTTTTGTCTTCTACTGGATCTGAATTTTGGCGGCAAGTTTGGCCAAGCTTGGCGAACCCAAATTTCAACTGACCCGCTCATCACTGCTCAATTGTTTTCATGTAGTGGCAAGTTATTTCTGTATGGTGGGGGCAAATAGTAGCAACTGAAGTTAGCCAAAAAATTCATTGCCAGGGAATAGAAAACCTGCTCCTGCACCGCAGCCAGATGATTGAGGAGCGGCGGGAGGACAGGTAGGGTGAGTCCCGGTTCTAGGAGCCACTGCTGATGCTCAGGCGTGCGGTGCGCACAACACCCACCCGGGTCTGTGCCACAGGTAGACCTGGCCTGCGGGTGTGGCCTTGGCTTGGGTGGACAAGCGTGTGCGGCTGAGAAGCAGCGGCGGTGGTGCTGCCCAAAGCATAGACTCCCCTGTCCACCTCCCCGTCGCTCCTCCATCGCCTGGCTGTGGCGCGGCACCGACGGTTAATGTACATTTTTTAACATTCACCTGATAAGACGCAGTGACATCTCCCAATTTTTAGGGGAAAAAAGTGTATCTTATAGGGTGAAAAGTACAGTGTTTCTGTTTTTAGTATGCAGCACTGGCTGATTAAGATAGTGATATCTTGCCAATTTCTTTTTCAGTGCTGAGGTAATGTTGACTACTGAAAACATATAGAAATATGCTGTAAATAAATACTTTTACATTTAATTTTAAAATGTTTAACCCAATAAATCAAATTTTTTTAGATAATGATGATGATGTTGATGATGATGAAAACGTGTCATCTAACCCGAAGAATACAAAGAAACGTTCCCCATCAAATGCAAAGAAAAATTCAAGAAAACCATTAAATCCAAAAGGAAACCCAGATGGTATGTTGGTATGATAAAATAAAGAGAATATGTTTATTAAAATATCTGAACAATGTATCAAGTACATATGGTGGTCCTGCCCGTTCGATGGGCAGTTTTGGGAAAAATTGATTTGTGAGGAACTAGAAATCCCATTTACATTGTCTTCATGGACAGCACTAAAGCTAAAGCTTTTTCAAACCTGTAAAACGCCTGATCTGACATGTTGTGGCAGCAGGGGAGTGGCCAGCGAAGGTCTGAAGGTCTATGGCGATACATTTACATACATTCTATGGCGATAGCGAATGCGAGTGATATAAAACGACTACTCGAAAAATATAACACCGTATGGGACATTTGGCCCCAAAATTAGTTCAGCTCTATACTCTCCTGTCTTTTTCCCCTCTTTCTCTTCTCCTCTTTCTCCTTCTTATCTTTATTTTCCTGCCTCCTCTTTATGTGCAGATCGATGTGAGTGTGAATTGTCTAGGTAATTTATATGATGTCAAAATATTAATGGTCAAGAGTATATTTGATAGCATTATGTCAGGAACAAGGAAACCCCTAAACATAAATTTCATAGATAAGTTTAGTATTAGAATTTATATTTAGGGACACTATGGAAGATGTTAACTCTTTTTGTATTCTATATAATTGGTTTATAATAGACAACACTAGCTTTGTCCATTTATTGATTGCTCCTTAATGTGGATTGTTAAGATGCCAGCACCTTGTTTCCCCCAGGGCTGCATACATAGGGAAACAATGTGCTGACATTTTAGATCTGTCTTATACAACCTACGACCCTGACTCCCGGCACTTTGGGAAGATAGCACACTGACACTGAATAATAGTCGGGCGGTCCACAGCTGCTGCAAGGCAGGGGGAGGCAACTTGCATTGGGACCCTTCTGCCATGGGCCCCAGGACCAGATGTCTCCCTGCCTTTATGACAATGTACGTCCCTATCATCAGGTTTCTAAAAATCTTGGTGATATGTCCACTTTAAATAAAAGTCCAGCTGGTGCCATGAAAGACTACAATATGCATATGTACCAGAAATCATGAGAAAGATGCTTAGACTACACCCAGTCCCCCCTCAAAAAAGGAGAAGAAACTCCTTTGGAGCAGAAACTTTGCTTGGAAAGCAAAGGGCTTGGTACACATGGAAGTCAGATGGTCAGATTCCGAGCCCTGGGTTACTAGCCCCTATGTCTGGTGCACTGGGCCAGTAGCCATGGGAGGGGGGGGGGGCGGCTTTTTTAATTAGAAAAAATAAATTAAAAAATAGATCTTGCTATTATCTTGGTTTGGACAGACCGAATGGACAAGATCTCGATTTAACACTGCCCCAGATACAGAGCCCATCACTACTGACTAGATCAAACAGTAAGCATATCAGATGGACAATTTATTTCCCCGTAAAGTTGAACAAGCCATTAAATACCCACCACACCAACATCAAAACCATTCAATAAAGTGTGCTGTACCCTGGCCAACCTTATAAGTAAAACAAAATAATAAGGGTGGCCCAGTCACCCCTATGGCCAGTAAAAACTGCACCACTGCATATACCCTAAACAAGTAATTTTATTTAGGCAAAAACATATACTGAACAAACAAACAATTTAAAAGGGACCATCAGAAACATAAACACAATAAGAAAGGAGGTACCAAGCGAACCCTAAACCATTGTTTCTCATACAGCGATGCACATTATAACTCCTCTCTCCCCATAATATCCCAGTCCTGCATACCCTCTTTACTTAATAGTGCACCCAATCCACACCTATAAAAAGGTGCAGTTCACAACATGCCTCAATATAACCCTAAAGTAGAAGTGCAATAAATACAAACTATTCCATTACATTAAATTTTATATAAAAACATATACAATAAATAATACAATCCATAGTCTTAAATACTGCCAATATTTGTGCAAAATATCCCAATCAGGGACCAGAATGGAGGGAAAAAATAAGCATATATAATAAATGGCAATAAGCCATGGTCCAACAACAGTTTGTGCTGCTACAGCCGATAACTTGGTGTCCTCTTCTGGGAAACAAGAGGAACAGTCCTGGTTCTATGACATTGCCCCCCCCCCCCTTAAGGGAGGCCTCCGGCTGACTCTAGGACAAGGTTTGTCGGGATGGGACCTTCCTAGATGGCTCCATTCAAAGGCCTTGTCCTTCTTGGTTATTTCAGTAATAGGCCGGACTATGGCAGAAAAGTTATGGATAAACTGGTGGTAGAAATTGGCAAATCCAATCAATATTTGGACCTCTTTACAGGTAAGTAGGTGATGGCTACTCAAGCACTGCCGAAACTTTACTAGGGTCCATGGAAAACCCCTGATCCGAGATGAGGACCCCCAGAAATGAGATGGAAGTTTTTTCAAATTCACACTTTTCTAATTTAGTGTAGAGTTGATGTATTTGAAGTCGAGACAGTACCGTCCAGACATGTTCGTAATGTTCGGTCAGGTTTGCCGAAAAACGAGAATGTCGCCCAAGTATGCAAAGATATCAAGAAAATCTCTAAATATGTCATTAACCAGGTGTTGAAAGGTTGCCGGGGCATTACACAAACTAAATGGCATGACCAGATATTCAAAATGTCCATAGCGAGTACAAATAGCAGTCTTCCACTCGTCCCCTTCTCTTATGCGGACAAGATTCTAGGCCCCCCTTAGATCAAGTTTGGTGAAAATCTGTCCTGACTTAAGGCGCTGAAAGAGGTCCAAAATTAGGGGCAGGGGGTAGCAATTCTTGACAGTTATTTTGTTTAGTTCCCTGTAGTCTATACAAGGTTGCAAGGTGCCATCCTTCTTGCCCACAAAGAAAATACCTGCGCCGAATGAACCCTTTCTTTGGATTCTCATCCGTCGAAGAGTTAGCAACTCCGGAACCGATAATGGGTAAATCCTGGCGAAAGGAATGGATGTCCCAGGCAGAAATTCAATAGGGTAATCATACGGCCGATAAGGTGGTAGCGTGTCTGTCCCTATCGAAAACGTCCCTAAAATCCCTATAAGCCTCAGGTACATCTTGAAAATCCTCCCCCTTGGCAGATTCAATCAGAGCTCGTTGATGCTTGTCAGTAGAATTAGAGAAACAGGTCTGAAGACAATAAGGAGACTCAAAAAGAACAGTACCTGTGGACCAATTTATTGAAGGGTTATGTGCCAATAGCCAGGGTAGTCACAAAATAACAGGGAAAGCAGGGGATGGTATGAGATCAAAGCTGAGCCATTCAAAATGATCTGAATCAATACATGCCACTAATGACAAAGTCTGTGATGTAATTGGACTGGTCTTGAGCGCGGAACAATCAGCCAAAGGGATAGTGAGCGTAAAGGGATGTTGCCTGGAGGGAATTTCATGGATCCTGGCAAATTCTAAATCCATAAAGCAACTGCATGCTCCAGAGTCAATAATGGCTGCCACCTTAATCCTTCTTCTGGGCAACTGTAGGCAGAACGGAACAGAGATAGGATTAGCACCAGAGAGCAGGAGGGAGCCCGAATTATGTTTTGTAGGTAGCCTCTTACCCGGGGAACGGAACAGGCATCTGTAAAGGAAGTGTCCAGCTTCCCTGCAGTAAAGGCACAGATTGTGCTGACATCTGCGAAGGCGTTCCCCAGATGTCAATGAAGGATGAGAAACCTCGAGTTGCATCGGCTCAGAATCACTGCCGGCAGCAGAAGATGATGGACTGGGGAAGGAAGCATCTGCAGAGAGGAAAGAGAGGATCAGTACAAGGCAGTTCATCTTTAACGGAATCCGCCAGATCTAAACGGAACTGATGACAGAGAGTGTGGTCATTGCAAAGAGTTTCAGTACTCCAGCAACAATATTCAGCCACATATTTCCCGACAGGCCGATGTCCTTGGTGAAGGGTCTGAAGAACCGCCTCAGCTGAAGCTATCATACATAGTCGTCATGGCATCAAAGTAGGTCTCCAGTGAGGATATGATAGGGTCTGATTGTTCAAGTAATTGATTAGCTCAAATCTGGAGGTTTCCCAGCAGCAAAGAGATGACCCTGATGACCTCAGTGGGGTATGTCTTGGGTTGGAGATCAAACGGCAACTGACAACTATTTTTAAACAACCAAAAATGGCTGTGGTCCCCCGAAAAGCGTTCAGGCAAAGGTATACGGGGTTCCAAGGTACTGGATGCAGAGCTGGAATTGTCGGCAGCCACAGGCATGGCAGAGGCTGGCGGCAGGACGGGGTTAGTAGCGGCAGGAAGGCTGGCTTGCAGAGTATCCAAGCAGGACTTGAACTGTATGAATCCCCCATGTAAATTGCTCACTGCCTGTCAAAGCGGTCATCTGCTGGACCAAGGCATCGAAAGCCAGGTGATCTCTGCCAGAGCTCATTATTGACCAGTTGGTACTGTCAGGCTACTGGGTATGAACCCTGATTGCGGAGACTAAGAACCAGCTTACCTCTTGACCGGGAAGACTGGAATCTAAGAACCAACCAAGGTGAGGATAGGCTGGGACGCAGAAAGGCCCCAGGTCAGGCAACCTAGGAGTGGGTTTTGCCAAGTTCTGGGTAGAAGACATACCAGAGCCGGACTAGAGATGTGGAACAAGCTGAAGACATGGCTGGCAGAACTGGATCAAAGTCGTAAACAAGCTGAGGTCGTGGGCAGGCAGAACTGTATCGAAGTCATAAACAAGCCGAGATCGTGGGCAGGCAGAACTGGATCGAAGTCTTAAACAAGCCGAGGTCGTCAGGAGAGCAGAAGCGTAGTCAGAATCAAGCCGAGTTGGTACACAGGAATGGAAGACTGGAACACAGGAACAGACAGGAGAGAAGACCAACTGGCAATGCAGGTCAGGGCTCGCCAGTATTTAAAGGCCCCAGTGCCTGCACACAACCAATCCCATTTCCGCTCGTTTTCAGTGCGCACAATTGCACATGCGCACAATCTGTTGGATCGAACGCGTAATCACGCCGCAACAACAGATTGTGTTGCTAGAGTTGATAGAGCATGCGCGCAAGCTTAATGCCACTGCTATATCTAGTGTGCAAATGCGAGCGCACAGGAAACCTTTGCAAGAGGAACAGTCCTGGTTCTATGACAGATGCAGAGTGAAGAGAGAGGGGAACTGCTGCAAAGCAAACCCGCTCTGCTGAATTTAAACAGTTGGATGCGAGAGGTAGGTGGGTTTGTGGTTCCAGTTGCATGGGGTTTCCTTTACCCAATATGAACCCCAGTTTGCACACCAAAGAAAAAAACTTTAACCTAGGTTTTTTTATGTTGATGCTTTAGCAAGGAATAAAGCCATGGCATATCTTTGTATTAAAAAATATATACAATTTTATTACAGAACATTTCTTTAAAGCACATGTCAGTTTATACATGTTCGGGTTTCACAAGTTAGGATTCCACAGAGGTCTTTTCTATCACATAAATAAAAAGAAATCAGGCAATTTGTTATACAGACTCACAGATTCATTTAATGCATTTCGCCTGTCAGTTTTCTCAATAAAGAGACCAGTGATCAGCAGAAAAAGACTAATAGAAATAATACTTGCTATTATAAGGTTAATTATTTAAGAATTGCAAGCGCCACCTAGTGGCACATAGCGCCAGGTCCCCGCCTGGTCCGGCTGCCAGCATCTGTATTTAACAATGAACAAAAACGTACTTAAATAGCGCCTCTGAAAGCGCCGAATATAGCCCTATGTATCAGCAGTGCATGCAATTATTTGAGCGCCGGGACTGCTCTTTTATTTTGTGCTGCGAACTTTTTATTCCCTGCAAAACATGTGTCATGTCATTCAAGTGTCCCCCAATGTCATTCCCGGTGTTTGTGCATTGTCATTGTGCTGCCATCCTTGTAAAATGCCTTTTGGGATATTTCACTAAGTGCTGTATGCCCAAAATGTCATGTTTTTGAGCGCCAGTGCGGGGGCGCTATGTTTTCTGGCACTCATCCTGTTGCTACCTGTTGCTAGATATACAGTGCCAAGCGTGAAGCCATCAGCGCAGAACCGCAGAGCACTGGTAGTCTATGGCTGGCGTTGCGGCTGAAGCACCAAAAGCATCACTCGGGAGACGTTCAAGTGGCGCTAGATGGGGCTAATGTTGAATTGGGCTCTAAATCATTAATTATTTTTCATTATAAAAGGGAAAGGTTTACAAAATTAATTTTAAAAATACATTCTATTATTTAAAGCTGTATCCACGATCATTTAGTTAGTATTTGCATTAATCAACAATTAGAATTTTTCTAGTAATCAAACTTTAAATATTATATGTGCATTACTCACAAACGAGAAAAACACAAGAAGGTAACACCGGGGATCATAGCAAACCTCAGCAAGATCTTTTCAGCTGTAGGTAAATATGTTGCTCATTAAAAACCCCATAAAGGTATTGCCATCTTCCATTTATATAGGTATCTGAATTTTTACTTTTTAAATAACTTTATATGTTGTTATCACAGATTAGATCAAATTTCCTGTTTGCCAATCTACATTTTTTCATGGTAGTGCTTTTAGCATATGTTAGAAATGTTTTAATAAATGAGAGAGCTAAATTTCTAACGCCTTACCTCTCGTAAGTCACATGCTCATATCCATAAAGCCAGCAGCTTTCATTATTCAAGGCTCAAGCAGGGGAAAGAGTAAGAGGGTCCCCCTCCCCTTTTTCTCCTCCAGTCTCATCAGTTCCAACAGTGCCTGGGAAGACAGCCACCGTACACTCCATGCCATACACAGCCGCGATAATCACCACAGGTGCGCTTCACGCTTTTAGGGCAGGACACCACCTCCCCGGGCACTGACGGCACTCTCCCAGACTTCCCCCAATCTGTATATGTCACGATTAAGTGTCAGGTATTCTAGTGACATGTCTAGTGATGTGTCATTGGGCTGGATTTTGTGTGCATGAGCCACATCAACACCATCATGTAGCTTTATTGTTAATAACGCGGGCCCAGTCCAAAAGTGCACTGCCTCTTATTGTACCCAAGTCTGCGTATGCGTCTGTACTTAGACACTGTATGGTGTCTAGGCACCATACACTCCACGCCTGCAATTGCTCTTTTGGCTGGCAGGGAGGAAAAATTAAAAAAAATTATGTTGAACAAAATATAAATAGATTATCACTATTATAACAATAGATAGTTCGTAATCAGTTATAGCATCTATTTACATTCATATTGTTCACGCATCCCATCCTTTCATATGATGTTGTTTGATATGATTTTAATTTTAATCTAAAAAGGGAGAGTAGCTCATATTAACATTTAGTCCTGGCCATTCATGATATCAATGTTCAAATATTAAAGAGCTTCAGCCCGTAATGTTTTGCCTTACTATTCGGGTGAATCCTTGTTAACACCTGAAATTTGAATTCATACATATTTCCCTTGGTGTTTTAAAGCAAAATGTCGTCCCACTGGGTTTTTTTGGATTATTGGTTTTTATACTATATACATGCTCCTATACCCTAGCTTTTTGATTTTCTATTAGTTTTACGGTTTACCTGTGTATACGCATCCACAGGTGTATTTAAGGAGGTATACTACATCTGTAGTGTTACAATTCAAATTCAAACATTAGCAATGGGCATAGCTGTTTGCCCAGTGTCCGAAGCTAGAAAATTGCATCTCAAATAGATATACGAAGAAGGAGGATGGGGAAACATCTGATGAATTATCAATAGGACATCCTGGCATAGAGAGCAACTGCACAATATGAGCCCAGGAGAGTCAGAGGTCTCAACCCGGTGGGGGAACTCCTAGCAATGAGGAGATGATAGGATCGTGTTGATCCTATCATCTCCTCATTGCTAGGAGTTCAATAGACAGCCGATAATACAAGAAAAAAATCAAAGGTTTTTCTGCCCCAAATACAAATGCCAGTGTAGCAACTTTCTCAAATGTAGTTACAAATAATGTACTGAAATTAAAAAACAACCATAAAGGTCTAGGAACATGGAAAAATCTCACCAAAATACACTTATACAGCTTAGTAAACAAAGTGACCTAACAGTTAAGGCTGTGAACAAAAGGGGAGGATGTGGTCATAATAGACACAGAAACATATGGAAAAAATGTGTTTTATTTTATTAAACATAATTGGAGAATAAACAATAGTATAAGATAGTCTTGGCATTCAGGGCAACCCCATATCAAATGGAATATCAGAAAATTATTGACAAAGTGTATGCACACAAAATCATTCCAAAGAATGTATGGGCATTTTGGGCAGTTAAACAACCAATACTTCTACAACAACCAATACATTCTATTCCCTTCCAAGGAACATAAACCTTTAACTCACCCTCCTGGCCACCCAATAGTATCTCTTTGACAGAGAAGGCCAGAAAATATATAAATGATAACTTACAGGCACATGTACAGGTATTACCCTCATACATACGTGATACTACGCAGTTATTACAATTTATTCAAGCAATGTAATTTCCACCTGAGACATACATGGTTGCCCTGGACTTTTAGGCATTATACTAAGTATTTCACACACAAAGGATTGCAGGCAGTAAAATCATTTTTGAATATCTTACCAACTAAACAACAGGACCATTTTCCTAAAGTAATGTTTTACATTTTTGGTTCTAATCATTGTGGGGCCTCTCCTGCCCAGTAACCACTTCACATTTTTTTTTATGCAGAATTGTACGTGCAGGTCTGCCGTTGCATTGCCATTGTCTCAGTGGTTAAACAATGTCATTCCATATGTTTTCGCTCTGGTTCTGGTGTTTATAGAAACAGACTTTTATCACATAGCTTCTGGCGCTTGACGGTAGAGCGCCCAGTTTTAAAGCATCAGCGCTGGTTGTGTGTAGTTTTTTCCTAAATATTGGCTTCAGCGCCGAGCATCGGGTGCACTTAACTGGCTCTACCTATCGTTCACTGCAGCGTTGTCCTATTGTTAGATGTAGCTTAGTCTTGGGGCGCTTTGGCCTCAGGACACCGCCTAGCGTTCTCGATGTGAATTAGGGAGAACACTTCTACAGCGCCCTGCACACATTACACTTATCAATTCTGGACGGGATAGTACAGCGCCACTTGTCTGGCCGCTAAGCTAGGTCACAGCGCCAGACACCCGCTTGCAGCGACTATGTGAGGACACCGCTACATAGACGCTCACATGGCAATACATGGGGCTAGTCTTAAATTAGCCTGAAAATATTGCACGTGTAGTCCCCATTTGCTGGGAGAATGATAACTTGCTTTTAAAAAATATCAGCAAATAGGGCCATGCGGGGAGCCAGAAGATGTGTCTGTGTGTGTGAGGGTGTCCCAGTGTCGCAGCTGAATAAACAACTCTGCTCAGCAGAATGTTGGTGGCAAGCGTGTTACCAACAATTTGGATCCTCCCGACCTCAGTCTTTGGCTGCTGGTGGCCACATATGGACATTCAACAACATTGCTGTGCTGTATCACCCAGCCAGGCACAATGAGTGCTGTGGAAGGGGCGGGCATTCAGATGACGCTGATGAATTTGCTCCGCCCACCAGAAATGCATCAAAGTGATGCAGCTTTTTGCAGTGCTGCCATTGTGGCAAACACCACTTATTTCCTCTGGTAGGCTACACGAGGCAAAGGAATAGCAGATGGGAGAATCTATCGGGACCAGTGTATTGTACTTAGGGCACATATGCAAAACAAAAGTCAACATTATTCAAAGGAAAACTCAGTTTTATTCAGGTTTTTGGAGTTCTGCCTCTTCTGGGATGTAAAATAAACCCATATGTTAGGATTGGGCCCCCAGACCTGTGATTTACTTATCAGCAAACTGTTTTCAAGTTTCCTATATTTCTGTGTGTCTGTAATCCTAAAGTGGGAGCGGCTTTCCTGGCCTTGAGTAAAACCTTCTTCTGTAACAGGTAAGCTTATCAATAGCTTTGGCTAAATCACACAGCAGTAATTAGCACCCCAGTTCAGAATGCTGTCGGTAACCTTTTACATACTGGTATACAAGATTGCGATCCCCTTATCTGCAGAGTTTGAATTAATGCATAACGAGTTAAGCCTGTTGTCTCTGTCTCAACCAATGAGAAGACCAACAAGCCAGAGTCAGGAAGCCTCTGTACTCGAAAAGTTGCTAACATAAACACATTGTTGCTACAGAAAACGGTTTTCCCTTATAAGTTAAGTTGCAAACAAACAAAAAGGAAAAAAAAATCAGATACTTTTAGCGCACCATTTCGGCAAGTCAAAAGTGTAATTACTGTTTAAGCCTTTTATGTTTCAATATGTTTATTAGATTTTCAAGCATCAAACCTTCCTTTTTACAGTATTATGGATGTCAAAAGAGGAAATCTATTACACCTACTTTAACCCTTTAAATGCCAGCTACGCAAGTCTTATGTAGCTGCCTCTCCAAACCGTTAACTACCAACTATGTGAGATTGCATAGCTGACATCTCTAGTCAAAAAAAAAAAGTTAAAAATACTCACTTCCCTGCACAAACTAGAGGATGTCATCCTGCTCTGGCACCGACAGTCCTCTCAGATGCCAGTAGTGATCAGTGCCAGGCATGTGTAGGAGCAGGAGATCACCCCCTCACCCTGCATTAATCCCTACCAGGTGTCATCGGTGATCGGCAGGGGACAGGATTGCGCGGGACTGAGGATCAGAGGTAATTAAAGAAAAAGAAATGTAGTTTTAATAAATGATTTTGCTCTTCAGCAACTTTTTTTAAAGTGGACCAAAACCCAGAAGAGTCAAAAGTTTTGACTATCTTGGGTTTTGTTGCTTTTCCTGGGGTCACCCCGATATTTAACCCTTTATAGTGTGGATAGTAGTGGTATTTTATTTGTAAATGTTGTAAAGTGCTCTTTTCAGTTTGGGGGGTTCTCCTGGGCAGGAACGGAGGCTACTGATACATCCATTTTCCTGGAAATTCACAGTTAAACATAATGTAAAATGCTTAAAATGACCTGTCAACAGAGGGTGAATCTCAAGCAGGCTGGCAGTAGGCAGGCAATTAAAAGGGGTAATAGTACCTATGCATGTTGGGTACTGTTCTGCTCGGGGGACCTTGCGCTTTCAGATTTAGCTTGTTTTTCTTGTTTGCATATTGATATTTTAGGAATGTGTTTTTTATTCTGCATTTTAATAATTTTTTTAGGGAAACCCTGTGCAACCAAAGAATACTTTGAGGGATTACTTCCAGAAAGATAAGCACACTACAACAAGCTGGGTACACCTAGAAATCTTAATGTGTGTACATTCAGGAAATATATGGTTTGTATTTGGGGTATTCCAAATGTAAAGGGTTGTTTTGGTTTAAAAATTGTAAGGTGTGCACTCTTTCTGCAGGGCTGACATTTTCAAGTAAATTTACTCTTACGCACATGCTTTACTTTGGGGTGTTTGGCAACTCTTCCCTTGACAGTACAAAGTTTTGATTTCTCTTGTTTGCATTTTGTTATTTTAGGAAAATGTGGCTTTGTTTCTGTTTTTTTATTCTTTTTTTAGGAAAAATAATTAATCGAGGGATTACTTCCAGAAAACTGTGACCACGTCAACAAGACTAGTATGAAAGTAGAAAGCTTGAGGTGTGTACTTCCAGAGAATATATTGTCTGTAGGGGGTATTTCAAATGTAAAGGGTTATTCTTCTCGAAAAATTACAATGCGCACATAGCAGTTGTATTTTATCTGAAAATCTCCTAAAGAGCTGTTTCAGTTTGGGGTGTCTCCTGGGCAGAAAAGGGTGTCTAACAATACAAATGTGGGTGTCTCCTGGGCAGAAAAGGGTGTCTAACAATACAAATGTGGTACCGCTGTATCCAGAAGAAATGGGGATTTTACGTGCAATAAGATTTTTCAATTTTTTCATAACAAAAACACAAAAAATTTGCACATCTTTCAAACAAAAATATTGAGAATACACTTAAAAATGACACACAAGACATTTTATGTTAAAGCCCAGGCACAGTTGAAACAAAATATATGATTTTCCTGGGAAATCCCTTCAAAATTCACAGTTGAACATGTGTAGCACAAAATAGTGAAAATGGTCTGGCAACAAAGGGTGATAAAAACTCTAGGTAGGCTGGCACTTAAAGGATTAAAGAGAAAGATCTCAGAGCAGGGAGTTGCACCTGGGTGGCAGATAAACATGTCACCTTGGGTCTGTTACCACTCTCTGCTCTGAGATCTTTGGGGTTAATCTATAAAAAAGGACTTTCCCCTTAAGTGGGAAACAAGGAGCAATATCCATCAGGCAATCCCAGAGCAGCGTGGGAGGGTCTCCAGCAGATTACGGACTAAAAAAAAAACACCACCACCTGTTTCCGAATCAAACCAGCAACAAGCAGTTGAAGCCACTTTGATGTTGAAGACGCTACCTGTGAAACCAACACGTTCCAATGTAACTCCAGCAGAGACAAGGCACCCGTACAGACACACCAACGTCCAGACCCCCAGACCGAAAAACCCTCTGGTGATCATGGAGGGGGCTGTAGCCCAAATCATCAATGAACTTAATGTGAGGAAGGCATTAGGTCCAGATGGGATACCAGTGCAATGTCTCAAATTGTGTGTCAACCAACTATCTCCAGCTTTCTCAAATATCTTCCAAGTATCCATGGAGAGGTGGGCTGTACCTTCATGCCTTAAACAATCCATCATTATTCCAGTCCCCGAGAGCTTCACTCCTGAAGATCCTAATGACCACAGTCTATAGTTCAGTGTTCAACACTGTAAAGCCGAATCTGCTGCTCAGAAAAATGAATGTCCTTGGCACTCGTCCAGTCATCTCAGCATGGGTCAACAGCTTCCTGATTGAGAGCAGCCAACAGGTCAAACTAGGCCCTATCCTATCAAGCACAAGGAAATCAGTAATTGGTACACCTCAAGGGTGTGTCCCTTCTCCCTTATTGTTTTTCCTGTTCACAAATGATTGTTCATCAACAACAAACTCAGTCAAGACCCTACAGTTCGCTGGTGACACTATGGTGATTGGTCTAATCAGGAACAGCGAGGAGGTGAAAGGTGGTGCACAGTAAATGCCATAGTTCTAAACTCCTCTGAGACTGCTGAGATGATGGTTGACTTTAGGGGGACCCCCTCAGTAACCTTCGTAATGGTCATCTATCGTGAAGAAATAAAAAGGGTAAAAGAAGCAAAGTTCCCATCAGTGACAACTTACAGGAAAAGTTCCTTTTTGGCAGGTTCTTGGTGTTCTTCCTAGTTTTTTCGCTTTTGGAATGTAAAATAATCATTTGTGTTAGGGTTGTGCCCCCAGACCTGTGATTTACTTATGAGCATGCTTCTTTCAAGTTTCTCATATTCCGGGGGCTCAGTCTTGCTACAGTGGGAGTGGTTTTCATGGCCTTGAGTAAAAACATTGGACTACAAGTCCCAGAATTCCTCCAATATAACAGATGAGCTAATCGCAGCTTTGACCAATCTAAGCAACATAATGACCTCACTAGGTGTGACTGCTGTCAGTAATCCTTTAGCTATGTAACCCAAGATTGTGATCCTCCCTATCTGAAATAATTGAATTTCAGCAATATGGGTTAATCCTGTCATCCCTGCATTAGCCAATCAGATGATTAGCAAGACAGGAGTGAGGAAGTATATGATCTGTACATCTAATGTATGTTTCTAAGGTAAACACATCAGCTCCAAGCTGCTAAAAAAAAGAAAAAAAATAAGCTTAGCACAGTGAAGACTTCATTTTGGTACATAATGATGGAAACTTTTTTAAAAATGCCATGGAATGTGGAATTACACTATAATACTTGCTCGGTTCTGAAGAAAGATCAATAGAGACTTTTCTTACGCATAAGAAACTGCTGCAGTCATTCTTTTCTGCAATAACTGGATTGGATTTATGTTACTCATTCTGATATGGAGGGGCAACAAAAAGAAACAAGCAAAAGTGTCAAATGAACATTCAAAGCAGCGTAAAGGATAATTTTGCCCCCCCCCCCCTGACAATCGAAGTAACATACAAGAAGAGAATTAAAACTCATGCTGTCGGACCCTACACACCCAGGCCACATTTATTTTGAACTTCTAAAATCAGGGGCGTCGACTTAGAATGTTGTACTCCAGAACCTCCAGGTTTAAAAGGAGCTTGTTCCCTTAAGCTATACATTTACTAAATAATCGCTAGGTATCTTTAGTCTGGGATCCATGTGCTAGTAAGTTGGTTAATACTGTGCTAACTTGGAAACTTTGCAAACGACCCTACTGAGCATACTCTGTATGGTGTTAATGTTCCTATTATTTGTATTTCCTCCTGTAATCTTCCCCCTTGTAATTCTTCTTTGTAACTAGCCAGAAAGACTTCCTTGTGCACTTAGTGAAATAAAGTGATTCTGATTCTGAAACAGCTGGTCAGTGATCACCCAGCATAGCATGCCTGTCATTAGGCTTGGTGGTATCACTGTCCACCACAATACTACCAGCCGGCTAGGTCTGTGATGATGCTATCACATCAGTCCATCACATCAGCATTAGTGAACTTTGAGGATGACATTTGCAAAACATGCTTGAACGTACCCCTTCTTTTCCAGTGCCACTTAATGTTGGTCAGACATCTTTGACTCACATGACCACAACACTTTTCTCTAAACTGGTGGCAATAGTCATAGTCTTAACACCTTTGCAGTTAACCCAGCCTGATTTGAATAACACTTGCCTTCACACTGTAAATAAATAGGGGGTTTACTGATTTCTGAAACAATAAACATGAAGTCCCATGGAAATGAGTTGCACGAGGTTCACTATGTTCCTGACCACTACCCTTGAAGCTTTGAGGCATCCCTGGGGTATTCTATAATGCTTCTTTGACTCATTGTTAGCAGCAGAACTCAGAAAGTGCTGCAGTTCCAATCTAATCATCTGCAGTCTGCAAACTATTTCTGATTTCCTTTCTACTTTTAAGATATCATCAAAAAAAGTCTAAAAAAATATTTTCTTATGCCTTCAGAAAGTTGTCATTTTGCTTAACACTTATACACGTGGGTCGATTCAGTGAGAGTTGAAAAAAGTTCTCTTGGTAGTTAAAAATTAACTTTTTAAAAAAGCATGTGATTGTTGCTGAATTGCCAGGTAAGAAAACAATGAACTTCAAATGGTACTTTTAACTTCTAAGAAACGTATATTTTACTTCTTTTTACACTGTAGTAAAATTTGCCATTGCCTTACATTGTCTTTCTAGCTGGTGATACAGCCATTCAGCGATATTCTCATGCTCTTTTCACCTAAAGTGAATTTTTTTACTACTAGGATACTTTTTTCAACTCTTACTGACTCAAGCTCCTTGAGTGCTTGTTGATAACTGTGTACTTCCAGCCAAATTACGACTGTAAAATACAATCGACTCTCCCAGCAACATCAAGATAAAAATGTGTTTTCTAATATCGGCGCCTAGGTCCATGCTGATTGGGTGTTGTTGATAATCTGGGATTCTGAGACTGACTTTTGGACCAAATGCTAATAAACTTTTCGAGATTGCAAAAAAAAAAAACTCTAAGGCTGAGTCTTCAATCCAAAGCAGTTGATATGTCAGCACTTCTTGCACTGGAGTTACCAAATGTGTGCCATCCACCACATGCCACCGTGACAAAATAGACCTGTTTATGACAATATTAGTACCTTTCTTAAAAATTACACATCATTTTTGTCCAGATTGTTTGTATGATAAGACAATTAGGTTGTTCTATAGTTACTTTCCATTGGATGGGATCATGGCATTGATACAGTATTGCAAATAGTGAGTTTACCTGGAATTCAGTAAATTATTACATTATCATTTTATATTTTTAGTTACACGATAATTGTTTCATAATTTCATACCTGCCCTGTAATTAGCTATTAAAGCTATAATATGCAAAACATTTGTAGAGGTCTATGCGAGCCAGGGGCTGGCTGGAGATCAATGCTTCTCAGACCTCTTTAGTGTAGGGAATCCTGGCTTGGTGGTAGAGAGGTCTACCTATTAGCTGAAACCCTTTTTGCCGCTTCCCCTCTAATTGTTGGCCATTTGTGCTGTACTTTTGCCTACTTTATTCTGTACTCTTTGACAAACTGAAAAACATTGAAATTCAAAGTAAGTAATGATTTATTTGAAGTGCTGTAAATGTGTTAGCTGTTGATTGTTTCAGGAATTATACTTGTGAACAAATGCATAACCAAAGGCTCTCTGAAGCAGCAAAGTGTTCCTGGGCAGCGTTTGACTTTTTTGTACTTTAGTAGAGCCATAACAGTCAGGTTAGGTTAAGCTGCCTAAAGTAAGTACATATCCATAATTAATGAAAAACTATAAAGACTATATAATCTTGTTATTTTTTACAGATGTATCCATGTTATTTAATGGAAACATATTGCAAAATAGTACATTAAATCTGCTTTTTCTTATCTCAAAAGATCAGCCCCGGAAACCCCTAAAGAAGCCGACTTTAAATAAGCCAAAAAAGAAGAAAAGAATCTTCTATGTAGATTATGATGATGATGATGGTAGGTTGCTTATTTAAGAAACATTTTGAAATATATCAATGTCCTTAGAGCATTGATATATCTCGATGTCTTCTTAAAGCAAAAAGATTTACATGCCATTATCGCTTCCAGAATAAGACATACAAATCTCTCGGCTGCACGTCACTATTACTTAGAGGTTCCAAGTGTAAATAGGTAATGGAACCACGCTGTCACAAGTTATCCGCAAAATTTCTCACGATTTTAAAATACTCGGCTGCAGTTTTCGATAATTAAATATTCTTTGGTTGTTGAATTAGGGAAAGTGAATTGCCATTAACTAGGCTAATATGTGTGTATGTTGTCTTTTTGTCAGTTTTCTTAAGTAATCTGTAATTGCATAAGGTTATTTAGAACTAGTGATGTGCGAACCAGTTCACCAGATGTGGAGTTCACTCTGAATTTCAGGGAAAGGGAAAGTTCCTGACTCATCTGCTCTCTTGCTCTTTTTTCTTACATTTTTAAGGGTTTAACAAAGAAAACTACATAGTGCCCCCCTCTCTAGGAGGGGGATATCCTACGTTTAATAACAATAATAATAATAATAATAATGGTTAAACCCTTAAGCACCAGTTATGGGGTCTGGTAGAACAAGGCGACCAGCCCGCATAGCCCACGGCCACAGGCTTATCTGAACATTAAGCGGGTGACTTGCCATAACCCCCCACCTCATCAGCTGCATCCCCTAAAGCCCAGGGGGGGGGCTTTAGGGGATGCAGCTGATGAGGTGGGGGGTTATGGCAAGTCACCCGCTTAATGGCAGGTGATTTGCCAGCCGCTCCTGCCCTGTATAATGGTAAATGGATCTCAAGGACCCCTTACTAGTTCACAAATAGATAAATGTAAAAAAACACACAGATACAAAAATAAAAAAACATTTTAATTATTTTTATCCCCCCCCCATACTTACCTCTAATTCATTACCAGTCTCCACAGAAATCCAATGTTATGTCCTGTGCTGAGCCACCGCTGCTGTCACTTACAACCGGAAAGATTGGCAAATGCCGAGGCCTCAGGCTGTCGGGGACAGCTCAGCTCTCCACCACAGGGAGGAGCTATTTATACTGGGAGTGAATTTTGAGCTCACCCCCACTATAAATGCCCCTCCCTGCAGCTGGGAAATCTCTAATTAGAATGTTATCAAAAAAATGAAAACAAAAGAACATAACAGAAAGCTATAGGAAATGCTTACCTTGTATCTCATCAAGAAGTTTAAAGCATTATGCAACTTTTTTCTGATTTTTCTCTGATTTTCTTAAATGATTGATGCAGTTATAGTATAATGGAATAAACGTCCCAATGAGGGTCATGCTAATTATTTAGTGAAACATTTTGTAATTTAACTAGTGCAATAAAAATGTTCAAATGTTTCCCCCAAAAAACACCTAATGGGAATTTTTACATGCTTAGTATATACATTTTCCAATGAGTTAAGGATCTGTTTTTGAAGGTTTTGGAAAAAATTGCACCCAACGGGCTATGCTAAATATTTTACTTATTTTTCCGCATAGCCTATAGCGTTCTATGGTTTCCAAACTTTTTTTGAGAAAAATTATACATTTTTTTTTATGTGTTCAAAATGTTACAGAGATGTAAATTTCAGTTCATACCCAAATATGTGTCCAGAGTAACATTTGCTTTATAAAATAATTAGCATGATCCACAATGATGACAGGATTTTATTTTGCACTGTTCCAAAATATTATACACAACAGAATTTTAGTACAAATTATAGGTTGTAAAGAACTGGAAGAAATGGTGTTTGTTGACTTTGCAGCATTAACATTTCACTTTTACTGGAATCAAAAGCTATTTAAATCTTAACAGGCAAGTTACATGGTAACATAGGAGTCCTTCAGAATTCTTGTATCCATTAAATTTGTGAGCTTTTGGAGCATTTCTGCTTGAACTTCTTTGCAGGGTAGCAGAATAGCCTCCTAGAGTTGCCGTTTTGATGTAAACTGCCTCCCACCCTTATTACCTTTGTTTGAATGTAATCAATAGGGTTGAGCTCTGAGGAGGATGGTGTTCACACCAGGGGCATACATAGGATTCACTAGGCCTTATAGCAAGTCACATTGGGCCCCCCTCAGGCTAGCGCTCAGCATTAATATAATAACACACCCCCCCCCTCAAGCCACAGAGTTAAAGAAAAATAAAACCTACCGGCGTCCTGTATCTGTTGCATTCGGGACTCCATCGCTGCTAATCCACATAGTGACAGTGCCGCCCAACCCTCTGGGGGGACAGTCTGAGTATTGCCACAGGTGCTGCCTCTCCTCCCTCTATAGTATTTATTCCCCCTGGGTCACACCATAAGTTTTTCTCTTCTTAAGCCCATAGCAGCCATTAGCTCAGCGTGAGATGGTGCATTGTCACTTTATATACTTTGCCAAAGTCATTTTCACACCTTTCGAAATCTTAAAGGGACCTACTAGCACTCTCCCCATGATTCCGTCCCAGAACATAACTCTACCTCCTCCTTGCTAAACTTTCAGCCTTGTTGAACCCATTCACTATTAATATATCCACTATACAATAACGATCAATAGAACCATACCATACTATACAATTTAATTCTTCAGCAAACAGTATTAAAACAATTACAGACTGGTGCCCCAAAAACAATTTATACTTGACCTGCTTAAACAGTTTTAACTTTATCTCAAGGGCTTGCCGACCTTTCCTTTATTATTTTTCTTATATGTTTGAGTGACAGTCTTTCCCAAGACAACAGAATTTAGGGTTTCATAGATCATCGATTATCTGTGATTGCAAAGTGAGGCAAGGTGCAGGAGATTTTCTATTTACTCAGATATCTCTTAGAAGTGTTTTCAAGGCTTGCCACTTGTCACTATTGACATGTATACAACTTATTGGCACCAGACGGTCTTGAAAATACAACACAAATCTTTGGAAACATAACTACATATTATTGAACCATCTGGTTCATTTGAAATTGTGGTCAGAGGTATGGTATTGGTAAAGAAGAGATTTGCAATAACATTAATTTGGCTTAAATGATTTATTTGCATTCCTCACTTGCAGAGGAATGCATGCAGAATGTTGCAGGCTATGGCAATCCTCTCCACCCCCCTGCTTCCTGGGGCGCTTGGCGAAGTAAATATCCGCGGGCCACATCACTGCATTTTCGGGCTGTGAGTGCGCTCCCTCCCCCAGCTATTCAGATAGGCTAGGGACAGGAGCACATGTGTTGCTAGGGATGTGGCGGCCGTGCTCCTGTTTGCCCTGCATGTAAGAGTAATTTGCCGAGCATTACATTTGCATGGTTAAGGACTCTGATTGTGCCGTTGGACCAGAAAGAAGAGTTTTTCAGGGGGGTTTCACACAGTGGGGCATCCCAATCCCTTGGAGCACAGAACAACACCCAGGATAGTTAAAATCCTGGGTTTTGTAAAAAAAAGAATCTTCTTGACCTCCAAAGATGTTAACTACTAGGTAAAGATTGTTTCTAACTGTATTCTCACACACTATTATTTACCTTTTTTCCTCACCTTTTTAAATAAAATGGTGCTGAATTGCAAAAAGAAAAAATAGTTATACATTTTCAAAATCATCCCTAAATCATCCCTAAAATCCTAAGCGAGGCTACTGAAGATTCAGAACCAAATTAAACTGGAAGGGAACAGGCACCACACTCTGCTTGTCTAACCATTCCCAACCATTATGCTCATCTACTATCCCATTATACTGCTTTTCTTACTCTGAGAGGCCTAAGCAAGCTACATCCCTCTGCTCCTGGTAAGTCTGTCTACATCACCTCCCCCCCTCACGTCTTTCATTACCATAACTCTCCACTCATGAATGTATTTGACAAAGCACATTCCCCTTCTATGTTCACCAACAAAACACACCTTGTCACTTTTAAAACCCACAGCCATCTCCTGTCGCTATCTTTACAGTTATTTGCTGCTGGTGAAATCTACTTAACCCGAACATCTTCCTCACCGTATTCCTCTTCTCTAATTATCTTATAACTAGGATCCAAAGTTTAACACTTAGGCAGCCTTATAAAGCCCACTCCCTCCTGCAAATGTCACCTGCAAACTCTGGAATTCACAACCATTGGCCACAAACTTGCATGCATCCATGACCTGTTTAATGATAACACTAACTTTACATCACATTATGGGTGTTATATAAATGTGGCTTATGGCTTCTGAGATAGCCTCACACTTCCACAGGTAAGTCTACAATTTGGCCACAGTCCAAAATCCAGCAAAAAACATGGTGGCATTTCTGGCATCCCTCTATTCAAATGCTGCTCCTGGTTAAACTGGTTTTGTCCTGCCCCGCTTTATCTTTCTCATCTTTTGAAGCTCACTGTGTTTATGTATATTTGCTTTCTCATTAAACAACTGCAATTATATGTCACCCTACTTATTACTAATCTCTTTGTAGACCACATGTTTTACACAGCTCTTTTAGTTTCATTCCAGCAACATCCCCACAATAATCATGGATGACATTAACATCCTTCCTGCCACCACGCTAATCTCACTCAGCTCTCCTTTGGATTCCTAATATGGTCCACTGCTCACACCCACAATTACAACCATACTCTTGACCTCCTTATCACTAACCTCTGATCTGTAACCTCCCTTAACCCCAGCCCCCCTGTTTGATCACATCACTAACAATTTCTTATGCATACACACACATACAATTTTACATAGGAACTAGATCCTCAGTCTCTTATCTATCTCACGTCACCTTTCCACATCTTGCTTCCATTTACTGACATTTACAATGCAGCTCACACTACCATTACACACTACGCTCAGCCCTAGACTCTGTTGCCCCCTCACCCATAGCTGCTGCCTTTAAAAATGTCAAATCTGACTCAATACAAACACTGAAAAAATTAAATCACACTCCCAAGTAGCTGAATGGCCTTTTCACCTGCAGCAAGCAACATTTTCTTTTTTCTTATTTCTATTACTATTACTATTACTAACCTCATGCACTTAATAAACTGACAGTCTGGCCAGTGCAAGGATCCTGTGGATTATAGTTTCACAGCTGCGGTGGGATATATGCATTACTGAATACATTTAAAGTGACAGCATAACGAAAAACAGCTGTATGCCCTATGATGCTGCTTAACATATAGCACATGCACTTTAAAGTGGACCAACACCCAGGATTTTGACTATCCTGGGTTTTGGTCCACTCCGGCGGGGCACCCCCCAGAAACCCCGAAAAACTCACCTCTCCCACGTGACCGCCGCAGCCAATCCCTGCCGACGGACAATCGGGAGGCAGCGACGGACAAGAGAGCGCACCCGTCGCCGCCTCCCGCGCGTCACTCTTACAGGGCACGCGCCCGCGCCGGCCATTCACTAATGGCCGGCTCGGGTGCGCGTCCTGCTAGAGGGACGTGCGGGAGGCTGGAACGAGGAGCAGGTAGGAATTTAGGGGTTTCTAGGGGGTTTTACACAGCGGGGCACCCCCGATCGGGGTGCCCCGCAGTCAGGGGTCTGATCGGCCCAGGAATCTTATAGATTCCTGGGCCGATCATGGGAGGGTGTTGGTCCACTTTAAATTGCTTTGGCCGTGGAGAGAGGCACATGACATTTGGACAGCTGGAGGTTGCTGTAGTGGCGCACTTTAGAATAGCTATATGCAAAAGGTGACTAACTTAAAAGGATGCCTGTGGATTATTCATATTGATGGCGCCCAACACAGAGCTATGAAGAAGCATGCTTATCAGTGCAATGTAATATGGTTGTTGCTGCAGAATGAATGAATGGGTGGTTAGTGGATGCGATTGTGAGGCGTTGGTGCATGTGCATGGGGGGGCCCCGATTTTTAGTAACACTACGTTGTGTATTTTTTAAATTGCTTTTTGGTGTTATACATTAGTGCTTTGTGGGTGTGTGCAATATTTTGAATAAAGATGGTTTCATCACCTATTATGCTATCCCTTTGAGTGACTATACCACATCAGTCATTGTGCCGGTCCCACAGGTAACCTAGTGTCTTTGTGTGTGCTCTTGTGGATATTAATTTGGTTAGTGGGACGCTGTTGATTTACACAGCAGTGCCCATTTAAAGCAGCCCCAATTGGGGATACCCCACTCCTTAACAAGGTATAGGCCAGAAATGGACTTAAATACTCAACCATCCAGGATCCACAATAGCAATGGCAACCTCTTCCTCCAGTGACCAATCACATTCACGGAGTGGGTGTGCAAACCTGATCGAGTGACATGTGCCCGGTCACATGGGGCACAAAATGTCATGGGAATGTGCAACGGGTGAGTAATTAAGACCCTTTTTTTGTGTCGCAGGGGTCTTTATAGAGCAGGGCATATCAACTTGGGGGGGGGGGGGGTCAGTGGACCTAAAGTGCTTTAGATTTTAGGTCAATGTTAGCCTGTCAATTGTGAGATTAAGGTTTTGTGACGTTAGGAGAGCTTTGTTTTTCATTTTTGTACACGCAAGGCTTTAATCACAAAGCTGCTTACTCCCCTGTACTGTTTGGTCATGTTTTAATGCTGTGTACATTTAAATATCATATAAAATAAAAACAAAATGCATACATATAAAAAATAATTATTTGTATAGTCTGGGTTTAAAGTAGACCAAACCCCATGTTAGACCCCAGCTCTGGGGTCTAAAACATAACAGGGCTGGGTTACAGCTTTCCCCTATCCTGATTTGGGATGCCCTCTGTGTGACCCTAACCTCTCTCTCTCGGTTGTCCCAGATATTTTGATCTGGTGATTCCATGGTGCATGCACAGGTCCCATCTCTGCCATTCCTCTAGCCATTGTGCACACCCTGATCTGATTTATTTGAATGGCTGGTGGCGTGCGCATAGATGGAAGTAGTGGACTGCGAGAGCTGGCAATCCATTAAATCAGAATTGAATGCCTGGTGATGAATTCTGATTAAAAGAGAGCCTGCCAATGCACCGTGGAACATAGATTGAAAGGAGTTTCAAGCACCAAGCACAGGGTCAACAAAGATCAGGATGCCCCAGAAAGAGGACCAGAACTCAGGAGGGTAAAAATCAGGGGCAATGAAACAGAAATCCACCTCAGCTATAAGTACCCCCCCCCCCCCCCCCCCCCCCAGATTACATGGATCAGTAACTATAGCATATTTAGGGTATATCCAGGCAACAGACACACGAAATTTCCTGCAGGGGAGAGAGTACTACAGCAGAGTGGACAGCAACGTTGTCCTTGAAGATAGGCTTTAGAGAAAAAGGAAAGAGGGGAATATAGTGCACAGAGCAATGGGGAGATAAGGACACAGGAGAGGTTAAAAAAAATTATATATATATATATATATATATATATATATATAGAGAGAGAGAGAGAGAGAGATTGCACTTACCAAGCACTGGTGGACCCTCAGCAGGCTCAGACTGGCCCACAGGGTGAGCAGGAAAAAAACTGGGCCCTTTTGAGGCCATTCATCACCAAACCTGAACTATGTATAGCTTATTTGTGGCATCATACAGAGACACTATAGTTTGGCATAATGTTTCTGTGCTTGGGCCCTAAATGTAAGCTGGTAATACTTGCATCTAAATGTGGGAGTCAGCTGTACTGGGGGACCCCAGGCATCCCAGTCTAACACTGATCCTCAGAAGTTGCCATCACCATGCTGGGGAGAGAGGGGACGGGCCAGCATGTCTGTATAGAATGGAGTGCGGGCAGGCCATGGCTGGCTGTAGACACATGCTGGGCAGGAAAGGGTCACAGCTTGGCTCACACAGGGGCTTGCTTCAGCATACAGCTCTCTTTGCGCCATAGCTGAGTGTCTGACAGGCTTCCCCAGCCCTCCCACAGCACAATGGCAGCAACAGGGGAAAAGCCTGTCAGAGCTGCAGCACCAGGAGAGAGGGATGCTTTAAAAACAGACAAAAATGACTTTAACCGGACCAACACAACAAACAGTGCTCATATGCACCCCTCCCCAGGGCAATTTACATTGCTGCACAAAAAAATTAATTTACCTTTTTCTAACTCTTGCTGTGGTAAATTTTGTAAGCAAGATGGCGGCTCATGCATTTGCAGGCCACCTGCAAACAGGAAGTGCTGTCAGCTATGTCAGTTGGGAGAGGATGCGCCAAAATGGCTGATACCTTTTTTCCAACTGTACCAGGCTGTTGGTCCGGTTTAAGACTACGTTCTTTCCCCTGTTTTCACATACTGACAGAGCACAAGCAGTAGAACTTTACTGCTGCTCAAGGCGTCCCCACCCAGAAGGGAAAAAAGGTTACACCACCGCTTGGAGCATCACTGATGCGCTGCTCAATCATACCTTTCAAATGTCCCTTATTTGGAGGGACTGTCCCTCTTTTGAGCCCACGTCCCCCTGTCCCTGATTGGGCTCATTTGAGGTGTAACATGCAGAACTGCATCAATAAATGATTCATTCATTTGCCTATTCAAAGTCTTTCATATCCATCCCTCAATGAGAGGGTGTGGCTTAATTTAACAAATGTCCCTCTTTCCCACCATGAGGTAAAGCGGGAGGTATGGCTCAATGCAGGTGCCAGCAGGCAATAGTGGTTCAATTTAGTGGGGGCCCTAAAACTGCAAGACATATAGGAACAACCAACAAAAAAAGGCAGCATGTTGTACAGCTCAAAGGCTAGCCCTGCCTGGGCTCAGCCATTTACCTGCATTGAATAGGAGATCTAATTATATAAGTCCAGGTGTGTTGAGGTAAATGGACATTGTGTGTTGAGGTAAATGAACATTGTGTGTTGAGGTAAATGGACATTGTGTGTTGAGGTAAATGGTTATTGTGTGTTGAGGTAAATGAACATTGTGTGTTGAGGTAAATGGACAGTATGTGTTGAGGTAAATGGTCATTGTGTTTGTTGAGGTAAATGGTCATTGTGTGTTGAGGTAAATGGACAGTATGTGTTTGTTGAGGTAAATGGTCATTGTGTGTTGAGGTAAATGGACATTGTGTGTTGAGGTAAATGGGCATTGTGTGTTGAGGTAAATGGACATTGTGTGTTGAGGTAAATGGGCATTGTGTGTTGAGGTAAAGGGACATTGTGTGATTGTTGAGGTAAATGGTCATTGTGTGTTGAGGTAAATGGACATTGTGTGTTGAGGTAAATGGGCATTGTGTGTTGAGGTAAATGGGCATTGTGTGTTGAGGTAAAGGGACATTGTGTGATTGTTGAGGTAAATGGCCATTGTGTGTTGAGGTAAATGGTCATTGTGAAGTACAGGACTGGAGAGATATCCCCCTGCAGGGATGGGGTCAGGTTGACATCCCTACATGAATATCCTCTTTATTTTACTGGTATACTGTATTCATTAGAGATCTTGGTGGCTTTCATGTTATCACATATGGGGCCTTTAAAGGGTAATGAATCAGGCTTCTGTTTTGTAGTTGCATGGCTCCTTTATGTGGCAGGAAGAAAAGCATGACTGAAGGATATACAGTAAAACCTTTTTTTATTTTATTTGTTATTTTATATTATTATATAATATATATTATTTAAGTTGTTATTTTATTCATGTATTCTATGCATATATGGTCATCGTATGCTTGAACACACATAGGAATTTTTCCTCATTTATGGAACAGTAAATTGATACCCGCCTCCCCACATTGAGTGTATGCTGGTGACTGTGCCTACAGGCTAGCAGATAGAAGGCACCTGATCCTGTATCCACTTGCTATTGGGAAAGCAGGTTTTGTTTTATTGAAGAAGAAACATAGCAAGGCTTAACTGAGCACTCTCATGAACCTCTCTACAATTAAACCGGACCAGCAGCCTTGCACAGTTAAAAAAAAAACGAAAAACTCACCAAAATTTACTTGCTCCATTTTCTGCAGGATATTGAATCATTGTCGGCACTTACTTTTGCTCCTGCATCCACTCAAATGTGAAACGCCACCCCACTGATTTTCTACTGGTCACGGCCACTTTGGAGCACCTGGGAGCCTCTTCCTTTCCTAGCATCCTAGCTGCTTTTGCCTGGACTTAACTGATATCAACTCACAATTCAAAGCAACAGGAAACCCAGCGGCACTTCCTCTTTGCAAGCCACTGGCAGAACCATAAGACACCATTTAAAGTGGACCAAAATTGGCCCTGGAGTCTATAAGACTTCAGGGCCACTTTATTCCCTCCTCCCAGGGTATCCAGATTTGGGATGTCCCTCTATGTGAAACCCCCATGTCCCCTGTAAAACGCACCTTCTCCCCTATACAACAACGCATGCGCGAGCAGCTGTCAGCTATAATTTTAGCTGGGCGCATGCCCATGCCAGGCATTTGTGAATGGCGTAGGGCAGTGGGAATGCAGCTGTCGGCGACATGTTTATTGGAGGAGGTGTTTTATTGGGCAACCTGGGGGGATTCACACAGCAGGGCATCCTGAATCGGGGTGCCTCGGGGGCATGGACTAAAACCTGGGATAGAAAATCTGAATGGGGTGCGGGCCATTGGCCACATCCCTGCCCTTGACTCTAGCTGCCCTCACACAAGCACTGCCCATTCAGAAAAGCCTGGCACGGGTGCACCCACAGCTAGAGTCATGCCAGGGATGCGACCACAACCCGGTAATGTTGCATGGGCATGTAGGAGTTCATCGGCCGATCCGGTGAGTTTCACACATCCCAAATTGGGATTCCCCATAAAGAGAGGTAGAACAACCCTCCATTCGAGGCTCCTCTTTATTTCATTCGTGCTTCTTCATTCACTGTAATATTGGTCAACTGTACGCACCCCCACTGCATGCCTGTAGCATTCCTGCTGTGCATGTGACCTCCTTCATGGTGACCAGTTGGGTTTGCACTTGCCGACAAACACCACTGGCTGACAACAGTCACATAGAGGGGTGATTTGGGGCACTGACAGCTTCTTTCTGGAAGACCAGCAGTAGAGATGAGCTAACTGATTAGTCAATTTCGGAATTCATTCCTTTGAATGATCCATTTTCAGTCCAGCCAGTCTCGGTTCTTCAGTGTGCACGTCGTGTTCCACCTTTTCCCCCAGTCAGCTAGTTTCCTCTGGCATTCCTTTTGCCTTATTTGCGGATTACCGGGGATGAAGAACAAACAGAGGTGTGGACTCCTGGTTGGTGAAGGGATAAATGGGACCCTTGTATTTACTATTTAAAGAGGACCATCAGACCTTTTATGATGTTCCTCTCTAAACATCCCTCCATTAACTGCCTTTTCGATGTCGACGTTATCTAAAACAAAGACATCCGGCAGTATTCCTGGCCCCTTTCCATCCCCTCCCCCCCTTAGCCGTCGTTGAGTGAAGGCTGCAAGCTTAGCCGTTCTAATCCAATGGCGAATGTAGGGGCTGTGGCCACACTATGCTTTATCTTATATTAAGCCAGGCATAAGCCGGCACCAGGCATTTGTGAATGGGCAGCGCTGCCTGCTAGAGGTTAGTAGGGATGCGACCGTCAGTGCACTCTGCTTCTTTCAGCTCCATTCGAATCTTAGCCGATTCTAGGCTGAAAGGACCAAACGGTGCAGAGCGAGCTGAGTCACTGCGCACCCACGAATGCACTGGTTGGATCACTGGTCAGGTATGTTTTACTGGGAATTGAGAGGCTTTCACACCGGGGAGCATTCCAAATCAGGATGCTCTGGCTTTTGGTTCACTTTAACAGTGATGACCCAGGGCTGCTTCACATTGTAGGTTTAATTTTAGAACAATTCTGTTGATTGACAAGTCTTTCTGCACATGTAGTAAAATATAAATGGTGTCAGTGCCACATTTGTAAGTTATTTTACATGCGAACAATTGTTTAAAAATTATTAGCTCGAACTGTTAACTAAAACTTGAAAGAGAGAACATCTACTGTAGATTCAAATTTGTAGGATAAGTCATTAGGAAAGTATAACTCCAAAAAATGTGGCGTAACTATAACATTTGTATAAACTGATTTACTGAAAAGTTGGTGTAAGACTTAAAGAGAAAAAAACGGGAATTTTATTTTCAAATTGGGATGCCCCACTGTGTGTATCCTCACGGATCATGCAGGAAACTCACCTTTTTGCCATAACTACGACACAGGCACGACCGTAACTGAGCATGCTGTGGTTTCTTTTGGCTTTATTCAGCTCTCCTAGCAGCTCAGCGGCTAAGGAACTGAATGAAGCTGAGCGTGCCGCCAACCACATTACCAAGTTTGGCTGTCGGTGTACCCACCATTCAGAAAAGGCTGCATTGGTGTGCGCACAGCTAGAGGTGAGCATGGATCGAGAGACATGGCGAGGGCACCGGGACGAAGAGTGAAACACCGGGAGCATGTAAGTGAAACAAGGCCTCGGAAATTCCTTTTTATTGATCACTCACTTATGCCAAATATAGTGAAAGCCTATTGTATATTCACAGATTACATTTACTCATGTCAATGGTGTTTTTCACTTGTAAATGCAGATATATTAGAAAAATATTCCAGCAACTTGGCAAACAATGAAAATGTCATATATTTACTAGAAATGTGTTTCAGTGCCTCATGCCACATAACAAACTATAACAAGTCTTCTCTGTCAACAGAAGCTGGAAAACCAAAAAAAGAAAAAAAACCTAAAAAGAAACCATCAGCCAAAGACTTAGTGAAAAAGAAGAAGGTTAAAAATTCAGAAGAAGAAAGACAAGGTATGTGCACATTTTATGGTTATTCATTTTTTTTAGTGTGCTGAAACACAAAAAGTCTTTATTTTACTTGTGTTTAAATGTTTCACCAGTCAGAATAAAAAAATCGATAAGGATGTACTTTAAACAGTTTTACCCTCAATATTTTTTATTGAACTGGGCTCCTAGCTAATTCATATTCCTTTGGAAAGCCAGCATAAAAGACCCCAGCGCCCACCAGTAACAGATACAAAAATAAGGGCTTGGTGGCTCAGGCTCATTGTATCCAGCTTTCTTTTACTTTTCTTTTGGTCTGCCCTTTTGTGCATTCCTTTGCTTCCTTCTTCCCACCAGACACAAACCTGACATCAAAGCTATTATAGCATGAACCCTTCTTTACTTGCTTGACCCAGAGGTTTACAAGGCACAAACTAGCATGAGCAATTTATTTTGTTGCACCACTTTAGCCTCTCTGTTGCATTCTCATCCCTCAAAAAGGCATGGCATAAAACCATAGATATTATTATATTATTGTCCACAGCACTTCCGCTGCTGCCCTTGGTTACATCACCAGCTTCCATGTAGCGCTCCAGGTGCGCTCCTGCGCCCAGTCAATGATAAAGGCTGGGGGGCAGTAGTGCTTCCTAGTCCAGATGGAAGCCAGGGATGCGTGGAGTAGGCTGGCCATGTCATCTGGCAAATCTTCTCTGTAAAAAAGTGAAGATTTGTTAAAAGTTGTTTTTTTTTAAAAGTACAGTATACAGGATAAAAGACCAGAAAAATCATGCTGGGTTCTAGCTGAAATGTTGCCTTGCAGCTCAATTTAAATACTACCCAGCACAGAATCCCCTTGCTGGGAATAAAGTGCTGACATTGATAGAGAATGTTCAACCTTGTTTACAAAATTGGTGATGTTTAACCATCAGAACCTATTGGTTTCGTTGTCAGTTGTAAGCAGCAGGTTAACTGACTGCCACTCCCCCAGTGCTGCAGCTTTGTGTTGCCCATGCTCTGTAGCCTATGTGTTTCTTAAGGGCATCTGGTTACACTGCCAGCACAGCAACCGGCTTTCCCCAGGATACCTTTAGCTATGTGGGTGCACCAGGACCAGATCCTCATTGGATCCATCCTCATCTGGAGTGTTAGTGTGACCGAATGCCTCTGGTTGTGAGGGTGAGGAAGCATTGGATAAAGAGAAACATTACGAGCGGTGGTTGAGGGGCAGCCCCAGGACGAGGGATGAGCAGCGGGTGGTGCTGTTTAAATATGTCCATGCTTCTTACTGCATGATAACAGATGTCGCTGCTGACTTTGGCTGTTCCTGCACTTTGCCTAGCCCCTATGTGACGTGCGGTCTCATGTTGGAAAGTGGGCAGTTCGGGAACATAGAGGGCCACACTGGCAGCATCCGTGATCATTCCTACCGTAAGATGCACAAAATTTTTAAACAGCACCAGCGCTGCCCGCATTCCCAAACCCGCCACTGGCCCCACTTCCCCTAACCCATGGCATGGCAGCAGAGATGGGAAAACAGCATGGAAGCCCTGGGGGAACAGAACAGCGGAGATGTAACAGCAAGTTAGACATGGGGGCACAGCACGGCAAACATGAGAAGTACGTCAGAGAGGGGGGAGAAGCATAGCAGGTGTGGGGGAGCAGCAAGACAGAGAGGGAGAAGCAGCAAAGCAAAGATGGGGGAGCAACACTGCAACGATCAGGGAGCAGCACTGCAGAGATGAGGATGCAGCACAGCAGACATGGGGGGGTAGCATGGAGGGAGACATGGGGTAGCAGCATGGTGACAGAGATGGAAAAGCAGCTCGGAAGACATGGGTAGGCTGCAGTGCAGAGCTGGGAGAGAAGCATGGCAGAGCTAGGAGAGAAGCTTTGCAGAGCTGGGGGTGAAACATGGCAGAGCTGGGGGGCACCATGGAAGAGAAGAGGAAGCAGCACAGCAAACTTGGGGGAACAGCATAGCAGAGATGGAGGAGCAGTACAGGATACATGAGGGAGAAGTATGACAGAGATGGGAGAGCATCATTACAGATATAGGGGAGTAGAATTATAGAGATGGGGGAGCAACCCACCCCAGGCCCCACCCCAGGCTCTTCCATGATAAGGAGAGGGCGAAATACACCCTCTCCAGCACTTCCGCAATCACCCTGCTGCTAGACCCGCATCCATCTCACACCCGCCCCAAGAGGCACAGTAGCACCCGGCGAGCGGAGGTGAGAGGATCAATGACGGCTGCCGGGTAATCAGTGGAAGGGGGGCAAAGGATCACATCCCCTCGCTCCCTCCACCGATCACCCGGCAGGTGTCATCAAAGCTTCCTACCCAAAATGGCTTCTCAAAGGGTTTTTTTGGATATTTAAACTATAAAACCTTAATCCGCAATCTCTTCACTGTGGAGCAGTCTCAAAATGTATGAAACAGGGATCCTGTTCCACCACAGTCCTTAAAGCACAGTGTCTAAGCGCCAGGACTATAATTGGTAAGATATCAATGGACTGGGAGTTTATATCCCCTTTCTAATGCCAAGACATTGATAGAACTCTTAGCCATAGCAGTGATTATATCTGATTAGATATGTGATTCATATAAAAGTTTCCCAGAAGTAAAAGACAGGATCAGGGAAAAATAAAGAGAAAATATTAAACCCAGTTTTAGCCGAGACTCAAGGCACCGCCTTTTAACCCTTTAACCGCCAGCCTACCTTGAGATTTTGTCACCCTTTGTTGCCAGACCATTTTGCACTATTTTGCGCTCCCCCATGTTCAACTGTGATTTTTGAAGGGATTTCCCAGGAAAGTGATATAGGTGATAAAGGGTTAGGCTAACCCTAACCCTTAAAATTAAAAAAAAAAAAAAAAAAAAACAGCCCGGGACCAGCTATGGGGGCTTGTAGGAACAGAGTGGAGGGGCCAGCTTTTGTGGTCCCCCACCCTGCAGCCTACAAGCTCACATAGCCTGTGTGGGCCTGGGCTCTTCTGTCTGCCCTGGGCTTTGGGGAGGCAGGTAATTGGGGGTGCCGGGGTTAATGGCAAGTTACCCGCTAGCGCAGGTGACTTGCCAGCCCCCAGCCTTGTGAACTGGTACAGGGGTCTCATGGACCCCCTACCAGTTCACAAAGGGTTAACAGTAAAATAAAACACAAACACAGAGTAAAAAAGAATCTCCTGTCCCCTCCTTCTCAGGCCACCGATCACCGGCATCTGACAGCTGAGAGGCCTGGAGCTGTCATGACGCCGGCCGAGTGGTGCCATCTTCGCGGCAAGATGGCGGCGCCCGTCGGAGGAAGAGGGGAGAGAGCCTGACAGGCTCTCAGGAAGTATGTATCTAAATTGCAAGGATTTGACTAATCCAGAATCACTCATAGGGGCAAGTTAGGGCCTGCACAAATTTGTGACAGTGGGGAAATCTGTGCCACTACATAATATGTTTGAAACTCCCAAGATTGTTTTGGCCTATACCACTCAATTGGTGGCCTCTTACCTCCCTAGATCAATTTATCAACATTTTGTTGTGGATTAAAGTCATTTTCTAAACAGCTGACTAGTTATATATGATTGGATTATGTTAATAGTTTAAGTCATAGGTGTTCAACCCCCCTCCTCGAGGGCCACCAACAGGCCAGGTTTTGCAGATCTCCACACAGATACACAGGTGAAGCAATTCGAGCTAACTCTATAGCTGTGTATGAGCACTATTTACTACATGTGGGCATCTGTGTGGAAATCTGCAAAACCTGGCTTGTTTGTGGCCCTTGAGGAAGAGTGTTGAGAACATAGGGTTTATGTGGACCTACAGGATAAACTCTCACACCGGTCATTGGTGTTGCTGCATACCCCACCCCAAGACATTTTCTAGTTCAGGTTAGCAGAGTGGGGCTGACCAATGTTCACCCAATTTTTCCTTTCTTGCAGGAAAAAAAATTGCTACTTTAGGAATCCATATTATTCTAACCTCTGGATTTTTTGTTTATTTCAGAAACAGTTGAGAGTGAGTACTCTAGTTCTTCCCAGTCATCGTCATCACATAGTAGAAGCAAATCGACCAGGAGACTGACTGGGAAAAATAAAAAAAAACTTACTGGAAAAAATAAAAAGCCATATCCTGGTAAGACATACTTTTGCACTACTTCCATTTTAAAATTAAGGTTTCCAAAATCTGTAGATCAGACAAGCGTGTCAAATAATGTTGAAAGTGTAAAAAATATTTGCATAACCATAACAAGCTAGATGTTATTTATGTAATACATTTCAGTAATATGCTTTTTTTCTGTTTGCTATAAAAAGATGAAGACCCCCTGATGCCACCAAAGAAAAAAAAAGAAAAGTATCCTTTTACAACTCCCGAACCAGACGAGGGTTCTGGAGAATATGGCAGTGGAACAGATGTTGTCCAGACAAGTACACTCTTATCAACTTCTAGTTCCAATATTGTCACGGAAATAACAACAAGAAAAACAACTGCGGTAACAAACAAACCAAAAGAATCGGTTAAGACAACTATTACACCACAGACAGAAAAATCATCAAAGAAGACAACACCAAATGTTTCCACCCTAATGTCAACAGAAAAACAAACAAGTCCAGCCACCACAGTGCATTACCCTCCAAGTGTAACACAAGAGGACAAAAACAAAGGACTATACACAACAAGCACACCACCTCAAGAAAGTAAGAATGACATAAAAACAACAGCAATTAATAATTTGGAAACGTCTTTTAGTTTGAAAAGTAGTACTCTATCAGCAAACATTGATGAGCAAAGCAGCACGCGGACATATAATCCTACTACAAAAGATCTATACACGGATTCCACTGTAAAAACTACATCTGTTTTAGAACCTACTACAACCAACATTGGTATGACTGCATCCTATACTGGCGCTAATACTGGAGAGAAGGCGCATGGTGATATAGGTGGTACAGTGAGTTTAGATACAAGTAGGAAGGTGACAATAGTAACAGTAGGCATAACACATCCTAATAAAGAACCAAGTCAGAAAATTACACCTTATCATTCGATAACTAAAGATTATACCGAAGAACCACAGACAGATACTAAACCAGCCTTTTTGGCAAAAGGTGATACAAATAATGACAGATTTACAACTAGAAGAAGCCCACTATTTAATGTAACTTCCCCACCCTCTTCAAGTACTAACACCCCAAGAAGTAACAGTGAGAATATATCCAAAGGAACGACTAGAATTAGTCATGAGAAGTTTAATCTAACAACTGTTCCAACAACTACAAGCCAGCTTATAATAAGCTCTGACTCTGAAGTATTACACACAGATAAAATATCAATCAACACAAAGCAGCAATCATTAGAAGGAAAGACAACTACTGCAATAACTATGGGATACACCTCCGAAGGCCCAACTAGCCAGTCTAAAGTTACTGAGAATGTCTTAAGTACACTAGCTACCGACAAAGCGTCTGAACAGACAGCAGAGCCAACATATAAAATACCACAAATTACAACTAATTTAAATGCTATGACAAGTTCTGCACAGCAAACAAATTCACCACCTGCCACTACTGGTAAAGAAAATATCAGTGTATCTGAAGCCAATGAACTTAATACTAACAAGCCGACCTTTTATGTATCTACAATTAATACTAGTCCTAATCAAATTTATGAAATTTCTACACCAGTAGAGAAGACTTCACATATAACACCAGAACACACTGACATGGTGTCAACAAGCTATACAACAAAGACCTCTAAACCTATAACTGACATCACAAATATACCCACAGCTTTCCACACAAAGAATGCTTTAATAAAGGCCACAGAAAAAGACAGTGATATTTTAAATGTGACAGAGGAACCCGTAATAGACAATGTGTCTGCATCGGGTATCCCATCTGTAGAGTTAACAATAACTACAGGTAAAGTGAACCCCACTAATGCCAAGACAACAAACTTGGAGAATGAAATTCCCAATGTCACTGACATAGTTGAGATAACAAAAGAAAATTTAGCTGCACCGAATGTAACTCCCACAAACAGACAACAGGACACATCCACTCTTCCACAAAACAGCCCAACAAATGCTATAAGTACATATATTAAACCCTCTACAATGTTTAATGATGTTACATTGTCACCAGAAACACATCAAGCTTCTGCCACATCGACATACCATTTTTCAAAGTCAACAAGTCTGGATAATACAGCGACTCCTACAGGTAGGGGCAGCACAAAGAAAACACAAAGTTTATCAGTAAGTGAGGGGAATCTATCAAACACTACACCCAATACTGACAGCTACAGTTCTCTGTATCCCACTGAGCACATTCTTGTTAGTAGTATAGTTCCAGCACAAACAGCAGTTGTGTCACCTAGTGTTACACCAGTAGAACCAGCATCTGTGAATGCTACCCCAAGAGAACCAGACACAGGTGACAAACAGCCAGAGGTAGCAGAGGAATCCACTAAACACCCAGATATTACATTACAACAGTCTACTCTTACTAGGGAAATAAGCCAATTTCCAGCTATTAGTTTATCAGAAAAAACTCAGAAGACTTCAACTGGGACACAAGATATATCACAAAGACAACCGACAGCAAGTAGCGATTTAACATTTCTGGCAACAGTTGTTTCAGAGGGTGCAGCTGTAGAACAAATAGGCACCACTCTGAAAGGTAAAGAACCTATTGCAACTACGGATGAAAGTTCAGCTGGTGACCAGTCACCAACTGTGACCAGGAATGAAGAAGGAAATATTCCTGTGACAACTGAGAGACCTCTAACACTGGAGTCTGACAATGAGAGAGAAAACATTATGTCTTCTACTCATAAAATGAGTTTAGGTCTTCCCAATGTCACAGACATAGTTGAAGTAACCAAAGAAAACTTAGTTTCAATAAGTTTAACCCCAACAAACAATAGACCAAGTACTTCTCCTCTTCCACAAAATAGCCCAACAAGTGCCATAGGTACAGATAAAACACACTCTACAAAGGTTACATTGTCAGAAATACATCGAGCTTCCACCACACCAACAGACTATTTTTCAAAGTCAACAAGCCACGATGATACAGTGATCCCTACTGTTACAGAAAACGTAGTTTCCATAAGTTTAACCTCCACAAGTAGTGAGTCCAAAACATCCCTTCTTCCGCAAAACAACCCAACAAGTGATGTAGGGACCGATATTAAATACTCTACAAAGTTAAATGACGTTACATTGTCACCAGAAACACACCAAGCTTCTACCACATTGACAGACCATTTATCAAAGTCAACAAGTAAGGATGATACACTGAAGCTTACAAAAGGGGACAGTACAAAAGAGACACAAACTTTGTCAGTAAGTGATGGAAATCAGTCAACCACTCCAAATGGGAGTATTGAAAGTACAAATAATGATTTAAATGAAAGCACTTTAGCATCAAAAGACACAAGTACCTTGAGTATAAGACTATCAACTGAGGTCGATTTAGAAAGAAGTACATCAGAGAGTCCTGATAGCTCTACTTCTCCATATTCCATTGAATACACTCCTGCTATTAGAAACGTTCCAGCACAAACATCAGTTTTGTCATCTAGTGTTGCACCAGCAGAATCTGCATTAGTTAATGTTACCCTAGCAGAAACATTTAGCACACAGGCAGAGACAGCAGACACATCCACTAAACAGTCAGACGTTACACCATTACACCAGTCTACTGTTAATAGTGAGATAAGCCTATCAGCTATCAGTTTATCAGAAGTACCCAGTGACATTTCAACTGGGAAACAGGATATTTCACAAAGACCAACGGACAATACTGTTGTTTCAGAGAATACAAATACCACCACCACTATAATAGCTGAAGAACAACATGGCCTAACTACTGAACAGGCTTATAAGTCATTCACTACTGTACTGGATAAAAGTTCAGCTGCTGACCAGTCACCAGCCGTGACAAGGAATGCAGAAGAAAATATTCCAGTGACCACTAATGAGAGAACTCCTACAATGGAGGCTGACAATGAGGGAAAAAACACTATGCCCACTACTCACCAAACACGTTTAGGCCTGACAACAGATTTAGCAAATTTAGTTACAGATGCCACCAATGTAATTAATATAGAGAAAGAAAATGTAGTTTCATCAAGTTTAACCCCAACAATCAGTGAACCAAAAACGACCCTCCTACCACAAAACAGCCCATCAAGTGCCACAGAGAAAAACATTGAACATTCTACAAAGTTAAATGACTTTACACTGTCACCAGAAATGCATAAAACATCTACCACACCAACAGACTATTTTTCAAAGTCAACAAGTGCTACAGTGATGCTTACAGGCGCCAACACTGCACACTATACTGATAGCTACAAGGCGCCATATTCTACTGAACACACTCTTCTTAGTAGTATAATTCCAGCACAAACATCAGATGTGGCACCTAGTCTTACGCCTGAAGAATCCGCAGTGAATGTTACCCCAGCTGAAACAGACACAGTTGATACACAAACAGAGAGAGCAGATGTATCCACTAAACATCCAGACATTACACCATTACACCAATCTACCGTTACTAGGGAAATAAGCCCAGCAATCAGTTTGTCAGAAATAACCAGAGAAACGTCAAATGGGGCACAAGATATGTTACAAAGACAACCAATAACAGGCAATGATATAACAATTCAGCCAACAGTTGTTTTAGCGGAGACAAATGCAGAGCAGATTAATGCCAGCACCACCATGATAGCTGAAAAAGAACATATTGTAACTACTGAACAGGATAAAGGTTCAACTGCTGACCAGTCACCATCTGTGACCAGGGATGCAGAAGAAATTATTCCCGTGACCACAAACGAGAAACCGCCAACACCGAAGGCTGACAATGAGGGAAAAAACATTACATCAGTCCCAAAATACTCATCTACCATGGCTACTACACCAGGTTCTTCATCTTTCAGATTGTTAGACAGACAGTCCAGCACTGGCAAAACGTCCATCTCTAGTGATGATATTTTATCTGTTGTACATACAACCAGACCAAATGGCCTAACTACAGAGAAAACAATTGAGGACCCACAAGTGTCACAAGAATTTACTGAAGGACCTTCTGTCTTTACAAAAGACCCAGTATCCCATATGTTATTTAGCATAGAAAAGAGCACAATGTCCATGGATGTAAATGAGAATATTAGTGGACCTGTTGCATTTACCACTCTGCGTAGCTCAGAGTATCCACCAGATCCTCACTCCACAGTAAGCAATTTTGTAGATGCCACTGGCTCTAATCCACAGAGTTATGATGAAAATAATACTAACCAAAATCATGCCCATGTACATGTTAGTTCACCATCAACTCCTCCGCTAACGAAAAGCAGTGTCACAAAAAGTACGCACAAAAGCAATTTGACAAGTGCTATATCTAATTTACACGCACCTTCTTTTAATTTTACAGCGAGCACAATGAAAACTACAAATTCTGCTGGATTAAAGGAAACCACAATGTCAAAATTTAGCACACCTCCTAGCACCAAACCTAATAAAGGTACTACTGCTAAGCAAGCAACCAGTGAAGTATATAGAACCACTACTCTGGCTAATGTTTCACATGGTCAAGGCAGTGGAACATCAGCAACCACCCTTAAATCAAGAGACCTCCCTTCCACAGATGTCCCTGTAAAAATAATAACTTCAACTGAAAGCTATTTAAAAACGACGACAACAAAGAATTCTAATGACATAACAGTATATAAAGAATCTACCACAGCTTCTTCCGATGGTACCTTTTCTAAAGCAGCAACAGAATCAGAAAAATCGACAACAGAATTATTACATGCGTCGAAAACACCTTTTGAATCTACCAAAGAGAACACAAACAACAAAACGCCATCCATATCTAAATTTGCCACATCTACTGAAAGCAATTTAGTTACATCTAGGCCAGTTACTGATAATGTGAAAAACCTTGCAGCCACCACACCTCAGATCAGATACCCATCCCACATATGTGATTTGCTTAAAGAAGAAGCAACTCAGTTAAAAATATCTCAACTTGATCTGCAGTATATTATTCAAATATGTGCTGAGTTAGAACGAAGGTATCAAACAACAAGTACTCCACTACCAGAAACAACACAGCCTAATGCAGATGATAGAAAGCTTCCTCCTAGATCTCCAGTAGTTTATGGTACACCAGCTCTCTGGAATAAAGAACCAAGAATCATTCAGATTGTTGAGGAAATAAACAGGAGGATAAATAATTATCCAATAGCAAATTTAACAAGAGTACCTATCCAGCAACCGCATAATGTAACAGCATGGCTTTTGCTACTTAGTAAAATCAGACAAACTCACGGTGAGTACATTTATGGTTCCATTTTTTTTTACATATCCCTCTATTTTTTATATATTTTTTCCAACACCAAAAGTACCACTTCAAATGCAAGTAATTTGTCCATGTACTGTATGTATTAAAAGTTGAGGCCAAATGCAGATAATGTCATAGTAATTTAAGAACTGTTCTCTTTAGAACTAAATATTACTTTTCTCATAATTCTTAAACAATTCAATTTAATACTTACCTAAAACACATAACCCTGGAATTGTATACATTAAAATGTTCCTGCCAACTGCGGGCAATGAGCATAGCTACCAGGAGAATGTACACTTGATAAAGTTATTCCACATTAACCCCACCCATGAGTTTAGTCCCAATGTTGGCAATGTTTTTTATCCTTAGAAATATCCCCGCAATCAAAACCCCCCTCAGGCAAACTTTAGCCTGTATAAATTATTACCTCTTTGAGGACCTACACACACACACACATACAGTTTCTTATTGCCCAAGTTACCTCTGAGATCTTGAATATTCAGGCACGTTTTTTCCCAGTGTCTGTTATACCTACTATAACAGTTCAGATGGCTTATTTTCCACATCTTCACAATGGACTGCTAGCTTGACAACAGCTTTCTACTTTGCTCTAATAATTACACTTTCTAAGGAGGAAAACCACACAGGAATTTTCACTTTCCCATGTGTTGTTCCACTTGCGGGGAGCATCTGAAATTTAGATGTCCCGCTGTGTGTATTCCCCCAGGTTGCCATAAAAACGAACCTTCCTGTCATTCCTACAGAGCAGGCTTGGCCGAAACTGAGCGTGCTGATTGTCTGACTGGCCCACTCAGCCAATCAGAGTGCTCAATTATCATTTTGCTCCCTTCAGCTCTGTCAGAGGCTCATCAGCCGCAGAGTGGAGTGCACCACCACCCGCATCCCCCACTCAGCTTCTAGTTGATTTGCATGCCCACGTCACCCATTCAGAAATGTCTGGCCACAGGTGTATGCACAGCTAGAGGTAAGCGAGGTGCCAAGGTACGGCAAGGGCTCTAAGAGAAGGTGAGTTGAATGGCGGAACCTGGGGGTTTCACACAGTGGTGCACCCCATTGAAGATGAGCCAAGGAGGCAACTCAGATGGTTCTGGAGACTTATAGACTTCCGTATCACCAAACAGTTGGATCCCTCAAATGCCTTAGAAAGTTAAACTTTCTATAAGCACCTCACAGTATATGCATTAATTTGAATTAATTTAAGACCATCATGTATGTGGGGGGGGGGGGGGGGCTCTGAACTTGGACCTGTTTTTGTCCTAGCACAATGGAAGGTTGAGGTATTTTTTACGAAGAACCAGGGATCCTCTTCAAGGACATTTTAGTTGTGTCTTGGCAGGAGCAAATCTCTTGCATTGACTAATTTGGAACATAATTTTGACAGTGGTCAAAATTATCCTAATCTTTTTAAATTACCAGAGAAGGGATTGGTACACCAAAATGGTAACTCTTACTGTCGAGAGGTTGTCGTTTTTACATTTATGGCCAGATCTCCTGTATCAAGATCCCTTGCAGCACCTCAGTTTACAATTGTTTGGCTTTGATGGAGTGTTAGTTGGATTCACCATCCTAGAGAAGAGCCTTCATCTGCACTTTGAAAGTTCTCCCTCTTTGTACAAAGTAAGGTTTTTCAGGTGGTGTGAAAAGCACCAAGCGTATCCTTGTTCTCAGCCAGTTTTGGGAATGCTTTCTTTTTTAAAAGGAAGGATTGGAGAAGGAACTCTCTTTAAGGACTTTGAATTACCATGTTTATGGCCTTGAACATTTTGTTGCAGAGGTTTTTACTCTGCCCATGTTTTGTGACAATTCTAACAATTGGTTGAGCCCTTGGATCTCAATCTGGAGTTGTCTGCAACTTACAGTTTTGCCCTTTTCAAGCCTCACTTCTTTTACTTACATATGTAGAGTTTGCAATTAGCAGCGTTGCCGAACAAATCTTCTTTCTGGTCATTGTTCTATCCAGATATTGGCCACAAATGGTCCTCATAAGTAGCTCTTACCACGAAGGCCACCATTAGCATGTAGATCAGGTTTCCAGTGACATGGGCTTTTTCTGCCAAGATGCCCCCTTCTAGAGTAACAGTGCGCTACATGTGGTTAACTGGATTATTGTGGGTATTTCAACAACAAGAAACTGTTGAATAAGTATTTAGTTCACACTTTTGCCAGGTTCTAGGATTGATAAGCTGCCACTTGTGGATGTTGTGGCTGGCTGTAACCTTTGCAGGCAGATGCTTTTCTTAAGCTGTGAAATGCAAGTTGTTCAGGTGGTTTTAGCTTAATTGATGGTTGTTATAGGGCATCCTTTTAAAGAACAAATAGAAACATGTGTCTTCCATATGATGAAAAAGAAAGAAAGTAATCACCATAAAATAATATTTTTAGGTAATATGGAAAATAAAAGTCCCCATGCTGATGATTATGTTCGGTCCTGTGGATGGTTACTGCTTGCTACAAACTAGCAAGTCATTGCCTAGGTGGCATTAATATAGCCAAAGGAAGAAACTTCAATATCAAGTGTCCTTTCTCCTGTCAGTTGTGAACATTACCATCAGTTAAGAAATAAAAAGAAAGCTTAAGTCGTCCATATAACTTGGAAGAAAAATAATTCTGATGCATACTGTCAGTAAGTTGTTGTATCGTGTTAGCCTTCAATGTAAGAAGGAAATCCAAGGTTACGATAATACAATTTATTGGCTAACTGAATAGGATTGTAAATGCAAGCTTTCGAAGTGGTTCAAGCTTCTTCTTCAGGCATAATACAGATCTGTAACTTAGACATACATTTATACAGAAAACTACAAAGTCACAATAGTTTTTTTTACTGACACAGCAGCTAAAACAGCAAACAAACACTAAATTGGGTCTCACCCAACCCCACTCAATTCAAGTTAGAATCTAAAACAGTCTACAAGACATAAAGAGACTATTACACTATACATGTAATGATTACATTTGTGTTAACCAGCAATTATTTCAGTTCTCACCCAGCCTTTTCAGAATGCAGTTTTCTGACAGGGTAAGTACTGCACAGATATATGCATAGTAGGAGCTCTCTCCGACAGAATAACCTCTATTATTAGTATCACCTGTCTCTTTATTTCTATCATTTTTTTTTTATCAGACCAATGGCAGTGGGGCAACTGCAGTCTCTGCCCCCCGCACATTATACAAAATAGAATATTAAGCACTTCCTTTCCCTGTCCTAAACTAGTAGCCCTGCCTGCCACCATTTTGCTTTCCTCCAGAGCAATCAGCCTCATCCTTTAAAACCACAGACAGCAGACATATGCCCCCCTTTACACACACACTATGCACACTATGAGTTTCCATGCAAACACAGCATCTGTCACCCCCCACATGGCATTTGCCAGCGCCCCCCACCACACATACACAAACTGTCATTGTCACAACCTCCCCCACACCACACATTCATCAACCAATATCATCCCCCCCCCCAGGGCACACTTAAATATGACCTGTCTTTTACAGTTAAACAGTGTTTCAGGTGGGATTTTTCTAAATTATTCAGTCATTGGTGGCTCAGTGCCCCACCCCCTCCTCCTGCAGAAATGTTACCACTTTCTATGACAAAAGCTGCACCAGCACTGCTGCAGGGCCCCCCAAAACTCAGTGGACCACCAATCTAATTGAAAACCAGTGTGATAGTCTGTGCGAGTGCCTGTCTTGGGGGGGGGGGGTCAACTCTGGGAACGTTGGTCAGTTTGACAATCTCAGGCCCCATCCCAAAATTTGTAGTCACATCTTCAGCAAACACGATCTTTCCTGCCTCTTGTAAACCAGTTACAGTAATATATTTTTCCCTTACATTATTCACCACACAGCTGATCTCCCTTGGACTTCTGCTCTGGAACTTACAAATTGTCTTGATATATTTTGCTATATGGTCAAGTCCTTTTCAGTGGGGATTGTAAATATAAGTTTGGTGTGGTTGTAATCCAAAGCCCTCAACACATCACCGGTGTTGAGCTTACTTTATCAGCCTTAAGCAGACTCCCTCTCTACCTGTGGTCTATGCTTCAGCCTCTCTGTCTGCTAAGGGGTTGGATTTTGGCCTGCAATCACCAGAGAATATACTAGTCTCTTTACAGTATAAACACATATTAATAACACTAGCCAAATGTTTGCAACAACACCCAAACAAAATGTAGAAAACCACAAATGTAAATGAAGCTTAATATATCTCTGTCACCAAATATGACCCTGAGAAAATAAAACGTGTTTGCTGGTATGTAAAACTTTTTCTTCAAATGAAGCCCGGCCCTTATTACATTTTCATAAATGTCTTAACTTTTTGGGGAAAGATACAGAAGGTGTATTGATCCCAATAGGGGCCTACCTGATTATTAATGCACTGAACCCTACAACTTCTATCCTGGGTCATCCTGGTGACAGACTTAAACCTGACCTTCAGCAAAACCCAAACCCCTCAAAAACTCTTTCCCAACATCTAAAATTAATATATTTTGTTTTTAGTCACTTACTTTTTATTCTTTCCCACACTGGGCTGCAACTCTGTTTAGGACCCCAGGATACTGGCACCGCCATCTTGCCTCAGATGCATTACATACTGAGGAGAGGCGAGGGTGCAAAAGTATAGGGGGCGGTGTTATAGCTGGGGTCAGGAAAAGGACAGCAATCCCAGAATGCAGAGCGGCACAGTCAGAAGACACTTCCTGTTTGCAGGATCTTGGATGTCTAAAGGCTCAGAAAATGCAGTCGATGCAGGTAGGATGATTGTTAATGTGAGCAATCTGTATGTACAGGTTGGGGGAAATACACAAGATAGACTCTTATTCAGGGTGAAGGTCCGCTTTAAGACTTGGGACATCTTTTTACAGTATCTTCTATAAAAATCCGTACAGTAAAACAAAGCAGCGGCACTGCAGGGAAAATAACAAACAATATAATTTACAATACAATATAAAATACAGGGAAGCTTAGACGTATGGACCTTTTTAGGTTTGAGCAGCTTGAGCCTTTGCCTCTTGGCTGACATTATACCTTATGAAAATGTGGAAAACACGTGGAAGTCCTCTTTTTAGTTTAAACCCTTTGTACTTGATTAAATATGTTCTTTTACAAAATTGTCTAATATTAAAAACCCTTATTAACATTCTGGATAGTGGGAGGAGGGGTTATCTGTCCAACCCAACTGAGATAAAACAGGTTTTTAATTATTGGACCATTGTTTTGTGCATTTTTGTGCAACTTTAAGTTTTGAAATGACAAACACCGCCAGATGAGGTGCAGAAGTTTTCCTCTAGGGTGAACTCATTTGTACAAACCAGCAAACTACCCCCTTATGAAATATTTAATATGTTCTATCATATAAAAAAAAAACCTTAGCCGCCTTGCAAAAATCAGTCATCATCTCGGAGCAATGTCATTGGACTATGTCACTGGTTAGTAAATACTGCCTTTTAATGTCTGTCAGAATCATTCTGTTTTTCTCTAGACCCTCAGATGAATTTGTGCATTGGACCGCCAGCAGATGGAATGACTACCCTGCAGAATGGATCAGTGGTTGTATTTCGAGGTAGGATAGATTGTTCATATTTTTCCCTGATTTACTGATATCCTGATTCAAAGTGTGACCATGATCAGAATATGTATCTTCTAACTTGTGTTTTAAGTCTAAGCGCTCGACTTTGTAAATAGTAGAATTGTGCAAGGAGCCAGATCTCACATGGAAATGTACTCAAACTAGGGCTGTACATACCATAGAGGCAGGGGAGGCAGCTGCTACCAGGCTCATGGGACAAAGGGGATCCTTGAAAGCTACCTCCCCCTCCTTGCAGCGCCTGTGGCAATCCACCAGAGGCTTGGAGGAGCACAGCTGCCATCTGGATCAGCAGCAACTGGGCACAGGCAGGGGCTATTTCTCTTAAAAAAAAAGAGTAATGTAGTGCACCAGGACTGCATATTGCCCTATTAAAGCTGTCAACAGGGTGCGGCTTGGGAGCCTCTAACTTGATTTCCATCTACGGCAGATGAGGCCTTTTTTATTGCCTGGCTACCTGGAGGACAATAGTGTGCTCAGGGGGTTATCTACCAATTCGTAGGAATGTGTTTAGGAGGGTGAGGATTTATTTTATTATGTCTGTCTGAGTAGGGGGTTATTTTAGTGATGCTGAGGGCTGCCCAGAAGGGGGCCCACTATAATTTTTGCTATGGAGCCCTGTAAAACCTGTGTACTCTCCTGAGTCAAAGTGTGATTGCGTGTGATCCAGGGAGTGTTTTGCAGGGGAAAAATTGTGCGCAATCGGGTTTTTATAAGCTGGCATTTTACTCCTGCTAAGAGCATGGTTGAAATGCTGACTTCACTGACAAGCTTTTTTTATAGAAAAAAATCCATGCCAGCAATTACCAGCCTGGATTTTATCAATGAAAGTGAGAGGCAGCAATTTTTTAACTTTTTTAAAAATATTTCTGAAATTAGGAAAGAAAAATCGCCACCCCCAGGAACCAACTAGCTTGTGCACCAGGTATAAGGGCTGGTAACCCAGAACTCAGAGGCTGCCCGGCCAGCCCTTATGCTGACAGGTCCCTTCATCCCTGCTCCCAACGAGAGAATGATTGACGAGCCGCAGGAAGCTGTCTGTTATACAGAAAGGCTGAGCATCTTTGGAATCTCCTCCACATGACTACATATGCCACAATTGAGGAGGGGATGGCCCATGGCACCCCTGGAAGAGCACAGGACCCATAACAAAGGGCATAAGGACTGGTAAACCCACAGTGTCAGGGGTGGCCGGGTGGACTCCGAGTCCTGGGTTTTCCAGCCCTTGCGTCTGGTGCCCAGGCTAGCTGGCTTTTTGGGGGAGGGGAACTATTTTATTTATTTTTTTATTTTTACTGATACACATCCCACCACTAAAAAAAGATGTTACCGACCTGTGTGGCATCCCATGTAGTGTGCATGCCCTTCTTGGCACTTACTTTCTCCCTTGTTTACCTGTGTGGCATCCCATGTAGTGTGCATGCCCGTCTTGGCACTTACTTTCTCCCTTGTTTACCTGTGTGGCATCCCATGTAGTGTGTATGCCCTTCTTGGCACTTACTTTCTCCCTTGTTTACCTGTGTGGCATCCCATGTAGTGTGCATGCCCTTCTTGGCACTTACTTTCTCCCTTGTTTACCTGTGTGGCATCCCATGTAGTGTGCATGCCCTTCTTGGCACTTACTTTCTCCCTTGTTTACCTGTGTGGCATCCCATGTAGTGTGCATGCCCTTCTTGGCACTTACTTTCTCCCTTGTTTACCTGTGTGGCATCCCATGTAGTGTGCATGCCCTTCTTGGCACTTACTTTCTCCCTTGTTTACCTGTGTGGCAACCCATGTAGTGTGCATGCCCTTCTTGGCACTTACTTTCTCCCTTGTTTACCTGTGTGGCATTTCATGTAGTGTGCATGCCCTTCTTGGCACTTACTTTCTCCCTTGTTTACCTGTGTGGCATCCCATGTAGTGTGCATGCCCTTCTTGGCACTTACTTTCTCCCTTGTTTACCTGTGTGGCATCCCATGTAGTGTGCATGCCCTTCTTGGCACTTACTTTCTCCCTTGTTTACCTGTGTGGCATCCCATGTAGTGTGCATGCCCTTCTTGGCACTTACTTTCTCCCTTGTTTACCTGTGTGGCATCCCATGTAGTGTGCATGCCCTTCTTGGCACTTACTTTCTCCCTTGTTTACCTGTGTGGCATCCCATGTAGTGTGCATGCCCTTCTTGGCACTTACTTTCTCCCTTGTTTACCTGTGTGGCATCCCATGTAGTGTGCATGCCCTTCTTGGCACTTACTTTCTCCCTTGTTTACCTGTGTGGCATTTCATGTAGTGTGCATGCCCTTCTTGGCACTTACTTTCTCCCTTGTTTACCTGTGTGGCATCCCATGTAGTGTGCATGCCCTTCTTGGCACTTACTTTCTCCCTTGTTTACCTGTGTGGCATCCCATGTAGTGTGCATGCCCTTCTTGGCACTTACTTTCTCCCTTGTTTACCTGTGTGGCATCCCATGTAGTGTGTATGCCCTTCTTGGCACTTACTTTCTCCCTTGTTTACCTGTGTGGCATCCCATGTAGTGTGTATGCCCTTCTTGGCACTTACTTTCTCCCTTGTTTACCTGTGTGGCATCCCATGTAGTGTGCATGTCATTCAATACACTTACCTTCCCCCTTAAGATGTAGTTGATGCCCACTGGCTAGGCTGTATAACTCAACCTCAAGGATTTAGACAAATATGCAGTGGTAAACCAAAAGCCCTAACTGTTCATTTTAATAACAAATGATGGTTCACTTTGAAATACGTGTCATCCATGCATTCTGTGTGCTTGCAGGTAATTACTTTTGGACACTTAATCAGGGTGGCATTGCAGGAAACCCCCAGAGAATTAGTGATGTTTGGGGAATTCCATCTCCAATCGATACAGTATTTACAAGATGTAACTGCGGTGGAAAGACTTTCTTTTTCAAGGTGTGCAATTTCATATTTACATTTAGTTACATTAGACATGTTTTGCCAGGAAATATATGCACAAAATATATGTGTTTATGGTGGTTTGTTTTAATCATATTTAAAGTAATTTTTTAAGTATATATTTTAAGTATAATAATCCTGACCCTATGTAAGCTTTTAGTCCTTTATAGGCCCTTAGTCTGACCAAAGAAAAATTGGATGGCAAAAGCTTAATTAAAATACTACACCTCCACTACTAAACTTTTTAGCCGGCCGTACAATTTTCATTGCTATTTTATGTCAATGCTAACCTTATCTAAATCTATCAAAAAGCAAAAGCACTGCATAGTACTACCACATCTGAATGAAACATATAAAAATGCCAAAGAATAACTTTCAGTGAAAATGAACAAAACCCAGGATTTTTTATTATTCTGGTTTTGCTCCTTGTCCCCTGGGCATTCCGATTCACACAGTAGGGCTTCCTGATTTGGGAAGGCCAGCAGCTGGCCACATTGGGTTTTGATCCACTTTAAAAAGGATAGCCTAGGCAATGGCAATAATAAGGCAATAGGGAGCTCACTTGAAGCCTGTCCCATGTGGCTTTCCTCCATTACATGCAGCAAACTAAAGATGCTGTAGCAGGGCTTCCTCCTTTCCATTTGATGCCTCCATGTCCACCTAGAAATGTGGTCAAATGGTCTTCCCAGTCCCTTAGCAATAATCATAATGGGACTGGTAAAAGCAGAGATAAGGAAAAGTGGGATTAGAAATTGTATAAACATGTTCAATGTTTTTTTTTCTATTGCAACTTTGATGAATATAGTCTATATTATCTTAGTTATAAGCATATATCTAGTATATGTTTGCATGTTTTCATTTAATGTTTTTGGAATTCTTACACAGGGCCCGCTTTACTGGCGTTTTACAAATGATATAATGGACAAAGGTTACCCTAAACAAATCATTAAAGGGTTTGGTGGACTGCAGGGGAGAGTAACTGCAGTACTTTCAGTGTCTGGATTTAGAACAAGACCAGAATCTGTATATTTCTTTAAAACAGGTAAATCTATGTTTGTTTTGTTCCAAGATTGTCAGCCATCTTTTAGCATATCAGTTTAGCATAGTGCTTGAATGATCGGCAGATTTCAGGTTGGAATAAAACATTGCTGATGCACAACTGATTAAAAAACACATTTATATTCAATCGCTGGATGCATCAGGTCTGTGTTTTCTTTGTTTTACAATATTCATAAACATGACCACGTGTTTTCTTCACAGCAAAATCTTAAGTAAGTCTAGGCCTTTAATGTGCTAAATTGAGAATGACCGAACAAAGCATGAATAAAAGACTGGGAAATCTCCTTAATAAAGCCTGTGCACTGCCACCTATCAATTTCGTCCCACCAACCACTATAGTAAACCAAAACAGCACTCACAACAAGGTATATCATGGCTCTGGCACAAACAGCATCTGACTCAGATTGCCACAATCACAACACATTTTAATAGAGTAAAAAGCTATGGCACATACATATACTGACTACAAGCCATGTTAGTCATATTAAAATACAAACATCTGTGATTTAAAATAAATGCTCCTCCCCATGCAGCCAGACAAGCCACACTTACATCCGCATTCCTCCACACCAATCAGCTGTTAATATGGCCATTTGTTAGTAGTATACTAATTCAGTACTGAATTTAGTTTCTTCAGAGATGATATAAATCAAGTCTCGCACATGGGTACATTTTCAACATTTAGCAGCAAGCATTGCGGGTGCGCGCAGCACAGAAGAATCTCCTGCGGCCTCACACATGTACATTGCCATTTGTTTCCTTGCAGCCAGTCCACTACCCAGATAGGCTTAAATATGCGGCTGTGCAATCACATCATAGAGGGCCGGCTATCTGATACACACGTCTCTGCGTGTTTTCGCTGACAGCTTCCATTATATATAGCGGGCACTTATCTGAGTCTCCTCAATATCGGCGTCTGTGCCTCGGCTGGAGCTGAATCCCACTCACTTTTTTAGCAGCTGCTAATTTTTAGCATGGTGAGTGGCCTCAGCTGGGCTGCGAAGGGGGTTCGGACGTGTGAGGGCCTGTCCGCCGACACGTGTTTCGCTCCGCACACAACGGAGCTCCGTCAGGGTGGGGGCGGCCAATCCACACACTCTTTTGTAGTAAGCTGATCATCCCACTCCCGTCTGTCTTCCAATCAGGGTTTCGCTGAACCAGCGTCATAATGATAGTCTCCCGAGGCGGACTAAGAGTCTCAGCAAGTCTCACTGTTTGTGATCAAATAGTATGTGGATAGATTTGGCTTCTTGGGTCAGGGCCCTCATTAGATACATACAGCGCTGTCAAGTATAACATTTTAGGGGCTATATTAAGCATGCACTAACATGGATGTTTCAATACACCCGTACCTGAAGGTCTGTATAGTACTAACCACTGCATACCATTCACACATTTCAACAACACTGTCAAACGCCTAGGTATATTATCAAAGCTTACAAGCAAGGCGGGGAGTAACTATATATGTATATCCTATTTCTCTCACATACTGATGGGCACTCTCAAGGTAAATATATATCCTATGGTCACCCACAATATCCTATTTCTCCCACCTATTCTAGACACCATCGGGGTAAGTATATATCCTATAGACATACTGGTGGCATGGAGGGCCCCCCCCTGCAGACTTCGAGCACTTTGTGGATCAGCTAAACCAAAATGACTGGAACATCCATCCTACTTGTAAAATTGGCCCATACCAATTGGAATTTCTTGATTTGTTGATTAGACGAGAGGATAACAGACTTATGACTACCTATCGAAAGGCCACAGCAGGCAACACTTTATTACACTTTTCAAGCCACCATCTGTTGCCTCTGCGGCGTGGAATCCCACTGGGACAGTTCCTGCGGATTCGTGCGCGAGGCAAGGGAATTGACAGTAAGATTCAGGGAGAGAGGATACCCCCATAAGCTCTTACGGACATGTTTCAAAAAAGCGTTGGAATGTAGTCGTGAAGGTCTTCTAAAAGGAAACAAGAAGGATAGGATGTACCAGGGACCCCGTAAGCAACTAGCTGCCCGCCTGATTACCCAATTTGGAACACACAGAGAGGTTCCGCACCATTTATAGTCCCACTGGCACATCCTTCTCTTGGACCCAAAGGTGGCGAGATGCGTAGGCCCAAGACCTTTGCTCACTGCACATCGCGCTACCAACATGCGAGATTTGTTGGTGCATAGTGACTTAAGGACGACCACTAGTACACGTCAAGTGAACAGGCTTAATGGGTCCTTTACATGTGGCCACTGTAGTGCATGTCCTTTTATGGAGAAAATGACAGAATATTTTGGACCAAGGGGAGGAGGGACCTGGATGATTAAGGGGTTCATCAATTGTGCCACGACCTTTGTTGTGTACATGCTCACCTGCCCGTGCGGTAAGAAATATATTGGTAAGACCAAACATGAATTATGGGTGTGGGTAGGTGAGCATGTACGTGACATTAGGAAGGAAAATGAGAAGAGCTCGATGTCGGAGCACTTTAGGGTCTGCCACCAGGGTAATCCACGCGGTTTAAAAGCGTGTGGAATTTTTGCCCTGAATAGGGAAGGGAGAAGGGGTTTCTGGGACAAAAGATTTCTCCAACAGGAATCACGTTTGATTTCTGAACTTGGTACCATGTCCCCTGCAGGTTTAAACACTGACATAGGGTTGAATGCTCTTCTCTAATATACTATATTTAAAATACCTAGTAAAAGGTTATATGTAGTGGACTACGAAACTGTTTGTGAAATAAGATATTTTGAGGAGTACTGTGGCTTGTATACCGTTAACAGGGTATGGAAATATTTAAAGATAGCGGAGGCCCCAGGGAAACAGGGCCCCATTAGGTCTGTATGATCCTTTACGAGTCCCAAAATCTAGCAAGGGGTCCTTTTGAGTTGTGGTACCTTTGAAGCTATGGCAGTTGACAGAAAGGTGGTAGGGTATATCTGTATAGATATAGGAGCCCCTATGGATATAGGGTGGCCGCTATACCCATTGGAGGTGGCTATAGGATATATACTTACCCCGATGGTGTCTATAATAGGTGGGAGAAAATACCATTTTGTGATTACTCACCTGTAAAATGGGTATTCTAAGTATGTCACACAAACCCGCTTCAAAACATTCATTACATGTGGGTATACTGACCTGTAGATGGCGATCTTGCAGTGATGTCAATAAAAAAAGACCCTCCCAGTCCATAAATACCTGGGACCTCCCACTCACTCCCCAGTATAAAGATAGCAGTAAGGTAAAGGGACCAGGAAAAGCCAATTATAACCAATGAAAACTAAAAAAGGTTCACCATATAAAAGATCCAGAATACCAAAGGGCAGGGTGAAGCAGGGTGTGTGACATACTTATAATACCCATTTTACAGGTGAGTACTCACAAAATGGTATTATTCTAAGTATGTCACACACCCCGCTTCAAAACATTCATTACATGTGGGACATCCAATAGCAGTGTCCATAAAGGGTGGGGATCCAAACAAGGCAAAAAAAAACTTTTAAACCACTGCAGCTTGCAGAACCTTGCGACCAAAAACAGCATCCACTGAGGCCCGCACATCAACCTTCTAAAACTTGGAAAAAGTATGAACAGAAGACCAAGTAGCAGCCTTACAAACTTGTTCAACAGAGGCCTGGTGCTGAAAAGCCCAGGAAGCCCCAACAGCACGAGTAGAATGAGCAGTAACACGAAAAGGGGGAACCTTCCCCTTGGCAGAATAGGCCCCAACAATGGCCTGACGAATCTACTTACTAATGGAGGACTTGGCGGGCGCCAAACCTGTCCTGGGCCCGGAGGGCACCACGAACAAAGCGTTGGTCTTACGAAAAGGAGAAGTGGTCACCAAATAGTACTTCACACAGCGAACCACATCCAAGGAATGCAAAACCCTCTCCTTGTCATTGCTGGGCTTAGGACACAAGGAGGGAAGAACAACATCCTGATTAAGATGAAAGGTAGAAACCACCTTAGGAAGGAAATCTGGCTTGAAGCGGAAAACAACCTTGTCCTGATGCCTCTCAAAGTACGGGGCCTGAATGGACAAAGCCGCCAACTCCGAGACACGCCGAACCGAAGTAATGGCAACCAAAAAGACAACCTTCTGAGTAAGCAAAGAAAGAGCAATATCCTGCAAAGGCTCAAAAGGAGGACCTTGAAGAGCAGAAAGGACCAAATTCAAATCCCAAACTGGGAGCAAAGGCTTCCTAGGAGGCCGCACATGCGTAACCCCCTGGAAAAAAGTCTTAACCAAAGGATGAGGAGCAAAAGACTTTTGAAAGAAAACCGCCAGGGCAGAAACCTGCCCTTTCAATGTACTAAGCTGGAAACCCGAATATAGACCATGTTGCAGAAATTCCAAAATCCTAGGGATAGAAAACACCCTGCAAGGCAAGGCCCTGGCCTCATGCCAATCAATATAAGACCTTCAAGTCCTATAATAGATGGTAGAGGAAGACCTCTTCCTAGCGCTAACGAGAGTCTGAATCACAGCATCAGGAAGACCCTCTTCCCTTAAGATGGAGGTTTCAGCAGCCACGCTGTCAAAGCCAGCATTGGTAATTGGGGTAGAGCAGAGGACCCTGAGTGAGCAGATCCGGCAGAAGGGGCAGATCTAACTGATCCACCGCCAACCGCACGGCGTCTGCGAACCAAACCTGTCTTGGCCATCTTGGAGCCACCAGGATTGCTGACGCCCCTTCTAGAACCAGTCTGCGCACCACCTTGCCCAACATAGGGAAAGGAGGAAACAAGTAAAGAAACCCCAGATCCCTCCAGCTCAGAGAGATGGCATCCACCGCCAGAGCATCCCGCGAGAGAGACACAAACGCCGGAAGCTTGTGATTGTGCCGAGAGGCAAAGAGGTCCACCTCCGGAGTCCCCCACCTGTGGCAAAGTGAGCGAAACACCTTGGGGCTGAGAGACCATTCCCTCCCGGCGAGATGAGAACCTGCTCAGGGAGTCCGCCTCCGTGTTCTCCACTCCCGTAAAGTGAACTGCCGAAATGCTTGGAACATTGCTCTCCGCCCAGGCCAGAATCAAGGACACTTCCCTGAGGGCACTCCTGCTGCGAGTCCCTCCCTGGTGATTGATGTAGGCGACCGCCGTCCGATTGTCCGACCGAACCTGAACCGGTAAGCCCCGTAACTGATGAGTCAAGCGGGACAGAACCAACCTGATGGCTCTCAGCTCCAGAACATTGATGGAATTGTGAGCCTTCTGAGGGCCCCACACTCCCTGAAACTGAAGATCCAGAAACCCCCCCAGCCCGACAGACTGGCATCCGTGGTGACCATTTCCCAACAAGGGGTCAGAAGGGATCTGCCCCTTAACAGATTCATTGGTTCCAGCCACCACCGAAGGGAATGCCGAACCCGGGGAGACATCAGAAAAGACTGATCCAATGACAGCGGCGACCTGTCCCAGGCCGCCAAAAGATGAAGCTGGAGCGTCCTTGTGTGAAACTGATCAAAGGGAACCGCCTCGAACGATGCCACCATCAATCCCACCAGTCTCATCCCCAGACGGATGGACGGACGAGGGATGGACAGGAGAAGCTGAGTCAATTCCCGAATCAAAAGAACCTTGGGTTGAGGAAGGAACACCCTGAACTGAGCAGTATCCAGAGACATTCCCAGAAAGGACACCACCCTGGACGGAGAGAGGGAGGACTTGGGATAATTTATCACCCAACCGAAACTCTCCAGAGTGAACACCACAGTCCTGGTATCTAGCTGCGCCTGACTGAGGGAAGACGCCATGATGAGAAGATCGTCCAGATATGGCACGATGCGGATACCCCGGGCTCTGAGGATGGCCATCACTCCTGCCAACACCTTGGTGAAAACCCTTGGAGCCGAGGTAAGGCCAAACGGAAGAGCCAGAAACTGAAAATGTCGATTTTCCACGACAAACCTGAGAAATCTCTGGTGTGCCGGGAAAATCGGAATATGCAGATAAGCATCCTTGATGTCTATGGACGTCATGAAGTCCCCCTGATGAAGTGAGTGGATGGCTGAACGCAGAGTTTCCATACGGAACTTCCGGGGACGGACGAACCTGTTGAGCAACTTCAGATCCAGAATGGGACGAACGGATCCGTCCTTCTTGGGCACCGTGAACAGATTGGAATAGAAGCCCAGGCCCCGGTCCGAGGGGGGCACCGGGCAGATGACAGCCATGTCCAAAAGGCTTGCTACTGCCGCCCGAAGCCCCTGAGGGCCCAGAGGATCTGAAGGCACCCGAGACCTGAAGAATCTGGGAGGGGCCCGGAACTCGAACTCCAGCTTGTAACCGGAAGACACCACTTCCCGAATCCATCTGTCCGAGACCTCTTGGACCCAGACCTGGGAGAAGAGTTGCAGCCGTCCCCCCACCTGTAAGGGTGAGGGCGCCCCCTCATTGCTGAGCCGGCTTGGCAGCGGCTTTAGGCTTAGAGCCCCAACTGTGTCCTGGACGGGCACGACCCCTGCCCCTGTTCCAGGAATCACCTCTGGATGAGGAGAAAGCCGATCCCCTGCCAACTCTGACCCCACGAAAGGAATGAGTGAAGGAAGCCGCCCCCCGAAAGGGGCGACGCTGCTTCTTACGCTGAGGTAGCCGCAACCCCACAAAAGGAAGGGCCGTAAGCGACTTTTTGGACACAAAATCAGCCGCCCACTGGCGTAACCAAACCGACCGCCGGATAGCCACAAGCAAGGCCGAAGTTCTGCTACACATCACCAATGTGTCATCCAAGGCGGTCAGCACAAAAGACAAAAACAACTCACATCGCTTAAGGGCGGTAAACTCCTCACTAGCCAGGTCAAGCCGAAGCACAAACCGGCCGCAGGGCCGACCCAACACTGGCAAAACCATGACAAGCCATCTGGTCAATGCTTTTATCCTCACCATCCTTGAGAGTAGTGCAGTCTGGAGAATGCAGGATTGAGGTGCTGGACAACCCCAAAACAGGAGCATCCACCTCGGGAGGGGACGACCAGTGCTTCACCGCGTCCACCAGAAAGGGATATTTTTTGTCCCAACCCGGAGGAACACCCGGAAGCCGAGTAGGCCTCTCCCATTCCTTGAGAATAATGCCATCAAAATGCTTTTGATAAGGAAATTCCAAGCGCGGCTTGGTCACCTCAAGAACTCCCCCTTCTGCGGAGGAGCCGCCTCAGGGGGAGAAATAGCTAGGACCTCAAACATATGAGCCAGGACCTTAGAGGTGTCCAAAGAATCCCCCTGACCCTGCTCGGTATCAGCACCAACAAACTGCTGATCATCGGACCCCTCCGACTCCTCAAACAGCTCCCCTTCCTCAAGCGGGGAGCAATCAGACCAATCCAGAGAGTCAAACTCATCCAAATCAAAAGCCTGCATGGCTGTATACAAATGTTTTCTCTTAGCCGGGGCCTTTTTGGCAACAGCACTGGAAAACAATTTTTCAAGATTGGCCAATCTGGCACACACATCAGATTGCGACTCCCCACCCATGACCACATCACATGGGGTACGTATCAAGCAAGGGGGAGAAGGAGAAGAGGCTGGCTGAGCAGAACCAGACGCCTGAGATCCGGACTGCCGCGTAATAGTCCGCTGCGCACAGGGTACACAAAGGAATACATCATCCCCCAAAAGGGATACCCCACACCCCAAACACAGCCTGGATTGCCCCGAGGGGGGCACAAGCCCAGTATCCGGGAAAGCCTCCATATGGTGATTTTTTTAATCCCCGAGGGAATTACACAGTAAATGCTACCCAGGATGCCCCTTTTTACAGACCCCAAATTTAACCAGGGACCCCAGGACCGGGAGAACCCCCCTTTAATAGAAACAACGGTCCACCTGGAACACAAAGACAGACACAGCAATCAGACCTCAGTAGCCAATGTCCAAAGGGTTAATAAACAAGCGTTGCCAACAACCCCAAGGAGGGGCATGGATATATACACATATATATATATAAAAAAACTAATGGGGCTACAGGCCACTCACCGACCAAGGCCAGTCTAAAACATGGCTTCCCACACGCATGTGCGTGTCCTCCTTGCGCAGTGAGCCTGCTAATCTTGTCCTGCTCTACTCAGGACGTCACACACGCACACCGCGAAGGAGAAGATAGGGCACGTAAGCAGAGGAAGAAGGAGGACGGGCCGGCGCGGCCAGAAGCCGGGACCTGAACAGCGGTGCCAGCAGCACGGGGGCGGGCCGTAGGCGATCGCGCAAACGCCTGGCCACGCCCCCCCGCACCTGAGGGGAAGAAGCTCCCCCGCCGCCATGGCAAACAACAGAGGCCGGCGCCACGGAACCGCCAGCGCCGGCTAAGTACAGCGCAATGACACAGTGATCAAACACACAACCACACATACAATTCAAGGGACAAGGCCCCCCCCCCTAAGGGTATCCGGGAGAGGGGGAAACCACGCTAGAGTGGAAGGCCAAGGGACAGGGCATCCCAAACCAGGGACACCAACCTGGTTAACCGCCTACCCCTTGTTATGGGGTCTCACGGTGGAGCGTAGCTCCTAGGCACCTAGGGTGCCATCTACCCTTGCCCGGACCAGCAGCCTAGGCTGGGAGGAAAGTCAAAACAAATAAGGGAATCCGGGCAGAAATAGATCAAATAGAGGGCCGGGAGTCACCCCGGCTACCTGCTAGGAGGAGACATCTATCTTCTGACTTGCTCGCCGTCTGCAGAGATGAAAGACTGGGGAGTGAGTGGGAGGTCCCAGGTATTTATGGACCGGGAGGGTCTTTTTTTATTGACATCTCTGCAAGATCGCAGGTCAGTATACCCACATGTAATGAATGTTTTGAAGCGGGGTGTGTGACATACTTAGAATATAGGATATTGTGGGTGACCATAGGATATATATTTACCTTGAGAGTGCCCATCAGTATGTGGGAGAAATAGGATATACATATATAGTTACTCCCCGCCTTGCTTGTAAGCTTTGATAATATACCTAGGCGTTTGACACTGTTGTTGAAATGTGCGAATAGTGTGCAGTGGTTAGTACTATACAGACCTTCAGGTACGGGTGTATTGAAACATCCATGTTAGTGCATGCTTAATATAGCCCCTAAAATGTTATACTTGACAGCGCTGTATGCTTCTAATGAGGGCCCTGACCCATGAAGCCAAATATATCCACATACTATTTGATCACACACAGTGAGACTTGCTGAGACTCTTAATCATAGTCTCCCGAGGCGGACTATGACGCTGGTTCAGCGAAACCCTGATTGGAAGACGGACGGGAGTGGGATGATCAGCTTACTACAAAAGAGTGTGGCTTGGCCGCCCCCACCCTGACGGAGCTCCAGTGGGCGGAGCAAAACACGTGTCTGCGGACGGCCTGCCCCCACACGTCTGCACCCCCTTCGCAGCCGAGGCCACTCGCCATGCTAAAAGTTAGTAGTGGACTGGCTGCAAGGAAACAAATGGCAATGTATGTGTGAGGCCGCAGGAGATTCTACTGTGCTGCGCGCACCCGCAATGCTTGCTGCTACATGTTAAAAATGTACCCATGTGCGAGACTTGATTTATATAATCTCTGGAGAAACTAAATTCAGTAATTAATTAGTATACTACTAATAAATGGCCGTATTAACAGCTGATTGGTGTGGAGGAATGCGGTATGAGTGTGATGTGGTTTGTGCCAGGCCCACGATATACCTTGTTGTGAGTGTCGTTTTGAATGACCGAACAAAGCAATAACCCATAAGCACATTGTCCAATTACTTTTGGTCCCTTTTAAAAACAGGGTGGCACATGTTAAGCAGCTGAAACTCCTAAACCCTTTATCCAATTTAATGTGGATACCCTTAAATTATGAGCTGAAAATCTGGACCTCATTTCCAAATATTTATGGACCTAACTGTATGTCCCATATACTATATTACTTTTTACTTGCTTTATAAATCCATCCTAAGCCCAACACACTCTAGGTATCCTGAACTGGGATGCCTGTCTGCATAAAAAATCTATAAATGCCCCAAAACAGGCATTTTACATTGTCAATGTCTGGTGCCCGAGTCTGCAGCAGCATAAATTTGAAATATATATCTCAAATGCCACAACCAGCTTCAAAACCTAAACTGGCCCTTCATACAGGTTACTATACCCTTCAGACCAAAAAATACATGGCTAGGCACATAAGATCATATGTTGCCACATACTTTGAATGTACAAACATCTACCCCGGTGGTTACTCAATACCAAATTCAAGAACAGCCAAATGGCTACTAGGATTGCTTTACATTGGGGGAAGTGCTGCTATTTTCTGGTTCCCTCACTTCTGCCAACCCCCCCAGCCACATCAATTCCTCCTTCTTGACCCTTGCCCCCCCCCAATGTATCAATTTGCTACCTTCATTGGCTCTTCTTTATTATACTATTATCTCCAGTTGCTGCTCATAGGAGGTTTGTGCAAAGCCTTAAAATACTGCTTGCAAGGTTTTCCTAATGCAACACAGTGCTAGAACGGGCCAACAGAAGTCTACGGAAAGTGTCTCTGCTTGCACTTGCATTGCCATACACATAACCATTAACCTGTTGTGCATATTTTTAAAAGCAATTGATTAAAAAAAAGCAGCATATCATTTGATACAGAGCACCTCTGGCAAAAAGCATGATCCTAGCGCAATGGATAGGTGTGAACATGGTCTGGCACTCTATACCAGGGGTGCTCAAGCGTTTGACCAGCATGACCGCTTAAATGATCTGGAACCTGGTCACTGGTCATGATGAATAGGCTCAGAATTTTTTCATTTGGAATAGCATAATGATTTTCAACATCTATCAGGATACCCACTGCCTCCAAACTCCACTCATATCTCCTTCTACCACCCAACTTTCATATGTCCCCACATTCTAGCAATAAATGCTGATTGGCTTACCTCTCTGAATATATGGGTACGTTCCCTCATCAGTCCCACATCCTAACCATGTTCCCAATACTCAATCCATCTAAGCTCCCATCAACGATAAGCATACAATTATACAAATTATTGAGCCAAATATTTCAACCAGATGTTGTACAATCAATATCACTGCATTCCTCCATGCTACTGCTGTCACCTCTATTTGCCAATGTGCCCCTCCTATATCACGCTCTGTTCAATCACCCATCCTTACTGTACACATCAGTTCTATTCTTCCCTCCCAATATACCAACAGCAAGTTAGGGGTCACATCAGATGACTCCGAGGGCCACAGGTAGGGCATTTGTGCTCTGTACTCCTGAATTCTTCCCTTCCCCCCATTGTGCACAGCAGGAGTGTTATGTGTGCACCGTCACCAAACGCAGCAGACTTGAATGGCAGAGGAAGCAGGGGAAGCCATGGAGTGTACAGCTAAACTTAATGGTATTCTGCTTAGCCCTGCACTGCATGGCTTCACTGCTTCTTCTGCCATTCATGTTGATGGCAGAAAACATCCCAGCAAACACCTTATACGTCCTATCCTGGGTAAGTTAGGAAGAAGATACTAAACCAGTATGGTGTAACAATTATTAAACAGAAGGATGACCCTTTACTTTCCACCTCACTTGGTTCAGTGCTTCTACAACCTCCCCCCAAGGTTTAACATATAGATTCACATAAATACTTTGTACTGTTAGTCCTATTATACTCGTGTAAGCAAAAAACATTAACATGTCAAAAAGAAAAACAAAACACACAGAGGTCACAGTCATATAAAACCTCATATGAGTCCATATCTGGACAACGTTCCTCAAAGATGGTTGTGATGGAGGAGCACTAAAAATGGCAATAAATAGATCCATTTAGGCTGGCTTAAGACAATCATGTAGTATTTATTTAGGAAATAGTATATATATTGTACCTATTGTTATAACTTATATGTTATATAAATTATAATTCATTGTTGCTTTAGGTGGAAATGTTCAAAAATACACATTCCGTCAGGAGCAGACAAAACGATGCACCAAAAAGAAAACTCCCAGCATAAACTATCCCATATACTCCCAGAAGGTTCAGACAGTAAGGTTTCGTATTCCACGGGAAATAGTGACACATCGGATAAAGATACATCGTACTTTTACAAAAATTCAACAGCCATTAGGTATGTTGCCATGATATAAGCATTACAACTATTACATTGAATTGTGTTAATTATTGCCTTTTGCTGATTCTTGAACTGTCCTGATCCAAATGATTCTTCTAGTCCTCCATACTGATACTTATCAGGTCTGTCTGATGCACAGAACGGGGATGTGCTCTGCTAGTGCCAAATTTCACTACAGTGGTATCCCGGAGGGGTGAATATGCTCCTTGCACGGCAGTTTAAGAAGTGTTTTCTGCTGTAGGGGCAAGCTTCTGTCCAAACCAAAAGTCTGTTTTGCCTTTTGGTATATTTTACAGTCTGCCTAGGCAATAAAAAAAAACAAAACTAGAGAGGCATAATCCTGTCCGGAAAGGGGTGTAAAAGGGAGTAAAGCTATTTTCTTGCCTGGGCAGACCCCTTCCACCTAACTTCTCCTCCCTACTTGAAACATGAAGAAGCATAAGTGCTCTTTATTTTAATGAGATCATTTCAAGAAAGGTCTATGTTGCAAGTAGAATCGTTGGGTAAGAACCAATGAAGGAGGAGATCATACAAGCTCAGAGAGCAGTTCTTAGCCAAGCTTCCGGACCAATCATTACCCAACGATTCTACATGCAACCTTCCTCCTTCAACCCCATCACTATCACTCTCAAGAAATGAAAAATACAATTCTGTGAAATACTCACCTGTAGATTTGATATTATTTGTATACAGTACGCCCTGCTCCAGATATAGTACTTGCACTTGGGTTATCCTCCGCCAGATGGCGCTGCACTGCAGAGACATGCAAAACAGGCTCCTCAAATACCCGGGGACCTCCCACAAATCCCCAGCATTGAAAAGCAGTGAACAAAAAGCCGGGAGAATTTAACCACCAAAACTGGTAAACTATAACAATGATAACAATCACCATACAGGGGATCCAGAATAATGCAAAAAAAAACAGGGTGGGGTGGAGCAGGACGTACTGTATACAAATAATATCAATTCTACAGGTGAGTATTTCACAGAATTGTATTATTCTTAGTATACAGTACATCCTGCTCCAGATAGATTACTTACACTTGGGACATCCAATAGCAGTGTCCATAAAGTAGGGTGGGATCCCCAACAAGAAAGGTAACAGCAGGCAGTTTAAACCACTGCCGCCTGCAAAACCTTGCGGCCAAAAGCAGCATCAGCTGAGGCCCTAACATCAACCTTGTAAAACTTTGAAAAGGTATGAACAGAAGACCAAGTAGCGGCCTTGCAAACTTGTTCAACAGAAGCCTGGTGCTGGAAGGCCCAAGAGGCACCAATAGCATGAGTAGAATGAGCAGTAAGGCGGAAGGGAGGACTCTTCCCCTTAGCAGAATAGGCCTGAATCACAGCCTGACAAATCCATTTGCTAATAGTAGACTTGGCAGGAGCCAAACCCTTCCTAGGACCAGAAGGGACCACAAAAAGAGCATCAGTCTTCCTGAAGGCCGCAGTGACTACCAGGTAATACTTCAGACATCTGACCACATCCAAGGAATGCAGAACCCTTTCCTTAGCGTTGCTAGGATTAAAACACAATGACAGAATAACAATATCTTGATTCAAATGAAAAGCAGACACCGCCTTAGGCAGAAAATCCAGCTTAAAACGGACCACCACCTTGTCCTGGTGTCTCTCATAGTATGGAGGCTGAATAGAGCCGCCAGCTCAGACACACGCCTGACCGAAGTAAAAGCCACCAGAAAGACAACCTTGAGGGTAAAAACAGCCAGAGCAGCATCCTGAATAGGCTCAAAGGGAGCACCCTGCAAGGCAGACAAAACCAAGTTCAAATCCCAAACAGGAACCGTAGGTTTACGTGGGGGACGCACATGAGTGACCCCCTGAAAGAAGGTCTTAACCAAGGGATGCTGAGCAAAAGACTTCTGAAAGACGGACAGGGCAGAAACCTGACTTTTCAGAGTACTGAGTTTTAGACCCAACTCCAATCCATGCTGTAAAAACTCCAGAACCCTAGGGACTAAGAACTCCCTACAGGGAAGAGACCTAGACTCACACCAATCAATGTAGGAATGCCATACCCTATAATAGATGGCAGAAGAAGTTTTCTTCCTAGCCTGCACCATGGTATCCACCACCGAGGCAGACAGGCCTTTTTCCATCAAGATGGAGGTTTCAGCAGCCAGGCCGTCAAAGCAAGAGTTTGTAAATTGGGATGGCGTAAGGAGCCCTGAGTGAGCAGATCTGGCGCCCCTGGCAGCACATACTGGTCTACTGCCATTTGTACCACGTCTGCGAACCACACTCTTCTTGGCCACCTGGGGCCACCAGAATCACTGGCACCCCTTCCAGAGCAATCTTGCGCAGGACCCTGCCCAGCAGGGGGAATGGAGGAAAGACATACAGGAGCCGAAACTCCTTCCAAGACATGGCCAGAGCATCCGTGGCCAAGGCTAGAGGATCCTGAGACAGAGAGACAAAGGCCGGGAGCTTGTGATTGTGACAGGATGCAAACAGATCCACATCCGGTAGACCCCAACGGTGACACAGGGACTGGAATTCCCTGTTGCAGAGGGACCACTCCCCCTGACGGGACGTTCCCCTGCTCAGAGAGTCTGCCAGTAGATTCTCCGCCCCCGGAATATACACAGCCGATATGCATTGAACATTGGCCTCCGCCCATGTCAGAATCCGCAACACCTCCTGGAGGGCACCCCTGCTGCGGGTCCCTCCCTGATGATTGATGTAGGCAACCGCCGTCCTGTTGTCTGAGCGCACCTGCACAGACAGACTCTGCAGGTAATTGGTCAACTGCTCCAGAACCAACCTGATTGCCCGTAATTCCAGAATGTTGATGGGCAAGTGGGCCCCACCTCCCCTGGAAGCACAGGGACTTCCAGAATCCCCCCCAACCTGACAGACTGGCATCCGTGGTGACCGTCTCCCAGGAGGGGGCCAGAAAGGACCTGCCCCCTAGCAAGTTCCTGTGGTCCAGCCACCACAAAAGGGACCGTCTGACCAAGGGGGGAAGCACACAGACCTCGTCCAAGAACGTTGGTTTCTTGTCCCATACTGACAGAAGTTGAAGTTGCAGAGGTCTTAAATGGAACTGAGCAAAGGGCACCGCCTCGAAGCACGCCACCATCAGACCCACCAGCTGCATTCCCTGCCTGAGGAAGGGCTGGGGACACGAGAGCAGGAACCTCACCTGCGCAGTTAGAGCTTCCACCTTCTGTTGAGGAAGGAATATCCTTGACTGAACCGTATCCAGAATCATTCCCAGAAAAGGGGTCACCGAAGAAGGGGACAGAGAGGACTTGGGATGATTGATCACCCAGCCGAAGGACTCCAAGGTGGACACCACCAGCTGAGTGTCCAACTCTGCCTGCTGTAGCGACCGAGAGGTGATGAGAATGTCATCCAGGTAGGGCAGCACGCGTATGCCCCTTGACCTTATCAGAGACATCACCCCCGCCAGCACCTTGGTGAACACTCTGGGAGCTGAAGTGAGGCCAAATGGCAAGGCCACAAATTGGTAATGTTGATCTTCCAACGCGAATCTGAGAAACCTTTGGTGTCCCGGGAACACAGGGACGTGAAGGTAAGCATCTTTGATGTCCACAGACGTCATAAAGTCCCCTGGGCGCAGAGAGCCGATGGCTGAGCGCAGAGTTTCCATGTGAAAGCGCCTGTTCTTGACAAACTTGTTGAGGATTTTCAAATCCAGAATGGGCCTGACTGACCCATCTTTCTTGGGCACTGTGAAAAGGTTGGAATAGAACCCCTTGCCCCTTTCTCTTAAGGGGACCCTGCAAATGACCCCCAGATCCAGGAGTCCTTGCACGCCAGCATCAAGACCTGAGTTGAGACAGGATCCTGTGGGATCCGGGACCTGATGAATCTTGGGGGAGGCCGCACAGCAAACTATCTTGTAACCGGAGGACACTACCTCCTGAATCCACCGGTCTGAGACGTGACGCCTCCAGACGTGTTCGAAGTGCTGTAGCCGCCCCCCCACCCCGACGGGCGAGGGCGCCCCATCATGCCTGAGGGGTTTTGGGAGGGGCTTTGGGCTTGGACCCCCAGGAGAGTCCAGAACATCGTCCTCTGTTCTTATGCCAGGAATCGAGACTGCCGCCTGCTCTTGGGTAACTTACCTCCTTTAGCAAAGAGGTCTAGACGATCCCCAAACAGACGTAGCCCCTTAAATGGAAGTCCAGTAAGGGCTTTCTTAGCAGCATTGTCAGCATCCCACTGTCGCAGCCACACCGCGCGGCGTATAGCTACCGCCAAGGCGGAAGGTCTGGCACACATCCTAATGGCATCATCCGATGCAGACAGGATAAAGTTTACAAACACATCACAGTTAGACAGTGCATTAACCGTATCAGGTGGTAATTCATCTGAGCCTTCGAGTACATTTCTGACCATGGCCACCCCAAATGCAAAGGCATGGCATGCCAACTGGTCAATGCGTCGGTCTTTAGAGTCCCGCAGCGTAGTAGTGTCGGGAGAGTGCATAATAGAGGTGTTAGAGAGCCCTAGAATAGGAGCATCGACCTCGGGGGGGGCGATGACCAGCACTTGACCATATCAGCAGGGAAGGGATACTTCCCGTCCAAACTCTTAGGAATCCCGGGAAGTCTACTGGGATGTTCCCACTCCTTAAGAACGAGGTTATTGAAATGGGTTTGCTCAGGAAATTCCAAACAAGCCTTAGCAGTATGAAATAGCTCACCCCTTTGGCTGGGAGCCGCAACAGGGGGAGAAATGGACAAAACCTCAAAAATCTGAACCAGCAGTTTGTCAGTATCATCCGGGGTCCAGTGATCAGAACCAGAATCGTCATGACCCCTTGACTTCTCGGATGATCCTGAGTCAGAAAACAGCTCCCCTTCGTCCGAGGGGGTACAGCCATATAGATGCAACAACTCATCAGACTCCGTAGGGAAAAGAGTAGCATCAGGGTTTAAGTGCCATTTTTTTGCGGTGGCCTTCCGCGCTAAGTCTAGCCAGTCTAGCAGCCACATCAGGATGAGAATCCCCACTTGTATTGGGGGTTAGACTCAGGCTTGGGGGAGTAGGTGAAACGAGGCGAGGTGCAGGCCCTGCCACCGGAGGGGCGGGAAGTACCATTAGCTCCTGCGGTGCACAAGGAACACAGATCCGTGTATTGTCACCACTGATAGGTGAGACCCCACAAGCTACACACAGCCGGGCTTGTCTCGAAGGAACCCCGGTCACATTATCCTGAGATGCCTCCATATGGTGATTAATAGGCACAATCGGCCAGTAGGGATTGACGCTGAAAGCTACCCTGGATTCCCCAATGACCCGCAGAGAAGTGGGAGTAATTATACTAGGCCCAACGGGCAATCACACCGGGCCGGGAGAAGCCACTGGATTCAACCGTCTGAAAGACATAATGAGAATAAGGGGGTGTCAGAACCATGCACAGTAAGCAAGGAGCATAAAAATCGCCCGCGAGGGCACTTACAGACCGCAGAAGGAGGGGATCGTCCCCACGCGCATGCGCGAATACACCTCAAAAAAGCGCCAAGCAAACCTCAAAGAGCGGGCCGTGACGCAGAGCGCGCCAAGCCAGGTCCCCGCCCCCCCGAAGGGCGCGAAGTTCTAAGACAGCAGCCAATCATGTCATGAGGAGCGAAGTGTATGAAACACTTAGAATAGATGATTTGCCAATGAAGATGCCGCAGCGTCTGAGGCACCGCCGCCGCCCAGCGCAGCATCCAATGAAGGAGAAAGGCGCGCGCGGCGGTGGCAGTTACCCAAGTAAAAATACAAATCAGTGCGGCATCTGACACCCCATATACAAGTCCAAGGACAATACTCAGGCCGTAAGCGTGTAATCACAATACACTGGGACCAAACCACACACCTCCCCCCCCCCTTTCTTTCCCCCCCGAGCTACGGGGGGAACGAGGGAGGATGGCGACCCTTCGTACAGGGCCCACTGCTACACGGGGCATGGGCAATAGTGCGGGAGGGGCATCCCCTAGAGGCTCACCATCAGCCTAAACCGCCTACCCTTTGGTGGGGGACTGCGGTGGAGCATGGCTCCATAAGCACGCATGGTGCTGCCTACCTTCACCCGACCAGCGCAGCCCAGGCTGGGAGGCACATCACAGGGAGGATGGGTGGGAATAGTCCAACAGGGCCGCAGGCTTTTAATAGCCCCGCTCACCTGCGAGAGAGAGATACTTCATGTCCTCGCAGTCAGCACTGCAGAGAAATCTGGGGATTTGTGGGAGGTCCCCGGGTATTTGAGGGGCCGGGAGGAGCCTGTTTTGCATGTCTGCAGTGCAGCGCCATCTGGCGGAGGATAACCCAAGTGTAAGTACTATATCTGGAGCAGGACGTACTGTATACTAAGAATATATTGTTTGGCTAAGGTTTTTTATATACACTAATACCACCAGAAGTGAAGTACTTGTGAAAGTCCACTGAAGACCCCAACACATCACTACTTTTCCTCACTTAGGGTCAGCTTTCCAGCAATTTACATAATAAGGCTCTATTCACACCTATCTGATTGCACTGTGTTTGGCAATGCAGCCACAATGCAAGGGAAATGCTGCCTATTATTTTTAATGGGTCAGTTCACATATGTGCGTTGTGTCAATATGTGACTTGACCCATTAGAAATAATGGGCAGCATTTTCGCTTGCATTGTGACTACATTGCCCAGCAGAGAGGTGTGAAAACAGCCTAAAAAGGAAAGGTATTTGTTATTAGAACAAGTTCCTGTAAAATAATATTTCACTGTTGTGCTGCAAAATAACTTCTCCTGCATTTGGAGCTTAAGGGCAACTACATGTGAACAAGGCATAATATAAAAATACACAATTATATTTTAGTTCACTCTGTTTAAAAAACAGCAAATTGACATTACACGCAATTTTTATGTTTCTGATCTTCAAATACACAATGATCCTCCCCTTTAAGCTATGATATAGGAGGTATCCAAATTATTTTCAGAGCTTTTACCATTTTTGGAGAGGCCAAGTTTTGAGACCCCTTTCAACTCAGCACTCGAGGTGAAAAAAAAAAAAAAAACTTTCTTCAAGTGATCTTGGTATCTGAAAGGCTTGCGGACATTAGAGGGAATCTTGATTTGAGATGCCCCGCAGCGGTAAAATAAAAGAAACAGAAATACTACTTTTGGGTCCAGTGAAATGGCCAATGTGCCCTATTAGGTTTCCCAATGCAACCAATGCCAACAACCCCAAGCAGACGATTTAACAGCAGTGACACTGTTGAGTATTTAAGATTTTACAATCCCTTAGAAAAGCCCCTGGACCAGTTATGAGGCAGTTCTGCAAGTGAGAAGAGGAAGATCTTTTTCCCCAGATCCATAAATAACAGCAGCCTATGGGTAGCATATACATTTAGGCTGCACTCAGCAATGTAGTATGTGGGAGATCACAGAGTACTGAATTGACCCCCTTACGTGCAAAATAAAAAAAATACAACTCTGAAGTACTCACCTGTAGAGTTGGTATTATATGCAGACAGCACGTCCTGCTCCAGACATAGTCCTTACATGTGGGTATACCTCCGCCTTCAGCGCCGTGCACTGCAGAATCATGAAGAAAACAAGCTCCTCCCAGCCCTACATATACCGAGGGACCTCCCACAAATCCCCAGCATTAACAAGCAGTGAGAGAAGAAGCCAGGAGGAAAACAACCCCCCAGAGACTGGCAATAATATCCAAGATAATAATCACCACACAGGGGATCCAGAACAAGGTGAATCAGGGTGGGGTGGAGCAGGACGTGCTGTCTGCATATAATACCAACTCTACAGGTGAGTACTTCAAAGAGTTGTATTATTCTAAGCAGACAGCACGTCCTGCTCCAGACATAGTCCTTACATGTGGGACATCCAATAGCAGTGTCCATAAGTAGGGTGGGATCCCCATGAAAAAAGGCACAGCCAACCAAAACGGCGCTATCGCCTGTAACCTTGCTACCAGGAGCAACTAGAGCAAAGCTCTAACTTATGAAGCCTTACAAGGCTAATGAAACACGAGCAGAAAACTAGTCAGCCTGCTTAACCACCAAGTGCATAAGGCCCAAACCAAGCACCGGTAGAAGAAATACAAACCAAGAGAGAAGAATGAATCTCCCTTAACAAACAGGCCAGAGTAACAGCCTAACCATGCTACTAACGATAACAGGATAGCCATGGCAACCATAGAACCTTTCCTGTCAGGGAGTACGAAACCTGGTCTCGGCGAGACCAACGTAACACTGAGCACGAGCTAACAAGGCTCCTCAAGAGCCAAAATGATAATCAAGAGCTCAGAAGGACGACCAGCCAAGCAAGACCAGTCCAACAGGCTCCCATACTCATGGGAGTAACCAGATCCTGCTGCAAGAAGGATAGGGACGTCTATAAGCCCAACGGGCATCGCCCCAACCCTGGACAGGAAGCAGTCCAGGGGTTCCCAACGCCTATTGAGGGATACAGATCCCTTTTAAGCTCAGAGTAAGCAGAACACCAGTCCAAAGACCATAGGTTCTGGAATAGAGAAGAATAACAACCCTCCGCCTGGACTCAAGCTTGGTGCAAGGCGGACACATCCTCACCAAACGGAGTACAGATATAAAGAGCTGTAAAAAAATATAAAAAAGGACTAGGCTAAGAAAGCCGTCTCCTATGGCACGCCCCAGACTGAGGCACCCGCCCCGAAAGAGTCGTCTGAGGCAGGGAACAGTTCAGACAAGAACCTGGATAAGACCCAGGGAAACCCTTAGCAGGGCAACAGGATAAGCAACCGCCCCCAAGGGAGCTTAGAATTCTCTGGGGAATGCGCCTGAGCCACCCCAGAGGAATGTTCAACGCCGAAGCTTGAAACTAGTCTCTACCAAGGACAAACAGGGCGAGCCCTGGAACCTCTCAAGGAACTGAGTTGGGGGACCAACTCCAGCCATGCCATAAGAACTCTAGTACCCATGGGTAAGACCTCATACCATAGGGAATAGAGAGCTAGTCCCAGCCATCCAACTATGGCGCCAACTCCCAACATAGCTGGTAGAAAAGGGAGAAGAATAAAAAAGGGAGTGATCTAGACCCAACCCTCCAAAAAGAAGAGACACCGAGAGGGAACATTTCTGATAGGGTGAATAACGATCGTCCAAACCCTGTGAAGGGAATGACGCAGTAAGGAGCCTAACTAGGCATAACAGCCCACATGAGAGGGCACACAGTACAACTGTCTCCAGCAGAAAATGCAAACCAAACCACACAGGGCCACTCATGGCCCCCAGTGCAACAGTTCACCCTTGCCACAGCAAGCCTGTGCAGAACCCCACCTAGCAGGGTGTAAGAAGGGTCAGACAAAGGGTAGAATACCCGGACAAAAGGCCAGACTAGGTCACCATGACCAAGGCCAGAGAGTCCTGGGACAATCACCCAGGGCAATGAATTAGGACCCTAACCAGGACAGAGTCTCTGTAACAGTCACGGGGCCACGGCCCCAACCAGTAGGCTCATTGAGACTAGGGAAGACCCTCCCAGCACAGTAGGACAGCCAACGAGCCGATACCAATGAAGCTCAAGGAGTGTAAAAACCTCCACTAGATCAGAACCAGACCCTACAAGAAGGGTCAGCCTGTTCCGAGACCTTCTCAGATGAAAGCTGGGACAGGCCACAGACCAAACAGACCAAGAGTCCCCAAGAGACAAGGCCTAAGGGAAACAGGCCAGCAAGCTAGGGCCCAACAAGGCACAATGTGATGACCTACCAATGGTATGAACATGGGCCCCCCTAAAGGGGCCCCCCTTAGGTACCACGGGGAATTTCATAAGGAATAGAACCCCTCTAGTGACCCTGCCAGACTTGGTCCCCATGGCGACCATCTACAGGGATAGCAAGAAGGAAGTGATGTCCATCAACAACTTCCATGAATAGACCAACCAGAAGGGAACCCCCATAAAAACAGGGGGAACGTACTGATCTATTTCCAGGGGTGTCGGAACCCCATCCAGGACAAGTAACCCAAGGAGCCGCAGGCCCCAGGGGCATCTGGGAAAAGGAACAGCCTCGGCCGCCGGCAATAGGCCCATCAGCCGCAAGGTGAATGTAATGAGACTACACAGAGGGCAAGGCCCCTTCCATACCAAAGCATCCAAATCAGAAGGGAAGGTTGAACCTGGACCCATCTAAATGCCACCCGTAGGGAGAGTATGAATCAGATTACACCAAGTAATAGATGTGCCTAAGCACCAATCCAAAAGACTCCAAGAGAGCCCCGAGTCAAAGTAGAAACTAGTGCGGATAGCACCGAGAATGAGCATGAAAGCACTCCCATACTCGCCTTGGCGAGCCATCTGGGAACAGGGGAGGGACCCCAGACAAGACCCTAATATAAAGAATGGTCCTGTAACACCGGCTGGAAAAAAGGACTAGGCGTCCAGAGAGAACAAGGGACCGAAGGGGAAGAGGATCCTCGCAGGCATCAAGAGGTTCACTTGACAAGGGCGTCTGCAGCCCAACAGATGGATACCAAGTAGGCAGAGCCCGTGGAACCTAGATGCCAGGTCTAGACCACTGGATCTGGGCAGACTGCGTCATCCTGGGGGAAAGGCAGAGTGAATGCAAAAATCAGCCCAGGCTAACCTAAAAGAAGGCCCAGACCCTCCAGGCCAAACTCAACCTGTGTCAAATCACTAAGGGAAGCAACAGGGACTAGAATACCCCTGACTAATTCTGAAGGAAACTGCCTAGAACACTCTATTCTTTTAAAAACCGCGTCCAGGGGGGCCACCACCTGAAATCGCCTGAACGAAGCATGGCATCCTGCCATAAGAGCCAAGTGCTGTGGCAGTTCCCTCACCCACAGGGCGAGGGTGTCCCTTCATGCTTGTGAGGTTTTGGCAGACTTTGGTTTTGACCTGCCAGAGGTCCCAGGGTGTTGCCTGCCCCCCCCTGGAACCAGCTTCCACTCCAAAAAGTTGGAAGCACACTTCTGGTTCTCGTTTCACACTAACGTAAGGAGGGGGCGAGGAGTCCCTGCCCCTGGGCTGCCTGGCCAACCGTCTGCGCGAGGGAGCCTTACCTTTTTTGCCAAAAAGGTCCAACCTGGCCCCGAATAAGCGACGTCCTCTAAAGGGAATACCAGTAAGAACCTTTTTAGTATCATTGTCAGCCCCCCACTGTCGCAGCCAAAGCAGGCGACGAATAGCCACCACAAGGGCCGAGGTTCTAGCACACATTTTAATGGTGTCGTCCATGGCTGAGAGGATAAACCTCATAAAAACATCACAATCTGACAGTGCGTTGAAGACCTCACAAGGGAGATCCTCCGGCTGTTGGCCACCGAGGTAACAGCCGCAGCACAGACCGAGCGCAAAGCGGTCCCTACACTAGAGAAGGCATGGGAGGCCAATCTGTCCATGCGCCGGTCCTCAGCATCCCGAAGGGTACGAGAGGGGGAGGCCGCCATGAAGGGAGGGTTAACAACCCCAATAATTGGCGCATCCACCTCTGGAGGAACTGACCATGATCGTTCAATCAAATCCTGGGGAAAGGGGTACTTCCAGTCCCAAACCCCCGGAACCCCTGTAAGTTTACAAGGCGATTCCCATTCCTTAGATATAAGGTACTGGAAATGATCCTGCTCCAAAAATTCCAGGTGCGGCGTCGCCGTGTGGAAACTCTCCCTCTTGGGATTGGGAGACTCTCCCGGAGGAGAGATGGACAGCACTTCAAAGATCTTAATGAGTAACTCATCAGTTTCACACAGGCCCCAGGACCCCGGGCCAGAAACGTCGCGGTTCCAAGACAACTCGTCTGAGGAACTGGACCCTGAGAACAGTTCACCATCCTCGGACTGATCAAGATCCTGCATAGCGGCAGGTTCCTCGGTTTCCGTGGAAAACCTATAGCTAGGTGGCGTCAGGGATCACTTCTTCCCAGCGCCCAAGCGCTCAGCCAAGCCTGACATAATTTGCTCCACGGTCGGAAGCTTGCGCGGCACCACTTGCTGGTCATCCCCGCTCGAGTGCGACTCATCGGGAGTGAGATTTAAGTCCGGGGAGACAGGTGTATTGAAGCGAGGTGCAGCTACTGGTAAACCTGATTGCAGGGCCAGCGTTTGTTCAGCACACGGTCCGCGTGCTCTGTCAGCGTCAGCGTGGGGTTGTCTACACATGGTACACAGCCGGTCTTGTCCCCGCGGGACCCCGGGCCCAAAATTCTGAGATGCCTCCATATGGTGATTAATCTAGGTAATATGCCAGTAGGGATTTATGCTGTAAGCAACCCTGGATGCCCCAATACCCGCTGGGAATGTGGGAGAATCTAAATATAACCCCGTGAGATATATATATATATCAGGCCGGGATAAGCCACTGGAAGCTTGGAGGGTGTCAGAGCCATGCGCAGCACAAAAAGAAAAGTAAATGAACGCCCGTGAGGGCACTTACCGCAACCAAGAGAGAAGGAGGATCGTGATCACGCGTGCGCGGGAGACCGACAAAATGGCGCCAGCAAACCTCGAAGGGCGGGCCAGAGCTATAGGTGATGCGGAACGCGCCAAACCAGGCCACGCCCACCCCAGAGAGCGCGAAGCTCTAAGCGCGGAACAAGACAGGAAAAGAACAGAAATAAACGCCATAGCGTCGCGAAACAGAGCCGCCTTAAGCGCCAAGTCACAAATTTTTAAAGGCGCTGCGGCCAACATAAAAAATAAAGTTTAAAGCGCGGCTCTGACCCCCGGAAACCGATAGGGCTAAGGCGTACACAACCCCCCCCCCTTATCCCCCAAGGAAGGTGACCCAGTACTCGGGGTTCACCACTACATGGGGCGTGGGGCAAGGTGCGGGAGGGGCATCCACTATGAGGCTCACCATTAGCCTATACCGCCTACCCCATGGATGGGGATTGCAGTGGAGCATGGCTCCGTAAGCACACTAGGTGCTGCCTACCTTCACCCGACCAACGCAGCCCAGGCTGGGAGGCATGTTACTCACAAAGAGGACGGGTGGAAATAGTCCCGCAGGGCCTCGGGCTGTAAAGCCCCGCTCGCCTGCGAGAGCGTGATACTTCATGTCTTCGCAGTTCTAGCACTGCAGAGAAATCTGGGGATTTGTGGGAGGTCCCTCGGTATATGTAGGGCCGGGAGGAGGTTTTCTACATGTCTGCAGTGCACAGCGCTGAAGACGGAGGTATACCCACATGTAAGGACTATGTCTGGAGCAGGACGTGCTGTCTGCTTAGAATAGAATAGTATATACATGCACCAGACAATCTAGCACTGAGCTGCTGTTCAGTAGGGAAAGCTCAAAATTTGTGGCCTAGCTAGGTGCATGCTGTCAGCTTTAAAAAGCCAAAACTCGCAAACTGTCCTTCAGCATCAGGGAGGGTCAGATGAATAACCTTCACTCCCATGGCTCTTGCAATTCTGAGGTTGTTTTGCATCTGTCGCCTGAATCGTTTTAGTAAGCAAGCCTTCTCTTATGCGATATTGCTTTTGTACAGAAGTGAGCCAAGCTAAATAAACTCCTTTAGTCTCTGGGGCTATAAATAATTGATAGAGAGTAAGGAGTTTTTTTCACACCATCATCCTTGTAATGGATTTCTGATAGATGAATCCAGCCACAGTACCGTATCTTGTTGATGTGTAACATGCATTGATTAGTAGCCACAACAGTGATTGTGTGATTTTGTGGACAATAGAAAGTGAGCATTTTTTTGGAAGACCTTATTTATGTATTCTTGAAAGTTCACGTTCAATATACTCTGTCTCTTTTGCCTTAATTCTTCATTTTGTACCATAATTGCATTTAGGCTTTCTGCATCAAGAGACTTCTGTTCGCTTAACCTGGAGGGGAATTCCTAACAATATTATATCTGCTCTGTCTCTGCCTAATCCCCTGAAGCAAGATGGATTTGATTATTTTGTCTTTACCAAAGGTAAGTTACTTTAGTTTTAATTGCTTATAATGTACGTGTACCTTCTAGATTAAAGAGCCACCAATTTGGCTAGCCCTGGAGCAGGCTGGAAGTGCATCTACCAGCTTCACGTACCAGGGCTGGAGGAGGACAACTGGAGTTAAGGTAAGCAGATCTTCTACTTACAGTCAGCCCTGTGCACAAAGAAAAGAAAAGTGAGCCCTGAACACCACGGCCTATATATACCTGGTACCTCCCCTCAATCACCAGTATATTTAAAAAGCAGAAAGACAAGGTACCAGTATTCCACCGGTAACCTCCAAAATCAATTTTGATATAAATAAAAAAGGGCTTCACCATATAAATGCTTCGGTAATACCGAAGAGGGTGGGGGTGAAGCGGGGTGTGTGGCACACCAACAATATCCATTTTTCAGGTGAGTACTCACAAAATGGTATTATTCTTGGTGTGCCACACACCCCGCTTCACTTCTTAAATATTCATCCATTATTGGGACATCCAAAAGCAGTGTCCACAAGGGAAGGGCAACTCAAGGCCAGGTGAAGCATAACTTAAATGACTGCAGTCTGCAGAACTTTGCGGCCAAAAACAGCATCCGCTGAGGCCCGCACATCAACTTTGTAAAACTTAGAAAAAGTGTGAACAGAAGACCAAGTGGCGGCCTTACAAACCAGTTCAACAGAAGCTTGGTGCTGAAATGCCCAAGACGCCCCAACAGCGCGAGTGGAATGAGCAGTAATACGAAAAGGGGGAACTCTTCCCTTAGCAGAATAGGCCGCAGTAACGGCCTGACGTATCCACTTGCTAATGGCAGATTTGGCTGGTGCCAAACCCTTCTTAGGCCCATAGGGCACAACAAAAAAGGAATCCGTCCTACGAAAAGGAGACGTGATAATCAAGTAGTACTTAACACATCGTACTACATCCAAACAATGCAAAACCCTCTCTTTGTCATTCTTAGGATTAGGACACAAGGAGGGAAGAACAATATCTTGGTTCAAATGAAAAGCAGAAACAACCTTAGGAAGAAAGTCTGGCTTGAACCGAAAGACCACTTTATCCTGATGCCTCTCAAAGTAAGGCGCCTGGATAGTTAAGGCCGCCAACTCTGAGACACGCCGGACAGAAGTGATAGCTACCAAGAAGACAATCTTCTGAGTCAGGGTAGACAAAGAAATATCTTGCCAAAATCAAATCCCAAACAGGGAGTAATGGTTTCCTGGGAAGCCGCACATGCGTAACCCCCTGGAAAAAAAAGATAGATAAGGCAGAGATCTGCCCTTTCAACGTACTTAGCTGGAGACCAGAGTCCAGCCCTAATTGTAAAAACTCCAGAATCCTGGAGACCGAAAAGACCCTACAAGGAAAAGATCTTATCTCACACCAAGCGATATAGGCTTTCCAAGTCCTATAGTAGGTGATGGAAGAAGACTTCTTCCGGGCACTGATCAAAGTCTTAATGACTGAATCAGAAAGACCCTCCTCCATCAGGATGGAGGTTTCAGCAGCCAGGCCATCAAACCCAGCGTAACCCTGGTAAATTGGGGTAACACAATCGACCCCGAGTGCGCAGACCGGACCGAAGAGGCCGAACGAACTGGACCACTGCCAGCCGAGCGATGTCTGCGAACCTCACTCGCCTTGGCCCCTTAGGGCCACGAGAACGGCGTACACCTTTTCCAGAGCCAAATTCTGAAGAACCCTGCCCAGCATGGGCATCGGAGGAAACAGGTATAGAAATCCCAGAACTCCCCAGTTCAGGGACATGGCGTCCACTGCCAGAGCCAGAGGATCCCGGGAGAGTGACACGAAGTTTGGGAGCCTGTGATAGTGATGAGGGGCCAACAGGTCCACCTCCGGGGTCTCCCATTGGAGACACAATAAGCGAACCACCCGAGGATGGAGAGTTTATTCTTCCAGACGGGGAGAGCCCTTGCTCAACCGGTCCGTTACCTGTTCCATCACCTCTGGAATGTAAACCGCCGAGAGACAGGGAACATGGAACACTGCCCATGTCCGGATCAGGGACACTTCTCTGAGAGTACTCAGACTGCGCGTCCTTCCCTGAAGACCGACATAAGCAACTGCTGATCGATTGTCTGAACACATCTGGACCAGAAGGCCCAGAACGTACTGAGTCAGGAGAGCAAACACCTGACGAATGGTTCTTGGATTCAGAACATTGATGGGTAAGTGGGGCCTTTAAGCTCTCCACTGCCCCTGAAAACGCAGCTCCTTCCAGAATCTGCCCCATCCCGACAGACTGGCGTCCGTGGTGACAATTTTCCAAAGGGGGGTCAGGAAAAAACCCTGCCCTACACAAGATTGGTCGAGACCAAGTACCACAGGAGGGACTGCCGTACACGGGAGGACAACTGGAAGGACTGATCCAGCGACTGAGGTTGCTGGTCCTAACACGCTAACAGAAATAGCTGAAGCGTTCTCGTGTGAATTTGGGCAAAAGAAAGACACACTCCGTCTTGATGAGAGTTCAGGCCGGGATGAACCGACCCATGAACGGACCGTGAAGGAGGGTGAGACTCGAATTTCAGGTCGTAACCGGGCGACACTACCTCCTGGATCCATCTGCCTGGAACCACTTGGTTCCATTGGTAGAAATGTCGCAATAGTCCCCCCACCCACACGGGTGAGGACAGCCCCTCATTGCTGAGTGAGCTTATCAGCAGGTTTTGGGCTTGGTGCCCCAGGACTGAGTGGGCCGGCCACGGCCCCTCCCCCGAGTCCAACCTGCGCCACAGGTAGCGGGAAAGGACGCACCCCTGCCCGCTCTGAATCCTCGAAAGGAAGGCCTACCGGAACCCGCCCCCCTGAAGGGGCCACGGGGCCTCTTGCGTTGTGGCATCTTACCACCCTTTGCGACAGAATCAATTTTCTCCTCGAACAGACGCAACCCCAAAAAGGGGAGAGCTGTGAGCACCTTTTTGGAAGCCGTGTCCGCTGACCACTGACGCAGCCATAATGACCTGCGAATAGCCACCAGCATAGCTGCTGCCCTGCTACTCATAGTCAGCGCATCGTCCTGAGCAGCCAGGACATAAGCCACAAAAGATTCACACTGCTAAGCGCAGTGAACTGTTTGCAAGCGGGATTAAGATCCTCATATAGCCCCTGAATTAAGGACTTAATTGCCAATAGCAGAAGGGCTGAAGCACATACCGGGTGCAACGCTGACCCGGAATAGATAAAACCATGTCGAGCGTATTGGTCAATCCGACGATCTTCCCCATCTTTAGGGACAGTGGTCTCAGCAGATTGTACTATAGTCGAGCTGGAGAGCCCTAGTACAGGGGTATCGACGTCAGGAGGGACAGACCAAAGGCTTCACCAATTCTGGTGGAAAAGGATAACGCTTTTCCCAACTGGAAGGAATTCCAGATAACCGCGTGGGATGTTCCCATTCTTTAAGAACCACCCTCTCAAAGTGGTGTTGTCTGGGAAAAACCAAACGCGGCTGAGGTTCTTTAAACAACTGACCCTTTGGCGGGGCGGCCGCCTCAGGCGTATCTAAACTCAAAATTTTAAACATTTGAGCCAGAATGGAGGGGGAGTCAAAAACAACCCCCTCTGACCAATCGCCAATCTCATCAGCACAAGCTGACCTGTCGGCTCATCTGACTCCGACGGGAATTCATCCTCGTCCGGGGATCCATCGGACCATTCCAGAGGTTCACAAAACTGGTCCTGTGGAGCCGAAGGTATCGGAGCCAGGTGCCTTCGTTTTGCAGCGGGCTTTAACGCTGCTTTAACAGGCATTACTTTCCGGGGGCTGGGCTGTGCTGCCGCCTCGGAATGCGAATCCCCACTTTTGACAATGTCATGCGGGGTCCGGAATAGGGAGGGAGAGGTAGGAGATGATGAAGGATGCGATGGCCCCGCAGCCGAAGCAACGGACTGGCGCGCAATAGTCTGTTTTGCACAAGGGATGCAAATAAAGACATCATCAGCTGGGAGTGGAACCCCACAACCTACGCACCCCCCGAACGGCTCAGCAGAACCGTTTCCGGAATTTACAGAAGCCTCCATATGGTGATTTATGGTATTCGCAACACTGGGACTTTTAAGGCATAAGTCGACCCGGGATGCCCCCTTTATTAGTAATGTCCCGGAAGGGAGGATTTTTATTTTTTTTTTCAAATTTTTTTTTTTTTTTTTTTTAAGTTAAGGTCCCCTTAGTTTAATAAACTATATATATATTTATATGTAGTCTACGTATATATACATTCAAAACTATCCCAATAATTAGCCAGGCACATAGAGCCGGAGGGCCACCATAAGCAGGGATCCCAGGATCTGCAAGGCAAAGAAAAACCATCAGATCCTCACATGTGTATAAACCAACATATAAGCATGGCACTAAGTGCCCTTAAATGACGCCCCCTTAATACAAAGTGATTTCTCACTATATTGTTGTAAGGAAAACATTCCCCATTTAACGGCCCCAACGGGAGGGGCTGCTTACCTGGTCAGCAAAGGCATCAGCCGGACAAGCCTGCAGCCAGCAGCCAGCACGAAGACAAAGTGCGGCCGTGCACCCACGCGACATCCTGTATTTGAAGGAAGCAAGAACGCTGGGCCCGCCGCAGACGCCGCATGACGTCAGCGCCGCGCCCCCAATGCCGCGTCAGCGGGACCCGCCCTCCCCTACGCCGATAAGCTGGAAATCACTCACAGCTGGGCCACTGCACGTGCGCCCAGGCGGCGGAGGGGGGAGGGTAAAGACCGCATGGTGCTGTTCAAACGAAAACATAACAAGCCAGGCGGGGAGAGGAGAGGGGGCCACAAAGCAACAATCTGCAAGAGAAGTGGCCAGCCCTTACCCAGCGCAGCCTGCCCTTAAAGCAGACCCAAAAATATACACATGCTGAATACAGTGAATGCATAATCATGAACACACACACGTTAAAATGCAGTGATACAAGTGAAACACACATACTTAAAGCACACCCTCACACACCCCCCCCCCATAGTGAAGGGAGAAGGGACCGTAACGGGAGAGTAAGGGGCTACGGGGACCCTCGGGACAGGGGCATCCCATTTCCGGATCACCATGCCGGATAGCCGCATTGCCCCACGCATGAGGTCGAGCGGTAGGAGATAAGCTCCTAGGCACTTAAAGTGCCATCTACCATTTGCCCGGTGAGCAGCCTAGGCTGGGAGGCTTCCATTCCACCATAAAGGTATACAAACTTAAACCGGGCAGAAATAGACCAAAAGGGGGGTGGCGGGGTAAGAATACCCCGGCCTACCTGTAAGCAGGAGACTTCCATCTTCTGACTTGTCAGCAAGCTGAGAGAAAAAATACTGGTGATTGAGGGGAGGTACCAGGTATATATAGGCCGGAAGGGGGCTCGTTACAAGACTTCCTCTCTGCACTACGTCACCTGCGGTGGATTAACCCAATAATGGATGAATATTTAAGAAGTGAAGCGGGGTGTGTGGCACACCAAGAATATATACACTTGCATCCAGTTTCATTCCATATTAGTAGTTAACCATATTTTTCACTCCATAATAAAAGTGGGGGGAAAAGGTTAGTGCATTTTATGGGGAGAATGTGAAGAAAAAATAAGTACATTCTCAGAGCTCACCATTTGGTTCAGAATTATTTTTCTTACTTTCCTCCTCTAAACCCTGGGTGCCTCTTATGGAGCTGATGTATGGCTGATGTATGGCATTCTTTGCAGAATCAGCTGCTGTTGCTAGTCTGGTCAACGATCTTTTGCAGTACTCCATCCAGCTTTTGCTATCATTTTGGTCAGGGAGCTAAAGCCACAAATCAACATTCAAATAAACCAGTCCAATCCTGGTGGCATCTTTGGATAGGAAATTTATTCTCAGTCATTACGCACGTCTTTTTTGGCTTTAAAGTGCAGAATCCTGGGTTTTGGTCCTTACCTCAAGGGCATTCCGATTTAGGATGCGCCAATGTGTGAACCCCCAGGTTGTCCATAAAAACTCACCTTTCTGGTCCTACAGCAGCCAATCAGCAGCCAAATGGATTTATAGCAGGGGGCATGCCCATGACGTCATTCAGAAATGCCTGGCATGCACCATTGGGATCAGATAGGTTTTACAGGGGAGACAGGGGTTTCACACAGTGGGGCACCCAGAAGTGTGTATTCCTGGAAAGAGGGAGCCCTATAGTCCTAGAGATCCGTGGGTCAACGAGGATGGGTTTTGGTCCAGTTTAATGGTCCCTTATCCAGCAAAACATTCATTTTGCTGCTTCTTTTAAGAACACTGATGACAGTTGCAGTCTCTTCTGCAGGTCAGGTGATCCAGGGAATTAAAACAGCTGAACCAGGAAAAGTGTATGATGTAAATGTTTTTGAATTAATGAAACCAGCAGTGACCTAGTAATCCATCAGGTGCAAGTGCAAGATGAAAATGGCTACAGTGGTGAAGATCTGGAAGCCCTGTTTAGCAAGTGAAAATGATTTTTCTGACAAGTACACTAAAGTCTTCAGTTTTAATACATTTTCTAGGAAGAAAATATTTAAAATGTTTTGTTTACCATTATATTTTTACTTTTCTCCCCCCAGATAAATATTACAATATCAATATGTCCAGCAAAGTTGCAGTTAAGCCACCACTTCAGGCTGAGCAGAAAATTACAAAAGACTGGTACAAGTGCAAAGAATAAAAAAAGTGACCTGATGCAACTACAAAAGTCAATTTATTATTTTACTTTGGTTGAACATGTGTTATACCATAATTTGCTGAAACCCTACATTTTATATACTAATGTCTGATTATATGATTTAAACAAAACTACTCAGGCAGGGCAGTCTTGGGGTTGCCATTTAAAGTCATGTTGTAAAATTATATTGCCCTCAACCCAAAATAAATATGGTGGTTGCTGCAGAGCAGTTTTTCTGCAGGAACTTAAAATGTGTCCCAAAAAGCCCCTAACAAGTTTTAAGAGATGTTTGGTAAAGAGATATACATGTACAAAGGTGAATCTTGTAAAGAGGAAAATGTATAACAAATTGTCAGCTTTAAATAAAATATCCTAATATAAACATGTGCTGTTTATTTTATTCCCTAGAAAACTGTCAAATGATATGCATAATATACTGTATGTTGTGTAATAAACAGAGCTTTCATCAAAACTGCAAAAAAGTCTTAACATTGTTGGCGTTTCTATGGCAACCATTGTGGCACATTGTGGCCTGATTAATTAATGGTGGAGGTAAAGGCACATTAAAGGAAATAAATACACCAATCTGTGCTTAAAGAAGCACTATCGTGAAAATTTGATAGGAGCATAGTTTAAAATGGTACTTGTAAGTAAATGTTGGACTGAGCATTAAATGTATGGGTGAAAAAGAAGTATATGTTCTTCCACTGTAGAGCAGCAGCTGCTGCAAAAGCTGGTGGGGTGACGCCTGGCGTCACCTGGGACTGAACCACATGCAGTGTGGGGGAGAACTCCCAGACACTGCATAGTGAGGTGAGAGGCTCAGCATACTGGAGGGAAGCGGGAGGGAGTTACACAGTTAGTGGGTGGAGTTTAAGTCATCTGTGCTATGTTGCCCATCACATAGAGAAAAGCAGTGTGATGTCTCTGTGACAGCAGTTGAAAAGGATGGCGAGGGTTGTTGAGTCAGTTTCTGCCATGTTGCCTGTGTGTTTGCCTTGCATGCACATGGTTTATAGTTCTAATCCTGGTTCCTACTAATACTCTCCACATTTATTATTTTGACAGTTTTTCTCATGTTATTTCTGCTGCTGGCTGAAGGATAAATACTGCAGGAAGAGAAAATACAATTCTGTGAAACTTACCTGTAGAATTGTTTTTGAATATATCCAGTCCAGGTCATCCCAGAAGTGATGACAGTTGGGTAATCCACCGCAAGGTGGTGCTTGACTGTAGTATCAAAAGCTGTAGCTCCTCCCAGCCCCCTATAAAAGCAGGTGTCTCAGATGATTCCCCAGTGGTTAAACAGCAGTAAGAAAAAGACAGGCAGGGAGGCCAAGAAACCATGTTACTTCACATAGCTTCAGAGTGTATACTCTCCAACAAAATTTTTTTAGGACAACGGTCCAATATAAAAATGGTAATCACCATAAAAGGCAAACAAGAGATAATAAAAACAAGGGCGGGGTGGGACGACCTGGACTGGATATATTCAAAAACAATTCTACAGGTGAGTTTCACAGAATTGTATTTTTAAACTATATCCAGTCCAGGTTGTCCCAGAAGTGATGACAGTTGGGACATCCAAAAGCAGTGTCCATTAGGGCGGGGTCCCCAGTGCGGAACAGCATGTAGTTCATCCCACTACCACCTGAAGCACCTTACGGCCAAAAACAGCATCCGCTGAGGCCTCTAACATCAACCTACGTAAAGGTATGAACTGAAGACCAAGTGGCGGCCTTGCAAACTTGTTCAACAGAGGCCTGGTGCCGAAAGGCCCAGGAAGCACGAATAGCTCTAGTAGAATGAGCTGTAACATGAAAAGGGGGTTCCTTCAACTTGGCAGAATATGCTTGCACCACCGCCTGTCTGATCCACTTGCTGAGAGTGGCCGGAGGTAAGCCCTTCCTTGAACCCTCAGTACGGACAAAGAGCGAATCCGATTTCCTGAAGGATTCGGTCGCAACCAGGTAATACTTAATGGCTCTGACCACATCCAGGGAATGGAGGGTCCTTTCCTTACAGTTAGTCGGAGCTGGACACAAGGAAGGCAAGACAACTTCATCATTAAGGTGAAAGGGAGAAACGACCTTAGGCAAAAAAATCAGGCTTAAAGCGAAACACCACCTTGTCCTTACGCCGTTCAAAGTAAGGAGGCTTCATACAAAGCGCGGCCAGCTCTGACACACGACGCACCGAAGTGATAGCAACCAAAAAGACCACCTTTAGGGTCAAAATAGACAATGCAGCATCGCGCAGGGGCTCAAAGGGGGGACACTGGAGAGCAGAAAGCACCAAATTCAAGTCCCACACCGGTAATACAGGCTTACGTGGTGGGCGTACATGGGTAACTCCTTGGAAAAAGGTCTTGATCAGTCTATAATTGGAAAAGGATCTTTGGAAAAAGATAGCCAAGGCCGAGACCTGACCCTTGAGGCTGCTCAGCTGGAGACCCAATTCTAAGCCGTGTTGTAAAAACTCCCAAATCCTAGGAGATAGAGAAAGTGTGGCAAGGAAGGCTCTTGGATTCACACCAGGAAATGTAGGCATGCCAAACTCGGTAGTATATCATGGAAGAAGACTTCTTCCGTGCCTGAATCATGGTCTGAACAACCGTGGCAGACCGCCCTTTTCCATCAGGATTGAGGTTTCAATAGCCAGGCCATCAAAGCCAGGGTCTGTAAATTGGGGTGCAGCAGCGACCCCTTTGGGAGAAGCCCTGGGTCGTCGGGCATGACGTAGCGATCGGTTGACATCTGAATTATGTCCCGCGAACCAACTCTGCCTCAGCCAGCGAGGATCCACCAGGATATCTTGCGCAGCACTCGGTGCAGGATAGGAAACACATAAGGAAGCCTGAACTCCATCCAAGGAATCGCCAGAGCGTCTGTGGCAAAGGCCAGAGGATCTCTCGACAGGGAGACGAATCTCGGGAGCTTGTGATTGTGTCTGGACGCAAATAGGTCCACGTTCGGCTGACCCCAGCGGAGACAGAGCGTGAAAGATCTTGTTGCTGAGGGACCATTCCCCCAGGCGTGAGGCACTCCTGCTCAGGGAGTCGGCCTCCTGGTTCTCTATCCCAGGAATGTAAACCGCCGAGATGCAGAACATTCTTCTCTGCCAAAGCCAGAATCTGGGTCACCTCCTTGAGGGCTCGCTTGCTCAGAGTACCGCCTTGGTGATTTAAGTAGGCAACCGCCGTCTGATTGTCCGAGCGGACCTGGATCGCACGACCCGTTAACCCTTTAAGTGCCAGCCTACCTGGAGTTTTTGTCACCCTTTGTTGCCAGACCATTTTGCACTAATTTGCGCTCCCCATGTTGAAATGTGTTTTTTGAAGGGATTTTCAGATAAAAACTGCGATATGCGCACCTTGCAGTTTTTCCAGAAAAACAACCCTTTACATTTGAAATACCCCCAACAAACTATATATTCTCTGGAAGTACACACCTCAGGCTTTCTATTTGTACCAGGCTTGTTGATGTGGCCACAGTTTTCTGGAAGAAATCCCTCAATGTAATCTTTGGTTGCAAAGAGTTTCCCTAAAAAAAAGGATAAAAAAGCAGAATCAAAGCCACATTTTCCTAAAAAAACTATATACAAACAAGAATAAACAAGTTTAATTTGAAAAAGCAAGGTCCCCCGAACAGAACGATACCCAACATGCATAGCTACTGTCAAGGGAAGAGTTGCCAAACACCCCAAAGTAAAGCAGGTGCGTAACGGCAAATTTACTTGAAAATTTCAGCTCTGCAGACAAAGTGCGCACCTTGTGATTTTTCAACCAAAACAACCCTTTACATTTGGAATATCCCCCATAAACCATATATTCCCTGAAAGTACACAAGTTTAGCTTTCTAAGTGTACCCAGCTTGTTGTAGTGGGCTCATCTTTCTGTAATTAATCCCTCAAAGAATTCTTGGGTTGCGCAGGATTTCCCTAAAAAAATGTATAAAAAAGCTGAATAAAAAACTCCTTTTCCTAAAATATAAATATGCAAACAAGAAAAAACAAGCTAAGTCTGAAAGCGCAAGGTCCCCCGAACAGAACAATACCCAACATGCATAGCTACTTTTAACCCTTTTAATTGCCAGCCTACTTGAGATTTTGTCACCCTCTGTTGACAGGTAATTTTTCCCCATTTTGCGCCATTTTTGCTGGAATTTTCAGGAAAATTATATTTTTTTTTGCAGCAGAGTTTAGGCTTTAACATGAAATGTCTTGTTAAAAACCCTTAAAAATCCCCCCAAAAATGACATGGGCTCCCCCTTACCCGAAGTAACCAGCCTGGGACCAGCTATGCAGGGCTTGTAGGAACGGCGCAGGGGCCAGCTTTTGTGGCCCTTGGCCCTACAGGCTACAAGCCCGCATAGCCCATGGCCACGGGCTCTTCTGCCCCCCCGGGCTTCGGGGAGGCAGGTAAAGGGGGTGCCGGGGGTTAACGGCAAGTCACCCGCTAGCCACAGGTGACTTGCCAGCCCCCAGCCTTGTGAACTGGTATAGGGATCTCTTGGACCCCTTACCAGTTCACAAGGGGTTAAGTGTAAAAAAAAAAAAAAAAAAAACCACACAAAAAAAAATATTTTATTTTTTTGTTTAATACTTACCTCCCATCCATCTTGCACTGTGTCCCTTCCCAATCACTGGCTGTTGCTCACCTGCTGGAAGCCTTTTATAGCTGCTAGGCGACAGAGCATAAGGGGCTAATTCAAAAAAAATGGCATAGGGTCCCATTTTTTTGGATTTTTAAGGGTTAAAAACTGATCCCCCGTGGGGGAATAGCGCCCCCCCACGCCTCGTCGGCAGCAGCAGCTGCTAACTGTAAAAAAAAAAAAATGACACTTACCTGTGGCCGCGCTGCCTCCTTACAGGTCTCCTCTTCACTGGGGGGGGGGGGGCCTCCGATCGCCCCCCAGCCTCTTCCGTGGCTCTTCTGCCCCCCCCCTGGGCTTTGGGGAGGCAGGTAATGGGGGTGACTTGCCATCCCACAGCCTTGTGAAATGGTATAAGGGGTCTCATGGACCCCTTACCAGTTCACAAGGGGTTAAATGTAAAAAAAAAAACAAAACAAAAAAACAAACGAAAAAAAACGTTTTTTTTTGTTTTTTTTACTTTACTCACCTTCGATCCTGTGTCCCCCAGCGATCTCCGATGACAGCTGTCAGTCTGCTCGGGTGTTTGGAGGAGAGAGCCTGGGGAGGGGGGGCGATCACAGCCCTCTCCCCCTCCCCACCTCTCTGCTCCAAGCACCCGAGCAGACCGATTCTTAGTCCGGATGCCGGTATTCAGAGCCCGGCTGCTGGTGACATCAGTGATGTCACCCGCCCCCGCCACCAGGGGGCGGAGCTAACAGACCTGATCCAGGAAGTGGGGGGAGGGCGATTTCTGCCCTCTCCTTGCCATGGAAGAGGCTGGGGGGGGGCGATCGGAGGCCCCCCCAGTGAAGAGGAGACCTGTCGGGAGGCAGCGTGGCCACAGGTAAGTAAATGTCATTTTTAATTTTTTTTTTTTTTTTTTTACAGTTAGCAGCTGCTGCTGCCGCCGAAGCGGGGGGGGGGGGGGGGGCTATTCCCTCACGGAGGATCGGATGGCACCAAATTAAAGAGGAGACCTGGCCGGATCCAACGAGGGGTCAGGTGAGTATTTTACTTTTATATTTTTTTTTACTGTGGGGGTTTAAATTCAGCTACGTCTCACGTAGCTGGCACTAGAAGGGTTAAATGGGGAGTCAAGTGAAAAAGCACAAATCTGATCGCTCTCAATTCCAAGACATTTATGGGCAAGTGGGCCTCCTGCGGCCCCCACTGACCCTGGATCTTCTGCGTCAGCCAAAAGCCTCCCCAGCCGGTCAGGCTGGCGTCCGTGGCCTCCGTGGAGTCAAAAATGACTTGCCTACCAGCAGATCTCTGGAGTCCAGCCACCACAAGAGGGATTGCCTGGCCGGGGGAGACAGTGAAAATTCCTGTTCCAGTGACTCCTGCGTCCGATCCCATCCGGTCAAAAGATTCAGTTGAAGAGGTCTGATGTGGAACTGAGCAAAGGGCACTGCCTCGAGGCAGGACACCATAAGGCCCACCAGTTTCATCCCCAGAAGGACAGATGGAAGCCGACAAGACAGCAAGGCCAGTACCTGCGTCTGAAGAGCCACCACCTTCTGCTGGGGCAGGAATACCTTGGCCTGAGAGGTGTCCAGTGTCATTCCAAGAAAAGACCTCACCATGGATGGAGTGATTGAAGACTTGGGGTAATTGACTACCCAACCAAAATCCTCGAGAGTGGATAACACGAGACTGAGCCGCAATCAGCAAATCGTCCCAATAAGGCAGCACGTGGATGCCCTGGATTCTCAGGATAGCCATGACTCCCGCCAGCACCTTGGTGAACACACGGGGGGCTGAGGATATCCCGAATGGCAAGGCCACAAACTGGTAATGCTGATCCTCCAGCGCAAACCTCAGGAACTTCTGATGCCCCTGGAATATTGGAATGTGCAGATAAGCATCCTTGATGTCCACCGTGGTCAAGAAGTCGCCAGGTCGAAGCAATCTCACCGCGGACCGTAAGGTCTCCATGCGGAAATGCCTGACCCTGACAAACCTGTTGAGACCCTTCAGGTCCAGGATGGGTCTCAGCGTTCCGTCCTTCTTGGGCACCGTGAACAGATTGGAGTAAAAGCCCTGACCCCGTTCCAGCCGAGGCACAGGACAAATCACACCCGACAGCAGAAGGTGTTGGACGGCCAATCGCAGGCCTTGTGCTATCACTGGATCCTGGGAAATCCGTGAGTGAAGAAATCTTGAGGGCAGCCAGGCTGCCAGCTTAATTTTGTAACCGGAGGAAACCACCTCCTGAATCCACCGATCAGAGACGCGCTGTCTCCAGACGTGAGCAAATAGCAGAAGCCTTCCCCCCACCCAGATGGGTGAGGGCGCCTCCTCATGCCTGAGGGGGCTTGGCAAGGGGCTCGGACTTGGATCCCCAGGAGGGATTGGGTCGGCCGCTGGACCTACCTCGTGCCCAGGAGTCTCTACGATTACCTGAAAATGAAGAGCCTCTTCCTCCTCGAAAGGAGCGATAGGCAGATGAACCCCGAAAAGGGCCGCGCAGACCTTCTGTCCTTGACCAGGAGGTCCAGACGCTTCCCAAACAGCCTGTGACCCACAAAAGGGATACTAGTGAGCGACTTTTTGGCCACGGCATCAGCCGACCACTGCCGCAACCAAAGCGAGCAGCGAAGCGAGACCAGCAGGGCCGAGACCCTGGCACAGAGCCGGACACCATCGTCCATGACAGAGACCACGAAGGCAATAAACTCCACACAAGCCTTGAGGTCTTTGTACTCCTCAGCCCGCTTGCGAGACTTGGCAATATCCACAAGGCGTCTCACCTTCTTCCTAATGGCCAGGGAGACAATAGCCGCGGCCCACACGGGGCAGAACCAAGCACTGGCAAAGGTGAAGGCATGACAGACCAGCTGATCCATGCGCTTGTCAGCTGAATCACGTAGGGAAGCAGTATCGGGTGAAGGCATGACCGTAGAGTTGGACAGGCCCGACACTGGGGGCATCCACCTCGGGAGGACGGGACCATAGCCGGACCAGCTCCTCGGGAAATGGACACCATCTGTACAGGTCCTTGGGCACCGACGGTAACTTGTTAGGCCTTTCCCCATTCCTTAAAAATCATGTCAGAAAAATGTGCCTGCTCAGGAAAGACTGGCCTCTCTCAGGCCGAAACAAATCACCCTGCTCCCTTTTAGCCACTCTAGGAGGGATAATGTGCAGCTTCTCAAAGACCGCAGTCAGCAACCGCTCCGTATCATCAGGGAGCCATGTAGAACCGGGCCCACTGTCAGGGCCAACAAAATAATCCACTGTGGAGGTGGAGTCCTCATTCAACTCGCCCTCCTCCACGGAGCCGAGGCCTCCAAAGAGATCATCATCATCTCCATCGATATCGGAAAAGACCGGCTCAATATGCCGACTCTTACTAGAGGCCTTTTTAGCCGAGCGAGAGATCTGTCTCTCAAGGCTGGCCACCCGATAAGCCAAATCAGATTGGGACCCCCTACTGGCTTCCACCTCGCTGGGGCTGAGAGCAGTCGTGGGGGGTCAGGAGAGGCCACAGGCAACAACGAGCTAGGGGCAGATACGGCCGCCGATCATGCTTCAGGATAACACTTCTGGCGCAAGTGACACAAACCCACCCAGAGGGCTAGCAATGCACATGGAACATAGCTTCACCCCGCCCTGATGGGGCCCCAAGCTCACTGTCTCCAGAAGCCTCCATTATGGTGATTATGATTTATGATTTGAGTATGATAACATGTACAAGATACTAACGACCTAACCTGGCCAACCCGCATAAATAAGTCCCTCTTATCTGATCCCTCTTTACAGGGAGAGGGCGTGGAGAGGGGGGCGGGAGCAGAGGCCGAGAGGAACCACAACTCTTAATATCAAGGGCCCACCTGGAAGACACAATGTGAACATATAAGCATCCCACAGCACATGCCCAGCCGCATAAGACAATTATCAAGAGGGACTCACGACACCGCTCTAGGCCTGGTTGAGGACGACAGCAGCGTGCAGGGAGAAGATGGCGCGGAGCAGCAGCAGCACACGTTCCTCGAGGGACGGGCACAGTAGTGACACGAAAAGAGTCATCGGGCGGCCCCGCCCCCCCGATGGCACGCCCGCCCCCAAAGATGGCGGACGGCCCAAGAAACTCAAGCGGCCCACGGAGGAGCCCAGGAGAAGCGCGTCCCGGGCCGCCCAGCAGCACGCGCGCGTGCACACCCAGCGGCAGAGTACACGACACCAGCCATACTCCGCCCGTGCAGCGCCGTTCCCCCCACCCCCATCTCTCACAGCGCGGCAGCATGAAGGTGAGGGGAGAGAGCAGGAGCATCGAGGGAGTGAGGAGAGTAAGTATGTGAGGTGAAAATTCAGACACAAGAAGCACACCAGCTTCAAGAGACTCAGAGTCCAGTCAAGTAAAACTACAATTCTGTGATTACTCACCTGCAGAATTGGTATTATATGTATACAGCATGTCCTGTTCCAGAAGATATTCCTTACACTTGGGATATACATCCAGTAGATGGCGCTGGACTGCAGAGACAGAAAAGTGGCTCCTCCTGGCCCCATATATACCAGGGACCTCCCACAAAATCCCCAGTATCGAAAAACAGTTAAAATGAGATCGGGAGAACTATAACCATTATATGAAAATTTGAACATAAGAACAATTACCATAAAGAGGTAACTAAAGATAATGATAACAAGGGTGGGGTGGAACAGGACGTGCTGTATACATATAATACCAATTCTACAGGTGAGTAATCACAGAATTGTATTATTCTAAGTATACAGCACGTCCTGCTCCAGAAGATATTCCTTACAGGTGGGACATCCAATAGCAGTGTCCATAAGGTAGGGTGGGATCCCCAAAAGTAAAAGCAGACAGTTTAAACCACTGCCGCCTGCAGAACCTTACGGCCAAAAGCAGCATCAGCTGAGGCCCTAACATCAACCTTGTAAAACTTTGAAATAGTATGAACAGAAGACCAAGTAGCAGCCTTGCAAACTTGTTCAACAGAAGCTTGGTGCTCAAAAGCCCAAGAGGCACCAATAACACGAGTAGAATGAGCAGTAAGGCGGAAGAAAGGCTCCTTCCCCTTAGCAGAGTAGGCCTGTATCACAGCCCGAAGGATCCACTTGCTGATAGTGGACTTAGCTGGAGCCAGACCTTTCTTAGGTCCAGACGGAAGCACAAAAAAAGCATCAGTCTACCTGAAGGATTCAGTAGCCACCAAATACCTAGAACTTCAGAGTTCTGACTATGTCCAAAGAATGCAAAACCCTTTCCTTAGGGTTACTGGGATTAGGACACAGAGAAGGCAAAACAATGTCCTGATTGAGATGAAAAGCAGACAACTTTAGGCAGAAAGTCTGGTTCAAAGCGAAACACCACCTTGTCCTGGTGTCTCTCAAATTAAGGGGGCTGGATGGAAAGCGCCGCCAGCTCAGAAACAGAAGTGATAGCCACCAAAAAGACTACCTTAAGCGTAAGAATGGACAAAGCAACCTCATGCACAGGCCCAGACTGGTAACATAGGCTTACGTGGGGGGATGCACATAAGTAACTCCCTGGAAAAAGGTCTTGACCAGGGGATGCTGAGCAAAGGATCTTTGGAAAAAAATAGCCAAAGCAAACACATGGCCTTTCAGAGTACTGAGCTGAAGACCCATATCCAAACCATGTTGAAGAAACTCCAGAATCCTAGGAATAGAAAACACCTGACAGGGAAGCGAGTGGGACTCGCACCAGTCAATGTAAGTACGCCAAACCCTGTAATAGATGGAAGAGGACCTCTTCCTAGCCATGATCATGGTATTCACCACCGAGGCAGGCAGCCCTTTTTCCATCAAGATGGAGGTTTCAACAGCCAGGCAGTCAAAGCCAGCATTTGTAAATTGGGGTGGCGTAGGTGTCCCTGAGTGAGCAGATCTAGAACCCGTGGCAGGGTGTACTGATCTACTGCCAACTGCACAATGTCTGCGAATCACACTCTTCTTGGCCAACAGGCGGCCACCAGGATGGTTGGCACCCCTTCCTGAACTATCTTGCGCAGCACCCTGCCCAGCAGTGGAAACGGGGGAAACACATACAGGAGCTGGAACCTCGACCAAGACATTGCCAGGGCATCTGTGGCCAAGGCCAGAGGATCCTGGGACAGAGAGACAAAGACTGGAAGCTTGTGATTGGTACGGGACGCAAACAGATCCACATCCGGCTGACCCCAGCGGTGGCACAGGGAGCAAAACACCCTGCTGCTGAGGGACCATTCTCCCAGACGAGAGGTCCCCCTGCTGAGGGAGTCTGCCTCCAAATTCTCCACCCCCAGGATGCAGGGAACATTTTCCTCCGCCCAGGACAGTATCAGGGACACTTCCTCTTGCTCCGGGTCCCTCCCTGATGATTGATGTAGGCAACCGCCGTCTGGTTGTCCGAGCAGACCTGAACAGCCCGACCCCTCAGGCGTGGGGTTAAGTGGGCGAGAACCAACCTGATTGCCCTCAATTCCAGAATGTTGATAGGGGCATGGGCCTCCTGAGGGCCCCACTGACCCTGGAATTTCAGGGACTTCCAGAATCCCCCCCAACCTGTCAGGCTGGCATCCGTGGTGACAGTCTCCCAGCAGGGGATCAGAAAGGACCTGCCCCCCCAGCAGGTTCCTTGAGTCCAGCCACCACACTAGAGACCGCCTGACCTGAGGGGACAAGACAAACACCTGATCCAGGGACACAGGGTCTCGATCCCATACTGACAAGAGGTGAAGCTAAAGAGAGCATATGGAACAGACTCGAAGAAGGACACCATCAGGCCCACCAGCTGCATTCCCTGCCTGATGGATGGATGACAAGAGAGCAGGAGCTGAGCTTTCTCCTGAAGGACCTCCACCTTCTGCTGAGGAAGAAAGATCTTGACCTGAGCTGAATCCAGAATCATGCCCAGAAAAGACTTCACCATGGAAGGAGACAGGGAAGATTTGGGGTGACTGATCACCCAGCCGAATGATTCCAGCGGACACCACCCTCAGTGTCCAGCACTGCCTGATGGAAGGACTGAGAAGCGATAAGCATGTCGTCCAGGTAGGGAAGAATGCGAATGCCCTGAGATCTCAGCAGGGCCATCACTCCTGCCAGCACCTTGGTGAATACCCTGGGGGCCGAGGTGAGGCCGAAGGGCAAGGCCACAAATTGGTAGTGCTGATCCTCCAGAGCGAACCTGAGGAATCTGATGACCTGGAAAGATAGGTACGTGAAGGTAAGCATCCTTGATGTCTACAGAGGTCATGAAGTCCCCTGGGCCTAGGAAAGTCACAGCTGAGCGCAGAGTCTCCATGCGATAGTGTCTGAATCTGACAAACTCGTTGAGAAGCTTTAGATCCAGGATAGGTCTGATTGACCCATTTTTTTTTGGGCACAATGAAAAGATTGGAATAATAGCCTTTGCCCCTTTCCTTCAAGGGCACCCGGCAGATGACACCTAGGTCTAAAAGGCCTTGGACAGCCAGGGTGAGAAACTGAGCTGACAAGGGGTTTTGAGCTAACCGATATTTGATGAATCTTGGGGGCGGCCAGGCTGCAAACTCTTGTAACCAGAGGATACTACCTCCTGAATCCACCGGTCTGAGACATGACGCCTCCAGACGTAAGCCAAGAGCCGAAGCCGCCCCCCCCACCCGGATGGGTGAGGGCGCCCCTTCATGCCTGAGGGGGCTTGGGGGAGGATTTAGTCTTGCAAACAAGACCTGAAGTAGCAGCTGCTAGGTAAAAACTTAGCCAAACGACTGGACATCAAAAGGTAGACAGGCAACGACTGGACATCAAAGGGTTAGACAGACAATAGACGCTGGCACCACAAAATATACAAACGGCTTCTGGGAATTTCCATGATGGACCCTCTTAGCATAACCGGTGGGACAGGCCCAAGGGGGGAGGACAGCAGGAATGGAGATCAAAGGGCAGGGAAGTATAATTGAGGTGAGTGCAGCCAGATTGGGGGACAGAAGGAAGGAAGGCAAGAAGGAGAGTCTGTGAGAAGGGCCCTGCGAGAGCGCTGAGGGAGACGATCCACTGAGGCAGGTGACTGAGCTGCTACTGATGTTGTGCCATAGCCAACACTGGTTAGTGCTATCAGGGAATATTGCTGCATTGGGGGTGTCCATTTAACTTGTGTGGCTTTTCTTTTCTGCATGATTAATTGTAAGTTCCTTGTGGGAATTTTCTGTCAGTATGGTATTGGTGCTGTAAATCCACCCATTAGGGGTTAATATATCTGTGGTTGCATGTAAAGTAAATTGCATTGTCTTTTGCCATTTTGCTTTGTTTTTATTACAATATAACTCTTTATTTACTATTTGTCTCTGTGTACTCTGCATATACCAGAAGTCAAAAGAAGAGAACCTAATGTAATGCACAGCTATCAAAATCACACATAGGGCTGCAGGCCCCAAGGCACCCAGATACGTAGTATCACCTCATAAACACACCAAAGCAGTGAGTCTGCCAGCACAGGCTCAAACAGGTGCCTTGAAAATGAGGCCGCACAAACCAAAATTAAGATAATTCAATGTGTTTAATATCAAAAAGTACCAAGACAAAAAATACCCCAGTGGCGTAATTAAGAAAGCAGTGAAGAGAGCTGATACAACACTGAGGGAAACATTGTTACAGTACAAGAAACGGGAGTTCAAGGATGAGAGCATAATATCCCTCAGATACTACCTCAAACAGGAACTGTACATTAGGCACTTTTTTCCTTATGAAGCAGAAGTTCATCAGAAGAAGTTCCTTGGAGTGAATGTGGATATCAACAATAATGGAGCTCCTGAGGATTCTTGTCTACGAGAGAGAATGTTCTTGAACCCCCTCGACACCCAATGAGACAGGCATCAATCAAGTTGCACTTAATGGATCATTTGATGATTCAAGTAACTAGAAGGACATTGGCAGCACTCCTAGCTATTCATTTATGCTTGAAGTCTTTTCATCCATTCAATTCAGTGATGTTACATTGTGGAGAATCTCCATATAACAACCAGTGATACCTCTTACATATTCCACATCACTTACCTTGATGATTCAAGTAACTAGAAGGATATTGGCAGCATTACCAGCTATTCATGCATGGTTGGATTCTTCTCATCCAATGGACTCAGTGATGTTACACTTTGGAGAATTTTCATACAGCAACTAGTGACATTCTTCATATATTTCATATCATTTAGAGAGCCCCACAGTTTGTGTGATCTGCATTTCATCATGTTTTCACTCCGTGAATATTGTTGTACTGTAACTATTGAATAAGCACTACAATGGGAGTGTTACTAATGTGAGGTTATTGAGTCAAGTTTAGATGCAAGTCACTGATCCTGTGCGTTTATTATGTATATCTAGCCCTGTTTTGATGTATATATTTTTTGGATGTTATCCGCAAAATTAGGATCATATTAGTAGATATATATTTTTATGTATAGTACCAGTATATTGTCTTAGATTAGTAAAATGACATCTATGCATAGTGTACTTGCATCCCTCTGCCTTGGCACAGTATGTCACTTTGTGATGTCCTGTTTGTAATATGTCCTGTTTGTAATAGCGCCCTGCGCTCGCTCCCGGACGCCTCCTACTGCAGGGGTAGGCGCCCGGGAGCGCGCGCACGTCGTGCAGGCGCAGCGTTCTCTCTATGAAAGGGCCCGCCGGATGGGGGCGTGACATCTACAGTCGGCCACGCCGCACTTCCGGATTGGAGTGCGAGCGGGCTAGTGCCTGAGGCCGGTATTGGCCTACTTTCATTATCATTTGCTATTTAAGGCAGAGAGATGCAAAGACATGATTACAGCATCCTGAAGAAGTGGGCGGGGCCACGTAACGCGTAGATGCCGGTAACCCCTCGGTGGCACCTGGGACTCGTCTGTATTATGGTGATATGAGAATTGCTTACTTATGCCTGTTTTTACTAATCTCTCTATAAATAGTGGTTTGGGAACTGAGTAGATAAGAGGATTGTTTGTTTATATATGTAGAGTTTGCACACTTCACTTTAGATACTTTATAGCACATAGCACTTTTTGGATATTGTTGGGCTGCTATATCCAGCATGTTTTTGCACATAGTTTTTTAGCACACTGCACTTTTTGATCATATTGGCCTACCAATATGGTTCACATATAAACACGCAGACCTGCCTTTTTTGGTACTGTGTGTTTATTTATTCATTTAATTTGCATAAGTTGTATTTATATACTTTATTATGAATTGTTCACAAGTGGTCCCAAACATTTATATGAATTTTCAATAGACAGGCAGCTAATATATATGTGTGTAGAGTCAGTTATAGGGTTTTGCCACCGGAGGGCACTGTCTTTTCATGTTTTTTAAAGAGTTTTGTCTATGTATGTATGTATATATTTTTTGTCTTGGTACTTTTTGATATTAAACACATTGAATTATCTTAATTTTGGTTTGTGCGGCCTCATTTTCAAGGCACCTGTTTGAGCCTGTGCTGGCCGACTCACTGCTTTGGTGTGTTTAAGAAGTCAAAAGAACCTACAGTCTTATAGTCTTATGCGTGTATCCATTGCGTGATCATTGGCCAGATATTGATAATATTTGTGTGTTTATATGTGTATATGTGTTTGCCTATTTTAGTCGAGCCGGGCAGGATAAATATATACATAATATTATTTTAGTTAATATTAATATTGTCTACATAATTGGCTTGCGCCAGCCAGGAGTTATTAATTGTTTCTATTTACCTAAGTGGCGACCCAGCCAGGAGATTTTATTAATATTAGCTATTAATTGTTTACATAATTGGCTTGCGCCAGCCAGGAGTTAAATTGTTTACATAATTGGCTAAGCCACGGGCAGAGGCATCTTGTGTATTTGCAGAGCACTGTGTTGTGGTGAATATTGAGTGTATTTGTGGTATATAATACATGGTGCAATTCAATTTCTATAGTTCACAGACCGCTGTTGCTATTGGTAACTATAGCATATAAGTGTTGCAATTAATTGGAAGTGCCTTATTTTATAGTCATGGAGGGTCTTGTAAAAAAGATGAACAAGATAAAGAATGCAGATGGGATTAGAGCAATGCAGGGATCCAGTAACCCATGGGATGAAGCCCAGGATTATGTGTCTAAATGCATTGCAGCTAAGCAAATCTCGAAATCAGAGGGCAAATGCTTTTTGATTTATGGGGCAGTGTGGATTGCAAAGGAGTTTGTTTTGGTGAAAATACAAAATGAAAGCCTCAAAGAGGAGGTAAACTCCCTGGATAAAGCGCTAGGAGCCATGAGGGCATCTACTGAAAGTTTGAGCGCAATTGTGGAGCAGCTGAGAGCATAGAGTTGCGCATAAACAATCAGATAATGTCAGAAAAGCTGATAGCCACAGAAAAAGAAGTTGAACTTGTGTCTGTGAATATCAGGAGACAGGAAGATGCCTTTCCTAGTGCTGTTGAGGAGGTTTCATGCGGGTTTTCACCAAATAAGCATATAGATTCAGGGGTGCAGGGTAATTGTATGAGTGAAAATTACCCAAAGGTAGCCTCAAAGGTTAGTGCAGTCACACAAGCTCAAATGGCAGTCGCAAGGTCCCCATTACAAAAAGCCATCCCTAGACTAATTAACTCTGCTGTACCCTGCAGAGACAATGTAAAGAGAGCTAGAAGTGTGAAGTGCCACTCTTGTGGCCAATCGGGTCACATTTCCAGGCTCTGTCCCTCTGCAAAACCAATGTGTAGTAATGAGGCCCAGAACTATAGAACCCACAAAAGGCAGACAATGGTGTATTCTGCTAGATTTGGGACAGGGAGCTTTAACCAAAAGAAGTTTGCTAGGGAGCATTATAGTCAAAGCAAACCTGTAAAGTGTGTCCCAGTAAAATGGTTAAGAGCCCGAAATGAATACCTTATGGCAGAAAATCTGCAGTTGAGGAGTGATATGAGCTCCCCGATACAACAGGTTATGGCCATAAGAGAGGAGGTGAGTATATTGGGGAACAGAAGGTCGGATGAGCCAAGGCTTGCACAAAAGGTTATAGAGAGGCACTCAGTTAGGTGTTATTAACTCTATGTGCTTTGTCTTTCAGGTCCTTTGGATAAAATCCAGGCTAAGTCTCTGATTAACTCTTATCTTTACATTAGGCTTTGGGGACCTTAACGTGGGCTTTTTTTGTGTTGTTTTTTTTTTATGTGCACACGTTTAGGATAAGCCTCAAATATTAATTTGATAAAAGCAGTCAGGTTATTCAAAATCTAAATTCATTTTTGTTTTTAGTTAAAAGACCTGAACTGCTAAGCTGGCATGGACAGGGTTTCGGATATCCCCGATTTCCATTAAAGTGTAAATTTAGTATTTTTTTATGATTGCGCTATATTTTACAGATTGCGCATATTTAGTAACTAGTGCCAGCCTAGTGTATGTAGGAGTTCTCCCAGGTGTCACTGACATGCGGTGTGGAATGCTCTGTTGCTGGGACTGCAGAGGGTCACTTCCAGGCTGATTAGCATTTCTATACAGCTAGTGTCTTTTCAGTAACAATGCTTTGGGAACCAGTTTTTAAGCTTTTTTTCCCCTTTTACAATGAACAATGAAAAGGTTAAAATTCATATTTTGGCCTGTTCGCTGAATCAATCATTTTAAATTGTGTGCTTGTAAGTTTTTTTTTTCTGTTTTGTTATTGGGATAGGAAACATTTTTTATCCTAAGTAACTTATTTGTAGTTGGTACACAGGCACACAATTTGAAACAGTTTGTTCATGTTTCCTACTTTGAATGGTATGAAGTGGGCGAGCAGCTTTTCACCCCATTTTCTCCACAAGTTTTACTTTTAAATGTTATGAAGTGGGCGAGGTTTAGATCTTAGGATTGTACAATATGGTCAACATACCAGGTCTGCATTAGGTGGACCAAATATCTTATGGATGTTTGTTTGAATATGTGATAGATTGTTGTAAACATAACTTTTTAACAGATTTTTTTCCATAGATAGCCCAGATATGGCCTTGATTTGAGTTTGCGGAGACGGAGGGGATTATTGATATAGCATATCAGCAGCCTTATTGTTCTTTGGTTATAGCTTGAATCCTCAAAGCCACATCTACAGAGTCACACTTTCTTTTGTTCAAGGTTTTCTTACAGACATTTCGTCATAATACGCTGTTTGCCGTTTTGCATGATTTAACTGCTCTGTGGCCAAAGTTCTATTTCTTGGAGTCTGCTGTGTATCACTGTGTCGGAGAGTGTATCACCGATTGCTGCTAATATGGCAGAGGGATGGTTGCTGTAACTCATTATGGTCTGTGGGAACTGTCAGAGTTGCACCCATGATAATATGGGCAGTTCTGATGCTGTGCACCATGAAACCATGGGCAGTTCTGATGATGTGCACTCATAACCATATGGACTGTCACGTGGTGCAATCAGTATATTATGGACTGTCACCTTGTGCACCCACTTCGTTGATAATACAGGCCTTGGACACTCAGTGACAGCTTATAAAGCATTGTCTGCAACTTGCAATGGAAGTCGACTGATGCGTGTCCAGCTCCAGCAGCAGTGAATAAATCCGGATGTCACCAGATTTGGTCACCCAAAATCATATAAGCAGTTATGGATGGTGGAAAAATATGAAATGTGTTTGATGATCTGTTGAAGAAGGTGTGGCATTAAAACAGTGTGTGGTGGCTGAAGGATTTGGACTGTAACTTGAGTTACTGTATGTTGTCATAGCATTGTGCTGGTATATATCGGGTCCCATCAGTCTCAGCAAATTTGAATCACTTTTAAGACTTACGTTTTATATATTTGAGAGACCTCGATATATATAAATATAATATATATATATCTCTGTCTCTAGTGGGCGATATGTAAATAAGGGGCCTTTATGGAAAATCAATATTGTTAATAATATGAAGTGGGAAGGCCTAAGGCAGGTTTTCCAAGCTAGATAATATCTGCATTCCGAAACCAGATAAGAACAAAAGAGGTATGAGAGGGCACTAGATAATATCAACATTCTGTGACCATACCATAAATATGTTGTAAATAGACATGCAAACAAGACCTGAAGTAGCAGCTGCTGGGTAAAAACTTAGCAAAACGACTGGACATCAAAAAGGTAGACAGGCAACGACTGGACATCAAAGGGTTAGACAATAGACGCTGGCACCACAAAATATACAAACGGCTTCTGGGAATTTCCGTGATGGACCCTCTTAGCATAACCGGTGGGACAGGCCCAAGGGGGGAGGACAGCAGGACTGGAGATCAAAGGGCAGGGAAGTATAATTGAGGTGAGTGCAGCCAGATTGGGGGACAGAAGGAAGGACAGAAGGCAAGAAGGAGAGCCTGCGAGAGCGCTGAGGGAGACGATCCACTGAGGCAGGTAACTGAGCTGCTACTGATGTTGTGCCATAGCCAACACTGGTTAGTGCTATCAGGGAATATTGCTGTATTGGGGTGTCCATTTAACTTGTGTGGCTCTTTTCTGCATGATTAATTGTAAGTTCCTTGTGGGAATTTTCTGTCAGTATGGTATTGGTGCTGTAAATCCACCCATTAGGGGTTAATATATCTGTGGTTGCATGTAAAGTAAATTGCATTGTCTTTTGCCGTTTTGTTTTGTTTTTATTACAATATATCTTTATTTACTATTTGTCTCGGTGTACTCTGCATATACCAGAAGTCAAAAGAACCTACAGTCTTATAGTCTTATGCGTGTATCCATTGCGTGATCATTGGCCAGATATTGATAATATTTGTATATGTGTTTGCCTATTTTAGTCGAGCTGGGCAGGATAAATATATACATAATATTAATATTTTAGTTAATATTAATATTGTCTACATAATTGGCTTGCGCCAGCCAGGAGTTATTAATTATTTCTATTTACCTAAGTGGCGACCCAGCCAGGAGATTTTATTAATATTAGCTATTAATGTTTGTTTACATAATTGGCTTGCGCCAGCCAGGAGTTAAATTGTTTACACCTGCCCTAAAAGTCTCCACGGGCTCCAGCAAAGGAAGCTCCCCGTCCAATTCTGGAGCCTCTGAAGGAAGGAGAAAAGGCACCTGAACCCTGAAAGTGCCGGAGCTGCCTTCTACGCTGAGGTAACTTGCCACCCTCAGCAAATAAGTCCAAACGTTCCCCAAACAGGGAAAGCCAGTGAGAGCCTTTTTGGCAGCATTGTCAGCTGCCCACTGGTGCAGCCAGACCAAGCGGCGTATCGCCAACAACAAGGCAGATGCCCTGCCACACATTCTAATGGTATCATCCAGGGCAGAGAGAACATATGCAACAAATTCCTCAAAGCAGAAGAGCTCTATACTCTTAACTACCAGCATCATCAGGGGCCCCATCTAAGACCCCTGAGCAGGCTTTTAATAGCAACAGCCGTGATAGCAGAGGCACAGACCGGATGGAGCACGGTCCCAACACAGACAAAGGCATGGCAAGCCAGCTGATCCATGCGCCTGTCCTCACCATCCCTCAGTGTAGTAGAGTCAGGGGAATGCATGACAGATGTGTTAAGACAACCCCAGAACTGGTGCATCCACCTCTGGAAGACATGACCAACGTTTAAACCATCTCAGCAGGAAAGGGATACCTCTTATCCCAACTCTTTGGAACCCCGGGAAGCCAGCTAGGCTGTTCCCACTCCTTGAGAATCAGATTATTAAAGTGAGTTTGTTCAGGAAACTCCAAACGTGGCTTAACAGTATAAAAACAGCTCCCCCTGCTGCCGCGGGGCCACAGCAGGAGGAAAGATACAGAGCACTTCAAAAACGTGAGCCAAAAGTCTGTCAGTATCATCTGAAGCCCATGAATCAGACCCAGACTCAGCATAACCCCTAGGCTGATCCTCAGATGATTCTGAATCAGAATAATTCTTCCAGGGGGGTATATCCAGTAATATAAAAAAAACTCCTCAGCTTCCATAGGAAAGAGTAACATTGGGTGCCAGATGCTGCCGCTTAGCAGGAGCCTTACGTGGACCAGACCCAGCAATATGCCTTTCAATACTGGCTACCCGGGTAGCCAAATCAGGTTGAGACTCCCCACTGGTATGCACCTCACTGGGAGTCAGATGTAAGTGTGGGGGGGTAGGCGAAGCCAGAGGGGGGCAGCACTAGGCCCAGCCGCAGGTAACCCAGACTGCAGCGCAAGTACCTGCTGGGCGCAGGGTACACACACCCTGACATCACTTATAGGGGCCACACACAGCCGGGCTTGTCCCGAAGGAACCCCGAGAAGCCTCCATATGGTGATTATCACGGCACAACAGGCCAATAGGGATTGACGCTAATAATAGCTACCCGGGATGCCCCAATAACCCGCTAGGGAAGTGGAAGTAATGAAATATAAGAGCCCTCCAATAAGAGTTAACACTAAATAGAGGGGACAGGACCGGGAGAAACCACAATGTTTGACCTGCATGCAAGACATAAGCAAAAGATCCCATAAGCAATATGCAGAACAGAGAAATATATAAAATAAATCAGCCTACAGGGGCACTTACGGACCGCGATAGGGAGACGCTAGGCACACGCATCAGAGAACTAAAATGGCACCCGCATATACCTCGAGGGGCGGGCCACGGAGACAGTGATGCAGAACGCGTCAGCCGCAAGGCCCGCCCCCCCTTAAGAGCGCAAAAACGCGCCCCCCTGACAAGGCCAGCCAATGATGGCACAGCAGTGCCTGAGTCGATGGCGCCGCCGACCGCGAAGCATAGTACAAGCGTGTGGCGGCAAAGAAACCAGTGCAATCAATTCATAAGGGATCAAAACACAACACAACATATAGTAAAGACATGCACCCCCCCCCAAGAACTACAAGGGAGAGCGAAGGGAAGCGACGGCCAGCCTAAAGGGAGCCAACTGCAGGGACAAGGGACAAAGTGCGGGAGGGGCATCCCATAAGGCTCACCATGTGCCTATACCGCCTACCCTTTGGTGGGGGACTGCGGTTGGAGCAGCGCTCCTTAGCACCTGACAGCGGTGCTGCCTGCCGTCACCCGGCCAGCGCAGCCAAGGCTGGGAGGCATATTAAAAGTGGAACGGGTGGGAATAGTCCTACAGGGCCGCGGGTTAATAACCCCGCTCACCTGCGAGTAGAGAGCCAATTTCTCGTCCTTCACAGCCAAACAGCAGAGAAATTCTGGGGATTAGTGGTAGGTCCCCGGGTATTTGAGGGGCCGGGAGGAGCCTATTTTCGATGTCTCTGCAGTCCAGCGCCATCTGGCGGAGTATAACCCGATCGTAAGTATTATATTTGGAGCAGGACGTACTGTATACTAAGAATATTGCTCGCCAAATAAGCGAGTACCCCAAGGAAAGAGCAGCCAGAGTATTCTTGGACGTAGGATCTGCAGACCACGGTTATTGCTGTCAGTAGCTTTACGTTGTGTGATGTGGCTATATCAAAAAACGCTATCTAGCCAAGCCTGACCAACTTGCAAGAGCACCAGCACCTCAGCATCTACCTTGCAGGTCCTCTGGAGATCCAAAAATACCATTTTGTGATTACTCACCTGTAAAATGGGTATTATAAGTATGTCACACACCCCGCTTCCATAATCATGACATGTGGGTTATGGCTAGTAGAGGGCGAACTTTGCAGAGGTGACAGGAAAAAAAAAGGAGCCCCTCCCAGTCCATAAATACCTGGGACCTCTCACACATTCTCCAGTATAGGACAGCAGTAAGGGGACCAGGAAGAGCCAAATATAAACAAGCATAAAACACTAAAAGGTTCACCATATAAAGGATCCAAAATACCAATAAGGGCGGGATGAAGCGGGGTGTGTGACACTTATAATACCCATTTTACAGGTGAGTAATCACAAAATGGTATTATTCCAAGTATGTCACACACCCCGCTTCCATAATCATGACATGTGGGACATCCAATAGCAGTGTCCGTCATGGGTGGGAACCGAAAACAGTAAAACAATGTTCCAACTTAAACCACTGCAGCTTGCAGAACCCCGTGACCAAAAACAGCATCCGCTGAGGCCCGCACATCAACCTTATAAAACTTGGAAAAAAGTATAAACAGAAGACCAAGTAGCAGCCTTACAAACCTGTTCAACTGAAGCCTGGTGCTGAAAAGCCCAGGATGCACCAACAGCACGAGTAGAATGCGCAGTGAACTTAAAAGGGGGAGTCCTCCCCTTGGCAGAATAGGCCCCAACAATGGCCCGACATATCCATTTACTAATGGTAGACTTGGCAGGCGCCAAACCTTTCCGGGGCCTGGAGGGCACCACGAACAAGGCATCCGTCTTACGAAAGGAAGAAGCAGCAACCAAATAGTACTTCACACAACGAACCACATCCAAAGAGTGCAGGAACCTCTCCTTGTCATTGCTAGGCTTAGGACACAAGGAAGGGAGAACCACATCCTGATTGAGATGGAAGGCAGAAACCACCTTAGGAAGGAAATCTGGCTTAAAACGAAAAACCACCTTGTCCTGGTGTCTCTCAAAGGGGCTTGAATGGAAAGAGCCACCAACTCAGACACGTCGAACAGAGGTAATAGCCACCAAAAGGCAATCTTTTGTGTAAGCATAGAAAGTGCAACATCCTGCACCGGCTCAAAAGGAGGCCCCTGGAGGGCCGACAGAACCAAATTCAAATCCCAAACAGGCAAAGGATTTCGAGGGGGCCGCACAAGAGCAAAGGACCTTTGAAACACGACCGCCAGGGCAGAGACCTGCCCTTTCAAGGTACTAAGCTGGAACCCCAAGTCCAGACCGTGTTGAAGAAAATCCAAAATCCTAGGAATCGAAAACACCCTGCAAGGCAAGGCCCTAGCCTAACACCAATCAATATAGGACCTCCAAGTCCTGTAGTAGATAGAGGAAGATCACTTCCTAGCCCTGTGTCTGAATCACAGCATCAGACAAACCACCTTCTTTTAAGATGGAGGTTTCAGCAGCCACGCCGTCAAAGCCAGCGTTTGTAAATTGGGGTAACAAAGTTGACCTTGAGTGATCAGATCCGGAAGCAGGGGCAACCTGTACTGATATACCGCCAGCCGTACGACGTCCGCGAACCAAACCTGTCTTGGCCACCTTGGGGCCACCAGAATTGCTGGCGCACCCTCTTGAGCCAGCTTGCGCACCACCTTGCCCACCATGAAGGGGGGAAACAGGTACAGGAACCCCAGATCCTCCAGGCAAGAGACATGGCATCCGATGCCAGAGCCAGAGGATCCTGAGACAGACACAAACATTGGGAGCTTGTGATGGTGACGTGAGGCATAGATCCACCTCCGGAAACCCCCACGTGTGACAGAGGGACCGGAATACCATGTGGATGAGAGACCATTCCCCTCGGCGAGAGGATCCCCTGCTCAGGGAGTCCGCATCAGTGTTTTCCACTCCCGGAATGTACACTACTGAGATTCATGGAACATTACACTCTGTCCATGCAAGAATCAGAGAAACTTCCCTGAGGGCACTCCTGCTGAGAGTCCCTCCTTGGTGATTGATGTAAGCTACCGCAGTTCGATTGTCTGATTGAACCTGAACCGGTAAGCCGCATAGGTGATGCGTCAAGCATGACAGAACCAACCGAATAGCTCTCAGCTCCCAGACATTGATGGGGGTTTGAGCCTCCAGAGGACCCCACAGCCCCTTGAACTGATGCGTCTTCCAAAAACCTCCCCAGCCAGACAGGCTGGCATCCGTGGTAACCGTCTCCCAACAAGGGGTCAGAAAGGTTTCTGCCCCTCATCAGATTGCTTGGTTACAGCCACCACTGAAGGGACTGCCGAACCCGGGGAGACATCATGAATGACTGATCCAATGACTGCGGACGTCTGTCCCAGGCCAACAATAGATGGAGCTAGAGCGACCTCATGTGGAACTGAGCAAAGGGAACTGCCTTGAAGGAAGTCACCATCAATCCCACCAGTCTCATCCCTAGCCGGATAGAAGGACGAGGATTGGACAGGAGAAGACGTATCAGATCCTGAACCAACTGCACCTTGGACTAAGGAAGGAAAACCCTGGTCCGAATGGTATCCAGATTCATGCCCAGAAACGAGATCTCCCTTGAGGTGGAGAGAGAAGACTTGGGATGGTTGATCACCCAGCCGAACCTCTCCAGCGTCGCCACCACCATACCTGGTGTCCAGCTCCGCCTGACAGAGAGGATGCCGTAATGAGGAGGTCGTCCAAATACGGAACAATGTAAATGCCCTGGGCTCTGAGAAGGGCCATTATGCCCGCCAACACCTTGGTGAACACCCTTGGTGCCGAAGTCAACCCGAAAGGGAGGGCCACAAACTGAAAATGTTGATCTCCCACCACAAACCTGAGAAATCTCTGGTGTGCTGGGTAGATTGGTACATGAAGGTAAGCATCCTTGATGTCTATGGACGTCATGAAATCCCCCTGACGAAGGGAATTGATGACTGAGCGCAGAGTCTCCATGCGGAACTTCTTGGTTCTGATGAACCTGTTGAGAAGCTTCAAATCCTGAATGGGTCTTATTCCAACCTCTTCACGGTTCCCAAAAAGGATGGATCCATAATAGCCCCGGCCTCTCTCTGAGAAAGGCACCAGGCATATGACATCCATGACCAGAAGATTCTTTACAGCCAACAGGAGCCCCTGCGCAGCCCGGGGATTCGAGGGGACCCGATACCTTAGGAATCTGGGAGGAGGCCGGTACTCGAACTCCAGTTTGTACCCGGAAGAGACCACTTCCAAGATTTGTCTGTGACCTCCTGGGCCCAGACCAGGAAAAAGTGTCGCAGCTGTCCCCCCACCCGCAAGGGTGAGGGCTTCCCCTCATTGCTGAGCTGTCTTGGCAGCAGGCTTGGGACCCCAGTTAAGGCCTGGACGAGCGCATCCTCTGCCCCTGTTCCAGGAATCACCTCTGAAATTAGAGTAGGCAAAGCCTCTGCCTGCTCTGGCACCGCGAAAGGAAGGATTGAAGGAGCCTGCCCCCCGAAAGGGGCGACGCTGCAACTTACGCTGAGGTAACTTTCCACCTTTCGCCACTGAATCCAATTTATCTCCAAACAGCCTCATACCCAGGAAGGGTAGCGCTGCGAGTGATTTCTTAGCCACAATGTCAGCCGCCCACTGGCATAGCCAGACCTATCGGCGAATAGCCACCAGCAATGCTGAGGTTCTACTACACATAATAATCGCGCCATCCTTAGCAGATAAAACAAAGATCACATAATTTACACCGCTTAAGGGCTGTGAAATCATCACTGGCCGGGTTAAGCTGGGAACCACTCAACAGGCCCCTAACCACAGACCTGGTAGCCACAGTCGCGAGCGCCGAGGCACAAACAGGCCGCAAGGCTGAACCCACACTGGCAAAGGCATGGCATGCCATCTGATCAAAGCGTTTGTCCTCACCATCTTTAAGAGTGACGGCGTCTGGAGATTGTGCAACGGAGGTGTTGGACAATCCCAGAACGGGCGCATCGACCTCGGAAGGGGACGACCAGCGCTTAACCGCATCCACCGGGAAGGGATACGATACTGCCTATCCCATCCCTGAGGAACACCAGGGAGAAGGCTAGGCCTCTCCCATTCCTAAAGAATCAAAATTATTCTAATTTGGGAACTCCAAGCGGGGCTTAGAAGTCCCAAAAAATTCCCCCTTCTGCAGGGGGGGGGGGGGGGTCTCCGCTGGCGGAGAAATATCCAGTACCTCAAATAGATGGGCCAGGATCTTTGGGGGTATCCAGGGCATCCCCCAGAGCCTGCCCAGTATCAGTATCCAAAAAACTGCTGATTCTCAGCATCAGATTCCTCAAACAATTCCCCCTCCTCGAGTGGGGAATAATCAGACCAGTCAAGGGAATCCTAGTCATCAAAATCCAGTACCGGCGCGGCCGGCGACAGATGCCTTCTCTTAGCTGGAGCCTTTCTGGCCGCAGAGCTAGAAATCAACTTTTCAATGTTGGCCAGCCTAGCACAAACATCAGCTTGCGACTCCCCGCTAATGACAGTGTCACTTGGGGTGCAGATAATGCGGGGTGGGGTAGGTGATGAGGCCGGCAGCAAGGACCCAGACGCCTGGGACCCCGACTGCCTCGTAATGGCCTGCTGTGCACATGGAATACAAACAAACACACTATCCCCCACAAGGGATGTCCCACAAACCACACACTGCCGGGGTTGCCCCGAAGGGAGCCCGAGTCCGGTATCCTGGGGAGCCTCCATATGGTGATTTTTTATGGTAGTCGCAATGACCAGTGGGAATTATGCCAGTAAGTTAACCGGGATGCCCCTTAACGTCCGTTAGTGGGAGGATTTGTAAAGCCCCTATTTGAGTGAGGGACCTAAGGACCGGGAGAACCCCCTTTTAACTAGGAAGGTAATCCCCCTGGAAGACCTAATATAAAAGGGTACCATAAGCAGGAAGTCTTTACAGCAATCATACATCCAAATATAATCACAGTCATACAATATATCTGTATAACCTTAAAGTATATGTCAAGGATAACGCAGCATACAAGGCACCACAATAGAAATACGATTATGCATAACAAAAAAGGCAGATAATAGAACGAGCCCCGCAGGGCACTCACAGTTAGGATGCAAGATGGCGACCGGACACCCAGCAGCATCAGCCAGGCCAGGGGAAGAGAAAGAGGGGAAGAGAAAGAGGGGAAGAGTAACCACGGTTCCGAGCCACGCTTCCCCTTTAATTCTTACGATCGGGTTACTCCACCAGCAGGTGGCGACGTTGCAGAGAAGTCTTGAAAACGAGCCCCTTCCAGCCCATATATACCTGGGACCTCCCACTCAACACCAGTGATTTAAAAAGCAGAAAGACAAGGTACCAGGAAATCCAACGGTAACCTCAAAATAAAGAAAAGCTTCACCATATAAAGGATCCAGGATACCAAAAAGGGCGGGTGAAGCGGGGTGTGTGGCACACTGACAATAGCCATTTTTCAGGTGAGTACTCACAAAATGGTATTCTCAGTGTGCCACACACCCCGCTTCCCCTTTAATTCTTACGATCGGGACATCCAAAAGCAGTGTCCACAAGGAATGGGTATCCAAAGGCAAAGTGAAGCATAACTTAAATGACTGCAGTCTGCAGAACTTTGCGGCCAAACACAGCATCCGCTGAGGCCCGCACATCAACCTTGTAAAACTTAGAAAAAGTATGAACAGAAGACCAAGTAGCAGCCTTACAAACTTGTTCAACAGAAGCTTGGTGCTGAAAAGCCCAAAACGCTCCAACGGCGCGAGTAGAATGAGCAGTGATACGAAAAGTGGGAACTTTCCCCTTAGCAGAATAGGCCGCAATAATGGCCTGACGTATCCATTTGCTAACGGAAGATTTGGCCGGAGCCAAACCCCTCCTAGGCCCACAGGGCACAACAAAAAAGGCATCAGTTTTACGAAAAGGAGAAGTAATAATCAAATAGTACTTAACACAGCGTACTACATCCAAACAATGCAAAACCCTCTCCTTGTCATTCTTAGGCTTAGGACACAGGGAGGGAAGAACAATATCCTGATTCAAATGAAAAGCAGAAACAACCTTAGGAGGAAAGTCCGGTTTGAACCGAAAGACCACTTTGTCCTGATGCCTCTCAAAGTAGGGCGCCTGAATAGACAAGGCCGCCAACTCCGAGACATGCCGAACCAAAGTGATAGCTACCAAGAAGACAATCTTCTGAGTCAGGGTAGACAAAGCAATATCTTGCAAAGGCTCAAAGGGAGGAGCCTGAAGAGCAGAAAGAACCAAATTCAAGTCCCAAACAGGGAGTAATGGTTTCCTGGGAGGCCGCACATGCGTAACCCCCTGGAAAAAAGTTTTAACTAAGGAAGAAGCGCAAAATGCTTCTGAAAAAAGATAGATAAGGCAGAAACCTGCCCTCTCAAAGTACTCAGCTGAAGACCGGAGTCCAGCCCTGATTGTAAAAACTCCAGAATCTTGGAGACCAAAAAGACCCTACAAGGCAAGGACCTAACCTCACACCAAGCGATATAGGCTTTCCAAGTCCTATAGTAGGTGATAGAAGAAGACCTCTTTCGGGCACCGATCAGAGTCTTAATAACCGAGTCAGAAAGACCCTCCTCCAAGATGGAGGCCTCAGCGGCCAAGCCATCAAAACCAGCGTTGGTAAATTGGGGTAAGACAGCTGACCCTGAGTGAGCAGATCGGGCCGAAGAGGCAGAATGAGCTGATTCACTGTCAGCCAAACGATGTCTGCGCACCATACTCGTCTTGGCCATCTTGGGGCCACGAGAATGGCGGACACCCTTTCCAGAACCAGCTTCCGTACCACCCAGCCTAGCATGGGTATCGGAGGAAACCGGTACAGAAACCCCGGGTCCCCCCAGGTCAGGGATATGGCTTCCGCCGCCAGAGGATCCTGGGAGAGCGACACAAGGATTGGGAGCCTGTAATTGTGACGAAAGGGAAACAGGACCACCTCCGGTGTCCCCCACCGGAGAGGACTGCAGACTGCCGAGAGACAAGGAACATGTGCCTTCGCCCAGGTCAGGATCAGGGACACCCCTCTGAGGGCACCCAGACTGCAAGTCCCTCCCTGATGATTGATGTAAGCAACCGCTGTTTGATTGTCCGAGCGAAGCTGAACCAGAAGGCCCAGACCCCGATGAGACAAAAGAGCAAGAACCAGACGGAAGGCTCTCAGCTCCAGAACAGACGGCCGAGGGTTGGAAAGAAGGACCCTGAATCAGACAAATTTTGGACTGAGTGAGAAACACCCTGTGTTGACCGGAATCCGACCGCATTCCCAGAAAGGACACCACCCTGGCCGGAGCAGGGGAGGACCTGGGAAGGTTGAAAAACTTCAGATGCAGGACGGGGCAAGCCGACCCGTCCTCCTTGGGAGCTGCGAAGAGAATGGAGCAAAAACCGAGGCCCACCTCTAAGCGCGGCACCGGCCGGATGCCCACCATTTCCAGGAAAACCGTGGAGGGCGAGGCTCGAACTCCGGTTTATAACCGGGCGACACCCCCTCCCAGATCTATGTGTCCGGAATCTCGCGGCCTTAAACCAGGGAGAAGTGTCGCAATTGTCCCCCCACCCGCACGGGTGAGGGCAGCCCCTCATTGCTGAGCGGGCTTAGCAGTAGGTTTGGGCTTGGCGCCCCAGGACTGACCGGGACGGCCACGACCTCTTCCCCGGGACCAACCTACACCCCCGGTAACGGGAAGGGAAGCTCCTCGAAAGGAGGGACTAAAGGAACTCGCACCCCGAAAGGAGCGACGAGGCTTCTTGAATTGAGGCAACTTACCATCCTGTAAGCGCCCTTTTAGAGTTAAGGTCCGCCGTCCACTGGCGCAGCCATATAGACCGACGAATAGCCACCAGCAATGCCGCTGTCCTGCTACTCGGCGCAAGAGCATCGTCCTGGGCAGTCAGGACAAAAGAAACAAACGACTCACACTGCTTGAGAGAACTAAACATATCACAAGCGGGATCAAGATCTGCGAGCAGATCCCTAATAATGGATCTAACTGCCAGCAGAAGAAGCGCCGAAGCACAAATTGGCCGTAGTGTCGACCCGGCACTGATAAAACCATGGCGAGCCAATTGATCAACCCGACGATCCTCACCATCCTTAATGGTAGTGGTGCCAGAAAAGTGCAACGCAGCCGAGCCAGTCAGCCCTAACACAGGAGAATCGACGTCTGGGGACACTGACCAAAGCTTCACCAAGTCCTCCGGAAAGGGATAATGCTTATCCCAATTAGGAGGAGTTCCAACCAGGCGCGCGGATGTTCCCATTCCTTAAGGACAACCCTCTCTGGCTGTTGCCTGGGAAACACCAAACGCGGCTGGGGTACGTCAAACAACTCACCCTTTGGCAGAGGGACCACCGCAGGCGGATCCAAGGCCAAAACTTTAAATATTTGAGCCAAAATGGAGTGTCAATGGACACCCTCACAGCCTGATCACCAGCAGTGTCAAACAATAGCTGTCTGCAGGCTCATCCGACTCCTCAAGGAGTTCCCCCTCCTCATCAGGGGGACAATCGGACCAATCCAAAAATTCAGGTACCTCACCCTCCGAAGCAGGCACTGCCGGAGAAAGGTGCTTCCGCTTTGCCGTAGCCTTCTGAGCCACTGAAGCGGAAATTATTTTCTCGAGGTTGGCTAACCGCGCATGCACACCGGAATGCGAATCCCCATTTTTGACAATGTCACACGGGGTCCGGAATAGGTTGGGGGGGGGGGGGGGGGATTGGAGATGACAGAAGTTGCGAGGAGCCAGAAGCCGGAGCAACGGACTGGCGCGCAATGTTCTGCCTTGCACATGGAACGCATAATATGACATCGCCTAGGAGCGGAGCCCCACAACCCCCACACAGCCTGGATAGCCCCGAAGATCCATTTCCGGTAACGTTGGAAGCCTCCATATGGTGAATTTGTGGTATTCGCAACAACCCAGGGTTTTACGCATTAAGCAACCCGGGATGCCCCTTTGTAATTAAAGTCCCGTAAGTGGGAGGATTTTTTTTTTTTTTTTTTAAGCCTAGGAAAATCCCAATTTAGAGACTAAGACTAGCCAGGTATAACAGACCGGGAGAGCCACTGCAGTGAGGGGATCCCAGAATCTGTGGGGGAAAAGAGACCACAGTCAGTCCCCCAACCAGTATGCACCACATTCATACATAACCAACAAGGCAAACATATATGAATAGTTTAAACATCATGAATAAAATATACATGACACATGCTATTTCAAGGCAAAGCCAGAGAGTGCATCAATAAAAAATAAGTATATACCTGCATAAATATTATATCTATCTATCTCTATATCCACACATACCCAAATACAGGCATTTGACCCATACATAAGCAGAAGTGCAGGCAATAACAAAGTACACCTCTACAGCTCAAGCCGCACTGGACCTCTTCTCCCACCGGCTTCAGCACACCTGTCTCTAATGAGACAGGGGAAGTGAAGGGCGGGCCCGGACACAGCAAAAAAAGGGGGGAAATTTGAAAGTGCAACACAAACAAAGGCCCCAGCAGCCCAAGCCACGCGCCGCCACCGCAGCGCTGCCCTGCCAAAGCACTTCCACACAAAACACTAAGTAAAGCACCTCATGCAACACGCACCCCCCCCCATTTAGCGAAGGGAGAAGGGGCCGAGCGGGAGAAGGTGACCTAAAGGGAACATCGGGACAGGGGCATCCCAAATCCGGATCACCATGCAGGATAGCCGCATTGCCCCACAAGTGGGGTCGAGCGGAGGAGATAAGCTCCTAGGCACCTAAAGTGCCATCTACCTTTGCCCAGCCAGCAGCCTAGGCTGGGAGGCTTCCGTTTAACTAGGCATAAACACCACAATAGAACTGGGCAGAAATAGACCAAAAGGGGATGCCGGGTTTGACCCCGGCTACCTGCAAGCAGGAGACTTTTCTTCTGTCTTGTCGCTTCATGCAGAGAGAAAAAACTGGTGTTGAGTGGGAGGTCCCAGGTATATATGGGCTGGAAGGGGCTCGTAAGACTTCTCTACAACGTCGCCACCTACTGGTGGAGTAACCCGATCGTAAGAATTAAAGGGGAAGCGGGGTGTGTGGCACACTGAGAATAGAAATGGGGGTGGGCCGCATCAGCGCCCCGAGCACCCGGCCCCTCTCCTGACTAACATGAGAAGCAAAAAACATGGCCGCGCTCCCACAAGGTTGCGGAGCCGGCCCGTGATTCGGGCCGCCGTCTAACAGACGCGGCCCAGCAACAAGTAAAGCAAACAGCCACACACCACACACATACCAGACTGACAGCTAATTGGCCAGGCAAAGTCTGAGGTAAAAAATTGGAGAGACCGTCTGCAGAGACGATTACTGGGGAATGTGTGGGAGGTCCCAGGTATTTATGGACTGGGAGGGGCTCCATTTTTTCCTGTCATCTCTGCAAAGTTCACCCTCTACTGGCCATAACCCACATGTCATGATTATGGAAGCGGGGTGTGTGACATACTTGGAATATCTTGCACCCCCAGACTCTACCTTCTAAACAAAGTATAAGCAACTGTAGGTCACTGAGCAATGCAGTGGATAAAAGTCCATCCCCTGATCGGATGTAATCCACAGCATCCGTCTGTTGATTCAGCGAAACATCCTTCTCCAGATCAAAAGCCTAAGAATTGCATTTATCCGATACAGTAGGGAGGCTCACGGATCTCTGAAAGTCAAATTGGCCCCCCTTGAACCCAACTCAGTCGAGGCAACTGTCAAGGCGGTCAATCACGGCACTCCTTTCTCTGTGCTGGCTCGAGAGGGAGAGTTTGACGAGCATTCTGTGCAGTTAGGTGCGAGGGGGCTCTGGCGTTTTGGATGTCCCCCAGAGCTTTTTGTTATCAGTAGACAGAGGGACCAATACCCGTTAAAGAAATTAAACATGGCAGAATTTAGTTCTGTAACAAATACAATTCTGTGATTACTCACCTGTAGAATTGGTATTATACGTATACAGCACGTCCTGCTCCAGAGAATTCCTTACGTTTGGGTTATATATCCACAAGCTGGCGCTGGACTGCAGAGACAGCAAAAAAGTGGCTCCTCCCGGCCCCTTATATTCCAGGGACCTCCCACAAATTCCCCAGTATTGACAAGCAGTTAGCAAGAGGCCAGGAGAACAACCATAATCAATTTAAACCACGATAACCACCATACAGAGGCACTAAGAATAATGAAAAAAGGGCGGGGTGGAGCAGGACGCGCTGTATACGTATAATACCAATTCTACAGGTGAGTAATCACAGAATTGTATTATTCTAAGTATACAGCACGTCCTGCTCCAGAGATAATTCCTTACGTTTGGGACATCCAATAGTGTCCGTAAGGTAGTGTGGGATCCCCAAAAGCAACATGCAGATTAAACCACTGCTGCCTGCAGAACTTTGCGGCCAAAAGCAGCATCAGCTGAGGCCTTAACATCAACCTTGTAAAACTTGGAAAAAGTATGAACAGAAGACCAAGTAGCGGCCTTGCAAATGTGTTCAACAGAAGCCTGGTGCTGAAAGGCCCAAGAGGCACCAATAGCACGAGTGGAATGAGCAGTAAGGCGGAAGGGAGGATCCTTCCCTTTAGCAGAATAGGCCCGAATCACTCCGACGGATCCACTTGCTGATGGTAGACTTAGCTGGTGCCAGACCCTTCTTAGGACCAGAAGGGACCACAAAAAGAACATCAGTCTTCCTGAAGGGTTCAGTAGCCATCAAATAGAACTTCAGGTTCCTAACCACATCCAAGAAATGTAGAGCCCTCTCCTTAGGGTTACTAGGATTAGGGCACAGAGAAGGCAGAACAAGGTCCTGAATGAGATGAAAAGCAGACACAACTTTAGGCAGAAAGTCTGGTTTAAAGCGAAACACCACCTTGTCCTGGTGTCTCTCAAAGTAAGGGGGCTTGATGGAAAGCGCCGCCAACTCAGAAACATGCCTAACAGAAGTGATAGCCACCAAAAAGACTACCTTAAGCATAAGGACAAAGCATCCTCATGCACAGGCCCAAACGGAGACCCCTGCAAGGCAGATAGGACCAAGTTCAGTCCCAGACTGGTAACATAGGCTTACGTGGGGGGGGGGGGGGGGGGGGGCGCACATGAGTAACCCCCTGGAAAAAGGTCTTGACCAGATGATGCTGAGCAAAAGATCTCTGAATGAAAGGTCATGTGTCTGCCTTGGCTGTTTTCTGAGTGCTGAGTTAAAGTCCCAGATCCAAACCATGTTGGAGAAATTCCAGAATCCTAGGAATAGAAAACAAGACAGAGATTTAGCCTCACACCAGTCAATGTAGGTACGCCAGACCCTATAGTAGATAGAAGAGGAGGACTTTTTCCTAGCCCTGATGTCGTTAACAGAGGCAGGCAGCCCCTTTCCCATTAAGATGAAGGTTTCAGCAGCCAGGCCCAGGGGTAGCGTAGCCACCCCTGAGTGAGCAGGTCTGGGCAGGTCGTACCTGGGCTGATCTACCGCCAGCTGCAAGATGTTGGCCAACGGGGGGCCACCAGTATTGCTGGCACCCCTTCCTGAGCTATCTTTCGCAGAACCCTGCCCAACAGGGGAAACGGGGGAAAGACATACAGAAGCTGAAAACCCTGCCAGGGCATTGTCAGAGCATCCATGGCTAAGGCCAGAGGGTCCTGGGACAAAGACAAAAACTGGAAGCTTGTGATTGTGACGGGACGCAAACAGATCCACATCTGGCTGACCCCAACGGTGAAACAGAGCGAAACACCCTGTTGCTGAGGGACCATTCCCCCAGGCGAGAAGTCCCCCTGCTCAGAGAGTCTGCCTCCAGATTCTCCACCCCCGGAATGTACACAGCTAAGATGCAGGGAACATTGTCCTCTGCCCAGGACAGGATCAGACACACTTCCTTGAGGGCCCCCTTGCTCCGGGTCCCTCCCTGATGATTGATGTAGGCAACCGCCGTCTGGTTGTCCGAGCGTACCTGAACAGCCCGAAGGTGCGGGGTCAAGTGGGATAGAACCAACCTGATCGCCCTCAGTTCCAGAATATTGATAGGGGTGTGGGCCTCCTGAAGGCCCCACTGCCCCTGGAATGTTAGGGATCTCCAGAAGCCCCCCCAACCTGTCAGACTGGCATCCGTGGTGACTGGCGCACAGCAAGGGGCCAGAAAGGATCTGCCCACCAACATGTTCCTTGAGTCCAGCCACCACGAGAGGGACCGCCTGGCTAGGGGGGACAGAACCAAAACCTGATCCAGGGATACAGGGTCCCTGTCCCATACAGACAAGAGGTGGAGTGCCTGAGGGGGCTTGGGGGAAGACTTGGGACCCCAGGTGGGGCCAGTGCGGCCACGCCCTCTGCCCCAGAAATCTCCCCAGGCCCCTGCAAATGAAGCTCCCCTTCCCATTCTGGACCCACGGTAAGAGGGAAGAAAGGAACCTGAACCCCGAAAGGGCCGAGACTTTCTCTTGCACTGGGGTAACCTGCCTCCCTTAGCAAACCGGTCCAGGCGTTCCCCCAAATAGACGCAGTCCTTTAAAGGGGAACCCAGTGAGAGCCTTCTTGGCAGCGTTGTCAGCTGCCCACTGGCGCAGCCAAACCAAGCGGCGTATAGCCACCGCCAAGGCAGAAGCCCTGTCACACATTCTAATGGTATCATCCAAGGCAGAGAGGACATATGCAACAAATTACTCAACGCAGAAGGGCTCTATACTCTTCACTAGCCTCATCATCAGGAGCCCCATCTGAAATACTTTTGAGCAGAGTCCTAATAGCCACAGCTGTAATGGCAGAGGCACAAACCGGACGCAGCGCGGACCCCACACAAGCAAAGGCATGGGAAGCCAGCTGATCAATGCGCCGGTCCTCACCATCCCTCAGTGTAGTAGAGTCAGGGCAATGCATGACAGAAGTGTTGGACAACCCCAGAATTGGTGCATCCACTTCGGGAGGGTACGACCAACGCTTAACCACTTCAGCAGGAAAGGGGTACCTCTTATCCCAACTCTTAGGCACCCCAGGGAGCCTGCTCGGAGGCTCCCACTCTTTGAGCATGAGACTATTAAAGTGAGTTTGCTCAGGAAACTCCAAACGTGGCTTAGTGTGAAACTCCTCCCCCTGCTGCTGAGGGGCCGCAGCAGGAGGAGAGATGGAAAGTACCTAAAAATGTGAGCCAAAAGCCTGTCAGTATCATCTGGAGCCCAAGGGTCAGAGCCAGAATCAGCATAACCCTTAGGCTGCTCATCAGATGATTCTGAATCAGTAAACAACTCCCCCTCTTCCAGGGGGGTATAGCCGGCCAGGTCAAAGAATTCCTCAGCCTCCATAGGAAAAAGGTTAACACCAGGCGCCAGATGCCGCCTCTTAGCGGCCTTACGCGCCGTAGAGCCAGCAATCAGCTTCTCAATGCTAGCCACCCTGGTAGACAAATCAGGCTGAGACTCCCCGCTGGGAGTCAGATGTAAGCGTGGGGGAGTGGGCGAAGCCACACGGGGTGCAGGCCCAGCCACAGGTAACCCAGATTGCAGCGCAATCGCCCGCTGGGCACAGGGTACACAAACTCGCACATTGTCATCACTTGTAGGGGACACCCCACACACAGCCGGGCTTGTCCCGAAGGAACCCCAAGCACATTATCCTGAGAAGCCTCCATATGGCGATTATCGCGGGCACCGGCCAATAGGGATTTACGCTATGAGGCCACCCGGGATGACCCAATAACCCGCTAGGGAAGTGGGAGGTAAAGGCAGAATAGGCCTCTAATTGCAACTAAATAGAGGGGATAGGCCAGGAGAAACCACAATTAAGTTTGACCCGCCTGCAAGACAAACAGAAAAATACCATTTTGTGATTACTCACCTGTAAAATGGGTATTATAAGTATGTCTCACACCCTGCTTCGGAAATATTCATTACACGTGCATTATGTCCAGTAGGGGGCGAACTTCTGCAGAGATGATGAAAAAAAGCCCCTCCCGGCCCATAAATACCTGGGACCTCCCACACATTCCCCAGTATAAGAAAGCAGTAAGGAGACCAGGAAGAGCAAATAAAATATATGAGAAAAAAAGTATCACCATACAGAGGATCCAAGATACAACTCGGGGTGGGATGAAGCAGGGTGTGAGACATACTTATAATACCCATTTTACAGGTGAGTAATCACAAAATGGTATTATTCTAAGTATGTCTCACACCCTGCTTCGGAAATATTCATTACACGTGGGACATCCAAAAAGGGTGGGGATCCCAACAGGCAAAAGTGCACAAATTAAAACCACTGCCGCTTGTAGAACTTTGCGGCCAAAAACAGCATCCGCTAAGGCCCGCACATCAACCTTATAAAAACTTGGAAAAGGTATGAACAGAAGACCAAGTAGCAGCCGTACAAACTTGTTCAACAGAAGCCTGGTGCTAAAAAGCCCAGGAAGCCCCAACAGTACGAGTAGAAAGAGCAGTAAACTGAAAGGGGAACCCTCCCCTTGGCAATATAGGCCCCAACAATTACAAAACAAATCCATTTACTAATGGTAGACTTGACGGCGCCAAACCCTTCTTGGGCCCAGAGGGCACCACAAACAAGGCGTCCGTCCTACAGAAAAGAGAAGTAGCCAACAAATAGTACTTCACACAACAATCATTCAAAGAGTGCAGGGCCCTCTCCTTGTCATTGCTAGGCTTAGGACACAAGAGAACCACATCCTGAATGAGATGGAAAACAGACCACTTTATGTAGGAAATCCGGCTTAAAGCGGAAGACCACCTTGTCCTGGTGTCTCTCAAAGTAAGAGGCCTGAATAGACAGGGCCGCCAACCCAGAAACACATCGAACAGAGGTAATAGCCACCAAAAGGCAATCTTTTGTGTAAGCATAGAAAATGCAAAATTCAAATCCCAAACAGGCACAAGGCTTTCTAGGGGGCCGCACATGAGTGACCCCCTGTAAAAAAGCTTTAACCAAAAGGACGAAGAACAAAGACCTTAGAAGAAGATCACCAGGGCAGAGACCTGCCCTTTCAAGGTACTAAGCTGGAGCCCCAGGCCCAGACCGTGTTGAAGAAAGTCCAAAATCCTAGGCATCGAAAACACCCTGCAAGGCAAGGCCCTAGCCTCACACCAGTCAATATAGGACCTCCAAGTCCTGTAGAAGATGTTAGAGGAAGATCACTTCCTAGCCTTAACAAGTGTCCGAATCACAGCATCAGACAAACCTTCTATTAAGATGGAGGAGGTTTCAGCAGCCACGCCGTCACAGCCAGCGTTTGTAAATTGTGGTATGAACCAAACCTGTCTTGGCCACCCTGGGGCCACCAGAATTGCTGGCGCACCCTCTTGAGCCAGCTTGCGCACCACCTTGCCCACCATGGAGAAGGGGGGAAACAGGTACAGGAACCCCAGATCCCTCCAGGCAAGAGACATGGCGTCCACTGCCAGAGGAACCTGAGACAGAGACCCAAACGTTGGGAGCTTGTGATTGCGACATGAGGCAGAGATCCACCTCCGGAGTCCCCCACTTGCGACAGAGGGACCGGAATACCTTGTTCCCCTCGGCGAGAGGATCCCCTGCTCAGGGAGTCCGCCTCCGTGTTTTCCACTCCCGGAATGAATACCACTGAGATGCATGGAACATTGCTCTCCGCCCATGCAAGAATCAGATAAACTTCCCTGAGGGCACTCCTGCTGCGAGTCCCTCCTTGGTGATTGATGTAGGCGACCGCAGTTCGATTGTCTGATCGAACCTGAACCGGTAAGCCCTGTAAGTGATGCGTCAAGCATGACAGCAGTACCGAATAGCTCTGAGCTCCAAGACACTGATGGGGGTGTTAGCCTCCTGAGGACCCCACAGCCCCTGGAACTGAAAATCCGTCCAGAAACCTCCCCAGCCCGACAAGCTGGCATCCGTGGTAACAGTCTCCCAACAAGGAGCCAGAAAGGATCTGCCACTCATCAGATTGCTTGGTTCCAGCCACCACTGAAGGGGCTGCCGAACCCTGGGAGACAGCAGAAAGGACTAATCCAAGTACTAATCCAAGTACCAGGGACATCTGTCCCAGTTCAGCAACAGATTGAGTTGGAGCGACCTCATGTGGAACTGAGCAAAGGGGACTGCCTCGAAGGAAGCCACCATCAATCCTACCAGTTTCTTCCCTAGCTGGATAGAGGGGCGAGGATTGGCCAGGAGAATACGTATCAGATCCTGAACCCTCTGCACCTTTGGGTGAGGTAGGAACACTCTGGCCTGACTGGTATCCAGATTCATGCCCAGAAATGAGATCTCCCTTGATGGGGAGAGAGAAGACTTGGGGTGGTTGATCACCCATCCGAACCTTTCCAGCGTCGTCACCACCCTGGAGTCCAGCTCCGCCTGACATAGGAAAGCAGCTGTAATGAGTAGGTCGTCCAGATACGGCACAATGCGAATGCCCTGGGCTCTGAGAAGGGCCATTATGCCCGCCAGCACCTTGGTGAACACCCTTGGTACCGAAGTCAACCCGAAAGGGAGGGCCACAAACTGAAAATTCTGATCTCACACCACAAACCTGAAATCTCTGGTGTGATTGGTACATGAAGGTAAACATCCTTGATGTCTATAGATGTCATGAAATCCCCCTGACGAAGGGAATTGATTACTGAGCGCAGAGTCTCCATGCAGAACTTCTTGGTTCTGATGAACCTGTTGAGAAGCTTCAAATCCAGAATGGTTCTGATGGATCCATCCTTTTTGGGAACCGTGAAGAGGTTGGAATAATAGCCCCGGCCTCTCCCTGAGAAAAGCACCGGACATATGACCTCCACGTCCAGAAGATTTTGCACTGCCAACAGGAGCCCCTGCACAGCCCGGGGGTCCGAGGGAACCCAAGAACTGAAGAATCTGGGAGGAGGCTGGTACTCGAACACCAGCTTGTACCCGGAAGAGACCACTACCAAGATCCACTTGTCTGTGACCTCCCAGGCCCAGAACTGGAAAAAGTGCCGCAGCCACCCCCCCACCCGCAAAGGCGAGGGCGCCCCCTCATTGCTGAGCTGGCTCAGCAGCGGGCTTGGAACCCCAGACAGGTCCTGGACAGGCCCGTCCTCTGCTCCAGGAATCACCCCTGAAGATAGAGAAGGCAGCACCTCTGCCTGCTCTGGCACAGCGAAAGGAAGGATTAAAGGAGCCTGCCCCCCCGAAAGGAGCGACGCTGCTTCTTGCGTGGCGGTAGCTTTCCTCCTTCCGCTACTGAATCCAATTTATCTCCAAACAGCCGCATACCCAGAAAAGGGAACCCTGTAAGTGACTTCTTAGCCGCAATGTTAGCCGCCCACTGGCGCAACCAGACAGAGCGTCGTATAGCCACAAGCAACGCTGAGGTTCTGCTATACATACAAATTGTGTCATCCAAGGCAGACAAGACAAAAGGTCATGAACGATTCACACCGCATAAGCGCTGCAAATTCATCACTGGGTGGGTCCAGCTGGGAACCCCTCAATAGGCCCCTAACCACAGACCTGATAGCCACAACCGTGAGTACAGAAGCACAAACAGGCCGCAAGGCTGAACCCACACTAGCAAAAGCATGGCAAGCCATCTGATCAATACGTTGGTCCTCACCATCCTTAATCGTGGTGGCGTCTGGAGAGAGCACCACAGATGTGTTTGACAATCCCAGTACGGGCGCATCGACCTCGGGAGGGGACGACCAGCGCTTCACCGCATCCACCAGAAAGGGATACTTCCTATCCCATCCCTGAGGAAAACCGGGAAGCCGGCTAGGTCCTTCCCATTCCTTAAGAATCAAATATTCGAAATGTATCCGATTTGGGAACTCCAGACGAGGCTTAGAGGTCCCAAAATAATTCCCCCTTCTGCGGAGGGGACTCTGCCAGAGGAGAAATAGCCAGCACCTCAAATAAATGGGCCAGGATCTTGGGGGTATCCATGGAATCCTCAAGCCCCTGCCCAGCATCAGCATCCAAAAACTGCTGATCCTCAGAGCCATCAGATTCCGTAAACAGTTCTCCTTCCGCAAGCAGGGAATAAACAGACCAGTCAAGGGAATCATGATCATCAAGAACCGGCGCGGCCGGTGACAGATGCCTTCTCTTAGCCGGGGCCTCCCTGGCCGCAGAGCTAGAAATCAATTTCTTGATGTTGGCCAATCTAGCACATACATCATACCGGCGCCACTGACCCAGACGCCTGGGCCCCCGACTGCCGCGTTATGGCCTGCTGAACACATGGTATGCAAACCAGCACATTATCCCCTGCAAGGGATACCTCCCAACCCACACACTGCCGGGATTGCCCCGAAGGGAGCCGGAGCCCGGTATCCTGGGGAGCCTCCATATGGTGATTTGTATGGTAGTCGCAATGACCAGCGGGAATTACGCTAGAAAGCTACCCGGGATGCCCCTTAAGTCCGTTAGTGGGAGGATTTGCAAGCCCTTATTTTTTGGCCAAGGGACCCCAGGACGCAATAACAAAATGGGGGCCCCCGTAAGTAAGGTACACCATAGACAAGCACTCATACATGCAGAATGTACAAAGAGCGTGGCAAAACATATAAAATATATATGTATATATAACATTGTATATAACATTGAATATAGTAAATACTAATAGTAATGTATATAATGTATGTAATGTATGCGCAAGTAGTACAATAAAACTAATGGTCGCCACCGCGCTGGATAAGGCGCAAAATCAAAACAATGCACAACAAGCAAAGCCCCGCAGGGCACTCACAGCACGACAAATGGCGATCCCTAGCCTGAGCATAAGGCAGAAAAAAGAAGAAGGGCCGGCGCGGATTGCGTGCCGCGCCTGGCCCCGCCCCTCCCCACCCAGCAACGCGGATTCCCAGCCATTGCCCGGGTGCCGCCGAGGGCGCCAGAGAGTGGGGCGGGCCACCGCCAGCGCGCCGAGCACCCGGACCCGCCCCCTCTCCTCACAGAAAGGAGGGGGAGAAGCTCACCTCTCGCCTGAGCAGCCACAAGTGCAAAGCCAGACTGGGCGGCCGGCTCTCAATACGGCCGCCGCATGTATCAAACGTACAGTAAAATCACACACACACACACGCATACACAAGGGAAAGATCAAATGAAGTTAAAAACAAGGGAGAAGTCACAGCCCCCCCATTGTGAATAAAGTGAAGTAAAGGGAGGGAGGGATCCCCAACTACGGTAGTAGAGCAGGGGGAAACTGACAGGGCATGCCAAACCAGGGTCACCAACCTGGTAGCCGCCTACCCCTTGTAATGGGGTCTCACGGAGGAGCGTGGCTGCTATCAGTACACCTGTTAAGGTGAATCCTACCCTCACCGGACCTACAGCCAAGGCTGGGAGGCATTAGGGGACTTAAGCATAACTAGGCCTGGGCAGAAATAGGGATAAAAATGGCCGGGTGTGAACCCGGCTTACCTGCAAGGAGGAGACTTCATCTTCTGACTTGCTCGCCGTCTGCAGAGACGATTACTGGGGAAAGTGTGGGAGGTCCCAGGTATTTATGGGCCGGGAGGGGCTTCTTTTTTTCTATTCATCTCTGCAGAAGTTCGCCCTCTACTGGACATAACCCATGTGTAATGAATATTTCCGAAGCAGGGTGTGAGACATACTTAGAATAGTCCCGTAAGCGGTATGTATAATCTCCATATAAAATAAGCCAGCCCGCAGGGGCACTTACGGACCGGGGTAGGTAGACGCCAGCCACGCAGCACGAGGAGAGCAAAATGGCACACGCAGATATCTCGAGGCACGAGGACAGCAAAGGCGCCCACGTGACCATGTCAGCCAATGATGGCGCAGCAGCGCCTGAGGTAACGTTGCCGCCGACCACGGAACGCCGTACAAGCATGCACGGCGGCATTTTTAAAAGAGCAACCAACACACGCTGCAACACAAGCCAAGCACACCACATAATACAATCCCAAGGAGTGAAGAATACACACACACACACACACACCGGCCAACCTAACAGAAGTCCACCGATGGACAGGGGCGATTGCGCGGGAGGAGCATCCCATAAGGCTCACCATGGGCCAATACCGCCTACCCTTTGGTGGGGATTGCGGTCGGAGCAGCGCTCCTTAAAAGGAGCAGTATCGCGAAATTTGCATTAAAAAAGATAAATAATTAAATAGCCACACAATAGCTTATAACATGTGTATGAATAATCTGGCGATAGAAAAAGGAAAAAAAAAAATATGCCTCTCTTTTAAATTGTATAATGACAATGGCTCAGTCCATTTGCTGAATAGGGGGATCTGCTGGCTTGTATTTAGTGAGCTGCTTCATTTAGCCCACTAGTCTCCTAGCAACACTTTACCTCAGAGGCTGACACTGTAACGGCTGTGTGTGTGTGTGTGGTGCTGCTTTTGTTATGAGACCAGGTGACTCAAATGTGTAAAATCTATACAAAATAAACTAAACTGACTGAAAATGACTGAAATAACTGTGCAGGAAAATCTAAAGGTATTAAAGTGGAACAAAACCCCATTCTAAATCAGGATGCCCACTGTGTGAAACGACCCCTGGATAACCACAGATCCCCCCATTTTTCTGGCGCTCACGCAGATAGTCATTTAGACAGGCCGGGCGGCCAGGAAGGTTACTGCTCAGACTCCCCATCTGTGTGCAAACAGCGCTGATTGGATGAGAGCCCGCACATGCGCTGTGGGACAGGGAAAGGTACGTTTTCACAGGCGAACTTGGGGATTTCACATATCAGGGCATCCCAAGTCGGGATGCCCCTAGGGGCACAAAACAAAACTCCAGATAGTGAAAATCCTTGGTTGGGCTTTGCTCAAAACACACAAAGCTGAAAGAAAGATCATATGGAAAAAAGAAAAATAAGAATATGAAAGAGAAAATGGTAAACTGAAAGATTCTGCAGCAGAGCCAACATGAAGGGAAAACTGTCAAAATCAGCTAAATGACTTCTAGAGCTTCTCTCTGTTTTAGATATATAAGTTCTGGCCAGGCAATGTTGCAATGTTATCTTATGCTGGACGGCTGCCAGCACTGAACAGCTGAGACTTTGATACATTTCTCCCTCTCCTCAGCATGAACAGGCCAGAGTGTCGGGACCCGACACTCATCAGACATAAACATGAGCTATTAGTCTCCAGCTGCTCAACACAGACATTTTTTTCTACATTTGTAATTCTTACTCCAACACCTACCTACATTCCAAGTACCATTTAAATATAAGTCACCAAGAAAAATTTGCGATACTGCTCCTTTAAGCACCTGACAACGGTGCTGCCTACCGTCACCCGCCCAGTGCAGCCAAAGCTGGTAGGCATAAAAAAGAGGAACGGGTGGGAATAGTCCTACAGGGCCGCAGGCTAATAGCCCCGCTCACCTGCTAGTAGAGAGCGCCATCTTCTTGCCTTCGCAGTGCCGACTGCAGAGAAGAACTGGGGAATTTGTGGGAGGTCCCTGGAATATAAGGGGCTGGGAGGAGCCACTTTTTTGCTGTCTCTGCAGTCCAGCGCCATCTTGTGGATGTATAACCCAAACGTAAGGAATTATCTCTGGAGCAGGACGTGCTGTATACTTAGAATAGACCATTTTGACAAAAGGGTGTTTAAATACAGGTTGCAGGTAAAGGGGTCTCAAGAGTAACATGTGAAAACAGACTGATTTGTTGAATTGCCAACTTGAATTTTTACTATAGTTTAAAGTAAAACATTTGCCATCGAACGCAGATACAGAAGACACAACTTGTTACGGGTAATAAATCTTTAATGTCACTTTTACAAAAATGTGTGGCAAATTTTTAAAATTAGGAACACATACATGGGTATACACAAATAAAATAAAGTACTCTAAAAATTGTTTCGCTTTATTCCTCCTCGATTTCCAAAGGGTACCCCTGTAAACAAAAAGTTGGACAGACATTCCATCAATTGGTAAATATTTCTGATTATATCCAACCTAGATATGATATATACATTTGTCAGAATCTGACCAGCAGGACATTACACTTCAGCCATGTTGCACACCATCTTTGAAATTCTACATAAACAGATCAATAATCCTTTTATGTATTCAAAAGCGGCACCAAAAAATACAATTCTGTGAGTACTCACCTGTAGAATTGTTTTTACTATGCATGGCACGGCCTGCTTCAAGAAGTCCTTACGTATTGGATATTCCGCCTCAAGGTGGCGCAGAGCACTGCAGAAGAGTTGTGGCTCCTCCCGGTACCATATAAAAACAGGATCACCAATAGACCTCTCCAGTGGTGACAAGCAGTTATACAAGAAGCTGGGAGACAATAAAAGGTAAAGATAAAAAAGGGTAACAACCCCAACTAACTTGGAACAATCACCATAAAGAGGCAACCAAGAATAACGATAAGGGTGGCGTGAAGCAGGCCGTGCCATGCATAGGGAGAGTACTCCAAGAATTGTATTTTTCCTAATGCATGGAATGGCCTGCTTCAAGTCCTTACGTATGGGACATCCAACAGCAGTGCCCGTAAGTTAGGGTCGGATCCCCAAAAGTAGCAGCAGGCAGTCCAGACCACTACCGCCTGAAGTATCTTGCGGCCAAAAGCAGCATCAGTTGGGGCTTTAACATCAACCTTAGAGAAGGTATGAACAGAAGACCAAGTAGCAGCCTTATAAACTTGTTCAACAGAAGCTTGGTGCTGAAAAGCCCAGGAGGCACCAACAGCACAAGTGGAATGAGCAGTAATCCAAAAAGGAGGAACCTTCCCTTTAGCAGAATAGGCTTGTACCACCGCCTGGCGTATCCACTTGCTAACAGTAGATTTAGTAGGACCAGCAGGAAGAACAAAAAGAGCATCAGATTTCCTGAAAGACTCCGTAGCAACCAAATAAAACTTCAATGCCCTGACAACATTCAGAGAAGGGTCCGTTCCTTAGAATTAGCAGAGTTAGGACACAAAGAAGGTAAGAATGTCCCAATTGAGATGAAAAGCAGACACAACCTTATGCAACAAATCCAGCTTAAGCCAAAACACCACCTCATCTTGATGCCGCTCAAAATAAGGAGGTTTGATGGAAAGCGCCGCCAGCTCAGAAACTCGCCTGACCGAAGTAATAGCCAACAAAAAGGCAACCTTAACAGTCAGAATTGACAGCACAGTCCCACAGATAGGCTCAAAGGGAGGACCCTGCAGAGCAGACAACACCAGATTCAAGTCCCAAACCGCTAGCATAGGTTTACGTGGCGGACGCACGAGTAACTCCCTGGAAAAAAGTCTTAACCAATCAATGATTGGCAAAGAATCTTTGGAAAAAAAATTGCCAGAGCCGACACCAGTCCCTTGAGGGTACCAAGTTGAAGGCCCGAATCCAAACCATGTAGTAAAAATTCCAGAATCCTGGGGATAGAAAACACCCGACAAGGAAGAGACTTGGACTTACACCAGGCAATGTAAGCATGCCAGACCCTGTAGTAGATAAAAGGACAAGGACATCTTCCTAGCCCGAATCATAGTATCAACAGAGGCCGGCAACCCCTTATCCATCAAGATGGATGTTTCAGCAGCCAAGCCGTTAAAGCCAGCGTTTGTAAATTGGGATGGCACAGCTGTCCCTGAGTGAGAAGATCTGGATCCTTGGGCAAGATGTACCGGTCTACGCCAACTGCACGACATCTGCGAACCATACCCTCCTTGGCCAACAGGAGGCCACCAGAATGGCTGATACCTCCTCCTGGGCTATCTTGCGCAGCACCCTACCCAGCAGAGGAAAGGGAGGGAACACAGAGGAGCTGAAACTCTGTCCAAGACATTGCTAGCACATCCGTGGCGAAGGCCAGAGGATCCTGCGACAGGGAGACAAATCTTGGAAGCTTGCGATTGTGGCGGGACGCTAACAGGTCCACATCCGGCTGACCCCATCGGTGACACAGGCAATGAAATACCTTGTTGCTGAGGGACCATTCCCCCAGCCGAGACGTCCTCCTGCTCAGGGAGTCTGCCTCCTGGTTCTCCACCCCCGGAATGTAGACCGCCGAGATGCAAGGGACATTCTCTTCCGCCCAAGACAGTATCAGGGACACTTCCTTGAGGGCTCGCTTGCTCCGAGTCCCTCCCTAATGATTGATGTAGGCAACCGCTATCTGGTTGTCCGAGCGGATCTGAACAGCCCGACCCCGAAGGTGTGGTCAGCTGAGAAAGAACCAACCTGATCGCCCTCAGTTCCAGGACATTGATGGGAGCATGGGCCTCCTGGGGGCCCCACTGACCCTGGAACTGCAGAGACTCCCAAAAGTCCCCCTAACCAGTCAGACTGGCATCTGCGGTGACAGTCTCCCAGCACAGAGGCAGAAAGGTCCTGCCTACCAGGAGGTTCCTCGAGCCCAGCCACCACAAGAGGGACTGTCTGGCCAGGGGGGACAGAGCAAATTCCTGATCCAGGAACACAGGTCCCGATCCCAAACTGACGAGAGGTGCAACTGAAGAGGTCTCATGTGAAACTGATGGGGGATCGCCTCGAAACAGGACACCATCAGGCCCACAAACTGCATCCCTTGCCGGATGGAGGGATGGGGACACAAAGCAGAGCGAGTGCCTGCTTCCAAAGGCCCTCCACTTTCTGCTGAGGCAGGAATACCTTGACCTGAGAGGTATCCAGAGTCATGCCCAGAAAGGACCTCACCAAAGACGGAGACATTGAAGACTTGGGAAAGTTGATCACTCAGAGTATCCTTCTCGGCCTGAGGAAGAGACTGAGTCGCAATCAGAATATCGTCCAGGTAAGGGAGGATGCGAATGCCCTGATGCTGCAGCAGAGCCATCACACCTGCCAGCACCTTGGTGAACACCCGAGGTGATACCGAATGGTAAGGCCACAAACTGGTAATGCTGATCCTCTAGAGCGAACCTCAGGAATCTGATGACCCGGAAAGATTGGCAAGTGAAGATAGGCATCCCTGATTGATGTCCACGGTGGTCATGAAGTTACCCGGGCGAAGGGTACTGACAGCCGAGCGTAGCGTCTCCATGCGAAAGTGCTTGAACCTGACAAACTTGTCGAGACCCTTCAAGTCCAGGATGGGCCTCAAAGACCCGTCTTTTTTGGGAACCGTGAAATGATTGAAGTAGAAACCCCTGACCCTGTTCCTGGGAAGGCACCAGGCACATGACTCCTGACTCCAACAGGCGTTGAACTACAAGGCGCAAACCCTGAGTTGACAGAGGGTTTCGAGACATTCGGGATCTGAGGAATCTTGGGGGCGGCCGGGCTGCAAACTCCATCTTGTAACCGGAGGACACCACCTCCTGAATCCACCGGTCTGAGATGCGGAGCCTCCAGACGTGAGCAAAGAGCTGAAGCCATCCCCCCACCCAGATGGGTGAGGGCGCCATCTCATGCCTGAGGGGGCTTGGGAGGGGGTTTGGGCTTGGAACCCTATGAGAGACCAGGACGACCACGGGACCTGCCACAGCCCCAAGAATCTCTGTGGCTACCCGAGAAGAGGGAGCCACGACCTCCTCTGGGAGCACGAAAGGAAGTGAGGGAAGCGGAGGGCCCCCGAAAAGGGCCGAGGCTGCTTCCTACTCTGAGGTAGCCTACCATCCTTGGCTCAAAGAGCCGCAGTCCCGCAAAGGGGAGCCCAGTGAGAGCCTTCTTACAAGCAGCGTCAGCTGCCCACTGACGCAACCAAACAGAGCGGCACATAGCCACCAAGAGGGCAGAGGCCCTACCACCCAGCCGGACTGCATCATCCATGGCAGTAAGAACAAAGGCAACAAAATCAGAGCAAAGCAAGAGGGCCCTATAATCCTCCCTCCTCCTACCAGCCATAGCGCCATCAGTGAGACGCTTGAGCTTTTTAAGGGCGATAGCTGTAATGGCAGCGGCGCAGACCGGACGCAGCCCAGCCCCCACAAATGTAAAGGCATGGCAGGCCAGCTGATCCATACGCTGGTCCGCGCTGTCCCGCAGTGTAGTAGTGCACAGGGTAAGGGCTAATAGAAAGCCACCCGGGATGCCCCCCCAAGGGATGCCCCCAGTAGAGCCAGTAAGGGGGAGATGGGGGGGTAAGGAGCAGAACCGGGAGAAACCACAACCCACAGTTGTCCCGCCTGAAAGACATAACATGCAAATAAGCATCCCGCAGCCAATGTCCCAAGGGAACAAAACCCCCAAAGGGGACTCACGGACAAAGGAGACCGAAGGCAGAGGATCACCAAGCCGCCAGACCACGGGAGGAAGCGACACAGAAAAAGAATACCACCACAGCCCAGGGAGGAAGAGGGGCCCCAGACGCGCAGCAGGCTGAAAATGGCGCCGGCACGAGAACCGATGGGCGAGCTGCGGGGGGACGACACGATACGCGTCATCCCCCGGCCCTGCCCCCCCCCCCGAAGAGCGAGAAAACTGCGCTCACATGACCGTGCAGGCACCATCACAATCCCAAAAACACCTCACAGCCATAGCGCCGCCCGCCGCGGAGTACAAGGCCACGAAAAACCACTCGCTGCTAAAACCTGCCCCCCCCCCCCCCCCCACCCCAGAAACCAGAGAAACAAGGCACACATCCCCAAAAAACAGTCACCCCCCTCAGAAGCTAGGACAGGAACTCAGCATGATGATTAAGGGCGCCTAGCCCGAAACTCGTTAGAGGATACTGGATTGCTCTGATGTTTTTACTGCTGTTTTCTATTGGATCATTTTATTGGATGGCAATAAAAGCTACATTTCAGGAGTGCGGACCCTTTTCCCCTTTTTTTCAACAGGAACTCCACATCCCTCAGTAGGCTCACCATAAAGCCTATGGCCGGCTACCCTTTGTGGTACAGGGTCTGCGGCTTGGAGCAGCGCTCCTTGAGCACTTGACCCTAGTGTTCCTCTACCTTCACCCGATCAGTCAGCCGAGGCTGGGAGGCATAGAGGGTCCAGAAACGGGTGGAAATAGACATGCAGGGCCACAGGCTTGGTTCCCCTGCTTACCTGCGCAATATAAAGAGCCATCTACTATCTTCGCAGTATCACTGCAGAGGAAACACTGGGAGAGGTCTATTGGTGACCCGGTTTTTTATGGTAACGGGAGGAGCCACAACTCTTCTGCAGTGCACTGCGCCACCTTGTGGCGGAATATCCCATACGTAAGGACTTCTTGAAGCAGGCCGTGCCATGCATTAGGAAAACATTTAGCTATTGGTATTTGCCAACTTGAAGACAGTCATAAAATGTTAAGTTCCTATACATCATCAAGAGCATCACTTATAAGAATCACTGAAATTTCATATTTATACCTTGTCTGCTTAACTGCCGACCTCTGACTGCAGGTCTTCCACTCTGGGGATGTAGCCTTACTCTTCGGAGGTGCTTTGGCTGATTAGTGCTTGTATCTGTTCACATAAAATATAGGGAATATGAATAGTAATTTGTTTCTAAGGCATGATTACAAGAAACTATGAACAGCAAAGATGACTAATAGTTTAATCTGAAGCTACTGTATATTATATGTGTTAAATTTAAACCATTTACATCTGAAGTTGTCAGGAAAAAAAAAATAAAAAAAAAAAACACGTAAGACTATTGAACAAACATTTAAATCAAAACTGACCAATATGCTTTTTGGGTGCTGCATGGGAAAGGTTCTAGAGAAAGCTCAAGTACAAGGTGGGGCTGGCCATCACATTGCTGCCTAACAGGATTGACTGTCAAAGATTGGTCCGAGATTTAGAGGGATCTGCTTACATCCCGAATGATGTCCCAGGTTATAAAGGTGATAGCTACAGAGAAACTTAAAAGTATAAACCGCTTCTTATTTTTAACCATTTTTGAGATCATGTGTCCTTGGAAATGTAGCCTGTTAGCAAGTAAAATGGACAACAAGAGAATAAAGCCAAAAGCAGGAAGGGCAAAAAGTCTAGTAAGTACAGTGTAGGAAAAGGAGAATTCAGTTTGAAAAACACTAGGGGATAGTAAACATACCTGCTGAAGAGGAAGAATTGGGTGTGTCTTGACTGGTGGAAGGAAGATCTGCTTCTGATGGCTGGGCAGTTTCCGGCTCTTGTCGGGATTCCATTTCTAAAGTAGATTCTGCACCAATCCTGGTATTTAAAATAAATGCATTTCTTAACCAGTGATCTTGAAAATATACTTATAGTAAGGTATAGGTTTACCATTCTGTAAAATATAAAAAGCTTGAGAGAACCAACAGTCAGAAATGACTTAAAACCAGGCCAACACAAAAACAGTGCTCATATGCCCCCTAGATTTAGATCGCCGCATGTATAAAGATTGACGAGTGTATCAACATTAAAATTAAGAATATTTGATCAAATCATTATTGCTCTCTAACATTGCCTTTATTCAGATTAAGGGGAAGTTATCAGCTATACCAAGACAGAATGGTGATCCACATATGTGTTAACTTAAGTGACTGAAAAGCTTTCTGACACTCTAAAGCAAACAAAAAGTTAAGGACAGTTATTGAAATGCACTTTAAACTCCTCCTTCAAAAAGAGGGCGGGCAGAAAGTAACACTGGCCTACTTTTAGAAAAACTGAGCATTCCATCACCTCAACCACATACAAGTAGTTGCCACTACAATAGCCAGGCTTACCCTTCAGATTCTGCCTCTGCAAAGACTTCATCTCCTTCATCTGCTGGCCCAGGCTCCACAGAAGCAGACCCCGCTCCTGAAGAAGTAGTAGTTACCATTGGAACAGACTGGGATGCATGATCAGATGTGTCAGCCACTGGGGTTTCAGCAAACACAGAAACTTCAAGACAAAATAAAAATGTTTTTATTTAGGGGAAAAAAAAAAAAAACAGTAATTTGGCTGCCATTTTTTGTCAATGTCTACATTAAATAGTAAGGTCTAACACAATCTGTGTGGCTGATAAATTCAAAGGAAGCCAGGTTAACGCTTGGGTAACCTGAAAAAGTACACCTATATTGAAAAAGGAAGTTTATGTGGTCACCTTCTATCCCCAGCCGAGTGCCACAAAACAGCCTGTGCTTTTTTTACCTCAGCCTTTGCCCAATGTTCATAGACACCAGGAAAATACCATTTTGTGAGTACTCACCTGTAAAATGGATATTGTCAGTGTGTCACACACCCCGCTTCCCCTTTAATTCTGACGATAGGGTTATCCTCCAGCAGGAGGCGATGTTGCATAGAGAAGTCTTAAAAACTAGCCCCTCCCGGCCTACACATACCCGGGACCTCCCACTCAACACCCAGTGAATTCAAGCAGCAGTAAGACAAGGTACCAGGAAATCCAACGGTAACCTCAAAAATAAAATAAAGGAAAGCTTCACCATATAGAGGATCCAGGATACCAAAAAGGGCGGGTGAAGCGGGGTGTGTGACACACTGCCAATATCCATTTTACAGGTGAGTACTCACAAAATGGTATTCTCAGTGTGTCACACACCCCGCTTCCCCTTTAATTCTGACGATAGGGACATCCAAAAGCAGTGTCCACAAGGGGTGGGTATCCGACAGCAAAATAAAGCATAACTTAAACGACTGCAGTCTGCAGAACCTTGCGGCCAAACACAGCATCCGCTGAAGCCCGCACATCAACCTTGTAAAACTTAGAAAAAGTATGAACGGAAGACCAAGTAGCAGCCTTGCAAACTTGTTCAACAGAAGCCTGGTGCTGAAACGCCCAGGATGCACCAACAGCACGAGTAGAATGAGCGGTGATACGAAAAGGGGGAACTTCCCCCTTGGCCGAATAGGCCCCAACAACCGCCTGACGAATCCATTTGCTAATGGAAGACTTGGCCGGAGCCAAACCCTTCCTAGGCCCACAGGGCACAACAAAAAAGGCATCAGTCTTACGAAAAAGGAGAAGTAGTAAGCAAATAGTACTTAACACAGCGTACCACATCCAAACAATGCAAAGCCCTCTCCTTGTCATTCTTAGGCTTAGGACACAAGGAGGGAAGAATATCCTGATTCAAATGAAAAGCAGAAACAACCTTAGGAAGAAAGACCGGTTTGAAACTAAAAACCACCTTGTCCTGATGCCTCTCAAAAGTAGGGCGCCTGAATCGACAAGGCCGCCAACTCCGAGACACACCGAACCGAAGTGATAGCCACCAAGAAGGCAATCTTCTGAGTCAAGGTAGAAAGAGCAATATCCTGCAAGAGCTCAAAGGGGGAGCCTGAAGAGCAGAAAGAACCAAGTTCAAGTCCCAAATAGGGAGCAATGGCTTCCTGGGAGGCTGCACATGCGTAACTCCCTGGAAAAAAAGTTTTGACTAAAAGGAAGAAGCGCAAAAGGTTTCTGAAAAAAGATAGACAAGGCAGAAACCTGCCCTTTCAAAGTACTCAGCTGGAGACCAGAATCCAGCCCTGATTGCAGAAAATCCAAAATCCTGGAAACTGAAAAGACCCTACAAGGCAAAGATCTAATCTCACACCAAGTGATATAAGCTCTCCAAGTCCTATAGTAGATGGTAGAAGAAGACCTCTTCCGGGCACAGATCAGAGTCTTAACAACCGAGTCAGAAAGACCCTCCTCCAAGATGAAGGTTTCAGCAGCCAAGCCGTCAAACCCAGCGTTAGTAAATTGGGGTAACACAGCCGACCCTGAGTGAACAGATCAGGCTGAAGAGGCAGAACGACCTGATCCACCGCCAGCCGAACGATGTCTGCGAACCATACTCGCCTTGGCCACCTTGGAGCCACGAGAATGGTGGACACCCTTTCCAGAGCCAGCTTCCGTACCACCTTGCCTAGCATGGGTATCGGAGGAAAAAGGTACAGAAACCCCAGATCCCCCCAGCTCAGGGACATGGCATCCACCGCCAGAGGATCCTGAGAGAGCGACACGAAGGTCGGAAGCCTGCAATTGTGACGAGAGGCAAACAGGTCCACCTCCGGTGTCCCCCACCGGAGACACATCGACTGAAAAACTTGAGGATGGAGAGCCCATTCTCCCAGACGGGCAGAGCACCTGCTCAACAGATCCGCTTCCCTGTTTTCCACACCCTGAATGTAAACTGCCGAGAGACAAGGAACATGGGCCTCCGCCCAGGTCAGGATCAGGGACACCTCTCTGATGATTGATGTAAGCAACCGCTGTCCGATTGTCCGAGCGAACCTGAACCGGAAGGCCCAGAACATGCTGAGTCAAATGAACAAGAACCAGACGGATGGCTCTCAGCTCCAGAATATTGATGGGCAAGTGGGGCTCTCGAGGCCCCCACTGCCCCCGAAACTGAAGATCCTTCCAGAATCCCCCCCCCCCCATCCCGAAAGACTGGCGTCCGTGGTGACAATTTCCCAGAGAGGAGTCAGGAAAGACCTGTCACTCAAGAGATAGGTCGAAACCAACCACCATTGAAGGGACTGCTGGACCCAGGAGGACAACTGGAAGGGCCGATCCAACGAGCGTGGTCGCCGGTCCCAAGACGCCAACAGATGAAGCTGAAGCGTCCTTGTGTGAAATTGAGCAAAAGGAACTGCCTCGAAAGAGGCAACCATCAACCCTACCAGTCTCATCCCCAGACAGATGGACGGTCGAGGATTGGAAAGAAGGAACCGAGCCAATTCCTGAATCAGAAAAATCTTGGCTTGAGGCAGAAACACCCTGTGTTGACAAGAATCCAACCGCATTCCCAGAAAGGACACCACCCTGGCCGGGGCGAGGGAGGACTTGGGATAGTTGATCACCCAACCGAAGCTTTCCAGCGTGGAGACCACCGTCCTGGTGTCCGTCTCCGATTGATTGAGAGAAGGAGCCATGATGAGAAGGTCGTCCAGATAAGGCACGACGCGAATGCCTTGAGTTCTGAGAATGGCCATCACCCCTGCCAGCACCTTGGTGAACACTCTTGGAGCCGAGGTAAGGCCAAACGGAAGTGCCACAAATTGAAAATGCCGATCCTTAATCACGAACCGAAGGAAACGATGAGCCTGGCAGATGGGAACATGAAGGTAAGCATCCTTGTGCGCCACCGGCCGGATGACCACCATTTCCAGAAGATTCTTCACCGACGCCAGGAGCCCCTGCGCGGCCAAAGGGTCGGTGGGCACCCGAGAGCGGAAAAACCGTGAAGGAGGGCGAGACTCGAACTCCAGCTTGTAACCGGACGACACCACCTCCCGGATCCATCTGTCCGGAACCGCCTGGTCCCAAACCTGGGAGAAGTGTCGCAATCGTCCCCCCACCCGCACGGGTGAGGGCACCCCCTCCTTGCTGAGCGGGCTTGCCAGCAGGCTTGGGCTTGGCGCCCCAGGACTGACCGGGACGGCCACGGCCCCTCCCCCGGGTCCAACCTGCACCCCTGGTAGCGGGAAAGGAGGCCCCTCTGCCCGCTCTGGCTCCCCGAAAGGAGGGACTAAAAGACGCTGCTCCCCGAAAGGAACGACGCGGCCTCTTGCGTTGAGGCAACTTACCAACCCTTGGTAACTGAATCCAATTTGTCGCCAAACAGGCGCAAACCCACAAAAGGAAGAGCTGTAAGCGACTTCTTAGAGCTAAAATCCGCCGTCCACTGACGCAGCCACACCGACCGACGAATAGCAACCAACAGGGCCGCGGTCCTGCTACACATCGCAAGCGCATCGTCCTGGGCGGTCATGACAAAGGAAATAAACGACTCACACTGCTTGAGAGAAAGGAACTCATCACAAGTGGGATCAAGATCTGCGTACAAATCTCCAACAATGGATCTGACAGCCATCAAAAGAAGCGCCGAAGCACAAACCGGCCGCAGTGCCGATCCAGCACTGATAAAACCATGGTGAGCCAATTGATCAATCTGACGATCCTCACCATCCTTAATGGTAGTAGTGTCAGGGGAGTGCAACACAGCCGTGTTAGAAGGCCCCAACACAGGGGCATCAACGTCAGGGGGAACAGACCAAAGCTTCACCAAATCCTCCGGAAAAGGATAACGCTTATCCCAACTAGGAGGAACTCCAACAAGGCGCGTAGGTTGTTCCCATTCCTTAAGGACAACCCTCAAAAAGTGTTGTTGTCTGGGAAACACCAAACGCGGCTTGGGCACATCAAACAACTCACCCTTTGGCGGGGGGACCGCCTCAGGCGGATCCAAAGCCAAAATCTTAAACATTTGAGCCAAAATGGAAGGAGTGTCAAGGAACACCCCCACGAACCTGATCACCAGCGGTACCAAACAATTGCTGGTCTGCAGGCTCGTCCGACTCCTCTAGGAGCTCCCCCTCCTCAGCCGGGGGACAATCGGACCAATCCAACACTTCCAACACCTCATCCTCCGGAACAGGCGACGCTGGAGAAAGGTGCCTCCGCTTAGCCGTAGCCTTCTGAGCCACCGCGGCGGAAACCATTTTCTCGAGGCTGGCCAACCGTGCACACACCTCGGATTGCAAATTCCCACCTTTGAAAACGTCACACGGGATCCGGAATAGGTGGGGGGGGGGGTGGGTGGGTAGGAGATGACGGAGGTTGCGAGGAGCCAGAAGCCGGAGTGCCGGACTGGCGCACAATATTCCGCTGTGCACATGGAATACATATTATGATCGCCTGGGAATGCTACAAAGAAGAGAGATGGCCGCACCAACTACTCAATGTGGCATGCTAGACTGGCATGTACATATGTAATTTACCCAAGGAAGAGACCCCACCGTCTCTTCAAACCGCCAGAAAATACAGCACTACCAAAATTCATACAAAATCCTATTTTATTGTTGATAAAGGATCACGTATAAACAACATTTAAAACATCCTAAAAGGTCAAAACCAAAATGACCACCAGGGGGCACTGCAGGCAGGCTCCTCTCTATCTATACTAATCCCTATATTATTTATTTGTGTCAACAACATAATTATTGTGCATACATCCAGTACATAAACCTACTAACAACATATATAAAGGGGGAACCTTCCCCTTGGCCGAATAGGCCCCAACAACCGCCTGACTAATCCATTTGCTAATGGAAGACTTGGCCAGAGCCAAACCCTTCCTAGGCCCACAGGGCACAACAAAAAAGGCATCAGTCTTACGAAAAAGGAGAAGTAGTAAGCAAATAGTACTTAACACAGCGTACCACATCCAAACAATGCAAAATCCTCTCCTTGTCATTCTTAGGCTTAGGACACAAGGAGGGAAGAACAATGTCCTGATTCAAATGAAAAGCAGAAACAACCTTAGGAAGAAAGTCCGGTTTGAAACGAAAAACCACCTTGTCCTGATGCCTCTCAAAAGTAGGGCGCCTGAATCGACAAGGCCGCCAACTCCGAGACACACCGAACCGAAGTGATAGCCACCAAGAAGTCAAGGTAGAAAGAGCAATATCCTGCAAGGGCTCAAAGGGGGAGCCTGAAGAGCAGAAAGAACCAAGTTCAAGTCCCAAATAGGGAGCAATGGCTTCCTGGGAGGCCGCACATGCGTTAACTCCCTGGAAAAAAAGTTTTGACTAAAAGGAAGAAGCGCAAAAGGTTTCTGAAAAATGATAGACAAGGCAGAAACCTGCCCTTTCAAAGTACTTAGCTGGAGACCAGAATCCAGCCCTGATTTCAGAAAATCCAAAATCCTGGAAACTGAAAAGACCCTACAAGGCAAAGATCTAATCTCACACCAAGTGATATAAGCTCTCCAAGTCCTATAGTAGATGGTAGAAGAAGACCTCTTCCGGGCACAGATCAGAGTCTTAACAACCGAGTCAGAAAGACCCTCCTCCAAGATGAAGGTTTCAGCAGCCAAGCCGTCAAACCCAGCGTTTGTAAATTGGGGTAACACAGCCGACCCTGAGTGAACAGATCGGGCTGAAGAGGCAGAACGACCTAAGTGCTAAGTGCTATCAATTTAAACCTATAATCTCTACGTGAGGACCGCCGGAAGCAGAAAAAGCATAACAATTCAAACCATACACACGTGTGCTGAATACATACATTACCCATACAAGTTGCCTGCCAGCTGGGGCAGGGGGACGTGCTGACAGGCAGGCAACTTGTATGGGTAATGTATGTATTCAGCACACATGTGTATGGTTTGAATTGTTATGCTTTTTCTGCTTTATATTGATAGCCCAAAAGCTGCCATCACACACACCATCTAGTCAAAACAAGGCCAGAATAGACACCCCACAACCGCCGCCACCCCCCCCCCTCTCTACGCTAAGGGAGAAGGGACCAGGCGAGGGAAGGCAGGCTAAGAGGGGGGACTGGGACGGGGCATCCCAAATCCGGATCACCGTCCGGAAAACCGCGTTGCCCCACGTGTGGGGACGAGCAGAGGAGATAAGCTCCTAGGCACCATGAGGTGCCGTCTACCATTGCCCAGCCAGCAGCCTAGGCTGGGAGGCTTCCAATATCCTTAACAGGAGTATACAAAACATAAAAAAAAACCAAGTAGCTGGGCAGAAATAGACCATGGGGGGGGGGGGGGGGGGGGGGTGCCGGGGTCTGACTTCTTTCTTCTGTCTTGTCGCATTTTGCAGAGAGAAAAACACTGGGTGTTGAGTGGGAGGTCCCGGGTATGTGTAGGCCGGGAGGGGCTCGTTTTCAAGACTTCTCTCTGCAACGTCGCCTCCTGCTGGAGGATAACCCTATCGTCAGAATTAAAGGGGAAGCGGGGTGTGTGACACACTGAGAATATAAGTAGTATTAAGCTGAACGCCATTATGAATTAATTTGCATATGGCATGCCAGTTAGGTTGAAGTGCTCTGCATTACGGAGCTTTGTGTACTCCGATTGCATCATCACTGGGTGCGGGGCAGCTCAGCCAGGGAGCAATATAGCCGACTGCCCAATATGGATAGCAACATGAACTGGATGCAAAGGTAAAAAGGAAAAAACTTTTGGGGGCACTGGACTGGGGATAGAAGGTCACTACATACTTCCCTCTGAGTATAGGTGCACTTTTATTATTTAAAAAGGGAAAAAAAAAAAAAAAAAAAAAAAAAGCAGGCACTCATGTAGAAGCTTGTTACTGCATTACGATATAAAATAAATATGGTCATACCTGGTGCTGCAACCTGAAGTGGTGTTGTTGGAACACTGCGACCACCCGACTCCTCTTCATGAGCCAGGAAGAGAGGAGTTTCATACATTCCTAAGCCTAAAACCAAAAACAGAGTTTTGGTCTGCTTGTGTGTTTCACTAGGCAGGGTGGTTTGGTGCAGAAGACAGCTTTATCGACTAGTATACATTTCCCAAATCTGGTATATAACATCCTCTGACATAACTGCCAGATCTTGCTCTCCATCCTTTATTTTATAAATGTTTACTAGAATATTCAGCACTTGTTTACAATGGGAGCTGAAATTGCTATGGGTTCCTATTAATTTAACTTCTTTATAGTCTTTAGCTTCCTTCTGTACTGTAGTCTAGCAACAGCTGCTTCTGCACTCCTGTACTGCCGCTTCTCAGGTTTTTTATATGTCCTAGTATCTGTTTTAATATAACTTGTGCCTACAGTTTTATTTTTGTAGTAAAATTGTACTGCCAATCATCTGTGTGAACTTCCTAGCAAGGTTTACAGATACATACAAATGTAGCTCCTACTTATTTATGCCCCAGCAGCTAATCCCTTCTATCCCCCCTCCTCATACGGGAAGGGGAGAATGCAGCCTGCAGGCAAAAAGACAACTCTGAGTACTCCCCTGTAGAATTGCTTTTACCATGCATGGCACGGCCTGCTTCACGAAGTCATTACATCTGAGTTATTCCGCCACAAGGTGGCGCAGTGTACTGCAGAAGTTGTGGCTCCTCCCAGTACCATATAAAAACGGAATTACCATAGACTTCCAGTATTGACAAGCAGTTATTTCAAGAAACCGAGAGATAATAAAGGTAAAAATACAATTCTGTGAAATACTCACCTGTAGAATTGGTATTATAAGTATACAGTACGTCCTGCTCCAGATAGATTACTTACACTTGGGTTATCCTCCGCCAGATGGCGCTGCACTGCAGAGACATGTAAAACAGGCTCCTCCTGGCCCCTCAAATACCGGGGGACCTCCCACAAATCCCCAGCATTGAAAAGCAGTGAACAAGAAGCCGGGAGAATTTGACCACCGAAACTGGTAACTATAACAATGATAACAATCACCATACAGGGGATCCAGAATAATGCAAAACCAAGGGTGGGGTGGAGCAGGACGTACTGTATACTTATAATATCAATTCTACAGGTGAGTATTTCACAGAATTGTATTCTTAGTATACAGTACGTCCTGCTCCATATATAATAATTACACGTGGGACATCCAATAGCAGTGTCCATAAAGTAGGGTGGGATCCCCAACAAAAAAGGTAACAGCAGACAGTTTAAACCACTGCCGCCTGCAAAACCTTGCGGCCAAAAACGGCATCAGCTGAGGCCCTAACATCAACCTTGTAAAACTTTGAAAAGTTATGAACAGAAGACCAAGTAGCGGCCTTGCAAACTTGTTCAACAGAAGCCTGGTGCTGGAAGGCCCAAGAGGCACCAATAGAACGAGTAGAATGAGCAGTAAGGCGGAAGGGAGGATTCCTCCCCTTAGCAGAATAGGCCTGAATCACAGCCTGGCGAATCCATTTGCTAATAGTAGACTTGGCAGGAGCCAAACCCTTCCTGGGCCCAGAATGGACCACAAAAAGAGCATCAGTTTTCCTGAAGGACGCAGTGACTACCAGGTAATACTTCAGACACGAGACCACATCCAAGGAATGCAGAACCCTTTCCTTAGCGTTGCTAGGATTAGGGCACAATGAAGGAAGAATATCTTGATTTAAATGAAAAGCAGACACCACCTTAGCCAGAAAGTCTGGCTTAAAGCGGACCACCACCTTGTCCTGGTGTTTCTCATAGTATGGAGGCTGAATAGACAGAGCCGCCAACTCCGACACACGCCTGACCGAAGTAATGGCCACCAGAAAGACAACCTTGAGGGTAAGCACAGCTAGAGCAGCATCCTGTATAGGATCAAAGGAAGCACCCTGCAAGGCAGACAAAACCAAGTTCAAATCCCAACAGGGACCATAGGTTTACGTGGGGGACGCACATGACTAACCCCCTGGAAGAAGGTCTTAACCAAAGGATGCTGAGCAAAAGACTTCTGAAAGAAAACAGACAGGGCAGAAAACCTGACCCTTCAGAGTACGGAGTTGGAGTCCCGACTCCAACCTATGCTGTAAGAACTCCAGAACCCTGGGAACTGAAGACACCCGACAGGGAAGAGACCTAGACTCACACCAGTCAATGTAGGTACGCCATACCCTGTAATAGATGGAATAAGGTTTTTTTCCTAGCCTTCACCATGGTATCAACCACCGAGGCGGACAAGCCTTTCTCCATCAAGATGGAGGTTTCAGCAGCCAGGCCGTCAAAGCCAGAGTTTGTAAATTGGGATGGCGTAAGGGGCCCTGAGTGAGAAGATCTGGCACCCCTGGCAGAACGTACTGGACTACTGCCATCTGCACCACGTCTGCGAACCACACTCTTCTTGGCCACCTGCGGGCCACCAGAATTGCTGGCACCCCTTCCAGAGCAATCTTGCGCAGAACCCTGCCCAGCAGGGGAATAGGGGGAAAGACATGCAGGAACTGAAAGTCCTTCTATGACATTGCCAGCGCATCCGAGGTCAGGGCCAGAGGATCCCTGGACAGAGTGACAAAAGCTGGAAGCTTCTGATTGTGGCGGGACCCAAACAGATCCACATCTGGTTGGCCCCAACGGTGACCCAGAGATTGAAACACCCCGCTGCATAGGGACCATTCTCCCTGGCGAGAGGTCCCCCTGCTCAGAGAGTCCACCAGTCGATTTTCCACACCCGAGATGTACACAGCTGGTATGCAGGGGACATTGGCCCGCTTCCTGGAAGGACCCCTTTCTCCGGGTCCCTCCCTGATGATTGATGTAGGCAACTGCCGTCTGGTTGTCCGAGCGCACCTGAACAGGCAGGCCCTGAAGATGAATAGTCAAGCGAGCCAGAACTAACCTGATCGCTCACAGCTTCAAGACATTGATAGGTGTGTGGGCCTCCTGAGGGCCCCACCTCCCCTGGAACCGCAGGGACTCCCAGAAACCCCCACAACCTGACAGACTGGCTTCCGTGGTGACCGTCTCCCAGGAAGGGGCAAGAAAGGATCTGCCCCCCAACAGGTTCCTGGAGTTCATCCACCACAAGAGGGACCTCCTGACCAGGGGGGAGAGCACACAGACCCTGTCCAGGGACGCTGGGTCCTTGTCCCATACAGACAATAGGTGAAGTTGCAGAGGCCTCAAGTGAAACTGAGCATAAGGGACCGCTTCGAAACACGCCACCATCAGGCCCACCAGCTGCATCCCCTGCCTGATGGAGGGATGGGGACAAGCTAGGAGGGACTGAGCCTGTGCAATCAGACTCTCCACCTTCTGCTGAGGAAGGAAGACCCTTGCCTGAACTGTATCCAGAATCATTCCTAGGAATGGAGTTACCAAGAAAGGGGACAGTGAGGACTTGGGGCGGTTGATCACCCATCCAAATGACTCCAGAGTGGACACCACCAGCTGAGTATCCAACTCTGCCTGATGTAGAGACTGGGAAGTGATGAGGATGTCGTCCAGATAGGGAAGCATGCGGACGCCCTGACATCTGAGTAGACATCACGCCAGCCAGCACCTAGGTGAACACCCTGGGAGCTGAAGTGAGGCCGAAGGGCAAGGCCACAAATTGGTAATGTTGATCCATCAGAGCGAACCTGAGGAATCTTTGATGACCTGGGAACACAGGAATATTAAGGTAAGCATCTTTAATGTCCACAGAAGCCATGAAATCCCCTTGGCGCAGGGAACTGATGGCAGAGCGCAGAGTCTCCATGCGAAAACGCCTGCCCCTGACAAACTTGTTGAGAATCTAAGTCCAGGATGGGCCTGACAGAACCATCTCTCTGCCAGGTCCCTTTTCTCTTAAAGGGACCTGGCAGATGACCCCCAGCTCCAGGAGGCCTTGTACTGCTTGCACTAGCTCCTGAGCTGACACAGGGTCCTGAGGAATCCGGGATCTGATGAATCTTGGAGGGGGATCGGCAGCAAACTCCAACTTGTAACCGGAGGACACTACCTTCTGAATCCACCAGTCTGAGACATGAAGCCTCCAGACGTGAGCGAAGTGCTGCAGCCGTCCCCCCACCCGGATGGGTGAGAGCACCCCATCATGCCTGAGGGGGCTTGGGAGAGGATTTAGCTTTGGGACCCCAGGAGGAGCCAGGACGTCCACATCCTCTGCCTCTACCCCAGAAATCTCCCCGGGCCCCAGTAAAGGAAACCCCCCTTCCCTGTCTTGCACCACGGTTAGGGGAGGAGAAGGAACCCTGACCCCGAAAGGGCCGAGGTTGCCGGCTGCGCTGAGGTAACCTGCCTCCCTTAGCAAAAAGGTCCAGGCGGTCTCCAAACAGACGCAGTCCTTTAAAGGGAAACCCAGTGAGGGCCAAACTGAGCGGCGTATAGCCACCACAAGGGCAGAAGTTCTGGCACACATTCTGATGGTGTCATCCAATGCTGATAGGGCTAAATTTACAAAAAAATCACAACTGGAGAGTGCATTAAACACCTCACAAGGCAAATGATCAGGGGCACTATCAAGCATATTTCTGATAAGGGTTCTAGTGGCCACAGCAGTAAGAGGCACAGACCGGGCGCAGAGCCGTCCCCGCACATGCAAAGGCGTGGGAGGCCAGCTGGTCAATGCGCCGGTCCTCAGCATCCCGCAGGGTAGTAGAATCAGGGGAATGCATGACAGAGGTGTTAGATAGCCCTAGGATTTAACCACTCCAGCAGGATAGGGATACTTCCTATCCCAACTCTTTGGAACCCCAGGAAGTTTAATGGGGCGCTCCCATTCCTTGAGCACAAGGTTTTGCTGTATGGAAAAGCTCCCCTCTTTGCCTGGGAGCCTCAACAGGGAGAGAGATAGACAGAACCTTAAAGATCTGGGTCAATAATCTGTCAGCGTCATCCGGGGCCCTTGGTCTCTCATCAGATGAGCCTGAAACAGAAAAGAGCTCCCCTTCATCAGACGGGTTATAGCCACACAGATTCAAAAACTCCTCAGTTCCCATAGGGAAAACAGTAACATTAGGCGTCTAGCGCGTAAGGGCCCTGGTTAGAAGCGGCACTTAAGACCTCGCAATAATCTGTTCAACAGTAGCCAGTCTAGAAGACACATCAGGCTGAGAATCCCCACTAGTATGCAACTCAACAGGAGTGAGATTTAAGCTTGGGGGAGTAGGTGAAGTGAAACTAGGTGCAGCAACTGGCAGGCCAGATTGCAATGCAAGCACCTGCTGAGCACAGGGTACACAGACCCGCGCCGAGTCAGCGTCAGCATGAGGCTGCCCACACGCCACACACAGCCGGTCTTGTCCCAAAGGGACCCCGGTAACATAATCCTGGGATGCCTCCATATGGTGATTATTAGGCACAATATGCCAGTAGGGATTCACGCTATAAAGCAACCCTGGATGCCCCAATGACCCGCTAGGGAAGTGGGAGTAATTATACAAGGCCCAACTATCAATTACACCGGGCCGGGAGAAGCCAATGGATTCACCCGTCTGAAAGACACAATGGGAAGAAGGGGTGTCAGAACCAAACACACTAAAATGAGTATAAAGCCGCCCGCGAGGGCGCTTACGGACGGCGGTAAGTAGAACCGTCACACGCGCATGTGACCTGACAAAATGGCGCTGAGAGTACCTCGAAGGGCGGGCCAGAGCGAGCCGTGACGCAGAGCGTGCCAAGCCAGGCCCGCCACCCCCCCCCCGAAGAGCGCTAAGCCCACAGACAAGCAGCCAATGAGAACGCAGAAGCGTCTGAGGTAACGCAGCCACCCGGCGCGGAACATCCGAATGAAGGAAAAGACGCGCGCGGCGGCAGCATTTTCAATAGTAAAAAAGACAAGTCAGCGCGGCGGCTGACACCATATACTAGTCAAAAAACATGACCAAATGCCGTATGCACGAATCACGATACACGCTCACCCCCCCCTCTTCTTTCCCCCCCCGAAGGCTACAGGGAGAATGAGGGAGGATGGCGGCCCTCTGTACAGGACCCACCGCTACATGGGGCATGGGACAATAATGCGGGAGGGGAATCCCATAAAGGCTCACCATCAGCCTATACCGCCTAACCCTTTGGTGGGGGATTGCGGTGGGGCAGCGCTCCTTAAGCACACATGGTGCTGCCTACCTTCACCCGACCAGCGCAGCCCAGGCTGGGAGGCACATCACACGAGGAACGGGTGGGAATAGTCCACCAGAGCCCCCCTCCCTGCAAGAGAGTGATAATTTCATGTCTTCGCAGTAAGCACCGCAGAGAAATCTGGGGATTTGTGGGAGGTCCCCGGGTATTTGAGGAGCCAGGAGGAGCCTGTTTTACATGTCTCTGCAGTGCAGCGCCATCTGGCGGAGGATAACCCAAGTGTAAGTACTATATCTGGAGCAGGACGTACTGTATACTAAGAATAAGGTAATAGAACCCCAACTAACTTGGAACAATCACCATAAAGAGGCAATCAAGAACAACGATAACAAGGGTGGGGTGAAGCAGGCCGTGCCATGCATGGTAAAAGCAATTCTACAGGTGAGTACTCACAGAATTGTCTTTTTCCCAATGCATGGCACGGCCTGCTTCACGGAGTAATTACATCTGGGACTTCCAAAAGCGGTGTCCATAAAGTAGGGTGGAATCCCCAAAGAGTAACAGCAGGCAGTTTAAACCACCACTGCCTGAAGTACCTTGCGGCCAAAAGCAGCATCAGCTGAGGCCTTAACATCAACCTTGTAAAACTTGGAAAAAGTATGAACAGAAGACCAAGTTGCGGCCTTACAAACTTGCTCAACAGAAGCTTGGTGCTGAAGGGCCCAAGACGCACCAATAGCACGAGTAGAATGAGCAGTAACCCTAAAAAAGGAGGAACCTTCCCCCTGGTGGAGCAGGCCTGCTCCACCGCCTGAGGGATCCACTCGCCGATAGTGGATTTAGCTGGAGGCAAAGCCTTCCTAGGTCCAGCAGAAAGAACAAAAAAACTAAGTTAGTTACCTGGTAACTTTTTTTCTAAACATCCGTAAGGGCAGCATACGCATGAGACCTCCGGGCACCTCCCCTCAACTGGAACACATGACCACCGGCATAAAGTCTTGGCTCCTCCCTCCCTTCACCAGTTGTTGTAGAGATCTGAAAGAAAAGAGGAGACAAGACCTACGACTCCACACCATAACACAACCAAACAATACCCCTCAAATATATAGACTAGGGAGGGATCTGCGTATGCTGCCCTTACGGATGTTTAGAAAAAAAAGTTACCAGGTAACTAACTTAACTTAGATCCAAACGATAATGTCTTGCAAAGGTCTTAGCTGATGTCCAGGTAGCCGCCTTGCAGATCTGATCTATAGAGACCCCAGCTTGCTCTGCCCAAGATGTGGAAATACTTCTTGTTGAATGGGCTGTAACACCGCAAGGCAAGTTAACATCCCCATAGGCCATCTTAATAGTATTCTTCATCCATCTTGCAAGCGTGACCTTGGAAACCTTCAAGCCTTTTCTATAACCCGAGAAGGAAATAAACAAACTGTCATCCTTCCTGAAATCTTTAGTTTCCGGAAGATATCGTAGCAGAAGGGACCTGACATCCAACGGTATCAGTTGTGGCTCGTCTTCTGAGATGGATGGAATAATAATCTCCTGAGTGCGATGAAAATCTGAGGCCACCTTCGGCAGATAACAAGGATCTACTTTTAAAACGACACGATCCGGAAAGACCTGGAGAAATGGATGTCTGCATGATAACGCTTGAATGTCGCTGATCCTTCGAGCTGAGGTAATGGCTACTAAAAATAACACTTTCCAAGTTAGAAGCTTGATGTCAAGGTTTTTGTTAGGATAAAAGGGTGAAGAACTTAGCATGGATAAAACCTTCACCAAATCCCATTGTGGAATAATCTTGCAAGGGATCGGTTTTGATCGTTTGACTGCTAGAAGAAATCTTTTAATTATGGAAATAGAAGAAAGCTTCTTATCCAAAAAGACTGATAGAGCCGCTAATTGAACTTTAAGTGTATTAACGCCAAGGCCCATGTTAAAACCATTTTGGAGAAAATCCAGAATAACTGGCGTTTTGGATGATGTCCTACCATTCTCCAACTTCCAAGACTTAAAGGTTTTCCAAACTTTAAGGTAAATCTTTCTGGTAACCAGCTTCCTACTTGCGAGCAGTGTATTAATCACCGGGTCTGAAAATCCCTTCCTTTGCAGCAAGGTGACCTCAGGGTCCAAAGTGTCAATCGCCACCATTGCGGATTCGGGTAGATGACCGACCTTGTGACAGAAGGGGAGTCACCGGAATTTCCCAGGGATCCTGAATTGACAGCTCTACTAGCCTTGAAAACCAAAGTCTCTTTGGCCACCACGGTGCTATCAACAGAACGGTAGTTGGTTCTTTGACTAGTTTCTTCAACACCAATGGTAACAGATGCACCGGGGGGAAGGCATACGCCAGGTTGAAATGCCAAGCCTGAGACAGAGCGTCCACACCCAATGCCCGATCTCTCGGGTTCAGAGAAAAGAAGCTGCTCACTTTGTGATTCTCTGCTGATGCAAATAGGTCTACTTCCGGAACACCTCATTTTGCAAATTGTCTGAAATACTTCCGGATTCAGGGACCACTCTGATTCCTTTATCTGTGACCGGCTTAGGAAATCTGCTAGATGAATCAGAGTCCCCTTTAAGTGGATCGCTGAAAGAGACTTTAAATTGCCTGCCGCCCAAAACAGAATCTCCATTGCTACTGTCATTAATCTTGAGGATCTTGTTCCTCCTTGGCGATTTATGTAAGCCACCGCCGTAGAATTGTCCGTTCTGATCTGTACATGTTTTAGATGTACCAGCGGGTTCAGGGCCAGTAAGGATTCCCTTATGGCTATCAATTCCCTGAGATTGGATGAGGACCGACTCACGCCCTTCGACCATTTTCCTTGGACTGTACTTGCGTTGCAATGAGCTCCCCAGCCCCAGGCTGAGGCATCCGTTGTCACCACTATTTCCTTGGGGTCCTGCTAAAGTAGACCCTCTCTGAAACGATCTGCTTTTAACCACCAGGCCAGTGAAATCATCATGTCTTCTGTGATTGGTAGTCGATGGTCCAGACCCAGCTGGGAGCCGTCCCAATTCTTTAGGATAAATTCTTGTAGAACTCTGGAATGTAGCTGCCCCCATCCTACCGCTGGGAAGGACGAGGTTAACAAACCGAGAGTCCTCATAGCCTGTCTTACTGATGGAATTTCCTCTGAACATAACATCCGGACAGCATTCTGCAGGACCGTCACCTTGTGATGAGGAATAATGACCTGTCGGATCGAATTGATCTCGAATCCTAGGTAAGTCATGACTTGTGAGGGCACCAGAGAAGATTTGTCGAGATTGACAATCCAACCTGCATGAGACAAAAGGTGTAAGGTCAACTGAAGGCTCTTCATTAAACTGTCTTTTGATTGGGCGAATAACAGAAGATCGTCCAAATATGCGATCACTGAGATACCTTTGCCCCTTAAGACAGCCAAAGGCTCTGCTAGAACCTTGGTAAATATCCTTGGAGCCGAAGCTAGGCCGAAAGGAAGACAAACAAATTGGAAATTTAAGATCTGATCTCCGTCCTTTATTGCAAATCTCAAAGGATTGAGCCAGATGACTCATTGGGACATGCCAATAAGCATCTTTCAAATCTATTGAGGCCAAGAAAGCGTTTTTGGGGAGCATACTTCTTACAGAAAATATTGTCTCCATTCTGAAATGTTTGTATTGGACAAGCAAATTTAGACTCTTTAGGTTCAGAAAAATGGGGGAGTAGAACCCTGTCCTCTGTAGATGCAGAGGCACTGGAACAATAACCCCCCTTGACTTCATGTCTGCCAGACTCAAAAACATTGCCTCTCTTTCCTCTCTCACACATGGAAGAGGGGAAATCAGAAATCTTGAAGGGGGATTCTGGGAAAAATCTATATGGCATCTAAATGGGCTCACCAACATGTCTCGCCAGACAGTGCAATACCTCTTGAGCCTGGCGCCAATTACAACATTGGCGTCATTGCTTCCTGGGTTTAGCCTGATAGGTCCCAAGGAAGGTGGAACCTTTAAATTTTCCCCTTCTGGAACTACTGAGAGGAAGAGGCCGCTCTGGATTTCTTGGATGTTCTCCTATTAGGAAAGGGACGTCTAAAGTAGGTCCTAGGAAAAAAACATACGATCAAATGAAGGCCTAGAAAAAACAGGAAAACCCTTATTCCTGTCTGCTGTGAAATCTAATACCTTGCTAAGATCTGACCCGAACAGATATTCGCCCAGCAGGGGGAATGGAGGAAAGACATACAGGAGCCGAAATTCCTTCCATGACATGGACAGAGCATCCGTGGCCAAGGCCAGAGGATCCTGAGACATGGGGGAGCACACAGACCCCGTCCAAGGACGTTGGTTCCTTGTCCCGTACTGACAGAAGGAGTTGCAGAGGCCTCAAATGGAACTGAGCAAAGGGCACCGCCTCGAAGCACGCCACCATCAGACCCACCAGCTGCATTCTCTGCCTGAGGGAGGGCTGGGGACACGAGAGCAGGAACCTCACCTGTGCAGTTAGAGCTTCCACCTTCTGTTGAGGAAGGAATATCCTTGACTGAACCGTATCCAGAATCATTCCCCGGAATGGGGTCACCGAAGAAGGGGAGAGAGAGGACTTGGGGCGATTGATCACCCAGCCGAAGGACTCCAAGGTGGACACCACCAGCTGAGTGTCCAACTCTGCCTGCTGTAGCGACTGAGAGGTGATGAGAATGTCGTCCAGGTAGGGCAGCACGCGTATGCCCCTTGACCTTATCCGAGACATCACCCCAGCCAACACCTTGGTGAACACTCTGGGAGCTGAAGTGAGGCCAAATGGCAAGGCCACAAATTGGTAATGTTGATCTTCCAACACGAATCTGAGAAACCTTTGGTGTCCCAGGAGCACAGGGATGTGAAGGTAAGCATCTTTGATCTCAACAGACGTCAAAGTCCCCTGGGCGCAGAGAGCCGATGGCCGAGCGCAGAGTTTCCATGCGAAAGCACCTGTTCTTGACAAACTTGTTGAGGATCTTTAAATCCAGAATGGGCCTGACTGACCCATCTTTCTTGGGCACTGTGAAAAGGTTGGAATAGAACCCCTTGCCCCTTTCTTTTAAGGGGACCCTGCAAATAACCCCCAGATCCAGAAGTCCTTGCACGGCCAGCATCAAGACCTAAGCTGAGACAGGGTCCTGGGGGATCCAGGACCTGATGAATCTTGTGGGGGGGCCGCACAGCAAACTATCTTGTAACCAGAGGACACTACCTCCTGAGTCCACCGGTCTGAGACGTGGCACCTCCAGACGTGCTCGAAGTGCTGTAGCCGTCCCCCCACCCTGACGGGCGAGGGCGCCCCATCATGCCTGAGGGGTCTTGGGAGGGGCTTTGGGCTTGGACCCCCAGGACGTCGTCATCTGTGCGAGCCCCCGCGAAGGACACCCCTTTTCCCTGCTTAGCACCTCGGTAGGGGATTGAAAGGGGGCCCTGGCCCTGAAAGGGCCGAGAGTGCCGCCTGCGCAACTTACCTCCATTAGCAAAGAGGTCCAGGCGGTCCCCAAACAGGTGTAGCCCCTTAAATGGAAGCCCAGTAAGGGCTTTCTTAGCAGCATTGTCAGCAGCCCACTGGCGCAGCCACACCGCGCGGCGTATAGCTACCGCCAAGGCAGAAGATCTGGCACACATCCTAATGGCATCATCCGATGCAGACAGGATAAAGCTTACAAACACATCACAGTTAGACAGTGCATTAACTGCATCAGGTGGTAATTCATCTGGGCCTTCGAGTACATTTCTGACCATGGCCCTGAGCGCCACAGAAGTAGTGGCCAAGGCGCTAACCGGGCGCAGTGCCGCCCCCACAAATGCAAAGGCATGGCATGCCAATTGGTCAATGCGCCGGTCCTCAGAATCTCGCAGCGTAGTAGTCGTGCATAATAGAGGTGTTAGACAGCCCTAGAATAGGAGCATCGACCTCGGGGGGTGATGACCAGCACTTGACCATATCAGCAGGAAAAGGATACTTCCTGTCCAAACTCTTAGGTATCCCGGGAAGTTTACTGGGATGTTCCCACTCCTTAAGCACGAGGTTATTGAAATAGGTTTGCTCAGGAAATTCCAATCGAGCCTTAGCAGTATGAAAGAGCTCACCCCTTTGCTTGGGAGCTGCAACAGGGGGAGAGATGAACAAAACCTCAAAAATCTGAACCAGCAGCCTGTCAGTATCATCCGGTGTCCAGGGGTCAGAGCCAGAATCGTCATGACCCCTGGGCCTCTCGTCAGATGACCCCGAGTCGGAGAGCAGCTCCCCTTCGTCTGAGGGGGTATAGCCATATAGATGCAACAACTCGTCAGACTCCGTAGGGAAAAAGAGTGGCATCAGGGGTTAAGTGACGCTTTTTAGCGGCGGTCTTACGCGCTAAGGTATTAGCAATCAATTTTTCAACACAGTCTAGCAGCCACATCAGGATGAGAATCCCCGCTTGTATTCGGGGGTTAGACTCAGGCTTGGGGGAGTAGGTTAAGTGAGGTGAGGTGCAGGCCTGGCCACCGGAGGGGCGGGTTGTACCATTAGCGCATGCTGTACGCAAGGAACACAGACCCGTGCATTGTCACCGCTGATAGGCGAGACCCCACAAGCTACACACAGCCGGGCTTGTCCCGAAGGAACCCGGTCACATTTTCCTGGGATGCTTCCATATGGTGATTAATAGGCACAATAGGCCAGTAGGGACTGACGCTGTAAGCTACCCTGGATGCCCCAATGACACGCAGGGAAGTGGGAGTAATTATACTAGGCCCAACTGACAATTACACCGGGCCGGGAGAAGCCACTGGATTCACCCGTCTGAAAGACATAATGAGAATAAGGGGTGTCAGAACCATGCACAGTAAGCAATGAGCATAAAAATCGCCCGCAAGGGCACTTACAGACCGCGGAAGGGGGGACCGTTACACGCGCGACTACACATCAAAATGGCGCCAAGCAAACCTCGAAGGGCGGGCCGTGACGCGGAGCGCGCCAAGCCAGGTCCTCGCCCCCCCCGAAGAGCGCGAAGCTCTAAGACAGCAGCCAATGATAACGCCACAGCGTCTGAGGAGACGTTACACGTAACTCAGTTACACGAGTAAAAATACAAATCAGCGCGGCGGCTGACACCACATATACAAGTCCATAGGACATTACAAAGGCCATATGCATGTAATCCAATACACTGACACCAAACACCCCCCCCCTTTCTTTCCCCCCCGAGCTACAGGGGGGGACGAGGGAGGATGGCAGCCCTTTGTATAGGGCCCACCGCTACACGGGGCATGGGGCAATAATGTGGGAGGGGCATCCCATAGAGGCTCACCATCAGCCTATACAGTCTACCCTTTGGTGGGGGACTGCGGTGGAGCAGGGCTCCATAAGCACGCATGGTGCTGCCTACCTTCACCCGACCAGCGCAGCCCAGGCTGGGAGGCACATCACAAAGAGGACGGGTGGGAATAGTCCACAGGCTTTTATAGCCCCGCTCACCTGCGAGGAGAGTGATACTTCATGTCTTCGCAGTCAGCATTGCAGAGAAATCTGGGGATTTGTGGGAGGTCCCTGGGTATTTGAGGGGCCGGGAGGAGCCTGCTTTACATGTCTCTGCAGTGCAGCGCCATCTGGCGGAGGATAACCCAAGTGTAAGTACTATATCTGGAGCAGGACGTACTGTATACTAAGAATACAATTTTTCAAGATTGGCCAATCTGGCACACACCTCAGATTGCGACTCCCCGCTAACGACCACATCAGAAGCACGTGTCAAGCGAGGGGGAGGAGAATGGCGGACCAGAACCAGGCGCCTGAGATCCAGTCTGCCGCGTAATAGACCGCTGCGCACAGGGTACACATAGAAATACATTATCCCCCAAAAGGGATACCCCACACCCCAAACAGCCTGGATTGCCGAGGGGGGCACAAGCCCAGTATCCGGGGAAGCCTCCATATGGTGATTTTTTATATAATATATATACAAATATATGTGTACAATGCTTTTTGGGAATTACGCAATAATGCAACCCGGGATGCCCCTTTAAGTCCCGAGTGGGAGGATTTTAAGCCAGCTAAAATTTTTAACCAGGGACCCCTTGGACCGGGAGAACCCCCCTTTGATATGCTGAATGGTCCACCAGGAACACAGACAAGCACACGCTCAGACCATGCCAGTATAAAGGGTTATAAGACAGATGAAGCTGATGGCCATCAGGCCACTCACCAGACCTACAGAACCGCACGTCCAGGCACAATGAAGACCGCAATGTGCAGTAGGAGGAGGGAGGGCGGGCCGGCGCGGTTCGCGCATCGCGCCCGTCCCCGCCCCTCCCCCGTCTCTCCCGGCCAGAAGCCAGAACTTTGAGGACAAACGCGCCCGCAGCACGGGGGCAGGCCATGGGCGTGCGTGAGCGCCCGGCCCCGCCCCCCCCTGCCCAGAGGAGAGGACCTCATGGACTAACCGCCGCCATTAGCAGCATGCCGGCGCCAGCAAAGGTAAAAGACACACAGTGAAGCAAACACACACACAAATAAAGAAGTGAAATCCATAAGGGACCGGGAGAGGGGGAATCCATGCCAGGGTAGGGCCAAGGGACGAGGCATCCCAAACCAGGATCACCAACCCGGATAGTCGCCTACCCCTTGTTATGGGGTCTCACGGCTCCTAAGCACCAGGGGTGCCAACTACCTTTGCCCGGACCAGCAGCCTAGGCTGGGAGGCAGGAAATTTACATAAGGGGATCCGGGCAGGAATAGAAGAAAAGAAGGCCGGGAGCCATCCCGGCTACCTGCAAGGAGGAGACATCTTTTGACTTGCTCGCCACTGCAGAGATGAAAGACTGGGGTAATGAGTGGGAGGCCCCAGGTATTTATGGGCTGGGAGGGTCTTACCTTTTTTTGATATCTCTGCAAGATCGCCATCTACAGGTCAGTATACATAGTGTAATGAATGTCTTGAAGCGGGGTGTGAGACATACTTAGAATAACACAGATGTAATGACTTCGTGAAGCAGGCCGTGCCATGCATTGGGAAAATTAAGTAGTTAGGGTGTTACCAGCGACACTTGTTTCTGTAACCCCCATAGCTTTCCTGTGACTTGTTTCTACATTCCGCAATCCTATAGACTACATTGTAAGTCTCTGCAGATCATCAATTAAGCCAGCTCTGTTCCGATAGAACTTAAGATTATGTGGACATGCACTTTAATGCCTAAATCTAGAGTAATAATTCCTTACCTCCTTGAGATGCCAACTGGCCTAGATCAGAGTGGCTAGAGCTAGCCTGAGGCATATCTTCTGGTGGCCCAAACCGAAAGCGAGGTACACCAGCAACTTGTGGGGAGCTGTGGGACATCAAACAAACAATTAGTCCAGGTAGACCTGATTCATTCCACCAGTTAAAATACTGCAACATTCAGAACACCAGGGTGTTCGAGAGTATTTCAACCTACAGTGACAATGGCCATGGCATTTACTTCAATGGCTCAAGCTCAACATTACTGTAAATGGATTGGGCGTACCATTATTACTGTAGGCCAAAACAACTCTTAAACACTCTGGGGATCTGAGTGCCTTAGTTTAATAGATTAAACTAAGGCAACAAATCACTTGTTGACAGACACTTTTGCTCCTTTTATACATCTTGGTAAACAGTCTCAGAATCCAACCACCCATAAGTTGCAAAATAAATAAAACTTACTGAATTGCTTCAGCAAAGCCATCAGTTCGATGAGGGACAACAAGAGTTGGTGTGCTGGGCACTGTGCGGTCTTCGTCATCAAAAAAGTGTTGCTGTTAGAGAATAAAAGCAACAGGTGTTAACTCAGCCAAGACACAAAGCTGCACTACATGTGTGGTATTTGCATTTGCTTACCATGCTTCCTAAACCAGGTGTAAGCTGGAGTCCACGTCCTACAGACTGCCTCCTTGCCATCTGAATTCGCTAATTAAAAAAAAATTTTAATAACTACCGTTAAAAGAAAAAAACATTAGAATATTGGAGTAAAAATAATGGGTGCAAATCTGAAGCTACTTGCAAGGACTTCATGCCCCTACAGAAATTGGAACTAGGCACTATATAGTCACAAGCCATCCATGGGCCCTTCCAAAGATTCTCTCCCCCTCCCCCATAAAAAGCAGCCCTCACTAACCACCCAAATTGGGAAGCCAGTCTTACTATCATTACAATTAAGTAAATTTAGAAATTGTGCGCACTGTTTCCTGAGCCCCATGTGGTGTCCACGGCCTGCTTTCGCCATGGAACCGTGCCGTTTGTTCCCTGCAGGCATATTCTTCTACTTTGGACAAAGGCTGCTCAGGAGTAGAGTTTTGGATTTAGGTCTGCTTTAAATGGCCCTAACAAGGCTACTATAAAAAGGACGTCAAAGACTTTAGCAAAAGGTCCTTTAGAATAACCTACAAGTAGTCATCCGAATGTCTCCCAATTCAGTGCGCAATCAGTATTGAGAATCAGTAACTCCTTTACATGTACTGTGGCCTCCCGGCAGCCCACCAAGTTTAAATGCCAAGGCTTCTCCACCTCCTGTTAGTGACTTCCTGGCAGTGCTTCAGTTATCTTTGCAAGGTAGAGCTGGTGCCGGTGAGATTAGACACATGGGTGTCTAAGAGTAAACCAAAATTACCTGAGCTGGTGGGCCAAGCTCTTGAGGTGGTGCATGAATAGTCAACCTTGGAGGTAGGGGGTGAGGTGGTCTTCGAGGAGATTGTGGGGGCCTGGGACCTGGTCTATCAGAAGCAGAAGATGGCTGTTCCTTGGCTTCCTGTGCATTTACATTACCAGCATCACCTAATCAAAATCATAACCTTTATTAAAGCAGCTTTAACATGTACAGGAAAAGTGACATTAGGAGAAAACACTAAACGCTACACAAAAAGGGGTTTAAATGTTAAACACACGGTAATGTAAGAAGGTTTTCTGCTAGGACACTAACTTCTGAGTTCCTTTTACAAGGGTGAATATAAAAAAGCGCTAGAACACAGCTTGTATAAGGTTCAATTTTGAGTGGTCTTTATAAATGGTATCAAAGGAATTAAGCAAACAGTATAAAATTAAAGCACATTGCTATTACGGGAGTCTGTAGGTCTCTGACTGCCATCTCCAGTGCCCATGCCTTCTTCTGTCTCCGTACCAGGATCTGTTCCATCATCTGCACCCTGCAAAGGCATCCGGTACCAGAGATTAATCAGAACAACTGAACATACAGCAGAAAGGATTTGCAGAATGTAAAGGGGGGCAATGTACATAGACTGTCATGTAGAGTTCCAAGAGTTCCAAGGCTTTTTTTAATTTAAGTTTTTATTGCTATTACAGATTGTTAGGAGGTTATCTAAACCCCTCAATCTGTATGTGCTTTCTGTGGCGTCATTTCCATTGAATGTGCGTATATAAAAACCAATACATACTGCAGCGTCATCTCCTTCATAAGCTTCATTTCCATCAGCACTTCCACCTTCATTGCTCTCATCCCCATCGCCTATTCCAGCATCATCTTCATCATCATCCTCATCCTCTCCTTCTCCATAGCCTGGCATGTCCTTGAAAGTTTAAAATTTGCAAAGTTATAAAACGCAAACGGCAAAAAAAAAATACAATTCTGTGAAATACTCACCTGTAGAATTGATATTATAAGTATACAGTACGTCCTGCTCCAGATAGATTACTTACACTTGGGTTATCCTCCGCCAGATGGCGCTGCACTGCAGAGACATGCAAAACAGGCTCCTCCCGGCCCCTCAAATACCCGGGGACCTCCCACAAATCCCCAGCATTGAAAAGCAGTGAACAAGAAGCCGGGAGAATTTAACCACCAAAACTGGTAAACTATAACAATAACAATCACCATACAGGGGATCCAGAATAATGCAAAAAAAAAACACAGGGTGGGGTGGAGCAGGACGTACTGTATACTTATAATATCAATTCTACAGGTGAGTATTTCACAGAATTGTATTCTTAGTATACAGTACGTCCTGATCCAGATATAGCACTTACACTTGGGACAACCAATAGCAGTGTCCATAAGTATTTAGACGAGCTAGGTGGGCAGCACCAGCCTATCTGCCCTCACAATATTTCATACAAAAATATATAGTCAAAGTGAATTCTGGTGTGCACACCAACCCTAGCACTATAACTATAGAAACCAGGAAAAAAGAGGGGGAAGTTCCACACTTCCCAATAAGTGCTACAGGTTAAATAAGTGGCACCACCTAAAGTGTGGACCTTCCCCCCTCTTTTTTCCTAGTGTCCGTAAGTAGAGTGGGATCCCCAACAAAAGGTAACAGCAGACAGTTTAAACCACTGCCGCCTGCAAAACCTTGCGGGCAAAAACAGCATCAGCTGAGGCCCTAACATCAACCTTGTAAAACTTTGAAAAGGTATGAACAGAAGACAAGTAGCGGCCTTGCAAACTTGTTCAACAGAAGCCTGGTGCTGAAAGGCCCAAGAGGCACCAATAGCACAAGTAGAATGAGCAGTAAGGCGGAAGAGAGGACTCTTCCCCTTAGCAGAATAGGCCTGAATCACAGCCTGACGATTCCCTTCGCTAATAGTAGACTTGGCAGAAGCCAAAAACCTTTCCTAGGACCAGAAAGAACCATCCCAAGTCCAAGTAATGACCAGGCCCAATGCCGCTTAGCCCCCGAGATAAGACGAGATTGGGCGCATTCAGGATGGAGAGGCCGTAGGCCCAAATGAGCATCAGTCCTCCTAAAGGACACCGTGACTGCCAAGGAATACTTCCAACACCTGTCCAAGGAATACAGAGCCCTTTCCTCAGCATTGCTAGGAATAGGGCACAAAGGAGGAACAATAATATCTTGAATCAAATAAACAGAAGACACCACCTTAGGCAGAGAGTCCGGTTTAAAGCGGAACATCACCTTATCCTGGTGTCTCTCAAAGAATAGATAGACAGAGCCGCCAACTCAGACACATGTCTGACCGAAGTAATAGCCACCAGAAAGACAACCTTGAGGGCAAGTACAGCCATAAAAGCATCTCTGAATAGGTCCAAGGGAACACCCTGCAAGGCAGACAAAACCAGGTTCAAATCCCAACAAGGACCACAGTACTACGTGGGGGACGCACATGAGTAACCCCATGAAAAAGTCTTAACCAAGAAAACTGAGCAAAAGACTTCTGAAAGAAGACGGACAGGGCAGAGACCTGACCCTTCAGAGTACTGAGTTGGAGTCCCGACTCCAACCCATACTGGGTTATCCTCCGCCAGATGGCGCTGCACTGCAGAGACATGCAAAACAGGCTCCTTCCGGGCCCCTCAAATACCCAGCATTGAAAAGAAGTGAACAAGAAGCCGGGAGAATTTAACCACCAAAAACTGGTAACTATAGCAATGATAACAATCACCATACAGGGGATCCAGAATAATGCAAAAACCAGGGTGGGGTGGAGCAGGACGTACTGTATACAAATATCAATTCTACAGGTGAGTATTTCACAGAATTGTATTATTCTTAGTATACAGTACGTCCTGCTCCAGATATAGTACTTACACTTGGGACATCCAATAGCAGTGTCCATAAAGTAGGGTGGGATCCCCAACAAAAAAGGCAACAGCAGACAGTTAAAACCACTGCCACCTGCCAAACCTTGCGGTCAAAAACAGTAAGAGCTGAGGCCCTAACGTCATCCTTGAAAAACCTTTGAAAAGGTATGAACAGAAGACCAAGTAGCGGCCTAGCAAACTTGTTCAACAGAACCTGGTGCTGAAAAAGCACCAAAAGCACGAGTAGAAATAAGAAGTAAAGCGAAAGGGAAGATTCTTCCCCTTAGAGGAATAGGCCTGAGTAACAGCCTGACAAATCCAAACGCTAACAGTAGACTTGGCAGAAGCCAAAAACCTCTCTTATGACCAGAGGGAACCATCCCATTCAAGTAATGACCAGGCACAAAGCCGCCTAACCCCCCCGATATCAAACGAGGTCGGGCACATTCAGGATGGAGTGGCCGTAGGCCCAAAGGAGCATCAGTTCTCCCAAGGGACACAGTGACTACCAAGGAAAAACTCCCAACACCTGTTCAAGGAATGTAGAACCCTTTCCTCAGCATTGCTAGGAATAAGGCACAGAAGGAAGAACCATATCCTGAATCAATGAACATAAGACACCACCTTAGGCAGAAAGTCCGGCTTAAAGCGGAACACCACCTTATCCTGGTGTATCTCAAAGAATGGGGGCTAGATAGACAGCCGCCCGCTCAGACACATGTCTGACCGAAGTAACAGCCACCAGAAGGACAACAGCCAGACAGCATCTGGAATAGGTTTAAAGGGAACACCCCGCAAGGCAGACAGAATCCAATTCAAATCCCAACAAGGACCATAAGAATACGTGGGGGACGCACAAGAGTAACCCCCTGAAAGAAAGTCTTAACCAAGGAAAACTGAGCAAAAGACTTCTAAAGGAAGGCGGACAGGGCAGAACCTGAACCTTCAGAGTACAGAGTTGGAGAACGAACTCCAACCCATGCCGTAAAAACTCTAGAACCCTGGGAACAGAACGCTCAACAGGGAAGAGACCTAGACTCACACTAATCAATAAGGGTACTCCATACCCTATAATAGATGGAAGAATAATAAGAAGAAGAAGCTTGCTCCTAGTCTTCCCATAGTCTCAAACACTGAGACAGATAAGCCTGTCTCCATCAAGATAGATGTTTCAGCAGTCAGGCCGTCTAGGCCAGAGTCTGTAGATTGGGGTGATGTAAAGGGGCCCTGAGTGAGCAGAGCTGGCACTCCTGGCAGAACGTACAGATCTACTGCCCTCAGTACCACGTCTGCGAACCACACTCTACTAGGCCACCAGAATCACTGGTCCCCCCCTCCAGAGCAATCCTGCGCAGAACCCTGCCTAGCAGGGGGAATGGAGAAAAGACATACAGAACAGAATGTGCTGCCATGACGTTACTAAGGCATCATGACCACGGCCAGAGGATCCTGGGACAGGGAAACAAGGGCCGAGAGCTTGTGATAGTGACGGGACACAAACAGATCCACAACTGGTTGGACCCCATAGTGACACAGGGATTAGCACATCCTGTCGCAGAGGGACCCCCACCGGAATGAATACCACTGATATGCAGGGAATATTGTCCTCCACCCAGATCAGGATCAGAGACACTTCCTGGAGGACCCTCCTGCTCCAGGTCCCTGCCAGAAGATTAATGTAGGCAACAGTCGTCAGACAGACCGAGCGCCCCCAAACAGGCAGGCCCTGAATAGAAGTAGTCAAGCGAGACAGAACCAACCTGAACGCTCACTTCAACATTGATAGGTGTATGGACCTCCTAAGGGCCCCACCTCCCCCCGGAACCGCAGGGAGTTTGAGAAGAAAATACCCCCCTTCAACCTGATAGATTGGCATCCATGGTGACCGTCTCCAGGAAGGGGCCAGAAGGGAACTGCCCCCAGACAGGTTCCTTGAGTTCATTCACTCCAAGAGGGACCTCCTTACCAGGGGGGGAAGGCGCACAGACCCTGCTCCAGGGATGCTGGATCCCTGTCCTGTATTAACAATGGAAGTTGCAGAAGGGCCCAAGGGGGACTGAGCATAAGAGACCTCTTCTGAGCAAGCCACCAAAGGGCCCACCAGATGCATCCCTGCCTGGTGAGGGGACGGGAACAGCTATGAGGGACTGAGCCCATACAACCAGATTGTCCAATTACCAATTAAGGGGATGATGAGGACATGGGGTGATTGAACACCAATCCAAATGACTTCCAGTGGACACAACCAGCCAAGAGACCAACCTAGCCAGACGTAGGGACTAGGAAGTGGAAAAAGGACGTCCAGGTAGGTCATAGCGCGGACGCTCCTTGGTCTCAGAGATATCGCCCCTGTCAGCACCTTGGTGAGCACTCTGGGAGCTGAAGAGAGACCAGATAAGGCCACAGAATAGCAGTGTTGGACTTCCAACACGAACCTGAAGAGCCTGGTTGTCCAGAAGACCCAGGAAAGTGAACAGAAGCAGCTGGAGCTCCACAGACGGCAAGAAGCCCCCTGAGCGCAAGGCGCTGATGGCCCAACCCGGAGTATCCATGCAGAAACGAAACTGCCTGTAATTGGAGAATTGCCGCAAACTTGTGAATCCGGAATGGCCCAGACTGACCCACCCTTTCGGGGGACTGTGGGGCCGGCTATACACAGCCGGTCTTGTCCCAGAGGGACCCCGGTCACATAATTCCGAGATGCCTCCATATGGTTATTTAGGCACAATATGCCAGCAGGGATTTACGCTATAGGCAACCCTGGATGCCCCAAAGACCCGCTAGGAAAGTGGTAGAATTGTACAAGGCCCGCTATAAATTACACTGGGCCAGGAGAAGCCACTGGATTCAACCGTCTGAAAGACATAATGGGAATAAAGGGTGTCCGAACCATGCGCAGTAAGCAAGGATCGTGAAAATTGCCCGCGAGGGCACTTACAGACCAAGGGAGGAGGAGGACCGTTACTGTGCGCGCGCGTGCCTAGCATCAAAATGGCGCCAAGCGAACCTCGAAGGGCGGGCCAGAGCGGACCGTGACGCGGAGCGCGCCAAGTCAGGTCCCCCCCCCCCCCCCCCCCAAGAGCTCGAAGCTCTGAGACAGTAGTCAATATTGTCAAGAGAAGCGAAGCGTATGACACACTTAGAAAAATGATTTGCCAATGGAGACGCCGCAGCGGCTGAGGCGACGCTGCCGCGGTGGCAGATGTAAAAAAATGCAAACAGCGCGGCTCTGACACCAAGTATACAAGTCAAGGGCAATACTAAGGCCATAAGCATGTAATCACAGTACACCAAGACCACCACACCCCCCCCCCCCCCCCGAGCTAGGGGGGGAACAAGGGAGGATGGCGACCCTTTGTACTAATAGACATACAGAACAGAATGTCCTGCCATGACATTACTAAGACCTGAGACAGGGAAACAAGGCCGAGAACTTGTGAACGTGACGGGACACAAACAGAACCACAACCGGTTGTTCCCCATAGAGACACAGGGACTGGCACACCCTGTTGCAGAGGGACCCTCACTGGAGCGTATACCGCTGATATGCAGGGAACATTGTCCTCCACCCAGATAAGGATCAGAGACACTTCCTGGGAGGACACTCCTGCTCCGGGTCCCTCCCTGATTATTAATGTAGGCCAAACCCGTCAGATAGACCTAGCGCCCCCGAACAGGCAGGCCCTGAAGAGGAGTAGTCAAGCTAGAACTAAATTGAACGCTCACAGTTTCAAACATTGATAGGTGTATGGGCCTCCTAAGGGCCCCACCTCCCCTGGAACTGTAGGGACTTCCAGAAGAAGACCCCCCCCAACCTGATAGATTGGCATCCATGGTGACCGTCTCCCAGGAAGGGGCAAGAAGGGAACTGCCCCCAGACAGGTTCCTTGAGTTCATCCACTACAACAGGGACCTCCTCACCAGGGAGGAAGGCACACATACCCTGCTCCAGGGATGCTGGGTCCTTGTCCCGTAGGACCAATAGGAGGAGTTGCAGAAGGCCCCAAGGGGGACTGAGCATAAGGGGCCTCTTCGGAGCAGGCCACCAACGGGCCCACCAGCTGCATCCCCCGCCTGGTGGAGGGACGGGGACAGCTATAAGGGACTGAGCCCATGCAACCAGCTTGTCCACTTTATTCCTGAGGAAGGAAGATCCTTGCTTGAACTGTATCAGATTCATTCATAGGAATAGAGTTACCAATGAAGGGGACAATGAGGACTTGGGGTGTTTGATCACCCCTCCAAATGACTCCCAAATGGACACCCCCAGCCAAGTATCCAACGTAGCCTGACGTAGAGACTGGGAAGTGATGAGGACGTCCAGGTAGGTCATCAATCGGACGCCCCTTGGTCTCAGAGACATCACCCTGTCAGCACCTTGGTGAGCACTCTGGGAGCCAGATGACAAGGCCACAATTATCAGTGTTGGTCAACCAACGCGAATCTGAAGAACCTCGGTGTCCAGAAGACACAGGGAAGTGAAAATAAGCATCATTGAGCTCCACAGACGGCAAGGAGCCCCCCCCCCCCCCCCGACGCGCAAGGAGCTGATGGCTGAGCGCAGTGTTTCCATGCAGAAATCGCCTGTAATTGACGAATTGCTGAAAATCTGTGAATCCAGAATGGGCCAGACTAACCCATCCTTTTTTGGGGAACTGTGGAAAGGTTGGTGTAGCGGCCCCTGTCTCTGCCTATTAAGGGCAATCTGCAAGAGACCCCCAGACCCCGCAGGCCTTGCATGGCCTGCACCAGCACCTGAACAGAGGCAGGGACCAGGAGTACCCGGGACCTGATGATCTTGGGGGAGGCCGCACAGCAAACTATCTAGTAGCCGGAGGACACCATCTCCTGAATCCACCAGTCTGAGGCGTGATGCCTCCTGACATGAGCAAGGTGCCACAGCCGTCCCCTCGCCCAGACGGGCGAGGGCGCCCCATCATGCTTGAGGGGACTTGGGGGAAGATTTGGGCTTAGCCCCCCCGGAGGGGTCAGGACGTTGTCTGCTGCTCCTGGACAGGAATCTGTGCGAGCCCCCGCGAAGGGCACCCCTGGTTCCTGTTTAACACCATGGTAGGGGGTAGAAGGGGTGCCCTGGCCAAGACAGCCACCTGCGTTGGGGTAACTTACCCTTCTTACCAAACAGGTCTAGACGGGCCCCAAACAGACGTTGCCCTTCAAAAGGCATCCCAGTAAGAGCCTTCTTTGCAGCATCCTCAGCACCCCACTGTCGCAGCCAAGGCAAGCGACGTATAGCCACCACAAGGGCAGAAGTTCTTGCACACATTCTGATGGTGTCATCCAATGCTAATAGGATAAATTTTACAAACACCTCACAACTGGAGAGTGCATTAAACACATCCCAAGGGAGATCGGGGGGACGATCAAGCATCTTTCTGATGAGGGTTCTAGCGGCCACGGCAGTAATGGCACAGACCGGGCGCAGCGCCGTCCCCGCACATGCAAAGGCGTGGGATGCCAGCAGGTCAATGCGCCGGTCCTCAGCATCCCGAAGGATAGAATAAGCCGTGATAGTAATAAAAGGGCGGTTAGGTTATGATCGGGGCATCCACCTCGGGGGGGGGGGGGGGGGGGGGGGGATGACCAACATTTAACCACCTCAGGGGGGAAAGGATACTTCTCATCCCAATCCCCTGGGACCCCGGGCAGTTTACTGGGGCGCTCCCATTCCTTGAGCACAAGGGTATGGAAATGTGCCTGCTCCAGGAATTCCAAACGTGATGTTGCTGTATGGAAATGCTCCCCTCTTTGCCTGGGAGCCTCACCAGGGGGAGAGATAGACAGAACCTCAAGAATCTGGATCAATAATCTGTCAGTGTCATCCTGGACCCAGGGGTCAGGGCCAGAGACTTCATGACCAGTCGGACTCTCATCAGATGAACCTGAGTCAGAAAAGAGCTCTCCATCAGAAGGGGTATAGCCACACAGAGTCAAACTCCTCAGATCCCATAGGGAAAACAGTAACATTAGGCGTCAAGTGCCGCTTCTTACCAGGGCCCTTACGCGCTAAAGACCTCACAATGATCTGTTCAGCCGTAGGCCGTCTATGAGACAATTCAGGCTGAGAATCCCCACTTGTGTGCGACTCAGCAGGAGTGAGATTTAAGCCTGGGGAAGTGGACGAAGTAAAGCGAGGTGCAGCCACTGGCCGGCCAGAATGCACGGCCAGCGCTTGCTCAGCACAGGGTACACAGACCCGTGCCCTATCAGCGTCAGCATGGGGTTGTCCACACGCGATGCACAGGCGATCTTGTCCCAAGGGGACCCCGGTCACATTATCCTGAGATGCCTCCATATGGTGATTTTTAGGCACAATATGCCAGTAGGGATTGATGCTATAAAGCAACCCTGGATGCCCCAATGACCCGCTAGTGAAGTGGGAGTAATTATACTAGGCCCAACTGACAATTACACCGGGCCGGGAGAAGCCACTGGATTCAACAGTCTGAAAGACATAACGAGAATATGGGGTGTCAGAACCATGCACAGTAAGCAAGGAGCATAAGAATCGCCCACGAGGGCACTTACAGACCGCAGAAGGGGGGACCGTTACCACGCGTGCGTGACTGATCAAAATGGCGCCAGGGAACCTCGAAGGGCGGGCCACAGCGGGCCGTGACGCGGAGCGCGCCAAGCCAAGTCCCCGTCCCCCAGAAGAGCGGGAAGCTCTAAGACAGAAGCCAATGTTGTCATGAGGGGCGAAGTGTATGGCACACTTAGAATAGATGATTTGCCAATGATGGCAACGTCGCCGCCAGGCGCAGCTCATCCAGTGAAGGAAAAAAGGCACGCGGCGTCAGCAGTTACACAAGTAAAAATGCAAATCAGCGCGGCGTGACACCACATATACAAGTCCAAGGACATTACAAAGGCCGTATGCGTGTAATCACAATACATTGGCACCAAACCCACACCCCGCCCCCCTTTCCCCCCCGAGCTACGGGGGGGGGGGGGGGGGGGAACGAGGGAGGAAGGTGACCCTTTGTACAGGGCCCACCGCTACACGGGCAATGGGCAATAATGCGGAGGGGCATCCCCTAGAGGCTCACCATCAGCCTATACCGCCTACCCTTTGGTGGGGGACTGCGGTGGAGCATGGCTCCATAAGCACGCATGGTGCTGCCTACCTTCACTCGACCAGCGCAGCCCAGGCTGGGAGGCACATCACAAGGACGGGTGGGAATAGTCCAACAGGGCCGCAGGCTTTAATAGCCCCGCTCACCTGCGAGAGTGATACTTCTCATGTCTTTGCAGTCAGCACTGCAGAGAAATCTGGGGATTTGTGGGAGGTCCCTGGGTATTTGAGGGGCTGGGAGGAGCCTGTTTTGCATGTCTCTGCAGTGCAGCACCACCTGGCGGAGGATAACCCAAGTGTAAGTACTATATCTGGAGCAGGACGTACTGTATACTAAGAAGAAAGCTTTCAACCCCATGCTGAAGATTTCCCTGTACAGAATCCTTTAAAGCGGACCTGAACCTTCTCTGCAGTGACCCCACACCTACCTTCTTAATCCCCCCTTTCCAACCATTGGTCCACCTGCACCAGAAAATTATCTTGAATTCCAGGTGCTCCATCTGATGGGAAAACACTACAATAGCTGAACACCCCCTACTGTGGTTGTTGAACTTTTATGCAGCTATTATTGAGAAACAAATGGGAATAAAAAGGCAAGTATTCCCATACCATGGGCTTCACCGGCCAGGAAAGCCTGGGTGAGGTAGCAGCAGGATCTCAAAAAAATTGAAAGTATGATTGCAGTCCGCTTTAGTTGCAGGCCAGGAAATACAAAAAAGTCCAGAAGTTATTATAAAGTCCTGCATACCATGCCATGCCATGCCTGAGGGGAAATGCAACGATTCAGCTTTACAGTTTTCATGAATTCCAAAACTGAATTTTTGAAAGTGATCTTTTTGTGGCAAAATTTCCTCTAGGTGCTGAGCTGATTTAGTAGTTTTAATTATGTTAGAAAATGTGTTGCGTTTTATGGAAGAACTTCTACCTGCAATCTGTTGCTTTGAGTAAAGTACACCAATAAGAAGTGTACAAGCCCTGTGTACAAGGGCTGGGGGGGGTGTTCTGTGCAACTATCTGCAATCTGCTATTGGCAACGTACACCAAGTCTGCACTTGGTGTACATTGCCAACAGCAAAAAATTGCAGGTTGTGAAAACAACTTCCATAAACACACATTTGCTAACAAAAAAAAAAAATACAATTCTGTGATTACGTATACAGCACGTCCTTCTCCAGAGATAATTCCTTACGTTTGGGTTATACATCCACAAGATGGCGCTGGATTGCAGAGAAAGCAAAAAAGTGGCTCCTCCCGGCCCCTTATATTCCAGGGACCTCCCACAAATTCCCCAGTATTGACAAGCAGTTAGCAAGAGGCCGGGAGAACAGCAACCATAATCAAACTATTTAAACCATTATAACCACCATACAGAGGCACTAACAATGAAAACAATGGCGGGGTGGAGCAGGACGTGCTGTATACGTATAATACCAATTCTACAGGTGAGTAATCACAGAATTGTATTATTCTAAGTATACAGCACTTCCTGCTTCATAGAGTAATTCCTTAAGTTTGGGACATCCAATAGCAGTGTCCGTAAGGTAGGGTGGGATCCCCAAAAGCAACATGCAGATTAAACCACTGCCGCCTGCAGAACTTTCCGGCCAAAAGCAGCTGAGGCCCTAACATCAACCTTAGAAAAAGTATGAACAGAAGACCAAGTAGCGGCCTTGCAAACTTGTTCAACAGAAGCCTGGTGCTGAAAGGCCCAAGAGGCACCAATAGCACGAGTGGAATGAGCAGTAAGGCGGAAGGGAGGATCCTTTCCTTTAGCAGAATAGACCTGAATCACAGCCTGACGGACCCACTTGCTGATGTTAGACTTAGCTGGAGCCAGACCCTTCTTAGGACCAGAAGGGACCACAAAAGAGCATCAGTCTTCCTGAAGGGCTCAGTAGCCACCATATAGAACTTCAGGTTCCTAACCACATCCAAGGAATGTAGAGCCCTCTCCTTAGGGTTACTAGGATTAGGGCACAGAGAAGGCAGAACAAGGTCCTGAATGAGATGAAAAGCAGACACAACTTTAGGCAGAAAGTCTGGTTTAAAGCGAAACACCACCTTGTCCTGGTGTCTCTCAAAGTAAGGGGGCTTGATGGAAAGCGCCGCCAACTCAGAAACATGCCTAACAGAAGTGATAGCCACCAAAAAGACTACCTTAAGCATAAGAATGGACAAAGCAACCTCATGCACAGGCTCAAAAGGAGACCCCTGCAAGGCAGATAGGACCAAGTTCAGTCCCAAACTGGTAACATAGGCTTACATAGGGGGCGCACATGAGTAACCCTGGAAAAAGGTCTTGACCAGATGATGCTGAGCAAAAGATCTCTGAAAGAAAACAGCCAAGTCACACACACATGACCTTTCAGAGTGCCGAGTTGAAGTCTCAGATCCAAACCATGTTGGAGAAACTCCAGAATCCTAGGAATAGAGAAAACATGACAGGGAAGAGACAGCCTCACACCAGTCAATGTAGGTACGCCAAACCCTATAGTAGATGGAAGAAGAGGACTTTTTCCTAGCCCTGATCATGGTGTTCACAACAGAGGCAGGCAGCCCCTTTTCCATTAAAATGGAGGTTTCAGCAGCCAGGCCGTTAAAGCCAGCGTTTGTAAATTTGGGGTAGCGCAGCCGCCCCTGAGTGAGCAGGTCTGGATCCTTGGGCAGGGCGTACTGATCTACCGCCAGCTGCACTATGTCTGCGAACCACACTCTTCTTGGCCAACGGGGGGCCACCAGGTTTGCTGGCACCCCTTCCTGAGCTATTTTTCACAGAACCCTGCCCAACAGAGGAAACTGGGGAAAGACATACGGAAGCTGAAAGCCCTGCCAGGGCATTGTCAGAGCATCCATGGCTAAGGCCAGAGGGTCCTGGGACAGAGACACAAAGCCTGGAAGCTTGTGACGGGACGCAAACAGATCCACATCTGGCTGACCCCAACGGTGACACAGAGCAAAACACCCTGTCGCTGAGGGACCATTCCCCCAGGCGAGAAGTCCCCCTGCTCAGAGAGTCTGCCTCCAGATTCTCCACCCCTGGAATGTACACAGCTGAGATGCAGGGAACATTGTCCTCTGCCCAGGACAGGATCAGAGACACTTCCTACGAGGGCCCGCTTGCTCCGGGTCCCTCTGATGATTGATGTAGGCAACCGCAGTCTGGTTGTCCCAGCGGACCTGAACAGCCCGACCCCGAAGGTGCGGGGTCAAGCGGGCTAGAACCAACCTGATCGCCCTCAGTTCCAGAACGTTCATAGGGGTGTGGGCCTCCTGAGGGCCTCACTGCCCCTGGAATGTTAGGGATCTCCAGAAGCCCCCCCCAACCTGTCGGACTGGCATCCGTGGTGACTGGCCCCCAGCAACGGGCCAGAAAAGATCTGCCCACCAACAGGTTCCTTGAGTCCAGCCACCACGAGAGGGACCGCCTGGCTAGGGGGGACAGAACCAAAACCTGATCCAGGGACACAGGGTCCCTGTCCTATACAGACAAGAGGTGGAGTTGAAGAGGCCTCATGTGAAACTGAGCATAAGTAACCGCCTCGAAGCAGGACACCATCAGGCCCACCAGCTGCATTCCCTGCCTGATGGAAGGATGAGGGCAGGACAGAAGGAGCTGAGCTTGCAGACTGTCCACCTTCTGCTGAGGAAGAAAGATCCTGGCCCGAGCTGTATCCAGATTCATGACCAGAAATGGCTTCACCAAAGAGGGAGACAGGGAAGATTTGGAGTGGTTTATCAACCAGCCGAATGACTCCAGTGTGGTCACCACCCGCTGAGTATCCAGCTCTGCCTGTTGGAAGGACGGAGAAGTGATAAGAATGTCATCCAAATAGGGAAGAATGTTAATGCCCTGAGCTCTCAGCAGAGCCATAATGCCCGCCAGCATCTTGGTGAATACCCTGGGAGCCGAAGACCGAAGGGCAATGCCACGAACTGATAATGCTCAAGAAAGACGATCAGCCAGCACTCCCAAAAGATATTGTATTCAAATCCAACAGGTCAATATCACAGCAAAGACCAAAAAGATCCAACAAAATCCAACGTTTCGGGGCGTCTAGCGCCCCTTCATCAGGGACCAAAAACAAGCAAGCAGAGATTCCCCTCCACTGAGGATTAAATGTCCTCAGAGAGCCCGGGATTACCACCTGATGTCAGTGGGCGTGTCCCACGTGACATCAGAGCTGATGCAGCCAATCAGAACACCAGCCAAACAAATGCAATTACAAACCATATACATAATACAATCATGTGAAACAAGTAAAATAAGTAAAATAAACACGGCAGAGACCTGATGCGGTCGCTCAACAGGGGCTAAGGTGGGTAGGTCGTACCCCGCAGCACCACGTGCCAGCAGAGCAGCAAGCCGCTGCGATTGGAAGGCGGTGCTGCCAGGGCGGGGAGCCTGCCATGGCGCAGGTGTGGTGACAGCATGACTTGGGCACTGTGGGTAGACCTATCCTCCTACTGTTATTGTTTATTTTTCGTGTGCAACCTGAATCGAATGGGTTGCCGGGAGGTCAGAGGTGGAGAGGTTCCCCCAGCAGCGCTTGGTTTGCCGACGTTCCCCGCATGCGCCGGGACTGGCAGCTCCTGGCCTACTAGGAGCAGCCCTGGCAGCACCGCCTTCCAATCGCAGCGGCTTGCTGCTCTGCTGGCACGTGGTGCTGCGGGGTACGACCTACCCACCTTAGCCCCTGTTGAGCGACCGCATCAGGTCTCTGCCGTGTTTATTTTACTTATTTTACTTGTTTCACATGATTGTATTATGTATATGGTTTGTAATTGCATTTGTTTGGCTGGTGTTGTTCTGATTGGCTGCATCAGCTCTGATGTCACGTGGGACACACCCACTGACATCAGGTGGTAATCCCGGGCTCTCTGAGGACATTTAATCCTCAGTGGAGGGGAATCTCTGCTTGCTTGTTTTTGCTCCCTGATGAAGGGGCGCTAGACGCCCCGAAACGTTGGATTTTGTTGGATCTTTTTGGTCTTTGCTGTGATATTGACCTGTTGGATTTGAATACAATATCTTTTGGAGTGCTGGCTGATCGTCTTTCTTGTGTGTTTGCGGCGCCACCGCCGGCCACAGCACCCACTACAACGCTAGGTAAGAGTGCTTCTGTGCAATCTGACATTGTGAACTGATAATGCTGATCCTCCAGAGCGAACCTGAGGAATCTGATGACCTGGAAAGACTGGAACATGGAGGTAAGCATCCTTGATGTCCACAGAGGTCATGAAGTCCTCTGGGCGTAGTGAACTTACAGCTGAGCGCAGAGTCTCCATGCGAAAACACCCGGATCTGACAAACTTGTTGAGAAGCTTTAAGTCCAGCATGGGTCTGACAGACCCATCTCTTTTGGGAACGGTGAAAAGGTTGGAATAACAGCCCTTGCCCCTTTCCCTTAAGGGCACTTGGCAGATGACCCCCAGCTTCAGTAGATTCTGCAAAGCAAGCAACAGGCCCTGAGCTGACAGGGGGTCTTGAGGCATCAGGGATCTGATGAATCTTGGGGGCGGCCAGGCTGCCAACTCCATCTTGTAACTGGAGGACACTACCTCCTGAATCCACTGGTCTGAGACATGACGCCTCCAGACATGAGCAAAGAGCAGAAACCGTCCCCCCACCCGGATGTGTGAGGGTGCCCCTTCATGCCTGAGGGGGCTTGGGGGAAGACTTAGAACCCCAGGAGGGGCCAGTGCAGCCACGCCCTCCCCGGGCCCCTGCAAATGAAGCTCCCCTTCCCATTCTGGACCCACAGTAGGAGGGAAGAAAGGAACCTGAACCTCGAAAGGGCCGAGACTGTCTCTTGCGCTGGGGTAACCTGCCTCCCTTAGCAAACAGGTCCAGGCGTTCCCCAAATAGACGCAGTCCTTTAAAGGGGAACCCAGTAAGAGCCTTCTTGGCAGCGTTGTCAGCTGCCCACTGGTGCAACCAAACCGTATAGCCATGGCGTATAGCCACCGCCATGGCAGAAGCCCTGCCACACATTCTAATGGTATCATCCAAGGAAGAGAGGACATATGCAACAAATTACTCAACGCAGAATGGCTCTATACTCTTCACTAGCCTCATCAGGAGCCCCATCTAAAATACTCTTGAGCAGAGTCCTAATATCCACAGCTGTAATGGCAGAGGCACAAACCGGACACAGCGCGGACCCCACACAAGCAAAGGCATGGGAAACCAGCTGATCAATGCGCCGGTCCTCAACATCCCTCAGAGTAGTAGAGTCAGGGGAATGCATGACAGTGTTGGACAACCCCAGAATTGGTGCATCCACTTCGGGAGGGTACGACCAACGCTTAAAGGAGCAGTGTCGCAAATTTTTCTTGGTGACTTATATTTAAATGGTACTTTGAATGTAGGTAGGTGTTGGAGTAAGAATTACAAATGTAGAAAAAAATGGTGTGTGTTGAACAGCTGGAGACTAATGGCTCATGTTTATGATGCTGAGGAGAGGGGTGAAACAATGTATCAGTTCCATGCTGAGGAGAGGGGGAGAACAATGTATCAAAGTCTCAGCTGTTCAGTGCTGGCAGCCGTCCAGCATAAGATAACATTGCAACATTGCCTGCCCAGAGCTTATATATCTAAAACAGAGAGAAAAGCTCTAGAAGTCATTTAGCCGATTTTGACAGTTTTCCCTTCATGTTGGCTCTGCTGCAGAATCTTTCAGTTTACCATTTTCTCTTTCATATTCTTATTTTTCCATATGATCTTTCTTTCAGCTTTGTGTGTTTTAAGCAAAGCCCAACCCAGGATTTTCACTATCTGGAGTTTTGTTTTGTGCCCCTAGGGGCATCCCGACTTGGGATGCCCTGATATGTGAAATCCCCAAGTTCGCCTGTGAAAATGTACCTTTCCCTGTCTCAGCGCATGCGCGGGCTCTCATCCAATCAGCGCTGTTTGCACGCAGATGGGGAGCCTGAGCAGTAACCTTCCTGGCCGCCCGGCCTGTCTAAATGACTATCTGCGCGAGCACGCCAGAAAAATAGGGGGGGGGGGTCTGTGGTTATCCAGGGGTCGCTTCACACAGTGGGCATCCTGATTTAGAATGGGGTTTTGTTCCACTTTAATACCTTTATATTTTCCTGCTCAATTTTCCTGCTCAGTTATTCAAAGAAGAATTTCAGTCGTTTTCAGTCAGTTTAGTTTATTTTGTATAGATTTTACACATTTGAGTCACCTGGTCTCATAACAAAAGCAGCACCTCACACACACACACACAGCCGTTACAGTGTCAGCCTCTGAGGTAAAGTGTTGCTAGGAGACCAGTGGGCTAAATGAAGCAGCTCACTAAAAACAAGCCAGCAGATCCCCCTATTCAGCAAATGGACTGAGCCATTGTAATTATACAATTTAAAAGAGAGGCATATATTTTTTTCTTTTTCCATCGCCAGATTATTTATACACATGTTATAAGCTATTGTGTGGCTATTTAATTATTTATCTTTTTTAATGCAAATTTCGCGATACTGCTCCTTTAACCACTTCAGCAGGAAAGGGGTACCTCTTATCCCAACTCTTAGGCACCCCAGGGAGCCTGCTCGGACGCTCCCACTCTTTGAGCATGAGATTATTAAAGTGAGTTCTCTCAGGAAACTCCAAACGTGGCTTAGAAGTGTGAAACAACTCCCCCTGCTGCCGAGGCAGGAGGATAGAAAGTACTTAAAAAATGTGAGCCAAAAGCCTGTCAGTATCGTCTGGAGCCCAAGGGTCAGAGCCAGAATCTGCATAACCCTTAGGCTGCTCATCAGATGATTCTGAATCAGAAAACAATTCTCCCACTTGCAGGGGGGTATAGCCGGCCAGGCCGAAAAATTCCTCAGCCTCCATAGGAAAAAGGTTAACGCCAGGCGCCAAATGCCGCCTCTTAGCAGAGGCCTTACACGCTGTAGAGCCAGCAATCAGCTTCTCAATGCTAGCCACCCTGGTAGAAAAATCAGGCTGAGACTCCCTGCTGGGAGTCAGATGTAAGCGTGGGGGAGTGGGCGACGCCACACGGGGCGCAGGCCCAGCCACAGGTAACCCAGATTGCAGCACAAGTGCCCGCTGGGCACAGGGTACACAAACCCGCACATTGTCATCATTTGTAGGGGACACACGCCACATACAGTTGGGCTTGTCCCAAAGAAACCCCAAGCACATTATCCTGAGAAGCCTCCATATGGCGATTATCGCAGCCACCGGCCAATAGGAATTTACGCTATAAGGCCACCCGGGATGCCCCAATAGCTCGCTAGGGAAGTGGGAGGTAAAGGCAGAATAGGCCTCTAATGGGGATAGGCCGGGAGAAACCACAATTGAGTTTGACCCGCCTGCAAGACAAACAGAAAAGCCCCGTAAGCGGTATGCATACATTATATAAAAATAAGCCAGCCCGCAGGGGTACTTACCGACCGCGGTAGGTAGACGCCAGCTACGCAGCACGAGGAGAGCAAAATGGCGCCCGCAGATAACTCGAGGGGCGGGCCGCGGAGACAGTGATGCGGAACGTGCCAGCCTCAAGGCCCGCCCCCCCGAAGAGCACGAAGGCGCCCACGTGACCATGTCAGCCAATGATGGCGCAGTAGCGCCTGAGGTAATGTCGCCGCCGACCGCCGTACAAGCGCACGTGGCGGCGACGGCATTTTTAAAAAAGCAACCAGTGCAACCAACACACGCGGCAACACAAGCCAAGCATACCACGTAATACAATCCCAAGGAGTGAATACACATACACACACCCCCTCTCCCGAGAACTGCCAGGGAGAGCAAGGGGGGGGGGGCAGCGGCCAACCTAACAGGAGCCCACCAATGGACAGGGGCGATAGCGCGGCAGGGGCTCACCATGTGTTTATACCGCCTACCCTTTGGTGGGGGATTGCGGTCGGAGCAGCGCTCTTTAAGCACCTGACAACGGTGCTGCCTACCATCACCTGACCAGTGCAGCCAAAGCTGGGAGGCAGGAAAAAAAAAAAAAAAAAAAAAGGGTGGGAATAGTCCTACAGGGCCGCAGGCTAATAGCCCCGCTCACCTGTGAGTAGAGAGCAGTCTTCTTGCCTTCGCAGCGCCGACTACAGAGAAGAACTGGGGAATTTGTGGGAGGTCCCTGGAATATAAGGGGCCGGGAGGAGCCACTTTTTTGCCGTCTCTACAGTCCAGCGCCATCTTGTGGATGTATAACCTAAACGTAAGGAATTCTCTCTGGAGCAGGACGTGCTGTATACTTAGAATAAAACACTAGATCGGCTCAGCTCCTTTAAGACATTAAATAGAGTGTAATTGCCCTTTTTGTGTGCTAAAATTTCTTAAAGCAGGCCAAAACCCACCCTGGAGTCTATGGGATTCCAGGGCAGGCATACTCGCTACCTTGGGGTATCCAGATTCAGGAGGCCCCACTGTATAACCACCACAGGTCACCCAGTAAACTCACCTTCTCCCCAATCCAACAGCACATGTGCTAGCAGCACCACCCACTATACCTTTAGCAGGGCGCGAGCCTGAGCCAGGCATTTGTGAATAGATGCGGATCTGAGAGCACTGACTGGACAGGAGGCAGAGCATGTGCAGTAGGGCCAGAGAGAGGTGAGTTAGTTTGAATGACCTGGGTGGTGTCACAGCAGGACATCCCCGAACAGGGTGCCGCAGGGCCAAGCACCATATGCCAGGATAGTCAAAATCCTGGGTTTTGGTCCACTTTAAAGACTTTAAAAAGCAAGCGTTATGCAGTAATCTTCGATAGATGCAATAGAGCAATGCCAGTGATTTAAAGATGGCATTTAAACCTTATAAGCCATAGATCTGTTGTGCATTTTCATGTGTTTATTGCTTTTTAAAGATGGCCTCTAGGCTTTAAACCTTATAAGCCATAGATCTGTTGTGCATTTTCATGTGTTTATTGCTCTTTAAAGATGGCCTCTAGGCTTTAAACCTTATAAGCCATAGATCTGTCGTGCATTTTTATTTGTTTATTGCTTTTTAAAGATGGCCTCTAGGCTTTAAACCTTATAAGCCATAGATCTGTTGTGCATTTTAATTTGTTTATTGCTATAGTATATAGTCAAGCAGTAATAATAGTAATAATGATACTCCGTATTAAGTTTATGCCATAATCATGCCAGCTACTGATTTATAATCCTTTTCCATGGGGAATCAGTTATGCCACAGGTACTGCACAGGCAGGGCGGTAAACTCCCCAATTAGGGTGTGTTCAAACCACTCCTCCCAGGCTGGGGCTCCTTAGCAGCCACATGTTGGCATTTGTGGAGCGGACAGAGGCTGCACATGTGCATCAGCATTTTCTGGGGAGCGCAGGGGGAACTACGCGAGTTTCCCATGGCATGGTGCTGCAACTTTGCTGGGAGTAGAGATTGTGCATATAAAGGTAATACTTCACATTTAAGTTGGACATCTAAGTTGGAACCCTGTATGCAAAGACTTAAGAAAAGTTACCTCTTGATCGCCTTCATTTTCCTCCTCCTCTTCCTCTTCATCACTGTCTATAACAATAACATCTTCTCCCCTGGGAGTAGTGTCCTGAGAGGAATGCGCATTTTGGGACTGATCGGAAGACTGAACGGCTATATCACCGAGTGACTGTGAGGTCTCTTCATTGTCAATCTGTGGATAGTCCAGAGCACCAAACTGAACAGAATAAAGAGTTGAAATTAACAAAGCACCAAAAATGTTTTTTGTACTGTAAAATTAATTTCCCTTCATATTCATTCTGAGGCACAGATCTAGTATGCCGATCGGGGGGGGGGGGGGGGTTTGGTCATTTCTAGATTTCAGAGGGAACCAGAGTACATACACCCCTCTCCTTTGCAAGTATTGCAAGCAGCGAAATCGTAACATTCTGGGACTCAAACGGACAATACCTACAGTCAAAACGACCCCCAGAAACCCTGTACTTTTAGAACAGCAATGTTTACACTTTCCACATAATGGCCACTAGAACTATAAACACAAGGAGACACTGGCGTCTCAGCCAATATCCCAAAGTAATGACCATGTAACAGACCGATTGTGCCGTCGACACTACAGACACTTTAGGTGCACCATGTCGTAAACAAGGGCAGACGGAGGCAGGTAAGATATTGGATCAAAAAGGGTTGCATGTCCAGGCGGTAGGGTCCACACCAAATTTGGGTGTAAATATATATTCTATACACACAAAATGAATACCTCACTGCAGGCCATTGTCTCCTTTAGGGTACCCCTGAGCACTGGGGGGTTAAGGAGAAGGAACACATTAAAGCAGAACAAAACCAAGGGTGACACAGCCACTGGCTTTTTGAATATTGTGACATGGGGCGTTTAAACACCTTTCCCCAGGCCAATCAGAACCGTTTGTAAACAATCCGAGCCATTTGCTTCATTACTTATGCACAGCAATGGAAAGTGTCCCCAGGTTGTACATGTGCTCCTGTCCCGGGCAGGAACACACATGCCTCTGGGGATGTGGCCACTCTTGCTCCTTATTGAAGGCCATCAATGCAGTATGCTGAATGACCTTGACGCCAAACTACTCTGATTGGACGGCAGCAGCGCATGCACCGCTGTACCGGAAGAGGGTAGTTTTACTGGGCGATCTTGATGGGTTTCATAGTGGGGAATCCCAAAACTGAACACAACTTCAAGGATTAAAAACCCTGGGTTTTGTTCCACTTCAAGCAGTCAGCACATCAGCACATCTTCATTACCAAGTACAGATCAATATCTGCACATTCCAAATAAAGTAACATGCATACAATCCTACCTAATCACCCGCCAGCAGGTGCTAAATTTATTTAAGCATTAAAGTCTTAGGACAAAAGAAATGGGGACAGAATACAAAATTTCAGTTAGCCCCAGAAAGGCAGAATTGGGATTGGATACTTCGGGAGAAGTCTGATCCTTTTAGCCCTCAGAATCTAGCCTCTAGAAGAATAACCCACAACCCTGATTGGAAGAGAAATTCTTTGTCAGCACCATGCTTAATGTAAATATAAAAGTAAAAAAAAACAAACAAAAACATCAAGATCTATAAACAAACCAGCGCTGAGAAGAGGACAAATTAGGTTTCAAAATGTGGGGAGAAAAAAGAAAAAAGTGTAACCCAATTACAAAATACCTGCGTAAGTGCATCTTGAGTTTCTTGGTCAAATGTGTGAGACTCTGCCTCAGGCATTTCTTCGGTTACAACACTCTCCTTTAACAGATACAGTTATAAAATTAGTAAAATGCAGGTTAAAAAAAAGAAAAAAAAAAAAAAGAAAAGAAAAGTCCCAAGCTTTACAATCAGACAACCCATTTCCTGGCCCCAGCTCTGCTCTGTCTGTGCAGAGTACAGCTATAAACCCCCACCCCCTGCGCTTACCACCCCTCTCCTCAATGTGTGATGCTTCTGAGGCAAGATGGCGGTGCCTGTATCCTAGAGTCCTGAACAGAGTTAAAGCCCAGTGGGGGAAATAAGTAAGCGGCTAAAACACTATTCCCCTGCATCTAAAATGAATATATTTTAAGGGTTTGGGCTTTTCAAATGATGATGAAGCTGCAGTTTAAGTGGGCCTATACTTCTTTAAATTCAACCTCTCACTATGAAGACAAAAAGTAAAGTAATGTAAAGTAAAACTGCTTCCTCCCACAATACCTCCATTGTGTAAAAAATACCATTTTGTGAGTACTCACCTGAAAAATGGATATTGTCAGTGTGCCACACACCCCGCTTCCCCACCGGAGACACAGTGAACGAAAAACCTGAGGATGGAGAGCCCATTCTCCCAGACAGGAAGAGCCCCTGCTCAACCCGTCCGCTTCCTGGTTTTCCACCCCTGGAATGTACACCGCCGAGAGACAAGGAACATGGGCCTCCGCCCAGGTCAGGATCAGGGACACCTCTCTGAGAGCACCCAGACTGCGAGTCCCTCCCTGATGATTGATGTAAGCAACCGCTGTTCGATTGTCTGAACGAACCTGGACCGGAAGGCCCAGAACGTGTTGAGTCAGAAGAGCAAGAACCAGACGGATGGCTCTCAGTTCCAGAATATTGATGGGTAAGTGGGCCTCTTGAGGTCCCCACTGCCCCTGGAACTGAAGATCCTTCCAGAATCCCCCCCATCCCGAAAGACTGGTGTCCGTGGTGACAATTTCCCAAAGAGGAGTCAGGAAAGACCTGCCCTTCACGAGATTGGCCGAGACCAACCACCATTGGAGGGACTGCCGGACCCGGGAGGACAACTGGAAGGGCTGATCCAGCGACCGAGGCCACCGGTCCCAGGACACCAACAGATAGAGCTGAAGCTTCCTCGTGTGAAATTGAGCAAAAGGAACTGCCTCGAACGAGGCAACCATCAACCCTACCAGCCTCATCCCCAGACGGATGGACGGAGGATTGGAAAGTAGGACCCGAGCCAACTCCTGAATCAGATAAATTTTGGACTGAGGGAGAAACACCCTGTGTTGACAAGAGTCCAACTGCATCCCCAGAAAGGACACCACCCTGGCCGGAGCGAGGGAGGACTTGGGAAAGTTGATCACCCAACCAAAGCTTTCCAGCGTGGAGACCACCATCCTGGTGTCTGTCTCCGATTGATTGAAGGACGGAGCCATGATGAGGTCGTCCAAATAAGGTACGACACGAATGCCCCGAGATCTGAAAATGGCCATGACCCCTGCCAGCACCTTGGTGAACACTCTTGGAGCCGAGGTAAGGCCAAACGGAAGTGCCACGAATTGAAAATGCTGATCTTTCATCACGAATCTAAGAAAACGTTGATGAGCCTGGCAGATGGGAACATGAAGATAAGCATCCTTGATGTCTATGGACATCATGAAGTCCCCCTGCCGAAGAGAACCGATGGCCGTACGCAAAGTTTCCATGCGAAACTTCCGAATACGGATGAACCTGTTGAGTAATTTCAGGTCCAGGACGGGACGAACCGACCCGTCCTTTTTGGGGACTGCGAAAAGATTGGAGTAGAAACCGAGGCCCATCTCTAAGCGCGGCACCGGCCGGATGACCGCCATTTCTAAAAGAATCCTTACCGACGCCAGGAGCCCCTGTGCGGCCAAAGGATCGATAGGCACCCGAGACCGAAAGAAACGTGAAGGAGGGCGAGACTCGAACTCCAGTTTGTAACCGGACGACACCACCTCCTGGATCCACCTGTCCGGAACCTCCTGGTCCCAAACCTGGGAGAAGTGTCGCAATCGTCCCCCCACCCACACGGGTGAGGGCAGCCCCTCATTGCTGAGCGGGCTTACCAGCAGGCTTGGGCTTGGTGCCCCAGGACTGAGCGGGACGGCCACGGCCCCTCCCTCGGGTCCAACCTGCACCTCTGGTAGTGGGAAAGCCTACCCGCTCTAAATCCCCATATGGAAGGTCTAAAGGCACTCGTACACCGAAAGGGGCGACGAGGCTTCTTGCGTTGAGGCAATATACCACCTTTTGCAACTGAATCTAATTTATCACCAAACAGTCGCAAACCCAAAAAAGGAAGTGCTGTGAGCACCTTTTTAGAGACAAAGTCCGCCGACCACTGGCGCAGCCACACTGACCGACGAATAGCCACCAGCATTGCCGCTGTCCTGCTACTCATCGCCAGGGCATCGTCCTGAGTGGTCAAGACAAAGGAAATAAATGACTCACACTGCTTAAGAGCACCAAACTCATCACAAGCGGGATCAAGATCTGTGCACAGATCCCGAATAATGGACCTAACTGCCAACAGAAGAAGCGCCGAAGCACACACCGGCCGCAGTGTCGATCCGGCACTGATAAAACCATGGCGAGCAAACTGGTCAATCCGACGATCCTCACCATCCTTAATGGCAGTGGTGACAGAAGAATGTACCACAGCCGTGCTAGACAGCCCTAACACAGGGGTATCGACGTCAGGGGGAACTGACCAAAGCTTCACCAAATCCTCCAGAAAAAGATAGCGTTTATCCCAGTTAGGAGGGATTTCAGCCAGTCGCGTGGGTTGTTCCCATTCCTTAAGCACAACCTTCTCAAAGTGTTGTTGCCTGGGAAAAAACAAAACGCGGCTGAGGCACATCAAACAACTCACCCTTTGGTAGGGCGACTGCCTCAGGCGGATCTAAATTCAAAATTTCAAACATTTGAGCCAAAATGGAGGGGGTGTCAAGGGATACCCCTGTAGCCTGATCGCCAACAGCATCAATCTCAAGCTGGTCTGCAGGCTCATCCGACTCTACAAGGAGTTCACCCTCCTCGTCCAGGGAATAATCAGACCAATCCACTAATTCACACCTCTCATCCTCCGAAGCAGGTGCTGCCGGAGAAAGGTGTTTCCGCTTCGCTGTAGCCTTCGGAGCTACCTTGGCGGAAATTATCTTCTCGAGGTTGGTCAATCGCGCACACACCTTGGATTGCGAATCCCCACTTTTGACAATGTCACATGGGGTCCGGAATAGGGAGGGGGGGTAGGAGATGATGGAAGTTGCGAGGAGCCAGAAGCCGGAGCGACGGACTGACGCACAATATTCTGCTTTGCACACGGAATGCACAATATAACATCATCGCCTGGGAGCGGAGTCCCACAACCCCCACACAGCCTAGATGGCCTCGATGCGCCATTTCCGGTATTGTCGGAAGCCTCCATATGGTGATTTTATGGTATTCGCAACAACCGTGGGTTTAACGCATAAAGCCACCCGGGATGCCCCTTTAAATTAACGTCCCGGGAAGGGAGGATTAAATTTTATTATCCCTCTTTTTTTTTACATTTCCCAATTTGGAGTAATAAGACTAGCCAGGTATAACAGAACCGGGAGAGCCACTGCAGTGAGGGGATCCCAGGATCTGTGGGGAAAAGGGACAACAGTAAGATCCCCAGAAAAAAAAGGGCAGCATGCAGTACAAACATTCATACAAAAAGCAGCATATACAAATATATAGCAAAAGCCCCAAAGTGCTTTAAGAGGCCAGCCAGCATACACTTTATTTTTTTTTTTAAACAAGCTGAAGCAAACCTGATAATAAACAGAACGGCCCACACACGAGGTGGGGCCGCTTACCTGAACAAGGCACGAAGAGCAAAGGCAGCAGCAGCCAGCCAGATACACCGCTTCCTGCAGCCGAGTCCCCCGCACCTGACTCCTGATTAGAAGGAGGAAGTGCGAGACCACGAGTTCAGGCCACGCCCCCACCATCGCGTCATCAGGGCCCCGCCCCTCAATTCAAACAGTGCGGCCCGCCAAATGGCGGTGCCGCATACAGAGAGGGCGCCTCGACGCCCTCGGGTCAGTGGGGGGGGGGGCCTATACACAACCCTGGCAGTTCAGGCCGCGTGCGCGCATCCCGCGGTTCACCATATAAAAGCCCCAGAATACCTGAAAAAAAAGGGGTGAGGCGAAGTGGAGTGTATGGCACACTCATAATACCCGTTTTAAAGGTGAGTACTCACAAAACGGTATTATTCTAAGTGTGCCATACACTCCACTTCGATCTTCATGACATGTGGGACATCCAATAGCAGTGTCCGTCATGGGTGGGAACCAGAAACAGTAAAGAATGTACCAACTCAAACCACTGCAGCTTGCAGAATCTTGCGGCCAAAAACAGCATCCGCTGAAGCCCGCACATCAACCTTGTAAAACTTGGAAAAAGTATGAACGGAAGACCAAGTAGCAGCCTTACAAACTTGTTCAACAGAAGCCTGGTGCTGAAAAGCCCAGGATGCACCAACAGCACGAGTAGAGTGCACAGTGACCCTAAATGGGGGAGTCCTCCCCTTAGCAGAATAGGCCCCAACAATGGCCTGACGAATCCATTTGCTAATCGTAGACTTAGCAGGCACCAAACCTTTCCTGGACCCGCAGGGCACCACGAAAAAGGAGTCCGTCTTGCAGAAGGAAGAAGTCACCAAATAGTACTTCACACAACGAACATCCAAATTGTGCAGAACCCTCTCCTTGTCATTGTTAGGCTTAGGACACAAGGAAGGGAGAACAATATCCTGATTGAGGTGGAAAGCAGACACCACCTTAGGAAGGAAATCTGGCTTAAAACGAAAAACCACCTTATCCTGGTGTCTCTCAAAGTAAGGGGCCTGAATCGACAGACACGCCGAACAGAGGTAATAGCCACCAAGAAAGCAACCTTCTGAGTGCTCATAAGGACGACCCTGGAGAGCCGAAAGAAACAAATTCAAATCCCAAACGGGAACCACGGCCTTCCGAGGGGGCCGCACATGCACGACCCCTTGGAAAAAGGTCTTAACCAGCGGGTGTAAGGCAAAAGACCTCTGAAAGGACAGGTTTCTGCTCTGTCGGTTTTCTTCCAAAGCACTAAGCTGGAACCCAAGATCCAGATTATGCTGAAGAAACTCCAAGATCCTAGGAATCGAAAACACCCTGCAAGGCAAGGCCCTAGCCTCACACCAAACAATATAACCTCCAAGTCCTATAGTAAATGCCATTAGAGGATCGCTTCCTAGCCCTAATCAAGGTCTGAACAGCCGCCGCAGACAATCCTTCCTCCTTCAGAATGGAGGTTTCAGCAGCCAAGCCGTCAAAGCCAGCGTTTGTAAATTGGGGTAAAGTAGTTGACCCTGAGATAACAGATCCGGCAACAAGGGAAGCCGGTACTGATCTACGGCCAGCTGTACAACGTCTGTGTACCAAACCCTTCTTGGCCACCTTGGAGCCACCAGAATTGATAGTGCCCCTTCTAGAACCAGTTTGCGAACAACCTTGCCCAGGATGGAGACGGGCGGAAACAGGTACAGAAAACCCAGATCCTTACAAGCAAGGGACAAGGCATCCACTGCCAGAGATGGCGGATTCTGAGAAAGACACATTCTGAGAAAGACACAAAGGCCGGAAGTTTGTGATTGTGCCTCGAGGTAAATAAATCCACCTCCAGAGTCCCCCACTTGCGGCAAAGATCCAGAAAAACCTCGAGGTTGAGAGACCACTCTCCTTGGCGAGAGGATCCCCTGCTCAGGGAATCCGCCTCAGTGTTCTCCACTCCCAGAATGTAGACTGCCGAAAAGCAAGGAACATTGCTCTCCACCCAGTGCAGGATCAGAGAGAATTCCGAGGGCACTCCTGCTGCGAGTCCCTCCTTGGTGATTGATGTAAGCTACCGCCGTTCGGTTGTCTGACCGAACCGGAACTGGTAGACCCTGTAAATGTGAGGTCAGCCGAGCCAGAACCAGTCGGATGGCTCTGAGCTCCAAGACAATGATGGGGGTGTGAGCCTCCTGAGGACCCCACACCCCGCTGAACTGATGACTTTTCCAATAACCTCGCCAGCCCGACAGGCTGGCATCCGTGGTGATCGTCTCCCAACAAGGAACCAGAAAGGATCTGCCCTTCAACAGGTTGCTCGATTCCAGCCACCACCGAAGGGACTGTCGAACCCTGGGAGACATCCTGAAAGGTTGATCTAATGAGTGCATCCCCTGTCAGATAGAGGGAGAAGGATTGGCCAGAAAAGGCGGATCAGACCCCGAATCCCCTGCACCTTGGTCTGGGGCAGAAACACTCTGGTCTGAATGGTATCCAGATTCATGCCCAGAAATGAAATCACTCGTGACGGAGAGAGAGAAGACTTGGGGCGGTTGATCACCCACCCGAACCTCTCCAGGGTCGACACCACCTGGTGGGTGTCCAGCTCTGCCTGACGGAGGGAAGAAGCTGAGATCAACAGGTCGTCCAGATAAAACACAATGCGAATGACCTGAGCTCTGAGCAGAGCCATTATCCCCGCCAAAACCTTGGTGAAGACCCTCGGCGCCGAGGTCAGTCCGAAGGGAAGGGCTACGAACTGAAAATGTTGATCCTCCACCGCAAACCGGAGGAATCTCTGATGTGCCGGAAAAAAATCGGAACATGCAGATACGCATCCTTGATGTCTATGGATGTCATAAAATCCCCTTTGCGAAGGGAATTGATAGCCGAGCGCAGAGTCTCCATGCGGAACTTTTTGGCTCTGATAAACCTGTTGAGAACCTTGAGATCTAGAATGGGTCTCACCGAACCCTCCTTTTTGGGAACCGTGAAAAGGTTGGAGTAATAACCCCTGCCTCTCTCTGACGGAGGCACCGGGCATATAACTCCCATGTCCAGAAGGCTTTTCACTGCTAACAGGAGCCCCTGTGCAGCCTGAGGGGCCGAGGGCACCCGAGACCTTAAGAATCTTGGGAGGCGGCCAGTACTCTAACTTCAGTTTGTACCTGGAGGAGACCACTTCCAAGATTCAATTGTCCGTGACTTCCCGGGCCCAGACCTGGAAGAAGAGCCGCAGCCGTCCCCCCACCCTTGCGGGTGAGGGCGCCCCTTCATTGCTGAGCCGGTTTAATGGTAGGCTTGGAACTCCAGGCAGCCGCGGGACGTGCCCGACCTCTGCCCCTGTTCCAGGACGAGCCCCTGACCCCTGAGAAGGCCAAACCCCTAGTCGCTCTGGCCCCTCGGAAGGAAGGAGTGAACGAGCCAGCCCCCCGAAAGGGACGTCGCCGTTTCCTCCGCTGAGGTAACCTACCTCCCTTAGCAACAGCATCCAATTTATCTCCAAACAGCCGCGTACCCAAGAAGGGAAGCGCTGTAAGCAACTTCTTGGCCCCAAAATCCGCCGTCCATTGGCGGAGCCAGACCGATCTGCGCATAGCCACCAATAAGGCTGAAGTCCTACTACACACAATAGAATCTTCCATAGCAGCCAGGACAAAATCCATGAACAATTCACATCTCTTAAGGGTAGCGTACTCAGCGCTAGCCAGATCAAACTGAGCGTCATTCAGCCAGTCCCTGATAAAGAGATCTGGTAGCAAGCGACACTAGGGCAGATGCACAAACAGGCCGCAGGGCCGAGCCCACGCTGGCAAATGCGTGGCACGCCATCTGATCAAGGCGCTTATCCTCACCATCCTTAAGTGAAGTGGCGTCAGGGGTGTTCAGCACAGAAGAGTTGGTCAAACTTAAAACTGGCGCATCGACCTCGGGAGGAGAGGACCAGCGCTTAACTGCCTCCACCGGGAAAGGATACTTCTTATCCCATCCCTGAGGAGCACCAGGAAGCAGACTGGGCCTCTCCCATTCTCTAAGGATCAGCGCATCAAAGTGACCCTGGGTAGGAAATACCAGACGGGGCTTGCGGACCCCAAAAAATTCCCCCTTCTTGAGAGGAGGTGCCTCAGGTGGGTCAATATCCAACACCTCCAATAGATGTGACAAAACAGTGGCCGTGTCTACGGCATCCCCCAGTGCCTGCCCGACATCACCAGACTGAACATAATCAGCCTCTGTTTCCTCATACAATTCCCCCTCCTCTAACGGGGAATAATCCGACAAATCAATGGAATAGTCGTCCACATCCCACAAGGGCTGGGCCGACGACAAATGTCTCTTTTTAGCCTGGGCCTTCTTGCCCACCGTGCTAGTAATAAATTTCTCAATGCTGGCCAACCTAGCACAAACATCAGAATGCGACTCCCCGCTGGCGCCAACGTCACTTGGGTACAGATAAGGCGGGGAGGGGAAGGCGATGAAGCGGGAGGAGCCGACCCAGAAGGCTGGATACCTGACTGCCGCGTTATGGCCTTTTGTGCACATGGAACACAGATCAGCACATTCTCCCCCGTAAGGGATACCCCCACACATGGCCGGGATTGACCCAGAGGGAGCCCGAGCCCAGTATCCTGCGGAGCCTCCATATGGTGATTTTGTGGTCAGCCGCACGACCGTAGGGAAATTACGCAAAGGCAACCCGGGATGCCCCTTAAAAGTCCCAGTGGGAGGATTTGAGGTGAACAATTTTAACACTAGGGACCCCAGGACCAGGAGGAACCCCTTAATATGCAAAAATACGATGCAATCTAACACACAAACAGGCAACCTAAGCGCATCCCCAGAAATATATATATATAATTATATATAAATATCTATACACATATACATATATACCAGCTCCAGACACGCGAAAACAAGTAGACACACACACACACGTCCACAAACCAGTAGGGGCCCCCCACATAAGCTAAGGAAGTGGCCCTCAGGCCCTTACCACCCGGAGCACAGCTCAGCAGCAGCATCCAAAATGGCCCCCGAAAGATGCCTCATGCAGAAAGAGGAGGAGGAGGGCGGGCCATCGCAGAACGTGTGTTCGCCAGGCCACGCCCCCCCCCCCTCCCAGCAACGCGGATCACCAAGCTCCAGCCGCAGAATCGTACCAAATAAGGGGGCAGGGTTACCGTGGCCACGCCGAGATCCCGGCTCCGCCCCCTCCCTGAACACAGCCTGAGGGGGACAAGCTCCCCAGGCTAAATCAAAGACACCTGATGGGCAGCCCCTGACAACTATGGCCCTCAGTGTCAATCCAACACACAGTGAAACACACACACACGGGCATAGGTGAATGAAAACCGAAAATGATGGCCAGTCAACCCCCCCGGAGGGAAGTAAGGGACCCGGAAGGGGGGGAGCCCCGCCAGAATCTGGCCATAAGCATGGAGGGACGGGGCATCCCACACCAGGATCACCAAAACCTGGGCAACCGCCTACCCCAGAATGAGGTCTCACGGTGGAGCAAAGGCTCCCTCCGCACCCATAGGGTGCTCCTACCCTTACCAGGACCCGCAGCCTAAGTTGGGAGGCTCAAATAGGGGCAATTTAGAAAGGGTCCTGGCAGCAATAGGGACAAAAAAAAGGCCGGTTGCGGGCCCGGCTTACCTGTAAGTAAAGAAGTCTTCATCTTCTGTCTTGTCGCCTTCCCTGCAGAGAAGGAACTGGGAAATTGGTGGGAGGTCCCAGGTATATATGGACTGGGAGGGGCTTTTTTGCATATTCATCTCTGCAGAAGTTCGCCCTCTACTGGAGATTACCCACATGTCATGAAGATTGAAGTGGAGTGTATGGCACACTTAGAATATTAGCCATTATATGTAATTACTTTAAATGAAGAAAGCCGCTTCCCTTAGAATAAAGTCCCAGTAAGTACGTGGTTTCTATGGAAGAACAGTATACCTCTGGCTCTACTCTCTGCAAGCTCCTCTGCTTTTTATTGACTGGCAACTCTGAATCTTCAGCAGATTGCTCCGCAACTTCTGCAGAGCCCTCCTCTTCTTCACGTGGGCGCTTTGAGATTGGGGCTGCTGGAACTATAGAAATTCTGGTTTACCCAACAGTTTTCACTAGTGAACACAACACCATCATCATTTACTTATAAACTTACATGAGGAAAACAATGACGATGAAGTAGTTGGCCTTTCCACGGGAGAGCTTTGGACAACTTCTACTACAGCAATATCTTGACTGCAAGGTTCGATAGCTGCATGAGACTGCTGAGTAGGCTGAACAAACGCAGTCTGCTGCTGAACAGCTGGAACAGGTTGTGAAATGGATGCCTGAACATTAGGACTTGTAGAACGGACAGACCCACTAGTACTTCCAAAGACTGGGACATGGTCCAGCATGCCTTCTGATTGCATAGCTAAGAAAAAAAAAATTGTTTCAAAATGTAATAAAGGCAAATAGATAACACTTGCACATGTGTATGAGCAGTAAATTCATACCTTCTTGAGTTTCAACTTGGGTTGTAGGCATCACAGTAGCTGTGGGTGTAGTGGTTGGAGTAGACACCACAGCAGGAGTAACCATAGGACGAATACTAGCTCTTGGTGGCCTAGGTGGGGCAGTCACTTTTCCAGGAGTAGCAACAACTGGTGTGGGCTTGATATTGGCAGTAGGTGGATCTGATGCACTTGCACTAAGACAGACAGATTCAGTATAATGTTATTGTTTGCATGAATTTATATAAAGGCAGATACATTTGGCAAACCATATATATGTGGCAGAGATTTAATTTGTTTGGACTTTATACCCCTTGTGCTACTTTGGACAGAACACATTTTGCCTATGACGATGGGGAAAGAACTACTGTGTATTCTGGTGCTGTGAAAGTTTAGACCGCAAGTGTTCAACGTAAAGTTAATGTGACCTGGTAACTTTTCTAAACATCCGAATGGGCAGTATACACGAGACCTTGTGTCTCCATCTCTCGAGACCACCAGAATTAGATAAAACCTCCCAGTTCCTAGTTAGAGATGTGAAAAAGATAAAGGGAGACCAAAATAATACTGTTTAAGTAAGCATGAAAACAACTCAATGATGTCTTGAGAGGGAAACCCTGTATGCTGCCCATACGGATGTTTAGAAAAGTTACCAGGTAACCCAAGTTTTCTCAAAACATCCTCCAGGCAGCATACACATGAGAGCTAACCGAGATCTACCTCTACTGGGTGGGGAATGCAGCTCAGAGAACCCCTCTGCCAAGTACTGATCCTGTAGTCTTAGGTGGCAAGACAGACCCTTCTCGTCGAGTGAACTGTAAACTTCCCAGGAACCCATGAAAGCTCATACTGATTAAGTCAACTATGGCGCGTTGGATGAAGAGCAGATACTCAATGGTCCCTTCCCAGACCTGAGAAAGAACCATATAGGCAATCTACCTTCCTCCAATCCTTGGTTTGAGGAAGGTATTCCAGAAGGCCTGCTCTGACATTCAAAGATTTACCGAATGTGAAATCTTTACTGTCCACTAACAGAGGAACAATCCTGCAGTCTATAAAAGTCAGAAGATATCTTTGAAAGGTAGACGGGGTCCACCCTTAATACTACCTGATCCTGAAAAAATCTGAACAAAGGGGTGAAGACAGGATAATGCCCGAGTATCACTGACCGTGTTCTGAAGTAATAGCCCCAAAAATAGAACCTTACAAGTCAGGAATTCAATAGGAGAGTTCGGAATCTGTGCAAAAGCAGGAGCAGTCAGGACTTTAGCTAGGTCCCATTGAGGTGGTATCTTCATGCCGACCGGCTTAGATCACCCTACAGCTAGAAGAACACGTATGACCAGCGACAAAGATAATAGTCTTTTATCGAAGAAAACTGACAAAGCTGCCAGCTGTACTTTTAGAGTACTGACCGAGAACCAGATCAACTCTCCTCTAGAGGAAAGTCAAAAACATCCAGGTTAGATGCAGGCTTACCATTCTGAATTTTCCATATCTCAAAGATCTTCCAAACCTTCAAATGCATTTTCCTTGTCACCTCTTTCCTACTTGAGAGGGTCTTGATAACTCTTCTTAAGAAGCAAGGAGAATTCAGGGTCCACAGGGTCAAACACCACTTCTGGGGATCCAAATAACAGTGATCCCTGGAATAGCAGATCCACCTCGCTGGAAGCCTCCAAGGCTCCTGTATGGACAGTTACCGGAGTTGGGCCACCTGGGGGCCAGAGGAAAAAAAAATGTGGCTGGCTGACTGGCTAATTTATTTTATACTTGGACGCATCTGAAATGGAGGAAACACGTAAACCAGCCTGAATGGCCACCCATGTGCCAGGGCGTCTACTCCCAGAGAAAAAAAAAAACTTCAGTTTTGTGGTTCTTCCCTGCAGCAAAGATATCCACTTCTGGGGGCCCCCCTCAGGACACAAGCTTGATCATACACTGCCTGTTTCAGAGACCATTCTGCCTCCCAACAACAGAGAGAGACTTAGAAAGTCCACCAATTGATCCAGGCATCTATTCATATGAATGGCTGACAAAAAAAACAGGTTCTGTTCTACCCAAAGCAAAATTTCCATTGCCAGGAGTTGGGGCAATCTCGTCTTTCCCTGTTGATAGGTCGTTGTCTGTTCTGATCTGAACACATCTACCCCTCGGATGGTGTGAGAAGGCGAATATGGCTAATTTAACCGCCATCAATTCCGCCAGGTTTGAGGTCGATTGACTCAGCTTTTCTGGACCATCTTTGATGTACAGTCAGAGCCCCACAATGAGCTCCCCAAATCCATGAGTCGACATCTTACTTGGAGATATCGCATGGACCAAAGTGTAAGACAGTTGACACATCCACCATTCAAGTAGCTTCTTCACCAGGTCTGAAAAATACAATTGTGAGCACTCACCTGTAGAATTGTTTTTACTATGCACAGCACGCCCTCTTTCATTTATTCCTTACTTCTGGGTATTCCGCAACAAGGTGGCGCAGTGGACTGCAGAAGATTTGTGGCTCCTCCAGGCCCCATATAAAAACCAGGAATCACCCAATAGACCCCCAGTGTTGAAAAGCAGTTATACAAGAAGCCGGGAGCTAATCAAGAAAAGATAAAAGCCTCACACAAATAAACTTTGGAACAAAATCACCATACAGAGGCAACCAAAGATAACAAGGGAGGAATGAAACAGGCCATGCTGCGCATAGTAAAAACAATTCTACAGGTAAGTACTCACAGAATTGTATTTTTCCTAATGCACAGCACGGCCCGTTTCATTTAATCCTTCCTTCTGGGACATCCAATAGCAGTGTCCGTAAAAGTCGGGTGGGATCCCCAAAGAGTAACGGCAGGCAGTTGAAACCACTACCGCCTGAAGTACCTTGCGGCCAAAAGCAGCATCAGCTGAGGCCTTAACATCAACCTTGTAAAACTTGGAAAAAGTATGAACAGAAGACCAAGTAGCAGCCTTGCAAACTTGTTCAACAGAAGCCTGGTGCTGAAAAGCCCAAGAGGCACCAATAGCACGAGTAGAATGAGCAGTAAGGCGGAAGGGAGGATTCTTCCCCTTAGCAGAGTAGGCCTGAATCACAGCCTGACGGATCCATTTGCCGATAGTAGATTTAGCAGGAGCCAGACCCTTCCTAAGACCAGAAGGGACCACAAAAAGAGCATCAGTTTTTCTGGATGGAGCAGTAGCCACCAGATAGTACTTCAGACACCTAACCACATCCAAAGAATGCAAGACCCTCTTCCTTAGCATTACTAGGATTGGGGCACAAAGAAGGAAGAACAATGTCCCGATTCAAATGAAAGGCAGACTCAAATGAAAGGCAGACACAACCTTAGGCAGAAAATCTGGCTTGAAGCGAAACACCACCTTGTCCTGGTGTCTCTCAAAGTGGGGGGGCTGGATGGAAAGTGCCACCAACTCAGACACACGCCTGACAGAGGTGATAGCCACCAAAAAGACAACCTTGAGAGTAAGAATGGCCAGGGCCGCCTCCTGCACAGGATCAAAGGGAGCACCCTGCAAGGCTGACAAGACCAAGTTCAAATCCCAAACAGGCAACATAGGCTTACGTGGGGGACGCACATGAGTAACCCCCTGGAAAAAAGTCCTGATCAGGGAATGCTGGGGAAAGGACCTCTGAAGGGTCATGTCTCTGCCCTGGCTGTTTTCTTCCAGAGTACTGAGTTGGAGCCCCAGCTCCAACCCATGCTGCAGGAACTCCAGGATCCTGGGAATAGAGAACACACGACAGGGAAGAGACCTAGACTCCCAGTCAATGTAGGCATGTCAAACCCTATAGTAAATGGAAGAAGAAGAAGACTTCTTCCTAGCCTTTATCATGGTAACAACAGAGGCAGACAGCCCCTTCTCCATCAAGATGGAGGTTTCAGCAGCCAGGCCGTCAAAGCCAGAGTTTGTAAATTGGGATGGCGTAAGTGACCCTGAGTGAGCAGGTCCGGCACCCTGGGAAGAACGTACTGATCTACTGCCAGCTGAACCACGTCTGCGAACCACTCTTGGCCACCTGGGGGCCACCAGTATTGCTGGCACCCCCTCCTGAGCAATCTTGCGCAGAACCCCCAACAGGGGGAATGGAGGAAAGACATACAGGAGCTGAAAGTCCTGCCATGACATTGCTAGAGCATCCGTGGCCAAAGGCAGAGGATCCTGGGACGGGGAGACAAAGGCTGGGAGCTTGTGACGGGACACAAACAGATCCACATCTGGTTGGCCGCATCGGTGACAGATTGAAACACCCTGTTGCAGAGGGACCATTTTCCCAGACGAGAGGTCCCCCTGCTCAGAGAGTCTGCCTGCAGATTCTCCACCCCCGAGATGTACACCGCTGATATGCAGGGAACATTGTCCTCCGCCCAGGCCAGTATCAGAGACACTTCCTGGAGGGCCCTCTTGCTTCGGGTCCCTCCCTGATGATTGATGTAGGCAACCGCCGTCTGGTTGTCCGAGAGTACCTGAACAGGCAGGCCCCAAAGGTGATGAGTCAAATGAGTCAGAACCAACCTGATCGCCCGCAGTTCCAGAATGTTGATGTGTGTGGGCCTCCTGAGGGCACCACCGCCCTTGGAACTGCAGGGACTTCCAGAACCTCCCCCCAACCTGTCAGACTGGCATCCGTGGTGACCGTCTCCCAGCAGAGACCCAGAAAGGATCTGCCGACCAACAGGTTCCTGGAGTCCAGCCACGAGAGGGACCGCCTGACTAGGGGGGAGAGCACAAGGACCTGGTCCAGGGACGCAGGATCCTTGTCCCATACTGACAAGAGGTGGAGTTGCAGAGGCCTCATGTGGAACTGGGCATAAGGGACCGTCTCGAAGCACGACACCATCAGGCCCACCAGCTGCATTCCCTGCCTGATGGAGGGACAAGGGCAGGATAGCAGGAACTGAACCTGCGCTAGCAGACTGTCCACCTTCTGCTGAGGAAGAAAAATACTTGCCTGAACTGTATCCAGATTCATTCCCAGGAAGGGTGTCACCAAGGAGGGAGCCAGGGAAGACTTGGGATGGTTGATCATCCAGCCAAATGACCCCAGAGTGGACACTACCAACTCTGCCTGTTGGAGGGACTAGAAGTGATGAGAATGTCATCCAGGTAGCACGCGGATGCCCTGAGACTTGAGCAGAGACAATGCCACAAATTGGTAGTGCTGATCCTCCAGATGTCCATGATGACCTGGAAACACAGGAATATGAAGGCAAGCATCTTTGATGTCCACAGAGGTCATGAAGTCCCCTGGACGCAGGGAACTGATGGCAGAGCGCAAAGTTTCCATGCGAAAGCGCCTGCACCTGACAAATTTGATCTTCAAGTCCAGGATGGGCCTGACTGACCCATCTCTTTTGGACACGTGAAAAGGTTGTAATAGAACCCCTTGCCCCTTTCTAGTAAGAGGACCTGACAGATGACCCCCAGCTCCAGAAGGCTTTGCACTGCTAGAACTAGAGCCTGAGCTGACATAGGGTCCTGAGAGATTCGGGATCTGATAAATCTTGGGGGCGGCCAGGCAGCAAACTCTTGTAACCAGAGGACACTACCTCCTGAATCCACCGGTCTGAGACATGAAGCCTCCAGACGTGAGCAAAGTGCTGAAGCCGTCCCCCCACCCGGATGGGTGAGGGCGCCCCTTCATGCCTGAGGGGGCTTGGGAGAAGATTTAAGCTTGGAGCCCCAGGAGGAGCCAGGGCGTCCACATCCTCTGCCCCTACCCGAGAAATCTCCTCGGGCCCCGGTAAGGGAGACCCCCCTTCCCTGTCTGGCACCACGGTAGGGGGAAGAAAAGGAGCCCTGTCCCCGAAAGGGCCAAGACTGCCGCCTGCGCTGGGGTCACCCGCCTCCCTTAGCAAACAGGTCCAGGCGGTCCCCAAACAGGCGTAGTCCTTTGAAGGGAAACCCAGTGAGAGATTTCTTGGCAGCGTTGTCAGCAGCCCACTGGCGCAGCCAAACAGAGCGGCGTTTAGCCACTACCAGGGCAGAGGTACTGCCACACATCCTAATGGTATCATCCAAGGCAGAGAGGACATAAGTCATAAAAACCTCACAACGAGAGAGTGCATTAAACTCCTCACATCAGGGGCACCATCTAGGATACTTCTAAGCAGGGTCCTAATAGCCACAGCCGTAATGGCAGAGGCACAGACCGGGCGCAGCGCCGTCCCCACACATGCATCCCGCAGCGTAGTAGAGTCAGGGGAATGCATGACAGAGGTGTTGGATAACCCTAGGACCGGGGCATCCACTTCAGGAGGGGATGACCAACACTTCACCACATCAGCAGGAAAGGGATACCTCTTATCCCAACTCTTAGGGACTCCGGGAAGCCTGCTGGGACGCTCCCCTTCCCTGAGCATGAGATTTTTAAAATGGGCTTGCTCAGGAAACTAAACGTGGCTTAGCAGTAGGAAACAATTCCCCCTGTTGCCTGGGGGACGCAATCGGGGGAGAGAGACAGTACCTCAAAAATCTGAACCAACAGCCTATCAGTATCATCTGGGGCCCAGGGGTCAGAGCCAGAATAGTCATGACACCTGGGCCTCTCATCAGATGACTGAGTCAGAGAATAACTCCCCTTCTTCCAAAGGGGTATAGCCAGACAGTTCCAAAAACTCATCAGCCTCCATAGGGAAAAGAGTGACATCAGGCGACAAGTGCCGCTTTTTAGCAGAGGCCTTACGCGCCAAAGGTATTAGCAAACAACTTCTCAACACTAGCCAGTCTGGAAGACACATCAGGCTGAGAATCCCCACTGGTATGCAACTCAATAGGAGTAAAATTTAAGCTTGGGGGAGTAGGCGAAGCCATATGAGGCGCAGGCCCAGCTACTGGTAAACCAGGCTGCAGCGCAAGCACCTGCTGGGCACAAGGTACACAGATCCGTACATTGTCCGCACTAGTAGGACACCCCACAAGCAGCCGGGGTTGTCCCGAAGGAAACCCAAGCACATTATCCTGAGACGCCTCCATATGGTGATTATAGCGGCACAATAGGCAGATAGGGATTCACGTTATAAAAGCAACCCGAAATGCCCGAATAGCCCGCTAGGGAAGTGGGAGTAATTTACACACTAGGCCTCACAAGTTTAATAACTAAATAAATAGAGGGAGTATGGCAGGGAGAAACCAATAGAGGTCGGCCCGTCTGAAAGACATAAGCGAAGAGAACCCCTAAGTGACATGTATAATGATAGGCCGCTCTACAGAGTGTAATCAAAATTCATGTTTATTGTAAGCCAAAAAAGAAACAAAGACATACATCTAAAAACACAATTAAAACCATATACATGAGGTGGGGTATATAATGGAATATAATTACTAAGGTGTATAAGAATTCTAACCTTGTTAAGAAAGCCCATTTCAGTTTCGCCTACTAAATATGGTTAAATATGGGTATAGCATAGCCATGATGTAGTTATTATAACATGTATAGAATGAAATCAATCACGCCGATATTAGCCTTATTCTATTGTTGTTACATGTTTAGTTTAATATTTTCTGCCTGCTCATAGGCTATTCCCCCCTCTTTCCCCACCGCCGCATCACTCCCACATAGCAGCTTCTGATACTTTTTGTTACATGCTAAGCGCTGACGTCGCGCTGGCGCCTGACCCGTCCTTCTGCGCATGCGTATTTTACACTGCAACGATTGATGGGCCCGGCGCAGTGCGCGCCTGGCCGAGACGGACGCGCTTGGCTGTATACGACAGCCAGCGCGCACCTGTCACTAATTTACATGACGGCGCATCTACTGACATTTGTCTCCGGCGCCTCCTTGTAACAGTACCCCTATGTGGATATTCATTCTTTATTCATAACTTCACTATTTACATGTGACACTTAGCTGATGCCGGATCCAACAGGCACTACAGCTCGTGGCCACATTATCATTAATATAGTTAGCACTTCATCTCCTGGAGGATATACCTAACACTTGTCATGTGCGTGGTCCATGCTACCCACTTCCGCCCTTACTATGTGCTTGGATTTTGGCGGTTTTTTGTAGGTCCACTCCCCATGAGGGTGTGGGGATGACAATAAGGGGCTATATAACCAGGGGCAGGCAGCTCATAGGCCACTTCAGAGTGTAGCTAAGTAGTTGCCACGCAAAGCGTCAGTGTTGGCATCGTGAGGGTTGGCGGACTTGGACTTTGTAATCCGGTAATGTACACTGTTTTGTATTAATTTGGTTTAATAGAATGTGAATGTCTTGGGCCATTAATATAGCATTACTGAGACTCATGCCCGGAAGTCTGCTCTCTTCTCTTTATTTCCATGCACATTTATAAGCACATTTGCACTTAGCACCTCTATTGGTGCATTTATATATATTTATTGTTGGGACACTCGAGTCCCCCTTTTTTCTCCTTTTCTGTTCTTTTGTTCATCACTTTCTCACTTTTTATTTTGATTTTTTTGCACATTTGCACATTTATTGCACTATTTTTGCACAGCACCATAGCACTTTCAGAAGGGGAGACCCCGAGGCATCAACCAGTATATTTATACTATATATATATATATATTTATACTATATATATATATATATTTATACTATATATATATATATATTTATACTATATATATATATATATTTATACATATATATATATATATATATATATATATATATATATATATATATATATATATATATATATATATATATATATATATATATATATATATATATATATATATATATATATATATATATATATATATATATATATATATATATACGGATGTGCAATATCTACTTTGTATGCATTTATTTCAATAACTATACCCATTGTTATAGTCCATTATATACCCCACCTCATGTATATGGTTTTAATTGTGTTTTTAGATGTAGGTCTTTGTTTCTTTTTTGGCTTACAATAAACATGAATTTTGATTACACTGTAGAGCGGCCTATCTGCATAGATAGTTTTGGGGGGCCTTGGTGAGCTGAACTGGTAGCCCACCATCTAGTGCACATAAATATACCTTGTTTTCATGGTTTGGCCCACCCCAGCCAGCATCCAGAATAGTATATTAGTACCTTAGGCAGTGCGGGAACATTTCCTCATTGTAGACATGTATAATGACATAGGGTAATAAAGCCGGCCGCGAGGGCACTCACGGACTGCGGTAGGTAGACGCCAGTCACGCAGCAACCGAATCCAGAGAAAATGATACCGGGTATACCTCGAGGGGCGGGCCGCGGAGACAGTGACACGGAATGCGCCCCCCGAAAGGCGCGAAGCAGCACACGTGACAAGCAGCCAATAACAGCGCACCAGCGCCTGAGGTAACGCCGCCGCCAAGCGCGGAACACAGTGGAAGCGGCGGCGGCATATTTAAAAACGCAACCAGTGCAACCAAGTCAGTGCGGCGACTGACATCAACCAGACAAAACAAAATACAGTGAAGCACCAAGGCATATACACCCCCCCCCCCCCCCCGAGAGCTACAAGGGAGAGCGAGGGAGGACAGCGGCCACTTAACATAGGGCCCACCGATAGACAGGGGCAATAGGGCAGGAGGGGCATCCCATAGAGGCTCACCATATGCCTATACTGCCTACCCTTTGGTGGGGGATTGCGGTGGAGCAGCGCTCCTAAGCACCTGACAGCGGTGCTGCCTACCATCACCCGGACCAGCGCAGCCAAGGCTGGGAGGAACATTAATAATGGAACGGGTGGGAATAGTCCTACAGGGCTGCAGGCTAAAAGCCCCGCTCACCTGCGAGAAGAGAGCCATCTTCTTGTCCTTTGCAGTCCAGACTGCAGAGAAATTCTGGGGATTTGTGGGAGGTCCCGGGTATCTGAGGGGCCGGGAGGAGCCAATTTCGCTGTCTCTGCAGTCCAGCGCCATCTGGCAGAGCAATATCCAAGTGTAATGATTCTTATCTGGGAGCAGGACGTACTGTATACTAAGAATAAAACTTCAGTGCCTTGACAACATCCAGAAAATGAAGGGTCCGTGAATAGATTGGAGTAGTACCCCCCCGACCCTGTTCCTGGCAAGGTACGAGACAAATGACTGACGCCAACAGGCGTTGAACTGCTAGGCGCAACCCCTAAGCTGACAGAGGGTTTTGAGATATCCAGGATCTGAGGCATCTTTGGGCAGCCAGGCTGCAAACTCCATCTTGTAACCGGAGGACACCACCTCCTGAATCCACCGGTCTGAGACGCAAAGCCGTCCCCCCACCCGGTCGGGTGAGGGCGCCTCCTCATGCCTGAGGGGCCTTGGGAGGGGGTTTAGGCTTGGATCCCCCATGAGACCGGGATGACCACGGGATCTGCCACGGCCTTAAGAGTCTCTGCGGCTACCCGAAAAGTGGGAGCCACGACCTCCCCTTGAAGCACGAAAGGAGGAGGACCCCCGAAAGGGCCGTGACTGCTTCCTACGCTGAGGGAGCCTACCATCCTGGGCCAGAACATCCAGACGCTCACCAAAAAGACAGAGCCCCGATGAGGGACTTCTTAGTAGCAGTGTCAACTGCCCACCGCAACCAAACAGACTGGCGCATAGCCACCAAAAGGGCTGAGGCTCAACCGTGCCCAGCCGGACGGCATCATCCATGACAGCCAGCACAAAAGCTACAAAAATCAGACTAAAGCAAGAGGTCCCTATAATCCTCCTTTTTACCAGACATGGCGCCATCAGCAAGACGCTTGAGCTTACTCTTAATGGCAATGGCCGTAATGGCCGCGGCGCAGGCCTGCCCCTACAAAAGGTGAAAGCATGACAGGCCAGCCGATCCATACACCGGTCCGCACTGTCACGCAGAGTAGTAGGGTCAGGAGACGGCATGACCGAAGTGTTAGACAATCCTAGAACCGGAGCGTCCACCTCAGGAGGGCACGACCAGCGCTTAACCAGATCAGCCGAGAAGGGATACCTTCTGTCCAATCCCTTGGGCACCGTGGGCAATCTGTTCCCACTCCTTGAGCACCATAGTGGAGAAATGACCCTGCTCTGGGAACTCCAAGCGTTGCTTGCCAGGGCGAAAGAGCTCACCCTGCTTCCTCCTCCTCCTTCCGCCTTAGGAGGGCGATGTGTAAAGTCTCAAAAATAGCCGACAGCAGTCTATCAGTGTCATCTGGGAGCCAGGTACCCTCATCAGAGGACGACCCCAGGTCACTGTCATAACCTTCCCGATGACCCCCAGAGGAGTCTGAATCACGGAAGAGCTCCCCCTCCTCTAGGGAGTCACGCATACACATCAAGGCCCTCATCCTCATCGGCAAATAGGGATAGCGCGGCGTCAAGATGCCGCTTCTTGCAGGCGGCCTTGCCCGCCACCGGTCGGGCCAACTGCCTTTCAATGCTGGCCATGCGTAGTGCCAGATCAGATTGGGACCCCCTGCTAGTATCCCCCTCACTGGGGGCTAAATGCAGGCGCGGGGGAGTAGGAGATGCCGGAGGGAGCGCAGAACTGGGAAGAGAAGCACTCGGTCCAGCCTGGTCCGCAATTCTACTCTGGGCGCACGGCACACAAACTGCGCCACCACCACTCAAAGGGGATGCCCCGCACATAACACATAGCAGAGGCTGCCCGAAGGGCCCCCAAGCTCGCTATTCCCCAGAAGCCTCCATATGGTGATTATCACAGGCACAACAGGCCAGTACAGGGTAAAGGCTAAGAAAAGCCACCCGGGATGCCCCCCAAGGGATGCCCACTAAGAAGGCCAGGAGGGAAAAGGGGGGGGGAGGGAGGGATAGGACCGGGAGGAACCACACCACACTGGTATCCCACCTGAAAGACATAACCAAAAGACACCATAAGTATTCTGCAGCACATGCCCCAACAAGAATCCCCATGGAAGACTCACGGACCGAGAGCGCAGCACACACAGGCGACCGTAGTACAGGCTAAGATCCGCGGAGGGTAGATCGGGAAGAACAGTCACCGCCGCAGCCCACACTGAAAGGGGACCTCCGGAGCCCGGTTCACCTGAGACGGAGCGTGCCAGCAAGATGGCGAGCACCTTGAGGGGCAGGCCGCGGGAGGATGACGCGATACGCGTCATCCCGCGGCGCCGCCCCCACGAAAGGCGCGAAAACGCTGTCACATGACCAGGCGCCCAGCACCATGACAGCCTATCGGAACACCGTAGTAATAGCGCCACCGGCCGCTGTTATGCCAACAGAATTTTTAGATGTAATGTATATAATTTATTGAAAACATGACATGGTATAAGCTTTCAATTGCTGACTTGGATGTCACTGTGCTGACTCAGACATTGGGAAATATAGCTGTCTCTATCATAAATCCTGTCATTGTTTATCCCTTAGACAATGTGTACGTCTTCCCGTTAACTTGTGTTGGAGAAATGAATGCTTATACATCTTTTTCCCTCTACTGTCTATATACTGAGTATTGTTTGTTGACTTCACACAATCCATTGTCAGAAGGCCGACATCTTAATTTAAGACTTTCGAAGCTGGGGGGGTATTTGGTCTTCGGAAGTCTGAGTTTGCAAGCTAAATTGACCCTAAGGTCAAGTAAGGGAAATGGCCATTTCCTGCTTGATTTTGGGTAATTTATGTCTAGTCAGCAAATAACTGCTGACTTACCTCCATAAAAAGGGGTCCGGAGTGCGGTGTAAGACATGAATTATTAACCTGTGCTTTGAGACGTCTTAGGATATTATTTGTGGGAACCACACTGTGCTGTCTTTTCGCCGCTCCTCTGAAGATTCCAATGGCTGATGCTCAAGACAGATGACGACAGAAGCCCCCTCTGTTTCATGGTGAGGTGGTGCTGATTTCCCATTTAAGTTCCCATTGGAAAGGTGATGTTACTGAATGGTGATGCTGTATTAGTGTGTGGATATTAGTGTGCGCTACCTGTGTCAGGGACATAGTGTTTACCCACAAACCCCTTGTCTGTCGCCTCCCCTGCTCCTGGCTGATGAATCTCAGACAATGGTTGTTTCTGTGGCGATGTCATATGTATCCCACTAAGTCTTAAGCTATTTATGACTGTGTGGTGAAGTTTTCCTGTATTTATATGTATTTTTACCTTTGCTAAACTTTCTTTCTGTACATAAGTATATTGTATATTCTTTTAATATCTTATTTTAAAATAAAGTAATATTCTTTATTGGTTATGCTCTGATCTCTTTAAAACAATATAAAGAACCTGCATTTATATTAGTAGCCCTGCCCTGGGCATTAATTAGCAAAATATCTGGTATTTGGGTGCGTTTTGGCCACCAACAAAACAGCCGGCGGAGCGCAGCACGCCCACGGCGGCGGCGAGAGGCAGTAACGGGGGCACACTTCACAACCGCCGCCCGCCACCACCCCCCCCCCCCCCCCAACACTGGGGGAGAGGGGGAGCGGAGGAGAGGGCAGGCAGCGGCGGGAGCCGCACAGTTAATTAGAACCAGAGGGGAGGGGGGGGGGGGGGGGCAAGGGAGACATGTTCCTGGGAGTCTTCCCCGTTTTTAACTTTGCCTTCCCTGTTGGATGTATAAGTCCCCTAACACAACTCACCCCCTACACTAGAATGACAGCAGGCTCACCATAAAAAGCCTATGGCCAGCTACCCTTTGCTGTACAGGGTCTGCGGCTTGGATCAGCGCTCCCTGAGCACCCGACCCCGGTGCTCCCCTACCGTCACCCGATCAGACAGCCGAGGCTAGGAGGAAAAGAGGGTCCGGAAGCGGGTGGAAATAGGCTTGCAGGGCCGCAGGCTTGGTTGCCCCACTCGCCTGCGAAAACAGAGAGCCATCTTCTGTCTTCGCAGTATGACTGCAGAGAAAACACTGGGGGTCTATTGGGCAATTCCTGGTTTTTATATGGGGCCGGGAGGAGCCACAAATCTTCTGCAGTCCACCGCGCCACCTTGTGGCGAAATACCCAGAACGATTAAATGAAACACCTCATGCTGTGCATTAGGAAAAAAACTTCACATCATCTGGGGATTCCGGAGATTTGTCGCAGGTGCTCAAAACATAAGGCTGGAGAGACCTAGAGAGTAGCTGACCCTAACTTACTGCTGGAAAAGCTGGGGTCAAGAGCCTGGGAGCTGATGCTAGGCCAAAGGAAAGACAGACAAACCGGAAAAACCAGATGGATAATCTTATCCTTCCCTTGTTGATGTACAGTAAGATAATACAGCCACTCCAATTATAATGTCTACTCAAAAAAGGTAGAAATTCTTAAAGTGCATAAAAATACCATTTTGTGAAATACTCACCTGTAAAATGGGTATTATAAGTATGTCACACACCCCGCTTCAAGATATCCATAACATGTGGGTAATACCGACCTGAAGAGGGCGTTCCTGCAGAGATGATAGCAAAAAGAAAGCCCCTCCCTGATCCATAAATACCTGGGACCTCCCACTCATCACCCAGTATATAGAAGCAGTAAGGTAAGGGACCAGGAAGAGGCAAATGTAAATCATAACGCAAAGTTCACAAAATAAAGGATCCAGAATACAAGGGCGGGTGAAGCGGGGTGTGTGACATACTTATAATACCCATTTTACAGGTGAGTATTTCACAAAATGGTATTATTCTAAGTATGTCACACACCCCGCTTCAAGATATCCATAACATGTGGGACATCCAATAGCAGTGTCCATAAAAAGGGCGGGGATCCAAAACAAGGCAACAATGCACAACTTAAACCACAACAGCTTGCAGAACTTTGCGGCCAAAAACAGCATCCGCTGAGGCCCGAACATCAACCTTGTAAAACTTGGAAAAAGTGTGAACAGAGGACCAAGTAGCGGCCTTACAAACTTGCTCAACAGAGGCCTGGTGCTGAAAAGCCCAGGATGCTCCAACCGCACGAGTAGAATGAGCAGTAACACGAAAAGGGGGACTCCTCCCCTTGGCAGAATAGGCCCCAATGATGGCCTGACGAATCCATTTACTAATGGAAGATTTGGCAGGAGCCAAACCTTTCCTAGGCCCAAAAGGCACCACAAAAAAAGCATCAGTCTTACGAAAGGAAGACGTAACCACCAGATAATATTTCACAACACAAACTACATCCAAGGAATGCAGCGCCCTTTCCTTGTCGTTGCTGGGATTAGGACATAGAGAAGGCAGAACAATGTCCTGATTCAGATGAAAGGCAGAGACCACCTTAGGAAGAAAATCCGGCTTGAAACGAAAGACAACCTTGTCCTGATGCCTTTCAAAGTACGGAGCTTTAACGGATAAAGCTGCCAACTCAGAAACACGCCTAACCGAAGTGATGGCTACCAAAAAGGCCACCTTTTGAGTAAGTGAAGACAAAGCAACCTCATTCAAGGGCTCAAACGGAGGACCCTGAAGAGCAGAAAGAACCAAGTTCAAATCCCAAACTGGAACAAAGGGCTTCCTAGGAGGCCGTACATGGGTAACTCCTTGGAAAAAGGTCTTGACTAAGGGATGAAGTGCAAAGGACCTTTGAAAGAACACCGCCAGGGCAGAAACCTGCCCCTTCAAGGTACTAAGTTGAAGCCCCAGATCCAGACCATGTTGGGAGTTCTCCATTTCCAGACTCCTGGAGTTTCTTCGACAAGAGAAAGACCTACTTTCACACCAGTCAATATAGGACCTCCAAGTCCTATAATAAATAGTAGAGGAAGAGCGCTTCCTGGCGCTAATAAGAGTCTGAACCACCGCGTCAGAAAGACCTTCCTCCTTCAAGATGGCGGTTTCAGCAGCCACGCCGTCAAAGCCAGCGAAGGTAAATTGGGATAGCGCAGCCGACCCTGGGTGAGCAGGTCCGGCAATAGAGGCAGAACGAACTGATCCTCTGCCAGTCTTACCAGGTCTGCGAACCAAACCTGCCTTGGCCACCTTGGTGCCACCAGAATCGCCGACGCGCCCTCCAGGGCCAGCTTGCGCACCACTCTACCTGTTCCCTCCGTTTCCAATGGTAGCCAAAGAAACCCCAGATCCCTCCAGTTCAGAGACATGGCATCCACCGCCAGAGCCAGAGGATCCTGCGAGAGAGACACAAAGACCGGAAGCTTGTGATTGTGACGAGAGGCAAAGAGGTCCACCGCTGGGAACCCCCACCTGAGACAGATCGAACGAAACACCGTGGGACTGAGAGACCACTCCCCCTGACGAGAGGAGGCCCTGCTCAGAGAGTCCGCCTCCGTGTTCTCCACTCCCGGAATGTAGACTGCTGAGATACACGGGACGTGGTTCTCCGCCCAATCCAGAGTCAAAGACACTTCCCTGAGGGCACTCCTGCTGTGAGTCCCCCCCTGGTGATTGATGTAGGCAACCGCCGTCCGGTTGTCCGACCGGACCTGAACAGGCAGGCCCCGCAACTGATGAGTCAAGCGAAACAGAACCAACCTGATGGCTCTCAACTCCAGAACATTGATGGGTTCGTGAGCCTCCTGCGGGCCCCACAGACCCTGAAACTGGAGGTCCTTCCAAACACCCCCCCAACCTGACAGACTGGCATCCGTGGTGACTGTTTCCCAACGCGGAGCCAGAAAAGATCTGCCCTTCAACAGATTGACGGACCCCAGCCACCATTGCAGGGATCGACGAACTCGGGGAGTCATCAGGAAGGACTGATCCAACGATAGAGGAGACTTGTCCCAAACCTTCAACAGATGAAGCTGAAGCGTCCTTGTATGAAACTGCGCAAAGGGAACCGCCTCGAATGAGGCCACCATTAACCCCACCAGCCTCATCCCTAGACGGATGGCTGGACGAGGGGCCGACAAGAGAAGCCGAACTAACTCCTGAATCAAAAGAATCTTGGCCTGGGGCAGAAACACCCTGGCCTGCGAAGTGTCCAGAGACATTCCCAGAAAGGTCACTACTCTGGACGGAGAAAGAGAAGACTTGGGGTGGTTGACCACCCAACCGAACCTCTCCAGAGTGGACACCACCACTCTGGTGTCCAACTCCGCTTGGTTGAAAGAAGAGGTCATGATCAGAAGATCGTCCAAATAGGGCACAATGCGGATACCCTGAACCCTTAGCAGAGCCATCACCCCCGCTAGCACCTTGGTGAACACCCGGGGAGCCGAGGTGAGACCGAAAGGGAGTGCCAAAAACTGAAAATGCCGATCCTCCACCACGAACCTGAGAAACCTCTGGTGTGCTGGAAAAATTGGAACGTGTAGATAAGCATCCTTGATGTCTATGGACGTCAGAAAGTCTCCCTGACGAAGAGAGTGAATGGCCGAGCGCAGCGTTTCCATGCGGAATTTCCGTGGCCGGATGAACCTGTTAAGAAACTTCAGATCCAAGATGGGTCGGACCGATCCGTCCTTCTTGGGTACCGTGAACAGATTGGAATAAAAACCCCTGCCCTGATCCGAAGGAGGCACTGGGCAAATGACAGCCATGTCCAGAAGATTCTCTACTGCCAACAGGAGCCCCTGCGCCGCCAGAGGTTCCGAAGGCATCCGAGACCTGAAAAATCTGGAAGGGGGGGCGGAGCTCGAACTCCAGCTTGTAACCGGAAGACACCACTTCCCGGATCCATCTGTCCGAGACCTCTTGATCCCAGATTTGGGAGAAGTGTCGCAGCCGTCCCCCCACCCGCATGGGTGAGGGCGCCCCCTCATTGCTGAGCCGGCTTAGTAGCCGGCTTGGGCTTAGAGCCCCAACTGTATCCTGGACGGGCACGTCCTCTGCCCCTGCTCCCAGAATCTCCTCTGGAAGAGGGGAATGCAAATCCCCTGCCAGATCTGGCCCCACGAAAGGAGGGGGTAAAAGAAGGCGCCCCCCGAAAGGGATGGCGTTGTTTCTTGCGTTGAGGTAACCTACCACCCTTGGTGACCGAGTCCAATGTCTCTCCAAAGAGCCGTAATCCAACAAAAAGGTAGAGCCGTCAGTGACTTCTTGGACATAAAATCGGCCGCCCACTGGCGCAGCCACACCGACCGCCGAATAGTCACCAGCAGCGCCGATGTCCTACCACACATCATCAAAGTGTCATCCAAGGCTGTTAACACAAAGGATAAAAACAACTCACACCGTTTAAGGCTAAGGAACTCGGCACTACCAGGACGAAGCCCGGAAGAAGTCAGCAGGTCCCTGACCACGGACCTGGCAGCCAACACCATTAGCGCCGAAGCGCAAACAGGCTGCATGGCTGACCCAACGCTAGCAAAACCATGACAAACCATCTGGTCAATACGTTTATCCTCTCCATCCTTGAGGGTGGAACAATCAGGTCTATTTAAAACCGAGGAGTTGGACAACCCCAAAACCGGTGCATCCACCTCGGGGGGAGATGCCCAACGCTTAACCGCCTCCGAAGGGAAGGGATATTTCTTATCCCACCCCTGAGGGATGCTAGGGAGCCTAGCCGGCCTGTCCCATTCCTTAGCGATAATTTTGTCAAAATGCCTTTGTGTAGGAAACTCCAAGCGCGGCCTGGATTCCTCAAACAATTCACCCTTCTGCCGTGACACCTCCTCTGGAGGGGAAATATTCAGAACCTCCAACATCAGAGCCAGAGCGTGAGGAGTATCCGAGGATCTCCCCAAGTCACCAAGCTCGGCAAAGGACTGCTCATCGTCCGAAATATCAGAATCCTCATAAACCTCCCCTTCCACTAGCGGGGAATAATCAGACCAATCCAGATTATTAACATCCTCATGGTCCTCCACCAGCGGAGCCGGCGACAAATGCTTCCTCTTAGTCGGAGCCTTACGGGCGACCGAGCTGGAGATAATTTTTTCAAGGTTAGCTAATCTGGCGCACATCTCAGATTGCAGCTCCCTGCCCACGACAACGTCACACGGGGTGCGTGTCAAGGTGGGAGGGGGAGATGAAGCGACCGGCGGTGCTGACCCAGACGCCTGGGGTTCAGACTGCAGCGTAATAGTTTGCTGTGCACATGGTATACACAGAAGTACATCGTCCCCAGTAATGGATACCCCACACAACATGCACTTCCGGGGATGCCCTGAAGAAGCCCCGAGCCCAGTATCCGGGGATGCCTCCATAAGGTGAACTTTTAAAATAGTCGCTATGACCCAGGGAATTACGCCACTTAGACAACCCGGGATGCCCCTTTAATGTCCCGAGTGGGAGGATTTATGTGCAATAATGAACCCAGAGATCAAGGATCGGGAGAGACCCCCTAATGCTACTGGAGAACCTCTGAAAACCTCCGCCTGAAAGACACAGAAAACGGGATATAAGGAGATGTGAAACGAAAAGGACACAAGTACACAACAGAGGAAGTGGAAAAGGAGGGGGCCACAGGCCACTCACGGAACCGCGGGAGCATGAAATGGCGACCGTTTTGATGAAGAGACTTGCTGACAGGAAGAGAAGAAGAAGGGGGCGTGGTCAGCGCGGGACGCGCGTGACGTCAAGCACCACCCCCCCTCCTACACCAGGCAAGAGCTCCTCAGCGGCGCCAGGGATAGATGGGGCGGGCAGCGGTGACGCGCCGCAGCACCGGCCCCGCCCCCAGGACAATCGTAAGGAGAAGTCTCCTCAGGGAAAAAAGCGCCAAAAACCGGCCGGCGCCGCAGCATTATGTGCGCCCGCGGCGCCCGGCCGGTGGAACAAGTATGCACCAAGCACCTAGCAGACATACACAGACGGGACGGACCCCGGCCCCGCGCCGACGGTCCGGCCCCGCCCCCCCCAACTAATGGTCATCTACACAGTGCGTGAGGTAACTACCTCCGCCATTTTATGAGGCAGGAGAGACAGGCCAGGCATCACGCAGAGGTCTCCCCAATAACGGCCGCGGCGGTGAAATAAAGACATTTAAAGTGAAAACACACACACTAAAATCAGTAAAAGACAGAAAGGGTTAAAAACGTGCATGAGAAAAGAAAAGGGACCCACACCCCCCATCCCCACAGCTGAAAAGGGATCCTGGGAGGGCCGTTAAACTAAGGGACAGGGCATCCCAAACCGGGGTCACCAACCCGGTGTAACCGCCTACCCTCTTGTATAGGGTCTCACGGTGGAGCGTTGCTCCTGAGCACTTAAGGTTCTGAAATACCCTCGCCTGGACCCACAGCCAAAGCTGGGAGGCATGTGGATTATAGGAAAAAAAGGGGTCCAAACGGAAATAAATGAGTAGCGGGCCGGGAATCATCCCGGCTACCTTAAATCCCCCTGTGCAAGGAGGAGCCATCATCTTCTGACTTGCTCGCCGTCTGCAGAGATGGAAAACTGGGTGATGAGTGGGAGGTCCCAGGTATTTATGGATCAGGGAGGGGCTTTCTTTTTGCTATCATCTCTGCAGGAACGCCCTCTTCAGGTCGGTATTACCCACATGTTACGATATCTTGAAGCGGGGTGTGTGACATACTTAGAATAAAAAGGACAGATACCATGTCTCATAACGCAATATATTGTAAAAATGCCACGCTTAGAAACTTAATGGCTAAAAAGTCTAAATCATTAAAAAGTACTGCGCTAGACTAGCTTACTCCAACAAGCCCCAATAGCAATAAATCAAAAGTGCAAAGCAGAAGAAAGTCTTTTATAAAATAAATGTTAGCCCAGTTTCATAAATGATCCCACGGTGCATGCACTTCACAGATATGCCACACGTGCCCTCCTCATAAGGGTTAAAAGAACAAAGCCAGAATTCACCTTAAGTCTGTAAATCATACCTTGTAAACTGCTACGAAAGATGATGGCGCTATATAAATAGAGCAAAGTGAAATGCAAAACACCCATACTTTACACCTATAACAATAGAAGTTGGATAACACTAACCAGCCTCGTTCTTAAAGACGACCTGCCATTAAAACATATTTCAGATCTTTAGAAGGATCCTAAACATGGAAATAAAATCAATCATGGCAGCCTGTTGGGGACAGGAAGTTGCTGCACACAGGAACGAAGCACGTCTTCCAATGGAAGCATTGAAGTCTCTGTGTGCGCCAAGGATTTCCTGACTTCCACTTAATGGGAGCTCCTGCAAACTTTCCTTCCTGTGTGCCGGGAAAGTGTCCCAAATTAATCAGGACCTTTCCTAGCAGAAAGTAGCAAGGACATGTAGGTCTGCTTCAATATAGGAACCCAAGTGTTAGTAGAAATGAGCAGCATATAGTGTATAGTATGGCATGATGAGCTCCACAAACTTGCATTCATTGTATAGTAATATCTAATACAATGTTTTACCATCTCTACATTCAGCCAGGTTACAAAATTGCTTAGCTTGTTGTAAAACTCACAAAAAGGAGCAATCAACCCTGTAATCAGTACAGATCTGACAGAGCTGCATCTCTCATCCCGCCCTTCTTCATGGCCACATACCAACAACGTTGAAGCCTTGAATGCTTACCCCTCCTTGCTGCTGCTCAGAATGAACTAGATCAAATAGATCAAAGCATGGCCAGTTTCCAGGGGGTATGATGGGTCCCTGGCAGTCAGCCTCCAGAGCCAGGAAATGGGTTCTTCTGCTTCATATCTAGGCAGGACACGAAAACGGTTTTTAAAAAAGGTTTTATCCAATTCTCGTGTTAAAGGTGTTCCATCTTGCAGGGAGGAGACAAGGTCTCATGTGTATGATGCCCAGAAGAGGTTTTGAGGCGTGGGCTCAAGGAGAAGAGTAGATTCAGCAAAAACCTGGCAAAGTGCCAACAACCCTGGTGGCAGCTGCAACTGGTCTGTGCTCCAATGACTATTAGAGTTTGCTGGGAGGGAAAGGATATTCACCTTCCACCTGTGGGATTTGCAAGTGCAGAGGGAGCAGCCGCCAAGGAAGAGCTAGTAATTTCCCTCGACTTTCTGCTTCCTTTTAACTTAAAAGGTATCCCCAAGGCATCCTGCCAACTTAAGACAATGTAATGTCTGCTTCCTCAGGTGCTCTGTAGTTTAAATTGCAAAAAAAAAAAAAAAAAAAAAAAAAGGAAATATCTACTCAAATTTCTCTTCTGCTTCCATTCCGGGGCACCACTAGCAGCAACACGTGGGTTAATCTTAGCCGTAGGCGGGGACTGCAAGATAGAAAAAAGCTAGCTACTTCCAGCCTATATAATTCAGGCTGTGGCAGGATATCCTCAATTAAAAAGCAGTGCAGCCATAGCCCTGGGAGGAGAGAATGTTAACCTGCGTATAATGTATGCAAATACAAACGGTGCAACAAAACTTAAGCTATGTAGAAGGCATCAGCCGCCACCGACGCAGTTTTAACAGTAGGGCGGGTGTGGTGCCCCGAAATGGAAGTAGAAGAGGAAAAAAAAAAAAAAAGTACTCACCTGTAGAGTTGGTATTATATGCAGACAGCACGTCCTGCTCCAGACATAGTCCTTACATGTGGATATACCTCCGCCTTCAGCGCCGTGCACTGCAGAATCATGAAGAAAACAAGCTCCTCCCGGCCCTACATATACCGAGGGACCTCCCACAAATCCCCAGCATTAACAAGCAGTGAGAGAAGAAGCCAGGAGGAAAACAACCCCCCAGAGACTGGCAATAATATCCAAGATAATAATCACCACACAGGGGATCCAGAACAAGGTGAATCAGGGTGGGGTGGAGCAGGACGTGCTGTCTGCATATAATACCAACTCTACAGGTGAGTACTTCACAGAGTTGTATTATTCTAAGCAGACAGCACGTCCTGCTCCAGACATAGTCCTTACATGTGGGACATCCAATAGCAGTGTCCATAAGTAGGGTGGGATCCCCATGAGAAAAGGCACAGCCAACCAAAACAGCGCTATCACCTGTAACCTTGCTACCAGGAGCAACTTGAGCAAAGCTTATGAAGCCTTACAAGGCTAATGAAACACGAGCAGAGACTAGGCAACCTGCTCAACAACCAAGTGCAGAAGGCCAAACCAAGCACCGGTAGAAGAAATCCAAAACAAGAGAGAAGAATGAATCTCCCTGAACAAACAGGCCAGAATAAACAGCCTAACCATGCTACTAACGACAACAGGGTAGTCATGGCAACCATAGAACCTTTCCCATAAGGAAATACAAACCCTGGTCTCAGCGAGACCGACGTAATACTGAACACGAGCCAACAAAGCTCCTCAAGAGCCAAAATGATAATCAAGAGCTCAGAAGGGCAACCGCCCAGCAAGAGTAACCAGATCCTGCTGCAATATAAGCCCAACGGGCATAGCCCCAAGCCTGGACAGGAAGCAGTCCAGAGGCTCCCAACGCCTATTGAGGGATACAGATCCCTTTAAGCTCAAAGTAAGCAGAACACTGGTCCAAAGTCCACGGGTTCCGGAATAGAGAAGAATAAGAGCCCTCCGCCTGGACTCAAGCTTGGAGCAAGGCGGACACATCCTCACCCAACAGTGTACAGATATAAAGAGCTGTAAAATATAAAAAGGACTAGGCTTAAGAAAGCAGTCTCCTATGACACGCCCCAGACTGAGGCACCCGCCCCGAAGGAGTCGTCTGGGGCAGGGAACAGTTCAGCCAAGAACCTGAATAAGACCCAGGGAAACCCTTAGCAGGGCAACAGGAAGGCAACCTCCCCCAAGGGAGCTTAGATTTCCCTGGGGAATGCGCCTGAGCCACCCCGGAGGAATGCTCAACGCCGAACCTGGAAACTAGTCTCTACGGAAGACAAACAGGGCGAGCCCTGGAACCTCTCAAGGAACTGAGTTGGGGGACCAACTCCAGCCATGCCATAAGAACTCTAGGACCCATGGGTAAGACCACATCCCGTAGTAGAGAGAAAGCTAGTTCCAGCCATCCAACAAGGGCGACATCTCCCAACATAGCTGGTAAAAAAAAAGGAGAAGAATAAAAAGGAGGGATCTGGACCCAACCCTCCACAGACTGAACACCCAGAGGGAATATCTCTGATAGGGTGAATAACAACCGTCCAAAGCCTGTGAAGGGAAGACATAGTAAGGAGCCTGACCACGCATAACAGCCCTCATGAGAGGGCAGACAGTACAACTGTCCTCAGCAGAAAATGCAAACCAACCGCACAGGGCCATCCAAGGCCCCAAAAGCAACAGTTCACCCTTGCCACAGCAAGCCTGCGCAGAACCCCACCCAGCAGGGTGTAAGAAGGGTCAAACAGAGGGTAGAATACCCGGACAGAAAGCCATACTAGGTCACCATGACCAAGGCCAGAGAGTCCTGGGATAATCACCCAGGGCAATGAATTAGGACCATAACCAGAACAGAGTCTGTCACCGTCACGGGGCCACGGCCCCAACCAGTAGGCTCATTGAGGCACTAGGGAAGGTCCTCCCAGTACAGTAGGACAGCCAACGAGCCAATACCAATGAAGCGCAAGGAGTGAAAATCTCCACTAGATCAGAACCAGACCCTACAAGAAGGGTCAACCTGTTCCGAGACCTTCTCGGATAAAAGACAAGGCCTAAAGTAAACAGGCCAGCAAGCTAGTGCCCGACAAGGGAAGATGTGATGACCTACCGATAGTATGAAAATGGGCCCCCCTTAGGTACCACGGGGAATTTCATAAGGAATAGAACCTCTTCAGTGACCCTGCCAGCCTTGGTCCCCACGGCGACCCTCTACAGGGATAGCAAGAAGGACGTGATGTCCATCAACAACTGCCATGAGTAGACCAACCAGAAGGGAACCCCCATAAAAACAGGGGGGACGAACTGATCCATTTCCAGGGGTGTTGGAACCCCATCCAGGATAAGTAACCAAGGTGGGAGAAAAAGAGCCTCGGGGGGGGGGGGGGGGGGGGGGGGGGAAGAACAGCCTCGGGCCGCCAGCAATAGGCCCACCAGCCGCAAGGTGAATGTAATGAGACTACACAGAGGGCGAAGCCCCTTCCATACCAAGGCACCCAAATTAGAAGGGAAGGTTGAACCTGGACCCATCTAAATGCCACCCCGTAGGGAGAGTATGAATCAGGTTACACCAAGTAATAGATGTGCCCAAGCACCAATCCACAAGACTCCAAGAGAGCCCCAAGTCAAGGTAGAAAAACTAGCGCGGACAGCACCGGTGATTGAGCATGAAAGTGCTCCCATACTCGCCTTGGAGAGCCATCTGGGAACTGGGGAGGGACCCCAGACAAGACCCTAATCTAAAGAATGGTCCTGTAACACCGGCTGGGAAAAAGGACTAGTCGTCCAGAAGGAACAAGGGGCCGAGGGAGAAAAGGATCCTCGCAGGCATCAGGAGGCTCACTTGACAAGGGCGACTGCAGCCCAACAGATGGATACCAAGTAGGCAGAGCCCGTGGAACCTAGACGCCAGGTCTAGAACGCCGGATCTGGGCAGACTGCGTCATCCTGGGGGAAGAGCAGAGTGAATGCAATTATCAGCCAAGGCCAACCTAAAAGAAGGCCCAGACCCTCCAGGCCAAACTTAACCCGTGTCAAATCACTAAGGGAAACAACGGGGACTAGAATACCCCTGACTAATTCTGAAGGGAACTGCCTAGAACACTCCATTCTTTTAAAAACCGCGACCAGGGGGGCCATCACCTGAAAGCGCCTGAACGAAGCATGGCATCCTGCCATAAGACCCAAGTGCTGTGGCAGTTCCCTCCCCTGGAACGAGCTTCCACTCCAAAAAGTGTGAAACGAGAACCAGAAGTGTGCTTCCAACTAACGTAAGGAGGGGGCGGGAGTCCCTGCCCCTGGGCTGCCTGGCCAACCGTCTGCGCGAGGGCGCCTTACCTTTTTTGCCAAAAAGGTCCAACCTGGCCCCAAATAAGCGACGTCCACTAAAGGGAATACCAGTAAGAACCTTTTTAGTATCATTGTCAGCCCCCCACTGTCGCAGCCAAAGCAGGCGACGAATAGCCACCACAAGGGCCGAGGTTCTAGCGCACATTTTAATGGTGTCATCCATGGCAGAGAGGATAAACCTCACAAAAACGTCACAGTCTGACAGTGCGTTGAAGACCTCACAAGGGAGATCCTCCGGCTGTTGGTCAATTATCTTCCTGAACAGGGTCCTGGCAGCCACCAAGGTAACAGCCGCAGCACAGACAGGGCGCAAAACGGTCCCTACACTAGAGAAGGCATGGGAGGCCAATCTGTCCATGCGCCGGTCCTCAGCATCCCGAAGGGTACGAGAGGGGGAGGCCGCCATGAAAGGAGGGTTAACAACCCCAATAATTGGAGCATCCACCTCTGGAGGAACCATCGTTCAACCAAATCCTGGGGAAAGGGGTACTTCCAGTCCCAAACCCCCGGAACCCCTGTAAGTTTACAAGGAGATTCCCATTCCTTAGATATAAGATACTGGAAATGATCCTGATCCAAAAATTCCAGGCGCGGCGTCGCCGTGTGGAAACTCTCCCTCTTGGGCTTGGGAGACTCTCCCGGAGGAGAGATGGACAGTACTTCAAAGATCTTAATGAGTAACTCATCAGTTTCACACAGGCCCTAGGACCCTGGGCCAGAACCGTCACGGTTCCAAGACAACTCATCTGAGGAACTGAACCCTGAGAACAGTTCACCATCCTCGGACTGATCAAGATCCTGCATAGCAGCAGGTTCTTCGGTTTCAGTGGAAAACCTATAGCTAGGTGGCGTCAGGGATCGTTTTTTTCCAGCGCCCAAGCGCTCAGCCAAGCCTGACATAATTTGCTCCGTGGTGGGGAGCTTGCGCGGCACCACTTGCTGGTCATCCCAGCTCGAGTGCGACTCATCAGGAGTGAGATTTAAGTCTGGGGAGACAGGTGTATTGAAGCGAGGTGCAGCTACTGGTAAACCTGATTGCAGGGCCAGCGCTTGTTCAGCACACGGTCCGCAGACCCGTGCTCTGTCAGCGTGGGGTTGTCTACACATGGTACACAGCCGGTCTTGTCCCCGCGGGACCCCGGACACCAAATTCTGAGATGCCTCCATATGGCGATTAATCTAGGTAATATGCCAGTAGGGATTTATGCTGTAAGCAACCCTGGATGCCCCAATATCCGCTGGGAATGTGGGAGAATCTAAATATAACCCCGTGATATAGATATATATATATATATATATAAGGCCGGGAGAAGCCACTGGAAGCTTGGCGTCTGAAAGACATAAGGAAGGGTGTCAGAGCCAGGCGCAGCACAAAAAGGAGAAGTAAATGAACGCCCGTGAGGGCATTTACAGCAACCAAGGGAAAAGGAGGATCGTGCCACACGCGCGCGGGAAGACCGACAAAATGGCGCTAGCGAACCTCGAAGGGCGGGCCAGAGCTGTAGGCGACGCGGAACGCGCCAAACCAGACCACGCCCCCCCGGAGAGCGCGAAGCTTTAAGCGCGGAACAAGGCAGGAAAATAACAGAAATAAACACCATGGCGTCGCGAGACAGAGCCGCCTTACGCGCCGAGTCACAATTTTTTAAAAAGGCGCTGCGGCCAACATAAATAAAGTTTCAAGCGCGGCTCTGACCCCCGGAAACCGATAGGGCTAAGGCAAGGCGAAAGATATGGCAAGATAGGCCAACGTATACAACCGCCCCCCCTTTTTTTCCCCCCACTAACGGGGGGAACTAAGGAAGAAGGTGACCCAGCGCTAGGGGTTCACCGCTACATGGGGCGTGGGGCAAGGTGCGAGAGGGGCATCCACTATGAGGCTCACCATTAGCCTAAACCGCCTACCCCATGGATGGGGATTGCGGTGGAGCATAGCTCCGTAAGCACACTAGGTGCTGCCTACCTTCACCCGACCAACGCAGCCCAGGCTGGGAGGCATGTTACTCACAAAGAGGACGGGTGGAAATAGTCCTGCAGGGCCTCGGGCTGTAAAGCCCCGCTCGCCTGCGAGGGCGTGATACTTCATGTCTTCGCAGTTCTAGCACTGCAGAGAAATCTGGGGATTTGTGGGAGGTCCCTCGGTATATGTAGGGCCGGGAGGAGCTTGTTTTCTTCATCATTCTGCAGTGTACGGCGCTGAAGGCGGAGGTATACCCACATGTAAGGACTATGTCTGGAGCAGGACGTGCTGTCTGCTTAGAATTAAAAAAAAAAAAATTACCGCGAGTACACAAACCCTTCTCATCTCATCCATTCCAAGGCTCCACTAGCAGCAACGTGTGGGATGACCCAAAGCAGTTGGCACCTTGAGAAAGTGGCATATAGTCACGGAACGCGTGGGTGTTTTACATATTCTCTCAGCAGGAGGTGATCGCTATTTACATTGAGGTGAATTTATTAAGGTTTGTTTTTCATATATTTATGGATTATATTTATGGATTATATTTTGCACTGGTCACTTTGGAGATTGGCACTTTATTCTTGTGATAGAGATCTATATTGGGGGGGGGATATGTGGGATAGTATGGTTGATATGGGTTGTGTAGGTCGCTCCTGCTGAGGCTATGTTTTGTATATATGTATTTAAATGAATGTAATTGTGTTGTATAGTCCTAATGTGTGTTTTTTTAAACAATTGATGAATTGATTAATTAAAATGAATACCAAGATCAGTCGGCATTATTGATTAATTTACTTGGGGTGAGAGTGGTGCTTTCTGAGTAACTGTTTTGTCTGTGGATGGCTGGAACCACAGAAGATTTTTTGTATATTGTAGTAGCAATTTAAGTTACAGAATTCACCCAGGCGTTGCTGTTTGTGGTGCCCCGGAATTGAAGAGATGAGATTGGCTGTATACCCAAAGCTAGAGGCTGTGTGTGTTGCATACTTACATTCCTCTTTCTCCCGATGCAGCAGTTGGCTTAAGTGTAACTTGTCTCTGCTCTGGGACCTATAGGGAAAAAATAAATAAATATGGACTCCAGATGTTAATCTGTACACCCACACACCAACAGACAATTTACTTTTGAAGAGTCCTGACTCTCATCCCTTTGTTCAAGGTGTCGTTCTTGCTGTTCGCGGAGTTCTCGCTCCAAGCGACAAATACGACCCTCATACTGAGACTTTAAGGCACTCATGCGAACTTCTAGCTCCTCCTTTTGTTGATCAAGTGCTGTATTTCTTTGTTTCAGCTCCTCATTTTCATTAGTAAGTTGCTCCTTAAGACCTTAACAATGACAGAAGCTTAATACAACTACTACATTTTTCAGTAAGCACTTTTCAGTTAAAAATATTAGTTTACCAAGTTGGCTAAAAACAAACATTTTCAGGGAAGGGTTTTTGTCCATCAGGAAAAATTCTGCAAGCAGTCTCTCGAATAGAACTGAGAAGGACGAGACTTGCCATTTTCTTGTGCTTTGGGCAAGGCTGGAGTATAGGTTCTTGACCTCACACCAACTGAAACAGGCCTACCGGATTCTTTAGAACAGCCTGGAAGAGGACTAAATGTGCAGATTACCAGAGCTGTGCCAGAAGCAGCCCACACCAAGCCGAGACGTAAATGCCTCAAACATGTGCAGCTTCTGTATTATGTTATATGAACACACCCAAAAACCATCTGCTAGAGAATGTGTGTGAAGGGCAAGATGCAACAATGTATTTTTATCGCTCTTTAAAATGATACAATTCTGTCAACTGTGCAGTGGAGCAATGAGTCATCACAGCCGACGGCTTACTAGAAATGGAGGATTGCACAGGTGTGAGGGAATTTTGACTGTGGGACCTGTACTACTTTATAACATCTGCATGGAGTTAAATCGGACTTTCACCCTGATTAAGAATCTATCTTGGATGTTTCCCCCAACATGTACATGCAGATTGCTTACTTTAAAGATCATCCTACTTGCATCTACTTCATTTTCTGAGCCTTTAAACATCCAAGATGGCTGCACATGAAGTCTGAGGCTGCCTGCAAACAGGAAGTGTCTTCTGATTATGCTGCTCTGCATTCTGGGATTGCAGTCCTTTTCCTGACCCCAGCTCTACCTGTACAAAGCACAGCTATAACCCTGCCCCCTGTACTTTTGCCCCCTCTCCTCAGTATGGTATGCATCTGATGCAAGATGGGGGCACCTGTATCTTAAAAGTCTTGAACAGTGTTGCAGCCCAGTGAGGGAAAGCATAAAAAGGGACTAAAAAAAGATACATATTTTAGATGCTGGGGAATAGTTTGAGGGGTTTGGACTCTTCATTAAATGATGCTGAAGGTCCAATTTAAGGCCTCTTAAATAGTTAAGGTCACCAATTACAAGATAAGTGCAACTTTCGGTCTGCATTAGAGTATAAAAAAAACCTGATTATCTTTAAGATGTTTGCACAGTCCAGTAATACCGATTTAAAGTGTGTTTCACAAGGGTGGAGGGAGTGGAGAATACACACGCAAACCTTACCATTAAGCTGAGATAGCCTTTGTTTTGCAGCATAGATGGTTTTCTTGGTTTTCTCTTCCTTTTCAATCAGCTGCTGGCGCAATGCCTCTTCTTGAGTAGATTTATCCTGAAGTTCTTTATGAAGCTTGGTTAGTTCTGATTGAAGTTGTATGATCTTCTCTTGCTGAGATTTGGCTTCATTGTCCTTTACTTCTACAGCCTTAAATAGAAAAGTTAATTATAAAATCGTACAAGCCCCCCCAAATAGGATCCTTAACAGTTTAATCTTACAAGTGGAGAGGGAACAGGGATGAGAAGGTATAAAAAGGTAGGTGCCAGGTAAAGTCTCTCACTAATGGCAAGGGTCACCCTTTTGCAAAGCAACCAAAGGTTGCGAAGAGGCTTGTCCACGTAACATTACCTTTTTTTTAAATCAGAACATTCCAAGTATCTCAAGAAGAAAATCACAAAATGTAAACACCAAGTGCACCACAGCAAAAGGTTGTTGCCAGGAGTCCCAGGAATCCTAGGTTTTTATTAACATGTGCATAATAAATACCCTCCAACTGACCCAATGGTTGTCAATCTGGGATGACAATCAAATATCAATGGGGTGGAGGCACAGTATAGGTCTGTTTTTTATGTCACACTGGCATCTAAACTAGAGGAAAAAAAAAAACACAACACCACACAAACCTTTTGTGAAGACTCCAGCTGGCTTTCCAGTGCCGATATCTTTGCTTCAGCTTCTGCCTGATTATCTTTCAGCTCCTGTATCTCCTGCTGAGACGCTTGCTCCTCAGACTGAGCTGCCTGAGCAGCAGAGGTCTCCGCCACCAACTACAATAAAATCAAAATACCGTACATTAACATACGCCTCCGCCACCAACTACAATAAAATCAAAATACATTAACATACGAACAATCCAGAGATTCGTAAACTTATTTTAGACTAAAGTCTCACAATTTATCTTCTACTAGGGGCTTGTGTTTGGCAACTCTTTGTGTAGTCACCTTTGTATTCCCCACAAAGTTTTCCAAACTTAAAACTCAAGACCTTTGGAAAAAGTACTAGTTCTTAAACCATTAACCCAGCATTCCTAACAAAATTTTGCCATTTTATTTTTATGCTGGCTGGCAACCAAAAGGGTTCTGTTGGCAGATATGAACGCATTATCACAGGTGCTGCACATATCTATTGGTCACGTGATAAACGGGAAATTTATATATTTATATAAAAAAGGGGTATCCAGAATCGGGTCCTTCCAAATCAGTACTGCTTGGTAGGAACCGATGCAACCAGAGGCAGTTATGTGATAAGGTCAAGACAATCAGTCCTTGCAATAAAACTGGTGTGTCCCAATGGAGTCCCAATTTTATAAAGTGTACATCCTGCAAACATAACCCAACTGCGGAAATTGACTCCAGGGTCTGTTTTGGAGTACTTTCAGACTACTGGGCAGGCTTACTCCCACTGGGGCATCCAGATTTGTGGATCTGCTTTGCAGGAGCAGCAGGCGTCCGCTATACCAGGCATTTGTAAATGGCCGACATGCTCAGCTGCATTCACCTCTGCTCGGCTGAAGTCTTAGATAAATCCAAGACATCAGCGCAGTTGAGTGTGTGGGTGGTTTGGGGTTTTAAAAATACAATTCTGTGAGTACACACCTGTAGAATTGGTATTATAAGTATACAGCACGTCCTGTTCCAGAATATTCCTTACACATGGGTAATACATCCACAAGATGGCGCTGGACTGCAGAAAGGACTTGTGGCCACTCCCAGCCCCTTAAATAGCCAGGAACCTCCCACTAATTCCCAGTGTCGACAAGCAATTATACAAGAAGCCGGGAGAATCAAACAAACTGATCACCATACAAATATTTGTATGGTACTTGTACAGGACGTACTAATCTACTGCCAACTGCACGATGTCTGCGAACCACACCCTTCTTGTCCAACAGGGGGCCCCCAGGAATGCTGGCACCCCCTCCTGGGCTATCTTGCGCAGCACCCTGCCCAGCAGAGGAAACGGAGGGAACACAGGAGCTGAAAGCTCTTCCAAGACAATGCTAGTGCATCCATGGCCAAGGCCAGAGGATCCTGGGACAGAGAGACAAAGACTGGAAGCTTGTGATTGTGACGGGACGCAAACAGATCCACATCCGGCTGACCCCAGTGGTGACACGGAGCGAAACACCTTGCTGCTGAGGGACCATTCTCCCAGATGAGAAGTCCCCCTGCTCAGGGAGTCTGCCAGATTTTCCACCCCCAGGATATACACTGCCGAGATGCAGGGAACATTCTCCTCCGCCCAGGACAGAATCAGACACTTCCTTGAGGGCCCTCTTGCTCCGGGTTCCTCCTTGATGATTGATGTAGGCAACCGCCGTCTGGTTGTCAGACCACACCCGAAGGTGTGGTGTCAATTGTGTGAGAACCAACCTCATGCCCTCTATTCCAGAATGTTGATAGGGGTATGGGCCTCCTGAGGGTGCCACTAACCCTGGGAATTCAAGGACTTCCAGAAGCCCCCCACAACCTGTCAGACTGGCATCTGTAGTGAGTCTCCCAGCAAGGTGACAAAGGTCCTGCCCACCAAGAGATTCCTTGAGTCCAGCCACCACAAGAGGGACCGCCTGGTCAGGGGGGACAGAACAAACTCCTGATCCAGGGACACAGGGTCCCGATCCCATACCGACAGTAGGTGAAGTTGAAGAGGTCTCATGTGAAACTGAGCATAGGGAACCGCTTCGAAACTGGACACCATCAGGCCCACCAGCTGCATGCCCTGCCGAATGGAGGGATGTGGACAAGACAGTAGTAATTGGGCCTGAGCCTGAAGATTCTCCACCTTCTGCTGAGGGAGAAACACCTTGACCTGAGATGTATCCAGCGTCATGCCCAGAAAGGACCTCACCAGAGACGAGAACAGAGAAGACTTGGGATGGTTGATCACCCAGCCGAAGGACTCTAGTGTGGACAGCACCATCTGGGTATCCAGCTCGGCCTGATGGAAGGACTGAGATGTGATGAGAATGTCGTCCAGATAAGGAAGGATGTGAATGCCGAGATCTCAGCAGAGCCATCACGCCCGCCAGCACCTTGGTGAATACCATGGGAGCCGAGGCGATACCGAAAGGCAGTGCCACAAGTCGATAATGCTGATCTCCCAGAGCAAACCTGAGGAATTTCTGATGACCTGGAAAGATCGGTACATGAAGGTAAGCGTCCTTGATGTCTACCGAGGTCATGAAGTCGCCTGGGCGCAGAGAATTGACTGCTGAGCGCAGCGTCTTCATGCAAAAAAGCTTGAATCTGACAAACTTGTTGAGACACTTTAAATCCAAGATGGGCCTGAGGGACCCATCCTTTTTGGGGACTGTGAAGAGATTGGAATAGAAGCTTCTGCCCCTTTCCCTGAAAGGTAGAGGGCAGATGACCCCCAACTCCAGAAGGTTTTGAATCACAAGGCCCAGGCCCTGAGATGACCAGGGGTTTTGAGCCATCCGGGATCTGAGAAATCTCGGGGCGGCCAGGCAGCAAACTATCTTGTAACTAGAGGAAACCACCTCCTGGATCCATCTGTCTGCTACAAGTAGCAGATAGAACATATGTAACAAATTCATAGCAAAGCAGGAGAGATCTTTACTCCTCTCCTCCCGCAACATCAGAGGCCCCATCTAAGAGACTCTTAAACAGCCCTTTAATAGCAATAGCTGTAATGGCAGAGGCACAAACCGGGCGCAGCGCAGTACCCACACAGGCAAAGGCATGACAAGCCAGCTGGTCCATGCGCCAGTTCTCACCATCCCGCAGGGTAGTAGTGTCAGGAGAATGCATGACAGATGTATTTGACAACCCCAGAACGGGCGCATCCACCTCAGGAGGACATGACCAACGCTTAATCACATCAGCAGGAAAGGGATACCTCTTGTCCCAACTCTTTGGCACCCCAGGTAGCTTGCTAGGCCATCCCCATTCCTTGAGCACCAGATTATTAAAGCGAGTCTGCTAAGGGAACTCCAAGCGTGGCTTCACTGTATGAAAAAGCTCACCCTGCTGCTGCTGAGCCACTGCAGGAGGGGAAATACAAAGCACTTCAAAAATGTGAGACAACAACCTATCAGTGTCATCTGAGGACCATTGGTCTTCTCCAAAAAGGAGACCCGGTATCACCATACACCCTAGGTTGTTCCTCAGATGATTCTGAATCAAAGAAAAGTTCCCCCTCCTCAAGGGGACCATAACCCGAGATGTCAAAAAATTCCTCAGCCTCAACAGGGAAGAGGGAAACAGCAGGGGATAGATGCTGCTTCTTGACAGAAGCCTTACGCGGGCCCGACCCAGCAATATGCTTTTCAATGCTGGCCACCCGTGCAGACAAATCCAATTGAGACTCACCACTAGTATGCCCCTCGCTGGGGGTCAGATGCAAGCGTGGGGGGGTAGGTGAAGCCAGAGGGGGCGCCGCACCAGGGCCCGTAACAGGCGACCCAGACTGCAGCGCAAGTACCTGCTGGGCGCAGGTTACACATACCAACATCTTCACTTATAGGGGAAACCCCATACGCAACACACAGCCAAGCGTGTCCCGAAGGAACCCCAAGCACATTATCCCCAGAAGCCTCCATATGGTGATTTTTACAAAAAGTATGCACAAAAGTCAGAACAGGGAAACAGCTAAACAGCCACCCTATTTGGGATGCCCCCCGAAACCCGCTAGGGGAAGCGGGAGATTGGCAATAAGCAGGGCCGAGAGAACCACAGTCAAGGGACCCGCCTGCAAGACACAATGTACACCATAAGCATCCCTAGCCATACAATAAACCAAAGATAAAGGGACTCACGGACCAAGCCGCCAAGTGCACAGATAAGCCGATCACCAACCGCGTTGCAGCACTGCAATGGAAGGGCCACAAAATGGTGCCAACAGCAGTACCTAGAGGGACGGAACGTGTCAAACCGCGGTACCCTCCCCCCCCAGAAGAGCGCGAAAACAAGATCACGTGACGCGCCGGCGCCATGACCGTTAAACAAAAAGACACAGTAAAAGCGCCAACCACCGCAGAGCGCCGTACAACGGCCTCCAAACACAAGTGACAAAAAAAACACAGTAGTAAAAACACAAGAGTGTACTCCCCGGGCGTCCCCTGCCGATCACGCGGAATGCAATGAGGGGGTCCTGCACAACCAACGGCGTGAAAAGGGAGGGGGGGGGGGGAGGGATAAATATCCTGAGATAAAGGGCTGGGGGCATCCCAATGAGGCTCACCATAAGAAGCCTGTCGCCGACTACCCTTTGGTACAGGGTCTTGCGGCCCGGAGCAACGCTCCTTCAGCACCTGACCCTAGTGCTGTCCTACCTTCACCCGAACTGTCAGCCGTGGCTGGGAGGCAGTGGGTCCAGAACGGGTGGAAATAAGCCTGCAGGGCCCTAGGCAAAGCCCACTCCCTGCGCAAAAGAAAGCCATCTTCATCTTCGCAGTCCAGACTGCAGAAAGACTCTGGGAATTAGTGGGAGGTTCCTGGCTATTTAAGGGGCCGGGCGTGGCCACAAGTCTTTCTGCAGTCCAGCGCCATCTTGTGGATGTATTACCCATGTGTAAGGAATATTCTGGAACAGGACGTGCTGTATACTTGGAATAGTCACCAATCAATACATACTATATTGTCACCCAACATGGCTTTAGTGATGTTTTCCCCATTCTCCACACAGTAATGCCTAATTGCATGACTAATATCATGCACAAGCATCTCTAATTCATTCCCACCATAAGCTTAGTGCACCCACTTTGCATGGAGGTCCTCATTTTATGGAACAATGGAACCCCAATTCAAGCTGGTGGGCTGGACCATAAACTAGAGAGGCTTCAAACTTTTCTACCAATCACTACTTTGGCCATATAGTTTGTGGACAATGCATTTTTAAATGATCCTCAATTTCTCTGGAGAGGAACAGTAATATCTAAAGATGATGGACCAGCCTTAAACTTTAAATAGTAAATGGTGTGACCAAACACCATTTACCCCTGGACACTCCCCAGCACTAGGCTAAAATGAAGCCCCAACTGACTCCAATGTAAAAGCACACAGCATGCTTTAATCACTCTACCGCCCTGCCACGCTCACCAGAAGACAGCACCCAAAAATTACTGTCAATCTAGCTTAAATATCAAAATGAGAGGGGTAAAGGGGAGGAAAAGAAAACTGCCATGAGTAGCCCTACACACTTAGGGAATACTTATGAGTGTGCCTTGACAACTTTAAGGCTGCTTTCCCCAAAAGAAATGAGTTTACCTTATCATGCTGGACTTTAAGCTCTTCATATTGAGTCTTGTAACGTCTTCCAATCTTTTTAACTTGTGTAATGGTTTTTATTTTCTCTTGTATATCAGTGACCTTTGCTTCAAGTTCTTTTTGGAGATTCTCCCTCTCAGTTTTAAGCTTTGATGCTTCTTCTCTAGCATTTTGACACTGACTTTGACTCGTATTTAGTGTAGCATTTAACCTGTTGAATTGGGAAAAAAAACGGTCTACATTAATTGTAAAAAGTACAGTCTGAATCTCTTGTCATATTGCTCAGATCACTTCTGGACCCTTTGCAAAATGTAAGGGGTTTGGATCCAAATTCAAGTGTTCCATGTGTATTACTATAGGCATTCCCCACAAGTCCTATTTTGTGGAGACACCGTAGGCAAATATCAATTTCTTAGCACTAATAAGCCCCTTCAAACTTCCCATTATGCACTAGTAACAGTTAAACATGGCCAATTTCAGCTACTATATTCCCATTTTAAGACAATGAGTTTAAGGACTCTGTAGAGGGAGCTACGTGCTGGATTCTATACGGTGACACATAGCACATACATACAAGACTAAATCAAAGAATATAATTAGGTGCTAAATGACCATGACATTTTACCTTGCCATCTCAGTTTTCAATTTCCCAGTCTCCTCAGTAAGTTGCTGAATCCGTTTCACATTAACTTCTCTTTCAGAAAGCAACTTTTTATACTCCTCTGCATCAGTATTCTTCTGCTGATTTATAGAATTCTTTAATTGGAAAAAAAAAAAAAACTTGAGGGTTGTGTAAATGAATTACCAATTAAACTAGTACAGGATATAATCCCTGTCCAAGACATTTCAAAGCATCTTGAAAGCTTATTTGAGAAGATTCTCTTGTTGTAAGCAAAGCTGCTCTTTGCTTCAGTTTGTGTATTGTGATGGAGCTGGGAAGGATGTCATGGCGCAGCTTTGTGAGCCATGGGAATGCTCTGCTGTGGGACCACTGACTTGCCATGTTCACTCACACAGAGCACCAAGGACCACTTTTTGCAGGTCTCAGAGGAATTGAATTAAAAGCACTGATACAGCCACTACTGTGCACTGCATGAAATAGAGGTGTGACACATGACAGGCATCAGGGGAGCCACTTGCTACCTTATTGCGTCTTGAAGCAACCAAAGGCATTTGTACAAAGTATTAACTACATTTAAAGTGGACCAACACCCAGGATTTTCACTATCCTGGGTGTTGGTCCACTTCTGCGGGGAACCCCGATCGGGGGTGCCCCGCTGTGTGAAACCACCGCCGATGGACAAGCTGAGGCCGCCGCCTCTCGCGCGCGTCCCTCTTACAGGGAGCGCGCCGGCCATTCACAAACAGCCGGCACGGGTGTGCGCCCTGCTAGAGGGACGTGCGGCAGCCTGCGCATGCGCCGTTTGAAGGGGAGAAGGTAAGGTTTGTGGGCGTCCGGGGGGGGGGGGGGGGTTTCACACATCGGGGCATCCCGATTCCGGATGCCCTGCGGGGAGGGAGCTGATCGGCCCGGGAATCTTATAGATTCCCGGGCCGATCAGCCATGGGTGTTGGTCCACTTTTAAGTGAGCGTGTTTAATACTAATTGCACACAAATCAATTCAACAACCCCCTCCATTGCCTCTATGCACGTTCACCATGCAAGACTCCTTGGTGAAGTAAAAGCATGTTGAATGTTGGACTTCGGCATATTGGGAGAGCAGGACATGGCTTAGGATCTGTAGAAAGTCTTATCAACCTTTTTGAAAACAATCCTTTGCGCAATAACTGCCTGATTTTCTGGCTACGGGCAAGAAAAAAAAAAAAAAAAAAGAAAAAAAAAAAAGCTGTGATCCAGCTTGCTCCTGGACTAAAATAAAAAAATACCATTTTGTGAATATTCACCTGTAAAATGGGTATTATAAGTATGTCACACACCCCGCTTCAAAACATTAATTACATGTGGGTTATACTGAAAGGAAAAAAAGAGCCCCTCCCGGTCCATAAATACCTGGGACCTCCCACTCATTACCCAGTATAAAGATAGCAGTAAGGTAAGGGACCAGGAAGAGCCAAATATAAATCATAACAATGAAAAGTTGACCATATAAAGGATCCAGAATACAAAAGGGCAGGGTGAAGCGGGGTGTGTGACATACTTATAATACCCATTTTACAGGTGAGTATTCACAAAATGGTATTCTAAGTAGGTCACACACCCCGCTTTAAGACATTCATTACATGTGGGAATCCAATAGCAGTGTCCATAATGGGCGGAGATCCAAACAAGGCAATAAAGCACAACTTAAACCACTGCAGCTTGCAGAACTTTGCGGCCAAAAACAGCATCCGCTGAGGCCCGCACATCAACCTTGTAAAATTTGGAAAAAGTGTGAAGAGAAGACCAAGTAGCAGTAGAGACCCGGTGCTGAAAAGCCCAGGACGCCCCAACAGCACGAGTAGAATGAGCAGTAACACGAAAAGGGGGAACCTTCCCCTTGGCAGAATAGGCCCCAACAACGGCCTGACGAATCCATTTACTAATGGAAGACTTGGCGGGCGCCAAGCCTTTCCTGGGCCCGGAGGGCACCACAAAAAAATACAACTCTGAAGTACTAACCTGTAGAGTTGGTATTATACGCAGACAGCACGTCCTGCTCCAGACATAGTCCTTACATGTGGGTATACCTCCGCCTTCAGCGCCGTGCACTGCAGAACATGAACAAGCTTCTCCCGGCCCTACATATACTGGAGGACCTCCCACAAATCCCCAGCATTAAAAAGCAGTGAGAATGAGAAGCCAGGAGAAAACCACCCAAACTGGCAAACAATATCAAAGATAACAATGCCCAAACAGGGGATCCAGAACAAAGTGAAATCAGGGTGGGGTGGAGCAGGACGTGCTGTCTGCGTATAATACCAACTCTACAGGTGAGTACTTCACAGAGTTGTATTCTAAGCAGACAGCACGTCCTGCTCCAGACATAGTCCTTACATGTGGGACATCCAATAGCAGTGTACGTAAAGAAGGGTGGGATCCCCAACAGAAAAAGGCAACAGCGAGCAGTTTAAACTACTACCGCCTGCAAAACCTTGCGGCCAAACACAGCGTCAGCTGAGGCCTTAACATCAACCTTGTAAAACTTAGTAAAAGGTGTGAACAGAAGACCAAGTAGCGGCCTTACAAACTTGCTCCAGAGGCTTGGTGCTGAAAAGCCCAAGAAGCCCCAACAGCTCTAGTAGAATGAGCAGTAAGACGAAAGGGGGGGGGGGGGGGGGAAAGTCTTCCCCTTAGTAGTATAGGCTTGAACCACAGCCCGACGAATCCATTTACTGATGGTAGACTTGGCGGGAGCCAATCCTTTCCTAGGCCCGTGAGGCACAACGAAAAGAGCATCCGTCTTCCTAAAGGCCTGAGTGGTAACCAGGTAAGACTTGACACACCTAACCACATCCAGGGAATGCAAAACCCTCTCCTTAGGGTTACTAGGATTAGGGCACAAGGAAGGAAGTACAATATCTTGATTCAAGTGGAATGCAGACACCACCTTAGGCAGAAAGTCCGGCTTGAAGCGGAACACCACCTTATCCCGGTGTGTCTCAAAGTAGGCTGAATAGACAAGGCAGCCAACTCGGACACACGTCTAACCGAGGTAATAGCTACCAGAAAGACAACCTTGAGCGTGAGGACAGCAAGAGCTGCTTCATGAATAGGCTCAAAAGGAGGACCCTGCAGGGCCGACAAAACCAAATTCAGATCCCAAACAGGAACCATAGGCTTCCGAGGGGGGACGCACATGGGTGACCCCCTGAAAGAAGGTCTTGATAAGAGTGCTGGGCAAAAGTCTTCTGAAAGAAGATACACAGGGCCGAAACCTGGCCCTTCAAGGTACTAAGCTTAAGACCTAAGTCTAGACCATGCTGTAAAAACTCCAGCACCCTGGAGACTAAGAATTCTCGGCAGGGAAAAGACCTGGCTTCACACCAGTCAATGTAGGCACGCCACACCCTATAATATATAGCAGAAGTCTTCTTCCTGGCTTGCACCGTGGTAGCCACTACAGAAGTGGACAAACCTTTTTCTTTCAAGATGGTGGTTTCAATAGCCAAGCCGTCAAAGCCAGAGTTAGTAAATTGGGATGGCGTAGAGACCCCTGAGTTAGAAGGTCTGGTATCCTTGGTAGATCGTACTGATCTACTGCCATTTGAACCACGTCTGTGAACCACACTCTTCTTGGCCACCTTGGGGCCACCAGAATCGTGGGCACCCCTTCCAGAGCGATCTTGCGTAGCACTCTGCCCAGAAGGGGAATTGGTGGAAACGCATACAGGAGCCGAAACTCCCTCCAAGACATTGACAGAGCGTCCGAGGCCAGAGGATCCTGAGACAGGGATACAAAGCTCGGGAGCTTGTGATTGTGACGGGACGCAAACAGATCCACGTCTGGAAGACCCCAACGGTGACAAAGGGACTGAAATACCGTGTAGGAGAGGGACCACTCCCCCTGACGGGACGACCCCCTGCTCAGGGCATCCGCTAGCAGATTTTCTGCCCCCGGGATGTACACAGCCGAGATGCATTGAACATTGGTCTCTGCCCATGTTAGAATCCGAGACACCTCCTGGAGAGCACCCTTGCTCCGGGTCCCTCCCTGATGATTGATGTAGGCTACTGCCGTCCTGTTGTCTGAGCGTACCTGAATCGCCAGACCCTTCAGGTGCTGGGTCAATTGTTCCAGCACCAATCTGACCGCCCTGAGCTCCAGGACATTGATTGGTAGATGGGCCTCCTGAGGACCCCACCTCCCCTGGAAACGCAGGGACTTCCAGAATCCCCCCCAGCCCGAGAGACTGGCATCCGTTGTGACCGTCTCCCAGGAGGGAGCCAGGAAGGATTTGCCCCTTGTCAAGTTCCCGTGGTCCAGCCACCAAGCAAGGGATTGTCTGACCGAGGAGGGAAGCACCCAGCTCTCGTCCAAGGACGCTGGGTCCTTGTTCCAAACTGACAGAAGGTGAAGAGTTCACAAATGAAATTGTGCAAAGGGCACCGCCTCGAAGCTTGCCACCATCGCGCCCACTAACTGCATTCCCTGCCTGATGGAGGGATGAGGGCTCGAGAGCAGGGACCTCACCTGCATAGTCAGAGCTTCCACCTTCTGTGGCGGAAGGAATATGCTTGACTGAACTGAATCCAGAATCATCCCCAGAAACGGGGTTACTGAAGATGGGGGACAGAGAGGACTTTGGGTAATTGATCACCCAGCCGAAGGACTTCAGGGTGGTCACCACCGACCGCGTGTCCAGCTCTGCCTGCTGCAGAGACTGAGATGAGATGAGTATATCGTCCAGGTAGGGCAACACCCGTATGCCTTTTAATCTCAGAGACATTACTCCTGCCAGGACCTTGGTGAATACCCTAGGAGCCGACGTAAGGCCGAATGGCAGGGCCACGAACTGGTAATGCTGATCCAGCAGCGCAAACCTGAGAAACCTTTGGTGTCCTGGAAACACCGGGACGTGCAGGTAAGCGTCCTTGATGTCCACAGATGTCATGAAGTCCCCTGGGCGCAGCGAGGCAATGGCCGAGTTTCCATACGAAAATGTCTGACAAATCTGTTTAAGATTTTTAAATCCAGAATGGGACTGACTGACCCGTCCTTTTTGGGCATCGTGAACAGGTTGGAATAAAACCCCATGCCCCTGTCTTTTAAGGGGACCTTGCGAATGACCCCGAGGTCTAGAAGGTCCTGCACCGCTAGCATCAAGACTCGCGCTGAGGCAGGGTCCTGTGGGATTCGGGACCCGACGAACCTGGTAGGGGGCAGTACAGCAAACTATCTTGTAACCGGAGGATACTACCTCCTGAATCCACCGGTCTGGGACATGGCGTCTCCAGACATGCTGAAAATGCTGTAGACGTCCCCCCCACCCTGACGGGGCGAGGGCGCCCCTTCATGCTTGGGGGGTCCTGGGAGGGGCTTTGGGCTTGGGCCCCCAGGAAGAACTGGGGCGGCGTCCTCTGTTCCAGGAATCTGTGCGAGCTCCGGCGAAGGACACCCCTCTGCCCTGCTTAGCCCCACGATAGGGGGGGTCGAGTGGGAGCTTGGGCTACGAAAGGGCCGAATCCGACGCTTGCGCTGGGGCATCTTGCCCCCTTTAGCGAAGATATCTAACTTTTCTCTAGCAAAGATATCTAACTTTTCTCCAAACAGGCGCAGCCCTTTGAATGGAAGCCCCGTGAGAGCCTTCTTGGCGACATTGCCAGCGGCCCACTGGCGTAACCAGACCGCACGACGTATGGCTACCACCAGAGCAGAGGATCTAGCACTCAATATAATAGCATCATCTGATGCAGACAGGATATAATTGATAAAAGACTCACAGGTAACTAAGGCATTGGCGGCGTCAGACGGCAAGTCGTCCGCCCCTTCAAGGGCAGTCTTCACCGCCACCGCCGTGATGGCTAAGGCACAAACCGGGCGGAGCGAGGCTCCCCCAAATGCAAAAGCATGACATGCCAGTTGATCAACCCGCCGATCCTCCAGATCCCGCAGCGTAGTAGTGTCAGGGGAGTGCATAATAGAGGTATTGGACAGTCCAAGGATCGGGGCATCGACTTCGGGCGGGGAAGTCCAACACTTGATCAGGTCAGCAGGGAATGGATACTTCTTATCCACAGTCTTAGGAACCCCCTGGAGTTTGCTGGGATGTTCCCACTCCTTTAAGACGAGATTATTAAAATGAGTTTGTTCAGGAAACTCCAACCGCACCCTAGCGGTATGGAACAGGTCACCTCTTTGTCGAGGAGCCGCAGGCGGGGGAGAGAGGGATAACACATCAAAGATCTGGGCCAGCAATCTATCAACGTCATCCTGGGACCAAAGATCAGAACCAGATTCATCCTGACTCCTGGACTCATCGTCGTAGGACCCCCGAGTCAGAAAACTGTTCCCCTTCCTCTGAGGGGGAGTGTGCATAAGACAAATGTAAATCATCAGATTCTACAGGAAGAATAGTGGCTTCAGGATTCAAGTGGCGCTTTTTAGCGGTAGCCTTGCGCGCCAAGGAGCCAGCGGCTCCACGCTAGCCAGTCTAGCGGCAAAATCTGCATGAGAGTCCCCGCTAGTATTGGGGGTTAGACTCAGGCTTGGGGGAGTAGGAGAAACAAGGCGAGGCGCGGGCCCAGCCTTGGAAGAGGTGGGTAGGCCAGCTAGCGCCTGCTGAGCACAAGGGACGCAGACCCGTGCATTGCCACCACTGCTAGGTGTGACCCCACAAGCTACACACAGACGGGCTTGTCCCGAAGGATCCCCGTTCACGATCTCCTGAGATGCCTCCATATGGTGATTATATTCAATATGCCAGTAGGGATTGATGCTGTAAAGCAACCCTGGATGCCCCAAACACCCGCTGGGAAGTGGGAGTGATTTGTTAAAAGGTTCTGGAACGGACTCTACGCCGGGCGAAGCCACCGAAGTCCGCGGTCTGAAAGACACAAGGGGAACAGGGATGTCAGAGCCAAGCGCGAAGAAGTCAAAGCTAGGAAAGGGATCGTCCATGAGGGCACTTACAGAACAGCGAGGGGAGGACCGTCTTCACCACGCGCATGTGAGAAGGAAATGGCGCCAAGCGAACCTGGAAGGGCGGGCCAGAGCAGACGATGACGCGGAGCGCGCCAAAACGAACCACGCCCCCCCCCTCCAGAGAGCGCGAAGCTCGAAGGCGCGCAGCCAATCAGAAGCGACAGATATTGTCAGGGAAACATCACCTCAGAGATCTGACAGGGTGAATACAGTGATAGAAAGCCAAGCGTCAATTGAATAAAACTGAAGCACGCGCCGAGTAATACAATGAAAGCGCAGTAGGAAAGCAAAAGGCTGAAAGTGAAGCGCAGCTCTGACTCCAAGGACCAATTAAGACAATGGTTGACTAGTGTGATTAGGGCAAGGATTAGCCATCGTACACACGACCCCCCCCCCCCTCTTTTTCCCCCCACTAACGGGGGAATCTAGGGAGGAAGGAGATCCAATATACTGGGTTCACCGCTACACCGGGCGAGGGGCACTAGTGCGGGAGGGGCATCCAATTGAAGGCTCACCATACGCTTTAACCGCCTACCCTATGGAAGGGGATTGCGGTGGAGTCTAGCTCCATAAGCACACTAGGTGCTGCCTACCTTCACCCGACCCAACGCAGCCCAGGCTGGGGGGCATTAGTTCACAACGAGGACGGGTGGAAATAGTCCCGCAGGGCCTCGGGCTGTAAAGACCCCCTTGCCTGCGAGAGCGTGATACTTCATGTCTTCGCAGTTCAAGCACTGCAGAGAAATCTGGGGATTTGTGGGAGGTCCTCCGGTATATGTAGGGCCGGGAGGAGCTTGTTTTCTTCATGTTCTGCAGTGCACGGCGCTGAAGGCGGAGGTATACCCACATGTAAGGACTATGTCTGGAGCAGGACGTGCTGTCTGCTTAGAATAACCATCCGTCTTACGAAAGGAAGTAGTAACTACCAAATAGTACTTCACACAGCGAACCACATCCAAGGAATGCAAGACTCTCTCCTTGTCATTGCTGGGCTTAGGACACAAGGAGGGCAGAACAATGTCCTGATTAAGATGAAAGGCAGAAACCACCTTAGGAAGGAAATCCGGCTTGAATCGGAAAACAACCTTGTCCTGATGCCTCTCAAAGTACGGGGCCTGAATGAACAAAGCAGCCAACTCAGACGCGCCGAACAGAAGTGATAGCAACCAAAAATGCAACCTTCTGCGTAAGCGAAGACAATGCAATATCATGCAAAGGTTCAAAAGGAGCAGAAAGAACCAAATTCAAATCCCAGACTGGGAGCAAAGGCTTCCTAGGAGGCCGCACATGCGTAACCCCCTGGAAAAAAGTCTTAAAAGGATGAAGAGCAAAAGACCTTTGAAAGAAAACCGCCAGGGCAGAAACCCCTGCCCCTTCAAAAGTACTAAGCTGGAACCCCAAGTCCAGACCATGTTGAAGAAACTCCAGAATTCTGGGAATAGAAAGCACCCTACAAGGCAAGGCCCTGACCTCACACCAATCAATATAAGACCTCCAAGTCCTATAGTAGATGGTAGAGGAAGACCGCTTCCTAGCGCTAACAAGAGTCCGAATCACAGCATCGGAAAGACCTTCCTCCAAGATGGAGGTCTCAGCAGCCACGCCATCAAAGCCAGCGTTGGTAAATTGGGGTAAAGTAGTTGACCCTGGGTGAGCAGATCCGGCAGCAGGGGCAGAACGAACGGATTCTCTGCCAACCTTACCACGTCTGCAAACCAAACCTGTCTTGGCCACCTTGGAGCCACCAGGATTGCTGATGCACCCTCTAGGGCCAGCTTGCGCACCACTTTGCCCACCATGGGAAACGGAGGGAACAGGTACAGAAACCCCAGATCCCTCCAGTTCAGAGACATCGCATCCACTGCCAAAGCCAGCGGATCCCGCGAGAGAGACAAATGCCGGAAGCTTGTGATTGTGCCGAGAAGCAAAGAGGTCCTCCTCTGGAGACCCCTACCTGAGGCAAATTGAGCGAAAACACCTTGGGGTTGAGAGACCATTCCCTCCGGCGAGATAAGAACCTGCTCAGAGAGTCCGCCTCCGTGTTCTCCACTCCCAGAATGTAAACTGCCGAAATGCACGGGACATGTCTCTCCGCCCAGGCCAGAATCAGACACTTCCCTGAGGGCACTCCTGCTGCGAGTCCCTCCCTGGTGATTGATGTAGGCGACTGCCGTCCGATTGTCAGACCAAACCTGAACCGGCAAGCCCTGTAACTGATGAGTCAAGTGAAACAGAACCAACCTGATTGCTCTCAGTTCCAGAACATTGATGGGCTCGTGAGCCTCCTGAGGCCCCCACAGACCCTGAAACTGACGATCCTTCCAGAAACCCCCCCATCCTGACAGGCTGGCATCCGTGGTGACCGTTTCTCCAACAAGGAGTCAGAAAGGATCTGCCCCTCAACAGATTGATTGGATCCAGCCACCAATGAGGGGAACGCCGAACCCGGGGGGTCATCAGGAACGACTGATCCAACGACAGTGGAGACCTGTCCCAGGCCGCCAACAGATGGAACTGGAGCGTCCTTGTGTGAAACTGAGCAAAAGGAACTGCCTCGAAGTTAGCCACCATCAATCCCACCAGCCTCATCCCCAGCCTGATGGCCGGACGAGGGATGGACAGGAGAAGCCGAGCCAATTCCTGAATCAAGAGAACCTTGGACTGAGGAAGAAACACCCGGGCCTGAGAAGTATCCAGAGACATTCCCAGAAAAGACACTACCCTGGACGGAGAAAGGGAGGACTTGGGGTAGTTGATCACCCAACCGAATCTCTCCAGAGTGGATACCACAGTCCTGGTGTCCAACTCCGCTTGGCTGAAGGAAGACGCCATAATGAGAAGATCGTCCAGATATGGCACGATGCGGATGCCCTAGGCTCTGAGGAGAGCCATCACCCCTGCCAGCACCTTGGTGAAAACCCTTGGAGCCGAGGTAAGACCGAAAGAAAGGGCCACCAACTGAAAATGCCGATCTTCCACCACGAACCTGAGAAGTCTCTGGTGCGCCGGAAAGATTGGAACATGCAGGTAAGCATCCTTGATGTCTATGGACATCATGAAGTCCCCCTGACGAAGAGAGTAGATGGCTGAACGCAGCGTTTCCATGCGGAACTTCTGGGGACGGACGAACCTGTTGAGGATCTTCAGATCCAGGATGGGCCGAACAGAGCCGTCCTCCTTAGGCACCGTGAACAGATTGGAATAAAAGCCCCGGTCCGAGGGAGGCACCGGGCAAATGACAGCCATATCCATGATATTTGTTACCGCCGCCCGGAGCCCCTGCGCGGCCAAAAAGGATCCGAAGGCACCCGAGGCCTGAAGAATATGGGAGGGGGCCGGAACTCGAACTCCAGCTTGTAGCCGGAAGACACCACTTCCTGGATCCATCTGTCCGAGACCCCCTGATCCCAGACCTGGGAGAAGTGTCGCAGCAGTCCCCCCACCCACAAGGGTGAGGGCGCCCCCTCATTGCTGAGCTGGCTTGGCAGCAACTTTGTTCTTAGAGCCCTAACTGTGTCCTGGACGGGCACGTCCCCTGCCCCTGTTCCAGGAATCACCTCTGGATGAGGAGAAAGCCAATCCTCTGCCAGCTCTGGCCCCACGAAAGGAAGGGGTAAAGGAAGCCGCCCCCGAAAGGAACGACGTTTCTTCCTTCGTTGAGGTAACTTACCGCCTTTGGCGACCGAATCCAATTTCTCTCCAAAGAGCCGCAACCCCACAAAGGGAAAAGCCGTAAGCGACTTTTTGGACACAAAATCAGCCACCCACTGGCGCGACCAAACCGAACGTCGAATAGCCACAAGCAAGGCCGACGTTCTGCCACACATCACCAATGTGTCATCCAAGGCGGCTAGTACAAATGACAAAAACAATTCACATTGTTTAAGGGCAATGAACTCATCACTAGCCGGATCTAGCCTGGAAGTAGTCAACAAGTCCTAACAACCGACCTGGTAGCTACCACTAACAGCGCCGAAGCACAAACAGGCCGCAAGGCCGACCCGACACTGGCAAAACCATGACAAGCCATCTGGTCAATGCGTTTATCCTCACCATCTTTAAGAGTGGAACAATCAGGAGAATTCAAAACAGCGGTGTTGGACAACCCCAAAACCGGGAGGAGTCAGGAGGAGACGACCAACGCTTTACTGCATCCAACGGAAAAGGATATTTCTTATCCCAACCTGGAGGAACACCTGGGAGCCGAGTAGGCCTCTCCCATTCCTTAGTAATAATGTCATCAAAATGCTTTTGATTAGGAAATTCCAAGCGCGGCTTAGACTCCTCGCAAAACTCCCCCTTTTGTGGAGGAGCCACCTCAGGAAGAGAAATAGCCAGAACCTTAGGGGTATCCAAGGAATCCCCCAGCCCCCGCTCAGTATCAGCACCAACAAACTGCTGATCGTCAGAATCATCCGACTCCTCAAATAGCTCCCCTTCCTCTAACGGGGAGTAATCGGACCAGTCCAGAGAATCAAACTCAAAGTCAACAGCCGGCGTAGCTGGAGACAAGTGCTTTCTCTTAGCCGCGGCCTTTCTGGCAACCACGCTAGAAAATTTCTCAAGATTGGCCAATCTGGCACACACCTCAGATTGCGACTCCCCACCCATGACGTCACATGGGGCACGGATCAGTCGGGGAGGGGTAGGAGAAGAGACCGGCGGCGCTGATCCAGACGCCTGGGGTCCGGACTGCCGCGTAATAGTCTGCTGCGCACATGGTATACAAAGAAACACATCATCCCCCATAAGGGATACCCCACACCCCATACACTGCCGGGATTGCCCCAAGGGGAGCCCAAGCCCAGTATCTGGGGACGCCTCCATACGGTGATCTTATAGGTAGTCGCAATGACCAAGGGAATTACGCATATAAGCAACCCGGGATGCCCCTTTAATGTCCCAAGTGGGAGGATTTACATATAAGCCCAATTTGAACCCAGGGACCCTAGGACCGGGAGAACCCCTTAATAAGCAATGTAGGTTCACCTGGAAGACACAAATAAAGCCCATTGAGCATCACCAGCCTTCCTATGTAAAACATATCACCTTATATGCAATACTAAAACACACACATATGCAAATGAAAAGAAGGCCCACAGGGCCACTCATAGCGCTGCTATGCCGTCCACATAGGACCTCCCAATGCTGATAGGAGAAGGAGAAGGGGGCGTGACCAGCGCGGTTCATGCCCTGCTCCGCCCCCCCTCCTTCACACAGTGCATTTCCCAGCCAGTGGCCGGGCTCCGCAGCGGCGCCAGCCGCACGGGGGCGGGCCGCGGCGTCGCGCCGAACGCCCGGCCCCGCCCCCCTCAACCACAGCACTGGAAGGGAGAAGCTCCCCCATGCTAGCGATGCTGCGCACATGGCGGCCGGCGCCGGTCAGTAACAACACACTCAGTCAAACACCATGCTGACAATAAAAAGCAAACTGACAGACACTGCGGGAGGCGGGTCGCCCCCCCCCCTCTAAGGAGAAGGGCATCCGGAGAGGGGAGAAAACCACCAGGGTGGAAAGCCAAGGGACAGGGCATCCCAAAACCGGGGTCACCAACCCGATTAACCACCTACCCTTTAGTATAGGGTCTTACGGTGGCGCATTAGCTCCTAAGCACCTAGAGTGCCATTCTACCCTTGCGGACCAGCAGCCTAGGCTGGGAGGCAGGGTAAATCGAAAAGGGATCCGGGCGGAAATAGACAAAATAACGGGCTGGGGATCATCCCGGCTACCTGAAATCCCCCTGTGCAAGGAGGAGACATCTTCTGACTTGCTCGCTGTCTGCGGAGGTGAAAGACTGGGTAATGAGTGGGAGGTCCCAGGTATTTATGGACCGGGAGGGGCTCTATTTTTTTCCTTTACATCTCTGCAAGATCGCCATCTACAGGTCAGTATAACCCACATGTAATGAATGTTTTGAAGTGGGGTGTGTGACATACTTAAAATATTAGGGGTTGGAGTGTAGGTTTTGTATAATAGCCAGCACTCAATCCCCCCCCCCCCCCCAAAATCGGTCTACTGGAAACCATAAAACTAAGAAATTTTTCCTATACTGTATTTGTGCGCAGCCTTTCCTTGCACAAGTAAAATCAAATTATACACACTCCCAATGGGTTTGCTACCTACCCCCCTCAATACTGTTAAATACCTGCATTCGTGCTTTCCAACGCTTCACATCCTCCTCAAGCAGCTTCTTCTCAGCCTGCAGCATGCCACTCTTCTCGCTTAGCTCTGTATTAGACTCTTGCAGTGGTAGAATGTTGGCTTCAAGTTTTCTTATCTGTAGAGTCATTTAAAATGTGCGCAAATGTAAATCTTGCCCGTCTATTCTCAGAAGCAGAATTGGGCAATCTGCTAATATCTTAGCCAAGTAAACATTTAAGCAAAACCCAGCTTCACATTTGCCTTTAAAGGTTCCGTCCCAACAAATTTGTCATGCAAGCAAAATATGTTTCAGAGCACAAAACATACACCATCTGGGGCACCATATGATCCATTGCTACAGGTTTACTATTAAAGTCTGCACTAAGTTTGCCACGTTAGCAAGTCATTCAATTGTTTAATTGTTTTATATCCTTTTACATGGCATTTGCAACTTGCACACCTACATGTTTAGCATAGCATCTCAAATTACTCACCTTAGCTTGAAGTTGCTGAAGGTCCTGTTCAAGTTTTTCTTTATCTTCCCTTAATAGTTTATTTGTTTCTATCAGAACATTCATAGTCTCAGTTTTCTTCATTAATTCTTCATGTTGGGCCATGGTCTTTGCAGTTACCTTAATGGAATTAGTCATTTTAGCACTACATTCAATACAAAAAAAACTTAGCAAGATACTCCTTGCATATTTTAAATATATGTTCCAGGATGAAGAAACAAAACAAAAAACACAAACACTTGACCCCAGGAACAGTGGCTCATCATAAAAGGCAATCGAAACAGCATTAAACCGGAACCGCCATTTGTAATAATGCAGGGGTGAATACCGATTGACTATGCGCACCCAACAATCCATGCACTGTAATGTCTGGTAAAAAAAACTAAATCTTAACTTTTAAATAGCTACCGTGACGAAATTAGCCCCACAGGTCTCTCCTGGGCATTGGCCAATGACGACCAGGGGAGAGAGTTTTTAAAAAGGTAAGATTTTGACTTTTACTGAGTGTTACATGGCACAAGGACCATCGCTCATTTTGAGTAGTAGATGTTCCAGTTTAAAAGTGGCACAACACAATAGCAGGGTTTACTGCCTAAAGTGTTAATGCTACGCCTAGCTCCCGTGGGAAGGGAGATTTAAAGACCCGAGGGGCAGCATTTTGTGGGCAGGGCTCACTTCTCTTCCAGAAGATCTTGTGTATGTATAGACTGTATGGTTGCCAATAACAAAAGACTGCAAATTGTAAAAATATCTTCCATAAAACACATTTGAAAGAAGGAGAAACTAGATCAGCTCAGCACCTTGACATTTTGGGACACAAACTTTAAGCTGACCAAAGCACTTGGATGACCACCTAATCTGAAACTTTGGGAACTTACCTGAACCTTCTCACGCTCGGCATTTAAACTGTCCTGCAATTCACTTAGTTCTTTCTCCATGTGCTCTATACGTCGCCGGTATCTGAGACACTCAACTTGGGAAACCTCAAACCTAGCCTCAGCTATTTCCTTCTCACGTCTCACAAATCTGCAACAAGACATTTACATCCGTTAAAAACAAAAAGGCAGAAAGGCAGACCAAACATACATTGTGTACAATTTGAAAGCGTTCACCAACTGGTTTACACTAAAACATAATCTGGGCTGAAACATACTTTTTGCCCCAAGCAGTATGTACATGGTCCAGCTGAAGCTTGGGAAAACAATCCTGCAAGTTACATTATAAAAAAAAAAAAAAAATTCTGTAAAATGAGAGGGTGTGTCAGCCTAGCTTCTGAAAACAAGCAATGAAGGTGGCTCTGTTAAGTGTGAATTTTTAGTTGCGTTGTAAATAGACCCCAATCAAATGGGGATGCTGGAGAGCACACCAAGATCTTAAGGACTATGACAAAATACCATTTTGTGAATACTCACCTGTAAAATGGGTATTAAGTATGTCACACACCCCGCTTCAAGACATGCATAACATGTTGGTAATACTGACCTGTAGATGGCGATATGCAGAGATGTAAGGAAAAAAAAAAAAAAAAGTCCCTCCCGGTCCATAAATACCTGGGACCTCCCACTCATCACCCAGTATAAAGATAGCAGTAAGGTAAGGGACCAGGAAGAGCCAAAAATAAGTCATAACGCAAAGTTCACCATATAAAGGATCCAGAATACAAAAGGGCAGGGTGAAGCGGGGTGTGTGACATACTTATAATACCCATTTTACAGGTGATTATTCACAAAATGGTATTATTCTATGTCACACACCCCGCTTCAAGACATTCATAACATGTGGGACATCCAACAGCAGTGTCCATAAAGGGCGGGGATCCAAAACAAGGCAATAAAGCACAACTTAAACCACTGCAGCTTGCAGAACTTTGCGGCCAAAAACAGTATCCGCTGAGGCCCGAACATCAACCTTGTAAAACTTGAAAAAGTGTGAACAGGAGACCAAGTAGCAGCCTTAAACTTGCTCAACAGAGGCCTGGTGCTGGAAGGCCCAGGACGCCCCAACAGCACGAGTAGAATGAGCAGTAACACGAAAAGGGGGAACCTTCCCCTTGGTAGAATAGGCCCCAACAATGGCCTGGCGAATCCATTTACTAATGGAAGACTTGGCAGGAGCCAAACCTTTCCTAGGCCCAGAGGGCACCACAAAAAAGGCATCCGTCTCACGAAAGGAAGACGTTACCACCAAGTAGTACGTCAACGCGAACCACATCCAAAGAATGCAAAGCCCTCTCCTTGTCATTGCTGGGCTCAGGACACAAGGAGGGCAGAACAATGTCCTGATTTAGATGAAAGGCTGAAACCACCTTAGGAAGGAAATCCGGCTTGAAACGAAAAACCACCTTGTCCTGATGCCTCTCAAAGTACGGAGCCTGAACGGACAAAGCCGCCAACTCAGACACGCCGAATAGAAGTGATAGCTACCAAAAAAGCCACCTTCTGCGAAAGCGAAGACAAGGCAATATCATGCAAAGGCTCAAAAGGAGGACCCTGAAGAGCAGAAAGAACCAAATTCAAATCCAAGACGGGGAGCAAAGGCTTCCTAGGAGGCTGCACATGCGTAACCCCCTGGGAAAAGGTCTTAACCAAAGGATGAAGAACAAAAGACCTTTGAAAGAAAACCACCAGGGCAGAAACCTGCCCCTTCAAAAGTACTAAGCTGGAACCCCAAGTCCAGACCATGTTGAAGAAACTCCAGAATTCTGGAAATAGACAACTCCCTACAAGGCAATGCCCTGACCTCACACCAATCAATATAAGACCTCCAAGTCCTATAGTAGACGGTAGAGGAAGACTGCTTCCTAGCGCTAACAAGAGTACGAATCACAGCATTGGAAAGACCTTCCTCCTTCAAGATGGAGGTCTCAGCAGCCACGCCGTCAAAGCCAGCGTTGGTAAATTGGGGTAAAGTAGTTGACCCTGGGTGAGCAGATCCGGCAGCAGGGGCAGAACGAACTGATCCTCTGTCAACCTTACCACATCTGCGAACCAAACCTGTCTTGGCCACCTTGGAGCCACCAGGATTGCTGATGCGCCCTCTAGGGCCAGCTTGCACACCACTCTGGCCACCATGGGAAACGGAGGGAACAGATACAGAAACCCCAGATCCCTCCAGTTCAGAGATATGGCATCCACTGCCAGAGCCAGTGGATCCCGCGAGAGAGACACAATGCCGGAGGTTTGTGATTGTGACGAGAGGCAAAGAGGTCCACCACCGGAGACCCCCACCTGAGACAAATCAAGCGAAACACCTTGGGGCTGAGGGACCATTCCCTCCGGCGAGATGAGAACCTGCTCAGAGTCCGCCTCCGTGTTCTCCACTCCCGGAATGTAAACCGCTGAAAAGCACGGGACATGGCTCTCCGTCCAGGCCAGAATCAAAGACACTTCCCTGAGGGCACTCCTGCTGTGATACCCTCCCTGGTGATTGATGTAGGCGACCGCCGTCCGATTGTCCGACCGAACCTGAACCGGCAAGCCCTGCAACTGATGAGTCAAGCGAAACAGAACCAACCTGATGGCTCTCAATTCCAGAACATTGATGGGCTCGTGAGCCTCCTGAGGCCCCCACAGACCCTGAAACTGACGATCCTTCCAGAAACCCCCCCGCCCATCCTGACAGGCTGGCATCCGTGGTGACAGTCTCCCAACTAGGAGTCAGAAAAGATCTGCCCAACAGATTGATTAGATCCAGTCACCACTGAAGGGAACGCCGAACCCGGGGGGTCATCAGGAACGACTGATCCAACGACAGTGGAGACCTGTCCCAGGCCGCCAACAGATGGAACTGGAGCGTCCTTGTGTGAAACTGAGCAAAAGGAACCGCCTCGAAGGAAGCCACCATCAATCCCACCAGCCTCATCCCCAGCCTGATGGCCGGACGAGGGGTGGACAGGAGAAGCCGAGCCAATTCCTGAATCAAGAGAACCTTGGACTGAGGAAGAAACACCCTGGCCTGGGAAGTATCCAGAGACATTCCCAGAAAAGACACTACCCTGGACGGAGAAAGGGAGGACTTGGGGTAGTTGATCACCCAACCGAATCTCTCCAGAGTGGATACCACAGTCCTGGTGTCCAACTCCGCTTGGCTGAAGGAAGACGCCATAATGAGAAGATCGTCCAGATATGGCACAATGCGGATACCCTGGGCTCTGAGGAGAGCCATCACCCCTGCCAGCACCTTGGTGAAAACCCTTGGAGCCGAGGTAAGACCGAAAGGAAGGGCCACAAATTGAAAATGCCGATCCTCCACCACGAACCTGAGAAACCTCTGGTGCGCCGGAAAAATTGGAACATGCAGGTAAGCGTCCTTGATGTCTATGGACGTCAAAGTCCCCCTGACGAAGAGAGTAGATGGCTGAACGCAGTGTTTCCATGCAGAGTTTCCGGGGACGAACGAACCTGTTGAGGATCTTCAGATCCAGGATGAGCCGACCAGAGCTGTCCTTCGGCACCGTGAACAGATTGGAATAAAAACCCCGGCCCCGGTCTGAGGGAGGCACTGGGCAAATGACAGCCATATCCAGAAGATTTTTCACCGCCGCCCGGAGCCCCTGCGCGGCCAGAGGGTCCGAAGGCACCCAAGACCTGAAAAATCTGGGAGGGGGCCGGAACTCGAACTCCAGCTTGTAGCCGGAAGACACCACTTCCCAGATCCATCTGTCCGAGACCTCCTGGTCCCAGACCTGGGAGAAGTGTTGCAGCCGTCCCCCCACCCACAAGGGTGAGGGCGCCTCCTCATTGCTGAGCTGGCTTGGCCGCGGGTTTGGGCTTAGAGCCCCAACTATATCCTGGAGGGGCACATCCCCTGTCCCTATTCCAGGAATCTTCTCTGGGTGAGGAGAAAACCAATTCTCTGCCAGCGGCCCCCTGAAAGGGACGACGTTGCTTCCTGCGTTGAGGTAACTTACCATCTTTGGTGACGGAATCCAATTTCTCTCTTAAGAGCCGCAATCCCACAAAAGAGCCGTAAGCGACTTCTTGGACACAAAATCAGTCTCCCACTGGCGCAACCAAACCGAACGCAGAACAGCCACAAGCAGGGCCGACGTTCTGCCACACATCAAAGTGTCATCCAAGGCGGCTAGTACAAATGACAAAAACAATTCACACCGTTTAAGACCAAGGAACTCGTCACTATCCGGATCTAGCCCGGAAGAAGTCAACAGGTCCCTGACCACCGACCTGGTAGTCGAAACACAAACAGGCCGCAGGGCCGACCCAACACTGGCAAAACCATGACAAGCCATCTGGTCAATGCGTTTATCCTCACCATCCTTAAGAGTGGAACAACCAGGAGAATTCAAAATAGCGGTGTTTGACAACCCCAAAATCTGCGGATACACCTCAGGAGGAGACGACCAACGCTTTACCGCATCCAAAGGTAAGGGATATTTTTTTATCCCAACCCGGAGGAGCACCTGGGAGCAGAGTAGGCCTCTCCCATTCCTTAGTAATAATGCCATCAAAATGCTTTTGATTAGGAAATTCCAAGCGCGGCTTAGACTCCTCGCAAAACTCCCCCTGTTGCTGAGGAGCCGCCTCAGGAAGAGAAATAGCCAGAACCTCACACATTTGAGCCAGAACCTTAGGGGTATCCAAGGAATTCCCCAAGCCCCGCTCAGTATCAGCACCAACAAACTGTTGATCGTCCGAATAATCCGAATCCTCAAATAACTCCCCTTCCTCAAGCGGGGAGTAATCGGACCAATCCAGAGCATCAAAATCAAAGTCAACCGCCGGCGTGGCCAGCGACAAGTGCTTCCTCTTAGCCGGGACCTTTCTGGCAACCGCGCTAGAAAACAATTTTTCAAGATTGGCCAATCTGGCACACACCTCAGATTGCGACTCCCCACTCATGACAACGTCACACGGGGCACGGATCAATCGGGGAGGGGAAGGAGAAGGGACCGGCGGTGCAGAACCAGACGCCTGGAGTCCGGATTGCTGCGTAATAGTCTGCTGCGCACATGGTACGCAAAGGAACAAATCATCCCCCGTAAGGGATACCCCCCACCCCATACACTTCTGGGATTGCCCCGAGGGGAGCCCAAGCCCAGTATCCGGGGATGCCTCCATGCGGTGAACGTATAGGTAGTCGCAATGACCAAGGGAATTACGCATATAAGCAACCCCTTTAATGTCCCCAGTGGGAGGATTTACAGTAAGCCCCAATTTGAACCCAGGGACCCTAGGACCAGGAGAAACCCCATAACACCAAAGTAGGTCCGCCTAGAAGACATAAATGAACAACCAATCAACATGGCATGCACATAGCAAAATTAAATATACATATAATGCATAGGACAAAAGTAAAGGAGGCCCACAGGGCCACTCACGGTGCTGTAATGGCGTCCACACGCCACGATGCAGAGGGAGAGAGGGAGAGAGAGAAGGGGGCGTGGCCAGAGCGGATCACGCGTCGTGCCTTGCTCCGCCCCCCTTCCATCGCCAAGCTGCTCATCCCAGAGCCGGAGACCAGGCTCCGCAGCGGTCGCGCCGAACGCCCGGCCCCCTACAACAGCACATGAGGGGAGAAGCTCCTCTCCGCCATACCACCTGAGAGACGCCGCGGCAGTAGAGGCCGGCGCATCTCCCCGCAGAGCCGGGAACCAGGCTCCGCAGCGGCGCCTGCCGCACGGGGCGGGCCGCGGCGTCGCGCTGAACACCCGGCCCCGCACCCTACAATCAGCACATGAGGGGAGCCGCGGCGCCGGTCATGTGAAACAGTTAAACACATAGAAAAACACACCACACTAATAAAAAGCAATAAAAATAAACACGGGAGAAAGGACCCCCCCCCCTCTAAGGAGAAGGGCATCCGGAGAGGGGAAAACAACCCAGGGTGTAATGGCCAGGGGACAGGGCATCCCAAACCGGGGTCACCAACCCGGTTAACCGCCTACCCTCTAGTACAGGGTCTCACGGTGGAGCTTAGCGCCTAAGCACCCAAGGTGCCAATCTACCCTCGCCCGGACCAACAGCCTAGGCTGGGAGGCAGGGAATCAACAAGGGATCCGGGCGGAAATAGATAAAAAGCGGGCCGGGAGTCATCCCGGCTACCTGAAATCCCCCTGTGCAAGGAGGAGACATCTTCTGACTTGCTCGCCGTCTGCAGAGATGAAAGACTGGGTGATGAGTGGGAGGTCCCAGGTATTTATGGACCGGAAGGGGCTCCCTTTTTCCTTACATCTCTGCATATCGCCATCTACAGGTCAGTATTACCCACATGTTATGAATGTCTTGAAGCGGGGTGTGTGACATACTTAGAATATTGCATTTATGAAAAGAATGGCATTTTACTCCTTTTAACAGATTTGATTGCATGGGTTTAGAGCAAAATGAGAAAAAAAATCTGGTCATACCGAAGGATCTCCATAACTTGTTCCTCCGATTTTCCTTCTTCACTTAAAGACACATTGAGAGCTCCTTCTTGGACAGACGTCATCATCTTTTTACTAAGAGTCTCTATCTGGTCATGCAGTAGTCTATTCTGTTTTTCCAGGTCTTGACAACGAGTTTGGTTCTTGGACAATTCATCCTACAAGAGATTGTATTTTTTACACTGTACAGTGGACCAAATCACACTGAACTTGTGAAATACATTTGGCCAAAGCCCCTGCCGATATTCCCTTCTTAGGGTGTAAAACTAGAAAGAATACTTTGCTGTCCCTCGGTGTCAGATGGCAGGTGGTCATTTCATAGGTAAGGCAATTACATATTGCCATTGTTGTGTGTGGCAATTAGAGGAGGTGGGGCTCTACAATTAAAACAAGTGCCATTATGTGGGATTACAGTGAACTCTTCATGGGGGGGGGGAGCAATTGGGGGAGAGAAGCAATTGGGGGGCTAGTCCAAAAAAAAAAAAAAAAGTGGGTTTAGGGTTGCTTTGAATGTAAAGAACTGAGCAAGAGGATGGGACAAATTTGTCTTGTTGTGGCAATAGGACTAAGGCCATATCAAGGCATTTACCTTTATTATGCGTTCTCTTTCTTCCCAGGATGCCTTGCATTCAATTAGCTGTGATTCTGCTTTCTGGGCTGCCTCTTCCACTTTCTGCCGTGAAGCGGCAGCGCTGGCAAGCTGCTCTTTGGCAGCATGGAGAGCTTCTACGTCAGCCGCATGGAGCATTAACTCGCGCTCATACTTATTCTGTGCTTCTGCAGCAATCTTTGCCTTTAAAAATAAACATTTTTCCAAGACAATTCATATAAAGATAAAATCACCATGTTAAAGTATATGTACAATTATATCTGTATTTTCATTCTAATATTCTAGAAAATACCATTCTGTAAATACTAACCTTGTAGAATGGATATTATAAGTATGCATCACGCCCTGCTCCAGTAATCATGTCTGGGATATAGTCCACTAGAGGGCGCTTTACTGCAGAGATGGCAAAAAAGAGGCCCCTCCCGGTCCATATATATCTGGGACCTCCCACTCATTCCGCAGTATAATTAAGCAGTAAGGGAACCAGGAGAAGCCAATAACAAGATTAACAATATTTAACAAGGAAAACTTCACCATAGAGGATCCAAGAATAAAAACTCAGGGTGGGATGGAGCAGGGCGTGATGCATACTTATAATATCCATTCTACAAGGCGAGTATTCACAGAATGGTATTATTCCAAGTATGCATCACGCCCTGCTCCAGTAATCATTACGTCTGGGACATCCAGTAGCAGTGTCCAACAACGGGTGGGGATCCCAAAAAGAGCAACAATGCGCAGTTTAAACCACTGCCGCCTGCAGAACCTTTCGGCCAAAAACAGCATCCGCTGAGGCCCAAACATCAACCTTGTAAAACTTGGAAAAAGGTATGAACAGAAGACCAAGTAGCAGCCTTACAAACTTGTTTAACAGAGGCCTGGTGCTGAAAAGCCCAAGAGGCGCCAACAGCACGAGTAGAATGAGCAGTAATTCGGAAAGGGGGATCCCTCCCTTTAGCAGAATAGGCCCTAACAATGGCCTGACGAATCCATTTGCTAATGGTAGACTTGACCGGCGCCAAACCCTTCTTTGGGCCAGAGGGTACCACAAACAAGGCATCAGTCTTCCTGAAAGGCGCTGTAGCCACCAGGTAGTATTTCAAGTTTCTGACAATGTCCAGAGAATGCAAGGCCCTCTCCTTGTCATTACCAGGATTAGGGCATAAGGAAGGAAGCACAATGTCCTGATTGAGGTGAAAGGCGGCAGAGACACCCTTAGGCAAGAAGTCTGGTTTAAAGCAGAAAACCTTGTCCTGGTGTCTCTCAATATAGGGGGCCTGAATGGACAGAGCCGCCAACTCCGAAACACGCCGGACAGAGGTGATAGCCACCAAAAAGGCAACTTTCCAAGTGAGACTAGACAGTGCAGCCTCATGCACAGGCTCAAATGGAGGACCCTGAAGGGCAGACAAAACTAAATTCAAATCCCAAGGGTTTGCGGGGAGGGCGCACATGAGTGACCCCCTGGAAGAAAGTCTTGACCAAAGGATGAAGAGCGAAAGACCTCTGGAAGAAACCCGCCAAGGCAGACACATGCCACTTCAGAGTGCTGAGCTGAAAACCCATATCCAGACCATGTTTAAGGAACTCCAGTATCCAAGGAATGGAGAACACCCGACAAGGGAAGGCCCTAGCCTCACACCAGTCAATGTAGGTCCGCCAGGTCCTGTAGTAGATGGTAGACGAGGATTTCTTCCTAGCTCTGACCAGAGTCTGAACAACCGCATCAGACAGACCCTTTTCCTTTAGGATGGAAGTTTCAGCAGCCATGCCGTCAAAGCCAGCGTTTGTAAATTGGGGTAACAGAGCCGTCCTTGAGTGAGAAGATCCAGAACCAGGGGCAGAGGGTACTGATCGACCAACAGCTGCACGTCTGCGAACCACACCTGTCTTGGCCACCTGGGGGCCACCAGAACAGCTGGCACTCCTTGAATCAGCTTGCGTAGGACCCTGCCCAGAAGGGGAAATGGAGGGAAGAGGTACAGGAGACCGAACCCCTGCCAAGACAGACATGGCATCCACTGCCAGAGGATCCTGGGACAGCGAGACAAAAGCTGGAAGCTTGTGATTGTGACGAGAGGCAAACAGATCCACATCCGGCCTCCCCCACCTGTGACAGAAGGATAGAAAGACCTTGCTGTTGAGGGGCCATTCTCCCCGGTGAGAGGTCTCCCTGCTCAGGGAATCCGATTCCAGGTTCTCCGCTCCCGGAATGTAAACCGCCGAGATACACGGGACGTTGACCTCGGCCCAAGAGAGAATCCACGACACCTCCCCGAGGGCACTCTTGCTCCGAGTCCCTCCCTGATGATTGATGTAAGCGACCGCAGTCCTGTTGTCGGAGCAAACCTGAACCGGTAGGCCCTGGAGGTGATGCGCCAGCACCAACTGAACCGCCCTCAGCTCCAGAACATTGATGGGGCGTGTGCCTCCTGAGGGCCCCACAGCCCCTGGAATTGGTGGGCTCTCCAGTAGCCCCCCCCAACCTGGCAGACTGGCATCCATAGTGCCCGTCTCCCAGCACGGTGTCAGGAATGATCTGCCCCCCAGAAGATTCTTCGCGTCCAGCCACCAAAAGGAGGGACTGCCGGACCAGAAGGGACAGAGCAAAAGCCTGGTCCAGAGACAGGGGACACTTGTCCCAGGCTGAAAGAAGATGGAGCTGAAGAGGCCTCATGTGCAATTGAGCATAGGGAACTGCCTCGAAGCAGGCCACCATCTGTCCCACCAGTTGCATCCCTTGCCGGATGGATGGATGGATGGATGGATGAGGGTTGGACAGCAAGCCATGAATCAGCGTTTGAAGAGAGTCCACCTGCTGCTGAGGGAGGAAAATCCTGGCCTGAATGGTATCCAGAGTCATACCCAGGGCGGTCACCCGTGACGGGGAGAGTGAGGACTTGGGGTAATTGATCACCCACCCGAACCTCTCCAGTGTCGCCACCGCCGTCCGGCTGTCCAGCTCTGCTTGTTGGAGTGAAGGAGACGTAATGAGAAGGTCGTCCAGAATGTGGTCAAGTGGGAGGGAGAGCTGGGACTGGAGAGAGAGATAGAACACTATATATGGCAGCATACAAGCAAAACATCCCGCAATGCCTTGATTCAGAAGGGTGCCTATAAGCTTATGTTTAGATGGTACTTTACTCCGGACCGAGTGCATAGATTCTCTCCATCCAGTTCCCCCTCATGTTTTAGAGGATGCCCGGAAAAGGGCACAATGCTCCATGTGTGGTGGAACTGTCCGATTGCCCAAAATACCTGGGATAAAATTTATAAACTTATATCGGACATTTTGGACTTCCCGGTTGTGGGAACCCCATGGGAGGGCCTCCTTTCATTTAAATCTGGCCCGTTTTCTAAGTAAGAATGGCGACAATTCCAACATATGTTATCAGCGGTACAGTCCACGATAGCTAGAAGCTGGAAGTCCCATTTCCTGGCCTGAGATTCTGGGCAGAATCTCAGATATTATGTGCAATGAAAAGATCACGGCAATTTCTGAGGATAGATATGATAACTTTCGGAAGATTTGGGACCCTTGGCTGAGTTACATAGAACTGCCGATAGGTCAGACGGACCCTGTGTTCCCTGTAGGACGTTTGGAATTTAGGGGTTACACCCTTCCCCTAATCACACCCCCGCCCCCCCCCCGAATTTATTGTCATGATATCACATGACTATATATCCAGGTGTCCTAATCCCCCCCCACCCCCTCCCCCCTCATTCCCCTCCCTCCTCGTGCATCCAACCCTAATCCTCCTCTTCAAGTTCCCTAAACTGATGTTTGCTGACGCACGCATATGTGCTTGGTATGGCAATAGTACATTCTGTCCCCATGAGAATATATAATAAGCTCCTTGCAGATATTCAGTTTCATAATGTTTCATGCAATAATTGCATAATAATTGCTTCATTAGCTACTGTTGAACACCAAGAAATAATTTTACCCCGTTATTGATCTGTGATGAGAGTTACTATGTCTAAAATGTACACGAAAATATCAGCAGCCTACATGCTAGCCTTTGTATACCAGTACAAATGTTTTCATATGTTTTGTTTGATATGTGCAAACGTCAATAAAGATTTTGTAAAATAGAAGGTCGTCCAGATAAGGAAGAATGCGAATACCCCGGGCTCTGAGAAGGGCCATCACACCTGCCAACACCTTGGTGAACACCCTGGGGGCAGAGGTGAGCCCAAAGGGAAGTGCCACAAATTGGTAGTGTTCCCCTACCGCAAACCTGAGGAGCCACTGGTGCCCTGGGAAGACCGGCACATGAAGGTAAGCATCCTTGATATCTATTGAGGTCATAAAGTCCCCCGGCGCAGGGAGCAGATAGCGGAGCGGAGCACAGCGTCTCCATGCGAAAATGCTTGGTTCTGATGAATTTGTTGAGAAGATTTAGGTCCAGAATGGGTCTGACGGAACCATCCTTTTTGGGCACTGTAAAGAGATTGGAATAGTAACACAGACCTCTCTCTCCTGGGGGAACCTGACAAACGACCCCCATGGCCCAAAGGTTTTGAACCGCCAACAGGCCCTGAGCTGCCCGAGGGTCCGTAGGAACCCGTGACCTGAGGAATCTGGGAGGAGGCCAGTCCGCGAACTCCAGCTTGTATCCGGAAGAGACAACCTCCAGAGTCTCTTGTCTGAGACTTGTTGATCCCAGACCTGAGCGAAGATCCGCAGCCGTCCCCCCAGCCGCAAGGGTGAGGGTGCCCCCTCATTGCTGAGCGGGCTTGGCCGTGGATTTGGGTTTGGCACCCCAGGAGGATCCGGGCAGAGGCCGTGCCCGACCCTTGCCCCAGAAATCTCCCCTTTGTTCCGCAAAGGATACCCCCTGCCTGACCTAGGCCCACGAAAGGAGGGAGTCAAGGAGGCCAAACCCCGAAAGGGTCGCGGCTGCTTTTTGTATTGGGGTAACTTACCTATCTTAACAAAAAGGTCCAGATGATCACCAAACAGGTGCAACCCTTTAAAAGGGAAGCCCCGTGAGAGCCTTCTTAGCAGCATTGTCAGCAGCCCACTGGCGCAACCAGACCAAGCGGCGGATAGAGCCAACCAAGGCCGAGTTCCTGCTACACATACGAATGGTGTCATCTAAGGCAGAGAGTACATAAGTGATGAACAACTCACATTGCGACAAGGCTCTAAATTCTGCACTAGAAGGATCCTCATGGGAGCCGTCCAGAAGGCCCGATTAAGGTCCTAATAGCCACGTCCATAATAGCGGAAGCACAAACCGGGTGCAAGGCTGAACCCACACAAGCAAATGCGTGGGAGGCCAGTTGGTCAATACGCCGGTCCTCACTATCCTTCAAGTTAGTGGAATCCGGGGAATGCACAACAGAAGTATTAGACAGCCCCAAGATGGGGGCATCCACCTCAGGGGAAGTTGACCAACATTTGACCACATCCGAGGGGAAGGGATACTTGCTATCCCACCCCTTAGGGATATCGGGAAGCCGGCTAGGCCGTTCCCATTCCTTGAGGATCAGATTATTAAAATGCGTCTGTTCGGGGAATTCCAAACGTGGTTTTTGGGTACCAAACAATTCCCCCTGCTGCTTAGGTGCCGCTGCAGGAGGGGAAATGGCAAGTACCTCAAAAATTTGAGTCAGAAGTCTATGGGTGTCGTCAGCATCCCAATGCTCTGAGCCGGCATCAGTGCCAAGGCAATGCTGATCGTCAGATATCTGAAACTAAAAATAATTCCCCTTCCTCGAAAGGGTTATAGTCAGACAAAGCAAGGAAATCATCTTGTCCGAAGGTAAAGGCCGGCGCAGCGGGCGCCACGTGCCGTCTTTTAGCAGAGCTAGCAATCAATCTCTCAATGTTGGCCAGTCTGGCAGAAACATCAGATTGCGACTCCCCGCTAGTGTTAATGTCACTAGGGTTGTGGGGGATGAGGCCCAGGGTACTGATCCGGCCGCACGGGGGCCAGATTGCCGCGCAATAGCTTGCTGGGCACAGGGTACACAAACCCGCACATTGCCCACAAGGGATGCCCCGCACAACACACATAGCCGGGCTTGCCCCGAAGGGACCTTGAGCACAGTATCCTGGGAAGCCTCCATATGGTGAATTAGGAGTCGCAATGACCAGTGGGAATTACGCTGTGCAGCTACCCGGGATGCCCCCTAATTGCTAGTGGGAGGATTTGCAATTAAGCCCCCAATTTAGTAAGGGTATGACCCAGGACCGGGATAAATCTCTAAATAGGTTGTCCCAGCCTGAAAGACATAAGCATAGACAGAGGAAGTCCTATTAAATATGGCATATATAATAATTATTACGCCGTAAAGTAATAAGGATAGCAATAAGAAAAGCCTGCGGAGGGCACTCACATAACCCAGAGCGCACACACCACAAGGCAGCAGCAAGATAACGCCGATCAGCTCCGGAAGGGCCCCTGGGAACGCAGGGACAGTGCAGAGTGGCCAGGGAGCCTATCGCCCGACCCCCAGCAACAGATGACGTCACCGGCCCGCGTTCAAACTCTGCCAGCATGCTCACAGAGAGTGCTGAGCAAGTGCCAGCGCTGTAAAAGTAAAAAGCAAAGAAAGCACACACAGTGACAACAGTAAGACAATCACTACACTCACACGAGTATACAGACACCCCCCCCCCCCAAATAACCAGACTAGGGAGAAGGGGGAATAAGCCCATGAATACATTTGGTTACATGTAGTGAGGGCTAAGGCAGACGGGGCATCCCATGTCAGGCTCACCAACCTGTGCCGCCTACCCTTTGGTGGGGGATTTGCGGTGGCGCAATGCTCCAGTAAAAAGCACCTCTAATAGGTGCTGCCTACCATCACCCGGACCCCGCAGCCGTAGCTGGGAGGCATGTAAAGGTGGCACGGGTGGGAATAGGACATATGGCCGGGGGCTGTGCAGCCCAGCTTACCTGCAAGGAGAGAGAGCCATCATCTTGACCTTCGCTGCCCACTGCAGAGACTAAACTGGGAAATGAGTGGGAGGTCCCGGGTATATATGGACCGGGAGTGGCCTCTTTTGCCATCTCTGCAGTAAAGCGCCCTCTAGTGGACTATATCCCAGACGTAATGATTATTACTGGAGCAGGGCGTGATGCATACTTGGAATAAATGTATTCCTTAACGCCCCCAGAATAACTGTAGGATTATGCTGGAAGAGCCTGGGATGGATATAAAGTGGACCTACACAAGGTAAGAACACAACAAGCTTACATTAACATTAATAGCAGATCACCTGAACATTTGTCAAAATGACTGGGAGGTGCCCCCCCCCCAATGCACCATATCATGTCGCCCAAGAGTCTAGACCAGAGACAGACAATTAAACCACCTTGAACCATTGCAGTCCACAGCAGAGTGGGCTGCCAGCCAGCGGAGTTTGCTGGGCGGGCACTTCCATATCTTGAAAATACTAATTTAGCCATCAGATAAGCCAATTTCAAATGAACCAATCACCTCTGCGGTCAGCCCCGGAGTCTAAAAGACTGCAGGGCCAGACAAGTAGGTGCCTGATTGGGGAAGCCCCACTGTGTGAAACCCCAATATCGGCCAACCACCTAACCTTTCCGCCCACCCCTTCTCCATGATAGTCCGCCGCATCCCATGCATTTGTGCAGCTGCCTCACCCAGTCACTCAAGCCAGGCAAGCTGAAGCATGCACTCCACGCAGAAGCACAAGACCGCTTTATGCTGTGCATTAGTATGCATGGCATAAAGCACCGATTGGACAAGTGCCTGATTTGTGGGAATGGCAGAAGGGTGAGTGGAGTGAGCCATGGGGGGGTTACATAGAGCATCCAAAAATCGGGTGATTGGTCCACTTTAAAGATCACACTTGTACAGGAATTTCATTTTATGCTGTGTCCATCTTTGTCCTGGGGCAGAATTTCAAGCTCCAGCGACACTCAGTTATGTGATAAAATGTAGGCTTCATTCCCAACAATACAAACAGCTGGCTGAAGTTTGTTGGGCTTTAACCCTTTAAATGCCAAGCACGTAGTTTCTACGTGGTTGCTTCTCCTACCCTTAAGTGCCAAGCACGTAGAAACTACGTGCCTGGCATTTCCCCCTAACAGTTAAAAGATAGAAAAAAAAAAAAACACTTACCTCTGGTATCCCCGTGAAGCTTGGGGTCCTCTCTTCCTGGGGGGGGGGGCATCCGATCGCCCCACCGTCGTCCTCCGTCTTCGGGGGGGGGGGGGGGGGAACCCAAAACCAGCCGCCCCCCCGTTTCCAGCGCTGACTCGCCGTTGTAAAAAAAAACAAAAAAAAAACAAACTCATTTACTCACCTCCGCGCCCGAGCCTTCTGTCCGGGTCTCCTCTTCACCGGGGGGGTCCGATCCCCCCCCTGGGCTGCGCAGGCTTCAGGTGAGGACCCTCTTCCGGGTCCTCACCTCTTGAAATGGCGGCGATGGCTGCCGCCTCTTAGCCCCGCCCATTGTGGGAGGAGCGGGATGACGTCATCCCGCTCCTCCTATACCCCCTCCGAGCTCCGGCATCTGTCAGATGCCGGTGGTGATCGGAGCAGGGCGGGTGTCAGCCGAGGAGGCTACGATCGGAGCCCCCTCGCCTGTCACCCACCCTGCGCCGATCACTACCGGCATCTGTCAGCAACATGACAGCGGCGCGGGACGCCGGATCGGAGGAGAGTACAGTAAAAAAAGAAGAGCCCGGGCCCACATAGGCTATGTGGGCTCGTAGGCTGCAGGGTGGGGGGGGCCACAAAAGCTGGCCCCCCCCACTCTGTGCCTACAAGCCCCCATAGCTGGTCCCGGGCTGGTTACTTTGGGTAAGGGGGACCCCACGTCAATTTTTTTTTTTTATTTTTAAGGGTTTTCAACCCTTAAAAATCCAAAAACAAATGGGGTCCCCCTGCCCTGGGAGGGGGGACCCTATGTCATTTTTTTTTTTTTGATTAACCCTTTGTGTTCTGTCATCCAGCAGCTATAAAAGGCTTCCAGCAGGTGAGCAGAAGCCAGTTAACGCCGAGGGACAGAGTGCTCTAGGATGGATGGGAGGTAAGTATAAAAAAAAATAAAATAATTTTTTTTTCTCTGTGTGTGTGTTTTTTTTTTACATTTAACCCCTTGTGAACTGGTAAGGGGTCCATGACCCCTATACCAGTTCACAAGGCTGGGGGGATGGCAAGTCACCTGCGCTAGGGGGTGACTTGGCATTAACTCCCGGCACCCCCATTACCTGCCTCCCCAAAAGGCCAGGGGGGGGGGGCAGAAGAGCCCGGGCCCACGGGCTATGCGGGCTTGTAGCCTGCAGGGCCAGGGGCCACAAAAGCTGGCCCCTGCGCCCTGTTCCTACAAGCCCTGCATAGCTGGTCCCGGGCTGGTTACTTTGGGTAAGGGGGACCCCACGTCAATTTTTTTTTTGATTTCTAAGGGTTTTTAACCCTTAAAAAAAAAAAAAATGGGGTCCCCCTCCCCTAGGAGGGGGGACCCTATGTCATTTTTTTTCTTGATTTAACCCTTTGTAGTGTGGATGGTATTTGTATTTTATTTGTGAATGTTATAAAGTACTTGTTTCAGTTAGGGGGGTCTCCTGGGCAGGAACAGGGGGCTACCGATAAATATGTGGTACCGTTCTAATCGGTAGAAATGGGGCTTTCACATGCAATATGCTTTTCCTTAATAAAATACATTTTTTTATTTAAAATAAAAGGAGTCCATTTTCTATTTTACTTAATATTGTAAAAAAAAAAATAAAATTTACAAACAAGATATTTCATGTTAAAGCCTAAACTCTGCTGCAAAAAAAAATATATATAATTTTCCTGAAAGTTCCAGCAAAATGGCGCAAAACATGGCGCAAAACATGGCCTGTCAACAGAGGGTGACAAAATCTCAAGTAGGCTGGCAATTAAAAGGGTTAATAGTACCTATGCATGTTGGGTATTGTTCTGTTCGGGGGACCTTGCGCTTTCAGACTTAGCTTGTTTTTTCTTGTTTGCATATTTATATTTTAGGAAAAGGTTTTTTATTCAGCTTTTTTATAATTTTTTTAGGGAAACCCTGCGCAAACAAAGAACTCTTTAAGGTAATAATTCCAGAAAGATGAGTCCACTAGAACAAGCTGGGTACGCTTAGAAAGCTTAACGTGTGTACTTTCAGGGAATATATGGTTTATGGGGGATATTCCAAATGTAAAGGGTTGTTTTGGTTGAAAAATCGCAAGGTGCGCACTTTGTTTGCAGAGCTGAAATTTTCAAGTAAAATTACCGTTACGCACATGCTTTACTTTGGGGTGTTTGGCAACTCTTCCCTTGACAGTAGCTATGCATGTTGGGTGTTCTGTTCGGGGGATATTGCGTTTTCAGATTAAACTTGTTTTTTCTTGTTTGTATATAGTTTTTTTTAGGAAAATGTGGCTTTGATTCTGCTTTTTTATCCTTTTTTTAGGGAAACTCTTTGCAACCAAAGAATCCATTGAGGGATTACTTCCAGAAAACTATGGCCACATCAACAAGCCTGGTACACCTAGAAAGCTTGAGGTGTGTACTTCCAGAGAATATATAGTTTGTTGGGGGTAATTCAAATGTAAAGGGTTGTTTTTCTGGAAAAACTGCAAGGTGCGCATATTGCATAGCATAGTTGTATTTTTTCTGAAAATCCCCTAAAGCGCGGTTTCAGTTTGGGGGAGTCTCCTGGGCAGCAAAGGGTGTCTACCTATACATATGTGGTACCGCTGTAACCGAGAGAAATTGGGATTTCACACGCAATAAGATTTTGACAAACTTACATTTTTTATTACAAAAAAAAACTACAAATTGTAAAAAATATATATATATATTTTTTTTTGCACATATTTCACCCAAAAATATTGAGAATACACATAAAAAATGCCAAACAAGACATTTCATGTTAAAGCCCAGACTCTGCTGAAAAAAACAATATATAATTTTCCTGGGAAATCCTTGGAAATCCCTTCAAAAATCACATTTTAACATGGGGAGGGCAAAATAGTGCAAAATGGTCTGGCAACAAAGCGTGACAAAAACTCCAGGTAGGCTGGCACTTAAAGTGGACCAACACCCAGGATTTTGACTATCCTGGGTCTTGGTCCACTTCGGTGGGGCACCCCCGATCGGGGTGCCCCGCTGTGTGAAACCCCCTCGATCACCCTAAAAACTCACCTCTCCCCGTGCCGACGGACAAGCGATTTGACAGCCGCTTGTCCGCGGCTCCTCCGCCGCCTCCCGCACGTCCCTCTTGACGCGCGCGCCCCCGCGCCGACCATTCACAGACGGCCGGCGCGGGGGCGCGCACGCCTAGAGGGGCGCGAGGGAGGAAACTAAGGTAAGGGGGTTTGGGGGTTTTGGGGGGGTTTTCACCCCGCGGGACATCCCGATCTCGGATGTCCCGCGGGGAGGGAGGTGATCGGCCCGGGAATCTTATAGATTCCCGGGCCGATCACCCGAGGGTGATGGTCCACTTTAAAGGGTTAAATGTCCAGACACAGCATATAAGAGGCAAATCTATACAGCATTACGTCATGAACCAAATAGGAATCTACGCATCATAAATAAAATGGAAACAAAAGTGAAATATGAAAACTCACTTGCTCCTGGCAGTCCTGTCTCGCCTTCTGCTCATTATTACCAGCAGTTGTAGCTCTTTGAAGTGCAGACTGGACTTCAGCTTGCAAACTTGACAGACTTTGTTTGAGCTGTGACAACTAATGGAGAAACATTGGTCAAATGGTTGTAGAAATAGGCAGATACAGTTACAACTATAGAAAACCAATAACTGCTGTTCGGAGATCGCCGTGTAGGTAACCGCATAAAACGAGATAAATTGCCTCATTGCCCCAGAGAAAGCCAGTGCTCTGATTGGCCTCCATGGAGTAACAAGGAGAAAGGTAAGATTTCTCCTGTTGCCATTAATGCAAAGGGGGCACATCCGCAATCGGAATGCATCCCTGTGCCCAGGAACACCTATACTTAAAAATCGTATTGTTTCAGTTTAGTTTGGAGGATTTTAGCATTCTCCCCAAACCACCTCTGATTTACTTTGGTACACAGAAGAAGCTGGGTCATACTCTGCTCATCTAGAACAGTGGTTCTCAACCTTTTTATGCCAAGTACCCCATAGCAGTAAGTAGTTACAACCAAGTACCCCCAAGGAGATTAGTTACTGTTAACCAAGTAGGTCACATGCCTTGTAGTCCTTTTTAAAGCAAGAAATATTTTACTGTTAAACTTTGTAATGAGATGCAGAAAAATACAATGAGATGCAGAAAAATACAATTCTGTGATTACTCACCTGTAGAATTGTTATGCGTATAAAGTACGTCCTGCGCCAGATAAGAATCATTACACTTGGGTATTACTCTGCCAGATGGCGGACCACAAAAAGAGCATCAGTTTTCCTGAAAGGCGCAGTAGCCACCAGACAGTACTTCAGACACCTAACCACATCCAAGGAATGCAAGATCCTCTTAGCATTACTAGGATTAGGGCACAAGGAAGGAAGAACAATGTCCTGATTCAAATGAAAGGCAGACACAACCTTATGCAGAAAATCTGTCTTGAAGCGAAACACCACCTTGTCCTGGTGTCTCTCAAAGTAGGGGGGCTGAATGGAAAGCGCCGCAAACTCAGACACGCCTGACAGAGGTGATAGCCACCAAAAAGACAACCTTGAGAGTAAGAATAGCCAGGGCAGCATCCGGCACAGGTTCAAAGGGAGCACCCTGCAAGGCAGACAAGACCAATGTCAAATCCCAAACCGGCAACATAGGCTTACGTGGGGGACGCACATGAGTAACCCCCTGGAAAAAAGTCCTGATCAGAGAATGCTGGGCAAAGGACCTCTGGAAGAAAACAGCCAGGGCAGAGATATGACCCTTCAGAGTACTGAGTTGGAGCCCCAGCTCCAACCCATGCTGCAGGAACTCCAGGATCCTGGGAATAGAGAACACACGACAGGGAAGAGACCTAGACTCACACCAGTCAATGTAGCCTTTATCATGGTTACAGAGGCAGACAGCCCTTTCTCCATCAAGATGGAGGTTTCAGCAGCCAGGCCGTCAAAGCCAGAGTTTGTAAACTGGGATGGCGTAAGTGACCCTGAGTGAGCAGGTCTGGCACCCTGGGCAGAACGTACTGATCTACTGCCAACTGCACCACGTCTGCGAACCACACTCTTCTTGGCCACCTGGGGCCCACCAGGATAGCTGGCACCCCCTCCTGAGCCATCTTGCGCAGAACCCTGCCCAACAGGGGGAATGGAGGAAAGACATACAGGAGCTGAAAGTCCTGCCATGACATTGCTAGGGCATCCGTGGCCAAGGCCAGAGGATCCTGGGACAGGGAGACCGGGAGCTTGTGATAGTGATGAGACGCAAACAGATCCACATCTGGTAGGCCCCAACGGTGACACAGATTGAAACACCCTGTCGCAGAGGGACCATTCTCCCAGGCGAGAGGTCCCCCTGCTCAGAGAGCCTGCCTGCAGATTCTCCACCCCCAGAATGTACACAGCTGAGATGCAGGGGACATTGTCCTCCGCCCAGGCCAGGATCAGAGACACTTCCTTGAGGGCCCCCTTGCTCTGGGTCCCTCCCTGATTGATGTAGGCAACCGCCGTCTGGTTGTCCGAGCGTAACTGAACAGGCCGGCCCCGAAGGTGTTGGGTCAAGTGAGCCAGAACCAACCTGATCGCCCTCAGTTCCAGAATGTTGATAGGTGTGTGGGCCTCCTGAGGGCCCAACCGCCCTTGGAACTGCAGGGACTTCCAGAAACCCCCCCCCCCCCCAACCTGTCAGACTGGCATCCGTGGTGACCGTCTCCCAGCAGGGGGCCAGAAAGGATCTGCCCACCAACAGGTTCCTGGAGTCCAGCCACCACGAGAGGGACCGCCTGACTAGGGGGGAAAAGCACAAGGGCCTGGTCCAGGGAGGCAGGATCCTTGTCCCATACTGACAAGAGGTGGAGTTGCAGAAGCCTCATGTGAAATTGAGCATAAGGGACCGCCTCGAAGCACGACACCATCAGGCCCACCAGCTGGAGGGGTGAGGGCAAGATAGCAGGAACTGAACCTGCGCTAGCAGACTGTCCACCTTCTGCTGAGGAAGAAAAATCCTTGCCTGAACTGTATCCAGATTCATTCCCAGGAAGGGTGTCACCAAGGAGGGAGAAAGGGAAGATTTTGGATGGTTCATCACCCAGCCAAATGACTCCAGAGTGGACACTACCAGCTGAGTATCCAGCTCCGCCTGTTGGAGGGACTGAGAAGTGATGAGAATGTCGTCCAAATAGGGCAGCACACGAATGCCCCGAGACCTGAGCAGAGACATCACCCCTGCCAGCACCTTGGTGAACACTCTGGGAGCTGAAGTGAGACCGAAGGGCAACGCCACAAATTGGTAGTGCTGATCCTCCAGATCGAACCTGAGGAACCTTTGATGACCTGGAAACAGGAATATGAAGGTAAGCATCTGATGTCCACAGGGGTCATGGAAGTCCCCTGGACGCAGGGAACTGATGGCAGAGCGCAAAGTTTCCATGCGAAAGCGCCTGCACCTGACAAATTTGTTGAGGATTTTCAAGTCCAGGATGGGCCTGACATGGATGGATCTGGCAAGCTGAAAAGGTTGGAATAGAACCCCTTGCCCCTTTCTCGTAAGGGGACCTGACAGATGACACCCAGCTCCAGAAGGCTTTGCACCGCCAGAACTAGAGCCTGAGCCGACATAGGGTCCTGAGAGATCCGGGATCTGATGAATCTTGGGGGCGGCCAGGCAGCAAACAATCTTGTAACCAGAGGACACTACCTCCTGAACCCACCGGTCTGAGACATGAAGCCTCCAGACGTGAGCAAAATGCTGAAGCTGTCACCCCACCCGGATGGGTGAAGGCGACCCTTCATGCCTGAGGGGGCTTGGGAGAAGATTTAAGCTTGGAGCCCCAGGATGAGCCAGGGACTCCACGTCCTCTGCCCCTGCCCCAGAAATCTTCTCGGGCCCCAGTAAGGGAGACCCCCCTCCCCTGTCTGGCACCACGGTAGGGGGGAGGAAAAGGAGCCCTGTCCCCGAAAGGGCCGAGACTGCCGCCTGCGCTGGGGTAACCTGCCTCCCTTAGCAAACAGGTCCAGGCGGTCCCCAAACAGGCGTAGTCCTTTTAAGGGAAAACCAGTGAGAGCTTTCTTGGCAGTGTTGTCGTCAGCAGCCCACTGGCGCAGCCAAACTGAGCAGCGTACAGCCACCACAAGGGCAGAGGTTCTGCCACACATCCTAATGGTATCATCCAAGGCAGAGAGGACATAAGTCACAAAAACCTCACAAAGTGAGAGTGCATTAAACTCCTCACTAGACACATCAGGAGCACCATCTAGGACACTTCTGTCACGATCTGTCAGCCCAGCCAAGACGCTAGAGAGAGTGTGATTGTGCAAGGGTTAAAGCCACCAGACCCCTGGGTATGCACTACTAGTCCCAGCAAGTAACCAAATTAACCCTTTGATAAACGTGTTTCACCAGAGCTTCCTTCAGAAAGGTGAGCTCATATAGAGATCAAAGGCCAGAGCTGATTAATTAAACCTTTAATCTGATAAAAAGGTATCACAGTGCTAGATGTAATATACAGAAACAAATGACATACAAGTACACATACATACGAGTACAGCAAAGCTCAGTTCAGCAAATAGAAAGTCCTTACAGTATAATGGGGTAGCAGTCCTTGTGAGTGCGTATCCAGTTGTTGCTTAAAGTCTTATGTCCAGCATGACCCAGCTTTCTGATTTAGGTTTGTCCTTAGGTGTCCGACTTAGAATGTCCTTAGCATTACGAATATTAGCTAAACTTTGGAGGGAAAAGCTTCACCCCTCCCCTCTGACCCCACCTGGTGAGGGCATTTCTCTCCCAGGTCTCTTATCAGAGTTCTGGTTTTATGGTGGGTGCAGAGACAGCACATCCTACTGCTTCAAAGAAGGAAGTGCCACAAACAGAACCCCCCATAAAACTGGAATACACAAACAGTCTGAGTGACCCCTCACCCAGGTATTTGGACTATACATTATACAATCACAATACATATGCTTATTCTATAAATCACAATACATATGCTTATTCTATAAATCACAATACATATGCTTATTCTATAAATCACAATACATATGCTTATTCTATAAATCACAATACATATGCTTATTCTATAAATCACAATACATATGCTTATTCTATAATCAGGCCTTGGGCCTGACACCTCCCCCTTAAGATGGGGACAGAGATCTAGCCTCTGCAGGCTGATAGATCTGTCTCTATTAACCGTCCATTTCCCTCTGACGTGATAGTCCATCTGCATTTTGATGCAGGCTTCCTTTCCTGCGTTGGACAATGAAATTATATTGTTGGAGGATAAGACTCCAGCGAAGCAGTTTGCCATTGTTACCCGACACTCTGTCTAACCAATGTAAAGGATATCAGTTAATGACAGTAAAATCCCTCCCATACAGGTAGGGCTGTAATTTTTGCAAAGCCCAGACCATAGCTAGACATTCTCTCTCTCTCTATGACAGCATAGGTCACTACTCTAGGCAATAGCTTCCTACTAAGGTATAGTATGGGTGTTCTTCTCCATTGGAGTTCACTTGGCTAAGAACAGCACCCAGACCAAAATTGGAAGCATCTGTTTGTACCACGAACCTCCTACTGAAATCAGGGGCCTGGAGGATCAGAGTTGGACAATGCTGTCTTGAGGGCAATAAAGGCCTTATTACAGTCCTCAGTCCAGGTAATTTGCTTGGACACTCTTTTTAGTCAAATCTGTGAGGGGTTTGGCTATCTTGCTATAGTCGGACAAATCTATGATAATAACCTGCTGTCCCCAGAATAGACATGACCTGTTTTTTGGTCTTAGGAATTGGCCAGGCCATAATAGACTCCACCTTAATGGGCTCAGAGTCCCTCCTCCTACCCGATGTCCCAGATACTGCACTTCTGTCATGCCAACTTGACACTTCTCTGGTTTGATGGTAAGCCCTGCCTCAGCTATTTTACCACCTTGCCCAGGTGAATCAGGTGCTCCTCCCAGGTGCTAAATATGGCAATATCATCCAAGTAGGCCACTGCATATTCCTTGTGGCCCTCTAGCAGCTGATCGATTAGTCGCTGGAAAGTGGCTGGGGCATTTTTCATCCCAAATGGCATGACACAGCACTCAAACAACCCAAAGGGAGTGATAAAGGCTGACCGCTCCTGGGCCTCAGGGGTCATAGGGATCTGCCAGTATCCTCGGCTCAAATCCATGATAGTGACATATTGGGAACCTACCAGCTGATCAAGCAGTTCATCTATTCTGGGCATGGGGTAGGCATCAAATGTAGTCACTGCATTTAATCTTCGGTAATCCACACAGAACCTGGTGGATTTATCCTTTTTGGGCACCAGAACTACTGGGGAGGCCCAGGGGCTTTTAGACTTCTTAATTACCCCCAGCTTTAACATGTCCTCGATCTCCTTCTGTATGTGGGCCTTTATTTCTGGGGATACCCGGTAGGCTACCTGTCTAAGCGGTGGCTGGTCCCCGGTATCAACATGGTGGGTGGCTATGGTAGTTCGCCCTGGCTTCCCAGTAAAGTTGGCACTAAAGGGGCCTAATACCTGATTTAGCTGCCTCTTCCTTTCATCTGAGAGCTGTGGATTGATCTGCACATCCTGAAGGGATCACTGGCTCTTAGCTTCCTCCACGAGGTCTAGTAAGGGATCACTACCCCCCTCTTCCTCTGGTGCACTGCACACACAGAGTACCACCTCCTCAGGGTCATAGTAGGCCTTTAACATATTAATGTGGTACTGTCTCTGCCTCGGACCTCTCTCATTAAGGGCTACTACGTATGTGGTTGTTCTGGGCGCTGTAAAATGGTGAAAGGACCCTCCCAGGCAGCCTGTAACTTATTCTGCCTAATGAGGTTTAGAACCGTGCTGCTCTGAGGTTGTCATGTACTAGCCCAGCCAACGCCTGCATCCTGTCCCTAAACTGAACATACTCCACCACAGAAGTCTCAGGGGTATGTTGCACCCACTCCCACTTCCCACTCCCGCCTAACTAAATCTAGGGGTCCTCGCACTTTGCGACCATACAATAATTCAAAAGGCGAGTGTAGCGATAACCCTTATCGCCGGAGGGCTTCACCGCCCGAGACGTCCTTTTCCCAATCGTAAGAGGTGCTGCTGGAATTCCAGAGTCGTCCGTGAGGAAACAGGAACAGCCCTTACAAGGGCTAGTGAATTGTAATATAGCGTTTCCCCCAATAAGACAGAACTTCAGTATTGAGGGTGAAGGTGAAGTAGACTTTATTAGTGCCACTCTAGGCCTTATATACACAAGTCTCCATTGCATGACACACACACCGACCAATAGCAGCAGGGCACACAATCCCTCAACTCTGCCGGTGACGCAATCAGCAATACAATAGACGTCTGTAATACACTCAATCCGAACAATGCCATTGTCTGTGACATAATCAATCAATACAATGGCAGTCAGAACAATGAATAACGTAATCAATCAATACACTGGCAGTCTGTAACATGCTTAAGAAAAGGAAAGTAATGAACCTGTGTAAAGTCCAAAGGGGCAGAGAGTCTGTCACAATGCCCCCTTTTTGTGGAACACCCGGCAGACCCGGATTGACCCTGTTCGGGTTAACGCGGGGCTGTCCGGACTCTTGTTAGGGGCAGAGTTCTGTTTGCCGGGATAATCCATCTGCATTACCGTTTTGTCTACCGGGCCTGTATACACACACACACAGTTGTACTCACAGGGTGCTGGTCTTGTCTTTTCCCCCCAATAAGAGACAGAACTCAGTATTGAGGGTGAAGATGATACACACACACACACAGTTGTACTCACAGGGTGCTGGTCTTGTACACACATACAGTTGTACTCACAGGGTGCTGGTCTTGTACACACACACACGTACTCACAGGGTGCTGGTCTTGTCGTTTTCCCCCCCAATAAGAGACAGAACTCAGTATTGAGGGTGAAGATGATACACACACACACATACAGTTGTACTCACAGGGTGCTGGTCTTGTACACACTCTTAGCTCTGGTTGCAAGGCATTGAGAAAATGTTCTAGTAAAAACAACTGTAGGCTTCCGGGGTGACAGCGTGCCGGGCTAACAAAGCCTCCTTTACCAGATGGTAGTGTGGTATGTCCGCATCAGGGGTGGCCCGGAAAGCATCGGAAGCTTTCCCAGATTTTCCCTGATAATATGGTGACCCATTCCTCCGTGGGTACCCGGTGTAAAGCGCACTGCAATTCAAAAATCGGCCAAAAATCCATCAATCTCATCGTCACTTTCCTGGAAGGACTTAAATGCTGCAAATGGAATCGTTTTTCCCCCCAGTGTAACGGAGGATGAGAGGCTGCTGGGTTGCGAGTCGCCGATCTTCCCTTCGCTTACTGGCCTCTGCCTCCGCTGCGGCGAAGACTCGGTCGATCAGTTCTTGTGATGGATACGGCCATAGACCGACAATCTGTTCCGAACCGCTTGAACGAGAGCAGCGTCTTCATCGATCTCTATATTGGTTTCGGTCCTCACTGCTGCACGATCCATTTTGATCAGCTCGGCTATCAGTTCCCGACGTGGGCGGTTGCTAGCTGACCTTCCCCGGCTCTCGAGTAGATCCTTCAGGGTCAGCCTTTTCAACTTGTCATACTGACTCTCCATCAGGGTAGAACTCTCTCTGGGTAGGCAGGACTATCCGACCGCTTGCCACCAATTGTAGCGATAACCCTTATCGCCGGAGGGCTTCACCGCCCGAGACGTCCTTTTCCCAATCGTAAGAGGTGCTGCTGGAATTCCAGAGTCCAGACGTCCGTGAGGAAACAGGAACAGCCCTTACAAGGGCTAGTGAATTGTAATATAGCGTTTCCCCCAATAAGAGACAGAACTTCAGTATTGAGGGTGAAGGTGAAGTAGACTTTATTCGTGCCACTCTAGGCCTTATATACACAAGTCTCCATTGCATGACACACACCGACCAATAGCAGCAGGGCACACAATCCCTCAACTCTGCCGGTGACGCAATCAGCAATACAATAGACGTCTGTAATACACTCAATCCGAACAATGCCATTGTCTGTGACGTAATCAATCAATACAATGGCAGTCAGAACAATGAATAACGTAATCAATCAATACACTGGCAGTCTGTAACATGCTTAAGAAAAGGAAAGTAATGAACCTGTGTAAAGTCCAAAGGGGCAGAGAGTCTGTCACAGCGAGAAACCTGTAGACTCTTGGGGTACCTCCCTGTAAGCAAACAACAAATAGGGTAAGTACTTTTCCCAGTCCCCTGCCTTCTGATTCTACAAAGGTTTTTAACATTTGTTTCAAAGTCCCATTGAACCTCTCGCAGAGACCATTTGTTTGGGGGTGGTATGGGCTTGCTACCAAGTGCTGTACATTCACCTTCTTACAGAGACTTTGCATTAGATTGGACATTAACTGTGTGCCCTGATCAGTTAGCATTTCTCTGGGGAACACAACCCTGCAGAATATACTGATCAGCTGCCACCTTATCTGCCCGGACAGAAGATAAGGAAACAGCCTCAGGGTACCTGGTTGCATAATCCACCACAATAAGAATAAACAGTTTTCCTGTGCTGCTAGGTATAGCTAGAGGCCCCACAATATCCACTGCCACTCGTTCAAAGGGTACAGATATGACTGGTAGGGGCACTAGGGGAACACGAGTAACATCCCCGGACTTACTCACCCTCTGGCAGACATGACAGGATCTACAATAATTAGCAACAGCAGTACCCATACCTGGCCAGTAGAAATTGTGTGCCAACCTGGACTTTGTCTTGGCCACTCCCAAATGTCCTGCCGGGGGGGGGTCTCATGGGCTAACCTCGGCAGCTCTTTCCTAAACTGCCTAGGAACCACTAACTGCCTTTCTCTCTCCTAGGGCCCTAGCATGCCTTTGGAAAGGGACTCCCAATACAGGATATTGTTTTCCCAATATACCCGATGCCCACAGGTGTTAGTACCTGGTTGTTCAGCACGTCTCAGCCCTTCAAGGGAAGGATCACTGCGCAGAGCTTCCCGGAATTGTTCATTGCACTCCCCCCATCTTGTGGCATCAGGGGGCACATTTCCCTCAGGTGAACTAGCATCTCCACCCTCCTCTGCTTTGGCTTGCGAGTCACACAACTTCGCCTTGCATCACCATCCTCCCTTCTTTTTACAGCTGCAGCCCTGGCACACTGTTGACGTGTATCCACTGCCACCATTGGTATGCCTCCCTGGGGTTTACCTTCCTCCCCCTCAGTCCCGGACATAATGTTACAGGCATCATACACATGCACATCACGCCTTCCCTCCTTCTCCTCGGCCATCTCAGGCTCACAGGATAGGGACATATTACTCACTGCTGGTTCCTCATCCTTACATGTCACCAGGGGCACACCAACACCTATCTAAGTACACTAACCGACACGGTTACTTAAGGGCACTGGCTTGATACATCCAAGTAGAAATTTAAACTACAAAGCAGTATATAGTACAAAAAACTCGTTTATTGAAAAATATTGCACTCACAAACACAGCACACACAGAAAAAATTGGATGTACTAAAAAAATCACAACGTTGTGATGTTAAAAATAGGGGGCCCCCCCATGCCCATGCATGAACACCTCACAAATGCATCCACAAACACACCACCACTATCCACCTAAAGCCAAGCACCCAATGTATTCACATAAACTTGCTGAAGCTTCAACGTTGGGCGCCAGGATTAGAAATGATGCTCCTCAAATGGTCTATAGTGTTCAGCATACAGACCCACAGGTCATAAGATGGGCGACCTGAGACATTGTCCAAGGGCATTCAGGGGTTAACACTTTTGCATCCAGGCAGATGTTTCCAAAATCAACCATGCCAACTGATGCACTGCCCCTGTCATGAATGCATCACTTCATAGTCCCTCTGGTTATACATCATAGCATCACCGGCCATTTATCTCCACCTGGTATACATTCCATAGGCATATCCTTCATTTACTTTTCACAGGCGTAGGGCAGGCAAGACAACACTAAGTATGTATACTGTAAGTTATACAGTCACCACGCAGAGGCGCATCATATTCATATGCCACAAAGGAGATTGTGCAGTCCGCAGGGCCAGCATAGACACACACTGTGCGCAGGCTGTATAATGATACCTCACGCTGCCGTCACCAGCATTGTAGCTCCTGCTCGGCCACTCCACTGCTTCCGGAGGAACACCTCTTTGCGCATGCGTCCTACCTTAAAATGTCCGTGCTCTCGCCGCCACATATCGCCATCAAATGATGCTTGCCACATATTAGTGTATCCTAGCTGATGGGAGCGAACATCCTCACTGCAATCGGGCGCTCCTACACACGCGAGCCCAGGCCCAGCAAACCGGCAGAGGGTGGTGGAGGGACACGAGGTGAAGTGGGGCCGCCCTCGTCCGACGCGCGTTTCGCCCCGCCCACGGGGCTTCGTCAGGGTGACGTGTGGCCAATAGGCTGCCGCTTTTCTTCAACTAGGCTCCGCCCATCTCAGCGTCATAATGTCATCTCGGATTGGCGGATATAGGGACTCATTGGTTCACAGCCGCATCTAAGCAGCCGCCACTACCAAGACCTGATGTTGACATCAAAGTCCCACCCACCTTACCAATAGATAGTATTCACTCCGAGATTCATTCATTCGTTACTGACAAACCATTCAGCAGCACAGCCAGGACCCAATTAACTCATATTTGATTACGGCCGAGAGAATATCCATATTGATATTTGCAGACCCCAAGCTCTATTATTCAAACAGCCCATAGTGTGGATGTCAATTATACGGCTCTCGCTGCATGCATTTTGCATAATATCCCTGAGGGCACTTAAACTCAAGTTTAAATTTACATTTAAGGGGGAACACCGGAGGATACTACATAGTAATGGTAATACTGGATATAGTCATTGGGCATATTTTCACCACAATAAGGGGAAAAGGCAGCACTAAGCAGAAGAAGGGAGAGAGAGAACAGGACAACAGGGTGGCACAGAGAGGAAAGAACAGGGGACGAAAAACCCTTTCTCAGCTACCTAGCCTCATAGGAACGCACTCAGGCCAGTGTCAGTATTCAACCCCCTAGGGGCCATAGTATGTAATTCGTATATTAAGCGGGACTCCTGCTGTAATAGCTGCTGCTCTTCACACCAACCCCTCTCCCTAGCCCATCTCCACTAGGTTTTGACATTGGCAATGCATTGGCATTACATTTTATAATACACCCCGCTTCCCCAGCAGAACACTGACAGGGATGTCCTCAGAGACCCACCTCCCGCAAACCTTTGCCTGTACCCCAATCCAGGTACACACGGGCCATGGGCACAGTAGGTCGCACACCTCCAATTCCTTTTAAAGCCATTGTTTTTCCAGGGATGATGTCTTCGGTATCCGCCACTTCAGGCCGCACTAAGGTAAAGGAGGCCCCCGAATCACGTAGACCCACGGTCACCCACAATTACGCTCTGCAGGTTATCCTCTCTTTTCTCCACTGTTTCAGACACCAGAAAAACAGCTGGGTGTCCTCCAACTGTCGGTGGAGAATTCTTGTTGGGGCAAGTGGCACTCAGGTGCCCAATCTTGTTGCATCTGTAACATCGGCGGGTGTCCCCCTGACCCAATGTGGTTCCTGTTGCTTTTGGTGTGGATGGCAGGAATCTCCCAGTTGGCCTAGTGGCACTCTGTGGGTGTGCAGCTCCCTTCCAGATATTTGATCCAGCTTGTGCATTACCACGCTTCGCTGTTGGTGCACAGTTATTAGCAAAGCCATCTCCTAGTTCTGCTGCTTCTGCGACCGTCTTGGGCTTGCGGTCCAAAATCCACTCTCTGGCTTCAAAGCTCCGTGTTTGGAGGAACCGATTCAGGACCATCAAGGCCTCATAAGTGGTGACTTGTAGGCCCCCAGTACATTGCCTGAATGCAGTCCTTAGATGACCTGCATGTTCAGTGCAGCTTTCTGTGGCGCTTTGTTAAGTCCTAAACTTCTTACGATAGGCCTCTGGAGTCAGATTAGCACTTTTTAGCAGGGCAGATTTTATTGCATCATAGTCCTGGTCTCTTTCAGAGGGAAGAGAAGCAAACACATCCAGAGCTTTCCCTCGCAGCTGTGGGGTTAGATATCGTCCCCACTGTTCTTTAGGAAGATGAAACTCCCGGCAAACCTTTTCAAATCCTCTCAGGAACACGTCTAGATCTCCAGCTTTCTCCATCATGGGGAAATGTTCCAAGGGGGTTTGTGGTCACCTTCACCCTGCACATCACTGCGTGCAGACAAAGCATCCCGTCTCAGCCTCAGAACCTCCAGTTCATGTCTGCGCTGGCCTCTGCCGCCTCTCTCTCAGCAGCTCGTGCCTGGGCCTCTTTCTGCCGCCTCTCAGCAGCTCGTGCCTGGGCCTCTTTCTGCAGTTTGGTACTGGAGAAGCAACTGGAGTTTAATATTAGCATCCACATCCCCAAGGTGTTGTAAAGCAGTCCGCATATAAGAGTCCAAGGCCTCATGTGGAGTACTGTCCTGATGGGGAATAATTTTGTGTCCCCCAGTCCCAGCTGTAGGACTTAGCCTCACATCACTCAGCTCTGCTGCACGGGCATCATACTCCACAAGATCAGCAATAAGTTGCTCCTTTTTCTCACTGTAGGGATCTCCTTTTCTTGGCACATTAGCTCCAGTGCGGGCTTGGACTGCTTGCGATATGCCTCCATATTTCCAATATGAAGCAGAGGAAGTAAAACAATAGATGGGGAAGACAGAACAGTCTTGCACTCTTTTTGGTATGTAGTTTAGATCAGCACAGAGCTCTGTCTTTGGAATTTACAAACAATAAGACGCATGCAATTTCTTTTAGTGCTAAGATTTTTGGGTAAAATCCAGCAAGCACTAAAAATCTCTAAATATATCCAGACGCTGCCACCAGTTGTCACGATCGCACTCTATCAGCCCAGCCAAAACGCTAGAGAGAGTGATGGTGCAAGGGTTGAAGCCACCAGACCCCTGGGTATGCACTACTAGTCCCAGCAAGTCAAATTAACCCTTTGATAAATGTGTTTCACCAGAGCTTCCTTCAGAAAGGTGAGCTCATATATTTAGAGATCAAAGGCCAGAGCTGATTAATTAAACCTTTAATCTGATAAAAAGGTATCACAGTGCTAGATGCAATATACAGAAACAAATGACATACAAGTACACATACATACGAGTACAGCAAAGATCAGTTCAGCAAATAGAAAGTCCTTACAGTATAATGGCGTAGCAGTCCTTGTGAGTGCGTATCCAGTTGTTGCTTAAAGTCTTATGTCCAGCATGACCCAGCTTTCTGATTTAGGTTTGTCCTTAGGTGTCTGACTTAGAATGTCCTTAGCATTACGTTTTATTAGCTAAACTTTGGAGGGAAAAGCTTCACCCCTCCCCTCTGACCCCACCTGGTGAGGGCATTTCTCTCCCAGGTCTCTTATCAGAGTTCTGGTTTTATGGTGGGTGCAGAGACAGCACATCCTACTGCTTCAAAGACCTTTGACTTCAAAGAAGGAAGTGCCACAAACAGACTTGTGTATTCCAGTTTTATGGGGGTTCTGAGTGACCCCTCACCCAGGTCTTTGGACTATACATTATAAAATCACAATACATATGCTTATTCTATAATCAGGCCTTGGGCCTGACAACTTCTAAGCAGGGTCCTAATAGCCACACCCATAATGGCAGAGGCACAGACCGGGCACAGCGCCGTTCCCACACAGGCAAAGGCATGGGACGCCAGCTGATCAATACGCCGGTCCTCACCATCCCGCAGCTTAGTAGAGTCAGGGCAATGCATGACAGGGGTGTTAGATAACCCTAAAACCGGGGCATCCACCTCTGGAGGGGATGACCAACGCTTCACCACATCAGCAGGAAAGGGATACCTCTTATACCAACTCTTAGGGACTCCGGGAAGCTTGCTGGGACGCTCCCATTCCTTGAGCACAAGATTATTAAAATGGGCTTGCTCAGGAAATTCTAAACGTGGCATAGCAGTATGAAACAATTCCCCATGTTGCCTGGGGGCCACAACCGGTGGACAGATAGGCTGTTGGCTCAGATTTTTGAGGTACTGTCCATCAGTATCATCTGGGGGCCAGGGGTCAGAGCCAGAATCATCATGACCCCTGGGCCTCTCATCAGATGACTGAGTCAGAGAATAACTCCCCTTCTTCCAAAGGGGTATAGCCAGACAGTTCCAAAAACTCATCAGCCTCCATAGGGAAAAGAGTGACATCAGGCGACAAGTGCCGCTTCTTAGCAGAGAGGCCTTACGCGCCAAGGTATTAGCAAGCAACTTCTCAACACTAGCCAGTCTGGAAGACACATCAGGCTGAGAATCCCCACTGGTATGCAACTCATGGGAGTAAAATTTAAGCTTGGGGGAGTAGGCGAAGCCATACGAGGCGCAGGCCCAGCTACTGGTAAACTAGGCTGAAGCGCAAGCACCTGCTGGGCACAAGGTACACAGACCCGTACATTGTCAGCACTAGTAGGACACCCCACAAGCTACACACAGCCGGGCTTGTCCCAAAGGAACCCCGAGCACATTATCCTGAGACGCCTCCATATGGTGATTACAGCGGCACAATAGGCCCATAAGGGATTCACGCTATAAAAGCAACCCAGGATGCCCCAATAGCCCGCTAGGGAAGTGGGAGTAATTTACACACTAGGCCTCACAAGTTTAATAACTAAATAGAGGGAGTAGGGCCGGGAGAAACCAATAGAGTTCGACCCGTCTGAAAGACATAAGTGAAAAGCACCCCGTAAGTGACATGTATAATGACATAGGGTAAATAAAGCTGCCAGCGAGGGCACTCACGGACCGCGGTAGGTAGATGCCAGCCACGCAGCAGCCGAATCCAGAGACAAAATGGCGCCGGGTGTACCTCAAGGGGCGGGCCACGGAGACAGTGACGCGGAACGCACCATCCGCGGGCCCCGCCCCCCGAAGCAGCCAATAACAGCGCACCAGCGCCTGAGGTAATGCCGCTGCCAACCGCGGAGCACAGTGAAAGCACGAGCGGCATATTCAAAACGCAACCAAGTCAGCGCGGAGACTGACACCAACCAGAAAAAATACCATTTTGTGAATACTCACCTGTAAAATGGGTATTCTAAGTATGTCACACACCCCGCTTCAGATAGTCATTACACTTGGGTTATACTGACCTGTAGATGGCGATCTTGCAGAGATGTCAAAAAAAAAAAAAAAAAAAAAGTTACCTGGTAACTTTTTTTCTTAACATCCGTAAGGGCAGCATACGCATGAGACCTCCGGGCTCCTCCCCTCAACTGGAACACATGACCACCGGCATAAAGTCTTGGCTCCTCCCTCCCTTCCCCAGTTGTTTTAGAGATCTGAAAGAGAAAGAGGAGACAAGACCTACGACTCCACACCATAACACAAAACAATACCCCTCAAATACATACACAAGGGAGGGAATCGGCGTATGCTGCCCTTACGGATGTTTAGGAAAAAAAAAAGTTAAAAGGTAACTTAGTTTTTCTCAAAACATCCTTCGGGCAGCATACGCATGAGAGATAGGCGAGCATTACCTCGTTGGGTGGGAAAGAATGGAAAGGAAGAAACTACTGCCACAAGACTGACCCTACTAGGACAGCAGATCTATCAAGAGAGTTCAGCAGAAAAACCATCTCGCTGAGGACCAAGAGGCTACAATAGTTCGCCTGTTTAGCCCAAAACATGTATAACAAGGAGGCTTGCTTAGTACTGGTAGAAAAAAATTCTCAGCATCTGAGAAAAAAATAATAGCAAGGTTCCATGTACGGGTAAAAGAACTAGCCCAGAGTTAGGGACAACTCCAGACTAGAGATATCTATTGTGTCTATAAGCAGCCCCCAAGGCCCCACTGGGGCTAACGACCAACTGGGGCTAAAAAGGTCCCCCAGGGTCACAGGTCCCCCAGGGTCACAGGTTGTTCCCCCAGGGTCACAGGTTGTTCCCCCAGGGTCACAGGTTGTTCCCCCAGGGTCACAGGTTGTTCCCCCAGGGTCACAGGTCCCCCAGGGTATAGTTAATCCCAGGAAAAAAAATCCCAGACAATAGGTGGCCTAGGGACCTAAAAGGATAATCCCTCTAACGATAAGTGTACAGGCTAGAGCAGAATACCATGCAAGGACTGCGGTCTCTTAGAAGACCTTAGAATAGACCTACCAAACTGACTCCCTCAACGGAGTTATACAGAAAAAAAATCTGCCACCTGATGTAACCTTCCTACAAAACAAGCTGAAGGAGACTCGGGTCCCTAATAAACCCAGAAGGATTCCATCCGATCTCCATGAGGGTCAGTTGTGCTCTCGAGCAAGGCACCTAACCCTGCACTTGCTCCCTGGATGCCAAATTAGGGCAGCCCACCGTTCTGGGCACGTGTACACTCACCGCACAGATGGGTTAAAAGCAGAAGACGAATTCCTATGTGTGTGCAAGCATACCATGGTGATCTAAGCACCATTTATTTTATCTATTATTTAGCGATGGAACTCGTTGCCGTTCGCCACTCATACCGGGTGCCGCAGGATTTACTCTGGACCTGCCCATCATAGTACTTAAAGTAAGTGATATTACCTCACCCGGAAGAAAGCAAAGCCAATCATTCTAATACCCTCCTGGCTCTTGACATTGGAGGTGCCGACCGTGTACCCGGAATCACCATTTCCTAAATGGCCGAAATCCTCTGGAAAAGGAGAAGAGTCTGAGGAAGTTGTTGACTTCTTGACCATAAATCATAATCCAGAGGGAATTCGACTAACCTTCCAAAAAGGGTTAACATCCCACCGAGCTCACCACAGTTCTACACATGAAACTGAAGCTCAAAGGCATTTTTGTCCCCTGAGTGTACACAACAAAAAAGTAGGAGATTGCTCAGATCAGCCGCCACCGACCCCTCCTAGTGTCTGATAAGTACAAGGTCTGTGTATTCTCAGACTGAATCCAGCATAAAGGGATCAATGAGCACCATATCCAGCTCTGTCCTTACTGCTAAGACAACCTAGTGGTTGTTAGAATCTGACACAAGACAGAGAATCTGACACAAGACAGAGCCCCATGCTCATTGGAAACTGACAGACATCTCCCAGATTTGTTAAGGTCTTGAAGAAAAAAACCTTGTGGAAGCAAGCTTCCTCCTAAAATAATGTCTAAAAAAAACACCTAATATCTGATGGAACATGGAGACAGATATTCTATAAGGAGAATAAAAACTCCCTCCAACGCCTCCACCACCAGAAAGGTTTCTGCTGGAGAAGGAAACTAGGATATTAACCGCCTGTATTCCAATGCTAGCAACTTCAGAATAACTTATCTTTCCTCCACCACTTGTATAGGAGAAACCAAGAGTCCGACTGAGGGTACAAGTAACCTCTATGTGAAACCCTCATTCATGCCCCTGGAATGGAGAGGGCAACACAAAGTATCCAGGCACCAACCCAGACAAGGCATCATAGCTCAGTGGGTTTGGGCAAATAGATTCCAGACCGAGAGGACCCCTTTAAAAATCCTTCTTTCCCACAGATAAGGTAGAGAAGGAAGGTACCCCCCGGAATCTTAAGCCACGTCCCCAAATGAAAGGAACAGCTTAAAGAAGGAGTTCTAATGATTACTCTCTTCAACAGGCAGGCCAGATCAGGAGAAAAATACCTATATTTATCAGTGTATTCACAAATCTACCCAAAACAAAAATTCCCAAAGGAATATTGCACAAGGCTCACTCTGACCTAAAGTCCCTGGTCCAGGTTCTCAGAGAATGCTGTGAACTGAATATGATACAATCATATTTCTTTGCCCAAAATCTCATGACATTTGTCACTAACCCCCAAAACTGAAGTATATAACCATACCCTTTCCTAATGTCTCCTGTGCTCACACACCTGGTTTTAAACTGTGGCATCCATATTGTATAGTTCTCTGTACTATATGTTATACCTTGTCTGAATTCTTCCTTTGTAAAGCGCTATGGAATTAGATGGCGCTATAAAAATATGCATATAATAATAATACCTCTGGACAAGTTCTATTCAACAGATAGTCCTTACATTGTTGAAGCAGAAGGTAAAACTTCCCATCATAAATAAACAGCCATACATTTAAACCATTAAGATTCCACTTACTAACCAGTTAAGGCAGTGAATCAAATAAGCTTATTTAGGAGATAGCAAAAGCAACTCCTGCCCCCCAAGGATTTTCAACTTAGGGCAAAATCCCCTGCCCAGGACCCAAATATTGACCCTTGAGTCCTATACTGCTACAATCCGAGCAGACGAGAGCAGCCGCACCTAGGGTGTTGTGCACATAGGTTAAGAAAATACTTCTGGCATAAGAAAAAATACCATTTTGTGAATACTCACCTGTAAAATGGGTATTATAAGTATGTCACACACCCCACTTCAGACAATTATTACACTTGGGTTATTCCACCAGCAGGTGGCGACGTTGCAGAGAAGTCATGAAAAACGAGCCCCTCCTGGTCTATACATACCCGGTACCCCCCACTCATTCCCCAGTATTCAAACAGCAGTAAAGACAAGGTACCAGGAAAAACCCAATGGTAACCCTCAAACTGTAAACAAAACTTCACCCTATAAAGAATCCAGGATACCAAAAGGGCGGGTGAAGTGGGGGGTGTGACATACTTATAATACCCATTTTACAGGTGAGTATTCACAAAATGGTATTCTAAGTATGTCACACACCCCACTTCAGACATTAATTACACTTGGGACATCCAACAGCAGTGTCCAGAAAAGGGCGGGTATCCAACAAGGCCATAAAGCAAGACTCAAACCACTGCAGCACGCAGAACCTTGCGGCCAAACACAGCATCCGCTGAAGCCCGCACACCAACCTAGTAAAAACTTGGAAAAGGTGTGAACAGAAGACCAAGTAGCAGCCTTACAAACTTGTACCACAGAAGCCTGGTGCTGAAAAGCCCAAGACGCTCCAACAGCACGAATAGAATGAGCAGTGATACGAAAAGGGGGAACCTTCCCCTTGGCAGAATGAGCAGTGATATGAAAAGGGGGAACCTTCCCCTTGGCAGAATAGGCCCCAACAACAGCCCGACGAATCCATTTGCTAATGGAAGACTTAGCGGGAGCCAAACCCTTACTAGGCCCAACAGGGCACCACGAAAAAGACATCAGTCTTACGAAAAAGAGAAGTAGTAAACAAACAGTACGTCACCCAGCGTACCACATCCAAACAGTGCAAACCCTCTCCTTGTCATTCCTAGGCTTAGGACACAAGGAAGGAAGAACAATGTCCTGGTTAAGATGAAAAACAGAGACCATCTTAGAAGGAAAGTCCGGTTTGAAGCGGAAAACCACCTTGACCTGATGTCTCTCAAAGTGAAGAGCCTGAACCAACAAGGCTGCCAACTCCGAGACACGCAGAACAGAAGTGATGGCCACCAACAAGGCAACCTTCTGAGTCAGAGTAGGAAGAATAATAACCTGCAAAGGCTCAAGGAGAAGCCGGAAGAGCAGAGAGAACCAAATTCAAATCCCAAACAGGGAGCAAAGGCTTCCTAGGAGGCCGCAGATGCGAACCCCCTAGAAAAAAAGTCCTGACCAAAGGATGGAGTGCAAATGACCTAAAAAGATAGACAAGGCAGAAATCTGCCCCTTCAAAGTACTCAGCTGAAGACCAGAGTCCAGCCCAGATTGAAGAAATTCCAAAATCCTAGAAACAGAAAAGACCCGACAGGGCAAAGATCTAGCCTCACACCAATCAATGTAAGATCTCCAAGCCCAATAGATGGAAGAAGAGGATCTCTTCCTGGCACTAATAAGAGTCCGAATGACCGAATCCGAAAGACCCTCCTCCTTTAAGACGGAGGTTTCAGCAGCCAAGCCGTCAAATCCAGCGATGGTAAACTGGGGTAGCACAGTTGACCCTGAGTGAGGAGATCCGGCCGAAGAGGCAGATCGAACTGATCCACTGCCAGACGAACGATGTCTGCGAACCACACCCGCCTTGGCCACCTTGGAGCCACAAGAATGGCGGGAACCCCTTCCAGAACCAACTTTTGCAGCACCCTGCCTAGCATGGGGATCGGAGGAAACAGATAAAGAAACCCCAGGTCCCCCCAGCTCAGGGCCATGGCATCCACCGCCATAGCCAGAGGATCCTGGGAAGCGACACGAATGTCGGAAGCTTGTAATTGTGACGAGAGGCGAACAGATCCACCTCTGGCGTCCCCCACCGGAGACAAAGCGACCGAAACACCTGGGGGTGGAGAGACCATTCCCCCAGCGGGAAGAACACCAGCTCAGAAAGTCCGCCTCCGTGTTTTCCACTCCTGGAATGTACACTGCCGAGATGCAAGGAACATGAGTCTCTGCCCAAACTAGGATCAGAGACACCCCTCTGAGGGCAACCAGACTGCGAGTCCCTCCTTGGTGATTGATGTAAGCAACCACCGTCCGATTGTCCGATGGAACCTAAACAGACAAGCCCTGTAAATGCTGCGTCAAGTGAGACAGAACCAACCTGATGGCTCTCAACTCAAAAACATTGATGGGCAAGTGGGCTTCCTGAGGACCCCACCGCCCCCGGAACCGAAGATCCTTCCAGAAACCTCCCCCTCCTAACAAACTGGCGGCCGTGGTGACAGTTTCCCAAAGCAGGGTCAGAAATGACCTGCCCTTCAAGAGATTGTCCGAGACCAACCACCACAGTAGAGACTGCCGAACCCGGGGGGACATCCGGAAGGACCGATCCAACGACTGCGGTCGCCGGTCCCAAGATGCCAACAGATGAAGCTGAAGTGTCCGTGTGTAAAACTGCGCGAAGGGAACTGCCTCGAAAAAAACCACCATCAGCCCCACCAGTGTCATCCCTAGATGGACGGACGAGAATTGGAAAGAAGAAGCTGAGCCAATTCCTGAATCAAAAGTACCTTGGCCTGAGGGAGAAAGACTCTGTGCTGGCTAGAGTCCAAGGACATCCCGAGAAAGGTCACCACCCTGGCCGGAACCAGAGAGGACTTGGGGTAGTTGATCACCCAGCCGAACCTCTCCAGAGTGGACACCACCGTGCTGGTGTCCCCATCCGCATGAACGAAGGCAGGCCCAGATAAGGCACAATGCGAATCCCCTGCGCTCTGAGCAGGGCCATCACGCCCGCCAACACCTTGGAGAACACTCTCGGAGCCGAGGTGAGGCCGAATGGAAGAGCCACAAACTGAAAATGCCGATCCACCACCACAAAGCGAAGAAACCTCTGGTGAGCTGGAAAGATCGTAATGTGAAGGTATGCACCCATGATGTCTATGGACCTCATAAGGTCCCCCTGCCGAAGCGAATTGATCGCAGACCGCAGAGTATCCATGCGAAACTTCCTGGGACGAACAAACAGGTTGAGAAACTCCAAATCCAGGCTGGGACAGAACGACCCAGCCTTTTAGGCACTGTGAAGAGATTGGAATAATACCCGCGCCCCACCACCGAAGGAGGGAGCGGGGAAGATGACTGCCATTTCCAGAAGATTCCTTACCGCCGCCAGGAGCCCCTGCGCGGAAAAAGGATCTGAAGGGACACGAGACCTGAGAAACCGTGGAGGAGGGCGGGACTCTAACTCCAGCTTGTAACCGGCCGACACCACCTCCCGGATCCATCTGTCCGAGACCTCCTGGCCCCATACCCGGGAGAAGAGTCGCAACCGCCCCCCCACACGTAAGGGTGAGGGCGCCCCCTCATTGCTGAGCGGGCTTGGCAGCTGGCTTGGGGCCCCAGATGTGAACGGGACGGCCACGGCCTTTACCCCTGTTCCAGCTGGCACCCCTGGAAGCCGAGAAGCCCGCACCCCTGCCGGCTCTGGCTCCCCAAAAGGAAGGATTGAAGGGGACCGCCCCCCAAAAGGAGCAACGAAATTTCTTGCGCTGAGGTAACTTTCCTCCCTTGGCAACAGAATCAATCTTCTCACCGAAAAGTCTCAAACCCAGAAAGGGAAGAGCCGTGCGCGATCTCTTAAGAATTAAAATCAGCCGTCCACTGCCACACTGAGCGGCGGAAAGCTACCAACAGAGCCGTAGCCCTGCCACACATTAACATGGCATCATCCTGAGCGGCAAGAATAAATGAAACGAAGGATTCACAACGCTTAAGGGCAAGAAAACTCATCACAAGTAGGATCAAGATCCACACATAAATCCCTGACAATAGACCTAACCGCCAACAATAAAAGTGCCAAAGCACAAACAGGCCTCAAGACCGAACCCGCACAGACAAAACCATGGCGGGCCAGCTGAACAATCCGGCGATCCTCGCCGTCCTTAAGAGAAGTCGTGTCAGGGGAATGTACAACCGCCGTATTAGATAGTCCCATTACCGGAGCATCAGCCTCGGAGGGACAGACCAACGCTTAACCAAGTCCGCCGGAAAGGGATACTTTCTATCCCAGCTAGGCGGCACCCCAACGAGACGCGTAGGTTGCTCCCATTCCTTAAGAACAACATCCACGAAATGCTGTTGACTGGGAGACTCCAAGCACGGCTTGGACACCCCAAAAAGCTGACCCCCTGGCCGAGGAACAACTTCAGGAGGGTCCAAATGCAAAACCTCAAACATTTGGGCCAGAATGGAAGACGTGTCGGGGACCGACCCCGTGGCCTGGTCATCCTCAGCACCCAGCAGCTGCTGAACCTTAGGATCATCTAAATCCTCAATAAGCTCACCCTCTTCAAGGGGACGATCTGACCAATCCAGAGCCTCAACAACCTCATCATCTGAGTCTGACGGAGGCGGAGACAAGTGTTTCCGCTTAGCCGGAGCCTCTAAGCGACCACAGCGGAAAACCTTTTCTCGAGGCTGGCCAATCGGGCGCAAACCTCAGATTGCGAATCACCCCCAATGACAACGTCACAAGGGGTCCGGAAAAGGCAAGGAGCGGAGGGAGATGGCGCGGCCGAGGAAGGACCAGGCACCGGGGTGCCGGACTGGCGCTCAATGTTCCGCTGCGCACATGGAATACAAATAATGACATCATCCCCCGGGAGCGGAGTCCCACACCCCCCACACAGCCTGGATTGTCCCGAAGGACCGTTTCTGGTATCTTTGGTAGCCTCCATATGGTGAATTTATGGCATTTGCAGAACCCAGGGATTTACGCAGTAAGCGACCCTGGATGCCCCTCTAATTAATTTTTTTTTTTTATATATGAAAAGCCCCAATGGGAAAAAGACAAATACCATTTTGTGAGTACTCACCTGAAAAATGGATATTGTTGGTGTGCCACACACCCCGCTTCACTTCTTAAATATTCATCCATTAATGGGTTAATCCACCGCCAGGTGAGGTAGTGCAGAGAGGAAGTCTTGTAACGAGCCCCCTTCCGGCCTATATATACCTGGTACCTCCCTTCAATCACCAGTATATTAAAAAGCAGAAAGACAAGGTACCAGTATTCCACCGGTAACCTCAAAATCAATTTTGATATAAATAAAAAGCTTCACCATATAAAGGCTTCGGTAATACCGAAAAGGGTGGGGGTGAAGCGGGGTGTGTGGCACACCAACAATATCCATTTTTCAGGTGAGTACTCACAAAATGGTATTATTCTTGGTGTGCCACACACCCCGCTTCACTTCTTAAATATTCATCCATTAATGGGACATCCAAAAGCAGTGTCCACAAGGGAAGGGCATCTCAAGGCCAGGTGAAGCATAACTTAAATGTCTGCAGTCTGCAGAACCTTGCGGCCAAAAACAGCATCCGCTGAGGCCCGCACGCCAACTTTGTAAAACTTAGAAAAATTGTGAACAGAAGACCAAGTGGCGGCCTTACAAACCTGTTCAACAGAAGCTTGGTGCTGAAAAGCCCAAGACGCTCCAACGGCACGAGTGGAATGAGCAGTAATACGAAAAGGGGGAACTCTTCCCTTAGCAGAATAGGCCGCAGTAACGGCCTGACGTATCCACTTGCTAATAGTAGATTTGGCCGGTGCCAAACCCTTCTTAGGCCCATGGGGCACAACAAAAAAGGAATCCGTCCTACGAAAAGGAGACGTGATAATCAGGTAGTACTTAACACAGCGTACTACATCCAAACAATGCAAAACCCTCTCTTTGTCATTCTTAGGATTAGGACACAAGGAGGGAAGAATATCTTGGTTCAAATGAAAAGCAGAAACAACCTTAGGAAGAAAGTCTGGCTTGAACCGAAAGACCACTTTATCCTGATGCCTCTCAAAGTAAGGCGCCTGGATAGTTAAGGCCGCCAACTCTGAGACACGCCGGACAGAAGTGATAGCTACCAAGAAGACAATCTTCTGAGTCAGGGTAGACAAAGCAATATCTTGCAAAGGCTCAAAAGGAGGAGCCTGAAGAGCCGAAAGAACCAAATTCAAATCCCAAACAGGGAGTAATGGTTTCCTGGGAGGCCGCACATGCGTAACCCCCTGGAAAAATGTTTTAACCAAAGGTTTAAGCGCAACACGCTTCTGAAAAAAAGATAGATAAGGCAGAAACTTGCCCTTTCAATGTACTAAGCTGAAGACCAGAGTCCAGCCCTGATTGTAAAAACTCCAGAATCCTGGAGACCGAAAAGACCCTACAAGGAAAAGATCTTATCTCGCACCAAGCGATATAGGCTTTCCAAGTCCTATAGTAAGTGATAGAAGAAGACCTCTTCCGAGCACTGATCAGAGTCTTAATGACCGAATCAGAAAGACCCTCCTCCTTCAGGATGGAGGTCTCAGCAGCCGTCAAACCTAGCGCTGGTAAATTGGGGTAACACAAACGACCCTGAGTGAGCAGATCGGACCGAAGAGGCAGAACGACTTGGTCCACCGCCAGCCGAACGATGTCTGCGAACCACACTTGCCTTGGCCACCTTGGGGCCACGAGAACGGCGGACACCCTTTCCAGGGCCAACTTCCGAAGCACCCTGCCTAGCATGGGTATCGGAGGAAACAGGTATAGAAACCCCAGATCCCCCCCAACTCAGGGACATGGCATCTACTGCCAGCGCCAGAGGATCCTGGGAGAGCGACACGAAATTCGGGAGCCTGCGATTGTGACGGGAGGCAAACAGGTCCACCTCCGGTGTCCCCCATCGGAGACATAGTGAGCGAAACACCCGAGGATGAAGAGCCCATTCTCCCAGACGGGGAGAGCCCCTGCTCAACCGGTCCGCTTCCTGGTTCTCCACTCCTGGAATGTATACCGCCAAGAGACAAGGAACATGGGCTTCTGCCCAGGTCAGGATCAGGGACACCTCCCAGAGAGCACTCAGGCTGCGAGTCCCTCCCTGATGATTGATGTAAGCAACCGCTGTTCGATTGTCTGAACGCACCTGGACCGGAAGGCCCAGGACGTGCTGAGTCAGGAGAGCAAGCACCTGACGGATGGCTCTCAGTTCCAGAATATTGATGGGTAAATGGGCCTCCTAAGGTCCCCATTGCCCCTGGAACTGCAGCTCCTTCCAGAATCCGCCCCATCCCGTCAGACTGGCGTCCGTGGTGACAATCTCCCAAAGAGGGGTCAGGAAAGACCTGCCCTTCACGAGATTGGTCGAGACCAACCACCACTGGAGGGACTGCCGGACCCGGGAGGACAACTGGAAGGGCTGATCCAGCGACCGCAGCCGTCGGTCCCAAGATGCCAACAGATAAAGCTGAAGCGTCCTCGTGTGGAATTGAGCAAAAGGAACTGCCTCGAAAGAGGCAACCATCAACCCTACCAGCCTCATCCCCAGACGGATGGACGGCCGAGGATTGGAGAGTAGGACCCGAGCCAACTCCTGAATCAGATGAATTTTGGACTGAGGAAGAAACACACTGTGCTGATGAGAGTCCAACTGCATCCCCAGGAAGGACACTACCCTGGCCGGAGCGAGGGAGGACTTGGGGAAGTTGATCACCCAACCAAAGCTTTCCAGCGTGGAGACCACCATGCTGGTGTCTGTCTCTGACTGATTGAGCGACGGAGCCATGATGAGAAGGTCGTCCAAGTAAGGTACGACACGAATGCCCCGAGATCTGAAAATGGCTATGACCCCTGCCAACACCTTGGTGAACACTCTTGGAGCCGAGGTAAGGCCAAACGGAAGTGCCACGAATTGATAATGCTGATCCTTCATCACGAATCGAAGAAAACGTTGATGAGCGTGGCAGATGGGAACATGAAGGTAAGCATCCTTGATGTCTATGGACGTCATGAAGTCCCCTTGCCGAAGAGAGCCGACGGCCGCGCGCAAGGTTTCCATGCGGAACTTCCGAAACAGGATGAACCTGTTGAGCAACTTCAGGTCCAAGACGGGACGAACTGACCCATCTTTCTTGGGTACTGCGAACAGATTGGAGTAGAACCAGAGGCCCATCTCTGAGCGCGGTACCGGCCGGATGACCGCCATCTCTAGTAAATTCTTTACCGGCGCCAGGAGCCCCTGTGTGGCAACAGGATCGATGGGCACCCGAGACCGAAAGAACCGTGAAGGAGGGCGAGACTCGAATTCCAGCTTGTAACCGGACGACCCTACCTCCTGAATCCATCTGTCCGGAACTTCCCGGTTCCAAACTTGGGAGAAGTGTCGTAATCGTCCCCCCACCCGCACGGGTGAGGGCAGCCCCTCATTGCTGAGTGGGCTTACCAGCAGGTTTGGGCTTGGAGCCCCAGGACTGGGCGGGACGGCCACGGCCCCTGCCCCGAGTCCAACCTGTACGACTGGAAGAGGGAAGGGAAGCCCCCCTGCCCGCTCTATATCCTCGAAAGGAAGACCTACTAGAACCTGCCCCCCTAAAGGGGCGTCGAGGCCTTCTGCGCTGTGGCATCATACCACCTTTCGCGACAGAGTCAATTTTCTCCCCAAACAGACGTAGCCCCAAAAAGGGGAGAGCCGTGAGCACCCTTTTAGAAGCTGAATCCGCCGACCACTGTCGCAGCCATACAGACCGACGAATGGCCACCAGCATTGCCGCTGTCTTGCTACTCATAGCCAGCGCATCGTCCTGAGCGGATAGAACGTAAGACACAAAAGACTCGCACTGCTTAAGCGCAGCGAACTCATTACAAGCGGGATTGAGATCCTCACATAGCCCCTGGATTACAGATCTTACTGCTAATAGAAGGGCCGAAGCGCACACAGGGCGCATCGTTGACCCAGCATAAATAAAGCCATGGCGAGCATACTGGTCAATCCTACGATCCTCCCCATCTTTAGGGACAGAGGTCTCAGACTGTACCATAGCAGAGCTAGATAGCCCTAGCACAGGGGTATCGACTTCAGGAGGAATGGACCAAAGCTTCACCAATTCTGGCGGAAAGGGATAACGCCTTTCCCACCTGGGAGGGATCCCAGATAACCGCGTGGGATGCTCCCATTCCTTAAGGACCACCCTCTCAAAGTGGTGCTGTCTGGGAAAAACCAAACGCGGCTGAGGCTCTTTAAACAACTGGCCCCTTGGCAGGGTGACAGCCTCAGGCGGATCTAAATTCAAAATTTCAAACATTTGGGCCAAAATGGTGGGGTTGTCAAGGGCAACCCCCGCCGACCAATCGCCAGGCACATCAGCCTCAAGCTGATCTGCCGGCTCATCTGACTCCAAGAGGAATTCTTCCTCATCCGGGGAGCCATCGGACCATTCCACAGGCTCACATAATTCGTCCTGTGGAGCCGAAGATACTGGAGTCAGGCGCTTCCGTTTCGCAGGGGCTTTCAACCCTGCCTTAACGGGCAATACTTTCCGAAGGCTGGCCAACTTTGCCGCCACCTCGGATTGCGAATCCCCACTTTTGACAATGTCATGCGGGGTCCGGAACAGGGAGGGAGAGGCAGGAGATGATGGAAGTTGCGACGGACCAGCAGCCGGATCAACAGACTGACGCGCAATGCTCTGCTTTGCACAAGGAATGCAAATAAAGACATCATCAGCGGGGAGTGCAGCCCCACATTTTACACACCCCCTGGACGACTCTGACGAGTCGTTACCGGTGGTTAAGGAAGCCTCCATATTGGTAATTTATGGTATCACAAATACTGGGATTTTTAAGGCATAAGCCAACCCGGGATGCCCCTTTATCAAAAAATGTCCCGGAAGGAAAAAAGGTCCCCCTTAGTAAATATATATATCTAAAGAATATATATATTAAATGTGTAAACTTTATAAAAAAAATATCCCCCTTTTTCTTTACTAAAAAAGAAAGACTAGCCAGGCAAAATAAAGCCGGAGGGCCGCTATAACCAGGGATCCCAGGATCTGAAAGGAAAGAAAGACACCATCAGATCCCTATATAAGTGTAACACATGCAGCCTGTCTTAAGCATCACATATAAATGATAAGAGCGCCTCTTAAAATGCTTTTCCCAAGTATCCCCCTTTTTCCTCCATAGACTAAAAGAAAAACTCAATCTCGGCCCTGCCAAAGCTGGGCCGCTTACCTGACAGGCCGACGCAGGACCGGAGGGCACTGAGCAGCAGCCGCAGCAGCAAGATTCAAATGTGCTGCAGCGCGCGCCCCCCCACGTGACTTCTGTAATAAACAGACAGGGAGGAAGTGAGGGCGGGGCCGCCGAGCGACGCTCCCGCCGGCGCCCCGCCCCCTCGCGTCACCGGGAGCCGCCCCCTACAAGCCGGTCACAAATTCATTGAGCGATTGCCGCCAGCTGCGCTGGATTCACGCAGAGCCAGGCGGCGGAGGAGGGAGGAGAGCATAAGCGCAGCCACCAGGCTGCCGCACGGAGCCCGGGGAAGGGGGGGAGGCGGGAGGGGCCGCAGATTTAAGGCGGCAAGCCCAAGTGCTGAGCGCGGTCAGCTGCCCCGCCCCCATAAAGCTGACCAACACTCTGGCCACCATTGAAACACTCAATTTTTTTTTTTTTTTTTTGGAGGATCTGCCCGGGGCTTCAGCATAGCAGACTCAAGCGCACCATGCTGCGCAGTCTGTTAATGTGCACAAAGTGAACCACACATGTAAAAGACAGCAATACAGTGAAACACTATCCATAATACACAACCCTCTATACCCCCCCCCCCCCCCATAGTGAAGGGAGAAGGGACCGTAACGGGAGAGCAAGGGGCTAAGGGGACCCTCGGGACAGGGGCATCCCATTTCCGGATCACCATGCCGGATCGCCGCATAGCCCCACGCATGAGGACGAGCGGTAGGAGATAAGCTCCTAGGCACTTAAAGTGCTATCTACCATTTGCCCGGCGAGCAGCCAAGGCTGGGAGGCTTCCATTTCACCATAAAGGTATACAACTCAAACCGGGCAGAAATAGACCAAAAAGGGGGGTGGCGGGGTAAGAATACCCCGGCCTACCTGTAAGCAGGAGACTTCCAACTTCTGACTTGCCAGCAAGCAGAGAGAAAATTACTGGTGATTGAAGGGAGGTACCAGGTATATATAGGCCAGAAGGGGGCTCGTTACAAGACTTCCTCTCTGCACTACGTCACCTGCGGTGGATTAACCCAATAATGGATGAATATCTAAAGGTGAAGCGGGGTGTGTGGCACACCAAGAATAATAAGACCGCATGGCGCAGCCTAAAGAGTACATAAAATGCCAGGCGGGGAAGAGGGGAGGGGGTAGGGGGCCACAAAGCAATAGTCTGCCAAGAAAAGTGGCCAGCCCCTACCCGGCGCAGTCTGCCCCTCAAGCAGACCAAAACCAAAAGGTATACACATGCTGAATAACAGTGAATGCATAACCAGAATATACACACACATGTTGAATAAAGTGATACAAGTGAAACACGCATACATAAAGCATACCCTCAAACCCCCCCCCCAGTGAAGGGAGAAGGGACCGTAACGGGAGTGTAAGGGGCTACGGGGACCCTCAGGACAGTGGCATCCCATTTCCGGATCACCATGCCGGATAGCCGCATTGCCCCACGCATGAGGTCGAGCGGTAGGAGATGAGCTCCTAGGCACTTAAAGTGCCATCTACCATTTGCCCGGTGAGCAGCCTAGGCTGGGAGGCTTCCATTCCACCATAAAGGTATACAAACTCAAACCAGGCAGAAATAGACCAAAAGGGGGGTGGCGGGGTAAGAATACCCCGGCCTACCTGTAAGCAGGAGACTTCCATCTTCTGACTTGTCAGCAAGCAGAGAGAAAAATACTGGTGATTGAAGGGAGGTACCAGGTATATATAGGCCGGAAGGGGGCTCGTTACAAGACTTCCTCTCTGCACTACGTCACCTGGCGGTGGATTAACCCATTAATGGATGAATATTTAAGAAGTGAAGCGGGGTGTGTGGCACACCAAGAATATAAAAGCCAATCCCAACTAGCCAGGTATTTAAGACCGGGAGAGCCCTGAAGGATGGGATCCCAAGATCTGAAAAACCAGAACAACAACAACAGTCACACCCTGTACAGTAATCTGAAAACACACACATACATTACAAAAAACAAAACCAATTCATTGAGGGATTACTTCCAGATGCGCCCATCAACAAGAATAATATCAGGCAGAGACCCATATGAGGCAGCATAACAGGAAAAATATAAGCATATATAGGTAGATGTATAGATGTATAGATATAGGTAGATGTATAGATGTATAGGTATAGGTAGATGTATAGATGTATAGGTATAGGTAGATGTATAGATGTATAGGTATAGGTAGATGTATAGATGTATAGGTATAGGTAGATGTATAGATGTATAGGTATAGGTAGATGTATAGATGTATAGGTATAGGTAGATGTATAGATGTATAGATATAGGTAGATGTATAGATATAGGTAGATGTATAGATATAGGTAGATGTATAGATATAGGTAGATGTATAGATATAGGTAGATGTATAGATATAGGTAGATGTATAGATATAGGTAGATGTATAGATGTAGGTAGATGTATAGATGTAGGTAGATGTATAGATATATAGCTAGAGAGATATATATATATATATATAGCTAGAGAGATATATATATATATATATAGCTAGAGAGATATATATATATATATATAGCTAGAGAGATATTATATATATATATATATATATATATATATATATATATATAATATATGCATAACAACATGAAATAGGAGAACCCAGAAGGATTCCCAGTAAGGGCCCTGCCGTCACCCCCAACGATAAGTGTCCTACCTAAAATACAATTCTGAGCTGGGCTCAAACCTTAGACTCTTTGTATCATATCAAAATGCTCTACCTACTGAACCATTCAGCCTGCTTGGACCAAAAGGAAGTATGGCGCCAGCGAACGGAGGAGGATGGAGACGGAGGGAACAGACCCACAAGCGAGGGAGACGCTGTGGCCCCGCCCCTCCCAGCACAGTAGACACGGCGCGGGCCGCGCCAAAAACGCAGCCCCGCCCACCATCCTCACAGAGCCGAACAGCGCGCACAGAATGGCGCTGACCTAAGCCGCCAGACGGCCGTAGTACAAGAGCCGCCTGGAAACCGCCCCCAGTCTATGGAGAACGAGCTGAGAGACAGGCGCCAAAATGGCACCTGCCCTCAGAAAGCAAGGGGACAAGCGGCGGGCCAGCGACACATACGCCGCCCGACCCAACGCCAACAAAGAAAAGCGACCAGGGGGCTCAAGGAGCCCCCAAAACAACCAGTAAAACGGCAGACGGACGGACCGCGGCACCCGTCCCTGCCAAAAGCACAACACACACTCCCCTCACACATAACAAGAGCTCCTAAAAGGCCCAACGCAGGGAGAAAATAAAGAAAGCACACACAAGTACAAGGGTGGGAGAGGGGCAGAAATGACCTAGGGGCTGGGGCATCCCACATCCGGATCACCAACCGCATAGCCCCCTAATATGGGGTCGAGCGGAGGAGCTAATCTCCTAGGCACCTTAAGTGCCGTCTACGCTTTGCCCGGCCTACAGCCTAAGCTGGGAGGCTACCACATAATCAGGGGAAAGTAACAAGAGGAACCGGGCAGAAATAGACCATGGGGGAGGGGGGGGGCGGCTACCTGCAAGCAGGAGACTTCTTTCTTCTGTCTTGTCGCCATCTTGCAGAGAAGAAAAACTGGGGAATGAGTGGGGGGTACCGGGTATGTATAGACCAGGAGGGGCTCGTTTTTCATGACTTCTCTGCAACGTCGCCACCTGCTGGTGGAATAACCCAAGTGTAATAATTGTCTGAAGTGGGGTGTGTGACATACTTAGAATAGTCAAATGCCCAACCTAATTACACCTTGGACCTGAATCCTTTATCCCAAGGTTTGAAACAGGAAAGGTAAATGTCCCCGAGGGAATAGAACCTTCCTAAGTTAAAGGCAATTATACCGGTCTCCTCAACCCCCCTTAATTAACCCTTCATAACAAAAAATAGAAGGGGAGGCTATAATATATATATATATATATATATATATATATATATATATATATATATATATATATATATATATATATTTATATATATATATTTATATATATATATTTATATATATATATTTATATATATATATTTATATATATATATTTATATATATATATTTATATATATATATTTATATATATATATTTATATATATATATTTATATATATATATTTATATATATATATATTTATATATATATATTTATATATATATATTTATATATATATTTATATATATATATTTATATTTATATATATATATATATATTTATATATATATCCAAAACACTGTGCTATTAAAGAAGAAACACACGTGTTTGAAAGAAAGGCAGGAATTTCCACAGGTGCTGGGATGTGACATCAGCAGTCTGGGAGGAAGAGACCTGAAATCTTTTAAAAAACCTGGAGCAACAGCTCAAAAAAAAAAAATCAATATCATTAATGGCTGCCTGTGAGTCCTGGCAGGTTGAAGCTTAATGAGAGTTAACTAGCAGCGTTTGTTTCTACTCTGGGAGGGGTGCTTTCCATTAGTTCAAACTCTCCCTTCAGTGAGTGCAGAGGGGTGCATTAAATCTACAAAAACATTCTCAAAAACATTCTCAAAATGGTAAAAAATTTCAAGTTTGGGCTCCCGGTAACCCTGGTCTCTTCCTATAATTCATCCTCAGCAAGAGGGCAACATATCACTTACCCCCCTTTGATATAATCAAAGAATGGGATCTGGCCAATGACCCCACAGGGTATCCTGGGCCCCAGGCAGAAGGATCGCCTTCGGGACCGAGAAATGGACCCCCTGCTCAGGCCCATAGTACCGGAATATACTTACCTGAACCATCGGTTCACCGTTCACGAGCTAGTGGTCCCGTTCACGAGCTAGTGGTCCCGTTCACGAGCTAGTGGTCCCGTTCACGAGCTAGTGGTCCCGTTCACGAGCTAGTGGTCCCGTTCACGAGCTAGTGGTCCCGTTCACGAGCTAGTGGTCCCGTTCACGAGCTAGTGGTCCCGTTCACGAGCTAGTGGTCCCGTTCACGAGCTAGTGGTCCCGTTCACGAGCTAGTGGTCCCGTTCACGAGCTAGTGGTCCCGTTCACGAGCTAGTGGTCCCGTTCACGAGCTAGTGGTCCCGTTCACGAGCTAGTGGTCCCGTTCACGAGCTAGTGGTCCCGTTCACGAGCTAGTGGTCCCGTTCACGAGCTAGTGGTCCCGTTCACGAGCTAGTGGTCCCGTTCACGAGCTAGTGGTCCCGTTCACGAGCTAGTGGTCCCGTTCCTCTCCTGGAGGAACACGGGAACAACTGGGGAAGGGGAGGGAGGAGCCAAGACTTTATGCCGGTGGTCATGTGTTCCAGTTGAGGGGAGGAGCCCGGAGGTCTCATGCGTATGCTGCCCGAAGGATGTTTTGAGAAAAAAGGAAGGCCCTTCAAGTCCATAAATACCTGGTACCTCCCACTCATTCCCCAGTATTAGAACAGCAGTAAGGAAACAAAGGGACCTGGAAGAGCCAAAATAAGCAGTAGCAGTAAAAAGGTTCACCATATAAAGGATCCAGAATACCAAAGGGCGGGGTGAAGCGGGGTGTGTGACATACTTACAATACCCATTTTACAGGTGAGTATTCACAAAATGGTATTATTCTAAGTATGTCACACACCCCGCTTCAGATAGTCATTACACTTGGGACATCCAATAGCAGTGTCCATAAAGGGCGGGGATCCAAAAACAAGGCAACAATGCACAACTTAAACCACTGCAGCTTGCAGAACTTTGCGGCCAAACACAGCATCCGCTGAAGCACGCACATCAACCTTGTAAAACTTGGAAAAAGTGTGAAAAGAAGACCAAGTAGCAGCCTTACAAACTTGCTCAACAGAGGCCTGGTGCTGAAAAGCCCAGGACGCCCCAACAGCACGAGTAGAATGAGCAGTAACACGAAAAGGGGGACTCTTCCCCTTAGCAGAATAGGCCCCAACAATGGCCAGGCGAATCCATTTACTAATGGAAGACTTGGCAGGAGCCAAACCTTTCCTAGGCCCAGAGGGCACCACAAAAAGGGCGTCAGTCCTACGAAAAGAGGAAGTAGCCACCAAATAGTACTTCACACAGCGAACCACATTCAAAGAATGCAAAACCCTCTCCCTGTCATTGCTAGGCTTAGGACACAAGGAGGGTAGAACAATGTCCTGATTAAGATGAAAAGCAGAGACCACCTTAGGAAGGAAATCTAGCTTGAAGCGGAAAACAACCTTGTCCCGATGCCTCTCAAAGTAAGGGGCCTTAATGGACAAGGCCGCCAACTCCGATACACGCCGAACAGAAGATGGCAACCAGATAAACCACCTTCTGAGTAAGCGTAGAAAGAGCAATATCCTGCAAAGGTTCAAAAGGAAGACCCTGCAAGGCCGAAAGAACCAAATTCAAATCCCAAACTGGGAGCAAAGGCTTCCTAGGAGGCCGCACATGCGTAACCCCCTGGAAAAAAGTCTTAACCAGAGGATGAAGAGCAAAAGACTTTTGAAAGAAAACTGCCAGGGCAGAAACATGCCCTTTCAGCGTACTAAGCTGCAAACCTAGGTCCAGACCATGTTGCAGAAATTCCAAAACCCTAGGGATAGAAAACGCCCTGCAAGGCAAGGCCCGGACCTCACACCAATCAATATATGATGTCCAAATCCTATAGTAGATGGCAGAGGAAGACTGCTTTCTAGCCCTAACCAGAGTCTGAATGACAGGATCAGAAAGACCTTCCTCCTTCAAGATGGAGATTTCAGCAGCCACGCCGTCAAAGCCAGCGTTGGTAAATTGGGGTAGAGCAGTGGACCCTGAGTGAGCAGATCCGGCAGAAGGGGCAGGTCTAACTGATCCTCTGCCAACCTTACCACGTCTGCGAACCAAACCTGTCTTGGCCACCTTGGAGCCACCAGGATTGCTGACGCGACCTCTAGGGCCAGCTTGCGCACCACTCTGCCCACCATGGGAAACGGAGGGAACAGGTACAGAAACCCCAGATCCCTCCAGCTCAGAGACATGGCATCCGCTGCCAGCGGATCCCGTGAGAGAGACACAAATGCCGGAAGCTTGTGGTTGTGACGAGAGGCAAAGAGGTCCACCTCCGGAGTCCCCCACCGGCGGCAAAGCGACTGAAACACCTTGGGGCTGAGCAACCATTCCCCCCGGCGAGATGACCCCCTGCTCAGGGAGTCTGCCTCCATGTTCTCCACTCCCGGAATGTACACTGCCGAGATGCACGGGACATTGCCCTCTGCCCAATCCAGGATCAAAGACACTTCACTGAGGGCACGCCTGCTGCGAGTCCCTCCCTGGTGATTAATGTAGGCGACCGCCATCCGATCCGAACTTGAACCGGTAGTCCCCGCAACTGATGAGTCAAGTGAGCCAGAACCAACCTGATGGCTCTCAACTCCAGAACATTAATGGGATCGTGGGCCTCCTGAGGCCCCCACAGTCCCTGAAACTGAAGATCCTTCCAAAATCCCCCCAACCAGACAGGCTGGCATCCGTGCTGACCGTCTCCCAACGAGGGGTCAGAAATGACCTGCCCCTCATCAAATTGCTTGGTTTCAGCCACCACCGAAGGGAGCGCCGCACCCGGGGGGACATCAGAAAGGACTGATCCAATGACAGCGGGTACCCGTCCCAGGCCGCCAAGAGATGGAGCTGCAGCGTCCTTGTGTGAAAATGAGCAAAGGGAACCGCCTCGAACGACGCCACCATCAATTCCACCAGTCGCATCCCCAGCCGGATGGACGGGCGAGGGATAGATAGGAGACGCTGAGTCAATTCCTGAATCAGAAGAACCTTGGCTTGGGTGAGAAACACCCTGGCTTAGAAGTATCCAGAGACATTCCCAGGAACTCCACCACCCTGGAGGGAGAAAGGCAGGACTTGGGATAGTTGATCACCCAACCGAAACTCTCCAGAGTGGACACCACGGTCCTGGTATCCAGCTGCACCTGACTGAGGGAAGACGCCATGATGAGAAGATCGTCCAGATATGGCACGATGCGGATACCCCTGGCTCTGAGAATGGCCATCACTCCTGCCAACACCTTGGTAAAAACCCTTGGAGCCGAGGTAAGGCCAAACGGAAGGGCCACAAACTGAAAATGTCGATTTTCCACGACGAGCCTGAGAAATCTCTGGTGTGCCGGAAATATTGGAATATGCAGGTAAGCATCCTTGATGTCTATGGACGACATGAAGTCCCCCTGACGAAGTGAGGATGGCTGAGCGCAGAGTTTCCATCCGGAACTTCCGGGGACGGACAAACCTGTTGAGCAACTTCAGATCCAGAATGGGACGAACGGAACCGTCCTTGGGCACCGTGAACAAATTGGAATAGAAGCCCAGGCCCCTGTCTAAGGGGGGGCACCGGACAGATGACAGCCATGTCCAAGAGACTTGCTACTGCTGCCCGAAGCCCCTGAGCGGCCATAGGATCTGACGGCACCCGAGACCTGAAGAATCTTGGAGGGGGCCGGCACTCGAACTCCAGCTTGTAACCGGAAGACACCACTTCCTGAATCCACCTGTCCGAGACCGCTTGGACCCAGACCCGGGAGAAGAGTTGCAGCCGTCCCCCCACCCGCAAGGGTGAGGGCGCCCCCTCATTGCTGAGCCGGCTTGGCAGCGGCTTTAGGCTTAGAGCCCCAGCTGTGCCCTGGATGGGCCCTGCCCCTGGACCAGGAATCCCCTCTGGACGAGGGGAAAGCCGAACCCCTGCCAACTCTAGCCCCACGAAAGGACTGAGTGAAGGCAGCCGCCCCCCGAAAGGGGCGACGCTGCTTCTTACGCTGTGGTAACTTACCTCCATTTGCCACTGAATCCAATTTCTCTCCAAAGAGCCGCAACCCCACGAAGGGAAGAGCCGTAAGCGACTTTTTGGACACAAAATCAGCCGCCCACTGGCGTAACCAAACCGTCCGCCGGATAGCCACAAGCAAGGCCGAAGCTCTGCTACACATCACCAATGTGTCATCCAAGGCGGTCAGCACAAAGGACAAAAATAACTCAACGCTTAAGGGCGGCAAACTCCTCACTAGCCGGGTCAAGCCCAGAAGAGGTCAACAGTCCTAACCACCGACCTGGCAGCTACCAATGAAAGCGCTGAAGCACAAACCGGCCGCAAGGCCGACCCAACACTGGCAAAACCATGACAAGCCATCTGGTCAATGCATTTATCCTCACCATCCTTGAGAGTAGTGCACTCCGGAGGACTGAGGAGCTGGACAACCCCAAAACAGGAGGGGGTGTGGCGGAATGATACCATCAAAATGCTTTTGATAAGGAAATTCTAAGCACGGCTTGGTCACCTCAAAGAACTCCCCCTTCAGCGGAGGAGCCGCCTCGGGGGGAGAAATAGCCAGGACCTCAAACATATGAGCCAGGACCCTAGAGGTATCCAAGGAATCCCCCTGACCATGCTCTGTATCAGCACCCACAAACTGCTGGTCATCGGAGCCCTCAGACTCCTCACACAGCTCCCCTTCCTCAAACGGGGAACAATCAGACCAATCCAGGGAGTCAAACTCCTCCGTATCAAAGGCCTGCGTGGCTGTATACAAATGTTTTCGCTTTGCCGTGGCCATTTTGGCAACAGCACTGGAAAAAACAACTTTTCAAGATTGGCCAATCTGGCACACACCTCAGATTGCAACTACCCACCAATGACCACAACACATGGGGTACGTGTCAAGCGAGGGGGAGACGGAGAGGAAACTGGCGGGGCAGAACCAGACGCCTGAGATCCGGACTGCCGCGTAATAGACCGCTGTGCACAGGGTACACACAGAAATACATCATCCCCCAAAAGGGATACCCCACACCCCAAACACAGCCAGGATTGCCCAGAGGGGGACACAAGCCCAGTATCCGGGGAAGCTGGTGATTTTTAATATATATATATGTACAGTGCCCAGAGGGAATTACGCAGTAATGCAACCTGGGATGCCCCTTTAAGTCCCGAGTGGGAGGAATTTTAAGCCAACTAAATTTAACCAGGGACCTAGGACCGAGAGAACCTCCCTTTAATAGGATCGATGGTCCACCTGGAACACACAAACACACAATCAGACCAACATAGCAAATGTCCAAAGGGGATACCCCACACCATAACAGAGCATTGCCCAGCAACCCCAGGGAGGGGCATAATCAATAACGAAAACTGATGGGCACAGGCCACTCACCCAACCGTCACCCCTCCGGCGTCCCGCAGGCCAGGCAGTAGGGGGGAAAAGCGCGTAGTGTGCAGAGGAAGAGGAGGGCGGGCCAGCGCGGTTTGCGCGTCGCGCCCGGCCCCTCCCCCGTAGCTCCCGGCCAGAAGCCGGGACCTGAAAACGCAGCACGGGGGCGGGCCGTAGGCGCGAGCGCCCGGCCCCCCCGCCCTGAGGGGAAGAAGCTCCTCTTGGGCGCCTTACAGCCGCCATTGCAAACGCCAGCGGCCCCGGTCTGTGTAGTAAAACCATGCCTGTAAAGCACCACACACACACATTTATAATAAATAAAATGATCCATAAGGGACCCCCGCCCCCCCCCCAAGGGTATCCGGGAGAGGGGGAATCCATGCTAGGGTAGGAGCCAAAGGGACAGGGCATCCCAAACCGGGGTCACCAACCCGGTTAGCCACCTACCCCTTGTTATGGGGTCTCACGGCTCCTGAGCACCTAGGGTGCCATCTAACATTGCCCGGACCAGCAGCCCAGGCTGGGAGGCAAGTAATGTAAATAAAGGGATCCGGGCAGGAATAGAACAATAGAGGGCCGGGAGTCATCCCGGCTACCTGCAAGGAGGAGACATCCATCTTCTGACTTGCTCGCCGTCTGCAGAGATGAAAGACTGGGGAATGAGTGGGAGGTACCAGGTATTTATGGACTGGGAGGGCCTTCTTTTTTTATTGACATCTCTGCAAGATCGCCATCTACAGGTCAGTATACCCACATGTAATGACTATCTGAAGCGGGGTGTGTGACATACTTAGAATAGCATAATACAGTGAAGCACCAAGGCATGTACACCCCCCAATCTCCCCCCCCCCCCCCCCCCCCCCGAGAGCGAGGGAGGGCAGCAGCCACTTAACATAGGGCCCACAGATAGACAGGGGCAAGGGGCAATAGGGCAGGAGGGGCATCCCATAGAGGTTCACTATTTTATTTGCCTATACCGCCTACCCTTTGTTGGGGGATTGCGGTGGAGCAGCACTCCTAAGCACCTGACAGCGGTGCAGCCTACCATCACCTGGACCAGCGTAGCCAAGGCTGGGAGGCACATTAATAATGGAACAGGCGAGAATAGTCCTACAGGGCCGCAGGCTAATAGCCTGAGAAGAGAGAGCTATCTTGTCCTTGGCAGTCCAGACTGCAGAGAAATTCTGGGAATTTGTGGGAGGTCCCGGGTATTTGAGGGGCCGGGAGGAGCCAATTTTGCAGTCTCTGCAGTCCAGCGCCATCTGGCGGAGTAATACCCCAAGCGTTCTTATCTGGAGCAGGATGTACTGTATACTAAGAATATAAGATTCTATGGTAAATACATCAAAATCTCACAATTCACTTGGGGGGGGGGGGGGGCATCATGTCTAAAAATGTTCTAAAGTAGTTGCAAATATGATAACACAGAGGGATGCCACAGCTGTTGGTTTAGGGTTCCTTTGTCTGCTCCAACATTCTAAGAATTTAAAAAGGTCATAGGGAAGGTAACAGAAATGTGAACCAGTCCAGAAGAGATGCAAGGTCTGTTACGCAACCAACAATTAAACATTTTGCAATAAAGGCCTTAATATAAAACAAACATACTTGTCGCTCCAAGTTTTCTACAGCTTTATGTTTCTCATCTTGGAGCTCCTGCTTCTCTCGCTCGGCTTCCATCATTCTCTTTTCAAGCTGTGCCTGGTATTCTGCAGCTTCTTTCATACGCAGTTCTATCATTTTCCGGGCTTCTTCAGTAACCTATCAAAGTTATGGACACATCATACCATTATAGTTTATAGTACTTTAATTTAACTATGTAAATAAAGGTCTTTAATATAACTTAAAGTGGACCATCACCCTCCGGTGATCGGCCCGGGAATCTATAAGATTCCCGGGCCGATCACCTCCCTCCCCGCGGGACATCTGAGATCGGGATGTCCCGCGGGGTGAAACCCCCCCAAACACCCCAAATCCCCTTACCTTGTCTTCTGTCTGTGAATGGCCGGTGCGGGTGCGCGCGTCAAGAGTGACGCGCGGGAGGCGGCGGCGGAGGAGCCGCTTGTCCGCGGCTGTCAAACCGCTTGTCCGTCGGCGCTGGGAGCGGGGAGAGGTGAGTTTTTTGGGTGATCGAGGGGGTTTCACACAGCGGGGCACCCCGATCAGGGGTGCCCCACCGAAGTGGACCAAGACCCAGGATAGTCAAAATCCTGGGTGTTGGTCCACTTTAATATGTTAAAGACAAACATCTCGAGGGGCTACAGTTCCTAACTATCATAAAAGTCAGAAGCAAGGCAGAAAATACAATTCTGTGAAATACTCACCTGTAGAATTGATATTATAAGTATACAGTACATCCTGCTCCAAATGTAATACTTACACTAGGGTTATCCTCCGCCAGATGGCGCTGCACTGCAGAGACATGCAAAACAGGCTCCTCCCGGCCCCTCAAATACCCGGGGACCTCCCACAAATCCCCAGCATTGAAAAGCAGTGAACGAGAAGCCGGGAGAATTTAACCACCCAAACTGGTAACTATAACAATGATAATCACCATACAGGGGATCCAGAATAATGCAAAACCAAGGGTGGGGTGGAGCAGGACGTAATGTATACTTATAATATCAATTCTACAGGTGAGTATTTCACAGAATTGTATTATTCTTAGTATACAGTACGTCCTGCTCCAAATGTAATACTTACACTAGGGACATCCAATAGCAGTGTCCAAACAATAGGGTGGGATCCCCAACAAAAATACCATTTTGTGATTACTCACCTGTAAAATGGGTATTATAAGTATGTCCCACACCCCGCTTCAGAATAGTCATTACACATGGTATAGTCACCTGTAGAGGACGATCTTGCAGAGAAGATAAAGAAAAAGTGAGCCCCTCCCAGCCCATAAATACCTGGGACCTCCCACTCATCTGCCAGTATTAAGACAGCAGTAAGGTAAAGGGACCAGGAAGAGCCAAATACAAACCACAACATCAAAAGGCTCACCATATAAAAGATCCAAAATACCAAAGGGTGGGGTGAAGCGGGGTGTGTGACATACTTACAATACCCACTTTACAGGTGAGTAATCACAAAATGGTATTATTCTAAGTATGTCACACACCCCGCTTCAGAATAGTCATTACACATGGGACATCCAATAGTGTCCATAAAGGGCGGGAATCCAAAAACAAGGCAATAATGCACAAACCTAAACCCCTGAGGCTTGCAGAACAGTGCTGCCAAAAAACAGCATCCACTGAGGCCCGCACAGCCACCTTATAAAACTTGGAAAAGGTGGGAACAGAAGTCCAAATAGTAGCCTTACCAACTTGTTCAACAGAAAACTGACGTCAAAAGGCCCAGGACGAACCCACAATACGAGTAGAATGAGCGGTAACACGAAGGAGGAAACCTTCCCCTTGTCAGAATAAGCACCAACAAGTGAACCACATGTCGTAACTAGGCATAAGACACAAAAAGGGAAAACAAAGTCCTGATTAAGAAGAAAGGCAGAAATCTGGCTTGAAGCGAAAACCACCTAGCCCAGATACCTCTCAAAGTAAGGGGCCTGAATGGACAAGGCCGCCAACTCTGAGCCACGTCAAACAGAAAAGATGGCAACCCAAAAAGGCCACCTTCTGAGTAAGCGTAAGAGGCAATAACGTGCAAGAGCTCAAAAGGAGGACCCTGAAGGGCCGAAAGAACCAAATTCAAATCCCACACGGGGAACAGAGGCAACCTAGGAGGCCGCACGTGTGTGACCCCCGGAAAAAATTCTCAACCAGAGGACGAAGCGCAAAAGACCTTGGAAAGGACACCACCAGGGTAGAACCTGCCCCTTCAAGTCACCAAGCTGGAAACCCAAATCCAGCCCAAGCTGTCGAAGCTCCAAAATTCTAGGGATGGAAAACACCCAGCAGGGCAAGGCCCTAGCCTCACACCAATCAAGATAAGACCTCCAAGTCCTATAGTAGATGTTAGAGGAAGACCACTTCCATGCCCCAACAAGAGACTAACAGCATCAGAAGACCTTCCTCCAATAAGAAAGAGGTTTCAGCAGCCATGCCGCCAAAACCAGCGTTGGTAAAAGGGGTAAAGCAGTTGACCCTGAGCGAGCAGATTCGGCAGAAGGGGCTGATCGAAACGATCCAATGCCAGCCCTACAACGTCTGCGAACCAAACCCGTCGTGGCCACCTTGGAGCCACCAGGATTGCCGGCGCTCCGTCCAAGGCCAGCTTGCGCAAAACCTTGCCCACCATAGGAAACGGAGGGAACAGGTAAAGAAACACCAGATCCCTCCAGATCAGAGACATGGCATCCACCGCCAGGGGATCCCACGAGAGAAACACAAACGCCGGAAGATTGTGAATTGGACGAGAGACAAAAGAGATCCACCTCTGGGATCCCCCACCTGTGGCCAAGTGACCGAAAAAAACCTAGGGATAGAGAAAACATTCCCCCCCGCGAGAGGAGCACATGCACAGGGAGACCGCCACTGATCTCCACTCCCGGAATGTACATCACCAAGAAGCCTGAAACATAGCTCTCCGCCCAGGCAAGGATCAAGGACACTAACCCTGAGGGCACTCCTGCTGCGAGTCCCTCCCTGGTGATTGATGTAAACAACCGCAGTAAGATTGTCCGACCGAAACTGAACCGGCAAACCCCGTAACCGAGGAGTAAGCCGAGACAGAACTAACCCGATGGCTCTCAGCTCCAGAACATTGATAGAAAAGTGAGCCTCCTGAGGACCCCACAGCCACCTCCCTCTGAGGGAGACACCGGACAAATGACCACTGTGTCCATAAAGACTTTGCACAGCTGTCTGGAGCCTTTGCGCGGCCAGAGAATCCGAAGGAACCCGAGACAAAATCAGGGAGGGGGGCCGGTACTCAAAATCCAGCAGCAACTGCAAGACACCACTTCCTGAATCCAGCTGTCCGAGACCTCTTGGTCCCTGACCTGGAAGAAATGACGCAGCCTTCCCCCCACCCGCAAGGTTGAGGGTGCTCCCTCCTCGCTGATCTGGCGTGGCCGCAGGCTTGATGCCCCAGTTATGCCCCGGACGGGCACGTCCCCTGCCCCTGTTCCAGGAATCACCTCTGGAGGAGAAGGCCGATCCCCTGCCAGCTGTGACCCCACGAAGGGAAGGGCTAAGAACACCCCCCCCCCCCGAAAGGGGCGACGTAGCCTCCTTTTTCAGATGTCCTACTACACAAAACCATAGCGTATGATCCATCCTGCGACGGTCTACGCAAACAAGGCATTTCCCGAACATCCAAGCAACGGGACCACCCGAAATACAACACCGGCATTCGAACCTGTGACAGGGTAACCTGTACAGGAACGTGCACTAGCCGCCCTGGATGAGAGCGTCCTGTGGCACGGGCGGCTAGTGCACGTTCCTTTACAGGTTACCCTGTCACAGGTTCGAATGCCGGTGTTGTATTTCGGGTGGTCCCGTTGCTTGGATGTTCGGGAAATGCCTTGTTTGCGTAGACCGTCGCAGGATGGATCATACGCTAAGGTTTTGTGTAGTAGGACATCTGAAAAATACCATTTTGTGATTACTCACCTGTAAAATGGGTATTATAAGTATGTCACACACCCCACTTCAGACATTAAATTATTACACTTGGGTTCTACCACCAGCAGGTGGCGACGTTGCAGAGAAGTCATGAAAAAACGAGCCCCTCCTGGTCTATACATACCTGGTACCTCCCACTCATTCCCCAGTATTCAAACAGCAGTAAAGACAAGGTACCAGGAAAAAACCCATAGGAAAACCTCAAACTGTAAACGAAACATCACCCTAAAAAGAATCCAGGATACCAAAAAAGGGCGGGTGAAGTGGGGTGTGTGACATACTTACAATACCCATTTTACAGGTGAGTTATCACAAAATGGTATTATTCTAAGTATGTCACACACCCCACTTCAGACATTAATTATTACACTTGGGACATCCAACAGCAGTGTCCAGAAAAGGGCGGGTATCCAACAAGGCCATAAAGCAAGGACTCAAACCACTGCAGCTTGCAGAACCTTGCGGCCAAACACAGCATCCGCTGAAGCCCGCACATCAACCTTGTAAAAACTTGGAAAAGGTGTGAACAGAAGACCAAGTAGCAGCCTTACAAACTTGTTCCACAGAAGCCTGGTGCTGAAAAGCCCAAGACGCTCCAACAGCACGAATAGAATGAACAGTGATACGAAAAGGGGGAACCTTCCCCTTGGCAGAATAGGCCCCAACCACAGCCCGATGAATCCATTTGCTAATGGAAGACTTAGCGGGAGCCAAAACCTTTCCTAGGCCCACAGGGCACCACGAAAAAGGCATCAGTCTTACGAAAAGGAGGTGTAGTAAACAAACAATACTACACACAGCGTACCACATCCAAACAGTGCAAACCCTCTCCTTGTCGTTCCTAGGCTTAGGACCCAAGGAAGGAAAAACAATGTCCTGGTTAAGAAGAAAAGCAGAGACCACCTAAGGAAAAAAGTCCGGTTTGAAGCGGAAAACCACTTTGTCCTGATGTCTCTCAAAGTGAGTAGCCTGAACCGACAAGGCAACCTTCTGAGTCAGAGTAGAAAGAGCAATAACCTGCAAAGGCTCAAAGGAGGAGCCTGAAGAGCAGAAATAACCAAATTCAAAAACCCAAAAAGAGAAAAGGCCTCCTAGGAGGCCGCAATGCGAGACCCCCTGGAAGAATTCTTGACCAAAGGAGGAAACGCAAAGGACTTTTGAAAAACAGTCAGACAAGGCAGCAACCTGCCCCATCAAAATACTCAGCTGAAGACCAGAGCCCAGCCCCGATTGAAGAAATTCCAAAATCCTAGAAACAGGAAAGACCCGACAGGGCAAAGATCTAGCCTCACACCAATTAATATAAGATCTCCAAGCCCTATAATAGATGGAAGAAGAGGATCTCTTCCTGGCATTAATAAGAGTCCGAATGACCGAATCCGAAAGACCCTCCTCCATTAAGATGGAGGTTTCAGCAGCCAAACCGTCAAATCCAGCGATGGTAAACTGGGGTAGCACAGATGACCCTGAGTGAGGAGATCCGGCCGAAAAGGCAGATCAAACTGATCCACTGCCAGACGAACGATGTCTGCGAACCACACCCGCCTTGGCCACCTTGGAGCCACAAGAATGGCGGGAACCCCTTCCAAAAACCAACTTTCGCAGCACCCTGCCTAGCATGGGGATCGGAGGAAACAGACAAAGAAACCCCAGGTCCCCCCAGCTCAGGCCCATGGCATTCGCCGCCATAGCCAGAGGATCCAGGGAAAGCGACACGAATGTCGGAAGCTTGTGACTGACGAGAGGCGAACAGATCCACCTCCAGCATCCCCCACCGGAGCGAAGAACACCGGCTCAGAAAGTCCGCCTCCGTGTTTTCCACTCCTGGAATGTACATTGCCAAAATGCAAAGAACCTGAGTCTCTGCCCAAACTAGGACCAGAGACACCCCTCTGAGGGCACCCAGACTGCGAGTCCCTCCTTGGTGATTGATGTAAGCAACAGCCGTCCGATTGCCCGATCGAACCTGAACAGGCAAGCCCTGTAAATGCTGCGTCAAGTGAGACAGAACCAACCTGATGGCTCTCAACTCCAAAACATTGATGGGCAAGTGGGCTTCCTGAGGACCCCACCGCCCCCAGAACCGAAGATCCTTCCAGAAACCTCCCCCTCCTGACAAACTGGCGTCCGTGGTGACAGTTTCCCAAAGCAGGGTCAGAAATGACCTGCCCTTCAAGAGATTTCCAAGACCAACCACCACAGTAGAGACTGCCGAACCCGGGGGGACATCCGGAAGGACCGATCCAACGACCGCGGTCGCCGGTCCCAAGACGCCAACAGATGAAGCCGAAGCGTCCGCGTGTGAAACTGCGCGAAGGGAACTGCCTCAAAAGAAGCTACCATCAGCCCCACCAGTCAAATCTCTAGACGGATGGGCGGGCGAGAATTTGAAAGAAGAAGCAGAGCCAATTCCTGAATCAAAAGAACCTTGGCCTGAGGGAGAAAGACTCTGTGCTGGCAAGAGTCCAAGGACATCCCCAGAAAGGTCACCACCCTGGCCAGAACCAGAGAGGACCTGGGGTAGATGATCACCCAGCCGAACCTCTCCAGAGTGGACACCACCGTGCTGGTGTCCCCATCCGCTTGACTGAAGGAAGGAGCCATGATGAGAAGATCGTCCAGATAAGGCACATATCCCCTGAGCTCCGAGCAGGGCCATCACACCCGCCAACACCTTGGTGAAAACTCTCGGAGCCGAGGTGAGGCCGAATGGAAGAGCCACAAACTGAAAATGCCGATCCTCCACCACAAAGCGAAGAAACCTCTGGTGAACTGGAAAGATCGGAATGTGAAGGTATGCATCCGTGATGTCTATGGACATCATAAAGTCCCCCTGCTGAAGCGAATTGATAGCAGACCGCAGAGTTTCCATGCTAAACTTCCTGGGACAAACAGGTTGAGAAACTCCAAATCCAGGATCTGAAGGGACACGAGACCTGAGAAACCTTGGAGGAGTGCGGGACTCGAACTCCAACTTGTAACCGGCCGACACCACCTCCCGGATCCATCTATCCGAGACCTCCTGGTCCCATACCCGGGAGAAGAGTCGCAGCCGTCCCCCCAACCGTAAGGGTGAGGACGCCCCCGCATTGCTGAGCGGGCTTGGCAGCTGGCTTGGGGCCCCAGATGTGAACGGGACGGCCACGGCCTTACTCCTGTTCCAGCTGGCCCCCCTGGAAGCCGAGAAGCCCGCACCCCTGCCAGCTCTGGCTCCCCGAAAGGAAGGATTGAAGGGGGCCGCCCCCCAAAAGGGGCGAAGAAACTTCTTGCGCTGAGGTAACTTACCTCCCTTGGCAACAGCATCAAGCTTCTCACCGAAAAGTCTCAAACCCAGAAAGGGAAGAGCCGTGAGCGATCTCTTAGAATTAAAATCAGCCGTCCACTGCCACACTGAGCGGCGGATAGCTACCAACAGAGCAGTAGCCCTGCCACACATTAACATGGCATCATCCTGAGCGGCAAGAATAAATGAAACGAAGGATTCACAACGCTCAATGGCAAGAAAACTCATCACAAGTAGGATCAAGATCCACACATAAATCCCTGACAATAGACCTAACCGCCAACCATAAAAGTGCCGAAGCACAAACAGGCCTCAAGACCGTACCCGCACAGACAAAACCATGGCGGGCCAGCTGATCAATCCGGCGATCCTCGCCGTCCTTAAGAGAAGTCGTGTCAGGAGAAAGTACAACCGCCGTATTAGATAGTCCCAAAACCGGAGCATCAGCCTCGGGTGGGACAGACAAACGCTTCACCAAGTCCGCCGGAAAGGGATACTTTCCATCCCAGCTAGGCGGCACCCCAACGAGACGCGTAGGTTGCTCCCATTCCTTAAGGACAACATCCACGAAAAGCTGTTGACTGGGAAACTCCAAGCGCGGCTTGGTCACCCCAAAAAGCTGACCCTTAGGCCGAGGAGCAGCTTCAGGGGGGTCCAAATCCAAAACCTCAAACATTAGGGCCAGAATGGAAGACGTGTCGGGGACCGACCCCGTGGCCTGGTCATCCTCAGCACCCAGCAACTGCTGAACCTTAGGATCATCTAAATCCTCAATAAGCTCACCCTCTTCAAGGGGACGATCTGACCAATCCAGAGCCTCAACAACCTCATCATCTGTCTGACGGAGGCGGAGACAAGTGTTGCCGCTTAGCCGGAGCCTTCTGAGCGACCACAGCGGAAAACAGCTTCTCGAGGCTGGCCAATCGAGCGCAAACCTCGGACTGCGAATCACCCCCAACGACGACAACGTCACACGGGGTCCGGAACAGGCGAGGAGGGGAGGGAGATTGTGCGGCCGGGGAAGTACCGGGCACCGGGGTGCCGGACTGGCGCTCAATGTTCCGCCGTGCACATGGAATACATAAAATGACATCATCCCCTGGGAGCGGAGTCGCACACCCCCCACAGAGCTTTGGTAGCCTCCATATGGTGAAATTATGGTATATACAGTAACCAGGGATTTACGCCTAAAGCGACCCGGGATGCCCCTTCTGTACTGACTAAATAGCTAATCTCAAAAAAATTGGAATTTAGTCAAACAATGGCCCCACCAACTAGCCAGGTATCTAAGACCGGGAGAGCCCTGCAGCGTGGGATCCCGGGATCACACAATAAGCACCTGGATAACTATCAATAAAGAGACATAGGAATCTGCATAAACATAGAAAACCAATTATATATAAAAGTATATATATCTATATATATTAGAAGGGGGAATAAAGGAATATTATATATATTCTAAGAAGCTGTCATGGCCCAGGGCAGCAGTGGCTCCCTGTCAACTGGCCCAGAGCCGGGATAAGGGGAATGCCGCCCCCCCCCCCCCCCCCCCAATCGGCGAGGAAGGGGGCCAAACCTGAGCTGTCCCCCCCCCCCCCCCGGACAGTAACCCCCGGAAAGACAAGCACAACACCGCCTACCTGACTCAGAGCAGAAAAGGCAGCTGCGCCCCGGAGAAGATCGTGGAGACGAAGGGCGGGCCCAGCCAGGAGCGGGAGACGCTGTGGCCCCACCCCTCACCAGGCCGTCAGACACGGCGCGGGCCGCGCAGCACGCGGCCCCGCCCACCCCTCCGGAACTGCGCCAACAGCGGGCGCCACAGAATGGCGCTTTCAAGTGCCGCCAGGCGGGCCGGCGGCCTACACGCCGCCCGGACCCGCCCACACCAAATACCTCGCCAGCGGGCGCCGAAACTGACACTCGGCGCCCCCACAGCCAGGCGGACCGGCGGCGCCGCCCGTCCCCGCCCACCGCCTGGAGATCAGACCGCGAGGCAGGCGCCAGGGAATGGCGCCTGACCTCCGGAGAAGGGCGGCGGGCCGGTGGCACAATGCCGCCCGACCCCGCCCCCCGAAAGCAGCCGTCCCGGGGGCTAAGGAAGCCCCCCCCCCCCCCCCCCCCCCCCAATCGGCCAGATCCAGGCGGGCGACGGGACCACAGTATGCCCAAAACACACACAAAAAAAATAAATAAATAATAAAAACAACCAATTCATTGAGGGATTACTTCCAGATGCACCACATCAACAAAAATAATAAATAAAGGCCACAGGGGAAAGCCAAAAGGGGGACCTGACCTACCTAACACTGGGGCATCCCACATCCGGATCACCACTATGCCCCATAATATGGGGTCGAGCGGAGGAGCTAATCTCCTAGGCACCTTAAGTGCCGTCTACACTTTGCCCAGCCGACAGCCTAAACTGGGAGGCTACACATACAACAAGGGGCTGATAACAAAAAAGGCCAGGCAGAAATAGACCATGGGGGGGTGCCGGGGTACCTGCAAGCAGGAGACTTCTTTCTTCTGTCTTGTCGCCATCTTGCAGAGAAGAAACACTGGGGAATGAGTGGGAGGTGCCAGGTATGTATAGACCAGGAGGGGCTCGTTTTTTCATGACTTCTCTGCAACGTCGCCACCTGCTGGTGGTAGAACCCAAGTGTAATAATTAATGTCTGAAGTGGGGTGTGTGACATACTTAGAATAAGGAGGCTACGTCGCCCCTTTCGGGGGGGGGGGGGGGGGGCACAAACGATTCGCACTGCTTAAGGGCGGTGAACCCATCACTGACAGGATCAAGCCTAGAAGTAGTCAATAGGGCCCTAGCTTGTAATCTGGCAGCGGTGAAATCCGAACCCACACCTCCGAAGAGACTGGAGCCTTAATCCAGCGCCTCAGACCGCTCGGCCACACTACCCTCATTGACTACTGATCTGGTAGCGACCGCAAGAAGCGCCGAAGCACCAACAGGCCGGCCGCAAGGCCGACCCAACACTGGCAACACCGTGACCAGCCAACTGGTCCATACGTTTGTCCTCACCCTCCTTGAGGGTAGAGCAATCAGGATAATGCAGAATGGAGGCGTAAGACAACCCCAAACCCGGGGCATCCACCCCAGGAAGGGAAGACCAGCGCTTCACCACGTCCACCGGAACAGGATAATTCCTATCCCAACCCAGGGGAAACGCCCGGAAGCTGAGCAGATTTCTCCCATTCCTTAAGGATAAAAATGCTTTTGATTAGGAACATCCAACAGAAGAGCCAGGACCTTAGGGGAATCCAAGGAATCCCCCCAGACCCTGCTCGGCCCCAGCGCCAAAGAACTGCAGACTGTCAGAATCATCAGGCTCTGCAAACAATTTTTCTTTCCTCCAGCAGGGAATAATCAGACCAATTCCCGTGAGTCAAACTCAAGGTCAAAGGCCAGCGCAGTAGGGGGCAAGAGCTTTCTGTTAGCCGGAACTTCCAGGCCACAGCGCTAGAAAGCAATTTTTCGAGGTTGGCCAACCCAGCACACACATCAGATTGCGACACCCCACCTGTGACAATATCACTTGGGGTACGGATCAGGCGGGAAGGGGTAGGCGAGTAGGCCGGCGGCGCTGACCCAGACGCCTGGGACCCGTACTGCCGTATTATAGCCAGCTGCGCACATGGTACACACAGAAACATCATCCCCCGCAAGGGATGCCCCACACCACATAAGCTGTCGGGATTGCCCCAAAGACATCCCGAGCCCTGCAGCCTGGAAGCCTCCATAAGGTGATTTTATATATAAAGTCACAATGACCGAGGGAATTACGCCAATAGGCAACCCGGGATGCCCCTTTTAAAGGATTTGATTAAGGACCCAATAACCCAGGGACCTAAGGACTGGGAATAACCCCTTAATTAAGCAATATAGGTCCACCTGAAGGATACAAGAATAAGGCCATTCAGAACACATGCAGCCACAAGCATAAGGATAACAAAAATATACATGTATACAGATATATAAAAAACCTCAAGCCAAACTAAAATATATATATTGACAGTGTAGGATATGAACCTGCACCGCCGGGGAATAAAGCTCCATAAACTTATGCTCCAACCGCTGGGCCGTGCAGCCGGCTAGCAAGGAGAAAAGAGTGGCAGGACAAACAAAAGGAGCCCCACGGGTCACTCACCGCACCGCTGGCACGAGGGAAGCTGGCAGCGGTGAGCAACTCCGTCTGCACAAGGAAGGAAGGAAGGAAGGAAAGAGACCGGTTTGCATGTCACGCCCGGCCGCGCCCCCTTCCCTCACACAAAAAACGTGGCTCTCAGCCAGTGGCCGGGCTCCGCAGCGGCGCCAAAAGCCGGGGGCGGGCCGCGGCCGAACGCCCAGCCCCGCCCCTGAGGAGGAGAAGCTCCTCCGCCGCCATTACAGCACGGGCTGGCGCCGCGCCCAGCGAAAACACAGTAAAACACACACCCCTCACAGAAAAAGGTAATAATCTGAAAGTGGCTAAAGTGGCTAACCATGACATTTGAAACACAATGAATACGAAACATATGGAAAAAAGCCCCCCCCCCCCCCTCTAATGGGAAGGATTCCGGGAGAGGGGAGAAAATACCATTTTGTGATTACTCACCTGTAAAATGGGTATTATATGTATGTCACACACCCCGCTTCAAACATTAAATAGTTACACTTGGGTATACTCACCGCCAGGTGGCGACGTTGCAGAGAAGTCCTGAAAACAAGCCCCTCCCGGTCTATACATACCTGGTACCTCCCAACTATTCCCCAGTATTCAAACAGCAGTAAAGACAAGGTACCAGGAAAAAAACAATGGTAACCCTCAACTGTAAACGAAAAAACTTCACCATATAAAGAACCAGGATACCAAAAAGGGCGGGTGAAGCGGGGTGTGTGACATACTTATACCAGAAGCCGAGACCTGAAATGGGGGGCCCGCAGCACGGGCTGGGCCGTAGGCACTCGCGTGAGCGCTTGGCCCCACCCTGAGAGGAAGAAGCCCCTCCTGGGCGCCTTAGCAAGCCGGCATGACAAACGGCGGGGACCGCCGGTGCCGGTCTGAGTAACGCAAGCACTGTAAAGTTAAGACCACTCACACACATTAAAAAATATGAATCAATAAGGGCCCCCCCCCCCCCCAAAGGGTATCCGGGAGAGGGGGAATCCATGCTAGGGTGGGAGTCAAGGGACGGGGCATCCCTAACCGGGGTCACCAACCTGGTTAGCCGCCTACCCCTTATGGGGCCTCACGGCGGAGCGTAGCTCCTGGGCACCTAGGGTGCCATCTACCATTGCCCGAACCAGCAGCCTAGGCTGGGAGGCAAGTAATATAAATAAAGGAATCCGGGCAGGAATAGAATAGAGGGCCGGGAGTCATCCCGGCTACCTGCAAGGAGGAGACATCCATCTTCTGACTTGCTCGCCGTCTGCAGAGAGGAAAGACTGGGGAATGAGTGGGAGGTACCAGGTATTTATGGACTGGGAGGGCCTTCCTTTGACATCTCTGCAAGATCACCATCTACAGGTCAGTATAACCCAAGTTCAATGAATATCTGAAGCAGGGTGTGCGACACACTTAGAATAATGAGTATAAAGCCGCCCGCGAGGGCACTTACGGACCGCGGTACGTAGAACCGTCACACGCGCGCACGACCAGACAAAATGGCGCCAAGAGTACCTAGAAAGGCCAGGGCGTGCCGTGACGTAAAGCGCGCCAAGCCAGGCCCCACCCCCCCGAAGAGCACGAAGCCCACAGACAAGCAGCCAATGAGAACGCAGAAGCGTCTAAGGTAACGCCGCCGCGGAACATCCAAATGAAGGAAAAGGCGCGCGGCGGCAGCATTTGCAAATAGTAAAAAGACAATACGCCGTATGCACGAATCACAATACACACTCACCCACAACCCCCCCCCCCCCCTTTTCCCCCCGAAGACTACAGGGAGAATGAGGGAGGATGGCGGCCCTCTGTACAGGACCCACCGCTACATGGGGCATGGGGGCAATAATGCGGGAGGGGCATCCCATAGAGACTCACCATCAGCCTATACTGCCTACCCTTTGGTGGGGGATTGCGGTGGAGCAGCGCTCCGTAAGCACACATGGTGCCGCCTATCTTCACCCGACCAGCGCAGCCCAGGCTGGGAGGCACATCACACGAGGAACGGGTGGAAATAGTCCAACAGGGCCGCAGGCTAATAGCCGCGCTCACCTGCGAGAGAGTGATAATTTCATGTCTTCGCAGTAAGCACTGCAGAGAAATCTGGGGATTTGTGGGAGGTCCCCGGGTATTTGAGGGGCCAGGAGGAGCCTGTTTTGCATGTCTCTGCAGTGCAGCGCCATCTGGCGGAGGATAACCCTAGTGTAAGTATTACATTTGGAGCAGGACGTACTGTATACTAAGAATAAGGCTTCTACTTAGTTTAAATTTCTGTTAGCAAGTTGTACCGTGTGAGCCATCGATATAAGCAGGAAATCCAAGGTTAAAGGAATACCATTTATAGATTGAACAGATTGAAAAATACAATTCTGTGATTACTCACCTGTAGAATTGGTATTATGAGTATACAGTACGTCCTGCTCCAAAGCTAATACTTACACTTGGGATATACTCCGCCAGATGGCGCTGGACTGCAGACATTGAAAATAGGCTCCTCCCGGCCCCAAATACCCAAGGACCTCCCACAAATCCCCAGCATTGAAAAGCAGTTAATGAGAAGCCAGGAGAATTAAACAATCCAAACTATCAACTATAACAATGATAATCACCATACAGGGAATCCAAGAAAATGTAAACCAAGGGTGGGTTGGAGCAGGACGTACTGTATACTCATAATACCAATTCTACAGGTGAGTAGTCACAGAATTGTCCTGCTCCAATTCTAAGTCTTACAGTTGGGACATCCAATAGCAGTGTCCATAAAGTAGGGTGGGATCCCCAAGAAAAATCAGCAGCAGACAGTTTAAACCACTGCCGCCTGCAGAACCTTTTGGCCAAAAGCAGCATCAGCTGAGGCCCCAACATCAACCTTGTAAAACTTGGAAAAAGTATGAACAGAAGACCAAGTAGCGGCCTTGCAAACTTGTTCAACAGAAGCCTGGTGCTGAAAAGCCCAAGAGGCACCAATAGCTTGAATGGAATGAGCAGTAAGGCAGAAGGGAGGATTCTTCCCCTTAGAGTAGGTCTGAATCACAGCCTGATGATTCCACTTGCTGATAGTAGACTTGGCAGGAGCCAAACCCTTCCTAGGACCAGAAGGGACCACAAAGAGCATCAGTTTTCCTGAAAGGTGCAGTAGCCACCAGATAGTACTTCAGACACCTAACCACATCCAAAGAGTGCAAAACCCTCTCCTTAGCATTGCTAGGATTAGGGCACAAAGAAGAATATCCTGATTCAAATGAAAGGCAGACACTACCTTAGGCAGAAAGTCAGGTTTGAAACGAAACACCACCTTGTCCTGGTGTCTCTCATAGTAGGGGGGCTGAATGGAAAGCGCCGCCAACTCAGACACGCCTGACAGAGGCGATAGCCACAAGAAATAAGACCTTGAGCACAAGAATGGCCAAGGCAGCATCCTGCACAGGTTCAAAGGGAGCACCCTGCAAGGCTGACAAAACCAAGTTCAGATCCCAAACAGGCACCATAGGCTTACGTGGGGGGCGCACATGAGTGACCCCCTGGAAAAAGGTCCTGATCAGAGGGTGCTGAGCAAAGGACTTCTGGAAGAAAATAGCCAGGGCAGAAACCTGACCCTTCAGAGTACCGATTTGGAGCCCCATCTCCAACCCATGCTGCAGGAACTCCAGAATCCTGGGAATAGAGAACACACGACAGGAATAGAAAACACACGACAGGGAAGAGACCTAGACTCACACCAGTCAATGTAGGCACGCCAAACCCTGTAATAAATGGAAGAGGAAGACTTCTTCCTAGCTTAAATCAAAAGTATCCACAACTGAGGAAGACAGTCCCTTCTCCATCAAGATGGAGGTTTCAGCAGCCAGGCCGTCAAAGCCAGAGTTCGTAAATTGGGATGGCGTAGTGAGCCCTGAGTGAGCAGATCTGGCACCAAGGGCAGAGTGTACTGATCTGCCAGCTGTACCACGTCTGCGAACCACACTCTTAGCCACCTGGGGGCCACCAGAATTGCTGGCACCCCTTCCAGAGCAATCTTACGCAGAACCCTGCCCAGCAGGGGGATTGGAGGGAAGACATACAGGAACCGAAAGTCCTGCCATGACATTGCTAGCGCATCAGAGGTCAGGGCCAGAGGATCCTGGGACCGAGAGAAAAGCTGGGAGCTTGTGATTGTGGCGGGACGCAAACAGATCCACATCTGGTTGGCCCCAACGGTGACCCAGAGATTGAAACACCCTGCTGCATAGGGACCATTCTCCCTGGCGAGAGGTCCCCCTGCTCAGAGAGTCCGCCAGGCGATTTTCCACCCCCGGGATGTACACAGCTGATATGCAGGGGACATTGGCCGCCGCCCAAGTCCGGATCAGAGACGCTTCCTGGAGGGCCCCCTTGCTCCGGGTCCCTCCCTGATGATTGATGTAGGCAGCTGCCATCTGGTTGTCTGAGCGCACCTGAACAGGCAGGCCCCAAAAGGCGAGTAGTCAAGTGAGCCAGAACTAGCCTGATCGCCCGCAGTTCCAAGACATTGATAGACGTGTGGGCCTCCTGAGGGCCCCACCTCCCCTGGAACCGCAGGGACTTCCAGAAACCCCCCCAACCCGACAGACTGGCATCCATGGTGACAGTCTCCCTGGAAGGGGCAAGAAAGGATCTGCCCCCCAACAGGTTCCTCGAGTCCATCCACCACGAGAGGGATCTCCTGACCAGGCACACAGACCCTGTCCAGGGATGCTGGGTCCTTGTCCCATACTGACAATAGGTGAAGTTACAGAGGCCTCAAGTGGAACTGAGCATAAGGGACCGCTTCGAAGCATGCCACCATCAGGCCCACCAGCTGCATCCCCTGCCTGGAGGGATGGGGACAAGCTAGGAGGGATTGAGCCTGTGCAATCAGACTGTCCACCTTCTGTTGAGGTAGGAAGATCCTTGCCTGAACTGTATCCCGATTCATTCCTAGGAATGGAGTTACCAAGGAAGGGGACAGTGAGGACTTGGGGTGGTTGACTCCAGAGCGGACACCACCAGCTGAGTATCCAACTCTGCCTGATGTAGAGACTGGGAAGTGATGAGAATTTCGTCCAGATAGGGAAGCACGTGGACGCCCTGACATCTGAGCAGAGACATCACGCCGGCCAGCACCTTGGTGAACACCCTGGGAGCTGAAGTGAGGCCGAAGTGCAAGGCCACAAACTGGTAGTGATGATCCATCAGAGCGAACCTGAGGAACCTTTGATGACCTGGGAACACAGGAATATGAAGATAAACATCTTTGATGTCCACAGAAGTCATCAAATCCCCTTGGCGCAGGGAACTGATGGCAGAGCGCAGAGTTTCAATGCGAAAGCGCCTGCCCCTGACAAACTTGTTGAGGATCTTCAAGTCCAGGATGGGCCTGACTGAACCATCTTTTTTGGGTACTGTGAATAGGCTGGAATAAAAGCCCTTGCCTTTTTCTCTTAAGGGGACCTGGCAGATGACCCCCAGCTCCAGGAGGCCTTGCACTAGCTCCTGAGCTGACACAGGGTCCTGAGGAATCCGGGATCTGATGAATCTTGGAGGGGGATCGGCAGCAAACTCCAGCTTGTAACCAGAGGACACTACCTCCTGAATCCACCGGTCTGAGATATGAAGCCTCCAGACGTGAGCGAAGTGCTGCAGCCGTCCCCCCAACCGGATGGGTGAGGGCACCCCATCATGCCTGAGGGGGCTTGGGAGAGGATTTAGCTTTGGGACCCCAGGAGGAGCCAGGATGTCCATGTCCTCTGCCTCTACCCCAGAAATCTCCCCGGGCCCCAGTAAAGGAAACCCCCCTTCCCTGTCTTGCACCACGGTAAGGGGAGGAGAAAGAACCCTGACCCCGAAAGGGCTGGGGTAACCTGCCTCCCTTAGCAAAAAGGACCAGGCGGTCCCCAAACAGGCACAGTCCTTTCAAGGGAAACCCAGTGAGGGCCTTCTTGGCAGCGTTGTCAGCAGCCCACTGGCGCAGCCAAACCGAGCGGCGTATAGCCACCACAAGGGCAGAAGTTCTGGCACACATTGTGATTGTGTCATCCAATGCTGAGAGGACAAAATTTACAAAAACATCACAGCTGGAGAGTGCATTAAACACCTCACAAGGCAAATCAGGGGCACTATCAAGCATATCTCTGATAAGGGTTCTAGTGGCCACAGCAGTAATGGCAGAGGCACAGACCAGGCGCAGCACTGTCCCCGCACATGCAAAGGCGTGGGATGCCAGCTGGTCAATGCGCCGGTCCTCAGCATCCCGCAGGGTAGTAGAGTCAGGGGAATGCATGACAGAGGTGTTAGATAGCCCTAGGATCGGGGCATCCACCTCGGGGGGGGGGGGGGGGGGGGATGACCAACATTTAACCACCTCAGCAGGAAAGGGATACTTCCTATCCCAACTCTTTGGAACCCCGGGAAGTTTACCGGGGCGCTCCTATTCCTTGAGCACAAGGTTATGTTAATGTGCCTGCTCGGGAAATTCCAAACGTGATTTTGCTGTATGGAAAAGCTCCCCTCTTTGCCTGGGAGCCTCAACAGGGAGAGAGATGGACAGAACCTCAAGGTCTGGGTCAATAATCTGTCAGTGTCATCCGGGGCCCAGGGGTCAGAGCCAGAATCTTCATGACCCCTTGGTCTCTCAGATGATCCTGAATCAGAAAAGAGCTCCCCTTCATCAGACGGGGTAAAGCCACAAAGATTCCAAAACTCCTCAGTTCCCATAGGGAAAACAGTGACATTAGGCGTCAAGTGCCGCTTCTTAGCAGGGGCCTTAGGCACTAAGGACTTAGCAATCAACTGCTCAACAGTAGCCAGTCTAGAAGACACATCAGGTTGAGAATCCCCACTAGTATGCAACTCAGCAGGAGTGAGATTTAAGCTTGGGGGAGTAGGTGAAGTGAAATGAGGTGCAGCCACTGGCAGGTCAGATTGCAATGCAAGCACCTGCTCAGCACAGGGTACACAGACCCGCGCCTTGTCAGCATGAGGCTGCCCACATGCTACACACAACCGGTCTTGTCCCGAAGAGACCCCGGTAACATTATCCTGGGATGCCTCCATATGGCGATTATAGCGGCGCTATACGCCGATAGGGAATAACGCTATATAGCAACCCCGGATGCCCCAATAACCCGCTAGGGAAGTGGGAGTATTTTTACAAGGCCTACAAGTTATATACTAATACAGGGCTGGGAGACACCAAAAGGGTTCGCCCCGCCTGAAAGACAAAAGCAGACAAGACCTGTAAGCACACAGTAACAAAAGTGAAAGATATAAAGCCGCCCACGAGGGCACTTACGGACCGCGGTAAGTAGGGGTCCTTCGCGCATGGGCCAACAAGCAGGATAAAGATGGCGTCGGTATACCGAGGGGCGGGCCGTTATCAGCGATGACGCGGAGCGCGCCATAGACAGGCCCCATTGGCGTGCAAGCAGCCAATGATGGCGCACCAGCGCCTGAGGCAATGCCGCCGCCAAGTGCGGAACCAAGTCAGCGCGCGGCGGCGGCAATTTTTAAAAAGCCAGTAAAGACAAGTCAGCGTGGCGGCTGACACAAGACTAAACAGAATGGAAAAAGTGTAAAACACAGAAAGCATAGCATACACATTTACACACACACCCGCCCCCTCTTTTCCCCCGAAGGCTACAAGGAGGATGAGGGAGGACAGCGGCCACTTAAACAGGGCCCACCGATGGGCAGGGGCAAGGGGGCATTAGTGCAGGAGGGGCATCCCATAGAGGCTCACCATAAGCCTGAACCGCCTACCCTTTGGTGGGGGATTGCGGTGGAACAGCGCTCCTAAGCACCTAACAGCGGTGCTGCATACCTTTACCCGACCAGCGCAGCCAAGGCTGGGAGGCATATTACTAGTGGAATGGGTGGGAATAGTCCTACAGGGCCGCGGGCTAATAGCCCCGCTCACCTGCGAGTAGAGAGCAATTTCTCGTCCTTCCCAGCCAGACTGCAGAGAAATTCTGGGGATTTGTGGGAGGTCCCTGGGTATTTCAGGGGCCGGGAGGAGCCTATTTTCGATGTCTCTGCAGTCCAGTGCCATCTGGCAGAGTATATCCCAAGTGTAAGTATTAGATTTGAGACAGGGTGGCAAGCAGGGGAATCCACAAGTCAATGCACAATAAGGTGAGGCAGATCTTTGCAGCATCTCGTGCTTTCCTCATTCTCAGCAGCTGTGTGCACCATGTGGCTAAAGACTGGTCAAGCAGCTCCAGGTGGCACTTCAGTAGCTAGAGGACCAGCAAACCTGTGGTCTCTAGCTCTGTAAAACTAGCAATGTTGGCACATTCAGTGCACACAGCTGCTGAGTGGAGTTTGAAGTGTGTGAAACAATGGAGTGGTCTGTGCTCACCTAAGAACTTGTAGTTCCCCTCACTAAGGGTTCGCAGCCCCCCTTCCCCATTTTTTATATGAATTGGTCATCACCCAGGCAATTATATGGTTTGATTACAGTTAGACATTATATTTGCTTTTTGCAGATTTAAGTATACTTAATTTGAGGATTAATAATGCACCATAAATCAAATCGAGATATGCGCCATTTAAGGTGTGGGGCAATGATACTACGAAATCCTAAAGGGTTGAGCATCTGGTATACAGATGGTAACAAAATCCTATGTACAAAGTGAACCCTCAAATTATAAAGCTCACTTTGTAAAATCTTTAGAAAAAAAATTAAAAAATTATGATGTTGAACCTGTTTTTCTTTGTTCAAAGACTCTTCCAAACCAAGTACAACCTCTCGATACTTCTCCACATTGCTCGTGGTAGTTTTCAGCCTCTCTTTGAGGTCATTTACTTGCTCTTCAGACTGCTTCAATTTGTTTTTAATCTCTTCAGTCTCTTCAACGCCATGTTTTTCTTAAGAAAATATTTTTTCAATATGAATAAAACATGCAATTACTTTATTTCCTTGCGTTATAGCATTCATATGAAAGCATTTACACAGTATAAAAATATCATTTTGTGATTACTCACCTGTAAAATGGGTATTATAAGTATGTCACACCCCGCTTCAGGTTACTTAAATCATTAAGCATGGGTTATACTCACCGCTAGGTGGCACTCTTGCAGAGAAGTCCAGAAAACAACAAGCCCCTCCCGGTCTATACATACCTGGTACCTCCTAACAATTCCCCAGTAATTCAAACAGCAATAAGACAAGGTACCAGGAAAAAAACCAACGGTAACCCTCAATTATAACAAAAAAGCTTCACCATATAAAGAACCAGGATACCAAAAAGGGCTGGTGAAGCGGGGTGCGTGACATACTTATAATACCCATTTTACAGGTGAGTAACCAGAAAATGGTATTATTCTAAGTATGTCAAGCACCCAGCTTCAGGTTACTTAAATCATTAAGCATGGGACATCCAACAGCAGGGTCCAAAAAGGGCGGGTATCCAACCAGGCAATAATGCAGAAACTCAAACCACTGCAGCCTGCAGAACCTTGCGGCCAAAAACAGCATCCGCTGAGGCCCGCACATCAACCTTGTAAAACTTGGAAAAAGTGTGAACCGAAGACCAAGTAGCAGCCTTACAAACTTGATCAACCGAAGCCTGGTGCTGAAAAGCCCAGGACGCTCCAATCGCACGAGTAGAATGAGCAGTAACACGAAAAGGGCCTTCCCCTTGGCAGAGTAGGCTCCAACAATCTCCTGACGAATCCATTTACTAATGGAAGACTTAGCCGGAGCCAAGCCCTTCCTAGCCCCACAGGGCACCACGAAAAAGGCATCAGTCTTACGAAAAGAAGACGTAATACGCAAATAGTACCTGACACAACGTACCACATCCAAACAATGCAACGCCCTCTCCTTGTCATTCCCAGGCCTAGGACACAAGGAGGGAAGAACAATGTCCTGATTCAGATGAAAAGCAGAGACCACCTTAGGAAGAAAGTCTGGCTTGAAACGAAAAACCACTTTGTCCTGATGTTTCTCAAAATAAGGAGCCTGAATAGACAAGGCTGCCAACTCCGAAACACGCCGAACCGAAGTGAAGGCCACCAAAAAGACAACCTTCTGAGTCAACATAGAAAGAGCAATATCCTGCAAAGGCTCAAAAGGAGGAGCCTGAAGAGCAGAAAGGACCAAATTCAAATCCCAAACAGGGAGCAAAGGCTTCCTAGGAGGCCGCAGATGCGAAACCCCCTGGAAAAAAGTCTTGACCAAAGAATGGAGGGCAAAAGACCTCTGAAAAAAGATAGACAAAGCAGAAACCTGCCCCTTCAAAGTACTAAGCTGCAGACCAGAGTCCAGCCCAGACTGAAGAAATTCCAAAATCCTAGAGATAGAAAAGACCCGGCAGGGCAAAGATCTCGCCTCACACCAATCAATATAAGATCTCCAAGCCCTATAATAGATGGAAGAGGAGGATCTCTTCCTGGCACAGATAAGAGTCCGAATGACCGAATCCGAAAGGCCTTCCTCCTTCAAGATGGAGGTTTCAGCAGCCAAGCCGTCAAAGCCAGCGTTGGTAAACTGGGGTAACACAGTAGACCCTGAGTGAGAAGATCCGGCCGAAGAGGCAGCTCGAACTGATCCACCGCCAGACGAACGATGTCTGCGAACCACACCCGCCTTGGCCACCTTGGAGCCACGAGAATGGCGGGAAATCCTTCCAGAACCAGCTTTCGCAGAACCCTGCCTAGCATGGGAATCAGAGGAAACCGATAGAGAAACCCCAGGTCCCTCCAGCTCAGAGCCATGGCATCCGCCGCCAGAGCCAGAGGGTCCTGGGATAACGACACGAATGTCGGAAGCTTGTGATTGTGACGAGAGGCAAACAGATCTACCTCCGGCGTCCCCCACCGAAGACAAAGCGATCGAAACACCTGGGGGATGGAGAGACCACTCCCCCCAGCGGGACGAACACCGGCTCAAAGAGTCCGCCTCCGTGTTTTCCACTCCTGGAATGTACACCGCCGAGATGCACGGCACATGAGTCTCGGCCCAAACCAGGATCAGAGACACCTCCCTGTGGGCACCAAGACTGCGAGTCCCTCCTTGGTGATTGATGTAAGCAACCGCCGTCCGATTGTCCGAACGAACCTGAACCGGCAGACCCTGTAGATGCTGCGTCAAGTGAGACAGAACCAACCTGATGGCTCTCAACTCCAGAACATTGATGGGTAAGTGAGCCTCCTGAGGACCCCACCAGCCCCGGAACCGAAGATCCTTCCAAAAGCCCCCCCATCCTGACAAACTGGCGTCCGTGGTGACAGTTTCCCAAAGCGGGGTCAGAAATGACCTGCCCCTCGAGAGATTGTCCGAAACCAACCACCACCGTAGAGACTGCCGAACCCGGGGGGACATCCGGAAGCACCGATCCAAAGATCGCGGTTGCGGGTCCCAAGACGCCAACAGATGAAGCTGAAGCGTCCGCGTGTGAAACTGCGCGAAGGGAACTGCCTCGAACGAAGCTACCATCAACCCCACCAGTCTCATCCCTAGACGGATGGACGGGCGAGGATTGGAAAGAAGAAGCTGAGCCAATTCCTGAATCAAAAGAACCTTGGCCTGAGGAAGAAAAACTCTGTGCTGGTAAGAGTCCAAGGACGTTCCCAGAAAAGTCACCACCCTGGCCGGAACCAGGGAGGACTTGGAGTAGTTGATCACCCAGCCGAACCTCTCCAGCATAGACACCACCATGTTGGTGTCCCCTTCCGCTTGACTGAAGGAAGGCGCCATGATGAGAAGATCGTCCAGGTAGGGCACAATCCGAATCCCCTGAACTCTGAGCAGGACCATAACTCCCGCCAACACCTTGGTGAACACTCTCGGAGCCGAGGTGAGGCCGAACGGAAGAGCTACAAACTGAAAATGCCGGTCCTCCACCACGAAGCGAAGGAACCTCTGATGAGCCGGAAAAATCGGAATGTGAAGATATGCATCCTTGATGTCTATGGACGTCATGAAGTCCCCCTGCCGAAGCGATCGCAGACCAAAGGGTTTCCATGCGAAACTTCCGGGGACGAATAAACCGGTTGAGAAACTTCAAGTCCAGGATGGGACGGAACGACCCATCCTTTTTGGGAACAATGAAGAGACTGGAATAATACCCGCGCCCCACCTCCGAAGGCGGGACCGGACAGATGACTGCCAACTCCAGCAGATTCCTTACCGCCGCCAGGAGCCCCTGTGCGGCCAAGGGATCTGGAGGAACACGGGACCTGAAAAACCTTGGAGGAGGGCGGGACTCGAACTCCAGCCTGTAGCCGGCCGACACCACCTCCCGGATCCACCTGTCCGAGACCTCCCGGTCCCATACCCGGGAGAAGAGTCGCAACCGTCCCCCCACCTGTAAGGGTGAGGGCGCCCCCTCATTGCTGAGCGGGCTTGGCAGCTGGCTTGGGTTTGGCGCCCCAGACGTGAAAAGGGCGACCACGGCCTCTTCCCCTGTTCCAGCTAGCACCCCTGGAAGCCGAGAAGCCCGCACCCCTGCCAGCTCTGGCTCCCCGAAAGGAGGAATTGAAGTGGGCCGCCCCCCGAAAGGAACGACGAAAATTTTTGCGCTGAGGCAACTTACCTCCCTTAGCAACAGAATCCAGCTTTTCACCGAAAAGCCTCAAACCCATAAAGGGAAGAGACGTGAGTGATCTCTTGGAATTAAAGTCAGCCGTCCACTGCCTCAACCATACTGAACGGCGAATGGCAACCAACAGAGCCGTAGCCCTGCCAGACATCAACATGGCATCATCCTGGGCTGCCAGAATGAAAGACAAAAAGGAATCACAACGCTTAAGAGCCAGAAACTCAGCACAAGTAGGATTAACCCTTTAAGTGCCAGCCTACCTGGAGTTTTTGTCACACTGTTGCCAGACCATTTTGCACTATTTTGCGCTCCCCATGATTTTTGAAGGGATTTCCCAGGAAAATGATATGTTTTTTTCAGCAGAGTCTGGGCTTTAACATGAAATGTCTTGTTTGTCATTTGTTAGGTGTATTCTTAATATTTTTGGGTGAAATATGTGCAAAAAAAAAAAAAAAAATTTTTACATATTGTAGTTTTTTTTGTAATAAAAAAAATGTAAGTTTGTCAATAAAATCTTATTGTGTGTGAAATCCCAATTTCTCACAGTTACAGCGGTACCACATATGTATAGGTAGACACCCTTTCCTGCCCAGGAGACTCCCCCAAACTGAAACAGCGCTTTAGGGGATTTTCAGATAAAATACAACTATGCTACGCAATATGCGCACCTTGCAGTTTTTCCAGAAAAACAACCCTTTACATTTGAAATACCCCCAACAAACTATATATTCTCTGGAAGTACACACCTCAGGCTTTCTAGGCGTACCAGGCTTGTTGATGTGGCCATAGTTTTCTGGAAGTAATCCCTCAATGGATTCTTTGGTTGCAAAGAGTTTCCCTAAAAAAAGGATAAAGCAGAATCAAAGCCACATTTTCCTAAAAAAACTATATACAAACAAGAAAAAACAAGTTTAATCTGAAAACGCAACATCCCCCGAACAGAATACCCAACATGCATAGCTACTGTCAAGGGAAGAGTTGCCAAACACCCCAAAGTAAAGCATGTGCGTAACGGTAATTTTACTTGAAAATTTCAGCGCTGCAGACTAAGTGCGCACCTTGCGATTTTTCAACCAAAACAACCCTTGACATTTGGAATATCCCCCATAAACCATATATTCCCTGAAAGTACACACGTTAAGCTTTCTAAGGGTACCCAGCTTGTTCTAGTGGGCTCATCTTTCTGGAATTATTACCTCAAAGAATTCTTTGGATGCGCAGGGTTTCCCTAAAAAATTTATAAAAAAGCTGAATAAAAAACACCTTTTCCTAAAATATAAAAATGCAAACCAGAAAAAAAACAAGCTAAGTCTGAAAGCGCAAGGTCCCCCGAACAGAATACCCAACATGCATAGGTACTATTAACCCTTTTAATTGCCAGCCTACTTGAGATTTTGTCACCCTCTGTTGACAGGCCATTTTTCCCCATTTTGCGCCATGTTTTGCGCCATTTTTGCTGGAACTTTCAGGAAAATTATATATATATTTTTTTGCAGCAGAGTTTAGGCTTTAACATGAAATGTCTTGTTTGTAAATTTTCTTTTTTTTTTTTTACAATATTAAGTAAAAAAAATAAATAAAATTTTTTTTTAGAAAATTGACTCCTTTATTTTAAATAAAAAATGTATTTTATTAAGGAAAATCATATTGCATGTGAAAGCCCCATTTCTACCGATTAGAACGGTACCACATATTTATCGGTAGCCCCCTGTTCCTGCCCAGGAGACCCCTCTAACTGAAACAAGTATTTTATAACATTCACAAAAAAAATACAAATACCATCCACACTACAAAGGGTGAAATCGAGAAAAAAAATGACATAGGTCCCCCCTCCCAGGGGAGGGAGACCCCATTTTTTTTTTATTTTTAAGGGTTAAAAATGATGTGGGGTCCCCCTTACCCAAAGTAACCAGCCCGGGACCAGCTATGGGGGCTTGTAGGCACAGAGTGGGGGGGCCAGCTTTTGTGGCCAGCTTTTGTGCCTCCTCACCTGACACCCGCCCTGCTCCGATCACCACCGGCATCTGACAGATGCCGGAGCTCGGAGGGGGTATAGGAGGAGCGGGATGGCGTCATCCCGCTCCTCCCACAATGGGCGGGGCTAAGCGGCGGCCATCGCCGCCATTACAAGAGGTGAGGACCCGGAAGAGGGTCCTCACCTGAAGACTGCGCAGCCCAGGGGGGATCGGACCCCCCCCCTGGTGAAGAGGAGACCCGATAGAAGGCTCGGGCGCGGAGGTGAGTAAATGACAGTTTTTTTTTTTGTTTTTTTTTTTTACAACGGCGAGTCAGCGCTGGAAACGGGGGGGCGGCTGGTTTCGGGCCCCCTCCTGAAGACGGAGGACGACGGGGGGGGGGGGGGGCGATCGGATGCCCCCCGCAGGAAGAGGGGACCCCAGGCTTCACGGGGATACCGGAGGTAAGTGGGTTTTTTTTTCTATTTTTAACTGTTAGTGGTAAATGCCAGGCACGTGAAATTTACGTGGCTGGCACTTAAGTGACAGAGAGGCAACCACGTAAATTTTACGTGGCTGGCATTTAAAGGGTTAAGGTCCATACATAAATCCCTGATAGACCTAGCCGCCATCAACAAAAAGTGCCGAAGCACAGACTGGCCTCAGAACTGAACCCGCGCAAACAAAACCATGCCGGGCCAGCTGATCAATCCGGCAATCCTCGCCGTCCTTGAGAGAAGTCGTGTCAGGCGAATGAACAACCGCCGGGTTAGATAGTCCCAGAACCGGAGCATCAACCTCGGGAGGGACAGACCAACGCTTGACCAAGTCCGCCGGAAAGGGATACTTCCTATCCCAGCTAGGCGGCACCCCAACGAGACGCGTAGGTTGCTCCCATTGCTTAAGGACAATGTCCTCAAAATGCTGTTGACTGGGAAACTCCAAGAGCGGCTTGGACACCCCAAAAAGCTGACCCTTAGGCCGAGGAGCAGCTTCAGGCGGATCCAAATCCAAAACCTCAAAACATTTGGGCCAGAATGGAAGGTGTATCCAGGACAGGCCCTTCAGACTGGTCACCCTCAGCACCCAGCAACTGCTGGCCCTCGGGATCCTCAAATCCCTCAACAAGCTCGCCCTCTTCAAGGGGCCGATCCGGCCAATCCAGGTCCTCAATAACCTCCTCATCTGAGTCCGGCGGAGGCGGGGACAGGTGTCTCCGCTTAGCCGGAGCCTTCTGAGCGACCGCAGCGGAAAACATCTTCGAGGCTGGCCAATCGTGCGCACACCTCGGACTGCGAATCACCCAACGACAACGTCACACGGGGTCCGGAACAGGCGGGGGGAGATGGTGCGGCCGAGGACGTACCGGGCACCGGGGTGCCGGACTGGCGCTCAATGTTCCGCCGTGCACATGGAATACATAAAATGACATCTTCTGGGAGCGGAGACCCACACCCCCCCCAGAGCCTGGACTGCCCCGAAGAGCCATTTCCGGAATCTTTGGTAGCCTCCATATGGTATATGCAGTAACCAGGGATTTACGCCAAAAGCGACCCGGGATGCCCCCTCAGTACTAACTAAATAGCTAACCTCAAAAAAATTCGAATTTAGACACAAAAAACCCCAATTCCAACAATGCCCCCCCCCCCAACTAGCCAGGTATCTAAGACCGGGAGAGCCCTGCAGCGTGGGATCCCGGGATCTGAAAAACAAATATATATATATATATAAAGCTGGTGTGGACCAGGGCAGCAGTAGCTCCCTGCCAGCTGGCCTAGAACCGGGACAAAGGGAAGGGCGCCGCCCCCCCCCCCGATCGGCGAGGAAGGGGGCCAAAACCAAAGCTGCCCAGCAGTACCCCAACGAAGAAGAAGAAGCCGCCTACCTGAATCCAGACAGAGATGGCGGCTGCGCCACGGAGGAGCGAGAGGAGAAGCCAGAAGGACATGGTGCGGGCCGCGCAGCACGCGGCCCCGCCCACCCCTCCAGGATCGTGCCAACAGCGGGCGCCACGGTAATGGCGCCCGCAAGTGCAGTCAGGCGGGCCGGCGGCACGCATGCCTCCCGGACCCGCCTGCCACGATTAACTCCTCCAGCGGGCGCCGAGAAGTGACACTCGGCGCCCAAACAGCCAGGCGGGCCCCGCGCCGTCCGGCCCACTGCCGGCCTGGAGAACAGACCGCGAGGCGGGTGCCGAGGAATGGCGCCTGACCTCCTGAGGAGAGCGGCGGGCCGGCGGCACTGCGCCGCCCGATCCGCCCCCCCAATCACCGACAGAAGCGCAATCCCGGGGGCTAAGCAAGCCCCCCCCCCCCCAACAAGGAGAGACCAGGCGAGCCGACGGGCCGGCCTCCAGGCACCCGTCCCCGCCATAACATGCATTACTGTGGCACAAACACACACACACAATTACAATAATAAAAGCCAACAGGGAGAAGGCCAATAGGGGGACCTGACCTACCTAACACTGGGGCATCCCACATCCGGATCACCACTATGCCCCATAATATGGGGACGAGTGGAGGAGCTAATCTCCTGGGCACTACTAAGTGCCATCTACCATTGCCCGGCCACCAGCCTAAGCTGGGAGGCTACCAATTAATCAGAATCAGGGCTAAAAAGAACGAAAACCGGGCAGAAATAGACCATGGGGGGGGGGGCCGGGGTGTTACCCCGGCTACCTGCAAGCAGGAGACTTCTTTCTTCTGTCTTGTCGCCACCTTGCAGAGAACACCACTGGGGAATTGTTAGGAGGTACCAGGTATGTATAGACCGGGAGGGGCTTGTTGTTTTCTGGACTTCTCTGCAAACAGTGCCACCTAGCGGTGAGTATAACCCATGCTTAATGATTTAAGTAACCTGAAGCGGGGTGTGTGACATACTTAGAATACTCTAAAGACATAAAACACTACACAAGTTGGTGACTTGATTTTAAAAACAAGTGCCATGCATCATCATGCTGCCTTAAAACCTTGCGGACCCAGTGTTTACATGTATACAGTGCCTAAAGAAACTGAACTGAACTGCTGCAACGTACCCAAAAGGGTTATGTTGCCACCCCACAGAAAGAACAGCTTCAACTTCCTGGTAGATTGAGGATAAAGTTTCATCTTCTGTGGATATATAGTTCCAAGTACCAACCCCGACTGATGCACTGATGCAATGATGCTGCATTTGGTCTCCATACAGATGGCTTACATGAAGGCCCTTTCTAAATTATGTGGCACCCACACGTTGGCCCTGGGTACTTGATTGTACAAAAATATATATTTTTATAGTTACCACTGCTAGATGATGCCTGGCTGGACCGAGATGCTAACTGAACCTCAAAATTGCTTAGCTGCTGCTTCAATGTGGAATTCTCCTTGATGGAATTTTTAAGAAGCTCCTTGGTGCTGTTGTGCAGGTTTATTTCCATTTGGCATTGTTTCTTGAGATCCAAAACCTGAACCTGGAGAGGAAAAAAAAAAATCATGACCTGTTCAACTGAAGACAGTAGCAGGGCTGTTTGTACTGTAGTGTAGACACTCACATCTTTGTTTTTGCTCAACAAATGTTTTTGCTCTACTTCACGTTCCAGCTTCTTTTTAACTTGTTCCAATTCCTTCTCCAACTTTTCAATCTGATTGTTATAACGCTGTCTTATTTCAGTCTCTGACCTCTCCAAGGTAACCTTGAGAGAAAAAAAAAAAAAGTTGCATTTATTGTGAGCAAAATGTTCACAATTTCATCACTCATTTTCATGGCTTTGATGATCACCTACAATCTGTTCCCATTACCACCTTAATGCAGAGGACATAGCGCTGTACAAAGAAAAACATTGCCACTTTGCCACTAGTCTTTGGTTATTGGTTAATGCTCAGCTAGTTCAAACAGCACAACAATTTAATTCGTTTTAATTACTCTAAGGGCGACTATGTCAGCACCCCCCCTAACAAGATTCAATTTTAAAAATGCACCCTACACCACATGCAAAACCACTTTCAATACGTTTATTGAACCTTTAAGAGCTTTACAGGAACACATTGTGGGAAGTTCCATTTACCTTGACAATAGTACGTCATGTCAGAAAGGGGTTAATAAGGACACATTCCCAGTAAGAAATGCTTAAAAATTCAATAGTACATTTTAAGGTTTCAGGTCCTGGCCAATGCAATAATTACCATAATTATGCTAACACTTGCATATAGATTTACAAAATCTGGCTGAAAAATCATTCACTTGCCCAGTCCCATTTGTGAGTGGTAAAGAAAAAATTGCATTTGTGTTGCAATAAACCTACCGGCTGGTTTCACAATGGTGTGATTGCAGGGCGTCCGTGCCCAGCAGGCCCCTGTGAAACACTGCCCATAGAAATCCATGGGCACCTTCACGTATACTTTGCACGTTTGTAGAGCAATCACATTGCGCCACAAAAGCCCAAATGTGCAAGTGTCTGAAACCAGCCTCTGTTTGGGTACGCAGAGGCGTACCCTTCCTTCCTGCAGAAAGGCCGTTTCCATCATTTGTTTCTACAGACTATAGTGCAGACTATAAAATGTGTAGCTGAAAGCATATTGTAGCAGAAATTAAAATGTTGAACTGGGGTAAAGTTAAATGTTGAACTGACCTGGATAGTCTGCAAGTTTGTAAGCAGTAGATTTTGACCCCTTTGCTCAGCAAGCAAAGATTCTTGCTCCTGACTAAGGCGAGTTTCGGTCATCTTCAGAAGTTCTTTTTCACGCTTCAAGTTTTCTGCCTTAACCTAAAAATAAAAGAATATGATCAAAAAACAACTGTCATTATCCATCCCACAGCCCTCCAACCTGCACCTGCAACTTACAGTTGTGATCAGTAATCAAGGCACTTATGTCCAAACAACGGCCGAGAGTTCTAAAATGTTTCAAGGTGGTGCAACTATATAAAAATTGATGTGTCACAAGGGAATTCCTTGCTGTCTGAAGGCCCTACTGCATGGCCATCACTGAAGACTGGTTTGATGATCAGCAACTGCTATTCCTTGTAACGCTTAATTATGTACTTATTACTTCAGAGCACTGTATATAGGTTGCATTTCATTATCTGTATAATATTTCCTTTTCCATAATATCACTAATGCACCTAGTGAAAATCTTAGTACCTTACATTATAAAATGCACCTTTAAACAGGAGCAGGCTGATTGATACCACTTCAGGATCAGCAACCACCTGCTACTCCCATCTTTCAAAAATACCTAGTATAAAGTAAAATCACTCTGAGGCTGCATTCTCTTCCTGCAACTCCTTCAGTGGACCAAAATGCAGAATTTTGACTATCCCGGGTTTCGGTCCTTTTCTCTGGAGCATCCCGATCCAGTTCTCATAAAACCTCACTGATTATCGCCTGGCATAGGCACTGGCCCACAATCGTCGCTTTTATGCTGAATCGGGATGCCCCAGGCTTACTCAAATCGGCAGGCCATGGAGTCTCGGGCTTGACCTGCCTGTTTGCATGATGCGCGGAAAGGCATCTACATTGGCAACGCTGCCCGCAATTGGCCACCAGTAGTCGGATAGTTTAGAATTCCAACAATGTTTTTCATCAGAATTCTTACTTCAGAAAGAGCCAGTTTTTCATTAGCAGCCCTCAAATCCTGAGTCATTGTATTTATGATCTGCTCCTGTTTCTGCGTTGTGGCGCTCATTTTTTGTAATTTCTCTTGCAATGAAGCAATTTCTCGGCGGTAGCTTTCCACGTTGTCTTGCAACATTTCATATCTATTAACAGAAAAATTTACATATTTTAGGGTGGAGGTGCTCAAAGCAGAAGTCCACAAAAGACAGGCAGATAGTGGGAATATCACCTTCCCACTTTACCGCTTTCTACTAATTGGGGAGGAACAGCAAAGAGAAACCCCCGGAGGTAAAAAACAAAAAAACAAAAACACAAACAATACACCAACGAAAGGAAAAAACACCTGGGTCTTGTCAGACCAAAGCCCAAAGGAAGGTCTGGACCAATCAACATATATAATATCAGTTTCACAGCATGAACAACTAATTGAAAGAGAAAGGAATTTTTTATTTACCGCTTTGAGGCAAATTCCAGTTGCGTAGATATTCTTGTATTTTGAGAGCGCAACTCTGTAACCTGCTCCTGGAGTTTATCGTTTTGCTCATTAAGTATTTTGTCATTATCTGCCTTCTCTTTTCGGTAATTTTCAAAAACTTCCTGAAGCTGGAAAAAAAAGAGAAGTGTAAACGAATGGTAGAGACTACAATAAAAGCGACAAGCCATATTTAACTGACCCTGAAAATGCAGCAAGCTGGCAATTTCCACTTTAGAGTGGATTTTGACTACTCCAGGTTTTGTTTCTTGCCCATGGGTCATCTCGATTTGAGATTACTGCAGTGTTAAACCCCTCGGATCGTCCAAACAAGCTTACCTTTGGCCGTTCTGAAGGCGCATGCTCTCGTCCTATCAGTGCTGTATGGTGCGAATAATACCATTTTGTGATTACTCACCTGTAAAATGGGTATTGTAAGTATGTCACACACCCCGCTTCAGAATAGTCATTACACATGGGTATAGTCACCTGTAGAGGGCGATCTTGCAGAGAAGAAAAAAAAAAAAAAAAAGTGAGCCTCTCCCAGCCCATAAATACCTGGGACCTCCCACTCATTTCCCAGTATTAAGACAGCAGTAAGGTAAAGGGACCAGGAAAAGCCAATTATAAACCATAACATTAAAAAGGTTCACCATATAAAAGACCCAAAATACCAAAGGGCGGGGTGAAGCGGGGTGTGTGACATACTTACAATACCCATTTTACAGGTGAGTATTCACAAAATGGTATTCTAAGTATGTCACACACCCCGCTTCAGAATAGTCATTACACATGGGACATCCAATAGCAGTGTCCATAAAGGGCGGGAATCCAAAACAAGGCAATAATGCACAAACCTAAACCACTGAGGCTTGCAGAACAGTGCGGCCAAAAAACAGCATCCACCGAGGCCCGCACATCAACCTTATAAAACTTGGAAAAGGTGTGAACAGAAGACCAAATAGCAGCCTTACCAACTTGTTCAACAGAAAACTGGTGTCAAAAGGCCCAGGGACGTACCCACAATACGAGTAGAATGAGCGGTAACACGAAGGAGGAAAACTTCCCCTTGTCAGAATAAGCACCAACAAGTGAACCACAACCAAGGAAAGCAAAAACCCTCTCCTTGTCGTTACTAGGCATAAAACACAAAAAAGGGAAGAACAAAGTCCCGATTAAGAAGGCAGAAAAAAAAAACACTTAGGCAGAAATCTGGCTTGAAGCGAAAACCACCTAGCCCAGATATCTCTCAAAGTAAGGGGCCTGAATGGACAAGGCCGCCAACTCTGAGCCACGTCAAACAGAAAGGATGGCAACCCAAAAAGGCCACCTTCTGAGTAAGCGTAGAAAAGGCAATATCGTGCAAGAGCTCAAAAGGAGGACCCGGAAGGGCCGATAGAACCAAATTCAAATCCGGAACAGGGAACAGAGGCAACCTAGGAGGCTGCACGTGTGTGACCCCCCTGGAAAAAAGTCTTAACCAGAGGACGAAGCGCAAAAGACCTTGGAAAGGACACCACCAGGGCAGAACCTGCCCTTTCAAGTCACTAAGCTGGAAACCCAAATCCAGCCCAAGTTGCCGAAATTCCAAAATCCTAGGGATGGAAAACACCCAGCAGGGCAAGGCCCTAGCCTCACACCAATCAAAATAAGACCTCCAAGTCCTATAGTAGATGTTAGAGGAAGACCACTTTCACGCCCCAACAAGAGACTGTATCACAGCATCAGAAGACCTTCCTCCAATAAGAAAGAGGTTTCAGCAGCCATGCCGCCAAAACCAGCGTTGGTAATGGGGGTAAAGCAGTTGACCCTGAGTGAGCAGATCCGGCAGAAGGGGCCGATCGAAACGATACACTGCCAGCCCTACGACGTCTGCGAACCAAACCAGTCGTGGCCACCTTGGAGCCACCAGGATTGCCAAGGCTCCGTCCAGGGCCAGCTTGCGCACAACCTTGCCCACCATAGGAAACGGAGGGAACAGGTAAAGAAACCCCAGATCCCTCCAGATCAGAGACATCCGCCAGGGCCAGAGGATCCCGCGAGAGAAACAAACTCCGGAAGCTTGTGAAAGTGACGAGAGACAAAGAGATCCACCTCCGGAATCCCCCACCTGTGGCCAAGTGACCGAAAAAAACCTTGGGATAGAGAGAACATTTCCCCCCGCGAGAGGAGCACACGCTCAGGGAGACCACCACCGTGATCTCCACTCCCGGAATGTACACCACCAAGAAGCTTGAAACATAGCTCTCCGCCCAGGCAAGGATCAAGGACACTAATCCTGAGAGCACTCCTGCTGAGAGTCCCTCCCAGGTGATTGATTTAAACAACCGCAGTACGATTGTCCGACCGAAACTGAACCGGCAAACCCCGTAACCGAGGAACATTGATAGAAAAGCTAGCCTCCTGAGGACCCCACAGCCCCTGGAACTGAAGATCCTTCCAGAAACCCCCCCCCCCCAACCTGACAGGCTGGCATCCGTGGTGACCGCCTCCCAATGAGGGGTCAGAAAAGACCTGCCCCTCAACAGCCTCAAGTCTGGCTCCAGCCACCACTGCAGTGAATGCCAAAACCGGGGAGACATCAGGAAGGACCGATCCAATGTCAGTGGACACCGTCCCAGGCCGCCAGGAAATGGAGCTGGGGAGTCTTCGTGTGAAACTGAGCAAAGGGAACCACCTCGACAGAAGCCACCATCAATCCCACCAGTCTCCTCCCCAGTCGGATGGACGTACAAGGGCTGGAAAGAAGAGGCTGAGTCAACTCCTGAATCAAGAGAACCATGGCCAGGGAAGGAACACCCAGGCCTGAGAAGAATCCAGAGACATTCCCGAAAGGACAACCCCCTGGCTGGAGAGAGGAAGAGGACCGTTCCGGTGTCTAGCTCCACTTGGCTGAGGGAAGAAGCCATAATGAGACAGACGTCCAGATAAGGCACGATGCGGATACCCTGGGCTCTGAGGAGGGCCATCACCCCTGCCAGCACCTTGGTGAAAACCCCTTGGAGCCAAGGTAAGGCCTGATGTCTATAGACGTCATGAAGTCCCCCTGACCACGTGAAATGATGGCTGAACGCAGGGTTTCCATGCGGAACTTCCGGGAACGGGTAAACTTGTTGAGAAGCCTCAGATCCAAGACTGAACGAAAGGAACCGTCCCTCTTGGACACCGTGAACAGATTGGAACAACCACCAAGGCCCCTCTCTGAGGGAGACACCGGACAAATGACCACTGTGTCCAAAAAGACTTTGCACAGCTGGCCGGAGCCGTTGCGCGGCCAGAGAATCCAAAGGAACCCGAGACCTAAAGAATCAGGGAGGGGGGCTGGTACTCAAAATCCAGCTGTAACCGGAAGACACCACTTCCTGAATCCAGCTGTCCGAGACCTCTTGGTCCCGGACCTGGAAGAAATGACGCAGCCTTCCCCCCACCTGCAAGGGTGAGAGCGCCCCCTCCTTGCTGGTCTGGCGTGGCGTGGCCGCAGGCTTGATGCCCCAGTTATGCCCCGGACGGGCACGTCCCCTGCCGCTGTTCCAGGAATCACCTCTGGAGGAGGAGAAGGCCGATCCCCTGCCAGCTGTGACCCCACGAAGGGAAGGGTCAAGGAACACCGCCCCCCCAAAAGGGGCGACGTAGCCTCCTTTTTCAGAGGTCCGACTACACAAAACCATAGCGTATGATCCATCCTGCGACGGCCTACGCAAACAAGGCATTTCCCGAAGATCCAAGCACCGGGACCACCCGAAATACAACATCGGGATTCGAACCTGTGACAGGGTAACCTGTACAGGAACGTGCACTAGTCGCCCGCGCCACAGGACGCTCTCATCCAGGGTGGCTAGCACCAACGGCATAAACAATTCGCACCGCATAAGGGCGGTGAACCCATCACTGGCAGGATCAAGCCCAGAAGTAGTCAATAGGGCCCTAAGCTTGTAAGCTGGCAGCGGTGGGATCGGAATCCACACCTCCGAAGAAACTGGAGCCTTAATCCAGCGGCTTAGACCGCTCAGCCACACTACCCTCATTGACTACTGACCTAGTAGCGACCGCAAGAAGCGCCGAAAGCACCAACAGGCCGACCCAACACCGGCAACACCGTGACCAGCCAACTGGTCCATACGTTTGTCCTCACCATCCTTGAGGGTAGAGCAATCAGGAAATTGCAGAATGGAGGTGTAAGACAACCCCAAACCCGGGGCATCCACCTTGTGAAGGGAAGACCAGTGCTTCACCACATCCACCGGAAAAGGATAATTCCTATCCCAACCCGGGGGAACGCCCGGAAGCCGAGCAGGTTTCCCCCATTCCTTAAGGATAAAAATGCTTTTGATTAGGAAAATCCAACAGAAGAGCCAGGACCTTAGGGGTATCCAAGGAATCCCCTGGACCCTGCTCAGCCTCAGCGCCAAAGAACTGCAGATTGTCAGAATCAGACTCTGCAAACAATGTCCCTTCCTCTAGCAGGGAATAATCAGACCAATTCCTGTGAGTCAAACTCAAGGTCAAAGGCCAGCACGGTAGGGGGCAAGAGCTGTTAGCCGGAACTTCCAGGCCACAGCGCTAGAAAGCAATTTTTCAAGATTGGCCAATTCGGCACACACATCAGATTGCGACTCCCCACCCGTGACAATATCACTTGGGGTACGGATCAGGCGGGGAGGGGTAGGCGAGTAGGCCGGCAGTGCTAACCCAGACGCCTGGGGCCCGAACTGCCGTGTTACAGCCAGCTGCGCACATGGTATACACAGAACCATCATCCCCCGCAAGAAATGCCCCATAAGCTGTTGGGATTGCCCCAAAGACATCCCGAGCCTTGCATCCCGGAAGCCTCCATATGGTGATTTTATATATAAAGTCGCAATGACCGAGGGAATTACACCAATAGGCAACCGGGGATGCCCCTTTAATGTCTCTAGTGGGAGGATTTGATTAAGGACCCAATAACCCAGGGACCTAAGGACCAGGAATAACCCCTTAATTAAGCAATATAAGTCAAGAAATACAATTCTGTGAAATACTCACCTGTAGAATTGGTATTATACGCATACAGCACGTCCTGCTCCATCTATAATACTTACACATGGGTTATCCTCTGCCAGGTGGCGCTGTGCACTGCAGACATGCAAAAACAGGCTCCTCCCGGCCCTTCATATACCGAGGGACCTCCCACAAATCCCCAGCATTGAAAAGCAGTGAGAAAAAGAAGCCGGGAGAAACCAACCACCAAAACTGGTAACAATAACAATCACCATACAGGGGATCCAGAACAAAGTGAAACCAGGGTGGGGTGGAGCAGGACGTGCTGTATGCGTATAATACCAATTCTACAGGTGAGTATTTCACAGAATTGTATTATTCTAAGCATACAGCACGTCCTGCTCCATCTATAATACTTACACATGGGACATCCAATAGCAGTGTCCATAAAGTAGGGTGGGATCCCCAACAAAAAAGGCAACAGCAAGCATTTTAAACTACTGCCGCCTGCAAAGCCTTGCGGCCAAACACAGCATCAGCTGAGGCCCTAACATCAACCTTGTAAAACTTTGTAAAGGTATGAACAGAAGACCAAGTAGCGGCCTTGCAAACTTGTTCAGAGGCCAGGTGCTGGAAAGCCCAAGAAGCCCCAACAGCACGAGTAGAATGAGCAGTAAGACGGAAACGGGGAGTCTTCCCCTTAGTAGAATAGGCCTGAACCACAGCCTGACGAATCCATTTACTAATGGTAGACTTGGCGGGAGCCAAAACCTTCCTAGGCCCAGAAGGCACAACGAAGAGAGCATCAGTCTTCCTGAAAGCCTTAGTGATAACTAGGTAATACTTAACGCACCTGACCACATCCAAGGAATGCAAAACACTCTCCTTGGGGTTACTAGGATTGGGGCACAAAGGAAGGACAATATCTTGGTTCAAATGAAATGCAGACACAACTTTAGGCAGAAAATCTGGTTTGAAGCGGAACACCACCTTATCCTGGTGTCATAGTAGGGAGGCTGAATAGATAAAGCAGCCAGCTCAGACACACGCCTAACAGAAGTGATAGCTACCAGATAAACAACCTTGAGCGTGAGAACAGCCTCCTGAATAGGCTCAAAGGGAGCACCCTGCAGGGTAGACAAAACCAAGTTTAAATCCCAGACAGGTACCATAGGTTTGAGGGGGGGGGGGGGGGGACGCACGTGAGTGACCCCCTGAAAGAAGGTCTTGATCAGGGGATGCTGGGCAAAAGTCTTCTGAAAAAAGACAGACAGTGCCGAAACCTGACCCTTCAGAGTACTAAGCTTGAGACCTAAGTCTAGACCATGTTGCAAAAACTCCAGCACCCTAGAGACTAAGAATTCCCGGCAGGGAAGAGACCTGAACTTACACCAGTCAATGTAGGAACGCCATACTCTATAATAGATAGCAGAAGAAGTCTTTTTCCTGGCTTGCACCATAGTAGCCACCACAGAGGCAGACAAATCCTTCTCCATCAAGATGGAGGTTTCAACAGCCAAGCCGTCAAAGCCAGAGTTAGTAAATTGAGATGGCGTAGAGATCAGAGTTAGAAGATCTGGCAACCTTGGCAGATCATACTGGTCTACTGCCATTTGAACCACGTCTGCGAACCACACTCTAATTGGCCACCAGAATCACGGGTACCCCTTCCAGAGCAATCTTGCGCAGAACTCTGCCCAGAAGGGGAAATGGTGGAGGGAGTTTCGACTCCTGTATGTGTTTCCAAGACATGGACAGGGGATCCTGAGACAGGGATACAAAGTTCGGGAGCTTGCGATTGTGACGGGATGCAAACAGATCCACATCCGGTATACCCCAACGGTGACACAGGGACTGGAATACCCTGTTGCAGAGGGACCACTCCCCCTGACGGGACGATCCCCTGCTCAGAGCATCTGCTAGCAGGTTCTCCGCCCCCGGGAATGTAGACAGCCGAGATGCATTGGACATTGGCCTCCGCCCATGTCAGAATCAGAGATACTTCCTGGAGAGCCCCCTTGCTCCGGGTCCCTCCCTGATGGTTGATGTAGGCAACCGCCGTTCTGTTGTCTGAACGTACCTGAACCGCCAGACCCTTCAGGTGATGGGTCAATTGCTCCAGCACCAATCTGACTGCCCTTAGTTCCAAAACATTGATGGGTAGATGGGCCTCCTGAGGGCCCCACCTCCCCTGGAAATGCAGGGACTTCCAGAATCCCCCCCCCCCCCCCCCCCCCCGACAGACTGGCATCTGTTGTGACCGTCTCCCAGGAGGGGGCCAGGAAGGATCTGCCCCCTATCAAGTTCCTGTTGTCCAGCCACCACGCAAGGGATTGTCTGACCGAGGGGGGGAGCACACAGACCTCGTCCAAGGACGCTGGGTTCTTGTTCCAAACTGACAGAAGGTGAAGCTGCAGAGGTCTCAAATGGAACTGGGCAAAGGGCACCGCCTCAAAGCTTGCCACCATCAGGCCCACCAACTGCATTCCCTGCCGGATGGAGGGATGAGGATTCGAAAGCAGGAACCTCGCCTGCGTTGTCAGAGCTTCCACCTTCTGCTGAGGAAGGAATATCCTTGACTGAACTGTAACCAGAATCATCCCCAGGAACGGGGTCACCGAGGAGGGGGACAGAGAGGGCTTGGGGTAATTGATCACCCAGCCGAAGGACTCCAGGGTGGACACTACCAACCGAGTGTCCAACTCTGCCCGCCGCAGAGACCGAGAGGTGATGAGTATATCGTCCAGGTAGGGCAGCACACGTATGCCCTTTAGCCTTAACAGGGACATCACCCCTGCCAGCACCTTGGTGAACACCCTGGGAGCAGACGTGAGGCCGAATGGCAAGGCCACAAATTGGTAATGCTGATCTTTCAGCGCAAATCTGAGAAACCTTTGGTGTCCTGGAAACACCGGAACGTGAAGGTAAGCATTCTTGATGTCTACGGATTTCAAAGTCCCCTGGGCGCAGAGAGGCGATGGCCGAGTGCAGAGTTTCCATACGAGGTGGTTTGTTCTTGACAAACTTGTTGAGGATTTTTAAGTCCAGAATGGGCCTGACCCGTCTTTCTTGGGTACTGTGAAAAGGTTTGAATAGAGCCCCCATGCCCCTGTCTCTTAAGGGGACCTTGCAAATGACCACTAAATCCAGAAGGCCCTGCACAGCCAGCAACAAGACCTGAGCTGAGTCAGGATCCTGTGGGATCCGGGACCCAAGGAACCTGGTAGGGGGCCTTACAGCAAATTCTATCTTGTAACCGGAGGACACTACCTCCTGAATCCACCGGTCTGAGACGTGGCGTCTCCAGACATGCTCGAAGTGCTGCAGACGTCCCCCCACCCCGACGGGCGAGGGCGCCCCTTCATGCCTGGGGGGTCTTGGGAGGGGCTTTGGGCTTGGGACCCCAGGAGGAACCGGAACGGTGTCCTCTGTTCTTGTTCCAGGAATCTGTGCGAGACCCAGCGAAGGACACCCCTCTGCCTTGTTTAGCCCCACGGTAGGGGGTAGATAGGGAGCTTGGGCCACGAAAGGGCCAAGTCTGTCACCTGCGCTGGGGCAACTTGCCTCCCTTGGCAAAGATGTCTAACCCCACACAGGCGCAGCCCCTTAAATGGAAGCCCCGTAAGGGCCTTCTTGGCGGCGTTGTCAGCGGCCCACTGCCGCAACCAGACCGCGCGGCGTATGGCTACCAGAGCAGAAGATCTAGCACTCATCTTAATAGCATCGTCCGATGCAGATAGGATAAAGTTAACAAAAGTCTCACAGGTGGACAGAGTGTTGGCAGCATCAAAGGGCAACTCATCTGTGCCTTCGAGAGCATTCCTAACCACAGTCCTGAGCGCTACTGCCGTAATGGCTAAGGCGCAAACCGGGCGCAGCGTCGCTCCCCCAAATGCAAAGGCATGACATGCCAATTGGTCGGGGGAGGTGTTGGACAAACTTAAAATTGGGGCATCGACCTCGGGTGGCGATGTCCAGCACTTGACTAGGTCAGCAGGGAAGGGATATTTCTTATCCACACTTTTAGGAACCCCATGAAGTTTGCTGGGGTGTTCCCATTCTTTCAGCACGAGGCTATTAAAATGGGTTTGCTCAGGAAATTCCAAACACGCTCTAGCGGTGTGAAAAAGATCACCCCTTTGCCGGGGAGCCGCGGCAGGGGGAGAGAGGGACAATACGTCAAAGATCTGGGCCAGCAGTCTATCAATGTCATCCGAGGACCAGTGTTCAGAACCAGGCTCCTCCTGACCCCTGGACTCGTCGTCTGAGGGGAGGATGTGCATAGGAGAACAATAAATCGTCAGATTCTATAGGAAAGAGCCGATTCAGGATTCAAATGCGACCTCTTGGCGGTGGCTTTACACGCTAAAGAGCCAGCAATCAAGTTTTCAACACTGGCCAGTCTAGTGGCCAAATCAGGATGAGAATCCCCACTGGTATTGGGGGTTAGACTCGCTTGGGGGAGTAGGTGAAGTGAGGCGAGGTGCAGGCCCAGCCTCAGAAAAGGCAGGAAGACCGGCTAGCGCCTGCTGTGCACGAGGAACGCAGACCCCATGCATTGTCACCGCTGCTAGGTAAGACCCCACAAGCTACACAGACGAGCTTGTCCCGAAGGAACCCCGTTCACAATATCCCGAGATGCCTCCATATGGTGATTATTAGGCACAATATGCCAGTAGGGATTGACGCTATAAAGCAACCCTGGATGCCCCAATGACCCGCGGGAAAGTGGGAGTAATTTTTAATGGTCATGACCGGGCGCTACACTGGGCCAGGGGAAGCCACCGAAATCCACGGTCTGAAAGACATAAGGGGAACAAGGATGTCAGAGCCAAGCGAGAAGGAGCAGAGCTAAAGAAAAGGTCGCCCGTGAGGGCACTTACAGACAGAGAGGGGAGGACGGTCTTCACCACGCGCGCGAGTAAGAAATGGCACCAAGCGAACCTTGAAGGGCGGGCCAGAGCTGAAGGCGACGCTGAACGCACCAAGCTAGCACCACGCCCCCCCAGAGACTGCGAAGCTCGAAGGCGCGTAGCCAATCAGGACAGCAAGCAGTAACGCCTGAAGACAGACCGAGTAGATTTACCTCAGAAGAGACTAAAGATTAAGTGGGATACAGAAAAGAATAGACACCGTAGCATCAGCGAAAAAAGCCCCTCCGCCGTACATGCCAAGTAGAAAACAGTAAGGCGCCGCAGCTATTAGAAACCAAATAAAAGGCGCGGCTCTGACACACGTTAACCGGTAAAGGCAGACTAAGCTTAATCGTGTAATAGGGCAAATAGGGCAAAGTGAGGCCATCGGACACAAACCCCCCCCCCCTTTCTTCCCCCCCCCCCTATTAAGGGGGGAACGAGGGAGGAAGGTGACCGCTACACGGGGCGTGGGGCACTGATGCGGGAGGGGCATCCACTGAAGGCTCACCATTAGCCTTGACCGCCTACCCTATGGTGGGGGATTGCGGTGGAGCGTAGCTCCGTAAGCACACATGGTGCTGCCTACCTTCACCCGACCATCGCAGCCCAGGCTGGGAGGCACATCACGGGTGGAAATAGTCCCACAGGGCCACGGGCTGTAAAGCCCCGCTCACCTGCGAGAGAGTGATACTTCATGTCTTCGCAGCCAGCACTGCAGAGAAATCTGGGGATTTGTGGGAGGTCCCTCGGTATATGAAGGGCCGGGAGGAGCCCGTTTTTGCAAGTCTGCAGTGCACAGCGCCACCTGGCGGAGGATAACCCATGTGTAAATATTATAGATGGAGCAGGACGTGCTGCATGCTTAGAATATAAGGCCATTCAGAATACATGCCGCCACAAGCATAAGGATAACAAAAAAATATATATATATTTATATATCTCAAGCCAAGCATAGCATTCAGCGTATATGACAGCAAGGGGAAAAAGTGGCAGGACAAACAAAAGGGCCCCACGGGCCACTCACCGCAACGCCCGACACGAGGGAGCCGATATACATATATCTATATATGAAAACATAAAGCCAAGCATAGCATTCAGCGCCTGTGCTAAAATACAATCTGAGCTGGGCTTGACCTTAGACCCTCTGTGCCATAATCTAAATGCTCTACCTGCTCAGCCAGCTGCACCGCAAAGCCGTCCTCAAGAGGAAGCAGAGAGGGAGAGAAGGAGGGCGGGCCAGCGCGGTTCACGTGTCACGCCCAGCCCCTCCCTCACACAAACGCGGCTCTCAGCCAGTGGCCGGGCTCCGCGGCGGCACCAAAAGCCGGGGGCCGGCCGCCGCTCGCCCGGCCCGCCCCCCCGACTCCGCACCTGAGGGACATTCACACTGAAAGTGACGAACAATGACAGTGAAACACAATGAAAGCTGAAAAAGACAATAAAGACAATAACATATGGAACCCCCCCCCCCCTTCTAATGGGAAGGATTCCGGGAGAGGGGAGAAAAACCACTCAGGGAGTGGATGGCTAAGAGACAGGGCATCCCGCACCAGGATCACCTAAACAGGCGAGCCGCCTACCCCGTAGTATGGGGTCTCACGGCAGAGCATTTGCTCCTGGGCACCTAGGATGCCATCTACCGTTGCCCGGACCAGCAGCCAAGGCTGGGAGGCAAAGCATAACAGTTAAGAGGGGTACCGGGCAGAAATAGAGAGAGATAAGAGGCCACCCCGGCTACCAGGAGACATCCATCTTCTGACTTGTCGCCATCTGCAGAGAAGAAGACTGGGAAATGAGTGGGAAATGAGTGGGAGGTCCCAAGTATTTATGGGCTGGGAGGGGCTCACTTTTTCTTTATCTTCTCTGCAAGATCGCCCTCTACAGGTGACTATACCCATGTGTAATGACTATTCTGAAGCGGGGTGTGTGACATACAGTACTTAGCCGTATTGCAGAACATTAATATTCTGTTTCGACCAGAGCTCGGCTGATCTGAATGGCTGGGCCTAGAAGCGTGCCTCAGCCAGGGGATGCAAGGGATTCAGCGTGGGAAACACGGCAAAGGAAAGTTATGTAGGGGAACCATCAGGGTTTCAACACAGCAGGGAATCCACATGAGATAGGAGGCGGTGCCGTCCAAAAGACCCTTAGGCTTTTGTTCCATTTAAAAGTAAATATTTGCACGGTCACAATTAGATATACAGGATAGGTGAAAAATAAAACAAGTATGAATTGCACAGACATACATAGACGTAAATGCACGCTTTACAAAAGCAATAAAATTGTATCGTTCAAGCCTCACCTGTTTTAATGCAGCCTTTGCCTCCGCAACCTCGGTGGATTCTGAAACCAGCACTGCTTGGGCTGGGCTAGATATTCGTGTAGATCCTGGTGATTTTCTTGGCGTTGAGGTCATCGTTACATCTTCTATAAGTAAATAGAAAAAAAGGTTAGGACCAGAACTGGTAAAAGAATATAAATGTGAAAGTCTTAAATGTGTCTTTTTTTTAAGGATCAAAAAGGAGTGGCTCAGTTAAATGTATTCTAATAAGTCTATTTTTTGAAGGACCTGTAAAAAGCCCAGAAATGCTTACCTGTTGCTGGTAAAGTAACACCAGTTGTTTGAGACAACAGTATACGATACATATCACGCTGGCGCACAGTAGAATCCATCACATGCATTTGGTGTTGGCGATTTTCACGAAGCTGCTCCAATTCAGCATGAGAACTTTGCAGCTGCTTCCTTAGCTCGGAAATCCTAGTGGATGTAAAAACTGAGTAAACCATTTGCCTATGAAACTAACACAATTTTAAGGCTATTTAAAGAAGGCAATTTTTCGATCGGCATTCTTATTTTTGCAATAAAGCGAAAGTCATGAATAGGTTAACTGTCCCGTCACCCTCCCCTGGTGCTGAGGGAGGTTTACAAAGGGGGGGGGGGGAAGAAAAAAAACCCTTTCCTCACCTGCAGTTAGGGCCAGTCTCCCAAACCATGGCATCCCCCATAGGGAGCTGGGGAAACCGCTTTGTGCTTCTTACCAAGGTGGCATCCAGCACCTGCAGGACCTATAACACCAGGAGAACAGCGAAGAGGTAAGGGTTTTTTCTTTATAATCCTCTACCTCAGCACCAGGGGAGTGAGAGAGTGTGGGAGTTAACCCACGACTGACTTCAGTTTTGGGCATTATGCCCAAGAACTCAACCATCTTTCTCCCAGTTCAAAACCATGTCTAATACTTATGCTGCAGGTCTAGCAGACACATGGAGTGATTAAAACAAACCCACAAAGAACCCAGCACCGATATCAAGACATTAGCTACTAGTTTAGATTTACATCTGCCTCAAACCTAAACCATTTAAGGGACAACTCACACCCCCTAAAACCCAGTAAATTGTGAGATTTTGTATGCTTTGAGCACAGCCCTCCCCCATCTTTATTTGCTTTTTTTTTAAACACTAAAACACTACATGTATGAAAGATAGAAAAATACCATTTTGTGAGTACTCACCTGTAAAATGGATATTGTCAGTGGGTCACACACCCTGCTTCCCCTTAATTCTTACGATCGGGTTACTCCACCAGCAGGTGGCGACGTTGCAGAGAGAAGTCTTGAAAACGAGCCCCTTCCGGCCTACATATACCTGGGACCTCCCACTTAACACCCAGTGAATTCAAACAGCAGTAAGACAAGGTACCAGGAAATCCAACGGTAACCTCAAAATAAAACAAAGGAAAGCTTCACCATATAGAGGATCCAGGATACCAAAAAGGGCGGGTGAAGCGGGTTGTGTGACACACTGACAATATCCATTTTACAGGCGAGTACTCACAAAATGGTATTATTCTCAGTGTGTCACACACCCCGCTTCCCCTTTAATTCTTACGATCGGGACATCCAAAAAGCAGTGTCCACAAGGGATGGGTATCCGAAGGCAAAATGAAGCATAAACGACTGCGGTCTGCAGAACTTTGCGGCCAAACACAGCATCGGCTGAGGCCCGCACATCAACCTTGTAAAACTTAGAAAAAGTATGAACAGAAGACCAAGTAGCAGCCTTACAACAGAAGCTTGGTGCTGAAAAGCCCAAGATGCTCCAACAGCACGAGTAGAATGAGCAGTGATACGAAAAGGGGGAACCTTCCCCTTGGCCGAATAGGCCCCAACAACCGCCTGACGAATCCATTTGTTAATGGAAGACTTGGCCGGAGCCAAACCCTTCCTAGGCCCACAGGGCACAACAAAAAAGGCATCCGTTTTACAAAAAGGAGAAGTAGTAATCAAATAGTACTTAACACAGCGTACTACATCCAAACAATGCAAAATCCTCTCCTTGTCATTCTTAGGCTTAGGACACAAGGAGGGAAGAATATCCTGATTCAAATGAAAAGCAGAAACAACCTTAGGAAGAAAGTCCGGTTTGAAACGAAAAACCACCTTGTCCTGATGCCTCTCAAAAGTAGGGCGCCTGAATCGACAAGGCCGCCAACTCCGAGACAAGCCGAACCGATAGCCACCAAGAAGGCAATCTTCTGAGTCAAGGTAGAAAGAGCAATATCCTGCAAGGGCTCAAAGGGAGGAGCCTGAAGAGCAGAAAGAACCAAGTTCAAGTCCCAAACAGGGAGCAATGGCTTCCTGGGAGGCCGCACATGCGTAACCCCCTGGAAAAAAGTCTTGACTAAAGGATGAAGCGCAAAAGGCTTCTGAAAAAAAGACAAGGCAGAAACCTGCCCTTTCAAAGTACTCAGCTGGAGACCAGAATCCAGCCCCGATTGCAAAAACTGCAAAAACTCCAGAATCCTGGAAACCGAAAAGACCCTACAAGGCAAAGATCTAACCTCACACCAAGCGATATAGGCTCTCCAAGTCCTATAGTAGATGATAGAAGAAGACCTCTTCCCGGCACAGATCAGAGTCTTAACAACCGAGTCAGAAAGACCCTCCTCCAAGATGAAGGTCTCAGCAGCCAAGCCGTCAAACCCAGCATTGGTAAATTGGGGTAACAAAGCCGACCCTGAGTGAGCAGATCGGGCCGAAGAGGCAGAACGATCTGATCCACCGCCAGCCGAACGATGTCTGCAACCATACTCGCCTTGGCCACCTTGGAGCCACGAGAATGGCAGACACCCTTTCCAGAGCCAGCTTCCGTACCACCTTGCCTAGCATGGGTATCGGAGGAAAAAGGTACAGAAACCCCAGATCCCCCCAGCTCAGACATGGCATCCACCGCCAGAGCATCCTGGGAGAGAGACACGAAGGTCGGAAGCCTGCAATTGTGACGAGAGGCAAACAGGTCCACCTCCGGTGTCCCCCACCGGAGACACAGCGACCGAAAGACTTGAGGATGGAGAGCCCATTCTCCCAGATGGGAAGAGCACCTGCTCAACAGATCCGCTTCCCTGTTTTCCACACCCGGAATGTAAACTGCCGAGAGACAAGGAACATGGGCCTCCGCCCAGGTCAGGATCAGGGACACCTCTGAGGGCACCCAGACTGCGAGTCCCTCCCTGAAGATTGATGTAAGCAACCGCTGTCCGATTGTCCGAGCGAACCTGAACCGGGAGGCCCAGAACATGCTGAGTCAAAAGAACAAGAACCAGATGGATGGCTCTCAGTTCCAGAACATTGATGGGCAAGTGGGCCTCTCGAGGTCCCCACTGCCCCCGAAACTGAAGATCCTTCCAGAATCCCCCCCAACCCGAAAGACTGGCGTCCGTGGGGACAATTTCCCAGAGAGGAGTCAGGAAAGACCTGCCCCTCAAGAGATTGGTTGAGACCAACCACCGTTGAAGGGACTGCCGGACCCGGGAGGACAACTGGAAGGGCTGATCCAACGACCGTGGTCGCCGGTCCCAAGACGCCAACAGATGAAGCTGAAGCATCCTTGTGTGAAATTGAGCAAAAGGAACTGCCTCGAACGAGGCAACCATCAACCCTACCAGTCTCATCCCCAGACGGATGGACGGTCGAGGAATGGAAAGAAGGAACCGAGCCAATTCCTGAATCAGAAAAATCTTGCATTGAGGCAGAAACACCCTGTGTTGACAAGAATCCAACCGCATTCCCAGAAAGGACAGCACCCTGGCCGGGGCGAGGGAGGACTTGGGAAAGTTGATCACCCAACCGAAGCTTTCCAGCGTGGAGACCACCGTCCTGGTGTCCGTCTCCGATTGATTGAGAGAAGGAGCCATGATCAGAAGGTCGTCCAGATAAGGCACGACGCGAATGCCTTGAGATCTGAGAATGGCCATCACCCCTGCCAACACCTTGGTGAACACTCTTGGAGCCGAGGTAAGGCCAAACAGAAGTGCCACGAATTGAAAATGCCGATCCATCACGAACCGAAGAAAACGTTGATGAGCCTGGCAGATGGGAACATGAAGGTAAGCATCCTTGATGTCTATGGACGTCATGAAGTCCCCCTGCCGAAGAGAACCGATGGCCGATCGCAGAGTTTCCATGCGAAACTTCAGTGTACGGATGAACCTGTTGAGGAACTTCAGATCCAGAACGGGGCGAACCGACCCGTCTTTCTTGGGGACTGTGAAGAGATTGGAGTAAAACCCGAGGCCCACCTCCAAGTGCGGCACCGGCCGGATGACCGCCATTTCCAGAAGATTCTTCACCGACGCCAGGAGCCCCTGCGCGGCCAAAGGATTGGTGGGCACCCGAGACCGGAAAAACCGTGAAGGAGGGCGAGACTCGAACTCCAGCGTGTAACCGGACGACACCCCCTCCCGGATCCATCTGTCCAGAACCTCCTGGTCCCAAACCAGGGAGAAGTGTCGCAATCGTCCCCCCACCCGCACGGGTGAGGGCAGCCCCTCATTGCTGAGCGGGCTTACCAGCAGGCTTGGGCTTGGCGCCCCAGGACTGACCGGGACGGCCACGGCCCCTCCCCCGGGTCCAACCTGCACCCGTGGTAGTGGGAAAGGAGGCCCCTCTGCCCGCTCTGACTCCCCGAAAGGAGGGACTAAAGGAAGTCGCTCCTCGAAAGGAACGACGAGGCCTCTTGCGTTGAGGAAACTTACCACCCTTGGTAACTGAATCTAATTTGTCGCCAAACAGGCGCAAACCTACAAACGGAAGAGCTGTAAGCGACTTCTTAGAGTAAAGTCCGCCGTCCACTGGCGCAGCCACACCGACTGACGAATAGCAACCAACAGGGCCGCGGTCCTGCTACACATCGCAAGCGCATCGTCCTGGGCGGACATGACAAAGGAAATAAACAATTCACACTGCTTGAGAGAAGCAAACTCATCACAAGTGGGATCAACACAGGGGCATCGACGTCAGGGGAAACAGACCAAAGCTTCACCAAATCCTCCGGAAAGGGATAACGCTTATCCCAACTAGGAGGAACTCCAACGAGGCGCGTGGGTTGTTCCCATTCCTTAAGGACAACCCTCACAAAGTGTTGTTGCCTGGGAAACACCAAACGCGGCTGGGGCACATCAAACAACTCATCCTTTGGCGGGGGGGGGGACCGCCTCAGGCGGATCCAAAGCCAGAAAACATTTGAGCTAGAATGGAAGGAGTGTCAAGGAACACCCCGGCAGCCTGATCGCCAGTGGTATCCACCAATTGCTGGTGTGCAGGCTCGTCCGACTCCTCAAGGAGCTCCCCCTCCTCAGCAGGGGGACAATCGGACCAATCCAATATTTCAAACACCTCATCCTCCAGAACAGGCGATGCCAGAGAAAGGTGCTTCCGCTTAGCCGTAGCCTTCTGAGCCACCGCGGCGGAAACTATTTTCTCGAGGCTGGCTAATCGTGCACACACCTCGGATTGTGAATCCCCACCTTTGGCAACGTCACACGGGGTCCGGAATAGGTGGGGGGGGTAGGAGATGACGGAAGTTGCAAGGAGCCAGAAGCCGGAGTGCTGGACTGGCGCGCAATATTCTGCTTTGCACATGGAATACATATTATAACATCATCGCCTGGGAGCGGAGCCCCACACAGCCTGGATAGCCCCGAAAAGCCATTTCCGGTAATGTCGGAAGCCTCCATATGGTGAAATTATGGTATTCGCAATAACCCAGGGATTTACGCATTAAGCAACCCGGGATGCCCCCCTTTTATAATTAAAGTCCCGGGAGTGGGAGGATTTTTAAGCCTAGGAGAATCCCAATTTGGAAAATAAGACTAGCCAGGTATATCAGACTGGGAGACTCACAGCAGTGAAGGGATCCCAGGATCTGTAAGGGAAAGAGACCACAATCAGTCCCCCAAAGAAAGTTTGCCAGCGTGTGCCACACACATACACCAACACAACCAAACAGAATGTAACAGTAAAAAATATAAATATATACAAAAGCCTGAAGTATATGCAGCCCATGAGAAAAATATATACATATACATGTATAACTAATATATGCCTCCAGGAGGGGAAGCTGTACAAAAATGACAGGGTTAACTGCTCAAGCGCATGCACCGCACAATCAAGCAAGACAAACAAACAAACAACCTGTTTAAATGGCGGCACCCTCCTCACCGAGCTAGGGACCGCTGGGCTGTTGCCGAGTGCCTCCGTGTAGTGAGGCTCCAGGTGAGGAAGAGGGAGGAAGGCGGGCGTGTAAACGGGCGCCAACAGACACCCCATACACACAGCCAAGCGGGAGAAGTTTTAGTAAAAAACGCTACAAGGAGCCCCAGCAGCTCGGGACACGCGCCCGCGGCGCTGACCCCGCCAGCTGCCAGCGCTCCCCACAGACACAATCACCACAAGTGTAAAAGCACCCCATACAAGCCACCCCCCCCCCCCCAACGTGAAGGGAGAAGGGACCAAGCGGGAGAAGGTGGCCAAGGGGAACACCGGGACCGGGGCATCCCAAATCCGGATCACCATGCCGGATAACCGCATTGCCCCACGCGTGGGGACGAGCGGAGGAGATAAGCTCCTAGGCACCATATAGTGCCATCTACCGTTGCCCAGCCAGCAGCCTGGGCTGGGAGGCTTCCGTTAACTATCTAGGCATATAAACAATTGACTGGGCAGAAATAGACCAAAAGGGGATGCCGGGGTCTGACCCCGGCTACCTGCAAGTAGGAGACTTCTTTCTTCTGTCTTGTCGCATCTTGCAGAGAGAAAACACTGGGTGTTAAGTGGGAGGTCCCAGGTATATATGTAGGCCGGAAGGGGCTCGTTTTCAAGACTTCTCTCTGCAACGTCGCCACCTGCTGGTGGAGTAAACCGATCGTAAGAATTAAAGGGGAAGCGGGGTGTGTGACACACTGAGAATAAAAGCCAATTAAAGATTCAACTGTGCATTGTTATCCTTGGCAGACATACCATCTTTATGAGCAGCCAAAAGCTTTAAGGAGCGACCACCCTACAGCACTTACTCTGAAGATGATATTTCTTGCTCTTCTCGCTCCTTGGCTTCACCAAGTTCTCTCAAGGCTACTAGAAGTTTCTGGTTTTGTTCCTGTAGCTCTTCAATGTTTCTGAAAGTCACCAAATGTTGGGTTATGACTTCAGAGGAACTTGTTATATTAGAAGAGCTCACATCATCTCGTTGAACATAGTTCCCTCTAGCTTCCTCAAGCTCCATTAAAAGCACTCTGATCTACAGAGGAAAAAAAAGTGCTTGGTTACAATATAGGATTAAAGAACATTTGAAATAAATTAAAAAAGGACTTATTTTTTAAACTCAGATCCAAGTCTGTGGACCTACAGAAGTATATTTACAATACACATGGGTATATAGGCTCCAAACAAGCTACAAACTGTCCATTGAAATTACACAGAGGCAAGAATGTAACACCAGAAAGAAACCTTGCAAGTGGGAAAAACAAACACTAGGTCACAGGAAAGTGTAGATTTCTATACAATACTGAAAACTGGTTCTACTCTAGTCCAGGGTTATACCTAAATTAAATAGAATTGATCCTAGACCTCCAGAACCAGATGGTTAAGGCAAATGCATGGTTTGCCCGGGCCAGCCCCATTACCAGGAGCAGACTCCCAAGTAGAACAATCAGAACAAACTGGTATCCCTTCTGGTATGTCTGGTCTCTCAGCCTTTCCTCTTTGCCTTGAATTTTCTCTTTTTTTCCCCAAAGGAGGAGCAATGCATTATAGTGTTCCCCAACCATCTCCTTGCGCAGGCGGTATACGGCCCTTTGATTGGCTATGACTGACCCGGGCTGAGCTGGCGAAGTCCCCGTGCTCGGGATTTGGCGCCTCCCACCCTGTACACAGGCGATCGCTTAAGTAGCAGCCATCGGTCGCTCGGCTCGTCGGGTCTGGCGCATTCTCCCTTGAGCTGAGCAAACGGTCGGCTGCTGCTTAAGTGATCGCCTGTGTACAGTGTGGGAGACGCTGACCGGCTGCGAAGAGGGACGGGCAGCCAACAGTGAAGAAGAGCCCAACCAGGGGAGGAGAAGGAGGTAGGCTCCGGCGCCATCTTGCCTGGGTGGAAGGGTGGGACTCATAAGTGCCCTGACTGGAAGCCATCCTCTGGCTGTTGCTAAGCTTAAGGGGGAAGGAGAGTAAGGGAAGTGGGGCTGCATTTGCCTGCCCAGTGTGGTGGAAGAGTGAGCTACTGACATCTGTGGGGCAATAACCCCCCTTTCTGTGGAGCCTACTAACCGGCATCACCCTCCCGTCCAGTTGTCAGGTAAGTGCACCTGATCCTAGTCACAAAAGGACTTAAGCCCTTAAAATGTCCGCTTCAAAAAAAATAAATAAAAAGGTAGATGCTGAATGCAGGGTTTTCCAAAATGTACTGCTTTTTATAGAGAGATACAATATTATGCAGAATTGAGTTCAGCCTTTTAAGGAAGGTAGCTTAAATGAAGACAGTGTGGCTTAACCAAAGACTGGTCAAAGAAAAACCTTCAATCTGATGTATCACCTTTTTCCATAACTAGATTCAATATTTCTAGTCTGGGCCCCTGCCACCTTTCCCCTTTTTATTTCAGTGAAGTGGAGCCATTAGGTAAACATTTCAAACCTCACCTGTTGAGAAAGATCTTTTACTTGTAACTCCAGCCTTTGATTTTCTCTTTCAAGTACAGATGACAACTTGTTGGCTTTATCACAGTCATTTTGCATCCGCTGAATGTCCTTGGAACAAAATATGAAGGGGGGGGGGGTTAAAAATGAAGCTGTGTGTGTCTTTCCTATAAAGAAACATTGCATTGCTATGGCAATACCTTCATTGACTGTTCAAGTTTATTAGACAAGCTTGCAACAGATTTCTGCATACGCTCATATTCTTCCCGCTGGCGCTTCAGAATGGGTGCCTTTGCCTCAACCTCTTTGACTATGTCGTCAAGATACTTAGAGATTCTTTTGTTTTCTTGTTTTTCTATTAAAAGCTGATCTTGTGCTTCAATATATGCATTATAAAGCTGGAATAGAGTCGAGAATGTAGATGTAGATACTTGAACTGGAAAAATAAACCGTATCAAATGAAAGCAAATCCCTTAACTTTTTTTTATTTTTTTTTATTTTAAAAGCGAACCAAAACCCATATTTGGAAATAGCATCCCCTGAATTGCTCCCCCCATGAAGAGAACCTTTTGCCAATTTTTAGTGCTCCTGCTTAACTAAACCCAGATAATGGCCATCTGGGCCCTTGTTTCAGCTGTAAAGCTCCGCCTCCTCCATTCATTGCTATTGTGTGTGGCAATTATGTCATTGCCACACCAATGCAATGACTGATCACCTACCATCTTACAGAGAGGGACAGGAAAGAAAAGCATTCCAAGATGATTCAAAACACGAAAATATCCATTTCTAGTTCTACACCCTAAGAAGGGAATATCGGCAGGGGCTTTGGCCAATTGTATTTCACAAGTTCGGAAGGTTTTGGTCCGCTTTAAAGCCAGTCTTCCTGAACATCCTCATAGCAGTGAAAATACAATTCTGTGATTACTCACCTGTAGAATTGGTATTATGAGTATACAGTACGTCCTGCTCCAGATAAGATTCTACTCTTGGGTATTACTCCGCCAGATGGTGCTGGACTGCAGACACGGTGAAATTGGCTCCTCCCAGCCCCACAAATCCCCAGCATTGAAAGCAGTTAAGAAGCCAGGAGAAAGAAAACAGAACCAACCAGTACCAACCAGTAACTATCAACAGTGATAACAATCACCATACAGGGGATCCAAGGATAAATGAAAACAAGGGTGGGGTGGAGCAGGACGTACTGTATACTCATAATACCAATTCTACAGGTGAGTAATCACAGAATTGTATTCTTCATATACAGTATGTCCTGCTCCAGATAAGATTCTTTACTATTGGGATATCCAATAGTGTCCATAAGGTAGGGTGGGATCCCAAACAGGTAACAGCAGATAGGTCAGCCCACTGCCACTGCCACCTGCAGAACCTTGCAGCCAAAAGCAGCATCAGCTGAGGCCCTAACATCAACCTTGTAAAACTTTGAAAAAGATATAAACAGAAGACCAAGTAGCGGCCTTGCAAACTTGTTCAACAGAAGCCTGGTGCTGAAAAGCCCAAGAGGCCCCAATAGCACGAGTAGAATGGAGCAGTAGGGCAGAACGGAGGATTCTTCCCCTTAGAGTAGGCCTGATTCACAGCCCGACGGACCCACTTGCTGATAGTAGATTTAGCAGGAGGCAAACCCTTCCTAGGACCAGAAGGGACCACAAAAAGAGCATCAGTTTTCCTGAAAGGCGCAGTAGCCACCAGATAGTACTTCAGATTGCTAACCACATCCAAGGAATGCAAAACCCTCTCCTTAGCGTTACTAGGATTAGGGCACAAGGAAGGTAGAACAATGTCCTGATTTAGATGAAAGGCAGATGAAGTGGAAAATTAGAGCTTGTTTGATGAGGAAGATGAAGAAAATGCCATCAACTGAGTTGGTTGTGTTAGCAAATACTAACAGGGGGGACTGAAGTGGAAAATTAGATATTAAACTTAGAATTAATTTTATGACCCGCCTGTATGCCAACTCTCACATTGTCCGTGTTTAGGGGGATTCGCACCCCTCCCTCCTCATAGGTTTAAACCATTACCAAGAATGGAATGTTGTGTCTGCTTGATGAGAAACAGATGTTCTTTATGTCCGAGCTATACCTTCCATATATGTCTATGTTTGAAATAGCCAATCCAATCCTACATGTGTCAAGCCATCCAATACAGATAGTCATTTAAGATTCTTTGTCCGAAACTGTATTTAAGCAACTCCGAGAAACTGTTGTATTGGGCATTCGAGGAATATCGGCCCCCGGTTAACCGAATAAATATTGCATTTCCTGAAGACATTTTGCTTCTGAATATATATTTTTTCACAACACAGATACAACCTTAGGCAGAAAATCTGGCTTGAAGCGAACCACCACCTTGTCCTGCTGTGTCTCATAGTAGGGGATCTGAATGGAAAGCGCCGCCAACTCAGAAACATGCCTAACAGAAGTGGTGGCCACCAAAAAGAACCTTGAGAGTAAGAATGGCCAAGGCAGCCTCCTGCACAGGTTCAAAGGGAGCACCCTGCAGGGAAGACAGGACCAAGTTCAAATCCCAGACAGGCACCATAGGCTTACGTGGAGGACGCACATGAGTAACCCCCTGGAAAAAAGTCCTGATCAGAGAATGCTGAGCAAAAGATCTCTGGAAGAAAACAGCCAGGGCAGGAACATAACCCTTCAGAGTACCGAGTTGAAGGCCCAGATCCAAACCATGTTGGGGGAACTCCAGAATACTGGGAATAGAAAACACACGACAGGGAAGAGACCTAGACTCACACCAGTCAATGTAGGCACGCCAAACCCTATAGTAGATGGAAGAAGAAGACTTCTTCCTAGCCCTAATCATGGTGTTAACAGAGGCAGACAGCCCCTTTTCCATCAAGATGGAGGTTTCAGCAGCCAGGCAGTCAAAGCCAGCGTTTGTAAATTGGGATGGCGTAAATGTCCCTATAAATCTGGATGGCGTAAATGTCCCCGAGTGAGCAGGTCTGGAACCTTGGGCAGAGCGTACCGATCTACTGCCAGCTGCGCTATGTCTGCTAACCACACTCTTCTTGGCCACCTGGGAGCCACCAGGTTTGCTGGCACCCCTTCCCGAGCCATCCTGCCCAACAGGGGGAATGAAGGAAAGACATACAGGAGCTGAAAACCCTGCCATGACATTGTCAGCGCATCCGTGGCCAAGGCCAGAGTATCCTGGAACAGGGAGACAAAGGACGGGAGCTTGTGATAGTGACGGGACGCAAACAGATCCACATCTGGTAGGCCCCAACGGTGACCCAGAGATTGAAACACCCTGTCGCAGAGGGACCATTCTCCCAGGCGAGAGGTCCCCGTGCTCAGAGAGTCTGCCTGCAGATTCTCCACCCCAGAATGTACACAGCTGAAATGCAGGGAACAATGTCCTCTGCCCAGGACAGGATCAGAGACACTTCCTTGAGGGCCCCCTTGCTCCGGGCCCCTCCCTGATGATTGATGTAGGCAACCGCTGGTTTTCTGAGCGTACCTGAACAGGCCGGCCCCGAAGGTGTCGGGTCAAACGAGCCAGAACCAACCTGATCGCCCTCAATTCCAGAATTTTGATGGGTGTGTGGGCCTCCTGAGGGCCCCACCACCCTTGGAACTGTAGGGACTTTAAAAAGCCCCCCCCCCAACCTGTCAGACTGGCATCCGTGGTGACCGTCTCCCAACACGGGGCCAGAAAGGATGTGCCTGCCAACAGGTTCCTGTAGTCCAGCCACCACGAGAGGGACTGCCTGGCTAGGGGGGACAGAACAAGGACCTGGTCCAGGGACGCAGGATCCTTGTCCCATACTGACAAGAGGTGAAGTTGCCGAGGCCTCATGTGAAACTGGGCATAAGGGACCGCCTCAAAGCAGGACACCATCAGGCCCACCAGCTGCATCCCCTGCCTGATGGAGGGATGGGGGCAAGAGAGCAGGAACTGAACCTGCGCTAGCAGACTGTCCACCTTCTGCTGAGGAAGAAAGATCCTTGCCTGAACTGTATCCAGATTCATTCCCAGGAATGGCGTCACCAAGGAGGGAGACAGGGAAGACTTGGGATGGTTGATCACCCAGCCAAATGGCTCCAGTGTGAACACTACTTGCTGAGTATCCAGCTCCGCCTGCTGGAGGGACTGAGAAGTGATGAGAATGTCGTCCAAATAGGGCAGAAAGCGAATGCCCTGAGCAGGGCCATCACTCCTGCCAGCACCTTGGTGAACACTCTGGGAGCTGAAGTGAGACCGAAGGGAAATGCCAAAAATTGGTAGTGCTGATCCTCCAGAGCGAATCTGAGGAATCTATGATCACCTGGAAAGACAGGAATATGAAGGTAAGCATCTTTGATGTCCACAGAAGTCATCAAGTCCCTTGGACGCAGGGAACTGATAGAGCGCCATGCGAAAGCTTCTGCATCTGACAAACTTGTTGAGGATATTCAAGTCCAGGATGGGCCCGACTGACCCATCTCTTTTGGGCACAGTGAAAAGGTTGGAATAAAAACACTTGCCACTTTCTTGTAAGGGGACCTGACAGATGACCCCCGGCTCCAGAAGGCTTTGCACAGCGAGAATCAGAGCCTGAGCTGACATAGGGTCCGGGATCTGACAAGGGAGAGCAGCGGCCACCAAATGTAGGACCCACCGATAGACAGGGGCAAGGGGCAATAGGGCAGGAGGGGCATCCCATAGAGGTTCACTATTTGCCTATACCGCCTACCCTTTGGTGGAGGATTGCGGTGGAGCAGCGCTCCTAAGCACCTGACAGCGGTGCTGCCTACCGTCACCCGCACCAGCGCAGCCAAAGCTGGGAGGCACATAAACAATGGAACGGGTGGGAATAGTCCTACAGGGCCATAGGCCAATAGCCCCTGTCACCTGCGAGAAGAGAGCCGTCTTCTTGTCCTTCGCAATCCAGACTGCAGAGAAAAACTGGGGATTTGTGGGAGGTCCCGGGTATTTGAGGGGCCGGGAGGAGCCAATTTTGCGGTCTCTGCAGTCCAGCGCCATCTGGTGGAATAATACCCAAGAGTAAAGAATCTTATCTGGAGCAGGACGTACTGTATACTAAGAATAGCACAGTAACTGGCACACCAGCCCACATTGAATGCAGTGGCCGCTCTACAGGTCCTTCTCAAAAAATTAGCATATAGTGCTAAAGTTCATTATTTTCCATAATGAAATGATAAAAATTAAACTTTCATATATTTGAGAATCATTGCACACCAACTGAAATTTTTCAGGTCTTTTTTTGTTTTAATACTGATGATTTTGCCCTACAGCTCATGAAAACCCCAAAATCCCATCTCAAAAAATTAGCATATTTCATCCGACCAATAAAAGAAAAGTGTTTTTAATAAAAAAAAAAAAGTCAACCTTCAAATAATTATGTTCAGTTATGCACTCAATACTTGGTCGGGAATCCTTTTGCAGAAATGACTGCTTCAATGCGGCGTGGCATGGAGGCAATCAGCCTGTGGCACTGCTGAGGTGTTATGGAGGCCCATGATGCTTTGATAGCGGCCTTAAGCTCATCCAGAGTGTTAGGTCTTGCGTCTCTCAACTTTCTCTTCACAATATTCCACAGATTCTCTATGGGGTTCAGGTCAGGAGAGTTGGCAGGCCAATTGAGCACAGTAATACCATGGTCAGTAAACCATTTACCAGTGGTTTTGGCACTGAGCAGGTGCCAGGTCGTGCTGAAAAATGAAAACTTCATCTCCATAAAGCTTTTCAGGCGATGGAAGCATGAAGTGCTCCAAAATCTCCTGATAGCTAGCTGCATTGACCCTGCCCTTTATAAAACAGTCGACCAACACCAGCAGCTGACATGGCACCCCAGACCATCACTGACTGTGGGGACTTGACACTGGACTTCAGGCATTTTGGCATTTCCTTCTCCCCAGTCTTCCTCCAGACTCTGGCACCTTGATTTCCGAATGACATGCAAAATTTGCTTTCATCAGAAAAAAGTACTTGGGACCACTGAGCAACAGTCCAGTGCTGCTTCTCTGTGGCCCAGGTCAGGCGCTTCTGCCGCTGTTTCTGGTTCAAAAGTGGCTTGACCTGGGGAATGTGGCACGGTGGCTCTGGATGTTTCTACTCCAGACTCAGTCCACTGCTTCCGCAGGTCCCCCCAAGGTCTGGAATCGGTCCTTCTCCACAATCCTCCTCAGGGTCCGGTCACCTCTTCTCGTTGTGCAGCGTTTTCTGCCACATTTTTTCCTTCCCACAGACTTCCCATTGAGGTGCCTTGATACAGCACTCTGGGAACAGCCTATTTGTTCAGAAATTTCTTTCTGGGTCTTACCCTCTTGCTTGAGGGTGTCAATGATGGCCTTCTGGACAGCAGTCAGGTTGGCAGTCTTACCCATAATGGCGGTTTTGAGTAATGAACCAGGCTGGGCTTTTTTAAAAGCCTCAGGAATCTTTTGCAGGTGTTTAGAGTTAGTTGATTCAGATGATTAGGTTAATAGCTCGTTTAGAGAACCTTTTCATGATATGCTAATTTTTGATATAGGATTTTGGGGTTTTCATGAGCTGTATGGCAAAATCATCAGTATTAAAACAAAAAAAGACCTGAAAAATTTCAGTTGGTGTGCAATGAATCTCAAATATATGAAAGTTTAATTTTTAACATTTCATTATGGAAAAAAAAATAACTTTAGCACTATATGCTAATTTTTTGAGAAGGACCTGTATTTAATTCACATTTTTGAATATGGGCCACAGAACCCAACAAGATTCTTAGTTCATACAGAGAGCCACAGTATACAATGGCACTTTATAAATAAAGTAACATTTCTTATATGCATTTGTTGTCCTAGACCTTATGTACTACTTCTAAAACTGTATGTATTATAATACACAGGGCATTAGGAGTCAATTGCAACAAAACATATTGATACAGGAGTAGGTTTGTAAGTTGGCAAGGGCAGGGCCTTTGCTGCTAACATACTCCTGTATCAGTGTGTTTTGTTGGTGGCTTACAATCTAAAGGATCAGTGGAGAGCAGGGGAAATACAATATGGATTATTTTTGCCTTCAGCTATCTTGTTTGATGGCTACAAACTGACATGTAAATTAGAGATTACCACTTATCAACTGACTCAAAAGCATACTTCTGAGCTGGGCAAAGGAGAGAGGAAAAGGTGTGTGAGCTACCTCCTAATTTGCCTGCAGGCCTGGTGGAAGGAGTCTCTGATAAAGAGTGGTGTGATACTTTCTACGAGGCTATCAGCAGGAACAAACACGTCTTGACACATGGTAGCATGCTGCGGCTTGTAGCTCTACATTAGTTAGACGCGGTTGTCCGCAAAAAATGTTAAAAAGTTTACCCACATCCATTATACAGAAAATGGGAGTTGGTACAGGTGCATTCCAATTGTTGATGTAATCTGTACACAATCAATAAGCAATGTTACCTCTGTTAATTTCATTCCTGGTCTTACAACTTTAGCCACGGCAGCCGCAGTAGGAGACATTGCTGTTAATTCCTCCTCGCTCAAGAGAACGCCTAAGTCCAAAAAAGTAAAAAGTTAGCAATGTCTATGTGATGCTACATTTGCTGCCGACTTCCGCTTAAAACCTCTTTGCACCAACTTTTACTGGTTCTCACTGGGTTTGAGTGAAGAGGATGCAACGTAGCATGGAATTCTATTCATTATAAGAACCCCCCCCCCCCCCCCCCCCCCAAATCCACTTTAAAATAGCACCAAAGCTGATCCTTAAAAAGGGATTCAGTAGGCAAAGCAACCATTGTCCATTGCAGACCATTGTGTCGGGCTACACTTGCACGGCCCTAAATGGTTCAGTGTTTAAAATGGTAAAAAAAATGGCCAAGATATCACGATTACAGTCTCACCTTATGATTTATCTCTTGAAATATTTGGCTCTGATGCAGCATAGTCAGCATTGTGGGTAGGTTCTGTGAGACAGGCATTCTCATCACCTTGGCTGCTCTCCCTCTCTCCCAGTGTCCACAGACTAATAATGCTGCGGAGCTTTATACCCCAGCTTAGCCCGATTAGTGATCTATGGCAAAGGAATGCAGGGGATGTCCCACTACTCCTTGCCTTGTTTCTACTTTCTGGAGAAGTTGCAGAGTGCAGCCATGATGAGGTGAGCTGACGACTTACAGAGTTTATGCACTTTGCCTATAGGAGAAAAAAAAAAAAAAAAGAACCCACCCCATTTGCATAAATATTCTGCAGTTACTACCTTGACATACATAACTAGTTAGATAGTTCCATAACAGAACTAAAACAAATTATGGAGAATGCCACAGAACATTAAACCGGACCTTCAGCATGATTTAATGAAAAGCCCAAACCCTTAAACCATTCCCCAGCATCTAAAATTAATATATTTTAAGTTTTTAGTCACTTGCTTATTCTTTCCCCCACTGGGCTTCAACTCTCTTCAGGACTCTAGGATACGGGCGCCGCCATCTTGACTCAGAAGCATCACACATACTGAGGAGGAGGAGGATAAAGTACAGGTGGCGGGTTATAGCGGTGCTTTGCACAGAGCAGTGTTGGGGGTCAGGGAAAGGACAGATATCCCAGAATGCAGAGCAACACAGTCAGAAGACACTTCCTGTTTGCAGGCTGCCTGATGCTCCATGAGCCACCATCTTGGATGTTTAAAGGCTCATAACATGCAGTAGATACAGGTAGGATGATTTTTAATATGAACAATCTTTATGCACAGGGTGTGGGAAAACAAAGCTGAACTTCTCTGAAGAATATGTTTTCCCACACCCTGTGTTAGTGTCAAGGTTTGCCAAAAGTGTAGTTCTCGCTACTAGCCTTTTGAAATGGGGGGGGGGGGGGGGGGGGACATGGTGGTTACTTACTTTAAAGTTTTTGCTGATGGCCCACATGTTACTACAGAGTCTTTACTTATGCAGCAGACCAATTAAAAAAAAAAAAAAAATTATGTACTACATATAAAGTACACCACAGATAAAGTACACCACAGAACATTTGTGTGTTTCTAGTGGCACCAGAACGTCAACATTTGGGTGCAATAACTCACAATGCAAGCAATATAGAAGTGTTTACCTTTTCTTTTTGTGGAAGAAAGCAAATCATTAGCATTTTCAAGTTCTCTCTTCAGTTTGCCAATTTGTTCTCCAAGGTCTCTCTCAACTTGATTCTTTGCAGCTTCCATGGATGACAGCTGCTCCTGAATAGCTTTGTTGGCTACAAAAAATACAATTCTGTGAGTACTCACCTGTAGAATTGTTTTTACTATGCATGGCACGGCCTGCTTCAAGAAGTCCTTATGTATGTGATATTCCGCCACAAGGTGGCGCAGTGCACTGCAGAAGAGTTGTGGCTCCTCCCGGTACAGGATCACCAATAGACCTCTCCAGTGTTGACAAGCAGTTATACAAGAAGCCGGGATAAAGAGGCAACCAAGAATAACGATAACAAGGGTGGCGTGAAGCAGGCTGTGCCATGCATAGTAAAAACAATTCTACAGGTGAGTACTCACAGAATTGTATTTTTCCTAATGCATAGCACGGCCTGCTTCACGAAGTCCTTACGTACGGGACATCCAACAGCAGGGTCCGTAAGTTAGGGTGGGATCCCCAAAAGTAGCAGCAGGCAGTTCAGACCACTACCGCCTGAAGTACCTTGCGGCCAAAAGCAGCATCAGCTGAGGCCTTAACATCAACCTTGTAAAACTTAGAGAAGGTATGAACAGAAGACCAAGTAGCGACCTTACAAACTTGTTCAACAGAAGCTTGGTGCTGAAAAGCCCAGGAGGCACCAACAGCACAAGTGGAATGAGCAGTAATCCAGAAAAGGAGGCTTGTACCACTGCCTGATGTATCCATTGCTAACAGATTTTGCCGGAGGCAAACCCTTCCTAGGACCAGCAGGAAGAACAAAAAAAGCGCATCAGATTTCCTGAAAGACTCAGTAGCAACCAAATAAAACTTCAGAGCCCTGATAACATCCAGAGAAGGGTCCGTTCCTTAGAATTAGCAGGGTTAGGACACAAAGAAGGTAAGCCAATGTCCTGATTGAGATGAACAGCAGACACAACCTTATGCAAGAAATCCGGCTTAAGCCGAAAACACCACCTCATCTTGATGCCGCTCAAAATAAGGAGGTTTGATGGAAAGCGCCGCCAACTCAGAAACTTGCCTGACCGAAGTAATAGCCAACAAAAAGGCCACCTTAACCTTAAGAGTCAGAATGGGAAGCGCAGCCCCACGGATAGGCTCAAAGGGAGGACCCTGCAGAGCAGACAACACCAAATTCAAGTCCCAAACCGGTAGCATAGGCTTACGTGGCGGACGCACGAGTAACTCCCTGGAAAAAAAGTCTTAACCGATGATTGGTAAAGGATCTTTGGAAAAAAAATTGCCAGAGCTGACACCTGTCCCTTGAGGGTACCAAGTTGAAGGCCCGAATCCAAACCATGTAGTAAAAATTCCAGAATCCTGGGGATAGAAAACACACAACAAGGAAGAGACTTGGACTCACACCAGGCAATGTAAGCATGCCAGACCCTTTAGTAGATAAAGGACGAGGACTTCTTCCTAGCCCGAATCATAGTAACAACAGAGGCCAGCAACCCCTTATGCAGAGGATCCTGCGACAGAGACAAATCTTGGAAGCTTGTGATTGTGGCGGGACGCAAACAGGACCACACTTGGCTGACCCCAGCGGCGACACAGGGAGTGAAATACCTTGTTGCTGAGGGACCATTCCCCCAGCTGAGACGTCCCCCTGCTCAGGGAGTCTGCCTCCTGGTTCTCCACCCCCGGAATGTAGACCGCTGAGATGCAAGGGACATTCTCTTCCGCCCAAGACAGTATCAGGGACACTTCCTTGAGGGCTCACTTGCTCCGAGTCCCTCCCTGATGATTGATGTAGGCAACCGCTGTCTGGTTGTCCGAGTGGATCTGAACAGTCCAACCCCGAAGGTGTGTGGTCAGCTGAGAAAGAACCAACCAACCTGATCGCCCTCAGTTCCAGGACATTGATGGAAGCATGGGGCTCCTGGGGGCCCCACCAACCCTGGAACTTCAGAGACTTCCAAAAGCCCTCCCAACCGGTCAGAGTGGCATCTGTGTGACAGTTTCCCAGCACAGAGGCAGGAAGGTCCTGCCCACTAGAAGGTTCCTTGAATCCAGCCACCACGAGAGGGACTGTCTGGCAAGGGGGGACAGAGCAAAATCCTGATCCAGGACAGAAATGACAAGAGGTGCAACTGAAGAGCTCTCATGTGAAACTGCGCAAAGGGGACTGCCTCGAAGCAGGACACCATCAGGCCCACTAACTGCATCCCTTGCAGGATGGGGACACAAAGCAGAGCCCGTGCCAGCTCTGAAGGCCCTCCACTTTCTGCTGAGTCAGGAATACCTTGACCTGAGAGGTATCCAGAGTCATGCCCAGAAAGAACCTCAAAGACGGAGACAGTGAAGACTTGGGATAGTTGATCGCCCGCCAGCACCTTGGTTAACACCAGAGGAGCCAAGGTGATACCGAACGGTAAGGCCACAAACTGGTAATGCTGATCCTCTAGAGCGAACCTCAGGAAGCTGATGACCCGGAAAGATTGGCAAGTGAAGATAGGCATCCCTGATGTCCACGGTGGTCATGAAGTCACCAGGGCGAAGGGTACTGACAGCCGAGCGTAGCATCTCCAGGCGAAAGTGCTTGAACCTGACAAACTTGTTGAGACCCTTCAAGTCCAGGATGGGACTTAAAGACCCGTATTTTTTGGGAACCGTGAAAAGATTGGAATAGAAACCCCTGACCCTGTTCCTGGGAAGGTACCAGGCAAATGACTCCTGACTCCAACAGGCGTTGAACTGCAAGGCGCAAACCCTGAGCTGACAGAGGGTTTCAAGACATCCGGGATCTGAGGAATCTTGGGGGCAGCCAGGCTGCAAACTCCATCTTGAAACCGGAGGACACCACCTCCTGAATCCACCGGTCTGAGACACGGAGCCTCCAGACGTGAACAAAGAGCCGAAGCCGCCCCCCCCCACCAAGATGGGTGAGGGCGCCTTCTCATGCCTGAGGGGGCTTGGGAGGGGGTTTTGGGCTTGGAACCCCATGAGACGACCACGGGATCTGCCACAGCCCCAGGAATCTCTGCGGCTACCCGAGAAGAGGGAGCCACGACCTCTGGGAGCACGAAAGGAGGTGAGGGAAGCGGAGGGCCCTCGAAAGGGCCGAGGCTGCTTCCTACGCTGAGGTAGCCTACCATCCTTGGCTAGAACATCCAGACACTCACCAAAGAGCCACAGCCCCGCAAAGGGGGGCCCAGTGAGAGCCTTCATAGCAGCAGCGTCAGCTGCCCACTGACACAACCAAACAGAGCGGCGCATAGCCACCAAGTGGGCAGACACCCTACCACCCAGCTGGACCGCATCATCCATGGCAGTAAGAACAAAGGCAACAAAATCAGAGCAAAGCAAGAGGGCCCTATAATCCTCCCTCCTCCTACCAGCCATAGCGCCATCAGTGAGACGCTTGAGCTTTTTCTTAAAGTGGACCAACACCCAGGATTTTGACTATCCTGGGTTTTGGTCCACTTCGGCGGGGCACCCCGATCGGGGGTGCCCCGCTGTGTGAAACCCCCCAGAAACCCCAAAAAACTCACCTCTCAACGCTCCCACGTGAGCGCCGCAGCCAATCCCCGCCAACGTCCAGGCGGGGATCAGGAACGTCCAGGCCGCTTCCGCCGCCGCCGCCTCCCGCGCGTCACTCTCGGCGCGCGCGCGCCCCCGCCGGCCATTCACAGAGGGCCGGCGCGGGCGCGCGCACGTCTGGAGGGGTGCGCGGGAGGCGGCGGCGGCGGAAGCAGCGGCGGATCAGGTAAGGTGTTTTTGGGGTTTCTGGGGGGTTTCACCCCGCGGGACATCCCGATCTCGGATGTCCCGCGGGGTGGGGGGTGATCGGCCCGGGAATCTTATAGATTTCCGGGCCGATCACCCCTGGGTGTTGGTCCACTTTAAGGGCAATAGCTGTAATGGCAGTGGCGCAGACCGGACGCAGCCCAGCCCCCACAAATGTAAAGGCATGGCAGGCCAGCTGATCCGGGAAGGCATGACCAAGGTGTTGGACAGCCCTAGAATGGGAGCGTCTCCCTCAGACACGACCATCGCTTGACCAGGTCAGCAGGAAAGGGACACCTCTTATCCAACCCTTTGGGCACCGCGGGCAATTAGGACATTCACACTCTTTGAGCACCATATTAGAGAAATGGCCCTGCTCAGGGAACTCCAGATGCTGTTTATCAGGACGAAAGAGCTCACCCTGCTTCCTCTTAGCCACCTCAGGGGGGGAAATGTGCAAGGTTTCAAAATGTCAAACAGTCCATCAGTGTCATCAGGGAACCATGAGTCCTCCCCGGATGCAGACCCAGGGTCACTGTCGTACCCCTCCTGCTGGTCCCCAGAGGAGTCAGTCCTGGAAAAGCTCCCCCTCCTCTAGGGAGTAACGGCCACCAAAGGCATCAATTCCCTCATCCTCCTCAGCAAAGAGGGAGGGCGTGGGAGCCAGGTGCCGCTTCTTACCAGATGCCTTATCTGGAACAGGCCTGGCAAGCTGCCTTTCAATGCTGGCCACACGAAGTGCCAGATCAGATTGTGACCCCCTGCTAGTATCCCCCTCACTGGGGGCTAAATGCAGGTGCGGAGGGGTAGGCGATATGGAGCGCAGAACTGGGAAGAGAAGCACTCAAACCAGAGAAACAAGGCACACATCCCCCTCCTCACCCCCTCAGAAGCTAGAACAGGAACTCTGCATCCCTCAGTAGGCTCACCATAAAGCCTATGGCCGGCTACCCTTTGTGGAACAGAGTCTGCGGCTTGGAGCAGCGTTCCTTGAGCACCTGACCCTAGTGCTCCTCTACCTTCACCCAAACAGTCAGCAGAGGCTAGGAAGCACAGAGGGTCCGGAAACGGGTGGAAATAAGCCTGCGGCCCTGCATGTCTGGTTGCCCTGCTCACCAGCGCATTATAAAGAGCCATCTTCTATCTTTGCAGTATCACTGCAGAGGAAACACTGGAGAGGTCTATTGGTGATCCTGTTTTTATATGGTACCAGGAGGAGCCACAACTCCTCTGCAGAGCACTGCGCCACCTTGTGGCGGAATATCCCATATGTAAGGACTTCTTGAATCAGGCTGTGCCATGCATTTGGAAAAAAACACTATGCTCACCATGTGCCATATTCGTTATAGAGCTTTGCACCTACATCAAGGCACTTAAAGTGGACCAACACCCACGGGTGATCGGCCCGGGAATCTATAAGATTCCCGGGCCGATCACCTCCCTCCCCGCGGGACATCCGAGATCGGGATGTCCCGCGGGGTGAAACCCCCACCAAACTCCTTACCTTAACTTCGGCGGCGGGCCGCCGCCGCCTTCCTCGCGCCCCCTCTAGACGTGCGCGCGCCCCCCGCACTCACCTCTCCCGCTCCCAGCGCCGACGGACAAGCGGCTCCTCCGCCGCCGCCTCCCGCGCGTCACTCTTGACGCCCGCGCCGGCCATTCACAGACGGCCGGCGCGGGCGTCAAGAGTGACGCGCGGGAGGCGGCGGCGGAGGAGCCGCTTGTCCGTCGGCGCTGGGAGCGGGAGAGGTGAGTTTTTCGGGGGGTTCGGGGGGGGTTTCACACAGCGGGGCACCACGATCGGGGGTGCCCCACCGAAGTGGATCAAGACCCAGTATAGTCAAAATCCTGGGTGTTGGCCACTTTAACACAAACTACGCGCTCCCCTTAAAGTGGATCCAGGATCCTGCTGATCCTTGTCTCTAGGGTATCACTCCAGATCACCCACTTAACTCACCCTTCTGCAGTTACCTACAGAACATGTGCAGGCTCTCACCCAATCAGCACTTCATGTTGGGCCCCACAATGCAAAGGTAACCCAGCAGCACTTCCTCTTTTCTGGCCACTGGTAAATCCATAGAAGTTACAAGATGCTAAATTAATTTCTATGGACCCCCCCCAAGACACTTACAATCATCTGCTGCCTTAAGTAGCCTATGAAGCTCTTCCACGGCTCCAGTTAGTTCTGTATTCTTTGCCTCCGAATCATCAGCCGCACTCTAAAGTATGACAGACATAAGAAAGAAGCAGGAAACAAGAATTACTTTATCAACAACGCCCCAAGTATCGAAACTGTCGTGGGGCCTGCTACGGTAACTAAGTAAGGAAAGGTTCACACTTTATTTCATGCGACGTGGCTGTGTCCTCCTGTCCTGGCTGCAACTTGCCCAATTGGTTGGGCATGCAAGTCACAAATGGGGCAGGCAGTGTCCACTGCCACTAGCCGCTTTTTTTTTATTTTTTAAAATTCTCAAATCCACATCAGAAGTTGTATTCCACATAACCTCACTGCTAAACTGGGGGGGGGGGGGGTTAATTATGGTCAACTTAGTCATAATTCACTTAAATGAATATAAAGTACTTGTCCAGACTGCAAATAGATATTTTAAACAGTAGAAATTGATCAGGTCCTTACCTTATACAGATTGCACAGCTTAACATTTGCTTTCAGTTCATTGTGAAACTTCTCTTCCACATTTGTCTGCTGTTCCCTTGACTACAAAAAAAAAAAAAACAAGTTAGTTACCTGGTAACTTTTTCTAAACATCCGTAAGGGCAGCATACGCACGAGACCTCCGGGCTCCTCCCCTCAACTGGAACACATGACCACCGGCATAAAGTCTTGGCTCCTCCCTCCCTTCCCCAGTTGTTGTAGAGATCTGAAAGAGAAAGAGGAGACAAGACCTACGACTCCACACAACACCACAAAAAAAAAAACAAAAAAAAAAACCAACCACCCTCAAATACATACACAAGGGAGGGAAATCTGCGTATGCTGCCCTTACGGATGTTTAGAAAAAAAGTTACCAGGTAACTAACTTGATTTTTCTCAAAACATCCTTCGGGCAGCATACGCATGAGAGATAGGCGAGTACTACCTCATAGGGTGGGAAGTACAGCGCGAAGAACACTTCTGCCAAAGGAAAGATCCTTTTGGGAAAGGAGATCCAAGCGATAATGTCTTGCAAAGGTCTTAGCTGATGTCCAGGTAGCCGCCTTGCAGATCTGATCTATGGAGACCCCAGCTTGCTCTGCGCAAGATGTGGAAATACTTCTTGTTGAGTGAGCTGTAACACCGCATGGCAAGTTAACATCACCATAAGCCATTTTAATAGTATTCTTCATCCATCTTGCAAGCGTGACCTTGGAAACCTTCAAGCCTCTTCTATAACCCGAGAAGGAAATAAACTGTCATCCTTCCTGAAATCCTTAGTTTCATGAAGATATCGTAGCAGAAGAGACCTAACATCAATGGTATCAATTGTGGCTCGTCTTCTGTGACGGAAGGGATAATCTCGAGTGCGATGAAAATCCGAAGCTACCTTTGGAAGATAAGGATCTACTTTTAAAACGACACGATCCGAAAAGACCTGGAGAAATGGATGTCTGCATGATAATGCTTGAATGTCGCTGACCCTTCGAGCTGAGGTAATGGCTACTAAAAATAGCACTTTCCAAGTTAGTAGCTTGATGTCAAGGTTCTTGTAAGGATAAAAGGGCGATGAACTCAGCATGGATAAAACTTCGCCAAATCCCATTGTGGAATAATCTTGCAAGGGATCGGTTTAGATCGTTTAACTGCTAGAAGAAATCTTCTAATAGATATAGAAGAGAGCTTATCCAAAAAGACTGACAGAGCCGCTATTTGAACTTTAAGTGTATTAATACTAAGGCCCATGTTTACACCATTTTGGAGAAAGTCCAGAATAACTGGAATTTTGGATGATGTCCTACCATTCTCCGACTTCCAAGACTTAAAGGTTTTCCAAACTTTAAGGTAAATCTTTCTGGTAACCAGCTTCCTACTAGCGAGCAGGGTATTAATCACTGGGCCTGAAAATCCCTTCCTTTGCAGCATGGTGACCTCAGGGTCCAAAGTGTCAATCGCCACCATTGCGGATTCGGGTAGATGACCGACCTTGTGACAGAAGAGGAGTCACCGGAATTTCCCGGGGATCCTGAATTGACAGCTCTACTAGCCTTGAAAACCAAGATCTTTGGCCACCACGGAGCTATCAACAGAACGGTAGTTGGTTCTTTGACCAGTTTCTTCAACACCAACGGTAACAGACGTACCGGAGGGAAGGCATACGCCAGGTTGAAATGCCAAGCTTGAGACAGAGCGTCCACACCCAATGACCGATCTTTCGGGTTCAGAGAAAAGAAGCTGCTCACCTTGTGATTCTCTGCAGACGCAAATAGGTCTACTTCTGGAACACCTCATGTTGCAAATTGTTTGAAACACTTCTGGATTTAGGGACCACTCCGATTCCCTTACCTGTGACCGGCTTAGGAAATCCGCTAGATGATTCAGAGTCCCCTTTAAGTGAATCGCCGAAAGAGATTGACTAAAGATTAAATTGACTTCCGCCCAAGACAGAATTTCCATTGCCATTAATCTTGAGGATCTTGTTCCTCCCTGATTTATGTAAGCCACCGCCGTAGTGTTGTCCGTTCTGATCTGCACATGTTTTAGACGTACCAGCGGGTTCAGGGCAAATAAGGATTCCCTTATGGCCATCAATTCCCTGAGATTGGATGAGGACCGACTCACGCCCTTCGACCATCTTCCTTGGACTGTAGTCGCGTCGCAATGAGCTCCCAAGCTGAGGCATCCGTCGTCACCACTACTTCTCCTCTGAAGCGGTTTGCCTCCAAACCACCAGGCCAGTGAAATCATCACGTCTTCTGTGATTGGTAGTTTATGGTCTAAACCCAGCTGGGTCCCGTCCCAGTTTTTTAGGTTATATTCTTGGAGAACTCTGGAATGTAGCTGCCCCCATCTTACCGCCGGGAAGGAAGAGGTTAACAAACCGAGAGTCCTCATAGCTTGTCTTACTGATGGAATTTCCAGTGAACATAACATCCGGACAGCATTCTGTAGGACCGTCACCTTGTGATGAGGAAGAATGACATGTCGGATCGAATTGATCTCGAAATCTAGGTAAGTCATGACTTGCGAGGGCACAAGGGGATTTGTTGAGATTGATAATCCAACCTGAATGAGACAAACCTGAATGAGACAAAAGGTTCATGGTCAAATGAAGGTTCTTTAGCAACCTGTCTTGATTGGGCGAACAACAGAAGATCGTCCAGATAGGCGATCACTGAAATCCCTTTGCGTCTTAAGCTCTGCTAGAACCTTGGTAAATATCCTTGGAGCAGACGCTAGGCCGAAAGGAAGGCAAACAAATTGGAAATGTAAGGTTTGATCTCCGTCCTTTATTGCAAATCTCAAAGGATTGAGCCAGAGGACTCATTGGGACATGCCAATAAGCATCTTTCAAATCTATCGAGGCCAAGTACGCGTTTTTGGGGAGCATACTTCTTACAGAAAAAATTGTCTCCATTCTGAAATGTTTGTATTGGACAAGCAAATTTAGACTCTTTAGGTTCAGAATGAACCTGAAACCTCCTGAATTCTTCTTGACAAGAAAAATGGGGGAGTAGAACCCTGTTCTCTGTAGATGCAGAGGCACTGGAACAATAACCCCCTTGACTTCATGTCTGCCAGACTCAAAGACATTGCCTCTCTCCTCTCACACATGGAAGAGGGGAAACCAAAAAATAGTGAAAGGGGATCCCGAGAAAAATCTATATGGAAACCTTTCCCCCTTAAAATGAAATGGGCATACCAACATGTCTCGCCAGGCAGTGCAATACCTCTTGAGCCTGGCGCCAATTATGACATTGGCGTCATTGCTTCTTGGGTTTTGCCTGACAGGTCCCAAAGAAGGTGGAACCTTTAAATTTGCCCCTTCTGGAAATACTGGCAGAGGAAGAGGCCGCTCTGGATTTCCTGGGTGCTCCCCTATTAGGGAAGGGATGCCTAAAGTAGGTTCTAGGAAAAAGCATTTGATCAAATGAAGGCCTAGAATGAACAGGAAAACATTTATTCCTGTCTGCTGTGAAATCTAACACCTTGCTAAGATCTGACCCGAACAGATATTCGCCTTTAAAGGGCAACGCACAAAGCCTAATTTTTGAACCAATATCACCAGACCAGGTCTTTAACCAAAGAGTCCTGCGTATGGAATTGGTCACAGCTAAACTCTGTGCCGAAAATCTGATAGACTCAGCCATGGCGTCGGTTAGAAGGCTGTAGCGGAAAAAAGAATGGGCAAAGCCTTAAGTATTTTATCTAAACTAGTTCTTTCCTGGAGACAGTCCTTAAGCTGCTGCAACCAGAATCCCACATTTCTGATATCACAATTGGATGCTAAATTGGTTCTCAGAACATTAGATTGTACCTGCCAAGCCTTCTTAAAGAGAGATTCCATTTTCTTATCTAAGGGATCATTAAGAACCCCAAAATCTTCAAAAGCTAAACCTGCTTCCTTAGAAATTTTGGCAAAAGGAGCATCCAATTTGGGACATTTTTCCCCAAAGATGAGAATCTTCTTCCGAAAAAGGATATCTGCGTTTAAGACCCCGTGAGGTAAAAACCTTAGATGGATCTCCATTGTTCCAAAATCATGTCCTTAAGATAGTCATGAAATGGAAATGTATAGGAAGAATCTGGAGCTAAATCCTGATAAAATTTATCCTGTGTAGATCTAGGCCCTGAAACCTTTTCCTCTATACCCATAGACAAGTAAATCATGTGTAAGAGGAAGGGTAATTCTCCAGGAGGGAACAGAAATTTAGTTTTAATATCAGCGGAACCAGAAGCCTGATCCTCCTCATCCTGAGAGGAAATCTCTCCCTCTTCTGCATCCTCATCAGGAGTAAATGAATCCTGAGGGGAGAAGGGAGAATTCAGCAATTGACCTGAATAAAAAGAGGTATCAAAGGATGATGAAGGTTGGGAAGGAATACTTTGATAATTGGTACACTCTGGAGCCCTCCGAGCCACAGAAGAAGAAGAAATCTGGTCTTTAAGCTCCTTCATCATTTTCATCAGGTCCTCATTATGCTCCTTATTCACCACCTTGTTCGTGCAGACTTGACAAAGGGGCTTAGTATAACTATCCTGAAGTTTCACATCACATAATGGGCATCTTCGCTCTTTTTACTGGATTTAGATCCGGAAGAAGAGGATTTAGATAAATTCTTGGAAGTTTTGTCCGGGGACTTTGACTAAGACAAAACAAAAAAGAATGGGATTGAGTATGCCCTAAATGTGATAGTGAAACCATATAAAGGGAAACAGGCTTACCGGAGCAGAGCTGGGCCTCCTCCCCCCAGAATCGGCAGTCGGCGGAATGCTGGAAGATTCTTGCTCCACATAGGAAATATCAGTGGCAAAATCTCCCATGGAATCAAAAAAAACGTCCAGCCCTTGTTCTGCCATAGTTCTGGATAGAGGCACTGAGCAAACAGTATACTAGACCCATTAAAATAGGGTAGGAACCAATTGCCAATTCATATTAACCCTTCATAGCACAGGATGAAGGGGAGGCCAAATAGAGTAATTCTCAGAAAACAGCGTGTTCCTTTAATTCACAGAACATGCGTTTCTGGCAACAGGCAGGAAATTCCCTTAGGCACCGGGATGTGACGTCGGCGCCTGGGAGGAAGAGACCAATTCACAATATCCGGGCTTATAGCTTAAAAACATTTGAATAGCGCGCGTGTACCTGCGAGGAAGGCTATTCCTCCGGCCCGAGCTCCATCGCGGAATCCCCAGCTGAAACCGCTCTGAAGCCTCAGTCGTTGAAGGCGCCACCACCTTTGGCACCTTTGAAGAAGTGAGCTTGTCTCATGGAACGCGTGGGGGATCAGGACGCCAGTTACTAGCAGGGACACCTCTTAACCTATTTGGTGATATCTTTAATTACTAACCAACTTATTTCCCTGGGGCAAATTGATTGATTATTTGTTCTCTGTGTGGGATACACTTATATAGGTTTTGAATGTTATTGTAGCACTTAGCACTTTCTTATCTTAGCATTTAGCACTTTAAATACTGCATTTGTCACTTTATTGTCACTTTATTTTTGTACTGTATTATATATTGTGTGATAGGGATTTATTGTTCACAAGGAGGAAGAGGGATGATGGTTTGTGTCCCTGCTATTGATATGTTGTTTTTAAAAGTATATTTGTGATGGCATTTTTATAACTATGAATAAATGTTGACCATTTATGATATACTTTTGATTCAGGTTATTTGATTTGGTGGTGCCTAGGAATGCCCCTGGTGGTAGCTGGGGCCACATATTGTATATTTGTATTTGCATATACCTTTCTTTGGGGATTCCTTTAAGGCACACCTACACCTATATTGTTAGGTAATAGTTAGTGGTGCATTGGGCAAAAAACTTCCTTTGGATCGCCACCACCACTGAAGGCGCAGCCGTCTCCGCCGCTGGAGCCGCATCCGACCGTCAGTAGGTAAGGCAAAATGCGGAAGAAGTTGCCGACGGGGCAGAGTCACTTCCCCGCCCCTTAAAGGCACAGCATATATTGAAAAAATGTCATCCTTTTTTTTTTAAACATACAAAAAAAGCCCAACATAAACTTAAGGTTCCGGTAACCCTGGTCTCTACCTGTATATTCATCCTCAGGAAGAGGGAAATTTCACTTACCCCACTTTGTAATTGATACAAAGAAAGACCTTGGCCACAAAATCTAGGGTATCCCGGGCCCCAGACATAAGTTAAAGTCTTCGGGACCGGGAAATGGACCTCCTGCTTAGGCCCATAGTACCGGATAATACTCACCTGAACCCATCGGTCCAGGAGCCAGTGGTCATGTTCCTACTTCTGGAGGAACACGGAAACAACTGGGGAAGGGAGGGAGGAGCCAAGACTTTATGCTGGCGGTCATGTGCTCATGCGTATGCTGCCCGAAAGATGTTTTGAGAAAAAAAAAAAAAAAAAAAAACAGATTACACTAAACAGTTTTAGCCTGGGGTACACAGCATTGGTATTATACTAGTCTTCAAAAGCGCTACAAGACCTGTGGCCTACTTCTGACTATATCATTCAACAAAAGGCTCTTACTGACGCATCTCTAGTGGCAACGGATGGCCCTCATTGGACGCGAGCCCGAACATGCGTCGTTGGAATGAGGAAGAGGCTGTGAAAATGGCAGTCGGGGGGGGGGGGGGGGGGGGGGAGAATCACATCAGGGCATCCCAAACCCAAATCCCCCAAGCAGGAACACAGAACTGGTGTCTGGAGCAGGAGCTAAAGTTTGTATATTCTAGTGGTCTAGCATGTATTCTAGTAGTTCTGCATGTTTGTGCAGGACCTACCTCTTTCAGTTTATTCATTAAATCTTCTACTTGTTTCTGTAGTTTTTCATTACTTGTTTTAAGACACTTCGTCTGTTCTTCTAACCTGATGACCTGTAAATATCACATTTCCAAAACTGTAAACAAATGACACTACAGAGATGCTTTAATAGCTTTACAGGCATTAGGGTAAGTTAAGAGAAAAAGTATGACATCAGTAGAAGGGTAGGTAGCAGGGAACATGCAGTAAAATTATGCAGATGTATTTATTAGCATAAGTAATAGTGGTAGGTGGTCTGCCAAGAATACCAACAAAAGGCATTAGTGGATGGTAAAGGAATGGTTGCTCTCCGCATCGCGCGCCGGATTCCAGTAGCAGGCTTTGGGCGTTCAGTGGCGGTAATATTCAGGGTGAAGAGAAGCGTTTTCTATTACATGAGCATAATTGCTAATAGGAGAGGCAGAGGGTATGTAATTTTTTTATTTTTTTACCAAAGGGGCTGGAGTGGCCCTTTAAGTGGTCCAACACCCAACTGGTCCTGGACCACAACGTGACAGTTGCAGGGAGGCATCCAGGCTACCAGGCAAAATACTACCCCCCAGTCAGCAGTTCATTGCTCCTTGTATCCATCGGAAGCCACCTTGATTCATGTGACAGCTGGGTCCCAATGCCAGGCTGGATTATGTAGGGGGATTGAGGTGGCGGAAAGGGAAGGTGGGGCTAGTAGGGTTTATGTGTTTGGGGGGGGGGGGGTAAGGTGCATTAAAGGGACCTGGAGGTTGGCCTGTACGGAAAGCTGGGCGAATCCCGATATCAAATTATCCCAATCCAGTCGAGATGTGCTATTAAAAATGTGCTGCTGTGTGGACTGAAGGGAAGCTGTTGAGTGAGCAAACTGGAAGCCAGAGATGCCTGTTCCATGTAGGGCCCAGTGTTTGGGCTGCATAAGCCAGAGGGCAGTTTTTAACTAAACTGATTTTAGTTGGTAGTCACGCAGAAGGCCATCATCCAGTGAATCTTACCTCAGGGGCAGAGGAGCCAAGATACTGTGATTAAGCCAGGAGGCAAAGTTTTGTCAGATGTATGCAGCATATTGTCAAAGGGAATAGTGTAAATCTAAGTGGCGGCACAAAGTAAGTAAGTGGGACCATGGCGCACTTTCTGCAGTTGAGCTCCCCACTACCGTCTACTAGAGACACAACTCAAAGGAAAAATGGGAGAAAGCCGCACAAGTTTGCAAGACTTCAATCAAAAGCATTTTCACCTCATCTTTTTTGTTTTCTAAACATCCTTTTAACTCCAAAATGTCATTGCCTTTCTCTCGCAGAACTGACAGAAGTTCATCAGTTTTAGATCTCAGTTCGTCATTTAGCCAGTTGTTCTGAGTTTGCAGTAGCTCCTTTTCCTGCTCCAAGCGCTTCTCACGATACTTTTAAAAGAAAAGATTATAAATTAAAAATGCACACAAGGGATTATTAGAAAAAAAAATGACAACTTTAATCATGTCCTTGTAGAAAGAAAGATGCAGATAAAAATACTCTGCAGAACACAAAGCCCAGTCTGTCAACATGTCAGCCTACAATAATTACAGGACCAGAGGCGGAAACTGCCTGTCCCTAAAACTGGGGTGGTGGATGAGGAACTTGCAAACATCAAGTTTGAGGGGCTAGGAGATTCTAAACTATAGTTCTAAGGAGGAATTACCGAACTATGGAAACAAAGGGTTCATTGAAGCATCAGAAACCTTGCATCTGAGGGTATGGATCCACATTCACACATTTATCTGCTTTTACAAAACTACTAGTAAAGAAACTGGTTTATTCAGAGAAAACCAGTGAAGAATCTTTTGAGCCTATATCTAGGGCAAATTGATCAGACAAGACAAGCGTAAATGGCCTCTTCCCTGTGACAGCCTTGCTTCTGTGTCAGTCACTTCTACATCAGACCCACCACCAAGGTTGGACTAGAGAATCTTGGGCCCACCAGTCAGAAAACAGTTGGATCACAGCTAATTGGCTGCTGCAGAGGATCCTGCTACTGATCCTTAATGTGCTGCTACAAAATGGGCCTGCCACTAAATTTAAGCCCTGCTGCCACCAACAGGGCCCTCCCAGCGCCGGTTCAGACCCCACCCCTGGCGATCTGGCCACGATTCTTTCCCAGGTCCCACTGCTGCAAGCCTGCTGCAGAGTTGAAATGATAAATGATGTGTTCTCCATGTGGCATAGGCAGGGCTGCTTTAGTAAAGACTAGATGCTTCTGTGTTAAGCAACAGCCCAGGAATGACCGTTTGATGGTCCTTAACACAGGTTATTAATCAGAGGGTTCTGGACACCATCACTGCCATGAGGTCTCCCACTGCAAACCAGAGGAATATATGGTTGACTGGAAAATGTATGTTATGTACAGGTCCTAAATATCTATTGTCTAGTGAAGCCATCACTGACCATAGGACCCCACCCTGAACAGAAGCATCAAACTCAAGGCCGAGAGGCTAATGCAGCTCTCCAAGCCTTTTTTGTGGCCCTGACAGGGGCCAAATGGTGGAGACTGGGAAGTACACCTTCTAGTCGGCCTGATCACTGCTAGGCTTCTGATTCCGACAGCAGCATGTCTTTACATCTGTGTGGCTCTGCCATATTGTGCTCCACTGTGGAGCAAGGTACCACCTTTAATCCTGTCCTCTGTTGTGCGGCCTATAAAAAGCTTGTGTGCCTTAACATTCTGGAGGGAAAAATAAAATAAAAAGCAGTGCCTGAGACTGTTCTGTGTCTCTGTGCAACCAGCCCTCAGCACACAGAGGGGGGCATATCTACCCAACCCCACTTAATGCCACAGCAGAGGGTTCCACAGCTGCTGCAGGGATTATTAGCATTACATTGCCAGGTGGGATGGAGAAAACCCCCCCAAAAAACAAAGATTCTGTGGCCAAAATAATTCTGCTTCTGTTCTGGGAAAAAAAAACTGCATTTGTAACCATACCTTTGAATGGTCATTTTTGCATTTTGTTCTGTGTTTGTTATCCGGCCTGAGTTTGACACCACAGAGTTAGATTACTCCATTAGACCTGATGCTTTCTACCTCACGTTGCAGACGAGTGGTACGAGTACATGCTTTGGTCTCGGCATTAGCTGCCAAAATAGGTACTAACCCTTTTAGCGAGAACAACCTCCATGAAACTGGCAGAAGAAAAAAAAAAAAAAAAAAAAAAAAAAAAAACAGCCCCTCTGCATGTGGTTACTTATGCTGCATGTGGCTTCAGGAGCAGAAAGACTCGTTACAGGCAGATCTCCAGCGTGTAGTTGTCTTAAGGTGGACCAAAACCCACAGCGAACTATAAGATTCCCGGGCCCTCCCCCGGGGCATCCGCTGTGCGAATCCCCCCCCCCCCCAGTTGAGGGAAGCAGGGGATGCGAGAGTTAGCTTCAGCTATCGGGGGGGGGGGGGGGGGGGGGGGAGCTCTGTTTCCTATTGGTGCAACCCCCTTTCTAGCATCTGCCTGCTGATCCAGGCCGGTAGGTGGGACAGGCAGGCCAAATCACAAACAGCCTAACAAACGTCCAACTTGCATCTAGAGAGAGCGCTTACATAGTCTCCCTGCAGCAGCTACTTTGTGGTCCAACGTTCGAATCCTCCTAGTTTCTGTGACCAAAGGGAATCACAAGCATGCCCTTAGAATTTTTTGGGCCAGTCTGCCTGTCCATTCTGAGCACAGCTCCCTCTATACATTGCAATGTATGGCGGGAGCATACAGAGTCACCATGAGGGAGGGTGACAGCATGCAAGGACACCAGGATCCCCATTTTCAGAAACTTACGAAAATTCAAGCAGCGGACCAGCTGGGAGTTGCTACAGGGAAGAAGGTATATTTTCATGGGTTACTAGGAGATACTCAATATATTCGGTATATTTTCAATGGGTAATTAGGAGAGTCCCATATGCCTTAAAGAACTTACTTTAATAGACACTCCAGATGACTGCAGATCATCCAGCTTCAACTGAAGTTCTACTTTTGCTAGATTTGCTTCCTTTAATTTCTCATTGAGACGCTTTATCTCATCTAGGGAAGGGAAAAAAAATGCAATGTCAAATACACTACAATATTCTTGAGTCATTTGGCAGCAAACACAAAAGACACAAATCATGTACTAACATCCCACACAGCCTATCTGTGCTAGTCCGTGTATCAGTAACTCACCTGATCGCTGGATCTCTGCCCCCGCCACAACCCACAATGTCCTGGGCCTCAAGCAACAATCACCGACGCTTTGGTACCTGGACCACTCCCCTCGGCATTCATTACAATGGAGGGGACGCATCAGGCCTCGGCCCACTACCTCTATTGCAATGAATGAAGAGGGCGTAACAGCATGCATGTGATTGATGGAGAGTCACGATTCCAACCCGAAATCAAACCTGTCTACATGGTCATGCCCAAGGCGGCACAGATGCAGCAATCAGTTACTAATTGCTGGACCAGAGGCAAATGCCATTTTGTAATTTAACAGGTTGCAGAAAGACTTCAAAGCAGAAAAAACCTGGGATATTGACTATCATGGGTTTTGTTCGATGCCCTAGGGCATCACGATTAGGGATTACCAGCTACCAGTCAACTGGCGCATGCATAAACTCTCGTTCAATCAAAGCCACTGGCACGGGTGAAAGTAAGCCGCTACTATCGAACGGGAGGGGGGGGGGGGGGGGTACTGGGTAATGGCCAGCTCTGGCATCTTTTAAACGCCAGCAGCGGCCATGCAGGGTTTTGTTCTACTTTGAAAGACAGACACTGCACAGTATTGAAAAAGCATCCATAGGATTTAGGACATGCACAATTATAAATGGAAATTCTGTAAGTAATCATTTACATATTTTTTTTTCTTGTTATTTAACAGGTTTAATAGGATATATTTATTTTAAAAAACGTTTGATATGATCTACTTTAAATATATTTTGAACAATTAAAGCAAGCCCATTCCCCTGCCCCCCCCCATTAAGTGGGGAATTTTTCCCCACTTATGCAATATTAGAATTGAAATGTGTAACCTCCAATCCCAACAAAACCCATTGATCAGACTGACTTGCTTAAAATTCTGGATGGCTATACCACAACATACTGCAAAGTGGACCGCAAACAAGTGGGGCCAACTACCCACAATGAAATGAGAGAACCGCTTTTGATTGAAGCTGGGCTTCAGCGTGAGGATACAAATGTCTTACATTGTATTTGTTTGCATTTGTCTATCATCAAAAGGCAGGTAATGCTTACCGTTTATTTGTTCAAGCTCTTGTGCTCTACGGTCATTTGTCCTAACTAAATCTCTCTTTTCAGCTTCCAGTGCATCTTTTGATCTTGTCAGCTGACTCTGCAAATATTACAATTTTATGTTAACAAGAAGCAACTGTAAATTGCTTGTTACAAACAAGAAACAGCAAGCTCCTCCCCTAGAGGAAACAAAAACTGGGACAAGTTTAAAAGCCCCTCCCCCTTCCTCGCAGCCCTCAGCATATTAAAACTGGACCTTCACCGTGATTTAATGAAAAGCCCAAACTCTTAAAAAACGATTCCCCAGCATCTAAAATTAATATATTTTAAGTTTTTAGTCACTAACTTATTATTCTTTCCCCCACTGGGCTGCAACTCTGTTCAGGACTCTAGGATATGGGCGCCGCCATCTTGACTCAGAAGCATCACACTTACTGAGGAGAGGAAAGTGGGATAAGGTACGGAGGGGCGGGTTATAGCTGTGCTTTGCTCAGACAGAGCAGAGCTGGGGTCAGGTAAAGGTCAGCAATCCCAGAATGCAGAGCAGCACAGTCAGGAGGCACTTCCCGTTTGCAGGCTGCCTGATAAGATGGCGGCTTCCATGAGCCGCCATCTTGGATGTTTAAAGGCTCATAACATGCAGTAGATGCAGGTAGGATGATTTTTAATGTGGACAATCTGTATGTACAGGGTGTGGGAAACATAAGATAGGCTCTTATTCAGGGTGAAGGTCCGCTTTAACAAAGTATATTAACAAGTAACCAAGACAAACCGAAGGACTATACAGGGAGGGTAGCTAGGGCCGTCCTGAGGGACTCATAGGAAGACCAACGGATTTTCTCCCTTTGTCCTTCAGGACAGCCACTTGAGAGGCTAAACAAATAATCTAGGTTAAGGGAGAGACACAGAATAAAGAACTCTTCTACCAAAGGATTGTTGAGAGCCAGACAAAAGATCAAGCCGATAATGCCTAAGAAAGGTATGAGGGGGAAGACCAAGTGGCTTCCTTACAGATTTCCTCCAAGGAAGGCCCGGATCATTCTGCACAGGAGGTGCATAGTGCCCTGGTTGAGTGTGCTAACATAAGGAGCTGGAGTGTCCATACATGTGTGAGCTAAAGGAGATAGCCTACCTAATCCACCAGGCTATTGAGGCAGCTAAACCTCTATTCTTGAGACAAAAGGAGACAATCAGCCTATCCGTCTTCCTCCAGGTGTGTGTGCTCCAAATACAAAATAAGGGATCTTCTGACATCTAGAAACTGTTATTCCTCCACAGCCTCACGGTTGCCTCAAAACGGGCAGAACACATCTTTAGGGTTAAAATTTTGTCTGAACCCCCAGCAAGTGGCTCAAAAGGAGCTTTTCTTAGACCCTTAAGAATGACGGTTAGATCCCACATAGGACATATGGAGATGGAGACTGGTCTCTTTCTAGTAATGGCTATGAAGAATCATTAATCAGGCTATACTTCCTTAGAGCTTTATCTAGGAAAACCGAAATGGACAATGCCTGGCTCTTAAAGTGGACCAACACCCAGGATTTTGACTATCCTGGGTTTTGGTCCACTTCGGCGGGGCACCCCGATCGGGGGTGCCCCGCTGTGTGAAACCCCCAGAAACCCCAAAAAACTCACCTCTCCCCGCTCCCACGTGAACGCCGCAGCCAATCCCCGCCAACGTCCAGGCGGGGGACAGGAACGTCCAAGCCGCTTCCGCGCGTCACTCTCGGCGCGCGCGCGCCCCCACCGCCCATTCACAGAGGGCCGGCGCGGGCACGTCTGGAGGGGCGCGCGGGAGGCGGCGGCGGATCAGGTAAGATCTTTTTGGGGTTTCACCCCGCGGGACATCCCGATCTCGGATGTCCCGCGGGGTGGGAGGTGATTGGCCCGGGAATCTTATAGATTTCCGGGCCGATCACCCCTGGGTGTTGGTCCACTTTAAGAGTACTTGCTGCCAAACCCAGTTCAAAACCTTCCTGCAGAAATTCCAGGATAACAGCTTGAACAGGAACGAGTTGTCAACTTCACAGAATGAAGTGAACTTCTTCCATGTTTGCAGATAAATCGTTCTAGTGAACTCTTTCCTGCTTCCTATAAGGGTTTTAGTTACCCTAGAGGACACTTGTTTTTAGAGTTCGCTCTCAGGATCCAGGCTGTTTAAATTTAGATTATAAGACACTGTCGATTTGTGAAATAGGACCATGAGCCAGTAGGTTTGGTCTCTGTGGAAGTTGCCAGAGTGTCCCTGAACATGTTCTTTAGAGCTGTGAAACAACTTCTCTTTGGCCTCGATCTTTCACATAACCCGAAGTAACAGCTGAAGGGGGGGAATGGGAGATGTAGGCTAGAAGAAAGCTCCAAGACTGTTCCAGGGCATCCACCTGTAGCGCCCCCCCCCCCCCCCCCAGACACAGAAGAAGGTTCTGCGCTTTGTATTCTGGCCTGTCGCAAAGAGATCTGAGGATCTCCCCACCTCTGGGCTATTTGAAAAAATCCCTCCTGATCTACCACCCATTCTGACTGAAATTTTTGTTTGGCTCAGGTAGGCTGCCACCACTTTTAGGGATCCTTTCATATGTACTGCTGCTAGGGAAATCGCAAGTGGTGTTGAAGGGGGAGAAGGCATACGTCAGCTCTTGAAGAGTTGCGGATCTGGTTCCCCCTTGTCGATTTACATATGCTACTGTCGTGGTATTGTCTGATCGCACCTACTGGTGGGCTATCCTGATCAACAGAGCAGCCTTGCAAATTTCCAGGAGGGTCGAGGCCATTTCCAGGAGGGTCGAGAGCACAGTACCCCCAGAAAGGCGACCAATCCCCCCCCCCCCCCCTCGCCCCTTCATACTGCTGGACGGTCTGCGGCAACACCAGAATCCTCGGCACCCTCTGGCAGCAGCAAACAGGTGGAAAAGAGGGGGTTCAGTCGACCCCTTGGGCCGCAGGAGGACTAACTTGCGAAGTAATGCCTGGGGTTGGCGACCCCCCCAAGGAACTCCTGGGGGTAAAAAATACCATTTTGTGAGTACTCACCTGAAAAATGGGTATTGGTGTGCCACACACCCCGCTTCACCTTTAGATATTCATCCATTATTGGGTTAATCCACCGCAGGTGACGTAGTGCAGAGAGGAAGTCTTGTAACGAGACCCCTTCCGGCCTATATATACCTGGTACCTCCCTTCAATCACCAGTATATTTAAAAAGCAGAAAGACAAGGTACCAGTATTCCACCAGTAACCTCAAAATCAAATTTGATATAAATAAAAAGCTTCACCATATAAAGGCTTCGGAACTACCGAAAAGGGTGGGAGTGAAGCGGGGTGTGTGGCACACCAACAATATCCATTTTTCAGGTGAGTACTCACAAAATGGTATTCTTGGTGTGCCACACACCCCGCTTCACCTTTAGATATTCATCCATTATTGGGACATCCAAAAGCAGTGTCCACAAGGGCTGGGCAACTCAAGGCCAGGTGAAGCACAACTTAAATGACTGCAGTCTGCAGAACCTTGCGGCCAAAAACAGCATCCGCTGAGGCTCGCACATCAACTTTGTAAAACTTAGAAAAAGTATGAACAGAAGACCAAGTGGCGGCCTTACAAACTTGTTCAACAGAAGCTTGGTGCTGAAAAGCCCAAGACGCCCCAATGGCGCGAGTAGAATGAGCAGTGATACGAAAAAGGGGGAACTTTCCCCTTAGCAGAATAGGCCGCAGTAACGGCCTGACGTATCCACTTGCTAATGGCAGATTTGGCTGGAGCCAAACCCTTCTTAGGCCCATGGGGCACAACAAAAAAGGAATCCGTCCTACGAAAAGGAGAGGTGATAATCAAGTAGTACTTAACACAGCGTACTACATCCAAGCAATGCAACACCCTCTAGCTACCAAGAAGACAATCTTCTGAGTCAGGGTAGACAAAGCAATATCTCGCAAAGGCTCAAAAGGAGGAGCCTGAAGAGCAGAAAGAACCAAATTCAAATCCCAAACAGGGAGTAATGGTTTCCTGGGAGGCCGCACATGCGGTAACCCCCTGGAAAAAAGTTTTAACTAAAGGTTTAAGCGCAACACGCTTCTGAAAAAAAAAAGATAGATAAGGCAGAGACCTGCCCTTTCAACGTACTTAGCTGGAGTATACCAGAGGTATTTCTGGGTATGAACCGACCCAGTGTTTGTGGGAACTCAAAGTGTGACCACGCCTGAAGTAAAATTGACTATTACACTTTTATAAGAATCAAGTACATTAATTTTAGTTAAAATACAAACACAAAAGTTTGTTATAGAAGAACATCCTTGGTGCTTGCCATGCTACCAATTCAATTCCCCATTGAATTCCACAATGCAAATGTAATCATCATTGTACTACAAATTTTTTTTTTTTTACACAGTTGTCAACTGTCTTACTTGCCAATGCGCTGGTTATTACTAACACAATTGAACATATTGTACATTACAGACAAACTTGTTCAATGATTCACTTGCCCAAATCATAGCGGTGAGTAATATCATGTAATAAGCGGTAAACTAGTTACACCCCCAGTAGGGGGCTTCTTCAGTACCAAACCGCACTTAAGGGCACTTGATCAGCCCATCCAGGCCCGTTAGATTATTACCAAAAGCCTCATGTCCAGGTGCACAATCCCAAAATTGATGCTGGATGGACAGGTTTAGATATCCCAAGTTAGTTAGTACTCCGTTCGCCAATTATGAAGGAATGGCGTCTGCCCTATGTTGCGAGGTTCTCTCTTCCTCAATGATAAGGGAAGCAGAAATACAGGCTTGGGGTCCGCTCTCTCAGCTAAGATGTAATCCGCTGGTCTGCCTGGTAACCATCCAGGGCAGATCTAAGGGAGCCCGCCCAGCAATACACGTCCGTGCATGTTGTGCTGTATGCTTGACCCGGATACTTAGCTGGAGACCAGAGTCCAGCCCTGATTGTAAAAACTCCAGAATCCTGGAGACCGAAAAGACCCTACAGGGAAAAGATCTTATCTCACACCAAGCGATATAGGCTTTCCAAGTCCTATAGTAGGTGATGGAAGAAGACCTCTTCCGGGCACTGATCAGAGTCTTAATGACTGAATCAGAAAGACCCTCCTCCTTCAGGATGGAGGTTTCAGCAGCCAGGCCATCAAACCCAGCGCTGGTAAATTGGGGTAACACCATTGACCCTGAGTGAGCGGATCGGGCCGAAGAGGCAGAACGAACTGGTCCACTGCCAGCCGAACGATGTCTGCGGACCTCACTCGTCTTGGCCACCTTGGGGCTACGAGAACGGCGTACACCCTTTCCAGAGCCAACTTCTGAAGAACCCTGCCCAGCATGGGCATCGGAGGAAACAGGTATAGAAATCCTAGAACTCCCCAGATCAGGGACATGGCGTCCACTGCCAGAGGACCCTGGGAGAGCGACACGAAGTTCGGGAACCTGTGATAGTGATGAGGGGCCAACAGGTCCACCTCCGGGGTCTCCCATTGGAGACACAGTAAGCGAACCACCCGAGGATGGAGAACCTATTCTTCCAGACGGGGAGAGCCCTTGCTCAACCGGCCCACTACCCGTTTCATCACCTCTGGAATGTGAACCGCCGAGAGACAGGGAACATGGAACACTGCCCATGTCCGGATCAGGGACACTTCTGAGAGTACTCAGACTGCGCGTCCTTCCCTGAAGACCAACGTAAGCAACCGCTGATCGATTGTCTGAACACATCTGGACTACATCTGGACCAAAAGGCCTAGAACGTACTGAGTCAGGAGAGCAAGCACCTGACGGATGGTTCTCAGATTCAGAATATTGATGGGACAGTGGGGCCTTTAAGCTCTCCACTGCCCCTGAAACCGCAGCTCCTTCCAGAATCTGCCCCATCCCGACAGACTGGCGTCCGTGGTGACAATTTTCCAAAGGGGGGGTCAGGAAAAGCCTGCCCTACACAAGATTGGTCGAGACCAACCACCACAGGAGGGACTGCCGTACACGGGAGGACAACTGGAAGGACTGATCCAGCGACTGAGGTTGCTGGTCCTAACACGCTAACAGAAATAGCTGAAGCGTTCTCGTGTGAATTTGGCAAAAGAAAGACACACTCCGTCTTGATGAGAGTTCAGGCCAGGATGAACCGACCCATGAACGGACCGTGAAGGAGGGCGAGACTCGAATTCCAGGTCGTAACCGGGCGACACTACCTCCTGGATCCATCTGCCTGGAACCACTTGGTTCCAATGGTAGAAGTGTTGCAATAGTCCCCCCCACCCGCACGGGTGAGGGCAGCCCCTCATTGCTGAGTGAGCTTATCAGCAGGTTTGGGCTTTGTGCCCCAGGACTGAGTGGGCCGGCCCCCGAGTCCAACCTGCGCCACTGGTAGCGGGAAAGGACGCACCCCTGCCCGCTCTGAATCCTCGAAAGGAAGGCCTACCGGAACTTGCCCCCCTAAAGGGGCCACGGGGCCTCTTGCGTTGTGGCATCTTACCACCCTTTGCGACAGAACCAATTTTCTCCCCGAACAGACGCAACCCCAAAAGGGGGAGAGCTGTGAGCACCTCTTTGGAAGCCGTGTCCGCTGACCACTGACGCAGCCATACTGACCTGCGAATAGCCACCAGCATAGCTGCTGCCTTGCTACTCATAGTCAGCGCATCGTCCTGAGCAGCCAGGACATAAGCCACAAAAGATTCACACTGCTTAAGCGCAGTGAACTGCTTGCAAGCGGGATTAAGATCCTCATATAGCCCTTGAATTAAGGATTTAATTGCCAATAGCAGAAGGGCTGAAGCACATACCGGGCGCAACGCTGACCCGGAATAGATTAAAACCATGTCGAGCGTATTGGTCAATCCGACGATCTTCCCCATCTTTAGGGACAGTGGTCTCAGCAGATTGTACCATAGTCGAGCTGGAGAGCCCTAGTACAGGGGTATCAACGTCAGGAGGGACAGACCAAAGCTTCACCAATTCTGGTGGAAAAGGATAACGCTTTTCCCAACTGGAAGGAATTCCAGATAACCGCGTGGGATGTTCCCATTCCTTAAGAACCACCCTCTCAAAGTGGTGTTGTCTGGGAAAAAACCAAACGCGGCTGAGGTTCTTTAAACAACTGACCCCTTGGCGGGGCGGCCACCTCAGGCGTATCTAAACTCAAAATTTTAAACATTTGAGCCAGAATGGAGGGGGTGTCAAAAACAACCCCCTCTGACCAATCGCCAATCTCATCAGCCACAAGCTGACCTGTCGGCTCATCTGACTCCGACGGGAATTCATCCTCGTCCGGGGAGCCATCGGACCATTCCACAGGTACACAAAACTGGTCCTGTGGAGCCGAAGGTACCGGAGTCAGGTGCCTTCGTTTTGCAGCGGCCTTTAACGCTGCTTTAACAGGCATTACTTTCCGGGGGCTGGGCTGTGCTGCCGCCTCGGAATGCGAATCCCCACTTTTGACAGTGTCATGCGGGGTCCGGAAATAGGGAGGGAGAGGTAGGAGATGATGAAGGATGCGATGGCCCCGCAGCCGAAGCAACGGACTGGCGCGCAATAGTCTGTTTTGCACAAGGGATGCAAATAAAGACATCAGCTGGGAGTGGAACCCTACAACCTACGCACCCCCCGAACGGTTTCAGCAGAACCGTTTCCGGAAATTACGGAAGCCTCAATATGGTGATTTATGGTATTCGCAATACTGGGACTTTTAAGGCATAAGCCAACCCGGGATGCCCCTTTATTAGTAATGTCCCGGAAGGGAGGATTTTTTTTTTTTTTTTAAATATATATATATATTTTTTTTTTTTTAAGTTAAGGTCCCCTTTAATAAACTATATATAGTCTATGTATATATACATTCAAATAGATATCCCAATAATTAGCCAGGCACATAGAGCCGGAGGGCCACCATAAGCAGGGATCCCAGGATCTGCAAGGAAAAATCATCAGATCCTCACATGTGTATAAACAAACATATAAGCATGGCACCAAAGTGCCCTTAAATCACGCCCCCTTAATACAGAGTGACTCCCCACTATATTACTGCAAGGAATGCATTCCCCATTTAACGGCCCCAACGGGAGGGGCCGCTTACCTGGTCAGCGAAGGCAGCAGCCAGAACAAGACTGCAGCCAGCAGCGAGTACGGAAGACAAAGTGCGGCCGTGCGCCCATGCGACTTCCTGCATTGAAGGAAGCAAAACGCTGAGCCCGCCGCAGACGCCGCATGACGTCGGCGCCACGCCCCCGACGCCGTGTCAGCGGGAACCGCCCCCCCCCCTACGCCGATCAGCTGGAAATCACTCTCAGCTGGGCCACTACACATGCGCCCAGGCGGCGGAGGGGGGAGGGTAAAGACCGCATGGCTCTGTTCAAATGAATACATAAAATGCCAGGCGGGGAGAGGGGAGAGGAGAGGGGGTAGGGGGCCACAAAGCAACAGTCTGCAAGAGAAGTGGCCAGCCCCTACCCAGCGCAGCCTGCCCTTAAAGCAGACCAAAAATATACACATGCTGAATACAATGAATGCATAATCATGAACACACACACACGTTAAAATGCAGCGATACAAGTGAAACACACATACTAAAAGCACACCCTCACACCCCCCCCCCCATAGTGAAGGGAGAAGGGACCGTAACAGGAGAGTAAGGTGCTACGGGGACCCTCGGGACAGGGGCATCCCATTTCCGGATCACCATGCCGGATAGCCGCATTGCCCCACGCATGAGGTCGAGCGGTAGGAGATAAGCTCCTAGGCACTTAAAGTGCCATCTACCATTTGCCCGGTGAGCAGCCTAGGCTGGGAGGCTTCCATTCCACCATAAAGGTATACAAACTCAAACCGGGCAGAGAAAAATACTGGTGACTGAAGGGAGGTACCAGGTATATATAGGCCGGAAGGGGGCTCGTTACAAGACTTCCTCTCTGCACTACGTCACCTGCGGTGGATTAACCCAATAATGGATGAATATCTAAAGGTGAAGCGGGGTGTGTGGCACACCAAGAATAAACCTGGAGGAAGGGTGGTGCTTTTAAAAATTTGTCCAGGTTTGTGTTTCCTGTCTAGGGGGGGGGGGGGGGGGGGGGGAAGCATTCTCTCAAGTTGCCATTCTGAAGGACGACGGGAGAAAACACCAAACTGCAATATGTTCTCTGCCACTACTAATAGCTGGCAGTGGAAGGGTTAAAAGCCCTCAAGTTCACAGCAACCATAATACCTATATTTCTGAAAAACTTGTCAAGTTGTAGAATTGCTACCCACCCTCCCTCCACAGTGGCTTCCTGCCAAATTTACAATCAGAACCACAGAGATTCCAGGCCACCTTTGCCTATCTTCACAGTATTTCTCAGCAGCACAGGCAATGTGAAGTTGTAGACAAGAACCACTGCCCAATACTTAAACTGGACCTTCCCCCCGAATAAGAGCCTATCTTATATGTTTTCCTCATCCCCTACATACAAATTGCCCACATTAAAGGTCATCCTACCTGCATCTACTGCATTTTCTGAGTCTTTAAACATCAAGATGGTGGCCCATGGAGTCTCAGGCTGCCCGCAGACAGGAAGCCTCATCTGACTGTTCTGCATGCTGGGAAATATGGTGGTGGAAAGACTAATAAGAGGCTTAAAATATATAAATTTTAGGGTTTGGGCTTTTCAAGAAATAATGCTGAAGGTCCAGTTTAAGTCCCAACACTGGACACAGCCCCTGCACCTGGAGTTACATCACTGCTTTCAAAGTATACATGAGGCATTTTCAAGGCACAATTTTGAATTTGGAAGCATTTATAATATATTTGCAGTATTGCAACATCTGAGACTTATTTGCTTTTAATAAAATACCACCTTCCTTTAACTATATCAAGTACCACCCGAGTAGTACATTTGGGCTGGAAACTCTTAAAACAGTTTTAAGAACATAAAATGCACAAGTAGTTAACCACCTTTTGACTCTGGAAAAAATAATCCATAATTTGGATAAAGCATATACCGCAGCAGATAAAGTAGGGGTATAGACTAGTCTGCAGCCTTACCATACATCACCTGATAGGATCCGGTATATGACCGATTAGAACACACTTTTCAATAGCACTTGGTTTACAAAGAAGTTGTAAACACTGTATTAAGTAAATTTCACTGACATTTACCTGTAAAGCTTCAAATCGAACATTGGAGGTCTCAAGGTCTTTCATTTTCTCACTAACTTCTTTAAGTTCCTCACCTTCATTATTAGAAGAAAAAAAATATATGAATAATGAACTCCATATGTTTGCCACCAATTAAACATTCAGTAAAACTTTGAGATGTGTGGTATTAGCCCAAACCTTACTTTTCTTTTGGAGTTGCTCTCTTAAGTTGTGACATTCCTGGGATTCAGACACAAGACGTTCTTGACTTTGAGCCAGGCGTTTTTCAATTTCAAAGTATTGCTGGTCTTTAACAAGAAGAGACAGAAGTCATTGTTATGGGGTGTGTATATGCAGTAAATTCACCCATTTAATAGCCTTGCCACTCAGCAAAAAGTGGCCTTCAAGAGGATTAGCAGGTTTAGAACACAGGTGCCAGATACTTGCATGAGGCAGATGGGACTATGGGCTTTCATCCACGACACAGGGGGGCATGGCAAACAACTTCAACCAGTGTGTCATTGTAATGACCACCTTTATAGGAACTCGGTGGTGGATGGTGCTCACAAAAAACATTGAGGAAAGTGTTTTAAGCTGCAGGGTGGAGAATGACAAAAGCAGCATTGATTTTTTTTTTTTTTTTTTAACCCAAACTGTCAATTTAAAGCAACACACACAATAAGGAAAGAACTTGCCTTTTTACAGCATGTATATGCCGTCAGATCCATTCTAACTCCTCTTTTAAACCACTATAAATGATTGGACAGTGGCAGACTAGAGAAATTAAAGGGGAAGTCAAGGGATCCCTAACATTTGGAGCAACCATCTGAGAGAATGTACAGGTCTGTCATACAAATCCGTGCAGCAGTTTGACTGTACTGGTCACTCAAGTCCAACTGACACTTAGGTCTTCAGCTGGCATTGCAGAGCCTGTCCCCACCTGCTAGAATCAGGGGAGGTTTGTGGTGATCAGGTGACTCGTTTTATTATTTTATCACTCCAAACTGGGCGCAGGGGGAAGGTGGGGTGGCTGCAGGGCCACAAAAACTTGGGAGTTCCTTTTTAATAGCCATCACCTTTTAATCTGAGACAATCCAGGTGACATGAAACCAATTTGTCCATGTTTTTAAAGTGGACAAAAAAGGTTAAATACTACGGTTAAACAACCTATGCAAAACCCTGCCAATCACCTGCTTTCCTTATTTTTCCAGCATTCCCACTGCACATGCCTTCAGTTACGGGGCAGCGGAAAGTCGCAGAAGAGTCCGCCACCATAACTGAATGGCATAGTGGAGCCACACACAACCTAAGAGATTCAGCAGTTAGGTGCTGTTGAAGAAGCCGATTGTAGGAGAGCCGCATCTGGGAAAGCCGTTGTATAGAGGCCATTCTGGGGGTTTCACAATGCGGAGCATACCAATTCAGGATGCCCCAGGGGGATGGACCAAAACCCAAGATAGTGCAAATCCCAGGTTTTGGTCTACTTTAAAGGAGGACTTTTTGGGAAACTCTTTGCCTCGGGCAAATGGAGAGTAACATTGCAAAACATAGCTGGCATAACATAGCATGGCAAAGAGATACCAGCTTGCTCTCTCTCTCAGAGATACCAGCACTGTGCACCAAACATTAGGGCTGGGTTTCAGAGCATACTGAAGCCACCGGCCACGACAGGATACAGGTCCGGTACTCCGACAGAGGCACCTAGAAAGTGGGCACTGCCAATAACCAGGAGGAGCAGATAATCACAAGTTATCTGCATGCCACTAGCTCACATGTCTTGTTACCCCTATAACACTTTGATGCCTACAGCCTACCAAGCTTGCAGGTAATAAGAAAAACATGCCCAGAATTCAGCACTATTCCCCTGGCTCATCTTGGGGAGGCTGCACAGAACATCATAACCCCACCTGTGTGCCCACATGCCCAGGCATTCATGTCAATAAGCTGGAAGCCCTGCACACAAGAGTGACATCACTGGCTTGGACATCCAATTTGAATCGGGGGGGCAGTACTTTTGGACTACTTGTGGACCACTACAAGGGTAGAGATGAAAATCCACCAGCTTGGCAAGTAACTTGCTATATAATCTTACCATTGTTCTCCTCCTCCTAAGCACTGGGTATAAGCCTGGTGCTTTTCCAGGGTGCCATTTTTTGTGGAAATCCTGGCAAACCATATACCAGGATAGCGTATACCAGGATGGTGGACGGCTGTGGGCTTCTGAGCTTTCACTGTTCTCTGATGTGATGGAACAGCAGGGAACACATTTACTAGGAGCACTGGTGCCAACATGGCTGACACTGAAGGAGCATGCAGGGCTTTGAGATCAGCCGGTAGGTGCCAATTTTTTTTTTTTTTTACTGACGCGAGTGCAAGAAACCAGCTACAGCTGGCAACAAATCAGCCGTGTTCTCTTCTAGGGCACTGCCACACAGTCAGTGGATGTAGCAAATAGTGGTTTATTTTAATAATGACCGAAGACCACAAATAGGTTATAAATCTAATGTCCATTAGATTGCAATACAAGGTCTAGGTAGACAAAAAAAAATCAAACATTCAAAGCATTGAATGCTCCAGGTCCATCATTTCAGAAGGCTCTTGCTGCAAAAACTCAATCCCACCCTGTACCCATAAACCCACTAGTTTCTAAACTGTTCCTAAAGTCCAAATATTCTGCTTACAGCACCTCCCACTGTCAGAGCCAATCACAACCTTAGCACCCTCCCGCTGGCTGTGACAGCTGCAGGTGGGATGATACAGGACAGGGCTGGAATCTGCTCCCAAGCCAAACAGACCAGAAGTAATTGGTTGCATGGGAGATGGAGAGTATTCTCATCTACACATGTGGATCAATAGCATCTCCTCAACAAATGGAAACCTCCCTCCCACAGCTTATAAAAAGCAGAACAAAATTCTTTCACCATCCAGGGTTTTGGTTCTAGCCCTAGGGCTATCCATATTTGGGATACCCCCTTCTTCCTAAATAAGAGCATATCCTATGTTTCCCCAACCCTGTACATACAGACTGCCCACATTAAAAATCATCCCACCTGCATCAATTGCATTTTCTAAAGACTTTAAACATCCAAGATGTTGGCCCATGGAGTCTCAGGCTGCCTGCAAACAGGAAGTGCCTTCCAACTGTGCTGCTCTGCATTCTGGGATTGCCAACCTTTTCCTGACCCCAGCTCTGCTCTATTTGTGCAAAGCACAGCTATAACTTGCCCCCTGTACTTTTCACCCCTCTCCTCAGTATGTGATGCTACTGAGGCAAGATGGCGGTGCCCATATACTAGAGTCCTGAACACAGTTGCAGGCCAGTGAGGGAAAGCATAACAAGTGACTAAAAACATTAAATATATTTATTTTAGATGCTGGGGAATAGTTTAAGAGTTTGGGCTTTTCATTAAATGATGGTGAAGGTCATCAGAATGGCCCTGTTTAGATGCAGAGCTTGGCACCAGTGAGCGGATGAGGCTTCATCTCCAGTTCTCTTTAGAAGTGAAAGTGTGCCCTCCCAGCCTATCTGAATGTTTACATTGCTGTGGGAGCTAGGGCAAGTTATGTGGCGACCCAGGAGGGTTCACACAGAAGAGCATCCTCATTTGGAATGCCCCTGGGGAAGGAAGCCCTAGTCTTCTTTCAGACTACAGGGCTGGCCAGCCATAGTTTTGCATTTCACCTTAATTTATACAGAATTACTACAGCCAGGGAATAATCAGCTGGGGATAAATCATGTGCAGACACCACAAAGACAGAATAGGATTGCGGTGGTTTAGTGGGGTCATCGTTTGACCTGGAGTGGAGTTGGGGTGTGTACTATGCTTAAAGGGCCAGTCCAGCCACCACTCTTCCTGGTTCCCACAAGAGCAGCTCAGCCAATCAGCCAAAGCACAGGCTATGGGAAGAGGTGAGTGAATCGCGCCATTTGGAAGTTTCAAAAAGTAGGACATCCCAAACCATAATGCCCCATAAAAGGAGGAGACCAAAAGACCTTCTTAAAGTGAAACAAAACCAGCAGCGCAATAAAAAATTCCAGGGCTAGCCACCGTCCTTCCCTGCGATGCCCCAATGTGTGACCCTGCCCAAACTCACTTTCCTAGCTCCCTCATTGACGTAAATATTGGGCAGCTCCATCCCCAGCATCTCTGGACATATATGCATGGATGGGGGGCACACAGCAGGGCAACCTCATTCAGGTTGCCAGAGGGAAAGCGAGCCCTGGAATATTTTGAATGTCACTAGTGGGTTTTGTTCCACTTTAAGTTGCAACTCCAACCCCCTATGATCAGGGACAGTAAATAGCTGCATGCACAGCAGCCACACTGCCTCCAATAGGAGACATGCTCCATGCAGTGACTAGTTCATGCCCCATCATATAGTTTCCATTATGGTGGCTTCCCAAAGATCTTTAGGTGTAGGGGGATCCCGGGCAGCAAGCCATGTATAGAGAGCTACCTGTAACCTGGGGGGTGGGCACACACATAGCAAGCAGAGGCAATCTGAGCACTGGGAGAGGAGGGGGGGGCTCCTCTATGTGCCCAGTCACCCCCCATGACAGGCCACCCCATAGCGTACCGCAGTCCACCCGGAACTTCTCATGCTTGGACTTCATGGCGTCTATGGCCGTCTGCTGGTCAGCCAGGAAGCGCTCCAGCTTGCCCTGCGCGGCTTTGGGCAGCTTGGCCAGCTCGGCCTTCTCCAGGAGCTGCTGCAGCACCGCCGCCATTTTGCCGGTCCCTGCAGCACAACACAGCCCGGACTAGCAAATCCACAATACAACTCAGCACGCCTGTCCCCCAGCCTGAGAAAGAGCGCCTTTTACACACGCCAGGAAGCAGCGCGGAATTATGACGCCACCACTCACACCACGCCTCCTTTTCCTAATGCTCGCTGAGCATTGTGGTAGCTGTAGTTTGGGGAGAAAACACTCTCACACGTGGCTGCAGAATAACACTGATTACAAAATATCAAGGCAGCAAGTTACTATGTGTATGCAATGTACCTTGTCTAATATATACTGCAATGTACTGTGTCTAATATTCAATGGAAAGTGACCCGCTTGGAGCACGTGACCGCCGGGGGCGTGTCTCGGCTGTGAGCGAGTCAGCAGCTGGAGGTAAGCTGGGTGATATGTGACGATATAGGGGTGGTGGGTCAGTGTGGGGGACCTGTGCACCCCCTTTATACATGGCCACATGGGGCACAGCACTGCTCACATGGCATAGTACCTTCCTGTACAAATCCCCCACAACATACCTGACGTGTCAATTAAAGAACAACTCCAGGCTAAACTTTTTTTTTACTAACTACCCTTTAAGTTCCTTCACCCTGAATAAGAGTCTATCTTATATGTTTCCTACACCCTGTATATACAGATTGTCCACATTAAAAATCATCCTACCTGCATCTACTGCATGTTATGAGCCTTTAAAACATCCAAGATGGCTGCTCATGGAACAGCAGGCAGCCTGCAAACAGGAAGTGCCTCCTGACTGTGCCGCTCTGCATTTTGGATTGCTGGCCTTTTCCTGACCTCAGCTCTGCTCTGTCTGTGCAAAGCACAGCTATAACCCGCCCCCCTGTACTTTTCACCCCTCTCCTCATTATGTGATGCTACTGAGGCAAGATGGCGGCGTTCGTGTCCTAGAGTCCTGAACAGAGTTGCAGCCCAGTGGAGGAAAGAATAAAAAGTAAGTGATTAAATATGTTAAATATATTAATATTAGATGCTGGGGAATAGTTTTTTTAAGGGTTTCCCCAGACATACCAAATCGTGATGCCCCTCTTTGTGAACCCCCCAGGGTGGCCCAGGGCTCACCTGCTTCCTAGTGCCCTTGGTGATGTAAACATGCGGCGGCGGTGGCTTCCAGGGCTGTGCCCATAGCCATTTAGATAGGCTGGGGACGGGAGTGCGCACTGCTGGGGATGCGGCGGCTTGCACTCCTGATTGCCGAGTTCTGCATGTAAACAGAGCCCTTTGCCGAGAATTACCTATGCACGGCAAAAACAGGTCTGATTGGACGATAGCCCGCACATGTGCCATTGGACCATGAAGTGGTGAGTTTTTCTGGGCATAAACTGTGAGGCATCCCAATTCAAGACACTCCCAGGGGATGAAACAGAACCCGGGATAGTCAAAATCCCGAGTTTAATCACACAGTTTTTAGTCACTTACTTATTATTCTTTCCCCACTGGGCTGCAACGTTCAGGATTCTAGGATACGGGTGCCGCCATCTTTACTGAGAAGCATCACATACTGAGGAGAGAAGAGCGGGATAAAGTAAAGGGAGTGGGTTATAGCTGTGCTTTGCACAGACAGAGCAGAGCTGGGGTCAGGAAAAGGACAGATATCCCAGAATGCAGAGCAGCACAACCTGTTTGCAGGCTGACTGATGTTCCATGGGCCGCCATCTTAGATGTTTAGGGGCTCATAACATGCAGTAGATGCAGGTAGGATGATTTTTAATGGGAGCAATCTGTATGTACAGGGTGTGGGAAACATATAAGATATGCTCTTATTCAGAGTGAAGGTCCGCTTTAATAAAGCAAATTACGGGATAAGCATGGCAGTTGGGCACATCATTTTGGCACTCAATAAAGAAAACTTTTAAAAATGCCATTGAAAATGGAATTACCCTTTAAAGTCTTTGTCCAGGAGAAAAATAAATGTCACTGTAGCGGGCCCAGTCTTAGTGCTTTTAGCTCCGGTGCCAACAGCATGCCCCTTGCCCAGCCTTGGTATGCCCGCCTGTTGCCAGTCTCACCAGACTCTCTTACTGATTTGCAGCAGGGGCATACACCACTTATTATTGCTCTATGCAGTGCAGAACGCTGCAACCCCACAAGCTCAGCCTATAAGGCCTGCGGGCTAGAAGGTAAATTAGGGCTGTTTATAATACAGACTGACCCTTTAAACAGGAGCTACAGTTAAAGAGCAGCAACAGACAGGAATTTCACTTTCCCACGTGTTGCTCTTCTAAGCAGGGGGCATCCTGAATTGTGATGCCCCGCTGTGTGTATCCCCCCCAGGTCGCCTGATTCACTCACCTTCCTGTCGTTCCCACAGCCCAGGCTTGGCCGAAACGGAGTGCGATCCGCTCAGCCAATGAGTGTGCTCCGCTCAGCCAATGAGTGTGCTCCATTTCACTCAGCTTCCTTCGGCTCTATCAGTGGCTAAACCACCTGAATGGCTCGGCAGCCTAGCAGAGTCAAAGGGAGCCGCGTCCCCCACTCCGCTTCTGGCTTCTTTTTCAGAAAGGCCTAACACAGGTGCACGCACAGCTGGAGGTGGGCAAGGATGTGGCCTGTGAGCCGAGACACAGCGAGGGCATCAGGAGAAGGTGAGTGCAATGGCAGATCCAGGAGGTTTCACATAGCGAGGCATCCCAATTTGAGAGGCCCTAAGGGGTGGAACTCGGGACAGCCCTGGAGACTAAAAGATATCTAAAGTTCCACTTTAAAACTCAGCTTCACCTCATTCCGAGTTGGATTCGCCAATGCGCACCTCCCCCTGGGGAAGCCCAGTACCAGACAACCACTACTTACCTATTCTGCATTCCATGCTACAGCTGCCAGTCATGTGATTGCTGGCATCAGGTTGCTAGACAAACAGGTGCACAGTGATATACAAGCCTGTTGAGAAAATATGGGGGGGGGGGGGGTAAAGAACATGGGACAGGTGAGTCGCTGTTGCCCAGTATCAGGCTTCCCTGGGGGGGGAGGGTAGCCATGCCAAATCAGCAGGGTGAGAGGACCTCTTGTCATGTTTTGACTGGAGTTTCTCTAATACTCAAAGTGATCCTATACCAAATTGATGTCGTCACCTTCTATCCCCAGCCCAGTGGCCCAAAACAGCCTGTGTTTTAAATGTAGGGATACATTGGGGAGGGAGTGTAAGACGAGCAACACCCAAGAAAATGACTTTCTTTTGGCTTGTTCCTCCCTGGCGGGCTATCCTGATTTGGGTGTGTCCCGCTCAAAAACTCACCTCTTCCTGGTTTCCACATCGGCCCTTCAGCCAATAAGCAGCGCTCATTCCATTTCGATTTTGCTGCAAAGGAAATCCGAATGGAACAAGTGGCACTGGCCGCATTCCCTGCCTCCAGCTGCGCCCATCCATATAGGCCTGACACGGCGACGTCCACAGCTAGATGTGTGCCGGGGATGTGGGGCAGCGCAAACATGTGGCTTACTGAAAAAGGGGAAGGAATCGCCGGATCTGGGGGTGTTTCACACGTAAAGAGGTCAAGCAACCCCTCCTCCCCCAAGAGTCTTATGAACTTGAGGGTGGTGTTGCTCCTTTAAGCTGAACCTTAAGCCTTATTTGACTCAAGTCACCACCTCATTTATGGTGTATGCCACAAGATGGCAGTTAGGTGACCAATGGAAACCATTCAGATTTTATGCCCTCTGGGAAATTCACCAGCAGTCATGTGATTGCCAGCCACTCGTGAATTAGGAAGTGGTTAACATATGGGTCACTTTAAAGTAATTGAAATGGTACTTACCTTTGCTCCCGTGCATTTGATTGGTGCTAGTCCCGCAATCAGTAACTCACCTGATTGCTGGATCAGACCCAGCGCCACATCCGGCGCTAGCGGTCCATCCACCCCTTGCCATCAGTCACAGGGGCGTGGCCATGCCCTGTTCATTCACTACAATAGTGGGGGGCATGTCAGGCCTTGGCACACTCCCTTCATTGCAATGAATGGAGAGGGCATGGCAGCACTCTGATGTGACTGATGGCAGGTCCTGAACCCAACCCGCCATTAACCCCGACCCCATGTGCAGGCCCCAGAAAAGCGTGGGGTGCTGCTGCTAGAGCTCGGATCCAGTGGTCCGGTGAGTTGCCCATCGCAAGACTAGCACCGATCAGCTGCCCTTTTGTTTTCTTTATTTTGCTGCAGAATCAAGTCGTTTATAGTAGCAGAATGAGCTATAGGCTAGGGACTTTATTTCAAGTGGACCAAAACCCAGGATAGTCAAAAGTTTTGACCCCACTGTGTGAAACCCCCCAGATCGCCCACTGCCAACTCACCTTATCCCAGTCCCACGGCGCGTCTAAGAGCAGCGGCTCTGACGGCGGCATTCTCCGCCTCCCTGTAATAGGCCATTCACAAATGCCTGCCTTGGGCAAGCACACTGCTAGAGGAGAGCGGAGGATGCGGCCCCCAGTGCCGCTGCTCTTAGACGCGCCGTGGGACCGGGATAAGGTGAGTTGGCTGCGGCGATCTGGGGGGTTTCACACAGCGGGGCACCCCTGATCACTTTAAGTAGCAAGACAGAGGACCTTTCATGTTGTGCCAAATGATTCTCTATAAAGAAGACTATAATCTGCCAATGATTATTTTTTACAGCTTCAGATCCTAATCCCAACACGAGTTAGCAATGGGGAGAAGTTATTATGTCGATGAAGCAATTGAAAGTTACTTGACTAACCTTGTTCAAGAAAAGAATTCCTTTGTCACCGGTCTTCTTATTGGGCAGGTATGTCAAGCAAGCATCATAGAAGGAGGTTTCTGGATTGATGGTTGCCTTGCTTTTGTGTGTTTTTCTTCAATAAAGATAACATAATGACTGTAGCGATAACCCTTATCGCCGGAGGGCTTCACCGCCCGAGACGTCCTTTTCCCAATCGTAAGAGGTGCTGCTGGAGTTCCAGAGTCGTCCGTGAGGAAACAGGAACAGCCCTTACAAGGGCTAGTGAATTGTAATATAGCGTTTCCCCCAATAAGAGACAGAACTTCAGAATTGAGGGTGAAGATGAACTGAACTTTATTAGTGCCACTCTAGGCCTTATATACACAAGTCTCCTATTGCATGAGATACAAAAAGGGGACACTCTGGTATGTCCCATACACTCGCCCCAAAACTTCTGCACTCGCCCTCAATGAATCAATATATACAAAATATATAGAGAATATGTAAAAAGGTATTTTATTAAGGTATTATAATGAAAATAACAATAACCACATATGGGCCAGACAAATTAAAAAACATATATAAGACACATTAAAAAGCTAGTTGGTGGGGGCTCGGACCCGCCAAATGCTCAATAATAGGGAATAGTAATATATAGTAATATATGAGCGCGGCCGCTGCCGTCCATGCATTGTATTGTGATTACTTTATACATGCACCCAAACTTCTGGCACCCCCCTTTATCTTTATTCTTGTGATTTGGTCATAGAGTAGGCTGTGCTTATCCGGTCTCCTATTGCATGACACACACACCGACCAATAGCAGCAGGGCACACAATCCCTCAACTCTGCCGGTGACGCAATCAGCAACACAATAGACGTCTGTAATACACTCAATCCGAACAATGCCATTGTCTGTGACGTAATCAATTAACACAATGGCAGTTTATAATACAATCCAAACTACAATGACATTGCCTGTAACAGTATCAAAATACAATGACATTGTCTGGAACCTAATTAAGAAAAGGCCAGTGAATGACCCGGTGGGCAACTGAATAGTGATGACATCCAAAAGACAGAGCCTCTGTCACAATGACATACATTTATTACACCATATTTGAAGTCACAACATGACATCAGGTCCCTTTTAACAGTTGCCACTGGAGAATATTTATTTGGGATACCCCTACAGTAGAAGGTACTTATGAAACCAAAATCCATCAAGTAACACTGCATGATGTGGGGCAGGAATAGGTGCCTACTGCAATGATGCAAGGAAACATTCTGTATATTATGTGGGCCTAAAGTCCAGGATGTGAAAAAAATCCCATGGAGTCCTGTGAGCTGCTACCCTACTACTGTAGTGCTTTGACTGTGCGCGCCTCTCTGAGAATCCCTCAATAAATTACTATCATGACTGACAGCAGGGGAGCTCAGTGAGGCCAGGAGAAAAATGTTCTGTCTAATCCAGAGCCATCAGCGCTAAAGCAGGAGAGCTGAGGGCTGCAGGACTTCATGGGAATGAGCCTGCAGGCTGGCAGGTGAGTGCCCTTTCTTTTTCTTTTTTTCCTGCCTGGACAGGGACTTTGGGAATTCAGCCAAAATTCAAAGTTGTTTTTTTTCTGTGGAAACAGAACTTGGCACTAGCTTACTCCAATTAACATTCTTTAGATTAGGCACCTCCACAGGTGCTACCTGTTTACCGCTATGCAAGGGTTACTGGGTATGGCTCTATCTTTTTAACGGACACTCTCGCAAAATGGTCCAAAAATAAAAATCTGCATAAATATGCCAGGTAGCAAGAGTCTTTTATATACCCAAATCCACCCAAGCTTGTTTCTTGCTTTTATTGGAAGGAAGATGAATACCGGGTCTTGGACGTACTATTCTGCTTTGACAGGTGCTCAACTTAAATGGCCTTTCTCCTGAACTAACCTGTGCTGAAATAGCAGCGTTTTGCTTTTGTAATTCTTCTGGTGTGTGTGTAGATGCCATCGTGCAATGCTTTGGGTGGGTATTTAGACTGGTTAATGCTGCTGCTCCCCACAGGATGGCTCATGAGAGAAGCTTTGGGTTGGAGCAGAGCATCCCTATAAAAATGTAATGGAAAGCTCAAAAACCTCTCACCCCTGGAGTTTATTTCTCCTATAAAATGAAAGCCACTGGACTGGCTGTATTTTATGCTGTGTTGCTCCTTCTCTCACTACCTAGCATGTTTATATGTTTTTTTTAATGGTGAGTGATTTAGCAATACGGCTCTCGATCAGATCCCACACAGAACAAATGTCCTTTATATGGTGTATATTCTTAAACCGGACCAACAGCCTGGCACAGTTGGAAAAGAAAGGTAGCACCAATTTTGGAGCTTCCTCTCCCAGCATCTCAGCCATGCTGCTGCCTGGATTCAATTGACATAACTGACAATGCACGGTAACAGGAAGCCCAGCAGCACTTCCTGTTTGCAGGTGGCCTGCAAATGCATGAGCCGCAATTTTGTTTCCAAACTTTACTACAGCAGGAGTTAGAAAAAGGTAAATGAATGTTTATGTGCAGCAATCTAAATTGCCCTGGGGAGGGATGCATATGAGCACTGTTTGTTGTGTTGGTCTGGTTTAAGTCATGTTTGACTGTTGGTCCGCTTTAAGTGCCTTGCTTTTTATTTTCTATTTTTGTATACTTTTTTCTATTTCATTTTTAGATATCCTTACAAAGAGATTATATCGTCCGAGCTGTAAAGACTCCAGAGAGAGAACAGGGTGAAATACCTGAGAAGAAGCCTAATGTATCAAAACTAGATGACATTGATGAGGAATGGTTTGCTATACACGCTAGTCAAGTGAGTATATACGTAAAGAGTATGGAACTGTTTGAACAACTGTTTAACAATCTTTATGCTGTCTGTGACCAAAGTGGGGTCACTTCCTGTTTATCTTTGTGGCAAAAATGTAAGTTCATCTACAAAGTCGTGTGTGTCGCAGTGATGAAAACAACAAAATCCCCTTTTTTAATGGTTTCTGCTTTTGATTAACGCAATGGAAGTGAAGGTAGGTCTCCCCAGTGGTTTCACATACAGCAAAAATAATATTGTTTATAACCTCCCATCATATGTACTCTGCCATTTTTGTACTCTTGTCTTTTCTATGAGAAAACGTGCAACATTCGCAAACCAACACCGTAGAAAGGCTTCACATTAAGATTCTCAATTGTCAAGATGAGCACATGATTGTTCTCCAAATATCTGAGGAGCCTGATTGTATTCCACTTCATAATTCCTATGTCAAAGAACAAGTTGTAAACATTTAACATTTTGTAGGTAAGCCGGATGCTCCCTGGAGGTCTGGTGCTGGCTGGTGTGTTTCTTATTTCATCTCCAGAACTTTCTAAAGATCCTTCTAATGTTTTAAAAAAGGTAAGTTATTACCTAATTATCAAAAGATTGCATTGATAATTAAATGCACTTTCAGCTTATAGAAACAATAAAAGTCATCTGGAATAGCATTAAAATAAAGTGACGTGAAATACATGATTTAAAGTGGACCAACACCCAGGATTTTGACTATCCTGGGTTTTGGTCCACTTCGGTGGGGCACCCTGCTGTGTGAAACCCCCCAGAAAGCCCCAAAAACTCACCTGTCCCTGCTCCCACGTGACCGCTGCAGCCAATCCCCGCCGCCGGACAAGCGAGGTCCGTCGACGGACAAGCGAGCGCGCCCGCCGCCGCCTTCCGCGCGTCACTCTTACAGGGAGCGCATGCGCCGCTGGATCGAGGAGCAGGTAGGGATTTCGGGGCTTTCTGGGGGGTTTCACACAGCGGCCCGATGCTGATCGGCCCGGGAATCTTAACGACAATCCAACTGAGCCAAGTGACCACCACCAGGGTTGGGGTACTCTTACCAGAAGCATAACTAAAATCCACTTTGGCAGCGTAATTCTCCTTTACAAGAAATCTACATGAACAGACCTAAGCGAGAGTTGCACGGAGCGCCGAATTGCGCCGAAGGCGGCTGCATCGGAGGTGTCTTTGGGTGCAGCTCGAGCCTTACAGCATCAGAGCAGGTGGGAAGAACTGCGTCCCTTGCCTGTTCTTTGGGCTGGTCTTGGGTGGGTGAGGACTATAGGCCTGACTGTTTGCTGTCAAATTGTGTTATGCACATTACTTATTTCTCACTGTGAGTAGGATTTTAATAATCCTTATTAGGTTTTTTAAATGCTAGATTTTTCTTGTTCTTTGCTTTAAACTGCTATTGCTGGATATTTGTGCTACTAAGTGGAGTATATGGATGAAGGATATATGAAAATATTTTATCCTTATTACTGCTATTATTGAGGAATTCTTGATAATGTTGCTTAAAGGAGAATTACCCTGCTAATGTGGGATTTTACTTCTTAAAGTGGACCAACACCCAGGGGGGATCGGCCCGGAAATCTATAAGATTCCCGGACCGATCAGATCCCTCCCCACGGGGCATCTGAAATCGGGATGTCCCCCGGGGAGGAACCCCCCAGGAGGCCCACAAACCTTACCTCAGCCCCGTTCCATCGGCGCATGCGCGAGCCGCGTCTCGCGCTTCCCTCTAGCAGGGCGCGCACCCGCGCCGGCCGTTTGTGAATGGCCGGTGCAGGCGCGCTCCCTGTTAGAGGGAAACGCGAGACGCGGCCTCCAGCGCTCAGAGCCAGCTGAGGCGGCCTTGGACGCGCATACCACAGCGGCTCTGAGCGCTGTGATTGGCTGGCGCGGTCACGTGGGAGCGGGGAGAGGTGAGTTTTTTGGGGCTTTCTGGGGGGTTTTAGACAGCGGGGCACCCCCGATCGGGGTGCCCCACCGAAGTGGACCAAAACCCAGGATAGTCAAAATCCTGGGTGTTGGTCCACTTTAAGTCTTCTCTTTCTGTGTTTCCGGTAAGAGTACCCTAACCTTGGTGGTGGTCACTTGCTCAGTTGGATATTCGTGCACGTGGATTTCTTCTGTTAAAATCAAACATTTGTTCTGTGTTCTTGTTTTGGACATTTTGGCGGGCTGATTTGAGGGAATCAACTTCTAGATGAAATTTTTGGATTCTTTTATTAGCACAGTATTTTTTATATATTTTCCGTATACATTGAATATGCAGTTGGATGGGTGCCAGTTTCTCCTTTTACACTATTTATGCTGGCAAATGAAATAGTAACGGCTACTTTGTATTACTTGGAAACCAACTTTTTACATGTCTCCATACAAAAGGAAATTAGAGAGTGTGCAGCTCTCCGAAGAGCCTCTGGTTGGTAGCACAACCCAACCAAAAATTCACATTAATCAGTTATATGTCAAAATTAAATAACTTTTTATATTACTTTACATATTTACTGTATATGATTCAACTTCTTATTCATTCATTCTTATCCATTCAACAGCCAAATCCAAAAACAAGATGCTACTTACAGTACCTTTTGTCCCCCCACCACTGATTGGTCCTAGTCTTCGTATGTTGCCTGGGCCCCCAACATGAAATCAGGATTGGTGGTGGATCAGGATCATAATCAGCCATCAGGAGCACTGCCAAGCCCTCTTCATTCATTACGATGAAGGGGATGTGCCAAGGCCTGACACCTCCCTCTCCAGTTCTAGTGAATGAAGAGGGCATGGCCATGCCCCTCTGACTGATGGCTGGGGGGGGGGGGCAGCAAAGAACTGCTGGTGAATGGAGGTTCAGGTCTGCAGCACGGGCTCAGATCCTGCAATCAGGTGAGTTGCTGACCACTGGACTAGCACTGATCAGCTGTGGGAGACAAAGGTAAGTACCATTTTCTTTGTATTTGGCTGCTGAATGGCCATAAGGAACCCATCTTGGGACCAGAGGGTTGCAGGTTCAGTTTCTGGCAGAGACATGAATGGAGTTTTCTTGAGCAAGGCAGCTAACCCCTCTAGGACTCCCTAGGCTTGGGCAACCCACCGCTCCATGCACGCATGCACTAAACTGCCCCCTAGTGTGTACCTTGACTGGTGCATTCACTGTTGGTGGTTTACTGGTTTGTGTTTGCTCTCACTGTACGGAAGGGTTAAATGTGAAATTCAAATTCCTATGTGTGAGCATGCAGTAGTCAATATAAGTACATTATACATATAATATTTTACTGGTACATTCTGGGATTGGATTGTAACTTATGTATCTTTTCAGCTCATCTTTGCTGCAGAGAAGTTTGAAAGGAAGAATAGGTGGGAGAAACCCAACAATGAGGAAATCGCAGACCGTGCGGCTGTGCACGTCTGTCCAAGGACTAAAAAGTATGTACCCACATTTCTGTACCAGTCATGGCAGTCCCAGTAAGTTTTACTCACCAACTTTAGTTCCAGTTCTCTATAAGTTATAAAATGCAAGGCCAGATGTGAGGTTGGTACCATTTTGGCCACCATGACAACGAGCAGTGGACCTAACAGTGGTAAATGACATTCCACTTCCCCTGCCTAATATAAAAACACTAAGGAAGGGAGGGATGGTTGTTTCAGCTCCAAAGGAGTCACACAATATCAAAATGTAAAAAATATTTAATCCCACGGAGGGGGGGGCTAAATGTTGCCTGTAGTCTTGCTTACTGCATACTGCTCGGCTGGCGTTGCTGCTCATACCAGCTTTCAGTCACCAGGAAGCAGACTCCTTCCTTGACTGACAGTCATGTGACGCTTTGGCTTCAGATCTGACAAGATATTCCTCAGGACCAAGTGGACCAAACCTGATAAGTCCCCCTGTTGACGGGCATCCAATTTTAGGAACTCTATTCCAGGCTTTGGTCCACTTTCAGGACTACAAAGAATCTAGCGTTTGGGCAGTCAGGCAAGTGATGTTTTTTTTGCAATCAGCCTTTACATACACTTTAAGATTTGCACAAAAGTTTAAATCCAGTTCATAGTTGTTGTCATCCCAGGTGGGTATCAGTGTTTCATTATTTGGGAGCCTAGGGAGCAAGAAGGAGACAATTAGTGGCATGACTGTGCTTTAGTTTTTGGAAAAATGTGTTTAAATATCTTCATTTTTGACATAGTGGGGTATGTATAGAGAAACTGTACATACAATAGGTCCAGGGTTTAAAGCAGTCTCTTACGCTACAGGTGGGACAGCTGCTCGTGCCTGGGGGGGCATCCTGACTGGTGAGGCCCCCCACCCCTTGTAAGCCTAAAAACATGATTCTGGAAACTTAACTCTTCTGGGGCTGGTCCTAGACCCTCGTGACTACCAACAGCCAACTGCTACAGCCCCTCGGGGACAGGAATTGGCTGCACTGGTCTGTAGTGCTATGGACATGTTTTTAATCATTAAAGCGGACCTTCAACCTGAATAAGAGCATATCTTATAGGTTTCCCACACCCTGTACATACAGATTGCTCACATTAAAAATCATCCTACCTGCATCTACTGCATGTTATGAGCCGTTAAACATCCAAGATGGAGCTCATGGGTCATCAGGCAGCCTGCAAACAGGAAGTGCCTTCTAACTGTGCTGCTCTGCATTCTGGGATTGCTGACCTTTTCCTGACCCCAGCTCTGCTCTGTCTGAGCAAAGCACAGCTGTAACCCGCCCCCCCTGTACTTTATCCCGCTCTCCTCTCCTCAGTAAGTGTGATGCTTCTGAGTCAAGATGGCGGCGCCCGTATCCTGAGTCCTGAACAGAGTTGCAGCCCATTGGGGAAAAAATAATAAGTAAGTGACTAAAAACTTAAAATATATTAATTTTAGATGCTGGGGAATCGTTTTTTTAGGGTTTGGGCTTTTCATTAAATTATAGTGAAGGTCCGGTTTAATCCTTGGTAAATATGTCCAAATCATTGGGTTGCAATATACTCATATATTTAGGAAATATTGCACCTTAGCATTGGGTTGGAACCCGGAAGAGGTGCATTCAGGTTTTTTTATATTTCTTGCGATGCATTTCCAACTAGGATGCCCCAAAAAAAGCAATCCCACCAATCGCTTTAATGATGTACAGCACGTTCCAGAAGGCAGCTTAGGGCGCTATTGCACGGCCTGTGGCAGATAGCTTGCTACATTTTGCCATAGGGAACACTGTATTTTTATTCTATATGCTCTGCAAAATTGACTATGTATAATTGATTTGTTTTTCTTTAAGGATTGTATGTCGGACATTTGATGTTAAAGATCCAAAGGTATTTGTGACTTTTTAATCTTGCTAAAATGTGATTTTTTTTATTGTTACATCAGGTTTTAATACATTACGAGTGTAGAATTGAATCTGGTGCAAAAGAGAAACATCTGCTCCGCTTAGTGTTCCCGTCCCGGGGCATCCTATCCCAGGGTATAGGCTTAGTAGTACCTCTCTATTAAAGTGGACCAACACCCAGGGGGGATCGGCCCGGAAATCTATAAGATTCCCGGACCGATCAGATCCGAGATCAGATCAGACCGAGGAACCCCCCAGGAGGCCCACAAACCTTACCTCAGCCCCGTTCCATCGGCGCATGCGCGAGCCGCGTCTCGCGCTTCCCTCTAGCAGGGCGCGCACCCGCGCCGGCCGTTTGTGAATGGCCAGTGCAGGCGCGCTCCCTGTTAGAGGGAAGCGCGAGACGCGGCCTCCAGCGCTCAGAGCCAGCTGAGCTGGTATGCGCGTCCAGGCGGCCTTGGACGCGCATACCACAGCGGCTCTGAGCGCTGTGATTGGCTGGCGCGGTCACGTGGGAGCGGGGAGAGGTGAGTTTTTTGGGGCTTTCTGGGGGGTTTCAGACAGCGGGGCACCCCCGATCGGACCAAAACCCAGGATAGTCAAAATCCTGGGTGTTGGTCCACTTTAAGAGTTGCGTAAAGTTCCGTTTTAATGAACTATTTTTATTCTTTATTTCAGAGTACAGCCAAACCAGCAGATTGGAAATACCAGCGCACACCTTTCTCATGGATTACTATAGACTGTAATATTAATGTAGACCTTACAATTCCATTGTCTTCCTCCTCCAATTATCAAGACTGGCAAAAATGTACCAGGGTAAGCCTCTCGGGTATTCTGTGCTTTAGTTTCAGTTGGCAAAATTGTAAAATTGAAATCTGAAAACACAGCTTTAAAAATGAGAGTACCGTGAGTACAGCTTTAAAAACGAGAGTACAGAGAAATCATGGGGAACAACAAACTCCATTAACAAGGTTGCAGCAACTGGAAGCAGACCTAAATTCTGTGCCCAACCCAAATCCCCCCCCCCCCCCCCCCACACACACACAAAGCCTAGTTAAAATTTTTAGGGAACTCAGCTGATCAGGAATAGGTACTTAATCCCACTTGAGCACTGTAAGCGGTGCTGTGCTGTTTGGCAAGTGCAGAGTAACACGAATGGCATGTTAGTCACCCAGTCATTTCAGTATTAGATTACATTTTTCACTTTAGGTCTTCTTTATAAAAGGGATTGGCTTTCCAATTAGTAAAAATCAAACTACTGCCTTCACCACTATGGCAAAAACGTATTTCTCTAGATGCCAACACTAACTGGTAGAACATTAAGGTATGCAGGAAAGACCATACTTTTCAGTATTGTTTGCCACTTGGGTCCTTTAAGTAACTTTTAAACACAGGGGCGTGCTTATCCTTTCTGGGGTCTCATGCAAAGGTGTGTCTGGGACCTAAGTGAAGAAAAAATTTGGATGGTGAAATACAATATGAATGCACCTTTATGGGGATGTAGATAAGGCCTGCTAATGCATTGGGGGAGCACCAGAGAACCCAGAGGAATTCACACAAAGGGGCATCCTGGGATTGTCCATCCATTGCATAGGGAATCGAACGGCTTTGCCCATATGGCCATCCAATTTTTACTCCCTATGGCATCCCAAACTAGGATGTCCCACTGTGTGAAACCACATTAAATTGCCTCACCCACTCAGCTAAGCTTGTTTCAATGATGCATGTATAGGTCACAGCCTCGCTATACGTATACCCGGGACAGCCATTTCTGATTGGCCGGCACTGGCATTCCCACCAGCTAGAGGTGAGCCCGGATACAACAGATATCAGATCGCTAGCTGCTGTGATGTCACAGCTTCTTGCATAACTGAATAGAGCTGAGCGCAACTATTCTGCAGCAGTGGCTTCCTATCTGCCGCACACTCTGAAGTGTGTTGAGCGGCATCCCTCACTCACACGGGCCACCCTTCCCCGCCAGCCAGTGAGTGCTGTTTATTTTTTTTAAACAAAAGGTTGCCACTGATCTGACCCTGGCCCCTGGCAGGTGGGCGCCCCATGTATTTGCATGCTTTGCATGGTGGTTAAGCACGCCACAGCTTGCACAGAATATATTTTCAATCTATGCTAGTTCCCTTTTCCAACCATTGAACAGTGTGCCAGCCACTTCAAAGGGCTTTAAAGGGGAGAACAAATTACCCCTATAAAACTTTTTATACCTGGATTTTATACCTATTAGAAGAAGAAACCCAGATGCCTCGCACCATCAGACACGTTTGTATGCATTTTTAAAATGTTTGTGATACAGCTCAAAGTTATAATTACTCAGCCCATAGCACATGTGCTGCCCTTCCCTGGCATTGCTGAAGTCCTGCAGAGCAGAGGGAGCACCACCAGTACCCCGGGGCATCCTGGTTCCCTCCACCCTGCTTGGCACCCCCACCATCAAACATAAAAGTGCTCAGAATGGGGGATGATGCTGGGGAGCTGCATATGTACCATGGGATTGAGGTAGGTATATGTTGACCCAGGGGGGCTTTACATGGCAAGACATCCCAAACCGGGGGGGGTGAAATGGGGGGCTACTGTTGGTCTTCTTTAATTTATAAAGACCTGGTGCCCAGAAGCATGGCCACCATCTGGCCAGCGTGGGCAAATAGGTGAGGATCGCTTAAAAGATATATATATATCCATATCACAGATGGCACTTTACTGTACTTTAACGGAACCTCAGAATTTACATTACTGAACTTAAAGGGAGTGTGAGGTTTGGTTCTGCCCTCCCTGTTATTCTGTATGAGGCAGCCAGAATTAAGCCTTAGTCACAGCTCAGGCCTCCTATACAGACACCCCCCCCCCCCCCCCCCCCAAAAGTTCTCTAGGAAGGCTGCAGCCTTCTGTTTTAAAGGCGAGGATGTCATCATACATTGTTAAGAGGTTGGGATTTGAATTATTCATATTTTGAATTTTAAAGTGAGCATTTCCTAAACCTAAACATGTAAGTGGCTGCTGCATATGTGTGTATTTTTTTTCATTGAAGAATCGACTGGTGGAGTGGGCAAAAGAAGTCGAAGATTATACAATTCTTTTCAATGGAAAGCTGAAGGATAAAGATGAAGACCTGGTTGAAGATCAGGTAATAACACTGCTTATTAGTAATATTATTTTAAGCTTCTACAGAGCCACCAACCATCTTCCTGGCATTTTACATACTGAGCCAAAACATAGGCTTTGCATAGGCTTGCAATACAAACATACTGGGGAAAGATCCAGTACACAATGAAGGACACCGTGTGAAACATTTCTTACAATGTATGCAACTAGTGATGTTTCCATCAATTTCCATCTGTAAATGAACTTACCTAAAACATCTTCACAGCCACATTTTGCAGGGGGAGTGTGAATTAAGTTAAAGCAGACCAAAACCCACTGAACTTGTAAAGTGCATTTGAGCAAAGCCCCTGCTGGTCCCCCCTCTTATAGTTAGTGTACATCTAGAAATAGATATTTACACTTAATGCATTGTTCTGGAACACTCGTCTTTTTTTTTTCCTCTATGAGTGGGCAGGCGATCAGTAATTCCCTAGTTGTGGCAGAGACATCACTGCCATTCACAACGGTGTCAGTTACTGGAGGAGGCAAGGAGAGTGAGGCAGGAGCATTGAAAATTGCCAAAAGGATGCTAGTAAAAAATGTGGCTTTTGGTCCCCCCGGAGTGAATCTGCACCCATTTTTAAAGTGCAACAGTTGGGTTGCCCCTCACAAATAAAGCGACAACCAAAAAAAAAAAAAGACATAAAAATGTCATAATGATCAGATAAAGATGATGTTCACTATGTGAATAAGCAATAATAATTACAGATTTCTAAAGCATTTTGATGGTACCATTCTCAAGGAATGGGAGAGGCCGACTCGGCTTCCGGGTGTCCCTCCGGGTTGGGACAAAAAATATCCCTTTCCGGCGGACACGGTGAAGCACTGGTCGCCCCCCCCCCGAGGTGGATGCTTCTGTTTTGGGGTTGTCCAGCTCCTCAATCCTGAATTCTCCGGAGTGCACTACTCTCAAGGATGGTGAGGATAAACGCATTGACCAGATGGCTTGTCATGGTTTTGCCAGTGTTGGGTCGGCCTTGCGGCCGGTTTGTGCTTCGGCTTGACCCGGCTAGTGAGGAGTTTGCCGCCCTTAAGCGATGTGAGTTATTTTTGTCCTTTGTGCTGACCGCCTTGGACGACACATTGGTGATGTGTAGCAGAGCTTCGGCCTTGCTTGTGGCTATCCGGCGGTCGGTTTGGTTACGCCAGTGGGCGGCTGATTTTGTGTCCAAAAAGTCGCTTACGGCCCTTCCCTTTGTGGGGTTACGGCTCTTTGGAGAGAAATTGGGTTCGGTGGCGAAGGGAGGTAAGTTACCTCAGCGTAAGAAGCAGCGTCGCCCCTTTCAGGGGGGCGGCTTCCTTCACTCAGTCCTTTCGTGGGGCTAGAGTTGGCAGGGGTTCGGCTTTCCCCACGTCCAGAGGTGATTCCTGGTCCAGGGGCAGGGGTCGGCCCTGTCCAGGACAGAGTTGGGGCTCTAAGCCTAAAGTCGCTGCCAAGCCGGCTCAGCAATGAGGGGGCGCCCTCACTCTTGCGGGTGGGGGGACGGCTGCAACTCTTCTCCCGGGTCTGGGTCCAAGAGGTCTCGGACAGGTGGATTCAGGAAGTGGTGTCTTCTGGTTACAAGCTGGAGTTCGAGTTCCAGCCCCCTCCCAGATTCTTCAGGTCTCGGGTGCCGTCAGATCCTCTGGCCTCTCAGGGGCTTCGGGCGGCAGTAGCAAGTCTCTTGGACGTGGCTGTCATCTGTCCGGTCCCCCCTCAGACTGGGGCCTGGGCTTCTATTCCAATTTGTTCACGGTGCCCAAGAAGGACGGATCTGTTCGTCCCATTCTGGATCTGAAGTTGCTCAACAGGTTCGTCCGTCCCCGGAAGTTCCGTAAGGAAACTCTGCGCTCAGCCATCCACTCACTTCGTCAGGGGGACTTCATGTCGTCCATAGACATCAAGGATGCTTACCTGCATATTCCAATATTTCCAGCACACCAGAGATTTCTCAGGTTCGTAGTGGAAAATCAACATTTTCAGTTTGTGGCTCTTCCGTTTGGCCTTACCTCGACTCCAAGGGTTTTTACCAAGGTGTTGGCAGGAGTGATGGCCATCCTCAGAGCCAGGGGTATCCGCATCGTGCCATATCTGGACGATCTTCTCATCATGGCGTCTTCCCTCAGTCAGGCGCAGCTGGATACCAGGACCGTGGTGTCCACTCTGGAAAGTTTTGGTTGGGTGATCAACTATCCCAAGTCCTGTCTCTCTCCCTCCAGGGTGGTGGAGTTCCTGGGAATGTCTCTGGATACTTCTCAGGCCAGGGTGTTCCTCCCCCAAGCCAAGGTTCTTCTGATTCAGGATTTGACTCAGCGTCTCATATCTATCCCCCGCCCGTCCATCCGGCTGGGGATGCGACTGGTGGGATTGATGGTGCCATCGTTCGAGGCGGTTCCCTTTGCCCAGTTTCACACAAGGACGCTCCAGCTCCATCTCTTGGCGGCCTGGGACGGGTCCCCGCTGTCATTGGATCAGTCCTTTCTGATGTCCCCCCGGGTGCGGCGTTCCCTTCGGTGGTGGCTGAAACCAAGCAATCTGACGAGGGGCAGGTCCTTTCTGACCCCTCATTGGGAGACGGTCACCATTGATGCCAGCCTGTCTGGTTGGGGGGGATTTTGGAAGGATCTTCAGTTTCAGGGACTGTGGGGGCCTCAGGAGGCTCACGATCCCATCAATGTTCTGGAGTTGAGAGCCATCAGGTTGGTTCTGGCTCACTTGACTCATCAGTTGCGGGGACTACCGGTTCAAGTTTGGTCGGACAATCGGACGGCGGTCGCCTACATCAATCACCAGGGAGGGATTCAGGGGCGTGCCCTCAGGGAAGTGTCTTTGATCCTGGATTGGGCAGAGAGCAATGTCCCATGCATCTCGGCGGTGTACATTCCGGGAGTGGAGAACACAGAGGCGGACTCCCTGAGCAGGTGCTCATCTCGCCGGGGAAAATGGTCGCTCAGCTCCAAGGTGTTTCGGTCGCTTTGCCACCGGTGGGGGACTCCGGAGGTGGACCTCTTTGCCTCTCGTCACAATCACAAGCTTCCCGCATTTGTGTCTCTCTCGTGGGATCCGTTGGCCCTGGCGGCGGATGCCATGTCCCTGAACTGGAGGGATCTGGGGTTTCTATACCTGTTCCCTCCGTTTCCCATGGTGGGCAAAGTGGTGCGCAAGCTGGCCCTAGAGGGCGCGTCAGCAATCTTGGTGGCTCCAAGGTGGCCAAGACAGGTTTGGTTCGCAGACGTGGTAAGGTTGGCAGAGGATCAGTTAGTTCTGCCCCTTCTGCCGGATCGACTCACTCAGGGTCCACTGCTCTACCCCAATTTACCAATGCTGGCTTTGATGGCGTGGCTGCTGAAACCTCCATCTTGAAGGAGGAAGGTGTTTCTGATGCTGTCATTCAGACTCTGGTTAGGGCTAGAAAGCGTTCTTCCTCTGCCATCTACTATAGGATTTGGAGGTCTTATATTGATTGGTGTGAGGTCAGGGCCTTGCCTTGCAGGGTGTTTTCTGTCCCTAGGGTCTTGGAATTTCTGCAACATGGTCTGGACCAAGGTTTGCAGCTTAGTACGCTGAAAGGGCATGTTTCTGATTTGGCGGTTTTCTTTCAAAAGTCTTTTGCTATTCATCCTCTGGTTAAGACCTTTTTCCAGAGGGTTACGCATGTGCGGCCTCCTAGGAAGCCTTTGCTCCCAGTTTGGGATTTGAATTTGGTTCTTTCTGCCTTGCAGGGTCCTCCTTTTGAACCTTTGCAGGATATTGCACTTTCTACGCTTACTCAGAAGGTTGTTTTTCTGGTTGCCATCACTTCCATTCGGCGTGTATCGGAGTTGGCGGCCTTGTCCATTAAGGCCCCTTACTTTGAGAGGCATCAGGACAAGGTTGTTTTCCGCTTCAAGCCAGATTTCCTTCCTAAGTGGGCTCTGCTTTTCATCTTAATCAGGAAATTGTTCTACCCTCCTAGCAATGCCAAGGAGAGGGTTTTGCATTCTTTGGATGTGGTTCGCTGTGTGAAGTACTATTTGGTGGCTACTTCCTCTTTTCGTAGGACGGACACCCTTTTTGTGGTGCCCTCTGGGCCTAGGAAGGGTTTGGCTCCCGCCAAGTCTTCCATTAGTAAATGGATTTGCCAGGCCATTGTTGGGGCCTATTCTGCCAAGGGGAAGATTCCCCCTTTTCGTGTTACTGCTCATTCTACTCGTGCTGTTGGGGCATCCTGGGCTTTCCAGCACCAGGCCTCTGTTGAGCAGATTTGTAAGGCTGCTACTTGGTCTTCGGTTCACACTTTTTCCAAGTTTTACAAGGTTGATGTTCGGGCCTCAGCGGATGCTGTTTTTGGCCGCAAGGTTCTGCAAGCTGCAGTGGTTTAAGTTTGTGCCTTGTTGCCTTGTTTTTGGATCCCCGCTTTTTATGGACACTGCTATTGGATGTCCCACATGTAATGAATGTCTTGAAGCGGGGTGTGTGACATACTTAGAATAATACCATTTTGTGATTACTCACCTGTAAAATGGGTATTATAAGTATGTCACACACCCCGCTTCACCCCGCCCTTTTGTATTCTGGATCCTTTATATGGTGAACCTTTGTTAGTTTTAATTGGCTTTCCTGGTCCCTTTACCTTACTGCTATCTTTATACTGGGGAATGAGTGGGAGGTCCCAGGTATTTATGGACCGGGAGGGTCTTACTTTTTTTATTGACATCTCTGCAATATCGCCATCTACAGGTCAGTATACCCCACATGTATCCCACTGGTACCCAGCAGCTCAAAAGGAAGCAAATATGGGAAAATTACAATCGGTTTATTTCGCCATGTATAAACAATGTACATACTAGGAATTTTACGTGACAAGAGGCAAGGAAGAACAATACAAGTGTATCATACAAGTTGATACAAAAGATTACCAACAGGGGAGGGTGGCAGGATTATATTTTTCATTTTTTTTTTCTTTGGACTATTATATAATAGCATTTGATTTTCATGGGCGTTTATTGATAGTTGTCCTATTTTTAGTTTTTAGTTTTTTTTTGTTTTATTTTCTTCCACATTGAATGTAATAATTTTTTTTATGTTTATTTTGCCAGAAAAAATACAGATCTTTTGGACATTCTGGTCTTCAGATTGTTTCTGCTACCGTGCTAAGCCCCTCAGTAAGTTATTTAAATTAATTATTTATAATTAATTATTTATAAAAAAAATACAGATCTTTTGGACATTCTGGTCTTCAGATTGTTTCTGCTACCGTGCTAAGCCCCTCATTAAGTTATTTAAATTAATTATTTTAGTTTTGGAATTTTAATCCTATCATAAATATAATACATAAAGATATACTAAAGGCAAGCCCGATTGTTGTCCCATTGTCTCAGGCTACATGTTGCCATGTCCTAAACTTCAATCTGTTTTCAGAAAGACCCTGTAGTTACTAAGTTATTTTTAACAGTAGCATAGAGAAACATTAAGAAGAAACAGTGGGTGTGGCAACAGCGATGTGATGTAAGGACACTAAGAGGAGGGTGGGGTTTGAGAGAGGCAGCCACTTATGACGTCTGGGCAAGGAGTGGGGGTTTACCATTCTTAGTCCCCTGAAGGTTGATTGGTGGACCACATTGGCAGGGTGGGGAAGGATACCTGAATGAGGAATTGATTTTCCTCACTAAGGAGACAGACAGGAGAGGAAGTACAGTGCTGGAGCCACTCTATGAAAGGTAAGCTATTGATTTTTTTTTTTTTACTTTTGACTTGCCAATCACGTTACCTGCATGTATTTGTACATTTGGTATTAAAGAGGCCCAAAAGTAAAAAAAAAAAAAAAAAAAAAAAAGAACGTTTAGTAAATTGCTCCACTAAAGCCCCCTTTTCTCCCACAGCAGAACTGCATGGGAGAAGCCATCTTGTCACACACATAAGCATGAGGGGAGAACTGTGCCAGCAGCAGCCCACACACCAGAGAGATAAATGCCTCAGAAACACACACACACACACACACACACACACACATATATATCCTATATCCAGCTAGAGAGATTGTGTGTGGAGGGAAACCTGCAACAATGTTTATCACTGCCCACCATTGACCATGAGTCATCACAGCTGATGGCTTACTACCAGAAATAAAGGAGGATTGCACTGATATGTGAGGTAATTTTGACTGTTGAAGTTGAACTTTGAAGCTGGACTCATGTATGTGGCAAGATGGCCGCTGCCATGCAGTTCTCTAGCATAGAATCTGCCTGTTATTCCATAACATCTGCACAGTTTAAGCCCTCTAATAGTTTATGTCACGGATTGCCAGAGTGGGGCTTTAGGACTGCAATTTACTGAACTTGCTTTTTTGGACTTTTGGTGTGCTTTAAGAATGTGCCTGGCAATGTCATAATTTCAAGCAATAACCATATATCGTTGACCATAATGAAGAGGCATTCTTCTGGCTTCGTTCAGACGTTGGGAGTATGTTACATCCTAATTAAATACTTAAAAGGGCACAAAACTCAAAAATAAGCACCCCCACTATTGAGGCTGAATGGGGGGGGGGGGGGGATAAAAATAAAAAAACAAGGCTGCAATGAGTGATATCCTCTGCCCCTTGTCCCCAGTCAGTGCACATAGCAGGGGCGTGCTGCTCTGTGAATTTACCTCTGGTGCTTCAAACACTATAATCACCTTTCCACGTTCCTGGCCACTCCAATGACATGTGCAAGCTCTCATCCAAAAAGAGCCCTCTGCTATGACAACGTCATTCAGCAGGTGGCACGGGAGCGCAAGCTGCTGCATGTGCGCGCACTCCCATCACAGCCTATCTGAATGGTAAACAATGAGAGCTGCCTGCCGAATGACGTTGTATTGGACTAGCGCCTGCGCATGCGCCATTGGAGTGTGCCGAGGTAAGGTATTTGGTGCTTCCTGGGGGGTTTCACATAGCAGGGCATGCCAATGCCAATAAATCTTTTAGATTCTAGGCCGGCCGCTGGTGGGTTTGGTCCACTTTAAGAGGGACAATACTTCTTTTTGAGGCTTGTTCCCTAATTAACAAATGTTTTTACATTTCAGAATGCCAGCAGCCATTCCACAGCTTGTGTTCGGATCTGCAATTCCTCTCTAAACATTCAAGGAATTATAAAGTGCAGAGGATTTATTTGCAACAACAAGCCAAAAGTTAGAGACGCCATACAGGTAAATGGTTGCAAGCATGCATCCAAGGTCCTTCACAGCATAGAAGAAATAGTGCAGTCTCCCCTCACTCCACTCACTGTACATACAGGAAGTGCCCACAATAGGGAATGCAGATTAGGTCATGTTCTGCCCAAAGAGAATAAGGGAACGTACTATAGCGCTACAAGCTCATGCTGCCTGCATTGCCTCTTGCAGACAGGTATACATCAGGTAGATTCCTGGAATGATGATATCTTCCATTGCCGAGTGGATCAGGCAGCTAAATCTAAGGATGACTACATCAGAGGCTTTACAGCCTGTGATGACATGTGGCTGACCTCAATGCCATATTTCCCATTTCCCATTAGGCAACCAGAGGCCTGTGCCTATGGCAGCCACCTGCAGGGTGTGTTACCCCTTGAACTCCCCCACCCCACCTCCACACACATAGCAGACTCCCTACATTTAACCTCTTCCCCCCAACACACTCTCTGCTTTAAACCCCTTGTGCCCCATCCACACACACTACATGTAACCCATTGTTTGCCCACCGTTTTACGCACACACATGCACTTTCTGCATTTAACCCATTGGGCCCCTCCAAACACTAGAAAAGGTCTTACCTTGGCAAGGGGCGGTGGGGCATGTCTCTGCATGCAGTCTGACATGCACTCTGCACATTAATTTTGGGCTGCGAACCAGTCACATAAACTAAGCATCCATTACACATTGATGGGTCTATACCCCCTAGCAGTCACTGCTTTCTAATCATCACATTTACCTAGAGAGCTTATTATAACTACCTGCATCGAGATCTCCAAGACTCTGATGTGACATCTTAGCCAAAGACCCTTTCCCATAAATTATACAGCAATGTGGCAGTGGTTCCTTTCTCCCTATTTAAAGCAGTCACACACCCAGACGGGGCATTCAGATTGCTGGAACCCCCCTTTGCATAGCCCTCCACAGTATTTACCTGCACCTTTATTGCTTGGTGAAATGTGATATGGCCAAACCCAGAGCACATGACTGATGGCGGGCAGTTGTGGAATTGCACTTTGCCAGGGGATCGAGAAGCAGGTAAGGCTTGGGGGACCACTTTAAAGTGCACCAATACTCAGAGGGAAGTATATGCAGTCACCTTCTATCCCGAGTCCGGTGTCCCAAAACAGCCTTTGCTCAGTATCCATAACAATATGAACTGGATGTAGTCGTCCAGATTGCTCCCTGGCTGAGCAGCCCCACCCCCAGTGAAGATTGGCAGCCATACAATGAGTGAGGAAGGAAGTTGCTGACTTAACTATCAGACCACTTTATTGTAAAATACAAAACACTAGAGCCCCCCTTCTATTGTGCTATTGGTGGCACAGTGTTTGCAGACTTTTTATATGGACAGTGTGTCCAGCAAGGTACCAGGGAGGAATTGGAAGTGTTTGCATAGTGGGACACTGTGTCTGACATTAAAGTATAATAAAAAAAATATGTTGACATTCCTCCCTCTTTCAGTTGATATTGGGGATAGGGATCACATGGCTTATTTTAGGTCCTGCTTATGTTTTTCTTATGAACAGCAGTGGCTGCACAGCTAGTGAGACAGTCCCTTTAATAGTTTTATCTTGAAATGGAAAAACACTTTCTGTGTTGTTGTGTTGTAAGGATAGGACATACCACAAGTTATGCTATGCATGCACTATACATTTATTACATAAAAAAACTATTTATTACTATTTTTGGCGTATTATTTTGCAGGTTATTAAAAGGGATATTCTTAATACACTATCATATCGCTGTGAGATAACATTTGAAGATATCCTCTTCAATGGACCACAACATGGTAAAGCCTTGGTATATAGCACACATACATATACACATTGATTTATTGATATATATGTCTTTGTCAAGAGTTATTAACCTCTATTCCTTTAAAACCTCCTTAGAATCCGAGAAGTCGGTGTGTCTCCCCCAGCGTGTGTTTTTCCCTGTTCCTGGATCAAGCTTAATGCTTTGTGACTATGTCTTTGGAGATGAAACCAAGGAAGATTTGCAAAGTCGTTTTCTGGAGATACTGGACCAAAAAGTGAATTATGACGATCTCATTTTTACAGAGGAGAAAAATGTTACCAGTTCCGGTACGTGACTAGTATCATGTTTTAAAATGTTTAAGGAATATTAAAGTCAAAAATAAAAAAACACTATACTCACCGTTCATCCAGCACAGTCTACTGCTGCTAGTCCAATGTGAAGAGACTTACCGGATCGCCCGCAATCAAACCCGCACCCTGGGTGCTCCCTTCTTCTCCGCAGCTTTGTTGCAGGACAGGAGTGACGTACCATCGTACCTGTGACGATGGCACATCACGCCCTAGTCTACAACAGAACAGCGGTGTCCTCCAACAAAGCAGCTTAGGAGGAGCAGCTTGGGAGCCGTGCCCAGCACAGTTTGACAGCGGGCGATCCGGTAAGATTCTTCACACCAGACCAGGAGCTATAGCCTGCGCTGGTTGAATCATGAGTATAGTGTTTTTTTTTTACTATGATTTGACTTTAAAATCACCCTTAGTTTTGGTTCCATCTTTTTGTGCGTTTTATGACCTGCTTGTTTTAATTCAGAAACTGGTAATTCTCCACCCTGCCACGAGAAGCTTCCTTTTCCACTACTTTTCATGTAGCAACCCATTTAGGTACCATCCTTCCTGGCAGTTGGCTAAAGGAGGTCTTCCTACCCCTACTCAGAATTGTATTGCCACTACAGCTATACACAAGTGGTCTCCTCCATTTTGCTCCTGTGGTTGTGTTTTCCCCTTTTCTCCCTGCTCTCTTTTTTACTTTCTCTCATGGAGGATGTGCTATTCTGACATTCAATGCCTATATGGCTTGGTCACCCAACTGCCAGTACCACTTCTTGGGAGTTAACTTGGGGAAAGGCTAACCCTTATTGGGCTTTGCACTTCCCATCACTCTTGTTGCCCATGTAGCCTTTGGTTTTTATGGTACTGCTCTTTTGGCCTCTTCTCATTTTGCTTCAGCTGAGGAGCCTGGCTTCCATAGCCAGCTGGAATCTATAGCTATACTACCTTACTGTAAGAGCTGTATCAGGTTGTTTTCAGAAGCTTGATATTTAAACATTCAATTCAGGGTTAGATGGGGGTTGTTTTTTTAGAGTGTAGGACCTATGGACCAACCATTCCCAGCTGAAAATGCAGTTGGGTGACCAAGCCATATAGGCATTGAATAGGACCCTGTCACAAGGGAACTAACCTAATCAACAATGTGTACATGACATTGCTTTATTGACTTCCAGTGCTTATGTAAGGGGATTGAGAAGGGGGTGGTGGGCCAACTCCTCTAGCCATTACTCGTCTTGCCAGGCCAGCTGTGTACCTACATATGAAGGAAACAGAGCATTCCTGAGATTGAGACAGTCAGGTTCACATTTCAGATTCTAAAGCTGATTGGTTTAATAGGTGGTGAAATAATCCATTTATGTGAACATTTGGTGAGCGACACCTATTGTCTGGGACCTGCAATGCAGTGTTAACACCAAATGCAGAAAGGCCAGTTACCTTGATTTATTGATATAGCTATACAATGGTTTGGATTAATGAGATGCCTCAAAGACATGTTGTTTCTTATATTTTCTTCCCATCTGAGGCATCAGATTTCCAAATATTGACACTCCTGTGGAAGGATATCAGGTGATACAAGGTATAAAAAGCAACTGTATGAAGTTTATGGCCTTGATTCACTAAGAGTTGAAAAAACATTCTCATGGTAGTAAAAATTCAGTTCCACCAGATAGGAAGACAATGAAAGTCAATGGCACTTTTTACTACTGAATAGAAAGAAGTAAAAATACCCTTTTTAAGAGTAAAAAAGTGCCACTGATTCAATAAAAGTGAAATTCTCAGGCTTTTTTTTTCATGAATTGAATTTTTTACTACCATGAGAATTTTTTTCAACTCTTAGTGAATGGAGACCTTTATATTAGAGAGCAAGCTTTCTTCATCACACAGATCCAGAGTCACGCCACAAACATGCTCATCCTATTTGCTGATGATTTAGATGTTTACATGTTGGTAATGATGGATAAATGTTTAGATCACTTTAGACAGTTCTGCAAACTGTGATGTGGATGTGTAATCATTGTCCCTGAATGATGGATCACCTTTCCATCATTTATAAACTGGTCTGTTAAGTTGAATAACACAGCTGTCTCAATGTTATTTTCTGTTTTAAATGTATTTGCTATGAAAAGTGTGTTTGTACTTAATGTGGCAAAAACTTTCAAGCCCTATTTTCTTTTTTATTTTAGATTAAGTAGGGAAGACAAGGTAGAGACAAATTAACCCTTTAAAGCCAAGCACGTAAATGTCTACATTCTCACTTTTTTTGTCCTGCAGTTAATTGGCAAGCGTGTAGAATCAAATTTCTTGCCGTTTTCCCGAGTTTGGGATAAGAAAAAAAAAGCAGCTCACTTCCGTCCGGGATCCAGCACCGGGTGTCTACCAATACATATGTGGTTCCATTGTAATCGGGAGGAATGTGGATTTTACACGCAATGGTTTTCTTGAAAAACTTTTTTTTTTATTTACAAATTTGTTTTTTTACATATTTCACCCAAAAATATTGATAAAGCACTGAAAAAAGTACAAGCAAGATATTTTACATTAAAGGCCAGAAAAAAACAATATGAAATTATACAATTCTATAAACAATAATTTTCCTCTAGACATTCCTGCAAAACATAACAGTTAAACATGCATAGAGCAAAATAGTGAAAAATGGTCTGGCAACAGAGGGTGACCAAATCTCTATGTAGGCTAGCAGGTAAGGGGTTAAATGGCAAGCACGTAGATTCTATGTGCTTGCTTCTCCTACTATTAACTGCCAAACCTTTAGAATCTACGTGCCTGGCATTTAACCCGGGTTTGAGGCCAGAAGAAAAAAAAAGCGCTCTACTCCCGCCAGGATCAATCACTGGGGGTCTCCTCTTCCCCCAGGGTCTTCAGCGGGGTAGAGAATGTCCATTCCCTGCCCGCATGATGGCTTCTGACAGCTCACTCTGCCAATATAAAAGGCCACTTCTGGCAACAGATGTGAGCAGTCAGAAGCCATAAGTGAGACTCTGATCCCCTGCAGGGAACCTGGCTTGCGCCAAGCACTACCAGCTGTCAGAAGCAGCCACAGTGATCTGCGCGGGACATTGCGATAAAAAACGAAATAATAATTGAAAACCTTTGTGTGTGTGTGTGTGTGTGTGTGTGTGTGTGTGTGTGTGTGTGTGTGTGTATAGGTTTGTCACACAGGTTGTGCCCGGACTGGTTTTGCTGAAAAGAGGGCCCCACACCATTCTAAAAACATTTTAAAGGGTGAGCATAGTAGTTGTATTTCATTTGAAAATGTCATAAAACACTCTTTTCAGTTTGGGGGGGGGGGTCTCCTGGGCAGGAAATTTAAAAATGATGACTTCACCTAAAATGATTATGAAAGCACTAAAAAATTGAAGGCAGGCATTTCATGTTAAATCATAAACTCTGCCATTCAAAACATTATTTACTTTTCCTGGAAATCTGCTGAAATTTCTGGAATGTTAAATTAATGTTAAATTAATGTTAAAATGGAACAAAACCCGTCCGTCTGGGATCGGGATTCCCTGCTGTGTGGAATTCCCCAGGCGCCCATAAACACTCATGCGCGCCACGTGCTATGGCATCCCCTGCAGCTCACCCCAGCTATCCAGATAGGCTGGAGCGAGAGCATGCATGCCGCCAAGGATGCAGTGGATGCTGTAGTGTGTGCTCCCCGTTCTAGTCAATGAGAGGCGCATAACATAGTCACTGCAGGCGGCTCTCATTGTTCCACACATGTACCGTTGGAACCAGAAAGAAGTGAGTGAAAATCTGTGTTTTGGGGGGTTTCACATAGCGGGGCATCCCAATTCGAGATGGAACAAAACCCAGGAAAGTCAGATTCCCAGGTTTCATCCAACGTTAAACATATATAGCGCAAAAATGTGGAAAATGGTCTTGCAATAGGATGTGACAAAATCTCTAGGTAGGCTGGCAGTTAGAGTTAAAGCAAACTGTCATGTCCTGTGGAAAATCTGTGTCAGAGGATGGGATGCATTACTGGGACACTAGACTAACTTAAAATACCCCCTCTAGCCATCAGTGGAGATTCACCTGATGGGGGGGGGGGGGGGGCGCACAAAATTGGGGAACTGTCCAGAATTGAATCAAAATAATGTACTCAACTTTTCCTGCTGCATCTAGGTTTCTGCAACATGCATGTGGCATGGGGGATCTTTTGGCACCCATCCACCGTTCGCAGCTAGAAATTGGAAATGTGGCCTGTCGCAGTGTCCGGAGCACACCCACTCCATTCAGTGCAGTGAAGGGGCATTCTGAGGCCTGAAATACTCCTCCATTGCTGTAAATAGTCAATGAGCTGCAGTTATTGAAACCAGCACCTAGCCCTGTCCCCCTCTGTGGAGTGTGCATGGACACCAGTGGTCAAAATCTCAGGACCCAGTTAGTTTAAAACAGCTGTAGGAAATAAATTGTTAGCTTGATTTTTTTTTTTCTTTTATCATGGATAGACCCTTTAAAGTGGACTGTCACCCACCCCTGATCGGCCCGGGAATCTATAAGATTCCCGGGCCGATCACCTCCCTCACCGCGGGACATCCGAGATCGGGATGTCCCGCGGTGAGGGACCCCCCCCAAAACCCCCAAAAAACTCACCTCACGTCGCTCTGATAGGGCGCGCGCCCGCGCCGGCCATTCACAAACGGCCGGCGCGGGCGCGCGCACGCGCCGGCCGTTTGTGAATGGCCGGCGCGGGCGCGCGCCCTGTCAGAGCGACGTGAGGGAGTCTTGTCCGCCGCTTGTCCGTGGCTACGTGGGAGCGTGGTGAGGTGAGTTTTGAGTTTTTCGGGGTTCTGGGGGGTTTTACACAGCGGGGCACCCGTAATCGGGGTGCCCCCCTGAAGTGGACCAAAACCCAGGATAGTCAAAATCCTGGGTGTTGGTCCACTTTAAAGCGGAAGTCTAGTCTAATCCTATATAGCGTCCGCTCCCAGCCTCCAAAAGGAAAAGGTATGAAATAGCAGTATTAGGCTGATGCAGGCAAAGTAACCAAGGGGCAGCTGATCTTGATAGGTTAAGGTACCTATAGACCCTAACTGGCAGAGTTGTTGGGGGGCACATTAATGGAGCTGTATGTCATATAATAATCTGAGCAGCACATTTATAAATCTCCTAATGTATTGTTAATTGTTTCCACTTGCTAGCCTCTCCCTTCACCGTCTGATTCCACCTGTATCTTGTGTGTTATAAAAGATCTCTTTTAACCCTGCTTTTCTGTAAGGTTAGTTAGTGTAGCTAGTGTTATTTCCCATCCCTCCCTGTTCTTGTGCAAGCTATTCTATGTATACAGCACGTCCTTCTCCAGAGAGTAATTCCTTACGTTTGGGTTATACATCCTCAAGATGGCGCTGGACTGCAGAGACAGCAAAAAAGTGGCTCCTCCCGGCCCCTTATATTCCAGGGACCTCCCACAAAATCCCCAGTTCTTCTCTGCAGTTGGCGCTGCGAAGGCAAGAAGATGGCTCTCTCTACTCGCAGGTGAGCGGGGCTATTAGCCTGTGGCCCTGTAGGACTATTCCCACCCGTTCCTCTTTTTTCTGCCTCCCAGCTTTGGCTGCACTGGTCGGGTGACGGTAGGCAGCCCCCCACCAAAGGGTAGGCGGTATAGGCCCATGGTGAGCCTTATGAGATGCCCATCCCGCGCTATCGCCCCTCGCCCCCTGTCCATCGGTGGGCTCCTGTTAGGTTGGCCGCTACCCTCCCTCGCTCTCCCTGGTATTTCTCGGGGGGAGGGGGGGGTGTGTGTGTATGTGTATTCTTCACTCCTTGGGATTGTATTGCTTGGCTTTGTGTTGGTTGCGCTGGTTGCTTTTTTAAAATTGCCACCGCCGCCACGTTCGCTTGTACGGCGTTCCGCGGTCGGCGGCGACTTTACCTCAGGCGCTCCTGCGCCATCATTGGCTGACATGGTCACGTGGGTGCCTTCGCACTCTTCGGGGGGCGGGCCTTGCGGATGGCGCGTTCCGCATCACTGTCTCCGCGGCCCGCCCCTCGAGGTATCTGCGGGCGCCATTTTGCTCTCCTCGTGCTGCGTGGCTGGCGTCTACCTACCGTGGTCCGTAAGTGCCCCTGCGGGCTGGCTTATTTTTTTATATTTATTGTTTATGCATACCGCTTACAGGACCTTTCTGTTTATGTCTTGCAGGCGGGTCAAACTTAATTGTGGTTTTTCCCGGCCTATCCCCTCTATTTAGTTGCTATTAAAGGCCTATTCTGCCTTTACCTACCACTTCCCTAGCGGGCTATTAGGGCATCTCGGGTGGCCTTATAGTGTAAATTCCTATTGGCCGGTGGCCGCGATAATCACCATATGGAGGCTTCTCAGGATAATGTGCTTGGGGTTCCTTCGGGACAAGCCCGGCTGTGTGTGGCGTGTGGGGTGTCCCCTACAAGTGATGACAATGTGCGGGTTTGTGTACCCTGTGCCCAGCGGGCGCTTGCGCTGCAATCTGGGTTACCTGTGGCTGGGCCTGCGCCCCGTGTGGCGTCGCCCACTCCCCCACGCTTACATCTGACTCCCAGTGAGGTGCATACCAGTGGGGAGTCTCAGCCTGATTTGTCTACCAGGGTGGTTAACATAGCTGATTGCTGGCTCTACGGCGCCCTCACCCATCCGGGTGGGGGGACGGCTTCGGCTCTTTGCTCACGTCTGGAGGCGTCATGTTTCAGACCGGTGGATTCAGGAGGTAGTGCCCTCCGGTTACAAGATAGAGTTGGCAGCCTGGCCGCCCCCAAGATTCATCATATCCTGGATGCCTCAAGACCCCCTGTCAGCTCAGGGCCTGTTGCTTGCTGTGCAGAATCTACTGGAGCTGGGGGTCATCTGCCAAGCGCCCTTAAGGGAAAGGGCTATTATTCCAACCTTTTCACCGTTCCCAAAAGAGATGGGTCTGTCAGACCCATCCTGGACTTGAAGCTTCTCAACAAGTTTGTCAGATCCAGGCGTTTTCCCATGGAGACTCTGCGCTCAGCTGTAAGTTCACTACGCCCATGGGACTTCATGACCTCTGTGGACATCAAGGATGCTTACCTCCATATTCCAGTCTTTCCAGGTCATCAGAGATTCCTCAGGTTCTCTCTGGAAGATCAGCATTACCAGTTCGTGGCATTGCCCTTCGGTCTCACTTCGGCTCCCAGGGTATTCACCAAGGTGCTGGCGGGCATTATGGCTCTGCTGAGAGCTCAGGGCATTCGCATTCTTCCCTATTTGGATGACATTCTTATCACTTCTCCGTCCTTCCAACAGGCAGAGCTGGATACTCAGCGGGTGGTGACCACACTGGAGTCATTCAGCTGGGTGATAAACCACTCCAAATCTTCCCTGTCTCCCTCTTTGGTGAAGCAATTTCTGGGCATGAATCTGAATACAGCTCGGACCAGGATCTTTGATCCTCAGCAGAAGGTGGACAGTCTGCAAGCGCAAGCTCAGCCCCTTCTGTCCTGCCCTCATCCTTCCATCAGAAAGGGAATGCAGCTGGTGGGCCTGATCGTGTCCTGCTTTGAGGCTGCTCCTTATGCTCAGTTTAACATGATGCCTCTTCAACTCCACCTCTTGTCTGTATGGGACAGGGACCCTGTGTCCCTGGATCAGGTTTTGGTTCTGTCCCCCCTAGCCAGGCGGTCCCCCTCGTGGTGGCTGGACTCAAGGAACCTGTTGGTGGGCAGATCCTTTCTGGCCCCTTGCTGGGAGACAGTCACCACGGATGCCAGTCTGACAGGTTGGGGGGGCTTCTGGAGATCCCTAACATTCCAGGGGCAGTGGGGCCCTCAGGACCCCTATCAATATTCTGGAACTGAGGGCGATCAGGCTTGACCCCGCACCTTCGGGGGTGGGCTGTTCAGGTACGCTCGGACAACCAGACTGCGGCTGCCTACATCAATCATCAGGCAGGGACCCGGAGCAAGGGGGCCCTCAAGGAAGTGTCTCTGATTTTGTCCTGGGCAGAGGACAATGTTCCCTGCATCTCAGCTGTGTACATTCCAGGGGGTGGAGAATCTGGAGGCAGACTCTCTGAGCAGGAGGACTTCTCACCTGGGGGAACGGTCCCTCAACAACAGGGTGTTTCGCTCTCTGTGTCACCGCTGGGATCAGCCAGATGTGGATCTGTTTGCGTCCCATCACAATCACAAGCTTCCACTCTTTGTGTCTCTGTCCCAGGACCCTCTGGCCTTTGCCATGGATGCTCTGACAATGCCCTGGTGGGATTTTCAGCTACTGTATGTCTTTCCCCCGTTTCCCCTGTTGGGCAGGGTTCTGCGAAAGATAGCTCAGGAAGGGGTGCCAGCAATCCTGGTGGCCCCCCGTTGGCCAAGAAGAGTGTGGTTCGCAGACATCGTGCAGCTAGCGGTAGATCAGTACGCCCTGCCCAAGGATCCTGACCTGCTCACTCAGGAGTGGCTACGCTACCCCAATCTACAAACGCTGGCTTTAACGGCCTGGCTGCTGAAACCTCCATCTTAATGGAAAAGGAGCTGCCTGCCTCTGTTGTTAACACCATGATCAGGGCTAGGAAAAAGTCCTCTTCTTCCATCTACTATGGGGTTTGGCGTACCTACATTGACTGGTGTGAGGCTAAATCTCTTCCCTGTCGTGTGTTTTCTATTCCAAGGATTCTGGAATTTCTCCAACATGGTTTGGATCTGGGGCTTCAACTTAGGGTCATGTGTCTGCCTTGGCTGTTTTCTTTCAGAGATCTTTTGCTCAGCATCATCTGGTCAAGACTTTTTTCCAGGGCGTTACTCATGTGCGCCCCCCACATAAGCCCATGTTACCAGTCTGTGACTTGAACTTGGTCCTATCTGCCTTGCAGGGGTCTCCTTTTGAGCCTGTGCATGAGGCTGCTTTGTCCATTCTTACGCTTAAGGTAGTCTTTTTGGTGGCAATCACTTCTGTTAGGCGTGTTCCTGAGTTGGCGGCGCTTTCCATCAAGCCCCCTTACTTTGAGAGACACCAGGACAAGGTGGTGTTTCGCTTTAAACCAGATTTTCTGCCTAAAGTTGTGTCTGCTTTTCATCTCAATCAGGACATTGTTCTGCCTTCTCTGTGCCCTAATCCTAGTAACCCTAAGGAGAGGGTTCTTCATTCCTTGGATGTGGTCAGGAACCTGAAGTTCTATTTGGGGGCTACTGAACCCTTCAGGAAGACTGATGCTCTTTTTGTGGTCCCTTCTGGTCCTAAGAAGGGTCTGGCTCCAGCTAAGTCTACCATCAGCAAGTGGATCCGTCAGGCTGTGATTCAGGCCTATTCTGCTAAAGGGAAGGATCCTCCCTTCCATCTTACTGCTCATTCCCCTCGTGCTATTGGTGCCTCTTGGGCCTTTCAGCACCAGGCTTCTGTTGAACAAGTTTGCAAGGTCGCTACTTGGTCTTCTGTTCATACTTTTTCTAAGTTTTACAAGGTTGATGTTAGGGCCTAGAGCTGATGCTGCTTTTGGCCGCAAAGTTCTGCAGGCGGCAGTGGTTTAATCTGCATGTTGTTGCTTTTGGGGATCCCACCCTACCTTACGGACACTGCTATTGGATGTCCCAAATGTAAGGAATTACTCTCTGGAGCAGGACGTTCTGTATACGTAGAATAATACAATTCTGTTATTACTCACCTGTAGAATTGGTATTATACGTATACAGCACGTCCTGCTCCACCTCGCCCTTGTTTTCATTATTCTTAGTGCCTCTGTATGGTGGTTGTTATCATGGTTAAAATTGTTTGGTTATGGTTGTTATTCTCCCGGCCTCTTGCTAACTGCTTGTCAATACTGGGGATTTTGTGGGAGGTCCCTGGAATATAAGGGGCTGGGAGGAGTCACTTTTTTGCTGTCTCTGCAGTCCAGCGCCATCTTGAGGATGTATAACCCAAACGTAAGGAATTACTTTCTGGAGCAGGACATGCTGTATACGTATAATACCAATTCTACAGGTAAGTAATCACAGAATTGTATTTTTGCACCTGTACCTATTTTGTACCATGTTGTACCTGCATTGTTCTGTTTTTGTATACAATTAGCATTCTCAACAAGTAAATTTGGTGTTCTGTTTTGTAACTATTGTTCTGTGTGTCCAACCATCTGTATCCATCTCAGTCCTAGTCTTTGTTTCCCCAGGGCTGTGCATTCACATTCTCAGGGGTTCTACTGAAAAGTATGGAATGTCAGGCTCCCTGTCCCTCAGATAATCCATTGGCCATAGTGTCCCCTCTGTCTTGTTCTAGGCTCCCAGTCTCTGTCAGTCACTTTGTTGTGTTTGTTCCTGGAACTACGCACGTCTCATTTTCTAGCTCAGCTGGGCTGTGGAACTGATTTGAATTTGCTAATCTAAACCCTGGTCTCATGGTCCTGTCCATGCTCCAAGGAAATTGTGCATGCCCTATAATTTCTGCTGTTACAGTAGTTAGACTAGGACTAACAGCCAGGCACAGTTGGAAAAGAAAGGTAGCGGTCATTTTGGAACTTCCTCTCCCAGCCATGCTGCTGCCTGGATTCAACTGACATAATTGACAATGCACAGTAACAGGAAGCCCAGCAGCACTTCCTGTTTGCAGGTGCCCTGCACATACATGAACTGCCATTTTGTTTCTAAAATTTACTACAGCAGGAGTTAGAAAAAGGTAAATTCATTTTTATGTGCAGCAATCTAAATTGCTCTGCGGAGGGGTGCATATCAGTACTGTTTGTTGTGTTGGTCTGGTGTAAATCATTTTTGACTGTTGGTCGGCTTTTTCACCAGCATGAATAGACACGGGTGTTGGAGTTGGCCATACTGTAAATAGATGTACATTGATCAATTTATGGCATGCAGATAGTTAATGTCATGTTGTTAGAAAAACAAAACAAATGCTACACTTACCTTTAATCACAGATAGATAGATTTTAGATCACACCTATTCGGCTGCACTGACACTCCCTGAAATGCCTGTTTTAAGTCCAGCGCCGCCACCTTCATCTTCACCCCAAGTCCATCAGTATCTAATGGATCACTCACATCATAGCCAACTATGGAACTATAGGAACTATGGCACCCCCCCTTCCATTCACTTCCATAGTAACTCTGATGATGGTGCTTAGCGGTCCGGGGTGGCGGCTGTGCGAGCGGCAAGGAATTTGGATTGGGTGGTCCAGAAACTAACAGCGCGGTGTTATAGCAACGATGACCTGCGGGAGATTAAAGGTGAGTGTAGCATTTGTTTTTTTCCCCCTATAATATGACTTTAAGAAAGTGCCCCAAGAATAGCCAACAGAAAGTAAATTACGGTATGGTAAGAATTGAACATTGTCACCAGTTTGCTAAGTAAATATATTTCTAAAGGTGCTATTGGCATAAAATAATCACCAGATTTCATGGAAATGCAAATATATCCAACCATAGATGTCCATAAATTAAAGCGGACCAAAAATAACTTAAACAAGACCAACATAACAAACAGTGCTCATATGCATCCCTCCCAGGGGCAATTCAGATTGCTGCACATAAACATTAATTTACCTTTTTCTAACTCCTGCTTTAGTGAACTTTAGAAACAAAATGTTGACTCATGCATTTGCAGACCACCTGCAGACAGGAAGTGCTGCTGGGCTTCCTGTTACTCGCATTGTCAGTTATGTCAGATGAATCCAGGCAGCAGCATGGCTGGGAGAGGAAGCTCCAAAATGTCCGCTTCCTATCTTTTCTAACTGTGCCAGGCTGTTGGTCTGGTTCAAGTTATGATAAATGACATAGGGAAAAGGTATTGAACACACTTACTGAAATGTTTTTAACATTTCATAAAAACCTTTGCTGGTGATGACAGCTTCAAGACGCCTCTGGTACGGAGAAACTAGTCCCAGTTTGCTGCAAATTGGTCCCTTTCTTCCACACTACTGCTCTTAAAGTGCACCTTTACTGGGGATGGAAGGTGCACTTTAGGATCTTGAAGGTTCTGTGGGATCCTTCTATTAACTCTGAGCTTTAGTTCCTTCTATAGATTTACAGTTGGGTTCAGGTCAGGTGATTGGCTTGGTCATTCTAGCAGCTTACTTTTTTTTTTATCTAAAAACATTTGAGAATTGAATTGGCTGTGTGTCATTGGTATCTCCACGCTCATTTCATCTTCAGCATCCTGGTCGATGGCAGCAGATGTTGTCTTGGTACATTTGTCCATCTATCCTTCCTTCAGTGATATGAAGTGTGCCAGTGCCATATGCTGAAGAACAGCAACGCATCATAATGTCGCCATGCCCACGTGTCGGCGTATTTAAGGTGATAAGCAGTGTCTTTTGTCCTCCAGTGCTTGGTGTGTTTTATAGCATACAATTTTGTTCAATTGTTTAATTTTGGTCTCATCTGACCAAAATATCCCCAGTATTTCACAGGCTTATTTAAATGTTGGTGAGCAAACTTTAAATGCACTTCAGAGCGCTTTTTTTTCAGCAATTGAGTCTTGCGTGGTGACTTATTGTTTTCTTAGATACAGGTATTTCTGTAGCTCTCAAGAGGCTGTCCTTGGACAAATCTGATAATTCTCTTAACTTCTTCAACTAAATCTTGCAGGGAGTATTTGGTCGTGGCCAGTTTATGATGTTATTTTTTGGAACAGTTCTCACTGGAACCTTCAGAAAGTTTAAAAATTCTTAAACCGATGCCATCAGTTTGTATGGCACCTTGGTAATGAGACAAGTGTCATGTTTGCTTTCTAATTATTGATAGATTTAAACTGGTATTATCATGGTTTTTGCACCTCGCTTGCTTCATGTGTTCAATATCTTTTTTTCACTGTGTCTTTTCCCATTATTACTTTATGGACATCTATGGTTTGATTCCTTGGCATGTGTGGACTGTATGGGTTGCTACAGACATCTGATGCGAATGGCATGCCAATAACACCTTTAGAAATATATTTACTTAAAAATTGGTGGTTTTCAATACTTATTTCGACCATTGTATACAGTATATGCAATCTTTTCAAAATTACTTTGTCCCCTAAACTCATTTATTTGTATATATATATATATAAATATATAATATATATATATATATATATATATATATATATATATATATATATATATATATATATATGTGTGTGTGTGTGTGTTCTATCTGCTAAATGAAAATCTAGCTTTCGCCTTGTTCCTCTTTGCATCTCTAGAAGCCTCCTTGGTGTTCTGTGTAAATTAGGTTTATATTCTCTCTCACTGGTCCCTCAAAGAACAGGGCATAGGGCCTACAAAAATAAATGACCAGCAGCAAGTATAGACTTTAATGGAACATTTAAATATCCCATTTCAGTGAAAGTTCTATGGTCTATAAAGCTTTTCAATAATCCAGATCATGGTATATCTGAAATAAGTCAAGGCATCTTGTCATGCTCCAACTCATGTCTGAACTAAATTGTTTAATTTACCTCTCTCTTTGTAGTAAAGGATTCTAGTGAAACAAATCAACCTTCAAGTGGACCAGAATACTCTGTAAAAAAGAACATCTCACCTTCAAAATTTCACCTGAGTATAGGTAAGTGTTAGATGTGCTATTGTCATATGATTTCTTTTGCACAAAACCTGTGTAAACTTGCTATTGTCAGGCTGGCCATCTGTGATAAATGTAGTGACAGTCATCAGAGCAAGGTGGACCTCCAGGTGTGGGTACACCTTGCCGAGCAACCAAATGACGGAATCTACTGGCAGGCCTGGTATTCCCTGAAACCCCGCACAATGGAAGTGAGACTGTGCTGAAGCACAACTAGGGTAATTCCCAAGGGAAAGCTGGAAGCAAGTTAGGATGGAGAGGTGAGGTAGTAGAAGAATTCAGTAGAGGTGTAGTAAGCCAGGTCAGGGGTCACAGACGGGTTTGTGGTAAATGAGCAAGCTGGGGGTCAGAAGGCGGCAGCACAGAAGCAATGTCTTAGACCAGGCTTAGTTTAAGGGCTAATCCAGAAGAGCATAAGCCAGGTAATACACTGCAAAACAAGGTTTGCAGTGCTTATCACACTGCGGTATGCTACTGCCAGGTCCATCTTTTTATAGAGGAACAGGTTACGTGATTTTGGAATAGTGAACAAGCATACAACTGTGATGCCCAGCGGGACACCAGCCTTCTGTAAGCAGGCAACCCCCAATCTCCACCGCCGCTTCTGCCTATTGTCAAGCCCCCGCTTGCCGGGACGCTAGGCACGCCTCACCGGACACGGTTGCCCCCAGGTCTTAATAGGCGCAAAGGATGGCTGCTTACGGTGAAGGCCGATGAACCACGAGGGTATCCCGAAGCCGAGGTCGTTAACAGGTAGTCAATCCGGAGGGTGCGTCAGAGTACAGGGATGAGACAGGTGCGTAGTCAGGGGTAGCCAATGGGTCAAGCCGGGAGGTCAGAGATCGCGGGGTATCCAGAGGGGCAGGCAGGTTCGTAGTCAGACAAGGCAGAGGTCGGTACAGGCAGCAGACAGGAATGGTCGATCAAGTCGGGTCAGGATCAGATAACAACTAGCAGAATCACACCCTAATCACAAGAGACTATCACGGGCACTGAGTGCTGGGCTGACTCCATATTTATTTGGGAATCGACCAATGGCCACCCTGGGGGCGGAGTGTATGTGCTGATTGGTGTAACTTACAACGCTGTGAGTGATTGGAGGCACTATCCAGGGGCTGGTCAGTCTTGGCTGTAGGGCTGATCAGCCCCTGATTCCCATCAGGTGTAGAGCACTCTGCGCTGCCTGCCACTCACAGCACAGCGCCTCCTAGTGGCAAAATCTACAGACTGCGGGACACGCGCCTGCACAGCTCTGCGGACGCTCGCTGCCGGCCCCCTGGCTGAGGTAAGTTCCTTACATTACCCCCCCTTGAGGAGGGGCCCCAGGACCCTCCACCCTGGGTTTAAGAGGATTTTCTTTATGAAATCTTTTAATTAAACGGTCCGCATGCACATCTCTAGCTGGAACCCAACTCCTCTCTTCTGCCCATATCCCTTCCAGTCAACTAAATATTGCAAGGAATTCCGGAGGAAACGGGAATCCAGAATTCGTGCGACTTCAAACTCCTGCTCACCATCAACTAGGATAGGAGAAGGAGAGGAATCCTCCTCCACTCCCCTGGCAGGCTTAAGGAGGGAAACGTGAAAGGAATTACAAATCCTCAGAGATGGTGGAAGTTTGAGTCTGTATGTGACTTGGTTAATTTTCTGTAAAATGGGATAAGGGCCGATATATCGTGGTCCCAATTTTACAGAGAGTTGGCGTAGCGCTAAATTTTTGGTAGAGAGCCAAACCAAATCCCCCACTTTATAATCTGGATTATTGGATCGGCGACGATCCGCAAAGACCTTCTGCTGACTCGATGCCTGGACCAAATGCCGCTGAATCTTGGCCCATAAATCTGGCCACTGGGACAACCAATCGTCTAAAGAAGGCAAACCAGAGGACGAGCCTGAAAGTGCTGAGAACTTAAGATCCCTCCCATATACACATCGGAAGGGCGATACCCCCGTGGAGGAGTTAACTGCATTATTGAAGGCAAATTCAGCAAAGGGAAGAAATTGGGACCACTCTGACTGAATATCTGAGGTGAAACAACGGAGATATTGTTCTAATGACTGGTTGGTCCTTTCTGTCTGCCCATTGGACTGAGGGTGAAAAGCTGAAGACAGAGAAACAGTGAAGCCTAGCCGGGTGCAGAATGCCCTCCAGAAGCGTGACACAAATTGGACCCCCCTATCTGAGACCACATCTTCTGGAATTCCGTGAAGTCTAAAAATATAATCTAAGAAATATTGAGCCAATTCTTGGGCTGTGGGCAGCTTTCTTAGGGGGACAAAATGCGCCATTTTGCTAAATCGATCTACCACAACCCAGATAACGGTATATCCCTGGGACTGTGGTAAATCAGTAATAAAATCCATTGCCAAGTGCGTCCAAGGCTTTGAAGGAGTGGACAGGGGCACCAGAGGTCCGGCAGGAGCTGACCTGGGGGTTTTGCTACGGGCACAGATCTTACAGGCCTGAATAAAGGCCTGGGTATCTCTCCTGTAAGATGGCCACCAGACATGACGGGCTAGAAGGGCCAAAGTCTTTTTAACCCCTGGATGACCCACCGTCTTGGAGTCATGAAACTGCTGAAGTACTGCCGGACGGTGGGACAGGGGTACAAAGAGGAGGTGATCGGGTTTGCCCGGGGGAGAATCTGATTGAAACCGACTTAGTTTACTTGACAGGTCAGGTTGGATGACAGCTATGACCTTGTGTTGTGGGATTATGGGAAGGATCTCCTCTACAGGGACTTTATCAACTGTGAAACTTCTGGAGAGAGCGTCAGCTTTAACATTCTTTGTTCCTGGTTTGTATGTTATGGTGAAATTAGAAACGGGAAAAGAAAAGAGACCATCGGGCCTGACGGGGGGTTAACCTTTTAGCTGATTCGATGTATTCTAAGTTCTTGTGATCTGTGAATACCGTAATAGGGAACTGGGCCCCCTCTAACCAATGTCTCCATTCCTGAAAGGCTAATTTCACAGCTAGAAGTTCTCGATTGCCAATATCATAGTTCCGCTCAGCGGAATTACATTTTCTCGAGAAAAAGGCACAGGGATGTAGCCGTTCAGGAGACCCGCTGTACTGTGAGAGAACTGCCCCTACCCCGAGCTCGGATGCATCTACTTCGACTATGAAGGCTCGGTGGATATCAGGGTGGGTCAACACAGGTGCCGAACTAAAGGCAGACTTAAGGTTCTCAAAGGCCTGGATGGATCGGCCCGACCAAGTAGGGGTAAACGCCCCCTTCTTAGTGAGGTCGGTGAGTGGGGCTACCAAGGTGGAAAAGTTTTTTATAAAGCGCCTATAAAAATTAGCAAACCCCAGAAACCTTTGTAAACCCTTCAAATCTTTAGGTTGTTCCCACTGGAGGACTGCAGACACTTTGGCCTGATCCATTGTTAACCCAGTATCGGCAACAATGTATCCCAGGAACGGAACCTCAGAAACCTCAAAAACGCACTTTTTTAACTTGGCGTAGAGGTGATTCTCTCTCAATTTCTGTAGAACCATCCGCACATGCTCTCTATGCTCGGTTAAGGTCCGAGAGAATATTAGGATGTCATCTAAGTAGATGACCACAAAATGGCCCAAGTATTCTCTAAAAACTTCATTAACAAAGTCCTGGAAGACTGCTGGGGCGTTACATATGCCGAATGGCATAACAAGATATTCATAGTGCCCATCCTGGGTGTTGAAGGCAGTCTTCCACTCGTCTCCCTGACGGATCCTGATTAAATTGTAGGCCCCCCTCAGGTCAAGCTTAGAAAAAACCTGGGCCCCAATGACCTGGTTAAAGAGTCCCTCTATTAAGGGAAGGGGGTATTTATTTTTAACTGTAATTTTATTCAGGCCCCTATAATCAATACAGGGGCGCAAGCCACCATCTTTCTTTTCCACAAAGAAAAATCCGGCACCCGCTGGTGAGGTAGACGGCCGAATAAAACCTTTCTGCAGATTCTCGGCAATTTATTCTTTCATGGCCTTATTCTCAGCTCGGGTTAAATTATAAATCTTTCCCCGAGGCGGCATAATTCCGGGGAGAAGATCAATCGGGCAGTCAAAAGGCCTATGAGGAGGGAGTTCATCAGCGGCTTTTTCAGAAAACACATCTGCGAAATCTGCATAGGGGGTAGGGATGCCCTCAGCAGTCAAGCGAGTGGCACGTACAGGGAGCTCAAGACAAGACTGGAAAAATTGTGGCCCCCACTTGATAACCTGCCCAGAGACCCAGTCAATTTGGGGATTGTGTTTAGACAGCCAGGGGAGTCCCAGAACCAAAGGGGTAAGTGGCATCTTAAGGAGCAGGAAGCTCATTAGCTCGGTATGTCCCGCCCCCACTCTAACAAACACTGGTGGAGTACGGTACTGAATCAGGCCCCCGACAAGGGGGGTATTATCAATGGCTTTGACTCTAATTGGATTGACTAAAGATTGCAGCGGAATCTTTAACGCTTGAGCCAGGCCCCAATCAATAAAATTCCCAGCAGCCCCACAATTCAAAAGAGCCTCTACAGATCTGGACTTAAAATCATGAGTAATCTCGACAGGCAACGTAATTTGTGTGCAACACAGAGGAAATACCTTGCAGCCTAGGTGGGTTTCCTCGACCCCACCTAGGCTCTGAAGTTTCCCGATGCCTGTTTCCGAGGGCAGGAGCGGACCAGGTGACCGACTTCTCCGCAATAAAGGCATAGACCTTGCGACAGACGCCTCCGCCTCTCAGCTTCAGAAAGCTTGGTGGCCCCAAGCTGCATGGGTTCTTCAGAAGAAGAAGGGACTAAGGCCTCAGGCTTCATACTGACTTCAGACTGGGCCCCTTTTTCCAGGCGTCTTTCTCGTATGCGTCGGTCGATGCGGATAGCCAATTGCATGGTTTCATCCAAGGTGTTAGGTACAGGGTGATTTACCATGACATCTTTTATGACCTCTGACAGACCTAGCCTGAACTGCCCACACAATGCTGGGTCATTCCAGCGAGAATCCACTGCCCAGCGTCGGAATTCCGAGCAATATTCTTCTGCCGGTCTTCGCCCCTAAGAGATCGTAGCTTGGCATCAGCAGTTGCCCCTCGGTCTGGGTCATCATACAGGATCTCCATGGCTTTGAAGAATTCCTCAACAGATTGGCGGGCGTAATCCTGAGGGGAGAGGCTAAAAGCCCAGGATTGGGGATCCCCATGCAGAAGGGAGATGATAAGTCCGACCCGTTGCTCCTGGGAGCCGGAAGCATGAGGGCGAAGCTGAAAATAGAGCTTACAGGCATCCCGGAAATTGGCAAATTTACTCCGGTCCCCTGAAAACTTCTCTGGAAGGGGAATCTTGGGTTCAACTGGAAAGGCGGCTATTGCCCCCTGGGGCACAGAGGGTGCAGGAGCTGGACGGTTCTCCTGAGCCGCCACTCGAAGTGCCAGGTGCTCCACGGCCGCGGTCAGGGCCTGCACCTGTTCCAAAATTTGGTCCATTTAAAGGGCCCGTGATAATGTGATGCCCAGCGGGACACCAGCCTTCTGTAAGCAGGCAACCCCCAATCTCCACCGCCGCTTCTGCCTATAGTCAAGCCCCCGCTTGCCGGGACGCTAGGCACGCCTCACCGGACACGGTTGCCCCCAGGTCTTAATAGGCGCAAAGGATGGCTGCTTACGGTGAAGGCCGATGAACCACGAGGGTATCCCGAAGCCGAGGTCGTTAACAGGTAGTCAATCCGGAGGGTGCGTCAGAGTACAGGGATGAGACAGGTGCATAGTCAGGGGTAGCCAATGGGTCAAGCCGGGAGGTCAGAGATCGCGGGGTATCCAGAGGGGCAGGCAGGTTCGTAGTCAGACAAGGCAGAGGTCGGTACAGGCAGCAGACAGGAATGGTCGATCAAGCCGGGTCAGGATCAGATAACAACTAGCAGAATCACACCCTAATCACAAGAGACTATCACTGGCACTGAGTGCTGGGCTGACTCCATATTTATTTGGGAATCGACCAATGGCCACCCTGGGGGCGGAGTGTATGTGCTGATTGGTGTAACTTACAACACTGTGAGTGATTGGAGGCACTATCCAGGGGCTGGTCAGTCTTGGCTGTAGGGCTGATCAGCCCCTGATTCCCATCAGGTGTAGAGCACTCTGCGCTGCCTGCCACTCACAGCACAGCGCCTCCTAGTGGCAAAATCTACAGACTGCGGGACACGCGCCTGCACAGCTAGAGAGGGGCGAGGGAGGCTGCCAGAGTGACGCGTCGCGCTCCCAGCAGCAGGAGTGCTGCGTCGCCCTGCGGACGCTCGCCGCCGGCCCCCTGGCAGAGGTAAGTTCCTTACAACAACCATACGTAACAACTGTCCTTTTTCCAGTGAATCTGAAAGCGCAGTTGTGTGTATGCATATAGGTTTGCATATGCGCGCATTCCCGCTACAAAGCAAGAGGGAGGCTTACATATGCACCCCACATATAAACATTTCCCACCAAGCGTGTTGTTTCCTGGAATCAAGAATAAACAGGGATGAATGCTTTGTAAACCTTGATAAAAGAGAACTGATAATCTCTAACAGCCTGTGTCTGACCCAAATCACGGGAAAGCAATAACCAAAGCATTGTATGATGGCTAAACACCTCCACAAACAGGAAGAATTGCTAGAGTAATAAGCTCTTACTCTAATGCAAACTGGCTCTGGAGACGTGTCATTGGAGTTGGGCTATCCTCTCCTGTAAAACTGGAATGGTCCATTCACAGACGTATCTCCCCTAATTCCTCTAATTTCCAGTAAAATCAGGATGCTTGCTATTTGGCATATCTAGTATTTGTATTATTGGATCATTTATTATTACTGACCTACTCCAAAGTACAACTAATAGCAGTTTTGTTCTCTCGTAGAGCAGACCTATTATAAAAAAATAACACATTTTCATAATAACCCCCCCTTCATTAACTGGCATTATCAGTCATTTTTTAAGATGTCGCACTAGCTAAAAGTTCACATTATAGAGGACCAACAGTAAAAAATTGCTATTGGTCCTTTGAGCCCTTCAGCAGGGTGGCATCTGATTTATGGATGCAGAGCATACAATCCTACTCATCGTTAATGGCGCCCTTGAAATTTAAATACATAATGTGGAATATCTAGTAAAAAAACAAATCCAGTGACCACATTTTTTGTATAGAGCACTTGTGTTTAATACAAAACAGCAAATTCTTAAACAAAAAACAATGGGGGGAGGGAACAAAAAAACCTAAAGCTTGTTGTAACACTGGTGTTGTCACCCTTTACATTAAATCAGTATGGAGACACCTTTTAACTGTTGTAAATCACAAATGATAAATTGTTGGTGCCCATGTGACATTAATTAGCCAATAAATGAGGACTTCAGTGTTTTATAAAGCCACATGTTCGACCCCGTTTCTTTGTCACAATGGTGACGACAAAGGAGCTGACTGAGGACATCAGATGTGCTATTATTTGCAAACACAAGGCTTCCAAAGGCCATCTCCCAAGACCTTGGTATCCCAGTTTCAACAAGGCACAATGTTATTAGGAAGTTTGCCAAGCTAGGAACCATCAAGAACCTCCAGTGGGAGAAAGAGGGAAAATTGATCTGAGGTGTCTTCCAAGGTTGGTGCGAATAGTGGAAAAAACACCACGTCAAAAGACCTGATGGCTAACCTGAAACAATCTGCGGTCATGGTTTCAATAAGTACCATACGTCCCACAGTAAACCAAGCACAGCTTTGTTGCCGAAGGCCAAGGAAGAAACCATTGCTGAAGAAAATACATAAAAAGGAACAACTGATCATGACCAAAGAATACCTTAAAGGAGCACTATCGCGAAATTGTATAATATTAAAAATCCATATAAACACCTTGACTAATGAGAGGAGGGGTCACTCATACACCCAAACTGAATACAACTCCCACCAAGCTTGTGTTTTTTTTTTTCTCCTGCTTGAAATAAAACCCAAGGGTCACAGGTTTAGTCTATGAGGGGTGACAGAACCTGTCCCCAGATGTCCTCTTCCCTACCTAAAATAAAAAAGCCAAGCCTGGCTGGATATTTCCTGATGCCAGGTGTATACGTGACCTCTGATCTCGACATCCATCTTATTTATATTCATTTTTATCATTGGGCCATTTTTTCGGGATAGTGCTCCTTTAAGAAACCACAATCCTTCTTGGAGAATGTTCTGTGGAAAGATAAAACAAATCTGGCAATTTTGACAATGCAAAACAACAGTTTGTTTACAGACAGCACATTGAAGCTTAGAAGAAAAATAAAACCCTACCAACAATTAAACATGGTGGGGGATCCATAATGCTTTGGGTTGCTTTGCTGGGTCTGGTTTTGGAGGCTTTGACTGGATCACAGGAATCATGAAATCAATGATTTTAGAGCAAAGTGTCTTACCCAGTGTAAGAAAACTTGGTTTGAGTCGAAGGTCCTGGATCCTCCAGCAAGACAATGACCCAAAGCACATATGGTTGAAAAAGAAAAAATGGACTTTCCTGACCTCCATCCTATTGAAAATCTTTGGGGTGAAGTGAAATCTCTCATTGGGGAAAAGAAGCGCTTGAACAAACTGGGAAAAGAAGAGCTTGAACAAACTGCTAAGAAGGGTGGGAGAAAATAGGAGCTGAGAAGTTCAAAAAGCTTATAGATGGCTACAAGAAACTTTTGGAGGCTGTCATAAGTGCCAAGGGGTGTGCAAGCAAATATAAATTAGAGGTGCCCTTTGTCCTGTCCCTGGGTGTCCATCTTCATCATAGTATCAGCCTTCAAACATTTTAATTATGGCAGTTAAATTGGTTTCACTCAATGTGCAAGGCCTGAATGTTCCCCAGAAAAGAGTCAAGGCCTTTCGCCAGATGAGGGCTCTACACGCTGATATTATCTGCTTTCAGGAGACCCATTTCACCAAGAACAATACTCCCAAATTCCTTAGCGCTGATTACCCCCTATTTTTTACGGCCTCAGCCGACGCCAAAAAGAGAGGGGTCCTCATCGCCTTTAAGCGCTCACTCGCTTTCTCCTCGGAGCAGACAATACGAGACCCTCAGGGTCGTTTCCTCATAATTGTGGGTACAATCCAGGATCAACCAATTACGATTGCTACGTACTATGCTCCAAATCAGAATCAGGGCGCTTTTTTCGAGGAGTTCCTGAAAACCCTTGATCCCTTGGTAAAGGGGTTTTTAATAGTAGCCGGGGATTCTAACCAAATTTTGCACCCGACTCTAGATCGTTATGCGGTTGGACGTCCAGTAGATGCGGTGAAGGATGGCTCCTCAGGGAAGGCGTTCTGCTCTCTTCTAAATTATTACCATTTAGCTGATGCATGGAGGGAACTTCACCCCACTAAAAGAGACTACACCCATTATTCCTGTCCACACAAAGTCTTTACCAGAATTGACCACATTTTCTTACAGCTTTCTTCTTTGCCTCTCCTGGCCCACTCCTCTATTGTACCAATTGTCTGGTCTGATCATGACTTGGTCTTGATAGAATTAAACTCCCTTACACAAAGATCCCCACAAAAATCCTGGAAATTATACGACCCCATGCTATCTGATGAGATCCTGCTTGAAAGCACACGAAAGGTGATTGAGGACTTCTACTCAGATAACACAGGGTCCGTAAGCTCAGATGTTTTGCTTTGGGAAGCCCATAAGGCCGTTCTTCGGGGTCATTTCATTCAAGAATCAGCCAGACGAAAGGCTGAGTACAAGAAGCAGCTCAATACATTACTAGATGCATACTACCTAGCCTCTTCTGACTATAAGACCCGCCGTTTATTCCCCACCGTCAGGTGGGGGATAATATCCGCAAGGCTATTGATTTAATTCATCACGCCAGGAGGGAGGGTTCCAGAGCCATGTTACTAACACTGGATGTCCGCAAGGCATTCGATACTGTGGCTTGGGACTACCTACAGTTTATACTGAAGAAGTGGGGTATGGGTCCCTCCTTCAATTATACGACCCCATGCTATCTGATGAGATCCTGCTTGAAAGCACACGAAAGGTGATTGAGGACTTCTACTCAGATAACACAGGGTCCGTAAGCTCAGATGTTTTGCTTTGGGAAGCCCATAAGGCCGTTCTTCGGGGTCATTTCATTCAAGAATCAGCCAGACGAAAGGCTGAGTACAAGAAGCAGCTCAATACATTACTAGATGCATACTACCTAGCCTCTTCTGACTATAAGACCCGCCCGTCTAGGCGGAACAGGATTGCCCTGAACCAGGCCAGTGACCAGCTTAATATGTACCTCTCCTGTGAGGCCGAACGCCAAATTAATAGATCTAGGTTTAAGTGGTATCGTCTTAGTAATAAGCCTAACACCCCACTGGCTAGAAGGCTTAAAGGAGTCTCACAGAGGGTTAAACCTTTACGTATTAAGACCCTAGATGGCTCACTTTCAAGCAACCCTGCGAAGGTGGTAGCGACATTCAGTAAACATCTTGAAGACCTTTATAAGCCTAAGGCTGCACTCGATGAACAACTTGCTGAGAAAATGTTAGGCCATCTACAACTACCCTCCCTCTCTGAAGAGGACAGGGCCTCACTGGAGATGCCGGTTCAGGTTTCTGAAGTCCAGGATGCCATTTGTTCTTTAAAAATTGGGAAACAGCCGGGCCCAGATGGTTTCACCGCCCTCTATTATAAAAAATTCTCCCAAGTACTCTCCTCACGCCTGGCTCGCATATTTAATTCCCTTAGTGGAGGAGACTCGTGGAGTATGGATGCGCTCACCGCAGCAGTCTGTATGATACCCAAACCCAATGCTGACTCTGCTCTTTGGTCCAACCACAGGCCCATTTCTTTATTAAACATAGATGTTAAGCTCCTCGCTAAAGTCCTCGCGACAAGACTCAATAAGTTTATAGGGTCTCTAATCTCCAAAGAGCAAGCAGGATTTATTCCCCACCGTCAGGTGGGGGATAATATCCGCAAGGCTATTGATTTAATTCATCACGCCAGGAGGGAGGGTTCCAGAGCCATGTTACTAACACTGGATGTCCGCAAGGCATTCGATACTGTGGCTTGGGACTACCTACAGTTTATACTGAAGAAGTGGGGTATGGGTCCCTCCTTCACGGCATGGATTGCCTCGTTATATTCCAATCCGGGAGCTTTTATTAGATATTCGGGTTACTCTTCCAATAGGTTTACCCTTGGCAGAGGCACGAGACAAGGTTGCCCCCTTTCCCCTATACTATTTGCTCTTGCCATTGAGCCCCTCTCCAAGCTGTTGCAGAATAATATCAATATTAAGGGGATAAAGATAGGAGGCTATGACCATAAGATTTCCTTATTTGCAGATGATATTTTAATGTTGGTATCTGACCCTATAACATCCCTCCCGAATCTTCTCCACACCCTAGATGATTTTTCTAGAATATCCGGCCTTCAAATTAATGCCTCGAAGTCTCAAGCGCTCAACATCTCTCTATCTGAGGGTACAGTGGCCACGCTTAAGTCTTCTTTTAATTTCTCCTGGCAAGACCATCACATTAAATATTTGGGTGTTCGCCTCACAGCAAATTACGATTCCCTTTACGCCGCCAACTACCCGGCTATGGCTAAGGATCTTCGCGCTCTTCTGGTCACCTGGACCAGACTAAATCTGTCATGGTTGGGAAGGATAACGGCGGTCAAAATGACTTGGCTTCCGAAAATGCTTTACTTTTTTCGGGTCCTTCCAATTCCAATCCCGGCTTCCTTTATTAGGGGTCTTCAGGCATCTATGAACTCCTTTATCTGGGGGAAGCAGAAACCGAGGGTTAACCGTAGCACACTATACAGATCTAAGAATCAGGGGGGCCTTGGGGTTCCCAACCTAGCACGTTATTTTTCCGCCTGCCAGATTGCCCAACTATCTGCCCTCCACGCGGGTATGGAGAGACCACTGTGGGTTGATATCGAACAGACCAGCTGCTCCCCGATAGAGATAGTGAACTTATTATGGCTGCCATTGTCGACCTATAAAGGCATTGACAACCCTGTTTTGAACCACTCCCTCAAAATATGGAAGACTAATAGATTGAAAGCTAACCTCTCCTCCCCTCAGACTCCCTTGCTTTCCATATTTGGTAATCCTGAGTTCCTCCCTGCCTTCCAGGAACCATCGGCCTTCTCCTGGTGGAGGGCACATAATTTAACAAAATTTAAAGATTTTTTATCGCATAGGGGTATGATAACCTTCTCCGACCTTCAATCACTCAAGGACATATCGAGTAAAGAATTTCTTCGTTTTCTGCAAATCACTCATTACATAGGAGCTAAATCAGAGTTGGGGTCAGTACCAAAACCTTCCTCGCCCTTTGAGTCCATTTGTGAGAAGCAGCCTCTTGGCAAAGGGACTGTATCGATGCTATACCAGTTATTGGGTGAGGCAGATGGGAATTCCCTTCCGGCCTACACCACTAGATGGGCGGAGGATCTTGGTATGAACCTCTCGGGTGAGGACTGGAAGGCAGTATGGAGGAACTCATTTACTAAATTTCTCCACACAGGCGCCCAAGAGACTAATACCAAAGTTCTACTTCGTTGGTACCTGGTTCCGGAGCGAGTTCACAAGTTTTGCCCTACGTACTCTGCAGAATGCTTTAGAAACTGCCGTGAGCAAGGAACCTACATTCATATTTGGTGGGAGTGTAGGCTGGTTAAACAGTTCTGGGCTAAGGTATTTTATATTATATTTAAGGCAACAGGCCTACGTTTGACCCCCTCACCCCGATTAGCTCTTCTAAATCTAAGACCCCCCGACTGCTCCAGAACACAGTTTGAGCTAGTGAGGCATATCCTAACAGCTGCTAAAATGACTATTGCTCGGTCATGGAAGAGTAGGTCCATTTCCAGCGGAAGTCTCATACCTCGTATTAATGAAGTAATGCTTTTTGAAAAGATGGCTGCCTCAATGCAGGGAGATCTTTCTCCCTTCCTTGCGACCTGGGAAGGTTGGATTACCCACTTTCAGCCTAAACACTTTGATCGCCACCTATTTGTGCCTTAGCTTCCACTTTTTTATAACCTTATGTTACCTTTTGACTTGAAAGTACATTGGACACCCACCCCGTTCCCTCTTTCCTTCTTTTTCATCCCTCGGCTATTCTCTTTATTCTCTCATTATGTTCTGTATTTAAATTTTCAGCTGTTGTTGTTCTCAAAATGCGTTGAATGCTTTGTATAACATCTTACCTGAGCTCTAATTTATCTGATATTGACTTCAACTGGATGTGATCTTTACAAACTGAAATGCAAACTGTTTTTGGTTGTGATAATTACCTATCTTTAATAAAAATATTGTGGAAAAAAAAAATTAGAGGTGCCTTAATTGCTGCAAATGCCTTTTATTCTGTTTCGTCTTTGATCTTGCAACATGTAAGTTGATACATTTTTTTGGGGTGTTATTGCTTTGGACCTTTACACATTTATTTCTGAAGATATTGTACAGGTTATGAAAAAAATGAAGGGGTACCAATAATGGTAAACAGGCTGGACACATGAAGCCCAAATACTAACCTACTTTCGTGAGCCCCCATTTAAGGTAACAAGTGAAAAGTAGGCAATTAAAGCATAACAAAACCGAGGGGATTGACTTTCCCGGGTTCTGTTCTGTGCTCCAGGGGCACCTTGTGTCAGGTTGCCCTGGTGTGAAACCCCACAGATCACCCTTTCAAACTCGCCTCTTCCCAGTCCAGCAGCGCATGTGCGGGCTCTCATTCAATCAGAGCCGTTCACCGTGCATATTAATTGCTCGGCAAATGTGCTCTGTGTACCCGCAGACCCTGCCGCATCCCCTGCAGCACGCATGCTCCCCCAGTCAATTTGAATGGCTGGGCGGGGGAGCGCAAACACTGCACCCCTGATATGCAAAGCAGAGCATCCAGAAATCGGATTGCTGCAAGGCTTAGTGCACCATTGGTCATTTACATATATGTTTTTATTTTGGAGAATGCAACAAAAGGTGTGAGCTACCTGTAGAGTAGGAAAAAAACACCTAAAGCCACCCTTGCCCCCTCGCCTGTGCTTGGCCATATACAGGTAAGCAACTTAAAACAACCTGGTCATGGCTTTCACCTTCTCCCACACTACGCGGCTGCTTCTGCTGTAAATAGGTGTGGAGACAGGCGCTCACAGTCCCCATCAGCTGTATAAATTTACATTCCAGAATCTGGTCTCGATTCAATAAGACTTGACAAATAATTCAGGGTAGTAAAAAAATCACTTTATGAGAAAAAAGCCTGAGAATGTCACCGTTGCTGAATCACCTAAAAAGTACTACTGACATCTATTGTCTTCCTAGCTGGTGATTCAGCAACACTGACATTCTCAGGCTTTTTTCTCACAAAATGAATTTTTTACTACCATGAGAATTGTTTTCAACTATTGAATCAAGGCCTATATATTAAAAACATGATGTCACATTAGACCAGGCTGGGGATTGTTTTAGCTGTTTTAATATTCTAAGCATACAGCACGTCCTGCTCCATCTAATAATACTTACACATGGGTAATCCTCCGCCAGAGGGCGCTGTTCACTGCAGACATGCAAAAACAGGCTCCTCCCGGCCCTTCATATACCGAGGGACCTCCCACAAATCCCCAGATTTCTCTGCAGTGCTGACTGCGAAGACATGAAGTATCAACTCTCTCGCAGGTGAGCGGGGCTATTACAGCCTGCGGCCCTGCGGGACTATTTCCACCCGTCCTCTTCGATACAGATGTGCCTCCCAGCCTGGGCTGCGCTGGTCGGGTGAAGGTAGGCAGCACCTCGTGTGCTCACGGAGCTACGCTCCACCGCAATTCTCCACCATAGGGTAGGCGGTTTAGGCCGATGGTGAGCCTCCATTAGATGCCCCTCCCGCATTGTTGCCGTGCCTCTCATAGCGGTAATCCCTGGGTGCAGGTCCGCTTCTCCCTCGCTTCCTCCCGTAGCTCGGGGGAAAAGCCCCGCCCCTCGAGGTTCGCTTGGCGCCATTTTGACGGTCTTCGCGCGCGCACGTGATTGCGATCCGTCTCCTCCCTTGGTCATGTAAGTGCCCTCCGGGGCGGTATTTGTTCCTATGATTTTTTATTCGAGCTGCGCATGGCACTGACACCCCCCTCTTATCCCATTATGTCTTTCAGACGCCAGGATTTCGGTGGCTTCTCCCGGCCTGACATATATTATAGCGGGTCAACATAAATTCTCCCACATTCCTAGCGGGTCTTGGGGCATCCAGGGTTGCCTATTGCGTAAATCCCTGCGGGAATACTGCTCAGATAATCACCATATGGAGGCATCTCAGAATTATGTGTCCGGGGTCCCTCGGGGACATGACCGGCTGTGTTCAGTGTGTGGTCAGCCCCATGCTGATGCTGACAGAGCACGGGTCTGCGGACCGGGTGGTGAACAGGCACTGACCCTGCAATCAGGTTTGCCAGTGGCTGCACCTCCCTTCAATACACCTGTCTCCCCGGACCTAAATCTCACTCCTGATGAGTCTCACTCGAGCGGGGATGACCAGCAAGTCGTGCCGCGCAGGCTGCCTACGGCTGAGCAGGTGCTGTCTAGTTTGGCGGAGCGCTTGGGCCCTGGAAAGAAGCGGTCCTTGACGCCTCCTGGTTCTCCTGTTCCTAATGATATGGATGACTCTGCTGCTATGCAGGACCTTGATCCTTCTGAGGAAGGTGAGCTTTTCTCCGATTCGGTCTCCTCGGATGAGATGCCCGGGAGCCGTGATGATTCTGGGCCCAGTTCTTGGGGCCTGTGTGACACAGATGAACTACTTATTAAGATATTTGAGGTCTTGTCTATCTCCCCTCCTGGAGAGACTTCCAAGCCTAAGAAGGAGAGTTTCCACACAGCGCCGCCGCGCTTGGAATTCCTGGAACAGAAGCATTTCCAGAATCTTAAATCCCAAGAATGGGAATCACCTTGTAAACTTAAAGGGGTCCCGGGGGTCTGGGATTGGAAGTACCCTTTCCCTCCTGATGTGGTTAACTTTTGGTCAGCACCTCTTGTGGTGGATGCACCGATTATAGGGGTTACTAACCCCCCCTTCATGACGGCTCCTTATTGCCGTACCCTTCGGGATGCGGAGGACCGGCCCATCGACAGACTGGCTTCCCACGCCTTTTCGTGTGCAGGGACGGCTCTGCGCCGGTCTGTGCCGCGGCCATCACTGCGGTGGCCGCCAGGACTCTCATTAGAAAAGTACTTGACCACCGACCTGAGGACCTCCCCTAGGGGGTATTTAATGCGCTCTCAGACTGTGATGTGTTTGTGAGGTTTATCCTCTCAGCGCTGGATGACACCATTAAGATGTGTGCTAGAACCTCTGCCCTTGTGGTAGCTATTCGCTGCCTGGTCTGGCTTCGACAGTTTGGTGCTGACGATGCTACAAAAAAGACTCTCACTGGCCTTCCCTTCAGAGGACGGCGTCTATTTGGGGCCCGTTTGGACCTCTTTGGAAAAAAGGGTAAGGCACCCCTACGCAGAAGGCCGTCCCGGCCCCCTCGGGGCAGGGACACCCCACCCCCTCCCTACGTTAGCGTCAAACGCGAGCCTGAGGTGTGCTTCCAACTGTTCGGTGGGGATTTCCACCATGGGGGGGGGGGGGGGGGGCAGGCAATGCCCTGGGCCCTCTGGCAGGACTAAGTCCAAATCTGCCAAGACTTCCCAAGCATGAAGGGACGCCCTCGCCCTTCTGGGGCCTGCTACAGCATCTTACTCCTATCTAGGAATGTATCTTCTCCTTCTGGTGGTTCCAGGAGGTAGTTCCCCTGGACACAGGATGGCATTTGCTGGGCGGTCCCTCTCAAATGTTGTCAGGGTGCTTCTAGCCCCTGTTTTCCCCTCAGGAATTGGTGCAGGCCGTACTAGGCCTACAGAGTCTGGGTTTACTTACAGGTTGCCCTTAACAGAATGGGGCTATGGCCTCTATATTAACCTTCCTCCTTCCCTCAAACTGATGAGGCAGTCTGGGCCATGCTGGCCTATGGTAGGCCTGGCAATTCTACTCTCACAGGTAGTCCCCATATGATATATCTGTCTTGGGACACAGGCGCCCTGTGCAAGGGGGGCTTCCGGTCTCCTGTGAAATTCTGGATTTTGTTAGTTCCCCCGGTGTCTTCTGGACACCAAGCCCGTTACTAGTCAGTTTTGCAGGATCAACCCTGCGGATTGAGGCCTTGTTTTTGGCCTCTCTTCTGCTCCCAGGCTACTCACCTTGGTGCGAATGGGGGTGATGTCTCGGACATGCCTGTGGGGCGTCCGCACTAGGACCTACCGGGTCGTCTTTCCTTACTCCCCAATCTCTACGTCAGGCCGCGTGGGTTAGTCGGCCGGCGGTGTCCCCTGGGAGTTACTGGATGGGTGCTCAGTCACCTCAGTCCTTCATGGTCCCTTATCCTCTATCGCCATTCCTTGGATTCGGTTCAGGCTTGAGCCTTCTTCCTTGGCAACAAGTGGACTCCTGGTTACGGGGGCTCTGTCCCCCTTTGCTGACATCTTACTTTCACCAGGCAGGATTGCAGCTGGTGGGCTCGTTGATGGCGTATCAGATGATGTCTCTTATATACCGAGCCCTTGGGCTCTTCGGCACAGTAGGTTATTGATCCTACATGGGGTTCCAGCACCCCTGGAGCTAGGTCTGTGCTCATTCCCCCTTGGTACGGTGGTTTCTCTTGAGCTGATTATATTCAAGGACCCTGTCAGGGGGCACCCCCTTCCTTGCTTGCATCTTCCTGTGAATGGTCACCTTGGGTACCAAGTCTCGCAGGTTGGCGGGGGGGGGGGGAATTTCTTCCAAAACCCCCCGTGGATAGGGTCCCTTAGAGGGTCCATCTTACCTACTGGCTTTGTTAAAACAATGAGCCTTCAGTTGACTCTATACTGCTGGACTTCTCCTCTTTAGGACCTGTCTATTTGGGGACTCTTGGCCTGTTGGAAGACAATGGCCTGTTTTATTATTGGTCTGGAGCTTGAAGCTGGATGATTCTGCTGGAAGGTTCCTGATCCTGATCTGGGTGGGGGTCTACGTCCCCTGCTCCTCAGTGATATTCGCTCCAATGTATGTCTTTCAGTGGCAGGTTGTCCCTCTGAGAGCCAACTAGGGTGGCTCTGTTGGGTCTCGCTTATATCACAGGGGCTCTGCCCTTGTTTTTACTGTCCCAGAATATTCTGACTCTGGTCATGGGGGCTTAGTAAATTTGTGTATAAGACTTTCTATTTTATATGTCTTCTCTTCATTCACCCTGCTATGTGGGGTTCTGCGCACGGCCGTGCTGATAAAGAGACCCGTGAGATTGATGGCCCCTGGGTCGCCTAGTGAACTGTGGTTCGCAGATGCTTCTGCTGAGGTCAGCGGACCTGTACGCTCTCTCAGGAGTGCGGTCCTGCCCTTGTCAGGCTCCTTCTTATGTCGTCCCAATCTACAGAATCTAGTCTGGGGCTTGACAGCTGGTTCATTCACTCCTTGGAGACGGACTTATCTTCTGGGAGACTTGGTATCTGGGGGGCTAGGAGAAAGCTTCCTTGGCTTCCTCTTCCTCCATCTATTGTGGGTTATGGCGTACCCATATTGATTGGCATGAGTCTTGGTCTCTCCCCTGTTGGACATTCTCGGTTCCCAGGGTTCTAGAGTTATTACAGCATGGGTTGGGGTTGGCTCCCCATCTAGGTACTCTGAAGGTTCAGGTTCTGTCCTGTCTGCCTTCCGGTAGAAGTCTGGTTCAGTCTTCCTTGTTAGGAGTTCTCTTGGGGATTGCTAAGGGGCATCTCCCAAGTAGTTCTATGGTCCCTGTGGGGATCAATTTTTCATTCTGTTGCCCTGCGGATTGTTCCTTAGGGACTTATTCTGGATGCTGTCTGAGCTGTTTTGCAGTTCAAGTCTCCCCTCCGGGGGCTGTTGCTTCAGTCAGACGTGTGCCTGAGAAGGTGGCTCTGATTATTTAGCCCTCGCTCATTATATATATATATATATATATATATATATATATATATATACACACCATGATGTGGTGGTGTTCCGCCTTGCGCCGGACCCTTTTGTCCAAAGTAGTGTTTTATGATCTTTGTTGAGTCCTTTTAGTCTGCCTACGGCCTTATTCTTTGTAATGATGAAGTAAGGGGTCTACGTCCCCTCAACAGGTGTTGAACTTTTCCTGGTTGTTTATTGTCCCTTAGGGGGACTGATGCCCTTTGGGCCTTTGGGGTCTGCGAGCGCCTCCATATGTATGCCCCTGATCTCGTTTGCTTCCAGGGCCTATGCATCCGTTGGACTGATCTTACTCGGATGTTTTGCCTTCCTGGTCCTGAGTAAGGGTTTCGGCTTCTTGCTGATCCTTGTTACTGAAGGGGTCAGTATCTCCGCCTGTCTGGCGGGAGACTAGTTTCATTTACCCGTTGGGGAGAGTTCTAAGTTTACTGAGGCTCCTGTTGCATTTGGGCTGGTTAGGCAGTTACTCTGGCCTATTCCTTTAAGGGGGAAGAACCTCCCTCTCTTTCTATTCTGTTCTACTTGTGCTTGGGTACCTTTGGCCCTTCAGCACCAGGTTTCTGTTAAGCAGGTTTGCTAGACCGCTGCTTGTTTTCTGTTCATACCTTTTTCAAAGGTTTTGTTATGAGATTGACGTTAGAGCCTTTGCTCATGTCGTACTTGGTAGAAAGGTTTGCAGGTGACAGCGCCTTTACGGTCTGCTGTGCCTTTTTTGTTGGGGATCCCACCCTACCTTATGGACACTGCTATTGGATGTCCCATGTGTAAGTATTATTAGATGGAGCAGGACGTGCTGTATACTTAGAATAATACAATTCTGTGAAATACTCACCTGTAGAATTGGTATTATACGCATACAGCACGTCCTGCTCCACCCCACCCTGGTTTCACTTTGTTCTGGATCCCCTGTATGGTGATTGTTATCATTGTTATTATTACCAGTTTGGTGGTTGGTTTGTCCCGGCTTTTTTTTCTCACTGCTTTTCAATGCTGGGGATTTGTGGGAGGTCCCTCAGTATATGAAGGGCCGGGAGGAGCCTGTTTTTGCATGTCTGCAGTGAACAGCGCCCTCTGGCGGAGGATTACCCATGTGTAAGTATTATTAGATGGAGCAGGACGTGCTGTATGCGTATAATACCAATTCTACAGGTGAGTATTTCACAGAATTGTATTTTTAGGAATAATGTCTGTTCTAATGTGCACCTCTGCAATTAGTTGATTATTCAGAGCAGTTTATCCTGCTATGTCAGACATTCAAACAGAAATTAGCATAATATAGTTCTCGTTTTTAGATAGAAGACTATGTAAACTCAAATGTTGTGTTTATTCATTGACCAGTATTGATTATATAGTAAAAATGTCTACCTGACATTGAATTATTATGAATGACAGACTTTATTTATTAACAGTAACTTTTCATTTCAGGTTTGGTACTAGCAACAGTCACTGCTCTTGTAGCAGCTCTGATAGCTGTAATTTACCTAAATAAAGACTAAGAAGCTGCACATAGGTAACAAAGAAAATTCTGAATATTGGATCATTTCTGGCAGAAAATCGGACTTTATTTATGAATGTATACATTATGGTTCCATGCATTTTTTTTTTTTTAGAATTTTATGTACGTCTGAAAGATTACTGTAAAAGTCCTGTTCTCTAATAACATCAATCCCATTTTGTCACTTATGTCTTATGTCTTCAAATAAACATTTAAACATACTGTACCGCATACCTTGTTAAAGACTATCTGTGGCTTAAAAATGTTTTAACCCCCTCCTGGATTCCCTTGTATCCTTCTTTTTTATTAGTTTTCCCTTCTCCCCAGCCACCTACCGCCTATTGACCTTCATCACTTTTTCTTTTTACACGCTCATAGGCTTGCAGTAGGTGGTTGCACATTGAGAAAAGGATCCGTAGCTGTAGAGAAGAAGCTGCAGGGATCGAGTAAGTATTTTGAATGTCTGCCGACATGTATGTGCAGGTCAGAGGGAGCAAGGTAAAAGTCCCTGTGGACCAGGACCCTCCCGCCCCACATAGTTACCAGGAAGGGCTTTAAACAAGTTGGTGTTTCTCAGGTCCTTGCAGAACCCTTCCTGGTGCACAGAGATGCCAGGAAAGGTCCTAGTTTGGAGGAACCTAAAACACACCTAGCTCACCATAAGAAATCCAAGATTTCCGGCGCTTCATAAAATGTCACTTTTACTTCTCCAGATTAAAAGGTTACATGGACAAGTAGATCATGATGTTGTCCATGTAACATTTTATTTCTGGAGAAGTAAAAGTGACATTTTATGAAGAGCCAGCAATCTTGGATTTCTTATGGTTGTTTATTGAGGGGTATCACAACCCATGCAGTGCATTTTGGTACTAAAATCAGATTGAACTGTTTAAACTACCTGCCCACCCCTTCCTGCCTGCCACCTGAGGGCCCAACATTATGCAGACATTAAACATAAAATTGGCAGGAAGGGTCTTCCCCCACAGTGCATTGCTGCGTATGCAGCAGCTACAGCTCCTCCAGTAGGTTGCGGAGCTACATTGTGGAGCCATTTCTAGTTTCCAAACAGAAAAAAGCAAGCAAGAAAATGGTATGTATCTTTTGAATGTTGGACTTGTAGGCAGTCGTGTCTCGGGTTGCCTATACAAGTGTGTATGCTCTAAATTGCTGTTCAATCTTTATACAATTCATTTTACAGCAGAACAATTATATGAGCAAAGCCTGAATATAGAGTATATTTTGGAGAATGCAAAGATTTCAGGTAAAATATTGAATTGTAGAGCTTTGTACAATTAATTGAAATGTCTTGATTATAACAGATGGCTACACTATCAGTGTATACTGTTATTTGGTTATATATTTGTAATAATAGATCATTTAAAGCCGATAAATCTGAATGCAGAGATCCAGTCTGATTTTAATTTTGTCATTGTTTTATTAAGTATGCAAGAAAATTACATTGTAACCAAGAAACATCAAAACAAAATTGCTATCAGTCATATTCCTGCTTTTTTTCTAACAATTTTGACATGAAACGTTCACCAGTACTGACAAAACCCTATGGGAGGGCACATGGGAACTGGGATATGATGCTAAACAGAAGGAAATAGGATACTTTAAGATAGAAATTACCTTAAAGGGACAGTACAGACTGGGCTATAAAGAAAGGTACTATACCTCTTCTCCCCCACACAACTCAATGCCCAGCAGTGTCATACTCCACTGCATGCATGTGCTATGGGATCACTGCATCAGAGAGGAGGTAAATATTCTTTATTTTTAGGCCCAGGCTGTCTCCCAAAAATCCTTTATTTACACTGACTGACAAGAGATTAGATAGCAAACATTGGTGAAAAAAACTGCCTACATTTAAAGCATGTTAAGGTTGCTAGAGCTAAGCCTAGCTGTTTTGTAATGTAATCGTATTGGCATTATAATAGCAGGTGTCTGTTGGTTAACATAACCATAAACATGCTTCAGAGCACTCAAAAGCAATGTTCCTATGGTATTCCACTTCAATGAAATATGGTTCTAGGTTTGTGAGGTATGTTGAAGGTGTTTTTTTTTTCATTTATTCAATATCACCTTCCCCATCCTCACATTCTAGGCCTTGCATTTCCTTCTCAGGCAAAAGCCCATATTCATTAAGAAAAGATTCCACATCACCTGCAAAAAAATCCTCATTTAAATTCTGTGTAACGTTAATAAAGTTACTAATAAGTTCTCCCGCCTTATAAACCAATATAGTAGGTAGGACATCTTTAGAGAACCGTTCCCCAGCTCCTGTATCTGCTGATTTAATCTTACAGAATTTCACTGTTGGGTATTCTAACGCAAGACAGGTCAGGCAGTTATTCAGTGAGTCACAAGCCTTGATCTCATCTGAAAAAATATGAACAATGACTGTAGCGCTTTTTCGTTCCTTTTCTATTGCATCTAAAAATTCATCCCCACTTTTAAGCTCATATAAGTACCCATATTTGGGACCAAAACTCAGCCTTTGATGCATATCCTGCATACACTGTTTGCGGTATTTCTGTAAACAGCCTTCGTCCTCCTTGTCATTAATTAACTCATATTCTTGCATACTCATCTGGAAAAAAGAAGATTATGATTCATATCATTTCAAACATAACAACTGTTGTATCATAAGGCAAAATACCTGTGTGGTGATGCCTCTAGTTAGTAGAAAAAGGAACTACATAAGCAAGGTTGATGCAGTCAGGTACCTGTATATATATTTGGGTATTTCTTTAGGATCGAGGAGGAGTTGGATGTATTTTTGATGGATTATATATGATTATACATATATAACTAAGCACAAATTTAGATAGTCAGCCAGGTAAAGTTTGTATTTTTAATGTATTTATTTTTATTTGATTGTTACTAGGTAAATATTATAGTGATATCTTAGTTATTTTTATGGTCACAGTATGTGAGTAATCTTGGACCATTTTGCTGACTCGAACTCTGCCCTTTATAGTATTAGTGTTTTATGGATTTAGGGCCTTATTTATGATGTGCGCCATTTAACATCTTTCTTGTGGCTATAGCGCCGGAATTTTGGTCTTATCTGGCGCTGTGGACTATATTGGCGCTAGAAGTCGCTGCGCAGAATGCTAACTAATTAGCTTTGATTGTTACACTTGGTATTGACTGACCTAAGTCAGCGCATGTTGCCAATTATCCCAGTGCCAGTGTGCGCTACATTGGGCTGCCTTTTTTCGGCATTCAACAGCATATTATGTTTTTTTTCTACCTTGAAATGTTTTCATTGTATTTTCCTGGTGCTGGTTAGGGTATCATCATTACAGTTAGAAGATATCACTGCTGGGGACAAAGTGGACACATTTTACAGTGCTTTTCGGCTGCGTTTTAGTTGTTGGTGTCCGAATTACACATTGTTAAGCAAAAGAAGCCATTAGAATTGTAATAACCCCCCCCAAAAAACGTATTTGGTGACATCTCGGACCTGCGTTTCAGTTATTGACAAGACCCAATGCAAGTTCTGTGTTTAATATTAATTATAAGCATTAAACACATCAATTCAGTTCTGCTCATTGTGCTCTATGGAATGGTGCTAGTGTTAAATAAGACACTAGCTGGCAACCGCATCAGCGCTGCCGTTTTTGTATTTGTTAAATCAGATGCTGAGGCCAAAAAAGTGGCACTGACACTTCTTAAACCGGACCTTCAGCGTGATTTAATGAAAAGCCCAAACTCTTAAAAAACGATTCCCCAGCATCTAAAATTAATATATTTTACGTGTTTAGTCACTAACTTATTCTTCTTTCACCCACTGGGCTGCAACTCTGTTCAGGAATCTAGAATACGGGCGCCGCCATCTTGACTCAGAAGCATCACACTTACTGAGGAGAGGAGAGTGGGATAAGGTACAGGGGGGTGGGTTATAGCTGTGCTTTGCTCAGACAGAGCAGAGCTCGGGTCAGGTAGCGGTCAGCAGTCCAAGAATGCAGAGCAGCACAGTCAGGAGGCACTTCCTGTTTGCAGGCTGCCTGATAAGATGGCGGCTTCCATAAGCCGCCATCTTGGATGTTTAAAGGCTCATAACATGCAGTAGATGCAGGTAGGATGATTTTTAATGTGGACAATCTGTATGTACAGGGTGTGGGAAACATATAAGATAGGCTCTTATTCAGAGTGAAGGACCGCTTTAAATAAGACTCTAAGTGTATTTTTCCCATTGCATGGCACGGCCTGCTTCATGAAGTCATTACATCTGGGTAATCCCGCCACAAGGTGGCGCAGTGTACTGCAGAAGAGTTGTGGCTCCTCCCGGTACCATATAAAAAGGAATCACCATAGACTTATCCAGTGTTCTCTTTGCAGTGATTCTGCGAAGATAGAAGATGGCTCTCTCTATTGCGCAGGTGAGCAGGGCAACCAAGCCTGCGGCCCTACATCGCTATTTCCACCCGTTTCCGGACCCTCTGTGCCTCCCAGCCTCGGCTGTCGGATCGGGTGAGGGTAGAGGAGAACTAGGGTTGAGTGCTCACGAAGCGCTGCTCCAAGCCGCAGACCCTGTTCCACAAAGGGTAGCCGGCCATAGGCTTTATGGTGAGCCTACTAGGGATGCAGAGTTCCTGTCCTAGCTTCTGAGGGGGTGAGTGTTTTGGGGACTATGTACCTTTACTGGCGTTTTTGGGGTCTCCCCCATCCCTGGCCTGGGATCTCGCCACTGCTCGCTCGCCTTCCTCTCCCCCTCCCCGTCGTGTGTTTGGGGGAGGGGGGGCCGGTGGTAGCTGCAAGGGTGTTTTTAGCTATTTTCAAACTGTTTTTAACTGTGTTTTAACTGTTTTTCGCTGCCGTCGCCGCTTTGTACTGCGCTCCGTGGTGGGCGGCGCTATAACTGTGAGGCATTTTTTCTACTGTGTGATGACGCCGGCACGGTCACGTGAGCGCCGTTTTCACGCGTATTGCATCGCCCTCCCGCAGCCCGCCCCTCAAGGTTCCTCTGCGGGCGCCATTTTGCTTCTGCTGCGCATCTGGGGCCCTTCATCCCGGAGCTGCGGCGGTGATTCTTGTCTGTTGTCACTTTCTCCTGTGGACTGGCAGTTGGTGCCCTTGCCCTGCTTGGTCCGTGAGTGAGTTTTTTTTTTGGGGGGGGGGTTCCTTGGGGCATGTGCTGCGGGATGCTTATGTGTCTTTGCTTATGTCTTTCAGGCGGGACAACTGTGGGTTGTGGTTTCTCCCGGTCCTACCCCTTACCCTCCCTCATCTTCCTTTACTGGCCTCTGGGGGCATCCCTTGGGGGCGGCATTCCGGGTGGCTTTATTAGCCCTTACCCTGTGCTGGCCTGTTGCGCCTGTGTTAATCACCATTTGGCACCCTTCGGGGCAATCCCGGCTGTGTTCCATGTGTGGGGTATCCCCTGTGAGTAACAGTGTCACGGTGTGCGTGCCGTGCGCTCAAGGTATCACTGTGCTCCAGGCTGGTTTGCCCGCTTTGCTTCCCAGCTTTGCACCCCCTTCGGCATCGCCTACCCCCCCCCCCCCGCGCCTGCATTTAGCCCCCATTGAGGGGGATACTCACGGGGGGTCACAGTCTGATCTGGCACTGCGTGTGGCCAGTACTGAAAGGCAGCTTGCCAGGCCTGTTCAACGTAAGGCCTCTGGCAAGAAGTGGCACCTAGCTCCCGTGCCATCCCTCTTTCCTGAGGGGGATGAGGGACCTGATGATTTTGTTGGCCTTTACCCCCTAGAGGAGGGGGAACTCTTCCAGGACTCTGACTCCTCTGAGGACCAGCAGTAGGGTTACGGCAGTGACCCTGGATCTGCGTCAGGGGAGGACTCATGGTTCCCTGAGGACACTGATAGCCTGTTGGCTCACATTTTTTAAATCTTGCACATTGTCCCCCCTGAGGTGGCTAAGAGGAAGCAGGGTGACCTCTTTCGTCCTGATAAACAGCGTCTGGAGTTTCCTGAGCAAAGCCATTTCACTAATATGGTGCTCAAGGAGTGGGAACGTTCTAGTAGATTGCCCGCGGTGCCCAAGGGGTTGGATAAGAGGTATCCTTCTCCTGCCGACCTGGTCAAGCGATGGTTGTGTCCCCCTGAGGTGGACGCTCCCGTTCTAGGGCTGTCCAACACCTCGGTCATGCCTTCTCCTGACACTACTACACTGCGGGACAGCGAGCACCTGCGCATGGATCAGCTGGCCTGCCATGCTTTTACATGTGTGGGGGCTAGGCTGCGTCCGGTCTGCGCTGCTGCCATTACAGCTATTGCCCTTAAGAATCAGCTCAAGCGTCTCCTTGATGGCGCTACTGCTGGTAGCAGGGGGGAGGATTATAGGTCCTTTTTACCTTGCTCTGATTTTGTTGCCTTTGTCCTTACTGCCATGGATGATGCGGTACGGCTGTTCGGTAGGGCCTCTGCCCTTTTGGTGGCTATGCGCCGCTCTATTTGGCTGCGTCAGTGGGCGGCTGATGCTGCCGCTAAGAAGGCTCTCACTGGTCTCCCCTTTGCGGGGCTGCGGCTCTTTGGTGAGCATCTGGATGTTCTAGCCAAGGATGGTAGGCTGCCTCAACGTAGGAGACAGCCTCAGCCTCTTCCCTCCCATCCTTTCATGCTCCCAAGGGAGGTTGTGGCTCCCTCTTATCTGGTACCCGCAGGGATTCTTGGGGCCGTGGCAGACCACATGGTCGTCCCGGTCTCTTATGGGCCCCAAGCCCAAACCTTCTCCCAAGCCCCCTCAAGCATGAGGAGGCACCCTCACCCATCCGGGTGGGGGGATGGCTTCGGCTCTTTGCTCACGTCTGGAGGCTACGAGTCTCAGACCGGTGGATTCAGGAGGTGGTGTCCTCCAGTTACAAGATAGAGTTTGCAGCTTGGCCACCCCCAAGATTCATCAGATCCCGGATGTCTCAAAACCCTCTGTCAGCTCAGGGATTGCGCCTTGCGGTTCAACGTCTGTTGGAATCAGGAGTCATTTGCCTGTGCCTTCCCAGGAACGGGGTCGAGGTTTCTACTCCAATCTGTTCACGGTCCCCAAAAAGGACGGGTCCCTGAGGCCCATCCTGGACTTGAAGGGTCTCAACAGGTCTGTCAGGTTCAAGCACTTTCGCATGGAGACTCTACGCTCGGCTGTCAGTACTCTGTGCCCGGACGACTTCATGACCTCAGTGGACATCAAGGATGCGTACCTTCACATGCCAATCTTTCCAGGTCATCAGAGATTTCTCAGGTTCGCTCTAGAGGATCAGCATTACCAGTTTGTGGCTTTACCGTTCGGTATCACCTCGACGCCTCGGGTGTTCACCAAGGTGCTGGCGGGCCTGATGGCTCTGCTGCGCAATCAGGGCATTCGCATCCTTCCTTACTTGGACGACATTCTGATTGCGGCTCAGTCTCTTCATCAGGCCGAGAAGGATACTCTGGTGGTGACCTCCACTCTCGAGTCCTTCGGCTGGGTGATCAACTATCCCAAGTCTTTACTGTCTCCGTCTTTGGTGAGGTCCTTTCTGGCCATGACTCTGGATACCTCTCAGGTCAAGGTATTCCTGCCTCAGCAGAAAGTGGAGGGTCTTCAGAAGCAGGCACGGACTCTGCTCTTGTGTCCCCATCCTTCCATATGGCAAGGGATGCAGTTAGTGGGTCTGATGGTGTCCTGCTTCGAGGCGGTCCCCTCAGTTTCACATGTGACCTCTTCAGTTGCACCTCTTGTCAGTTTGGGATCGGGACCCTGTGTCCCTGGATCAGGAATTTGCTCTGTCCCCCCTGTCCAGACAGCCCCTCTCGTGGTGGCTGGACTCAGGGAATCTTCTAGTGGGCAGGACCTTTCTGCCTCCGTGCTGGGAGATTGTCACCTTGGATGCCAGTCTGACCGGTTGGGGGGGCTTTTGGAAGTCCCTGAAGTTCCAGGGTCGGTGGGGCCCCCAGGAGGCCCATGCTCCCATCAATGTCCTGGAATTGAGGGCGATCAGGTTGGTTCTTTCTCGGCTGACCACGCACCTTCGGGGTCGGGCTGTTCAGATCCGCTCGGACAACCAGACGGCGGTTGCCTACATCAATCATCAGGGCGGGACTCGAAGCAAGCGCGCCCTCAAGGAAGTGTCCCTGATACTGTCTTGGGCGGAAGAGAATGTTCCCTGCATCTCGGCGGTCTACATTCTGGGGGTGGAGAACCAGAAGGCAGACTCCCTGAGCAGGGGGACGTCTCGGCTGGGGAATGGTCCCTCAGCAACAAGATTTTTCTCTCCCTGTGTCACCGCTGGGGTCAGCCGGATGTGGACCTGTTTGCGTCCCGCCACAATCACAAGCTTCCCAGCTTTGTCTCCCTGTCACAGGACCCTCTGGCCTTCGCCACAGATGCGCTAGCAATGCCTTGGACGGAGTTTCGGCTCCTCTATGTGTTCCCTCCCTTCCCTCTGCTGGGCAGGGTGCTGCGCAGGATAGCCCAAGAAGGTGGCCCCCTGTTGGCCAAGGAGGGTGTGGTTCGCAGACGTCGTGCAGTTGGCAGTAGATCAGTATGCCCTGCCCAAGGATCCGGATCTGCTCACTCAGGGACAACTGTGCCATCCCAATTTACAAACACTGGCTTTAACGGCTTGGCTGTTGAAACCTCCATCTTGATAGATAAGGGCTTGCCGGCTTCTGTTGTGGATACCATGATTAGGGCTAGGAAGAAGTCCTCGTCCTTTATCTACTACAGGGTATGGCATGCTTACATTGCCTGGTGTGAGTACAAGTCTCTTCCTTGTCGGGTGTTTTCTATCCCTAGGATTCTGGAATTTTGCAACATGGTTTGGATTCGGGCCTTCAACTTAGTACCCTCAAGGGACAGGTGTCAGCTCTGGCAATTTTTTTCCAAAGATCCTTTGCCAATCACCGGTTGATTAAGACTTTTTTCCAGGGAGTTATTAATGTGCGTCCGCCACGTAAGCCTTTGCGACCGGTTTGGGACCTGAATCTGGTGTTGTCTGCTCTGCAGGGTCCTCCCTTTGAGCCTATCCGTGGGGCTGCTTTGCCCATTCTGACTCTTAAGGTGGCCTTTTTGGTGGCCATTACTTCTGTCAGGCGAGTTTTTGAGCTGGCGGCGCTTTCCATCAAACCTCCTTATTTTGAAAGGCATCAGGATAAGGTGGTGTTTCGGCTTAAGCCGGATTTCTTGCCTAAGGTTGGGTCTGCTTTTCATCTAAATCAGGACATTGTTTTGCCGCATTTGTGTCCTAACCCTGCTAATTCCAAGGAGCTGACCCTTCACTCTTTGGATGTTGTAAGGGCTCTGAAGTTTTATTTGGTTGCTACTGAGTCTTTCAGGAAATCTGATGCTCTTTTTGTTCCTCCTGCTGGACCTAGGAAGGGTTTGCCTCCGGCTAAATCCACTATCAGCAAGTGGATCCATCAGGCGGTGGAGCAGGCCTATTCTGCCAGGGGGAAGGTTCCTCCTTTTAGGGTTACTGCTCATTCCACTCGTGCTGTTGGTGCCTCTTGGGCTTTTCAGCACCAAGCTTCTGTTGAACAAGTTTGTAAGGCCGCTACTTGGTCTTCTGTTCATACTTTTTCCAAGTTTCACAAGGTTGATGTTACGGCCTCAGCTGATGCTGCTTTTGGCCGCAAGGTACTTCAGGCGGTAGTGGTTTGAACTGCCTGCCGTTACTCTTTGGGGATCCCACCCTACTTTATGGACACTGCTTTTGGATGTCCCAGATGTAATGACTTCATGAAGCAGGCCATGCCATGCAATGGGAAAAAGACAATTCTGTGAGTACTCACCTGTAGAATTGCTTTTACCATGCATGGCACGGCCTGCTTCACCCCACCCTTGTTATCGTTATTCTTGGTTGCCTCTTTATGGTGATTGTTCCAAGTTAGTTGGGGGTTTTGTTACCTTTTTTTACCTTATTAGCTACCGGTGATTCAGTTTTTATATGGTACCGGGAGGAGCCACAACTCTTCTGCAGTACACTGCGCCACCTTGTGGCGGGATTACCCAGATGTAATGACTTCATGAAGCAGGCCGTGCCATGTATGGTAAAAGCAATTCTACAGGTGAGTACTCACAGAATTGTCTTTTTATATACATATTTATATATATTTAATTTTTATACACTACTGATATAGAATTTGCATTATTATGACCTCTAGCTAATGTACAATGAGGTGAGGTCTTTCCTCAGGGAGGCTGAAGAGCCTCCACTCCCTCGCTCTTCAGCTTCCCTGAGGAAGGACCCCGTGGGGTCTGAAACGTTGGAGTTTGTGCCTGCTCAAGCTGTAATGTATCTATTTTTCTATATAAATCGTGTTAACGTTGGTTTTCTGGATTATTGCTATTGAAAGCCTGGCCTGGATTCTCATGCTCACAGAGTTGTGCATTGCTTCTATTGGAACTAATACTGACTGGACACGTTTGCTAAATTACAGCAAATTCTTTCTCAGCAACACTATACTAAATGCATGATTTTTCATCTAAATAACTATTACCCTAACGTGTGTGGGTTAAAGATGTATGTTATGCCTTGTATATATATATATTTTCTTCACCTTAAATACACAAATCAATTGCAATCAAACAACCTTGGTAGTAGGTGTGCTTCACTTCAACAAGTGTTTTGTATATATGTTTTGGATCTAACTGGGGAATAGATCCTGTTGGATAGTTTGAAGCACCCAGATATATATGCTTATATTATATGTGATGGTGTGCGGGTATGCGAAACTAATTGGTTCTAAGTGTGGCATTCTCCCCCATCCCATTCCCCATATAGGCACTGTGGCATTCTCCCCACCCATTCCCATAGGCAGTGTGACATTCCCCCCATCCCATTTCCATAAGCAGCGTGGCATTCCCCCATCCCATTTCTGTAGGCAGTGTGGCATTCCCCACATTCCATTCCTAAAGGCAGTGTGGCATTACCCCCATTCCTATAGGCAGTGTGGCTTTCCCCCCACCCCATTCCCATCGGCAGTGTGGCATTCCCCCCTCTCGTTCCCATAGGCAGTGTGGCAGAGCCCATTCCCATCGGCAGTGTGGCATTCCCCCCTCTCGTTCCCATAGGCAGTGTGGCAGAGCCCATTCCCATTGACAGTGTGGCATTCTCCCCTCCCATTCCCATAGACAATGTGGCAGAGCTCCCTATTCCATTCCCATCGGCAGTGTGGCATTCCCCCCTCTCGTTCCCATAGGCAGTGTGGCAGAGCCCATTCCCATTGACAGTGTGGCATTCCCCCCTCCCATTCCCATAGACAATGTGGCAGAGCTCCCTATCCCATTCCCATCGGCAGTGTGGCATTCCCCCCTCTCGTTCCCATAGGCAGTGTGGCAGAGCCCATTCCCATTGACAGTGTGGCATTCCCCCCTCCCATTCCCATAGACAATGTGGCAGAGCTCCCTATTCCATTCCCATCGGCAGTGTGGCATTCCCCCCCCTCGTTCCCATAGGCAGTGTGGCAGAGCCCATTCCCATTGACAGTGTGGCATTCCCCCCTCCCATTCCCATAGACAATGTGGCAGAGCTCCCTATCCCATTCCCATAGGCAGTGTGGCAGAGCCCCCTCTTGTTTCCATTGACAGTGCAGCAGAGACCCCTCCTCCCCTGGATTCTGGGAACCTCACTCCTGCGCCGATGGAGGAGCAGTGGGCAGTTAGGGAGGTGGTGGCAGTCAGACTGGGGGCAGTGGGCAGGGTTCCTTTACTTAGGCTTATGTGACCTGATTTTATTTTTACACATCGTCTGGAAGCAGTGTTATAGCAGCGGTGGCAGCCAGAGCAGGGTCCGTTGGAGCGACTGGGAGCGACGTTTTTTTTTTTTTTTTTTTTTTTTAATATTCGCCTGACATTTTACCCCCACGTGGGGGGGTGCGTCTTATGAGTAAAAAAATACGGTAATCGCAGACAAAATGCTAAGAGGGCTGAAGTGAAACAGAAAGCAGGGTCAATAAAAAATATTTATTCTGGCATAAAAAATAAAAATTTCTGCCACCAGAAACCAGGTTTTTGGGTAGTGTGGGTTTTTAAGGTTAAACACGGAAGACCAAACTACTGTAGTTTGCGCATGACTTGCAGAGTGTGCAATCAAATGGACTTTACCTTACGAGTGAACTTTTCTCGTGTATCTTTTTCCTCTTTGTTTGTTGCTTTGAATGGCGAAGACATTTGTCTGAGAATTTCTTTTTTGCTTGCAGGTACTGCATCTTGATCTTCACTAACTAGCTTAAACTTCCTCCAGTCATGTATAACACCCTTAGGTCCTATGCCAATAAACAGTAAATGCATAGGGTTAGTGCACTAAAGCCTGATCAGCTGGCCAAAGGGAATCAAAATCTTGTCACAGCCTCCAGTCTGCCTTTTACTAATACTTTTTATAATCTTCAGTAACTTAGAGTGGTATTTACAAAATAGCAGTGATTTTTAAAAAGCAATGTATTGGAAATACTGCACATTCAATTCCAATTAAATAAAATAGCTAGGGCTTTATTTACCATTAGGCATCTGTGGGCGCATGCCTAGATGGGTGCATTTTTAAATTGTAAAATTTAAGTGAACAGGTGCTGGGCTGGCCGCGTTTCACAGAGGCTGCTTACAGCCTTCGTCATTTCACCACTGGGCAACCTCGAACAGCCACCGAACTCGAACACAGATTTCTGGCTGAAGTCTGAACTTGCAAAGTTTGGTACGAAGTGGAACTTTGCGGTTCAGGTTCGCCCTTCACTAACTCCAACATGTACAACATTTGTAACCCTCCTACCTAATAATAGCCTAAATTAACAGCCGTTAGCGGACAGGTGAATGAATGGCTTCACCAAGTTAACTCCTCCTTTACTCCTTACTGCTATTATGAACTGGCCCCTTTCATGATTCAGTTATTCAGAATGAGCATGTCTTGTTTGTTGGGTTTGTTTTTGCTTTTTCACTTGTTATATAGAAACCTCAATCTCTACAAAAAACACAGTGATTTATCAAGTTAATGATGCTCAACTGCATCTTGTAAGCTTTTCTACTATCCAAATTATAGTCACTGGCTTTCATGACATAACTGTTGAAAAGTGTTGCTGTAAAAGAGGGCCATTATTTGCACTTTAAAGTGGCCAAGAAATTAGTCCTTGCCAGGTTGCATTACTGGAGTTTTTTTTTTTTTTTTTTTTTTTAATAAGTGTGAGGTAAGTCGGGCCTCTCTGTCAGTACTTTTAAGGGACAGGTCTTAACTATCTATTTCACTAAAAAGATAAGGAAAACAATCACTTAGAGAGTTTCCTTAGGCTAGTTATGATGCTCATTCGCCTTGGGCATCAGGGTGCTAAGTGCAGTAAAGTATATCTTCACACTTTTAGTTAAAAGACTATTTTTACCTGCCCAGGGCCAGATTATTATTGTCTCAATGGTGCAAAAGCTTTGGTCCCCAGTAGCTCAGGGGGGGGCCTCTACCCTAGAACCTGTGTCACAAGCAGCTTTGCTATGCCCTTTTTCACTCATTTTTGATTCCTCTGGCGCCCAGCATTCCATATTTCTGTGCATACAACATACAAGCAGCCAGCTTCCACCTTACTGCTACTACTAATGAGTTATGGAGCTACCCCAGCACATCGTGCTTGTATTTTTTTCTTCTCCCTATTCACAGCTAGGTAAGACTAGAAAAAAGGGGGCCCACAGAAACAAGCAGAGGAGGACATAACAGCAAAAATCAGCCAATAGAAAACTGTTCTATACCCATCACCTGCTTGTCTGTCAGCACCCCCTTTCTAGCTCTGTGCTTCCTGCAAGTACCCCTGCACGCTAGTAACCCATCACCCCAATATGACACAGGTGTCAGTGTTATGTTGTGGAGCCACCAGAGGAGCCAGAACTTGTAAGTGTACAGCGCACCTCACGCTGCACACTCTGCAGTGGCTCCCATCCATCCGCCAAGGCCACAATGGGCATGGTAGCGCCGATAGCAAACATTAACATTTTTTGCAGTGACACCCACCAGAACCATGCAGATGCGAGAGCTACTATTACAGTAGCTCCATCAATTTTGGAATGAAAATGAAGATTATGAAAAAATAAAACACCTTCTAAAAATAAGCCCAAGCACGAAAATCAGTATAAGACCCAGTGTTATATTCTGGGGAACACAGTAAGATACAGAGTGCGGGACGAGGAGATATCATCTGTTGGTGACAAAAGGTATGTATAACTTTGTTAATGCCTGGACATTCCTTTGAAATGCTCCAGTTTTACCTGTATTCATAGCAGATCCTTCAAAATCTGTTTCCTCTTCCAGACTTTGAGTGTCAAGATCCCCCATGACTACAATTTTGGACTCTGTGGAAAGAGAGAGATTTTTAATAGTGTGTTTGCAGTTTGATGCTTCTGCTGCCATGGGTTATATATTCCCTGTTTCCAAGCCTTTTCCTACTTTATCTAAACAATTTAAAAAAATGGGGAAATGTGCTAAATTGCTGCACTAATGAGTAGAGATGGGCGAACCCAAACCGCAAAGTTCGGGTTCTCTAACCCGAACACGGACTTCAGCCAAAAGTCTGTTTTCTAGTTTGGCATCCAGCCCATCAACCAGCTTCACCTAAGGTTGCAGCAGCAGCGGCGCTGTAACTTACCTAAGCCCCGATCCGCGTTCGGCGTTCCAAACTGGACCCAGCTGGGGCTACAAAAGATGGCCGCCGGCTGCCATGAGTGAGGACACTCCTAGTGCCCCTTTTATAGCACTTGCTGGGGCCAGTTTGGAACGCTGCTGAAAAAAAGAGGATCGGGGCTCAGGTAAGTTACAGCTGTGCTTCTGCTGCACATTCTCCCATCTCACATGTATAACAGTCCTCAATCAACTTGCAAAGGTAGTTTCCATTGCTATTACCATAAAAACACTTAAAGGGACAGTCTAGGCAATGTCAATAAAAAAGGCAGTGATTCCATACCTGGGTATGCATCTTATGGGGAATTAAGGATGGCGTGCAGCAAATTACCATTGTTAATAAGATCCCTTTTAGGCCTGCTGGATAAGATGGCTAATTTAAATTTGCCATGGTTGGGCAGCATTACCTCAAGATGACTTAGCTGCCCACATTTTTATTTTTTTTTACCAATCCTGGTTCCCTGCAGGACCCTTAAACTTTGTGAGTCTCATTGTCTTCAGGCTGCATTGTCTCAAGTGGGACTTAGTAGCACTTTTGGTCATATTTTTCCCACGTATTTTCTTTGAAGACTTGAATTAAAGGGAGCTTCCCCAAGGGTGCAATCTTGACAATATATTCAACTTTATTACAAGCCTCATATACATGTCAGCATATACTTCTAGATGGAATAGTGATCTTGGCCTAACTTTGAGAGATGAAGCATGGCGTGATCTTTTTTGTAATGTGCATAAGAATACTACAAATATACAGGTAATATAGCCTTAAAGTTATATTCCACTGGGACTTGGTGTCAGAACAACTACTTAAAATCTATCCTCATTCTCCCCTGAGTTTCAGGAAATGTGAAGTAGGCTTGTATGTATGGTGGACATGTCTGGAGGAACATTTTCCGAAACCTATATAGGGTATTAGGAGTTTTGAAAGTCATTTGGTCTCACTGGGGAGCAACCGGCTGACTGCACCAGTAACCAGAAAATAGTGATTCAGTATTAATGCTGCTAATGAAATAATCTACACTTGTTTTATATGAACATCTCAACATACATCAGAACATTAGATAACTAATGTAATGTCTTTTAATATTGATTGAGTGCCTTTAATTAACTAAGAGGTTTTGCTTTCTGCCACGTTCATGAAAATTTTATCCGTTGTTATTCTTCTCCCTTTTTTCTGTATTGCCTTACTGTTACACTGTGGTTATACCATGAAGAGAGTATGCAGGGCTCTAGTTGTGATTAATGCTTTCCCAGCAATTCTCTTACCACAACGTCTAATTTGTGTTGTTTGCAATGGCTTTCCTTGTACACTGTCGACACAATGTGTGACAGTGCTATTATTCTTTTATATGAAGAATTTTTATGAAAACAAAATCTGGGTGTTAACACAAGTCTAAGAAGGCTGTACATTTGTAAGCTATCTAGGTGGACAGGTGTGGCTTTCGGGCAGCATCCTTGAGGTTGCAGCTTCCAAAGGGCAGGGGGTGGGGGAGTATTTTGCAAATTGTACTATTAAAATGTGCAATGCTAATAGAGACCACACAGTTACAGAGACTACACAGACCACAAAGTTAAGCCTGGAATTTATGTACTTCCTTTCCTCTTTTCTATATGACCACCGGCATTGAGACTAAAAAAGGATGTTTAACAAAATGCCTCATGAGGTTAAAGAGGAACAACCACGTCCTATGGAAGGTTAAATTAAAAAAAAAACATGTTTCAGCTCCCCTTGGTGTCCTGGTTATGAATTGGATAAAAATACTCGCAAACGATTTTGGCTTCAAAGGAAAAATGAAATCTTATCTTCCTCCTAGTACTATTTTCAATAACTACTAACTGCTCCCACCAGGAGATTGAGAGGAGGGAGGGGGCTTAAGCAGCTAGTTTAGAACAATGGTATCCTGTCAGAAACCAAAGGCATATAATGGCAAACCTAGGGAAAATGAAAATCACTATAACAGGAATACCAAGCAGCATTGAGGGCAGAAAACATCCAAATGGTAATGTACCTGCGGTGGGGGAGCAAAATAGATTCAGTTGTTTTGGTCCGCTTTAACTTGGATCTGCTGTGTTAAGCATTACTGAAAGGTGCCTGGAAACCCCTAGGCCTATAAAATTAGTAGTACCAGCCTCATATTAGGCAAGTAAAGAGCTAATGTAACAGACATTAAAGCGTTAGTCAGAAACTAGATAGAAGAGTCCTTTTTAAGGTTGAACTTAAGGGTAAGTAGCAAGTGCACAGAAGGGCCTTATGCTGTGAGAGAAGCAGAAAGTCTATTGTGCCATCAGAGGGCTGTGGGACACTGGTTCTAGGCAGTCTGGGTTCCACCTTGTTTCTAACACTGACATGCAGGATGGAAGGCCAATGTTTAGATTTATTCTTTGCACAGAACAAAAAAAGGGAGGAGCTGATTGATTCACAGCTTGGCTACAGGGGGTGGCTGGGACAAACCATCTAAAAAGCAGAACACCTGAGCAGCGGTATACCATCAAAACTAACAACAGATGCAGTCCAAAGCAATGGGACCTGCTCGGTTTCCATAAGCTATCTGTGAAACCTTCCACATCCTTCTGATAAGCTTTAAAAAAAATTGTAAGATGGTTTACAAGGCACATAGAGTTACACAGTTACTCTTCAATCCTACTGGTTTTCTGTTTGTGATGAATGCACAAGAACAAGATGATCAGACCTTTTGATTAGTTATTGGATCAAATTGGGCAATCTCACCACACACCTGCCACCGCAACGCAGTGTTGTCTGACCAGCGGTACACGTGAACAGCTGTCACAGTCCACGTATTATTTCTTGGTGTACCCTTGATATTGAATCACCAAAATATAATCTGATTGAACAGACATGTGCCACCTACTGTCACTTCTAGACAGAGCGTTCAGCAATCTATGGATTAAACAAGACTATTCGGGAAACCAGTGAGGTCTCTTAAATGTTTATTTAGAGCACATAGAAAAATCAGCTATGGATTTTAAGATCTATTTTAAAAAAATCGTTCAATTAGAAAAAATGGCGCAATGCGATAAAAAACAATTAAAAAGGGGCAAGCCTCACCGATCTGCTGCCCCCCCCCCCCCCCGTTTTACCTTTGGGCATTATTTACCGCATTTTTTGCCCTATAAGACGCACAAAAGTGGGGGAAAAATGTCTATGCGCCTTATCGGGCGAATGTAAAAAAAATATTTTTTTTTTTTAAAAATCACCCGTTCCCGGTGCTCCCGCGTTGCCTGCCACACTGACAGAGCCCAGAAGAAGACAGAGGAGTGGTGGGCTGTGTCCCGGCCCCGCCGCTGCGATCGCTGTCTCTTAACGGTGACAGCGGCGGGGCCAGAGACAGCACCCGCCACTCCTCCATCTGCTGCCTCTTCCGCCTGGAGCACACCCGAGCACCCAGGTCAGGGCAGCGGGTGGGCGTGGCCTGCACACCACGCCCACCCGCTGCCCTGACCTGGGTGCTCGCGTGTGCCCAGGAAGAGGCAGCAGATGGAGGAGCGGCGGGCGCTGTCTCTGGCCCCGCCGCTGTCACCGCTGCCGGTAAAAGGCAGCAATCGCAGCGGCAGGGCCGGGACACAGCCCGCCGCTGCTTCTTACGGCCAGCTCAGTGAATCGGGTGGGCGTGGCCTGCGCCAACACTGACGCGCCGCAGGCCAAGCCCACCCGATTCACGGAGCCGGCTGCTGAGCGGAGCGGTGTCAGCAGAGGTGAGTTTTACTTTTTTTTTTTTTTTTTTTACTTATGCCGACTAATGGGGGGGAAAGGGGGATGCCACACAGCCTATGGAAATGGGGGGAGGGGGGATACCACACACCAATGGGAATGGGGGAGAGGGATGCCACACAGCCAATGGGAATGGGGGGGGGAGGGATGCCACACAGCCTATGATAATGGGGGGAGGGGGATGCCACACAGCCTATGGAAATGGGGGGAGGGGGGATGCCACACACCAGTGGCAATGGGGGAGAGGGATGCCACACAGCCAATGGGAATGGGGGGGGGAGGGGGATGCCACACTGCCAATGGGAATGGGGGGAGGGGGATGCCACATAGCCAATGGGAATGGGGGAGGGGGGATGCCACACTGCCATTGGGGGGAGAGGGATGCCACACTGTCAATGGGAATGGGGGGAGGGGGATGCCACACTGCCAATGGGAATGGAGGGAGGGGGATGCCACACTGTCAATGGGAATGGGGGGAGGGGGATGCCACACTGCCAATGGGAATGGGGGGAGGGGGATGCCACACAGCCAATGATAATGGGGAGAGGGGGATGCCACACTGCCAATAGGAATGGGGGGAGAGGGATGCCACACTGCCAATGGGAATGGGGGGAGGGGGATGCCACACTGCCAATGGGAATGGGGGGAGGGGAATGCCACACTGCCAATAGGAATGGGGGGAGAGGGATGCCACACTGCCAATGGGAATGGGGGGAGGGGGATGCCACACTGCCAATGGGAATGGGGGGAGGGGGATGCCACACAGCCTATGATAATGGGGGGAGAGGGATGCCACACTGCCAATGGGAATGGGGGGAGGGGGATGCCACACAGCCTATGATAATGGGGGGAGAGGGATGCCACACTGCCAATGGGAATGGGGGGAGGGGGATGCCACACAGCCTATGATAATGGGGGGAGGGGGATGCCACACTGCCAATGGGATTGGGGGGATGGGGATGCCACACTGCCAATGGGAATGGGGGGATGGGGATGCCGCACAGCCAATGATAATGGGGGGAGGGGAATGCCACACTGCCAATGGGATTGGGGGGATGGGGATGCCACACAGCCTATGATAATGGGGGGAGGGGGATGCCACACTGCCAATGGGATTGGGGGGATGGGGATGCCACACTGCCAATGGGATTGGGGGGATGGGGATGCCACACAGCCAATGATAATGGGGGGAGGGGGATGCCACACAGCCTATGATAATGGGGGGAAGGGGATGCCACACTGCCTATATGGGGAATGGGAGGGGGGATGCCACACTGGGTATATGGGGAATGGGAGGGGGGAGAATGCCACACTGCCTATATGGGGAATGGGAGGGGGGAATGCCACACTGCCTACATAGGGAATGCCACACTGGGTATATGGGGAATGGGATAGGGGAATGCCACACTGTCTGTAATGGTGCTTTTTTTGGTTTAAAATATTTTTTTTTCTTGTTTTCCTCCCCCAAATCCTAGGTGCGTCTTATGGGCAGGTGCGTCTTATAGGGTGAAAAATACGGTACTCACGTCGCAAAGGGATCCACCTTCTACGTCCCTCGGTTTCCGGGCGATCTTCCGACGGACCACGCCATCTTGCAGGCTGCACAGTGCCAATAGATGGGATGCAATGGGGCCATCCGAAATCTCGCAAGACTTCGCAAAACTGTGAGAACGCCATGGGACATTTACGAGCACGGCTAAGTGGATGGTGGGGTGAGGATCGGGCCCTGAAGCAGCCGGTGGGGGCTGATGGGGGGGGGGGGGGAACTAGCCCCTTTTTATTTTCGACGTTCCTCTTTAAAGGAAGCAATGTATAAATAATGCAAATAACCAGATAGCAATTGCAAATAAATGGTAAATTATAATGGTAAATAATACTTTTGTTCTGGGGTAGTGGTGAGCAAAAGTCCAATTAAAGTTTTATAAAGCAGTCAAACTCCTTGGATCAGATGTCCAGTGTCTATCAGATGTTACATAGAGCATCCAGACAATTTGTTGCTCCTCTTTTTATTTTACTGGGGTATTGGGGAGTGTCCCAGCTTGCAGGAGAGGCTGATCAGAGCCCTTTTATTACTTTATGACCCTTGCTGGGTATGAAGAATCTAGGATCCTGAATACCATAATGCTGATTATTATGCCGGATCACAGAGCCAAGGCCCACGTCCAAATATTTCAAAAGATAAATCATAAGGTGAAACTGTAAACCTTGATATCTCAAGCCAATTCTTTCTATAATTTAAAAATGGAAAACAGTTTATGACAGTGCCACATGTAGCCTGACACAATGGTCTAACGATTGCCTTTGCCTGCTGTATCCCTGTTAAATAATCCCATGAAAGCACTGGCAGGTTTTCATTATGAATTTAAACCGGACCAATAGCCTGGCACAGTTGGAAAAGAAAGGTAGTGGCCATTTTGGAACTTTCTCTCCTAGCATCTCAGCCATGCTGCTGCCTGTATTAAACTGACATAACTGACAATACATAGTAACAGGAAGCCCAGCAACACTTCCTGTTTGCAGGCAGCCTGCAAATGCATGAGCCACCATCTTATTTTTTAAATTTACCATACCAAGATTTAGAGAAAGGTAAATGAATTTTTATGTGCAGCAATCTAAATTACCCTAGGGAGGGGCGCATATGAGCACTGTTTGTTGTCTTGTCCTGGTTTAAGTCATTTTTGATTGTTGGTCCACTTTAAGGAGTTAAGTGAAGAACTATAGAGACAGTCCAGTCTAAGGAGAAGGGAGGGGGGAGTACTTGTTCTCATACATCCCAATAATGGGGTGGCATGGCGCAATAATTCCATCATGGCTGCTTTCATAAATCACTAGAGTTATTTAGACTGAATCGTTCCTGTAATTTAAAATACTTTTTTGTTCTACAACAAAATGCCCCCTAAACTAGTTGATAAGCACTGGAATACAAAGGTGGGGGGAGGAAGGGGGGAACACATGGGACAGAGCTAATCCAAGCTCCGAAATATTACATCACACTGGTGACCTCGGATAGCTGTGGCATTACAATGAGCTGTCAAGCGTTCAAAACACTACTTTTGCATTAATATGAATTTATGAATAGTCAGTGGGCTGCATAGGAAATTATGAATAGGTCCCAACTGTCCCTGATTCGGAGGGATTGTCCCTCTTTTGAGTCCATGTCCCCCTGCCCCTCATTGTTCTCATTTGTCCCTCTTTGAGGTGTAAAATGCAGATCTGCAGCGGTAAATGATTCATTTGCCCATTCAAGTGTTTATATTGTTGTAACTGTTACATCCTATCGTCTATCTATCCCTCAATGAGGGGGTGTGGCTTAATTTCATTGACCCATCTTTCATTGTCCCTCTTTCCCACTCTCCTCTGCTGGCCTTCAGAAATTGGCTTTGACAACCAGGTACAATTATAGCACATTCATATTATGCTATGCAGAGAACCTAATATAGACAGATGGGGCAGATATAATAAGTTGCTGAACAATCAGTAGAATTCATGGTTTTGTCTACAAAGAAGTTGCACCATGTTTTTTTTTTGCTTCCTAAATTAGCTCCTTTGGCCTCACTACTATTAGGTCCAATTGAGTAGAGGGGTGCATTTCACTGCAGCTTTTCTAATGAAGACAAAAAAACGATAAGAATTGCTAGTAACATGGTACTGTGAATCGCAGTAGATATAAAAAACTGCTATCATCACCCCACAAAAGCCCATGTATGTTTTGGGGATATGTGTGCTCCACAGGACTAAACTTTCCTTATCTTTCTTTTCCTACATAATCCATACTAGAAGGAGTGTCTCCCATCAGAAGAGAAATAAGACAACCACCACAAAGATAAGTGCAGTATGTAAAAACGTTTAACACCACCTCTAAGATTATTACTAACACACACACATATATATATATATTTATATATTTATGTGTATAGGGACAAGCCATTACATATAGGTGACGAACGAGGGGGACATTTTTACTGTATGGGGACCAAGAATTCCAGATGGTGGCCCTAACCTCTATTGTATATATGTTAGTGCTGGAGGACGTAAAGCAGGGGCTCTCACCCTTTTGAAGAGCGGGGGCCATATACCGTAAGTGATATGAAAATTGGTTGCGGGCCACAATGAATAGGTGTAGAATTCCAAATTTTTCATTTTAAATAGTATATCCTATAACAGAGTATAAGTATACCAGATTTTGTTTTCATGATCAGGATATCACTAACTCCATAGATTTTTATTACTCATAGGTCCCTTCACCACACCACCCTATTACCATATTTATATCAAACAATCCCCAAATGCTAGCAATACACATGCTGATTGCCTTACCCCTCCAAACATGGGTCCCATATTTATAGCCTGTCCCCCCATCAATCCCAAATCATAACTGCATCCCCAATAGTCAACCCATCTAAATGCCTACCATTGAAAAATATACAATTACATATAAAAAAACTCTTGTTACATTGCCAGAGATGTCACCCAGGGGTGGTGTTGCACTATCAATTTCACCATGTTCCTCCAAGCCACCACTGCCACCTCTATTTAGCAATGCGCCCCTCCTATTGTAACAGTGCACCTGCAACAGGGAGGGGGGTCCTCGGAGAATGGGGGGATGCATTAGGATACCCTGGGTGGTAGTGGTTTAGATTAGGCTGTAGGTTTAATGAATAGAGTAGTGTAGCTGCAATTACATTAGGAGGCCACTAGATGTCCCCATAGGATAAGTGAGAGGCCTCCTTGCACACAGGCGTTAACTGAAGTACAGCCCACTCCCGTTATTGGTTACTTTTAGGAGGGATAAAATAAATAGAGGGGGTGGGGCTAGAGGGGTTGGTGTTTTAGAGTGTTCCAGTCTGAGTGAGCTGAGCTGAAGGAATCTTGATGTCTGGGTGTGGGAAGTGAGCCCTGGTGAGAGCAGCCTGATGTAGAGGAGCGACTAAGAGCTGGGGACCCAGATATGTGTAACAGGCCGGCTCCAGGTTTGTGGGGGCCCTTGGGCAAGAGAGTCCTAATGGGCCCCAAAGTAGTGAGTCACATGATGTCAGCTGTCAGCTCCACTACCACAAATGGGTCATCTTCTGCGGCTGATCACCCTCCAGTCCTTGTCAGCTGTCAGCTGGTTCGACAACTTCTGCACGTCCATCCATTGCCCTCCATTCAATGCCACCATCTCCATTGTTGCTGATCATCCCCTGTTGCCAGCCATGAGCAGGTCTGCACCCAGCACCCAGCATTCATTGGTTGGGTCAACTGTTAATAAATACCATGGCCAAGTGTGAGCCTGAGTGGGCCCTTGAAGATGCCAGGGGCCCTGGCAATTGCCCAGGTTTGCCCTGTGCTGGCGCCTGTCCTGCAGGCCGGCCACCCACCCATGAATACTTGGAGCTAAGGGAGTCTTGAAGTGTAACCTGAGGTCGTTTGTGATGCAGGGATGAAATGTCTTTCTGTGCCTGAATAAAGGGAGGGGCATGGGTTGAAACTGCACCTGGTCTGTGTCTTCAAGTCCTTCTCCAGCGTTCCGGAGCCAAGTGGGACCAACAGTGAATACTGCATGTGTGAGTACTTTGCCCTGTCCCTGGAAACCCATCCCCAAACCCACTTTGGAGGACATTGGCCAGATTTATTCAGGCATCCCCAAGCACATGCACCTCAACCCCCTGGGGTGTTTACACTATATTACTCTCCTTGCAACCTCTCGTCCTTACTGAGCCTCTATTTACCTTTACCCAGCAGTTCTTTTTACCACTGCCATTTTCCCCGCAGGTCAGGGGCCACGTCAGATGGCTCTGAGGAACACATGCGACTCCCAGGCCACGGTTTGAGCATTTGTGACCTACAGGTATGTACAATTCCTGCTAATGTCTCTAGGCTAAAAAAACAAGGTTGTTATGTCCTCTTTACCCTGGATGTTTCCTCTAGTGTACCTGGCTCTGTAGTCTCTGTCGTGAACGTTCTTTCCTAATTTTTCACCCTCAGGCTATGGCCACTTTGTTTAAGTGTTAACCTCTTGGTTGCTCTATATGTTTGTCAGATCTCTCATGAAATGTTTGGTTTTTGTATGAACCAAAACCTGAATTTATGTGTGCTTTGGGTCTTGCAAGTATTTCAAATATATTCTATAAACAACAGTATTTACACATAGCATTACTGTTACATTGTGGAGACACAGCTGATATATTTTTTGTAGCGCCGTTCCTCACCTCATTCATGTTCAGAAAACAGCTGTACTGTGAGGCAGTAAGGAACAGCTCCGTGGGAAGTACTATACAGTCCAAATTAAAGAGTCATCTTGGACTAAGCCAAATACATGAAAATGTAAGAAATCCAGATTTCCAATTCTTATGGTTTCTTACTTCAATCTAGTGCTAAACATCTACCCTTCAGGGATTTTTCTCTACAAAACCTCCTTACTTGTAATCTCCTGCTACTGGCCACTAGATGGCAGCAAAACAAAGCTCTTGTACACTTGTTATATCCTATGTTAGACCAAAGTGCGGTCTGTGGTAAACCCTACAGCCTTCAAATTGTTTCAACACCAGCTACAAAAAAGTGCCGCTTTCACATCACGGACTGAATTAACCTCTAGGTAGAAAACGAAAGGGAATGGCATTACTTACTCAAATATCAGTATGACGCTTTTATGGCTTTGAAGTTGGTTGTCTCACTTTAATTCAGCACTGGGTGAAACAACATAAAAATACCCTCCCGTGTGCCCAATCCACCATCAAGAGCGGTGCTGCTTTTTTTTCTTTAAATTTTATTGTAAGTCAAAAGAGTGGGGTCTTTTGTTACCCCCGGACATTGGTGATGCAGGTAATGCGGCGGGGGGGGGGGGGTGGATTTCAAGTCACTCGCCAGCCCTTTTTTCAGCCAGAAGTGATCGTCGGACACCGGTAATGGGAGAGAGGATCAGGGTCGCTACAAGCTTCTGACTATCACTCTGGGTTTTATCTCTCCGGGGTTTCTTCTCTCTCCTCCCTGTTGGTGCCAGAAGCGGGAGGTCCTCCTGGTCGGTGCTGGGGGAGGGAGAACAGCACCGTCCCCCCCTCTTTAGAACAGTGGGCCCCCTGCATCCTTTTATGAGTGCGTGCATGTGCTTTGGGAGTGCGTGCGCTTTTGGAGGGCGTGCATGCGCTTTGGAAGTGTGTGCATGTACGTTTGTGAGTCCGTGCATGTGTTTTGGGAGTGCACCCATGCACTAGTGCGTTTTGGAAGTGAAAGCTTGGGCTTTGGGAGTGCGTGCATATATGCAAATGCACACATTCGCTTTGGGAGCGTACATAGTTATGTTTGCAAAAATGCATGCACAAACATTAGGAAGTGTACACATTCACTTTGGGATGCGCACATGTGCTTTGAAAGTGTTTGGGAGTGCATGCATGCGCGCTTGGAAATGCGTGCATTAGCTTTAGGAGTATGCACATTCACAGTGGGAGGGCATGCATGTGGTTTGGGAGTGTGCTCATGTGCGACCCCACCCATTATGCTGATTGTTATGCAGCATCAAAGAGAAAACATAAGAGAATTAATGACATGAAACTGTAAACCCTGATATCTCAGCCATTACTTTTCCAATTTAAAATCAGAAAGCAGTTTAGGACATTGCCAAATGTAGCCTGACGCAATACGCTACCAATTGCCTTTTCCTGAAATATGACGACTTTAAAGGAGCACTATCACAAATGTTGGATGTGAACTTTCCATCATACTTGTCATGCAGTTAATTTATTGAATGATAAGCGAATGTGTGTTGTCCCAAAAAGCTAATATGGTGGTGTGGTAGAGTGTCGGTCACCCAGGAAGAAACCATGTGGTGTGGGGGAGGGGGGGACTGTCCCCTCCGCTGCTGCCCTTGTGAGTAGATTGGTGGTGTGGAATTGTGGATGAGAAGGGGGTGGTGCTGGCTGAGTAAGACTGGGGGTATGGAAGCTGAATGTGTGTGATTGGCGCAATGCTGCTCACCGGGTGAGTTGAAGTTTGTGGGTTTGGAGATTGTTTGTGTGAGGAAGAGAGCAAAGTGCAGAGGGGGCGGTGCGGGGGATGGGCAAAAAACTAGGGTGTGGAGGCCAAGTGTGCTTCATTGGCGCTGGCCGGGTAAGAAGTTTGCGCAGAGAGCTGACCGGGCGTTTAAAAAGAGAGAGGGATGGGGAGGTGCTGGGAGCGGGCAGAGTAAGACTGCTGTGCATTATCAGCATCGCGCTGGGTTGAGAGAGGTAGAAAGAGACAGAGAGATTTTGGTTGCTCTCCAGATCTATTAATTTACAGTTTTAAGTTACCTCTGCTGCTATCTGCAGTATCTTTCGGCTTCCCACTTACAACGCTATTTTCCTTTTTTTCGCTATCCCAAGTTTAGTTTCTTGCCCTGGGGGCATCCTCGCTTGAGATTCCCTGCTATGTGAAACCCCCCAGTTTGCCAGTAAAAAATTACCTTTCCCCGTCCCATGGCACATGCACAGACTCTCGTCCAATTAGCGCCATTTGCTTGACAAACGGCTCTTTTGCACAAAGAGCTCAGCAATGGGTAGCCAGGACCGCCTGCATTCCTGGGCACCCAGTCTATTTTAATAGCTATCTGTGGGGTTGCACCTAACACTGACACTCTGCAACACATAGAATCACCCCTAATCCCTTCCGCTGCCCTACACATTTGGACTGGCTGGATGAGCACTTTTTGCCGGTGTTAGTCACTTTTAAGGATACCCTCATTCCGACAGGCACCCAGGGCTGTATTTAGGATTCATGCTGCCCTAGGCACTTTTTGACCACGCGCCCCTCCCCTTCACCGTACACTCATTTTAAGTACAGAAGTATCACAAGTTAGGATGCCCTGTTGCACACCTTCCCAAAGCCTGAGGTCTGGCAGCGTATTGCTGTATTGGTCTTGGAAGCTGATTGGCTGCTGGCTGTCATATGATTGACAGCTGTAGGAGGGAATGTAGAGGTGGTGTTGGGTCTTGGGCTGCCAGGGAGGAGCAAAAAGGAGGGTACACTTAGGAGAACAATGGGGCAAAATGGAAAAAAAATTGTGCAGGAAGAAGAAGCAGGAAGAAAGCAGGGCGGCTAGCAAGAAGAGAGGGCTGTTAGCAGTAGAAAGAGACTATGGAGGGCAGCATGAAGGGATGGTAAGCAGCAGGAAAAGAGGAGAGTGAGCTACAGGGAGATAGCACGGTGGGAAGCAGGAGGAAAAGTTGGTGGCACAGTTAGCAGCGGAAAGAATATACAGTAGGATAGTGGGCAGCCGGGAAGAGATGATGGGCAGCAGGAGGGGAGGACGCTGAGAAAAAGAGCAGCAGATGAGAGAACCATGGACAGCGGGAGGAGTGGACAGTGAGCAGCAGGAAGAGAAATGGTGAACAGCAAGAGGAGAGGACAGTGGGGAAGAGGAAAATAAGATATTAGGCAGCAGGAGGAAAGGATGGTGGGAATAAAGCATTGTCAGATGTTAAGAAGTGAGAAGAAAAATTGGTTAAGAAGAGTACAAGATGGACAGCAGTAAGAGGGTGAGAAAAAAAAACAACAGCAGGCAGTGACAGGGAGCAGCGTGGTAGGAAGATTGCAGGTATTAGGACACTGGCTGTTTAATCCATGGTGAGCTTAGGCAGCAGCAGGCTCCATCTATACAAAGCAGCACTGACTGACTCCATCCCCTGCGCTTCAATTTTTATTTTTTTCTCTTTCTAAGTCTCGGGAGACAGAGCCGAGAGATTCAGGAATGTAGTGAGGGAAATAGGAACTAGGGAAGGAGGGAGCACAGACAGACTTTACCTTTGTTGGCCGCTTAGCAGTAAAGCTGGCTCTGCTGGCATGTCTCACATGAAAGGAGCCATTGCATGTTGCCCCTGCCCCCATGTCTCGCTGTCACCGTTACTTGTGTTTACCGCTGGGGGAACACAAACAGCTCTTCAGTTCCGGCTCACTAAGCGCTGCTACTGCTTCTTAGTTGTGTCCGTGGCGGGGCATGAGTTAACAAATGCTGTTAGCGGCAGCAGGGGCAGGTGAATGGACTGTGAAGCTGGGTGCAGGGCGCCACCTGAACATACAGTATACAACAGCAGTTACTGCGACTGGCACCTCTAAAATCACTGCTGTATGTGCCTGTGCCATGAAAAAAAACCTTCCCATGGAGCCGGCATTTGTGAAATATATGTAAATGCATTGAGGGAATCAACATTTCCCCCCCCATGGTGGCTCGGTCCCGCACCTCTAGATGTTGTTACCTGTGACAGCCAGGCTTGCAGAATCTACGAGCGGCCCCTGCGGTAGAAAGAAAAGGCTCCCGGCTTCTTCATGCTGGAGTGACATCAGCAATGGGCGGAGCTTGCCAGGGACGCTCATACCACCTGACAACACTGAGTACGGAAGTACAAGGAGGTGCGAGAGAGCGGGGTCATAGTGCCGGAATCATGTAGCTCCCGAGGCTGCGCCCCGTAATGATTTTACTTCGGCTGCAGGTAAATTAATGACAAAAAAAAAATTACAAAACAGTAATGCCACATCAATGCGCCCCAGTCAGACAGATTCCGCCCTAGGCATGGGCCTAGAATTGCCTTAAGGTAAATACGGCCCTGCGGGCACCATGTGAAAGCAAATTGGAATTAGTGGAGAGAAGAGCTTTTATAACCAGTAGCACCCCAGGCTGCTGGTGACATGTTTCTGATCATTCTAGGAAAGAAAATTTTAGAGAATTACCCTGCTGTATGACCAGTACAACACAAATCAGTGCCACTGGAAAAGAATACTGTGGCACCACTGTTTATCTAGTAATCTAGAAAGTTGCCAAGAAGGTCACACTCGTTATGTGCTTTGGCTCCCGATCTGGAAACACATTTCATTGGTGGTCAGACACAATCATCAATGATAACAAAGAATTTTCTTTTTTTCTTTCCCAACCTCCTATAATCGATCGTACTGATTTTGATATTCTTGTTCAGGAAATGCAATAAGCCATGATACAGGCAAATCAAGCAATTGCCACATAATTACATTCCTGGTTGTCAGATTAGTTTTGGTTTGGACAACAGTTACTTATTTCTTTGCAGAGCAGCAGTTCCACTTACTGCTATGATGTTCTGCCAATTTGAAGACAAAGTCAGGAAAACGTGCTAGGCCAAGGATTTACTGAGTGGCAATATTCAGCACACAGTGGACACTGTACTCACAAGCAGGACATAGTGTTAGATAGAATTCAGTATGGCCAGCCGGATATTGGACTTGCATGCTGCAGGACTCAAGACTAACTCTTGTTTGTGTATGACTGTTGCATGAGTGCAGCAGTGTCAATGCTGCCATAAGAACGTCTCATCTTTATTAAAACAAAAGTCACATGGCTGTTCAGGCTGGCAAGCCCTGGGACAGTGAGGCCCACTGGAGATTTTACAACTGTTCCCTTGCTGTCAGGGAACATTAAGTACCATATGCCCTTTTGGTGGCATTGTGTTATCTGCTGACTTTGGGTGCAAGTGTCCACCAGCTGATGTTAATCCTGTGGCTGGATACTACTCTAGGATTATTTTTGCAACTCCTGTCAGGTAAACTATAAATCAAATCTAAACAAACCGGACAGTCAAGATCGTTGCCCATAGTGTGTACTGCAGATTTAAACAAAGGTAGAGTAGTACATATTAAACTTGGTGCCAAATCCAGTACTACTCTACCTTCTTTAAACACACAGCACAGCCTTTGAACAAAGACATTGGTGTCTCGACTGTCTTATATCTCTAAGAATTCATTTTGATAGCCAGAACTCACCCATTGATTTTTGTATGCAAAGTTGTGCAATAACCAAAATGTGGCATCTGTGTGGCAGACTATAAACTAGCACCCCTCTTGCAACATTTTTCAGCTCTGCTAAATATAAGGCCCTGTATTTTTTGGAATTTCAGATGCCCTGGTATATCCCATACTGTATACTGTCTTGTTAGTTCAAATGAATTAGAACCCTTTTGTTTTCTACCTGGGTAGACAAATCATCCTGGTTGTTAATATTGCTTTGCATGTGACTAGGAGGGGTTGGAAGGGTAACTATGTTGAACCAGGGGATATTTAAGGCATAACCCTACAGGAGCTCATGTCCTAAGTCTTGTCATGTCTTGGATTTTGGAACATGTAGTAGAGGAGCTAGGATGTAAGTTCTGTGGCCAGTGTAAAATCAGGAATTTGGCTGTTTGTGCACTGACTTGAGGAAACATCTATGTATTGTATGCAGCTGTAATTACCTCCAGTGAAGCTTCTCTTATTTTAACATGGCCTGCCTAACAGAGTCCTACCTCTAACTGAGTACTGCAGAACTGTGAACTTGTCACAACACATAATGCTGTTTTACTAAGCATGGTACTTCATCCCCTACATTTCTGCCTTATTTTGGTTTACCACCTTACCCAGGGTTTACACTCTGCAAATGATTTCCGACACACTGCCCCACCGCGGCCACACACTTGTTGAGTGCCGCTACCATCGCCACTGCCACACATTGTCACAGCGGCTAGCCCAGTACGTTGGACCACCGTGCCTTGCACCCAGGCATCAACAGCGTCACTCTCACACCCTACACTGCTGACAGTCTCAGCACTAAGGGGGTATACTTTCATGCACATCCAGCAATTCTCCTTATGAGATCAAACCCACTGACCACCACTAAGTTCTTAACCCTAAGGTGGCACTTTGAAATTATCTATCAATACTCAGACCAGTCCAGCCCCGGATCCATCCCCAGTGGGTTCCAATAGGATGAGCGCCAGTATATAGCATACACCAGCCCCTCTGGTGAAGTTGAGCCAAGGGTACCCACATATCTACAAGGTTAGAAGAGCATGTGGAAGCCTCTCCATCTTTATGCACATAATAACTAATTATATCTAGAGATGGGCAAACTTGGAACCCCAAAGTACAGGTTCGTTCCTGAACATGGACTTCAGCCAGGTGCTGATGTAACTCACCTCTGCCCGATCCTCTCCCTGTCAGTGGCAGCACTGATTGAAACTGGCCCCAGTTGGGGCTACAAATAAATTGCCGCTGGCTCCCATGAGTGAGGACACTCCTAGTGTTGGCACAATAAGTGTCCTCAATCATGGGAGCCAGCGGCCATTTTGTAGCCCCGGCTGGGGGGGATTCAAACGCTGCTGCTACCGCCACCGCTCCTGCCACCACCGCATGGGCAGAGGTAAGGTAAAGTAATGTGCTTCTGCTACACACTCTGCACCCCCTTCCCCCCGACACAGACCCCCCCTCCAAAGTTCAGGCCCCCAAACATTTATTCAAAGTTGGCCGAACTTTCCAGACCTGAACCTTGGGGGTTTGCCCATACTTAATTATATCCACTTTATTTTAATGCCATTAATACATGTATACTCAACTTTCCAATACACACTTAAGACTTTAATCGTTAATCATTCTGGTGACTTTATTATTTAAACCTACACTTTCCAAGTGCTCTAGTCACAACAGTATACCTGTCCCATGAGTCTCTCCTCCATTTCCTACAGTGCCAGTTAGAAGATTTGCTCTAAAAGTTTGCCCTCCTTTGAATTTCATTCCTCTAGGACCACATAAAAATGGTCTACAAGCCACTTTGTCACTCGTCCCATGTAACTTGCACTCCTAATGTTTATTGGGGTTGCACTGCTATATGTCCTGCAGTAAGTTGTGCTTGCTTAGACATCTTCCTGGGGTATGGCAACTCTTTGGCACTGCAAGGGTTTCTTTTGGTAAGTATATTCTACATATTAGACCATGAAAGATGAATGGTGCTTTCAGAATTTAATTTGGCGCATCACAGCACTCAACACTGATAGGATATTAGGGTTGATTCAGAGCCCCCTTCTCACTTTTTTTCGTGTGAAAATTTCCATTCTCTTCCGAAATTATAAACTCTAGCCACAGACCACTCGGTGTTGACCCGTTAAGAAGGATTCTAAATACCACATTTGACCCCAGTAAAGGGAATCACAGAATCAATGGTGGCTTCAGGTGACTTGAGTAATACCCTTTCCCCTAAGGTAGGGGAGGGCAATGGTAAGGAACATGCAACACTTTGCTAGTGAACTATAAATTCCACTACACTCCCTAGGGAATGCAGTGTTTGACAGTTTTACTGTAAACTATGGTATCCGTCTTTTTTCCTTAAGCAGTAAAGCTGTGTTACATCTATAATATTACTTTGTCCTTAAGCCTTGCTATATTCAGTCCTGGTAATGCAGATTTTAACCCCCAGATCCCCAATCCTTTTACATAGAACCCTCCCTCTTGAACTGTTGTTCTTTTTATGGTTGAGGTTTGTTTGCTTTCTCTGTGATACACACCCTTATCTGTTATCGCTTATGTTGATTATCTGCCCTCTAGTTTTCTGATTTTCCCACAGTTTATATCTACACCGTTCGTGTTTCAATATAGTACTTTTAGGTTTAAACATTTTTTTTACTAGAGTGCCCCTCTTCAGTTTTAGATTATGGATCCGGATGTGTGTCTAGTATCTGACTTATAAGAGTTTGATATTGTCTAATATTAAAAAAAATATACATGTGCTAGGTAGTGAGTGGAACTGTCAATTAAATACCCTAATTCCGACAGCCTTGTGGTTTCCTTCTACAAAAAAAATCTAGGGGTGACAGATTTTTGAATGTACCATTACACTTTTAAAGGGGTGATTGTCTATATTCCAATGCCTGTCTGAGTCAGACAGTTGCATTAACCCCTGTATAATTTGCCAAAATGAATGCTTTAGTGGTAAAATCATATACACACATCGGAAGAATTGCAATAGCAATAGGCTGTTATTCTAGCATGGACTGGCAGTTCCCGTTTATGAAAGCAGATTGGTATGTTCAAAACCAGTCACCCCCGATTCATCACCAGTTAAAGATAAATAATCTCTGGTGGATTTTTGTTATGCAGACAGGGCCATTAAGCATCTGTAGGCACGTGCCTAGGGGAGCAAGGCCGTTAGGGGTGCATATTTGAATTGTAAAATAAATGTGAACAAGGCTGGTAAAGTGCTGGCCTGGTTGCATTTCACAGTGGCTGTTTTGTCATTTCACCACTGGGGTCCTAGCCAGGAAGAACATTATCAACTCCACCTCTGCGTGACTGCTCGTCTCTTTGTCCTTCCATCTGTCTTCACTAAGCTGAAGTAGATGCTGCTAATTTTTTGTGCCAGGGGAGCGTCTGTCAAGCTGGAGCTTGCAGTTCTCCAAGCCTATAGCTGGTAAGCAGCTGGGCCATGTAGTTCCCCAGGGTTGGGGAAGAGTAGCAAGTAGGGCTTTGGTGCCCTAAGGGCAGCTGGGCCTAGTACTTCCTCCATAGTCTTTTGGGTCTTGTAGTTCTCCAGGGCTGGGGAGGGGAAGCAACTGGGTCTTGTAGTTTCTCCAGGGGCAGCAGGGCCTTGTAGTTTCTCCAGGGGTAGCTGGGCCTTTGTAGTTCTCCAGGGGTAGCTGGGCCTTTTAGTTCCTCCAGGGGCAGCTGGGCCTTGTAATTCCTCCAGTGGCAGCTGGGCCTTGTAGTTCCTCCAGGGGCAGCTGGGCCTTGTAGTTCCTCCAGGGGCAGCTGGGCCTTGTAGTTCCTTCAGGGGCAGCTGGGCCTTGTAGTTCCTCCAGGGGCAGCTGGGCCTTGTAGTTCCTCCAGGGATGGTATACCTTTGTTCTTGTTCCGAGAGAGACCTAATTTCTTGGCTTATATCTTGGATTGCCATCCAGCTCAATGAGAGTAGGTCCTGTCTCCCTCCAGATGTTCCAATGCTACATAGTCTTTTAGTCAGTTTTATTTGTGCTCCAGTGTACCATCTGTGGCTTATGATACGCTAAATAATTGGTTTCAATACAAGGAACAGCCATTCCCCCTGCCCTTTTAGGTTGGACCATTATTTGTCTCCGTATCCTTGCACGTTTACCTCCTCACACAAATCTAAAGAAAGTTGTCTTTGTCTTGGGGAGAAAGTGATTGGGTAGAGCTATTGCCAAACATTGTATGGGATATAAAAGCCTTGGCATTATGATTCATTTTAGGCACCGCAATCCTATCGAACCATGATAGCTTGAGGACCATTTTCCATGATCTATCGTAATTGTTTGCCATAGGGGAATGAAGTTCAGTTGAAAGCCATTGGCCAATCGGACCGGCAAGTTATAACCTGATATTGTCCCAAGAGAATGGGAATTCCCTTTTGATATGTTCCACCTCCTCCAGGTCCATTGAAACAGAAATCGCTATTGATTTTGAGTAGTTTATTTTCAGTTTAGAGTACTGAACTCCATCAACACTTGAAGAGTTGTTAGTGGAGATGCTACAAAGAATAACATATCATCCGCGTATGCAGCCACTTCATTCGACCCTTTATTCTTTAAAACATCCAGGGGTGTCAGGTTTAGTCTATCAGAGGTGACAACCTGTCACCCCTGATGTCCTTTTCCTCCCATTAAAATAAAAAAAACAAGCCTGGCTGGATATCTTTTGATGCCGGGTGTATAAGTGACCCCTCCTCCCGACATCCAGCATATTTATATGGACTTTTAGCAGATAGATCGGCATATAGTTGAGCAAATTATGGGGCCTTGCCCCTGTTTTGGAATTACTGGGATATGCCTCTAACTTTGAGCTTGAAAGTTCACCTCGATCTGTTGTTTTCTCAAAGGCCATAGCCATGTGTGAAAGAGGAAATCTATCTAGTCCAAGTGCTTTCCCTGTTTTATTTTTTTTCAGGGCTAGGGACAGTTTGCGGCAGTGATCGGCTGATCTAACACCTCTCTTCCCTGTTCTGACGGTGTAGGGAGGCCCAAATGAATTAGATAGTCATTCACTTTGGTGTTCAGATACAAACCTGCTTTCCTGTCTGGCAAGTTATAAAAGGCCTTACAGAATTTGTGGAATTGTCCATTGTCTTTGGGGGAATTTAGGGTAGCCTCATTTGAGCCCAGGATACCAGCAATCTGAGAACATAGAGATTGATCCTTCAGAGCTTGTGCTGGTAATCTGCCGCTTTTCTTACCCGACTCATAATAAATACCATTTCTTTTTGCTTTAGCATCCAAGCACTTAAAGTAGGTCTTTCCTTGCGGCCACCAGATTTTGGTGACACATTTGTAGCAATGATTGTTTGTTTGTTTTCAAGAAGGGCTACCCCCTGCAACAATTTTTCGATTGTGGCTTGTCCCTTTTTTTGATTCTCATCCCTTCCGCTTTCAAAAGCCCCCTTATTGTACATTTGTGGGCCTCCCAAACAATCATTGGGTCCACCTCTGCAGTAGTATTAGTCTGAAAATAGAACTCAAGTGCTCATCTCATTTTCTGTTCAACTCCCTTGTCCATCAGCAACTCAGCATTAAGCCTCCAATTCCAATCCCCTTTGGGCATAGCAAGATAATTAAATTGTAGCAAAGGTCAGGGGATTGTCACAATATGTAATTTTCCCCACCGCCGTCCTTACGTGATACAAAAATGTAAGCTATTCTGAACTATTGTAGGCTGGTGTGGTTTTGGCATCAGAAGTATCCAGTAATGGATTTAGGGTACCCCCTAGGATAGTCATGCCATGATGGAATGTAATGCAGTTTATTGAGAGTCGCAAAGATACATTTGCCTTGCATTTTGTTTGGAACGTAGATGTTGGCCAAAATGACATGGATTCCTCTTATGTAACCCTTGACAAAGATAAAGCGAACCTCTGTGTCCTCAGCTCGTCGACCACTTGAAATGTTTCACTTTTGTTGTCATAGGAGGCTGCCCAGGAATGCACTGGATATTTTTTGTTTGTCATTTTGGGAAATTCAGGTAAAGTGCGTCGCTTGTAGCATTGCTATCTGCACCTTTTGCTTCAAGACTGGCTGAAGGATCAATATCAGAGTGTTGTTGTTAATGGCGTGCAATCTGAACAAAGGCAAGTTACAAGTTCTTTTTAATATGTTTGTAAATGACATAGGAGAAGGCTTGGTTGGAAAAGTTTGCCTGTTGGCTGATGATACAAAGGTTAGAAATAGGGTGGGGTCAGGCAATCCTCCATGTCTGAGATACGCTGCTCAGCTTCCGCCGTCCTCTCCTGCAGGTCGTGACGCATGAGGCCTATGTCCACCTAGACTTCTTCAATGCTGTCCATTAGCAATGTACATGAGGCCATGGTGGCTGACAGGAGTTCAGTGCATAGCTGGAAAAGGGTTACCTCTTCCCCGGCTCTCGGGACAGTGGATGCCAGCTGCTCCTGTTCAGGCTGCGACTTTCCTGCCTCTGCTCGAGTTCTCAATGGGCCAGGACCATCTTGGAGCGTCATTCTAACAAACCTCTCCAGACAGATGGTAACATCTTTCTCCTTGCCTTTCCTTTGCATCACTGCCAGTGGTTCCCGGACAGGTCACCCTCTGATACAGGTATAGTAGTGCTGCTGTAAGTACTGGATAATCTGCTCACATAGTCAACTAGGCCACACTCCCTCAATAGTGGTCCTTTAACTGATCCTTTAGAGCGAATACAAAGTTCCTGCAACTATATGCCAATATCTAGTGGTAAGGATCAGAGATAATTATATGATGGATCAACTTCATATTTTTATAAAAATAATTATACAACAGGCACATACAGTACTTATTTGGTTTTCAATATAATTAAAAAGAGAATGAAGTGTACTGCGCTAGAAAACAATAAAATCTTTATGCTCATACAACACACATTTCAAGTGCCAAGAGATTGTGAATTACACAGAATAAAAGATATATATATATATATATATATATATATATATACTGTAAACAAATCGTCAGATAACACCTCTTCATGTGGATATTTTATCCCACCACCAATCACCCAATATTGTTACCAGAAATTTTACAAAGATATATCCATATCCAGTTCAGTAATATTTTCTTAATTAACATGGCAAATCATTCCACATGTAGGGATTAAATTCCAATAATTGCCGCAAAGGGGAATTCCACATTCACAGCATAATAGTGGGGAAAAATAATTAAAAGATATATAGCGTAATTCCTCCTAGAAAATTTGCCTTTGAATGTTTTAGGAAATACACTCACATTCTGTAATAAAACGATGTGCATATCTGTACACAATGATACATGGACATCCCACAAGGTCCTACTCACAGTCCCCACTGTGTCCACACAGTTGGTGTGACCAACAAGTGCTATTGAAAGGAAAAGAGAGGGGCTCCCGGGTCCTGTTCCATGCTTCCACTGTCCAACACCAATGCATTTCGTCTTAGGTAGATTTTCATAAAGGCTGGAGCCAACTGTTTTCTGGTAAGCAAATCAGGTGATTAGAGGTGGAATATAATATCCACATAAAGAGGCCTTATCGGTGGATTCGTTTACAATTTTACTGCAAGATGGTTTGACTGCTCAACATCCATTTCTATAAAGACTATTTTATAGACTTTCATTCCTTGGAATATTTTTACATGTTTGGGTTATTATAAAAAATTGTACAAAAGTTACACAAAGCTCATCAAAAATGTGGCACAACATTTTAGTGTAAAAGCAAGTTTCTGTGAATTGTGTGAAAACTGACATTCATGCTGTATATTGCTTTCTTTCTTGGCTCTTGTATCTGGGGCTCAAAAAGAACAAGAACGATTAGATGTTTAGAGATAGCAGGATTACAGGCTATTAGCTTAAATTGACTTAACTTCTAAGTACCAAAAGCCTTCCCTATGATTGATGTACTATCTGTGCGTGATCTGCTGTAAAAATGTGTTTTTCAGTGCTAAACTTCCTTAATGAAAACCTAATGCCCAATGTAACTCTTTCCTTGTTGTAGAGGCTTGTCCTTGGCACTAAAACTCCCCTCTTAATGCCACAACCTTGCAATGAGCTTTGCCTCTTTCAGGCCCTTTAGCTATGATATATTTATTTATTTATAGAAGCCGTTTGAGTTCAGTTCTGTATACATTTAAAGAGAAGGCCTATAATTTTGAAAATTGTCAAGCTTTTAAAACTTTACATCCAATTTTCGAGTCCATTCCTAGCTAAGTACAGCACAGCTAAGCAATAGTAGGTTCCTGTGATAGTTATCCACAGTAAATATAAAATTATGCCATTTGAGAAAGACAGATAGTATACAGCAAGCAGGATTTTTTTTTCTACCCATTAGGAACTCTGGGGCTTGTGCTTAGGGCAGTGAAATTCGGGGGGGGGGGGGGGCGGAGAGGCAGCAACCTCAATGAAATGGCCCCTCTTTTCTTTTTTTGAGATCTCACGTGTCTTATCTTACTAAATATTTGCATTGCAATCTGACATGTGGACCAACCACTGTCCAGGTCAGCCCTGGAGTCACTATGTGAGCCCCTGAGATCGACCCGCATTCACTCATCTTTTCCAGGGTTTACTCACCAGCCGTGGTCACGTCCCTGGCACCCCTGTAGCTGAGGCATGCTCCAGTGCCCAGCCATACAAATAGGTTGGGGACGGGAGAGCCCCGCACACTCCAGGGAATGTGCCGTTCCTGTTTTCCTATGCTGGGCAATCTGTGTAATCAATTCTTGGCCATGCTGCCACATATCATTTTATTGGGTGCACAACAATGAATCAATCCTATTGTGAATCAGAGCAGCAGGTAATGGTGGGTTTTCAACATCAGGACAGCACAGCTTATCCACTCTCATTGGAATTGGAGTGCTAAGAATTAATGTGACATGGCATGTGCCCTAGAAATGAATGGATTATTTGGATGTTACTGTAGCGTGGGCCACCAGAGTCAGTTCAACTGGTGGCCCAACACACCCCAGTCTGACTCTCTGCACAGCCCTGGCAGCAAATTGAGTTCTCCTGGAATTATCATATCAAATTTATGGAGCAGACTTTAGATAAACAAAGTGCAAATCATTTACCCTTCTGACTTTAAAGCAGACCTCCAGTCCAAAATTCTATGGCTGCACCCCTAGAGCATCCCAAACAGGGTTGACAACCTAGAAAGCAGAAAAGCAGCAGATAAAAACTTTCTGCTAGAGCACCCTACATGGAGGCCTGCTTTAACATTATTATTATGTTAATGTGGACCAAAACCCTGGATTTTCACTATCCTGGGTCTTGGTCCTTCCTCCGGGGGCAGCCCAGTTTGGGGTGCCCTGCTGTATGAAACCCTCAAAACGGAGAGCTCACTCAACTCTCCTCGAGCCCATGGTGCAGACGCAACCGTTCATCCAATCAGCTTCTCCTGCCATGCATATTAATGTGCGACTAGAGAAGCTGAGTGGAATTCTAGCCGCACTTACGAGCAGTGTGCATCATCACTTGGCTCCCTCCGGCTGTGTGCAGCCCCATATAGCCATTCATTTGCGGCGACACACAGCCGAAAAGGGAAGCAAGTGATGACGGCGACCGTGTATGCGTCCTGGGCTCGAGGAAAAGGTAAGAATATTGGGTATCTTGGGGTGTTTCACAGAGCGGGGCCTCCTTGTTTGGGATGCCTCCACGGGAGGGAGCAGGCCTGCCCTGATGTCTCATAGACTCCAGGGTGGATTTTGGTCCACTTTAATCCAAATTCAAATAAAGGGTATCTGCATTACTTACAACATGCTTAAGAGTGAGGATTCTGTCCAGTGCTGAAGAAGACAACAGATATATAATTCAGTTCAAAGGGTGGAGGGGCAGCATGCTAACCTGCCGACAGTGGTGGCTGGCATGCCAATACCTCCCACCCAGTTACCTGCACCGCTCCTGGGCACAAGAGGGTGTGGAAGACCCAGGTGCCCATTGGCCTGGAATTTGTCCACATCTTTAAAAAAAAGGGTTCTACTTAAAGCTTTATTGATAATTTGATGAGTTCAACTATGTGTAAAAGCTTTCAGCTCATCAAGTCTAGATACTTGACACAGATTCATATCCAACCGCCCTTCAGGCCCCAGGTGGCACAGAATGTAATCCAGTGATCAGGGGTGATCACCACAGTTGCAGGGTCCAAAAGGTGAGTATTTTGACATGATTTTACACGCTGCTCGTGAATAGTTAATGCTCCTTCAAAGTTCAGATATAACATTATAACATATATAGATATAACATTATAACATATATAACAGTATTTTGTCATGTAATATAGCCTGTAGCAATCATCAGCCTGCTCAGGATTCATCATAAACACTAGAGGTACGTTATATTCGTAGAAGCTAAATTAATTTTCTCCATTACATAGGGCTGTGTAAATTTTATTAGCTATACACAATCACTGCATGCTCAGCGGCTTCTCTCTGAGTGCTTGAGATTGCATAGAAATGAAAAGAGATGATTTGCATGTCTCACCTACTTGTTAAGAATGATAGGTTTAGCCTGATGTTCTTGGTCTGTATATGCTGTGTAAAAAAGTAAAAAAAGTTCTCTTGGTCTCTTGAAAAGGGGGGCTTTTTCATCTATTTTCTCCTAACATGGGTCTCTACCTAAAGCGGCAGGTGATGACGGTGCCAAGTCTTTCCCGCCATTCAGATGTCCCTTCCTGGCATATTCTAATAAGGCCTTCAGGCTAAAACAGGTAGGAAGTAATGGCAGTTTAAATATTATACTGTAAGCTATACTTAAACACTCCATACACATTGACTTATTTCTGGGTGCTTTAGTTGGCCTATCAGACCAGAAGAAGATGAATGTTAACTATTTGTAAAAACTTTCAGCTCATCAGGTCTAAATACTGCCTGTGCAGAGTTTGGTCTCCATAAACTAAAACTAGGTAACTAGGTAAAACAGAACAATAAAATACTAGTGAATTTGTCTATAGGGATATAGAGGAAGTCCAGTGCACACTGACTTGACCTACTCTAATTGTTTCAGCACGAGGGCATCATACTATACCTCACTGCACATCAGGCCTGGCAACCACAAAGACACTTATCTTCTCTGCAAACTCTCAATGACTGCCATTCATGTAACTGCTGGTGGGCACATGGCCACACTGAGTGCTTGCAGTCATGTAAGGCTCAAATTCTAGAAATGTAAGTATTGAGTCTGATTCTGCCAGGCATCCATACTTGGGGAGACCTAAAGCTGCAACAACCAGAAGAAGTCCAAACAGTTTTGAGCAGGCTTCCTCTTTAAACAGGGGAAAAAGCTTACCTTGGGGTGGATGATGTTGGATGGGGCAGTCGTCTTCACTGCCGGGCTCTCAACACTTCCTTTATGACTCTACAATAGACCAAGTGTAAGTTTTAAATGTAAATATAAATTAATAAAGCAATACACAAAAATAAAATGATAGGAACTAACAGGTAAAGGCTAGCATTAGTCAAAACCTAGTTAGTACTGCTTTGGGACAGAAATGTGAGAAGGAATACAAAATATAGTCATACAGTAACTTGAAAGTGATTGGCCACCCATGTGAACAAACAAAAGGGTACTTAAGCAGCACTACTACATCCTTTACATTCACTACAATGAAGAGGGCAAGTCAGGCCTCACCCTACTTTATTGTAATGAATGGAGAGGACATGGCAGCGCTCATGTGTCTGATAGTGGGGACGTAAGCCTGACACAGATTCATTTCCAACCGCTCTTCAGGCCCCAGGTGGCACAGAATACAACCCAGTGATCAGGGGTGTTGCTGATCACTGGAGTTAGACTGGTGTAGCCTGTTGTTCTTAGTCTGTATGTGCTGTGTAAATACGTTTTTTGTTTTAATAAAGTTCTCTTGGTCACTTGAAATGGGGGCTTTTCTGCTATTTTCTGCTAACATGGGTCTCTACCTAAAGTGGCTGGTGATGGCGGTCCCAAGTCTTACCCACCATTCAGATGTCTCTTCCAGCCATGTTCTAATAAGGGCCTCTAGCCTGAAACAAGTAGGAAGTAATGGCAGTTTAAATATCATACTGTAAGCTATACTAAAATAATCCATGCTCAGTGGCTTCTTTCTGGGTGCTTCAGTTGGCCTATCAGACCAGAAGAAGAATGATATGCTTGGTTCTGCCTATTAACTAAGGATAATGAGTCTGTTACTCATGGTCTGTATTTGTCATGTAAAATACTTTCTGATTTGGGAAAATGCTCTTTACCTACATTTAAACTGGACCACCAGCCTTGCACATTTGGAAAAATCTCCCTTGCCCCATCTGCATGCATAATACTGAATCATTGACAGCACTTAAGACCAAACACATGCCTAACACAGACATGGGCAAAGACAAAGCTTAACAGACAGAGGCCTGGACCAAACACACACCTAAACATACAGACGCTTAGGCCAAACACACAACTAAACAGACATGGGCTAAGAAAAAGGCACATCTAAGCAGACCTAGACCTAGAGGCCTAGAACAGGGGTCCCCGACCAGAGGTACCACTGGCAGAATGTCAACACACCAACCTGATCTGCTACTATTTATACTTTGCTCAAGCCTGGTTTTGCTCCAAAACATCTCCAAAATTGCTGAAACTTATTTATGTGCATTTTATGCACATTCAATTTTGTGCTTTGTAACACTGTTTAAAATGACTGAAAGCCCCTACAAAAAATTGAAAATTAGAAAATAGAAAGTGGTAATAAAAAAAAAATGGTTGGTCCTAGACCAAAGACATACCTAACCAGAGAGAGACCTAGGCCAAAGACACACCTAACCAAAGAGCGGGCTAGACTAAAGACACACCTAACCAGAGAAAGGCCTAGACCAAAGACACATCTAACCAGAGAGAGGCCTAGACCAAAGACACATCTAACCAGAGAGAGGCCTAGACCAAAGACACATCTAACCAGAGAGAGGCCTAGACCAAAGACACATCTAACCAGAGAGAGGCCTAGACCAAAGACACATCTAACCAGAGAGAGGCCTAGACCAAAGACACATCTAACCAGAGAGAGGCCTAGCCCAAAGACATCTAACCAGAGAGAGGCCTAGACCAAAGACGCATCTAACCAGAGAGAGGCCTAGACCAAAGACACATCTAACCAGAGAGAGGCCTAGCCCAAAGACGCATCTAACCAGAGAGAGGCCTAGCCCAAAGACACATCTGTGGAGTGAACTGAGGCAGAACGTTCATGCTAGAAAGCCATCAAATCTGAAGAAGCTTAAAGTGGACCAACAGTCAAGAATGAATTAAATCAGACCAACACAACAAATGGTACTCATATGCATCCCTCTCTAGGGCAATTTAGATTGCTGCACATAAAAAATAATTTACTTTTTTCTAATTCCTGCTGGGGTAAATTTTAAAAACAAGATGGCTGCTTATAGGCTTGCAGGCCGTGCTGGGCTTCCTGTTACTGTGCATTTCATTTATGTCAGTTAGGAGAGGAAGCTCTAAAATGGCTGCTACCTTTCTTTTCCAACTGTGCCAGGCTGTTGGTCCGGTTTAAGGACTTATTAAAAACTACAGCAAATGACTGCAGGCTGTAAGCAAGCAAGAAGGATATAAAATTGAATACTAACATCAGGTAATTCAAGTTTTAACTTTATTTTATATTTACTCTGGCAATATAGCTTAATTTTTAAATAGGGGAAAATTTAGCCCATTGACATGTGCAATTCTACACATTTGGAAAGTGTGTCTGGACAACGACTTTAAAGCGGTTACTTTGTGGCAGTCTTGGGGGGCAGTGGGGCATTCAGGTTGCTGGAACCCCCCCACCACAATGGCCGCAAAACTTACCTGAACTTTGTTCCCCAGGCTAAATGCGATCCTTTGATTGGCCGCCGGTGGTCACCTTGCCCGGGGTCATGTTCCCTGTTGGATGCTGGTCCGGGCCAGCTAATACGACCGCCAGTGGCCAATCGACAAAATTACTTTACTGGGTGATTAAGCTTTCTAAGAAATAAATGCTTAATGTACATGCCAATGCGTTTTACTTAATAAATCATCCCTTTTACTTGCTGAATATATTCCGCCCACGATGAGTGGATTGACTCTAAGCTTCCGTTGTTGTTTCTAGGAAACTCAGATCTCAGATGTATTAAACCAGCCAGAACTTGCTTTAACTAGCAAAAAAATCTAATACAACTATGGAACATGGCATTATGTAACTCTTTGCCCAGTTAGTGATACACAAAAACACACACACTCACACACACATATATAGTTAGTAAATATATATATATTGCTTTTGCTGTGCTATAGTCCTTCAGTCTTCACAGTCTAAATGAGACTGGGTTTTGGTTTTTGTCCCCTACAGTCCTTGAGTCTAAATGAGACTGGGTTTTGGTTCTTGTCCCCTACAGTCCTTCAGTCTTCACAGTCTAAATGGGACTGGGTTTTTGTTGTTGTTCCCTACAGTCCTTCAGTCTTCACAGTCTAAATGAGACTGGGTTTTGGTTCTTGTCCCTCTAAAGTCCTTCAGTATTCACAGTCTAAATGAGACTGAAGGACTGTAGGGGACAAGAACCAAAACCCAGTCCTCACAGTCTGAATGAGACTGGGTTTTTGTTCTTGTCCCCTACAGTCCTTCAGTCTTCCTTCTAAATGAGACTGGGTTTTGGTTCTCGTCCCCTACAGTCCTTCAGTCTTCAGTCTAAATTAGACTGGGTTTTGGTTCTTGTTCCCTACAGTCCTTCAGTCTTCACAGTCTAAATAAGACTGGGTTTTTGTTCTCGTCCCCTACAGTCCTTCAGTCTTCAGTCTAAATGAGACTGGGTTTTGGTTCTTGTCCCCTACAGTCCTTCAGTTTAAATGAGACTGGGTTTTTGTTCTCGTCCCCTACAGTCCGTCAGTCTTCACAGTCTAAATGAGATTAGGTTTTTGTTCTTGTCCCCTACAGTCCTTCAGTCTTTAGTCTAAATGACACTGGGTTTTTGTTCTCGTCCCCTACAGTCCTTCAATCTTCACAGTGTAAATGAGACTGAGTTTTGGTCCTCGTCCCCTACAGCCCTTCAGTCTAAATGAGACTGGGTTTTGGTTCTTGTCCCCTACAGTCCTTCAGTCTTCACAGTCTAAATGAGACTGGGTTTCTGGTTCTTGTCCCCTACAGTCCTTCAGTCTTCACAGTCTAAATGAGATTGGGTTTTTGTTCTTGTCCCCTACAGTCCTTCAGTCTTCAGTCCAAATGAGACTGGGTTTTGATTCTCGTCCCCTACAGTCCTTCAGTCTTCACAGTGTAAATAAGACTAGGTTTTGGTTCTTTTCCCCTTCAGTCCTCACAGTCTAAATGAGACTGGGTTTTGGTTCTTGTCCCCTACAGTCCTTCATTCTTCACAGTCTAAATCAGACTGGGTTTTGGTTCTTGTCCCCTACAGTCCTTCAGTCTTCACAGTCTAAATGAGACTGGGTTTTTGGTTCTTGTCCCCTACAGTCCTTCAGTCTTCACAGTCTAAATGAGATTGGGTTTTTGGTTCTTGTCCCCTACAGTCCTTCAGTCTTCACAGTCTAAATGAGACTGGGTTTTTGGTTCTTGTCCCCTACAGTCCTTCAGTCTTCACAGTCTAAATGAGACTGGGTTTTTGGTTCTTTTCCCCTACAGTCCTTCAGTCTTCACAGTCTAAATGAGATTGGGTTTTTGTTCTTGTCCCCTACAGTCCTTCAGTCTTCAGTCCAAATGAGACTGGGTTTTGATTCTCGTCCCCTACAGTCCTTCAGTCTTCACAGTGTAAATAAGACTAGGTTTTGGTTCTTTTCCCCTTCAGTCCTCACAGTCTAAATGAGACTGGGTTTTGGTTCTTGTCCCCTACAGTCCTTCATTCTTCACAGTCTAAATCAGACTGGGTTTTGGTTCTTGTCCCCTACAGTCCTTCAGTCTTCACAGTCTAAATGAGACTGGGTTTTTGGTTCTTGTCCCCTACAGTCCTTCAGTCTTCACAGTCTAAATGAGATTGGGTTTTTGTTCTTGTCCCCTACAGTCCTTCATTCTTCAGTCCAAGTGAGACTGGGTTTTGGTTCTCGTCCCCTACAGTCCTTCAGTCTTCACAGTGTAAATGAGACTGGGTTTTGGTTCTTTTCCCCTACAGTCCTTCAGTCTTCAGACTAAATGAGACTGGGTTTTGGTTCTCGTTCCCTACAGTCCTTCAGTCTTCACAGTGTAAATGAGCTTGGGTTTTTATTCTTGTCCTCTATAGTCCTTCAGTCTTCACAGTCTAAATGAGACTGGATTTTGGTTCTTGTCCCCTACAGTCCTTCAGTCTTCACAGTCTAAATGAGACTGGGTTTTGGTTCTTGTCCCCTACAGTCCTTCAGTCTTCACAGACTAAATGAGACTGGGTTTTGTTTCTCGTCCCCTACAGTCCTTCAGTCTTCACAGACTAAATGAGACTGGGTTTTGGTTCTCGTCCCCTACAGTCCTTCAGTCGTCACAGACTAAATGAGACTGGATTTTTGTTCTTGTCCCCTACAGTCCTTCAGTCTTCACAGTCTAAATGAGACTGGGTTTTGGTTCTTGTCCCCTACAGTCCTTCAGTCTTCACAGTCTAAATAAGACTGGGTTTTTGTTCTCGTCCCCTACAGTCCTTCAGTCTTCACAGTCTAAATGAGACTGGGTTTTGGTTCTTGTCCCCTACAGTCCTTCAGTTTAAATGAGACTGGGTTTTTGTTCTCGTCCCCTACAGTCCTTCAGTCTTCACAGTCTAAATGAGATTGGGTTTTTGTTCTCGTCCCCTACAGTCCTTCAATCTTCACAGTGTAAATGAGACTGAGTTTTGGTCCTCGTCCCCTACAGTCCTTCAGTCTAAATGAGACTGGGTTTTGGTTCTTGTCCCCTACAGTCCTTCAGTCTTCACAGTCTAAATGAGACTGGGTTTCTGGTTCTTGTCCCCTACAGTCCTTCAGTCTTCACAGTCTAAATGAGATTGGGTTTTTGTTCTTGTCCCCTACAGTCCTTCAGTCTTCAGTCCAAATGAGACTGGGTTTTGATTCTCGTCCCCTACAGTCCTTCAGTCTTCACAGTGTAAATAAGACTAGGTTTTGGTTCTTTTCTTCTTCAGTCCTCACAGTCTAAATGAGACTGGGTTTTGGTTCTTGTCCCCTACAGTCCTTCATTCTTCACAGTCTAAATCAGACTGGGTTTTGGTTCTTGTCCCCTACAGTCCTTCAGTCTTCACAGTCTAAATGAGACTGGGTTTTTGGTTCTTGTCCCCTACAGTCCTTCAGTCTTCACAGTCTAAATGAGATTGGGTTTTTGTTCTTGTCCCCTACAGTCCTTCATTCTTCAGTCCAAGTGAGACTGGGTTTTGGTTCTCGTCCCCTACAGTCCTTCAGTCTTCACAGTGTAAATGAGACTGGGTTTTGGTTCTTTTCCCCTACAGTCCTTCAGTCTTCAGACTAAATGAGACTGGGTTTTGGTTCTCGTTCCCTACAGTCCTTCAGTCTTCACAGACTAAATGAGCTTGGGTTTTTATTCTTGTCCTCTATAGTCCTTCAGTCTTCACAGTCTAAATGAGACTGGATTGTGGTTCTTGTCCCCTACAGTCCTTCAGTCTTCACAGTCTAAATGAGACTGGGTTTTGGTTCTTGTCCCCTACAGTCCTTCAGTCTTCACAGACTAAATGAGACTGGGTTTTGTTTCTCGTCCCCTACAGTCCTTCAGTCTTCACAGACTAAATGAGACTGGGTTTTGGTTCTCGTCCCCTACAGTCCTTCAGTCATCACAGACTAAATGAGACTGGATTTTTGTTCTTGTCCCCTACAGTCCTTCAGTCTTCACAGTCTAAATGAGACTGGGTTTTGGTTCTTGTCCCCTACAGTCCTTCAGTCGTCACAGTCTAAATGAGGCTGGGTTTTAGTTCTGGTCCCCTACAGTCCTTCAGTCTTCACAGTCTAAATGAGACTGGGTTTTGGTTCTTTGGAAGCCCCACTGTGTAAAGTTTATCTTCCAAGCATTCATCCAACCATAATAATGCAAGGCATAATGGGCTGTTTGAGACAAAGCTCCAGCATTTAGAGGAGATTGACTTCAGAATTCCTTAGTTCAGTCATCACTACATTGCTACCGGCATTTTTATTTCAGGTAATGATCGTGTTTTTTTTTTTTAAGTTTAGCGTGCACAGAATAGGCTAATGTTAAAGTGTATCAAAACCTTTTCGGATGAGTACAGTTCATTGGGTGACAACTGTATTCTGATTGGCTGTTGCTTCTAGCTGGTATAAACCTGCATTGGATAACCTACTTGGCATCTCAGGATTTCCTGGCAGTGCCAGTTTTACAAATACGTTTACAAAAATGACTACATATAGGACAATTTGGTTATGTGCAAGCTTCAATGCTAAATTATAGTAATATAAAAATGCTCTTTGTGGAGATTGAGCTTCACTTCATGGGTATCATTGGAACAAAAGTGGTGTTAAAGAGGAACATTATAGGTCATGCGGAGTTAGTAAAAGCTCCCCAGACCTGGCTTACCCAGCCCCCCGCCCCTCTGGTTTACAAAATAGTTAACTCTCTGGTCACATTGCGCTTGGCATGCCTCCACTCTATCGTCGGCCTCCATTGGAAAGTGCAATCTTGGAATCCCTACATGCACTGAGCTGCCTCTCATATCTTCCACATGCGCGGTGTCATTGCATAGGCTGCAGTGACACTCAGCACAGAAGAGCACGAGATCTGAAGAGCAGTGCGGGACATTTGAAGAGAGGATGGGTACAGGTAAGGCCGGCTAAGCCTGCAGCCTTCACTCTGGGATGGCTAAGGTGGGGAGGGGGGTGGAAAGGGGCCAGGAATACTGCCTGATGTCAGCGTTTTAGATAACCCCGACATCCAAAAGGCAGTGAGGGAGGGGGAGGGATGTTTAGAGAGGAACATCAGAAAAGGGCTGATATTCCTCTTTAATACCACCGTATAACCATACTGGGTCCCAGTGATGGCTATAGATTAACTGTCTAAAAAGTCTAAAAGGATCTAGGGCCCAGTGAATCCCTAGATTGGGGATTTGGGTAGCTTTTATTCGATTGCATTAAAGGAATTGACTAGTCAAACTTTAAAATCATATAGGTATATATGGATGGCCCACAAACTATCGCTGGTTAAGCTGCATTGGAAATAGATTGCCCTTCTATTATTGCCCTTCTATTATCTATGTATATTTGCTACTCAGATATTCAACAATGCAATGAAACCTCAAAGCAGAACTAAATATCAGAATTCATCAAACATGTATCCTTTCTCCAGCGCGTTACAATGTTCAATTAGGGTACGCTTTAAGTGTGAGGTATCTTATTGCACCACCAGTGGTTTTGATAATAGTGCCTAGAAACTACTGTAACCCGCAGGAGCCTCCTGTGCTTAACAGCACCTCTTATGAGTTTCTCGGGCTTATGATTATTATATAGTAAGTGTTGTAATGAAAGTAAAAACTTCTAGCCATATGTAGCCTGGGAGCGCTGTAATATGGGGCACGACTAGGCTTAAATGAAGAGTAGAGCTTTCTATTATACCACCTTCTGTATGCTCTTTAACGTTGCCTCTAGCCACTGCTTTGATTCAGAGCTCTGCCTGATCCTCCTTCAGGTTAGATAGCTCTTCCCTCCAGCGTGATGGTAAAGGTAACAGGCAGTATTTTGAACCTTCTTCATTAGACTTATTTTATTACTTTAAAACTTCAATAAATATTTACATCAAAGTGCAAAACAATAAATCCGATGTGCGCGTCGTCTGTGTATGACCTCATCTGGGACCTGCTTATCAAGGAGAGGATTTGTTCAAGTGATAGAGGTTGATTGGAAATGTCGTATTTGCTCATTCCGTAGTTCGTTCAATATTACTTAGCGCTCTCCCGCAACATGTTCATGAGTTGGGAACCCCGGAATCGGTGGATGTAAGCGCGCTGGAGAAAGAATATTGGTTTGATGAACTCTGGGGTTTAGTTCTGCTTTGAACTTTAAAATCAATTGCCTTACAACTTCCTTGATGCAGTGTCAGTCACAGGCTGTCTCTTCGCTCTGGTAACCGAAAGGAAGAGGAATTTATTTTTCTTCGCTGCCTCCAGCACCTTCCTACTGATCTGGACCACAATTCAACCTTTTTCAATTCAACCTTTTCCACACTTTCACTCAAGCCCAGGTCATTCCAATGCAATGCATCATTCAGCCCTGCCACTCCCATCACAAAGGACATGAGGAACAAGAGGTGAATCTTCATTTTATAATTATGACAATATAGCTTAATTAAAAAAAAAAATGAGAACATTGCCATGTGTAGCCCTATACAACAGGAATAATTGGAGTGTGCCTGGCCAAAGAAATTAAAGCCTGAAGTAGTCAGCCCCGGCTTCATCTGAGGAGCCACTTCAGCTTGACTCACCTTTGACTTACAATTAGCCGAGTGGCTAATTAGCTTTTAGGGGTAGAGAATCAGGCTGTCATTTCAGTTTCAGATGGATGCAAAGTATGCCCATCCCATGTGTTCCATTCCATTCATTGCCAGACTCTGATTCACAGCCACCCACATTGACTAATGGCTGAGATAAACTCTTGCGCAGCTTTCATCAATGGGGTGAGGGTGACATACTGTTATAGTAATAGCATAGTACAACATGTTTCCATTTTATGAATTCTATCCTTTTCACTACATAAATGTATATTCCTCAGGCTCCTCACACACATTCCAACACATGAAAATAGATAGATGAGCCAGGAGTTACTGTATGTTTATTAGCTGGTTAGGTGCTTTTATAGTTTGCTCAGCCAGTAGCATGTCCAGCTGCTGCTTTACCTTTATACATGTATTGAACAGATGCTAATCAGCAGCAAAGGCCAGAGTAGAGCTGGATACATCCATTGGATACATCCATTAACAAATTCCATTATCATTTCATTACTCACAATTCTATCACACTGTTCTTTTCCTCCATATTATGATGGATAGTGTAGGATAGAGCATGATAAGCCACCCTGCAGTGACTATGCTGGTGGAATGGAAGTGTGGGGGACCAAAAGCAGAAGAAAATAGAAACCTAGAAGGTTAATGGCAATGGGTGACCACATGGTCCATCTAGTCTGCCCTTATGGGTGTATGTTCTCTTTATCTTGGGATAAAGGTATATGCTTATCCCAGGCATGTTTACATTGCCCTATTATTGATTTTTTAACTACCTCTGTTGGAAGTTTGTTCCAAGCATCTGCAACTCTTTTAGTCAGGGCTGGATTATGAGGGGGGCGCAAGGGGCACGTGCTCGGGGCCTCCACCACTTGCCCTGCAAAGGAGGCCTCCACCAACCTTTAGGTTATGACCTGGTCCAAGAGGCTTTTCAGCCTTTGGTCTGATGGGCCAACAACAAGGCAATGGGCAGCAGTGGGGGTGCGCCTGGGCAAGCCTTTTTTTTGCAGCCCGCAACCAAAGCCACCACAGGACAGGACAGAGAGTCTAGAGCTGCAAAGCCTCTTCAGCAATGCCTGGCCAATCCCCTTAGGTTTCTTCTTGAAAACACTTCCCTCCTGAACCTTATTTAATCCTTTTACACAGTTAAAGGTCTCAATAATATGTACCCTCTCTCTCCCTTCCTTCACCCACCCTCACATTGTGTCCCTCAGGCGCTCTCTTTCCTGCTATGTCAGTCTACTTAGTGAGGAAATCACTTCCTCACTCAGCTTTCAGGCTCCACCCCCCTGACCGGGCCCTTCAATCAACCTTCAGTGGACTGAGAACAGAAACACCCATTGTTTCTTCTCCTTTTTTCTCTGCATCTCCAATGCTCTAATACTTTTACAAATAACTTTTTTTGTGCCAAAATGATGTCCTTAAGGTGCTTAGCTTATTTGGTAAACTGTTGCCACTGGCAACAAACACCAAGAAGAGAGAAGTCAGCCTGTACACACAGAACACTGCTGCTATGGCTGCTGTTGAGGTGGGGGATGCTCACTCGACCTTACACATGCCCAGAAGCAGTGTTTTGGGATTACATAACATGAGAATTTTTTTTTTTTTTTAAATACGGGCAGGCTGATTCATCACTAACGCCAAGTAGCGACAGATGAGAGTCTGTAGCAGGAATTTCAGAGCGCCTGCTAGTAGTCGCTGTGCTCGGCTGTGGGTTTCTAGTTCATAGCGACTCAGTCGCTGTGCAGCAATGATAAATACATTGTGAGGAGTCGCTATATGACCAGTACAGCGCTGTATTGGTGCGCATGTTAGCAACTGGTCAGTGCGACCGACTCACAGCATATTCATAAAAAAAAACAGCCTCACACACCTCTGGCGCTCAAAAATGCTTCTCTGAAGCCCAGAGCGGCGGAGGCTGTGTGATTAAAGTCTGTTTTGTAACCTGTATCCACCAGTAACTAAGCGAAAACATATGGAATTACATTGTCATAACATTGTGATATGAACACTTTAATGCCAGACCTGTAATATCAATTCTGCATAAATATATAAAATGTTTAAAAAAATGAAAAAAAGGCTTTTTCAAGGCCAGGAGATATCCCAACATTAATATTTTAGAATAAAAAAAAAATAAGAAAACAAAAACCCTTTTTAAAGAGAAATAAAAGAATGTCCATTGAAATGTATGGGAGTCAGGTAAGACGTGGCGCTCTGCAAGGCTGAACGCCGGCGCTGAGGCTGGGATAATGATGAATCGGACGCTACATGGCGTTATCCCAGTCGCTCAACAGATTCTGCTTGATAAATGTGTAATTGCGTGCCGTGTCCGGCGTTCACCTGCCGCTACCTCTCATTTACAAGGCACTACCTGACGCTATCCCTTCATGAATAAGGTCCTAAAGCAGCTCAGCCTCTAGAAGACATCATTTTGGCATATAAAAATATACACTTTAAAAAAGGATTATGGTACAAAATTAACATAGTTCCACTGTACTATATAGTAGCATGGCAACGCGACCTAAGCTGCTCCTGAGCATCGCTAAGGTTAAAACAAGAAACCAGGTGCCCGGATACTCACCACTTCTGGGCCTTCTTCACATGCCACGGAGCAGCCTATCAGCCTCCAGCTGACAAGCCCCTTCCCCCACTTTCGCCATCGCTACCGCCATCTTCACCACTTGCCCTGCCCACTCTGATCCTCTGCCTCCCCAAAAGCTGATGATCAGAGGTGAGTACATTTTTCATTTTCTGTGTGTGTGTCTTTATTTTACAGTTAACCTTTTGTGAAGTGGCAAGGGATCCATGAAAACCTTATACCAGTTCACCAGGTAACTTGCCATTAACCCCCAGCTCCCTCATTACCTGCTTCCCCGAGGGGGGGGGGCAGAAGAGCCTGGGGCCATTTATGCTGTGCTGGCTTGTAGCCTTGCAGGGCCAGGAGCCACCAAATCTGGCTATTCTAAGTATGTCACACACCCCGCTTCAAGATATTCATTACCTGTGGGTAGTATGGTCCTGTAGAGGGCTTCTACAGAGATGATTGGAGGAAAGAAAGCCCCTCCCAGTCCATAAGTACCTGGGACCTCCCACTCATTACCCAGTCTTCATCTCTGCAGACGGCGAGCAAGCAGCAGATGATATCTCCTCCTTGCACAGGGGGACTTTAAGGTAGCCGGGTCTACTCCCGGCCTATATATATTTTTATTTCCGTTCGGACTCTTTATTCCCTTTATTAATATATAGCTATTTAAATGCCTCCCAGTCTTAACTGCTGTCCGAGCGAGGGTATAACAGCACCTCAGGTGCTCAGGAGCTATGCTCCACCGCGAGACCCTATAAAGAGGGTAGGCGGTTATACCGGGTTGGTGACTCCGGTTTGGGATGCCCTGTCCAAGAGTTTAATTTTCCCCTTAAATGGCCTATTCCCCTTTTTTAGTTGTGTGGAGGCCTCTTATTCAGCTTCTGGTGTTTTTCTATGGGGGCGCCTGGAAAATAGATTTATTTGAAATGTTTGTTTAAAATGTTTACTTTTCTGGTATGAATAGTTATAATGTAAACTTGTTGCAATCTTTTTTGCTGACAGACAGGTGCTGGATTTTTACCTCAGAGCTGAGGGGAGGATTTCTCCCCTCACGCTCTTCAGTGAGGGGGCGGGGCCGGGCCTTCGGTATGAGGCCGCAGCCCGCGCCCTTTAGGAGTTTGGAGCTGGTAGCGTGACCGAGCGGGGAGCAGCTCCGCTTGTTATGCGGGCTGCTACCGGCTCTATTATGTGCCCGGTGCCGCGGCTGCCTGCGGCACCGGTGCGCGAGTGTTAATGGAGGGGAGCTTCCCCTCACATCTGACAGACACTGTGCTGGATTTTTACCTCAGAGCTGAGACAGGTGCTGGATTTTTACCTCAGAGCTGAGGGGAGGATTTCTCCCCTCACGCTCTTCAGTGAGGGGGCGGGGCCGGGCCTTCGGTATGAGGCCGCAGCCCGCGCCCTTTAGGAGTTTGGAGCTGCTGGGCGGAGCCTTGCAGCGCGCGATCCACGCTGGCCACGCCCCCCTGCTGCGTCTCCCGCTCTGATCTGTGTTACCTCAGGCAGAGGACACAGTGTATTGGCGCCCAAAGACTCAGTGAGTGGCCCTGCGGCCGTTGCTTATCTGTACATATTTGCATATATATATGTATATATATAGGTATAATAGATATAGGTTTATATAGGGAGAACCTCTTACTGTCTTTTTCTATGTTTTTCAGGCTGAACTGCGGCGGAGGTTCCTCAACAGCAAGGGGAGTTTTATGACGAATCCAAGCCGCGGTTGGAATTCCCTAATCAAAAGCATTTTGATAATATTATTTCTAAGGAATGGGAAAGGCCTGCCCGGCTCCCAGGCATTCCCCAAAGTGGGGATAAGAGGTATCCTTTTCCAGTGGATACGGTTAAGCGCTGGGCGTCTCCCCCCGAGGTGGACGGCCCTATTTTGGGGTTATCCAACTCAGCCGTATTGAACAACCCTGATTGTTCCTCTCTTAAGGATGGTGAGGATAAACGCATTGACCAGATGGCTTGTCATGGTTTTGCCAGTATTGGGGCAGCAATAAGGCCTGTTTGTGCCTCATCGCTGTTGGCGGTGGCTACTAGAAAGGTGGTCAGGCACTTGTTATCCTCCTCCGGTTTGAATCTGGACAGTGAGGAATTTCGTGAACTAAAACAATGTGAGGTGTTTTTGTCCTTCATGGTGGCCGCTTTTGATGATGAGTAGTAGAGCCTCTGCTCTAATGGTTACTATCAGGCATTCAATTTGGTTACGCCAGTGGGCGGCTGACTTTGGGTCAAAAAAGTCACTAACAGCTCTTCCCTTCGTTGGGTTACGGCTCTTTGGAGACAAGCTGGATGCCGTGGCCAAGGGGGGCAAACTACCTCAATGCAAGATGCAACGTCGCCCCTTTCGAGGAGCGTCTTCCTTCACTCCTTCCTTTCGGGGATCTAGAGCAGGAAGAGGTTTCGCCTTTCCTTCTACAAGGGGAAATTCCTGGAATAGGGGCAGAGGACGTGCCCGTTCAGGATACAATTGGGGCTCAAAACCCTAACCCGTGGTCAAGCCCACTCAACAATGAGGGGGGCGCCCTCACCCGTGCGGGTGGGGGGACGGCTACAGCACTTCTCCCAGGTCTGGAACCGAGAGGTCTCGGACAGGTGGATCCGGGAAGTGGTGTCTTCCGGCTACAAGCTGGAGTTCGAGTCCCACCCTCCCCCGCGTTTCCTCAGGTCTCGGGTGTCCCCGGAGGCACTGGCTGCGCAGCAGCTCCGGGCGGCAGTATCGAGTCTTCTGGAAATGGCAGTCATTTGCCCAGTTCCCTCATTAGACCGGGGTCGGGGTTTTTACTCAAATCTGTTCACAGTCCCCAAAAAGGATGGCTCCGTCCGGCCCATACTGGACCTAAAGATTCTCAACAAGTTCGTCAGACTGCGAAGGTTTCGCATGGAAACGTTGCGCTCGGCTATTCATTCTCTTCATCAGGGGGACTTCATGACGTCCATAGACATTCAGGACGCTTACCTCCATGTTCCCATTTTTCCCGCACACCAGAGGTTTCTGAGGTTCGCGGTGGAGGATCGGCACTTTCAGTTTGTAGCTCTTTCCTTTCGGTCTCACCACAGCTCCAAGAGTTTTCACCAAGGTGCTTGCTGGGGTGATGGCTCTCCTCAGAGCGCAGGGGATTCGCATTGTGCCATATCTGGACGATCTCCTCATCATGGCACCGTCATTCAGCCAGGCAGAATTGGACACCAGGATGGTAATATCCACTCTGGAGAGGTTCGGCTGGGTGATCAACTACCCCAAGTCCTCCCTACACCCGTCCAGGACAGTATCCTTTCTGGGAATGTCTCTGGATACAGATCTGGCCAGAGTTTTCCTTCCTCAGTCCAAGGTTCTTCTGATTCAGGAGTTGGTTCGGTCGCTCATGTCCATGCCTCGACCGTCCATCCGTCTAGGGATGAGACTGGTGGGTTTGATGGTGGCCTCATTCGAGGCGGTTCCCTTTGCTCAGTTTCACACAAGGACACTACAGCTCCATCTGTTATCGGTCTGGAACAGGTCTCCTCAGTCGCTGGATCATCTTTTTCAGATGTCTCCCCGGGTTCGCCGCTCGCTTCGGTGGTGGCTGAACTCAACCAACCTACTGAGGGGCAGATCCTTTCGGACTCCTCAGTGGGAGATAGTCACTACGGATGCCAGCCTCTCAGGATGGGGGGGCTTTTGGAAGGATCTGCAAGTTCAGGGTTTGTGGAGTCCCCTGGAAGCTCACGAGTCTATCAATGTTCTGGAATTGAGGGCCATCAGGTTGGTTCTTTGTCATTTGACTCATCAACTGCGAGACTTGCCGGTCCAGGTCAGGTCGGACAATCGGACGGCGGTGGCCTACATCAATCACCAGGGAGGAACCCGCAGCAGGAATGCCCTCAAGGAAGTGTCTCTGATCCTGGACTGGGCAGAGAGACATGTCCCGTGTATCTCAGCAGTTTACATCCCAGGTGTGGAGAACACGGAGGCGGACTCTCTGAGCAGGATGTCAGCCCGCAAGGGGGAATGGTCTCTCAATCCCAGGGTCTTTCACTCAATTTGTCTCAGGTGGGGGTCACCGGCGGTGGACCTATTTGCCTCCCGTCACAATCACAAATTTCCGGCTTTTGTGTCTCTGGCGAAGGACCCACTGGCTCTCGCGACGGACGCCATGTCCCTGAACTGGAGGGATCTGGGGTTTCTGTACCTGTTCCCTCCGTTTCCCATGGTGGCCAGAGTAGTGCGCAAGCTTGCTCTGGAGAGAGCAACAGCAATTCTGGTAGCTCCAAGGTGGCCAAGACAGGTCTGGTTCGCAGACGTGGTAAGGTTGGCAGAAGATCAGTTCGTTCTGCCCCTGCTGCCAGATCTGCTCACACAGGGTCATCTTCGTTACCCCAATTTACCAACGCTGGCTTTGACGGCGTGGCTGCTGAAACCTCCATCTTGAAGGAGGAAGGTCTTTCTGACGCTGTTATTCAGACTCTCATTCGTGCTAGAAAGAAGTCTTCTTCATCCGTGTACTATAGGACTTGGAGGTCTTATATTGATTGGTGTGAGTCTAGGGCCTTCCCTTGTAGGGAATTCTCTGTTTCTAGAATTTTGGAGTTCTTGCAACATGGTCTGGACTTAGGGCTCCAACTCAGTACTCTGAAGGGGCAGGTGTCTGCCCTGGCGGTATTTTTCCAAAAGTCTTTTGCACTACATCCTTTGGTTAAGACCTTTTTCCAGGGGGTTACGCATGTGCGGCCTCCTAGGAAGCCTTTGATTCCGGTTTGGGATTTGAATTTGGTTCTTTCTGCGCTACAGGGTCCCCCCTTTGAGCCCTTGCATGATATTCCTTTGTCTTCCCTTACGCAGAAGGTGGCATTTTTGGTAGCTATCACTTCAGTTAGACGTGTTTCTGAGTTGGCGGCTCTGTCTATTCAAGCTCCATATTTTGAAAGACATCAGGATAAAGTGGTTTTCCGTTTTAAGACGGACTTTCTTCCTAAAGTGGTTTCGTCCTTTCATTTAAATCAGGATATTGTTCTGCCCTCTCTGTCCTAACCCCAGCAATGACAAGGAGAAGGTCCTGCAATCTTTGGATGTGGTTCGTGTTGTGAAGTATTATTTGGTGGTAACGTCTGCCTTTCGCAAGACTGATGCATTCTTCGTGGTGCCTTTTGGGCCCAAGAAGGGTCTAGCACCCACAAAGTCTACCATCAGCAGATGGATCCGTCAGGCCATTGTAGGGGCCTATTCTGCTAAGGGGAGAGATCCTCCCTTTCGTGTTACTGCTCATTCTACTCGTGCGGTTGGGGCCTCCTGGGCTTTTCAGCACCAGGCCTCTGTTGAGCAAGTTTGCAAGGCCGCTACCTGGTCTTCTGTTCACACTTTTTCAAAGTTTTACAAGGTTGATGTGCGGGCCTCAGCGGATGCTGTTTTTGGCCGCAAAGTTCTGCAGGCTGCAGTAGTTTGAGTTGTGCTTTATACATTGTTTTTGGATCCCCACCCTTTATGGACACTGCTATTGGATGTCCCACAGGTAATGAATATCTTGAAGCGGGGTGTGTGACATACTTAGAATAATACCATTTTGTGAATACTCACCTTGTAAAATGGGTATTATAAGTATGTCACACACCCCGCTTCAACCCGCCCTTTGGATTCTGCATCCTTCATATGGTGAACTTTGTGTTGTTATGACTGATATTTGGCTCTTCCTGGTCCTTTATCTTACTGCTTTCTTTATACTGGGTAATGAGTGGGAGGTCCCAGGTACTTATGGACTGGGAGGGGCTTTCTTTCCTCCAATCATCTCTGCAGAAGCCCTCTACAGGACCATACTACCCACAGGTAATGAATATCTTGAAGCGGGGTGTGTGACATACTTATAATACCCATTTTACAAGGTGAGTATTCACAAAATGGTATTTTTTCTACAAGCCCTGCTCAGCTGGTTATGCTGGGTGTGGGGGGCATGCATTTCTTTGGTGATGCTTAATGGACATGTCATGAAATAATCCTTCCTGTCCACTCTCCTCTTTCACTGCAATGCTACTATTTCAGTGTCTAAAATATGCAAACATATGCAATCATATATTTCCCCTACAGCTTCTGTACCTTGTCTCTTTAGATCTCCTTGGCTGCCAGCTCTCAGTTCTCTGCAATTTACTGGTTAAGTGTTGCTTTCCTCTGCTGTCTCTTTTATCTCCTCAGCACACTTCACTACCTACCCTGATCCCAGATCTCCCTTTTATCACCTTCTTTTCTGCTGCACCATTCCCCTCCAACAATCAGTGTTCCCTCACTCTCTCGCCCCGGAAACAGCTGGCAACACCCAAAGCACTTGCAGTTAACAACTAATAACTAATGCTAAAAACGTTTGATGGCTAACCTACCCTGCTACACTACCATGCGTACTAGAACCACTGGCTGGGAAAACTGGCATTGGTGATAACAAAAAGCCAACAAGACACTTAGAGATATTAAATGCAACCACCAACCCAACTTACAAAATAAAATGTTGCTGAGGGATAAATACAAATAACATTTTATAAACATCAAGAAAAAAGCAGCAAAAAATAAAAAACATCTTACGGGTTGTATAAAGGTAACAACTGGAGTGATGAAAAGAAAAAAGGTCACAATAGCACAACCGGTTATTATATCTAGAAGGTTATTAATAGCTAGAGATCAAACAAAGGAAAATATTACATAACAGAGATGAAGTTCTGAGCAGGGTTATGGGGCTAAAAGCACATGCTCTGAACTTTCAAATATTGGTGTTAATTTCAGCTCCTATATATTTGCAAGGAAAATTTGAAACATCAGAAGGCTTTTTCATTGCCAAAGGAATTCAGGTCTGTCATCCCCATTACATCTCTCTCTCTCAGTGGAGCTAGATCAGGGCTGTAATTCACATAAAGGAATCTATGTCCAGATATCACTCTCTGGAGGCATTCTAAATTGGCATGTCCTTAGATTTGGAAATGCTAGAAAGCTCTCCCTCTCTGCACACCTGTGGCTTACCTGACCAAAGATGGCCACTTTATTTCTCTGTCACAGTCTGTGCGGCTGCTGCACAAAAGAAAATCCACAGCAGCATGAAGTAAGTAAGTTTCCTGATTCTGTTTAGAGTCCTTGTCTGGGCTAGGTATCCCAAATCAAGGTGCCAGAGGGATGAGGAACACAGCAACCCTGTACACAGGGCCGCTTCTAGGCCTGAAAGAGCAGTGCCATTGCCCAGAGCTGACTGCTAAGAGCGTGGCCCCCCGAATTGTACCAGAGTGCCCCCCCCCCCCCGGGTACTTTAAAATTGAATTAAAATTGCCATTTACAGGAAAAACGTGTGTGTGGAAATGGGGGTGCGGCACTGATAGATAAGTGTGGCTAGGAATCATACCATCGTACTACCTCCAGCTGCTGCATTCTACTTCCCATCCTCAGTGCTATGTCTCCCTTAAAATGAATTGATTTATATTTTCTGTATTCTGCATATATATTATTGGCTCGGGGAGGGGTCTCTAACTCAAATGGCATTGAGATGCTCAACATACCTCAGTATTCAATCTTGCACAGTTTTTGAACAGATATGGATTTATTTTATAATATATTAAATAATGATAGTATATAATAATATGTATTTAATTACATGAACTAACGTTTGGATATCACAGACTGGGACAGAGACTAAGGCCCTTATTTAACAAGGGATAGCGCCAGGTAGCGAATGGTGAGCGAACGGTAATGACGCTCACCGCCACGAGAACGCCGGCTCCCCTCCGCAATCACACATTTATCAAGCCGATCCTGCTTAGCGACTGACAGAGCGCCAGATAGCGAATCATTCATCATTATTCCAGCCTCACCCCACAGCGCCAGCGAGCGACCTTGAACAGCGACAGGTATGACCTCTCGCTACCTGGCGCTCTCCAATGCATTTCAATGGAGCAATCTTTAAATATTCATAATTAATTGCTATTATTTTATTTTATTTTTTTTAATGTCAAAAATTCTGTGACCACTTCTGCAATGTTAGATAATTTTTTTAAGCTAAAAAAAAAAAAAAAACAAAAAAAAAAAAAATGTGCAGAATTGATATTACAGGTCTGATATTAATGTATTCATATTACAAAATGTTTTGAAAAACATGTTTTTTTTTTTCTAAAAATATGGTTGTTTGGGGGTTAAAAAACTACTTTTAACCCATCGCCGCCAGCGCTCTGGGGTTTAAACAAGCATTTCACAGCGCAAGAATTTTTGGAGCGTGATTTGTTAATGAATATGCTGGGAGCCGTTCGCTATGGCCATTCGCTGTCATGTGCTCCCATACAGCGCGGAACCTGTCAAACAGCGACTCCTAACCCCGTATTCAACATTACCGCACACCGACTGAGTCGCTGTCAACAGCCGAACAACGGGCAAGCACAGCGAATACTAGCGGGCGCAGTGAAAATAACGCTACTGGTGCTCATCTGTCGCTACCTGGTGCTATTAATGAATCGGCCTCTAAATCTTCACAATGGGGACACTGACGGAATAAAGAACATCAATGTATGCTCTAAGCCTTCCATATGCTCCTTCCTTGCAGGTTCTGACATTTTTATAGGTACCAAAAAGCTCAAATAAATATGGGCAGTGTTGAGTAAGTATCATTGAAGATACTAGCATGTTCCTTCTATTGAGCTCATACACTCTAGTATAGGCATCGTCCAGACAGAGACAACCTAATGTGGCATGAATATCCGCATGCATTTGCAAATGTGTGCAACTGAGCCCTCTTTTTTAACTACTATGTTAGGCCTGCTCTTTTGATTATTGTAGCCGGCGGAAGGTATTCAGCCATTTTCTTTGTTGGTCTTTTAATGTAATGGTTCATATCTGTCCTGCAGCTGCACTACATCACCACAAGATGGCACTGTTGGATAAGAAATGAATTGTGACATTACAGGTCTACCAAACGCAAAAGCCTAACCACATAGGAGCACAGCTGAACTGCTATTGGCTAAGGTGAGTAGAAAGTTAGAGAAGGTTCTAGAGGCCACTAGAGGGAGTCTATATAAGGGGAGTTACCTCAGTCAGTGTTCAGTGATCTACAAGATGTAGTTCTCTATTGCAGTAACCGGGAGTAAGAGGAAGGTACCAGCAGGGTCAACTGGTAGCAGTCGCAGAGAGAAGGAGAGAGCAGAGCAGCCACATGCATACCTATGGAGTATTCACAGGAGAATGTGAACCTTTCTCCCCAAGATGCTGAAGAGGAAGCTTAAGGCCGCAGTATTCTGCTATGGGATCAGGATGAGTGACCACCACCTGTTGGAGTACATTTGGATGTAATGTTGTGCTATGGAAGCTGCTGTGAAAACTGTTGTGGAAAGACTGTATGACCTGCTGTGAAGTGTGAAACCTAAAGTGTACCTGAAGTCCTGCTAATAAAGTAAGTGCCCCTTTTCATAAAGTCGGTCTCAATGGAGTTTTTGGAAGTAAGCCCACGTCAGGAGGTCCCCCAAGCCCGTTAACAAAGAACCCACTCCCCATACACCCTGAGGAGCTAAACCCCCCAGGGACCCGTATGCTACATTATCATTTTAATGGAATTGTTAAAGAGGAACAACACTCAGGACTTTCAAGCTCCCGGGGGTTGCTCCTCTCTGGAGAGGCATCTCGACCTGCAAAGCTCCACTGTGTGTATCCCTAGGGATCGCTGCATTTACTCAACTTTCCAATGATCCCACAGTGCATGTCTGCATAGGCAACCAATCAGGGGGCTCTCCTCTATTCAGCTTCTGTTATCTGCTCTGACTTCAAAGCGCCACTGACCACACCTCTAATCCTCTGCACACAGGTGCCAGCCATTAAACCGGACCTTCAGCATCATTTAATGAAAAGCCCAAACGCTTAAAAAAAACTATTCCCCAGCATCTAAAATTAATATAATTTATGATTTTAGTCACTCACATATTATTCTTTCACTCTCTGGGTTGCAACTATGCTCAGGACTCTAGGATACGCACACCATTGTGGTTCCTCACAAGCTTCACATACTGAGGAGAGGAGAGGGGTGGAAAGTGCAGGAGAGGAGCAGAGCTGGGGTCAGGAAAAGAACAGTAACCTCAGAACGCTGAGCGGCACAGTCAAAAGACACTTCCTGTCTGCAGCCTGAGACTCCATGGGCTACCATCTTGAGTGTTTAAAGGCTCATAACATGCACTAGGTGCAGGTAGGATGATTTTTAATGTGTGTAATCTGTATGTACAGGGTGGGGGAAAAATATAAGATATGCTCTTATTTAGGGTATAGGCGTGGGTATGCGCCTCTGCTAGAGGTATAGCGGGTATGTGGCTGTGTAGGTGCCATGAAACCTCTGGCTAGAGGGGCGTAACTTGAGGGGGTGCATGGGGTATGACCACACCTGGGCTCAGACGGTGGCTCCTCCACCTTATTTATCATATTTGGGCTCACTTGGCATCATTTAAAGAAAGTAAGCTCCATGTGTCTCTGTTGTTTCAGTCTTTAGTTGTCTAGCTGCTTCCAATTGAGAAAGAAAAGAGTTTATTGTATGAGCCGTGAAAGGGCCTCATTTAATCTTCGCACCAGGACCCCATCACAACTGGATAGATGACTTTTCCTCATCCCCCCCCCCCCCCCCCCCCCCACTGTGTGTAAGCCCCGGGATCGCCAGGAATGAGGAAATCAGACTTTCTTCCTCTTTAAAGTGGACCTATCACCATGTATACCAGTCTGGAATAACACCCTAAAATGCAAACCTTTGCATATGGATAGGGCACCCGCGCCATGCAGATTGCTGGCCAAAATACTTTTTGACTTTTTTCTGAAAAGTCCATTTTATTGAGCCTTAAAGAGGGACAACACACATGAATTTCCCTTTCCTGTGTGTAGTTCCTCTCCCGCCAAGGTCGCCCTGTTTCACTCACCTCCCTTCCGCTCCCACAGCGCAGACTCGGGTAACAGCGAGTGCGGTCATTGGCTGAGCGGGGCTTCACTGTCACTCCGCTCCGAAAAAGGGCGCCAAAGAGAACCGAGGGGCCACACCCCCCACCTTGCAGCCGTGGTATGACCACGCCTCCCATTAAAGAAGCGCTATCGCGAAATGGTGTAATATTAAAAATCCATATAAACACTAGCTAATAAGGGGAGGGGTTACTTATACACCCGAACAGAATAAAACTCCTGCCAAGCTTGTGTTTTTTTCCCCTGTTAGGAATAAAATCCTGGAGTTACAGGTTTAGTCTATGAGTGGTGACAGAGTCTGTCACCCGAGATGCCCTCTTCCTTCCGTTAAAATAAAAAAAAAAAAAAACAAGCCTGGCTGGATATTTCTCGATACTGGGTGTATAAGTGACCCCTCCTCCCTCCATCCAGCATATTTATATGGATTTTTATTATTGGGCCATTTTCTCGCGATAGTGCTCCTTTTAGGAAGGCCGGGTGCACGCACGGCTATAGGTGAGCGGGGATGCAGCTGACGTGGCGAGAGCTCTGGGAGGGGGTGAGTGTTTCCGGGGTTCATGGGGCTTCACAATTTGGGATGCCCCAAGGACTGGAATTCGGGAGGCCCTGGAGTTTTTTAGATGTTCCTCTTTAATAGCGCCCCAAAACTGCATGCCCTGTTTGGCAAAACGGAAGCGTGGTACACTCCTGCTACCATTGTTAGTGCTGTCTGTGCATCTCCTGTTGGGATGGGGGGGTGGGCCTGGTGCACGCGCCCTCTCAGTGAGCTGGTGCTTACAGAGGAGTTTGCATTTTATTGTGTTCCTGGTTTAACTGCTCCAGGGCCATCACAAAGTTGTGTGAAATCTGGACAATTGCCTGCAAACATTCACCTTTCTGGTGGGCTGATATGGCTTATCCCTGACATCTTGGGGCTGAGCCATTCAGATGGACTGGAGGTGGGTGCAGAGAATGCGGCTATTCCCCTTTATCTATGTTGAAGCTCTCTTTATATGCACGGCATACAGAGCTGATTGGACATGAGCCCAATAGGTCCTTGTCACAAGGATCTATCACCAGGATAGTAAACAAAATGGTTTATTGAGTACATGAGAAGCAGATCAGAAAACTAACTGGCTTTTAAGGCTTGTGGAGGTGAAAGAATTTCCTCTGTCTAACTAACTATTGTCTGCAGGTAACTATAGCAACAGCATAACAGAAAATGGAATGACTATAAACACAAGTCGTGTTTTATATGACATTACCCATATGTAAGGGGAAATATAAAACTGCTCAGAACAAATAATATCCCTGTTTTAAATGAGCTTGTAGTTTAATGTCTCACACACAGGCACACTATCCCCTCGATTCAAAGAGCAAAAGTTAATTGATTTCGGATCGAGAATCGTAAGTTTGGGTGGGTGTTAGTCATTTTTTCCTGTTTTTTTGGCCATTTACGACTCGCACGAGCCTACGTACGAATGCGTATATGCTCTTACGATCATCGCAAGTTCGTTCCTAAATTTTAGGATTAAAACGTAAAACTTAGGATCAAATCCTAAAACTTAGGATCAAAACGTAAAACTTAGGATAATCGGATGTGTTTAGGTGTGATTCAGAGAACAGTTTTCAAACCTCTAAATACGTTTTAAAAGAAAGCCACTGCCGACACCTTTTAGCAGTCGGATTGCTGTTCTTGAACAGGTTTTTTGGCTATGTGGAGGAGTCTGCGCGTCTTGAGCTCCAATGAACTGCATGTATCAGCATGGCCGAGGCCATAAATTGTATGGCAATGCATACCTGATTCATGTATGCCTTATAAAAGCATTTTAATGTGGACCTTAATTAGTCCTTTGCATGTAAACCTTTATTTGGCAATATATTTGCGTTAATTAAAGAAACTTATGTCCTTTGGTATTTATTTTTAAATTGATGTACTAGAATAATATTTTTAGATTGCATTTATTGGTGTAGTTGTTTACCTTTGCTTTGTTTAATTATTTAAGCACATCTTTGGTCAGATGCATCACACTTACTGAGGAGAGGAGAGCGGGATAAAGTGCAGGATGTGGGTTACTGCTGTATTTTGCACAGACACAGCAGAGCTGGGGGCACGGAAAGGTCAGAAATCAAAGAATGCAGAGCAACACAGTCACAAGGCCCTTTCTGTTTGCAGGCTGCCCGATGATACCTGAGCCGCCCTCTTGGCTGTTTCTAGGCTCATAACATGCAGAAGTTGCTGGGTGTTTTTTAATATTTGAGAGCAAATCTGTATGTAGAGGGTGTGGGTAACCACACCAAAAATTTAAAGTTGTACCATTTGAAGCCAAAATATTTAAATTAAATCCACAAGTAAAAAATGCAAGTTAAAGTGGACCAACACCCAGGATTTTGACTATCCTGGGTCTTGGTCCACTTCGGTGGGGCACCCCCGATCGGGGTGCCCCGCTGTGTGAAACCCCCCCTAACCCCCCGAAAAACTCACCTCTTTCCGCTCCCAGCGCCGACGTACAAGCCTGGTCCAGGAACGTCTAAGCGGCTGCCGCCGCCGCCGCCTCCCGCGCGTCCCTTTTGACGCGCGCGCGCCCGCGTCGGCCATTCGCAGACGGCCGGCGCGGACGCGCGCACGGCTACAGGGGCGTGAGGGAGGCGGCGGCGGCCGGCCGCCGCCGAAGATCAGGTAAGGTTTTTCGGGGGTTTTGGGGGGGTTACACCCCGCGGGACATCCCGATCTCGGATGTCCCGCGGGGTGGGGGGTGATCGGCCCGGGAATCTTATAGATTCCCGGGCCGATCACCCGTGGGTGTTGGTCCACTTTAACTAAAAATTAAACAAAGTAAGATTTACTTATGCAAATGCATTCATTAATGGTTGGTTACTACAAAATGAATGAAATAAAGAAAAATAAGACCAAATATTTAGAATGCACTTTAATGAGGTAAGTTTGTAGTGCGCAGCCGCAAGATCAGAAGGATTTACGTCCAGACAAAAAAGGAAAAAGGGCAAAACCAATGTTGCAACCTGAGAAATGAAACGGAAAATTCAGGATGGAAACTGACATAGGTCTGATTCCCGAACTGCCATACAAACGGACGTATATTTTAGGATAGAAACGTATTTGCTTATAGAATCACTCGCAAGTTCATACGAACGCACGAGCATACGGGAAAAATAGGATGATCGGCACCAAAATCCAAGCTGTTACATGTTTCTTTGAATCGACCCATATGACTATTATGTATGTTCACTGGGTTGTGAAAGGAACTGTATGCAAACAGGGATAACATAGAAACTTCATGCCACCCTACTTTACCTAAACCTAATAATCTAGTTTAATAAGATAATCCCCATAAGGGTTTGTTTTTACAGATTTGACATGAGAAATCGACTTGCTTATTCTAGTAACATCTCTCATGAAGAAATTTAGAAGAAAAATAAGACAGGATGGGTGAGACAGATCTTTCTTTTTTTTTTGTTGGGGGGGGGGGGGGGGTATATTGGCTGTGCTTTGGGGCAAAGGCCAGACTTCTTCTGATAGTGGCCCGACTTGTGGCTGTAATGCTTATATGTTATACTTTCTAAAGGATCTCAAAATCGTGGAGGCTGATTCACTACTAGCGCCACATATTGCCACATGAGCGCCTGTATAGCGGCGCTTAGGGGTTTATTCATCAAAGGATAGCGGCAGGTAGTGCCTCATAGTGGCAGGCAGCGTCTGGTGAACACTGGGTGCTGTACGCAATACCACATTTATGAACGCGATTCTGGTGAGCGACTCTGACAGCGCCATGTAGCGTACGATTCATCACTACAGGTGGCTCAGCGTATAGCACCGGAGGTCTGGCTTCCAGAGCACCAAGTATTACCTGTCGCTCTCCCATACATTTCAATGGGCGTTCCTTTTCTTCTGTCTAAAGAGGGTTTTTTGTGTTCATTTTTTTTTCCTCTCAAAACATTGTGTCACTTTTCCTGGCCTAGAAAAAGTCAGTTTTGAAAACTTTTGATTTTTTATATATATATATATATATATATATATATATATATATATATATATATATATATATATGCAGAATTGTCATTACAGGTCTGGCATCAAAGTATTAATGTTACAACAATGTAATTCCTGTGTTTTCGCTTTGTTACAGGTGGATATATGTTCAAAAACAGACTTTAATCACACAGCGTCTGGCGTTCTATGCTATAGCGACCAGATCCAGAGCGCCAACACGTGTGTTTGTTTGTTGAAAATGGTTTGAGTCACTGAGAGTCGGTCGCACTGAGCTGTTGCTACCGTTCGCTCCCTGCATTGCTGTACTGGTGTTAAAACGCCCAACATACATCATATTTACCAATGCCGGCCAGGTTACTACAGCGAATGAGGCGCTCTTTAACAGCGCCCGTTAGCCGATCACAGCCTCTACTAGCGGTCGCTCTTAGCGCCTCTGTACAGACGCTCATCTGCCGATACCTAGCGCTAGTAATGAATCGGCCTGCCCGAGCGACCGCTAGTAGACACTGTAAGCATGTATCAGGCACTGTAACCGAGCGCTGCGGTCGCTGTAGTAACCTGGCCGGTTGTGTGTTGGATGCTCTAACAACAGTATAACGCTGCAGCAAGCGAGAGGTAGCGCCAGCTCAGTGCGTCTGGCACTGGGCTCTCCACACCATATTTAACAAAAAAACTACACACACAGCATCGGCGCTCTAAAGCTGGGCGCTGTAGCAAAGAGCCCCAGGGGCTGTGTGAATAAAGTCTGTTTTTGAACACATATCCACCAGTAACTAAGCGAAAACACATGGAATTACATTGTTGTAACATTGTGACATTAACACTTTAGTGCCAGACCTGTACATACAATTCTACACAAAAATATAAAAAGTCCCCAAAAAATGTATGAAAGTGTTTGCAGCCAGGAGAGGTCACACAATGATTTGAGCAAAAAAAACTGTTTAATTGCCAAACACACTATTTAAACACAACCAAATGAAAGCCCATTGAAATGTATGAGAGCGACACTGAGCGAAAGGTAATACGTGGCGCCCTGGAAGCTAGAGCCTGGTGCTATACGCTGAGCCGCCTCTGGTAATACATCGGGCGCTACATGGCGCTGTTAGAGACACTCACCAGATTTGCTTTTTTTAAATGTGGTTTCCCATACAGCGCCCAGCGTTCACCAGACGATACCTGCTGCTACAAAGCACTACCTGGCGCTATCCCTTCTTAAATAACCCCCTTAGTGATATCTAGTAATTTTTCTTATGTTTTTCTCTTCAATTTAAAGTGGACCAACACCCAGGATTTTGACTATCCTGGGTTTTGGTCTACTTCCCCGCTATGTGAAACCCCCAGATTTCCATAAAAAAATCTCACCTCTCCCCGCTCCTGTGGCGCATGCACGGCCGCTCGTCCAATCAGCACTCCAATCCGAGCACGCTGGAGAGAAGCGGCCATGGCCCGCGCATGCGCCATGGGACCAGGAGTAAGGTAAGGTTAGTGGGCGTCCTGGGGCGTTTCACACAGCGGGGCATCCCGATTTTGGATGCCCCACGGGGGAGGTATCGGAACCTGGCCGACTCAATTGAAAGGTAAGCTAAAAAAGGTAATACCAAACACTTAACATTCAGCTCAGTCTATGCTGATGATAACTTTATACTGGACTAAAGTACCTTGGGCCCAGCAGAGGAAAACATTCTATACTGATACAGAAATACTTCAAGGTCACTATTAATTACATAATAAAACATGCTTAAATTGTTGCACAATAAAACTTTTTAAAGTGTATTATTCAAATAACAAAAATGGCTTAGTGAATAAATACTGTCCTGATGGAGTAAGTGCCTGGTGCCCACTGAAGGATCCTCTGGTAGGGTCTGGTTAATACTATATTTATTCACCCTTTAAAGCGGACCTTAACTCTGAATAAGAGTCTATCTAATATGTTTCCCCCACCCTGTACCTACAGATTGCTCACATTAAAAACCATCCTACCTGCATCTCCTGCATTTTATGAGCCTTTAACCCTTTTGTTGCCAAGCCCGTAATATCTACGTTAAGTGCCAAGCACGTAGGTGTTACGGGCTTGACACTTACTTACCTTGTGGCCATCAGGGGCTGCAGAAGACATCCATTCCTGCTCAGCATTGTCGAAGACACGTCAGAGGGTCATGTGGAGGTGACCCTTACCTCACCCCAGTCAGCTGATCATCGCTGGACCAATAGGAAGGGAGGCGCATGGCTGCTGTCATCAGCCGGCGCCTCCCCTATATTAACAGCACGCGGTCTCCTGCTGCCCTCTTCAATCGCCGGATTTGAGGTAGGAGGGGTGTGTGGGGGGTGTCACTGACTTGTTGGGGGGTGGGGGTGGTGAGTGGGTGGGTGGCCGTAGGATTCCTAGCACTTGTAGTGCGCCACCGCCGCCGCCATCTGTGCGCCGCCGCCATCTGTGCGCCACACAGATCTGTGTGTGTGTGTGTGCGGTCAGATCTGTGTGTGTGTGCATGTGCCGGCGGTCAGATCTGTGTGTGTGTGCGTGTGCCGGCGGTCAGAGATCTGCGTGTGGGTGCCTGTGCCGGCGGTCAGAGATCTGCGTGTGTGCGTGTGCCGGCGGTCAGAGATCTGCGTGTGTGCGTGTGCCGGCGGTCAGAGATCTGCGTGTGTGCGCGTGCCGGCGGTCAGAGATCTGCGTGTGTGCGCGTGCCGGCGGTCAGAGATCTGCGTGTGGGCTGCGTGCCAGCGGTCAGAGATCTGCGTGTGGGTGCGTGCCGGCGGTCAGAGATCTGCGTGTGGGTGCGTGCCGGCGGTCAGAGATCTGCGTGTGGGTGCGTGCCGGCGGTCAGAGATCTGCGTGTGGGTGCGTGCCGGCGGTCAGAGATCTGCGTGTGGGTGCGTGCCGGCGGTCAGAGATCTGCGTGTGGGTGCGTGCCGGCGGTCAGAGATCTGCGTGTGGGTGCGTGCCGGCGGTCAGAGATCTGCGTGTGGGTGCGTGCCGGCGGTCAGAGATCTGCGTGTGGGTGCGTGCCGGCGGTCAGAGATCTGCGTGTGGGTGCGTGCCGGCGGTCAGAGATCTGCGTGTGGGTGCGTGCCGGCGGTCAGAGATCTGCGTGTGGGTGCGTGCCGGCGGTCAGAGATCTGCGTGTGTGCGTGTGCCGGCGGTCAGAGATCTGCGTGTGTGCGCGTGCCGGCGGTCAGAGATCTGCGTGTGGGTGCGTGCCGGCGGTCAGAGATCTGCGTGTGGGCTGCGTGCCGGCGGTCAGAGATCTGCGTGTGGGTGCGTGCCGGCGGTCAGAGATCTGCGTGTGGGTGCGTGCCGGTGGTCAGAGATCTGCGTGTGGGTGCGTGCCGGCGGTCAGAGATCTGCGTGTGGGTGCGTGCCGGCGGTCAGAGATCTGCGCGTGGGTGCGTGCCGGCGGTCAGAGATCTGCGTGTGGGTGCGTGCCGGTGGTCAGAGATCTGCGTGTGGGTGCGTGCCGGCGGTCAGAGATCTGCGTGTGGGTGCGTGCCGGCGGTCAGAGATCTGCGCGTGGGTGCGTGCCGGCGGTCAGAGATCTGAGCGTGGGTGCGTGCCGGCGGTCAGAGATCTGCGCGTGGGTGCGTGCCGACGGTCAGAGATCTGCGCGTGGGTGCGTGCCGGCCGTCAGAGATCTGCGCTCCCTAATCACTCCCTAATCTTAACTTTTTCTCTTAGGTGGTTCGCTGAGATCGCTACTGCCTTTGTTTGGACCTTTTGCTTGCTCTTTTAGGACCCTAGCCTCTTCCTCCTTTTGGGACCCTAGCCTCTTCCTCCTTTTGGGAGCCTAGCCCCCCCCTCCTTTTGGGAGCCTAGCCCCCCCCTCCTTTTGGGAGCCTAGCCCCCCCCCTCCTTTTGGGAGCCTAGCCCCCCCCCTCCTTTTGGGAGCCTAGCCTAGCCTCCCTTTCCTTTTGGGAGCCTAGCCTCCCTTTCCTTTTGGGAGCCTAGCCTCCCTTTCCTTTTGGTAGCCTAGCCTCCCTTTCCTTTTGGTAGCCTAGCCTCCCTTTTCTTTTGGTAGCCTAGCCTCCCTTTCCTTTTGGTAGCCTAGCCTCTCTTTCCTTTTGGGAGCCTAGCCTCCCTTTCCTTTTGGGAGCCTAGCCTCCCTTTCCTTTTGGGAGCCTAGCCTCCCCTACTCTTTTAGGCCAACCCCCCCCTAGCTTTTAGGACCCTATTTCTGCTGCCCCAGGAAGACCTTCTTCATCTACCGGATCTGCTGCTCCAAGGATGGTCTAAGTGCGCTAGGATCCCGTGACCTGCTGCTCCTGACTCCACCACTTCTCATCGGGTTGTAGCTATACACTTTTATTTCTATTCTTGACTGTTTATTTGCTTTGTTTTATTGTTTAACTGTGAAATTGTATTTTTTGTAATTTGACTTTAGTTTTAGCCTTTAGTTTTAGCCTTTAGTTTTAGCCTTTAGTTTTAGCCTTTAGTTTTAGCCTTTAGTTTTAGCCTTTAGTTTTAGCCTTTAGTTCGGGAAGACCCTTTAGTTTAATTTTTTTTTAGATTTTTTTTCGCATTGGGGTATGGCTGGTAAGCGGTACACTGCACAGGAAGCTGCGGCTTACCTGATGGCGTCTGACTCGGAAGATTTTAGTGAGTCAGGGTCTCAGACAGCGAGTCAGACAGTGAATCCTCTACTGAGGAAACACAGCCGCGCAGTGCTACCAGTAGTAGCCACCGTAGAAGGGATAGTACCGCACAAAGTGAGGCCACGCTTCAGGCGAGTGTAGTGCAGGATGAGACATCGAGTGCTGCAGCTGGGGAAGGAGCATCTGCATGGAGGCCTCCTAATAATATTTCCCCCGAAATTCCCCCTTTTGATTCGGTCCCCGGGGTCAATGTAGACACCACAAATTTTGGTATCATTGACTTTTTCAAATTGTTTCTCACAGAAGCCATCCTAATGGATATGGTCTTCTTTACCAATCTCTATGCCGAGCAGGTCTTAGCACAAAACCCCCTGCAGAGGCACGCCCGAGCTCAGGCATGGCATCCCACAAATTTGAGTGAGATAAAGAAATTTGGGGGGCTCACTCTAGCAATGGGTATCCTAAAAAAATTTAGTATTTCCTCCTACTGGGATACCCAATCCATATTGGCAACTCCATTATTTCCGGCCGTAATGTCCAGAAACCGCTACCAAATTTTACTGCGGTATCTGCATTTTAATGACAATACCACTGCTATTCCCCGTGGTGAGCCCGGTCACGACAGGCTGCATAAATTACGGCCCCTGCTCAACAGCCTGTCAGATCGCTTCGCAGTAGTGTACACCCCCGGCCAAAAATTATCAATTGATGAGTCACTACTGCTTTTCAAAGGGCGCATTGTTTTTCGGCAATATATCCCTAGCAAGCGTGCCCGCTACGGGATTAAATTTTACCAATTATGCGATAGTGTGACCGGGTACATCAAATATTTTCGAATCTATGAAGGAAAGGACACCTATCTGGACCCCCCTGGTTGTCCCCTTGATTTGTCAATAAGTGGTAAGATCGTTTGGGACCTCATGACTCCACTGTTGGGTAGAGGTTACCACTTATATGTGGATAACTTCTATACCAGCATCCCCTTATTTCGCGCCCTTTATTTGTTGGATACCCCGGCCTGCGGCACCATCAACCCTAATCGCAAAGGATTGCCCAGGCCACTACTTGAAAAAAAATTAAAAAGGGGGGAGTCTTACGCTCTAAGAAGCGATGAGGTCCTGGCCATGAAATACATGGGCAAAAAAATGTATTCCTACTGACAACACTCCATGATGAGTCAGTTGTGAATGTAAGGCAATGTGGTCCCCGAGCCCCTTCCCAAAAGCCACGTTGCATAAAAGATTATAATAAATTCATGGGTGGCGTGGATAAAACGGACCAAATATTAACTTATTACAACGCCACCCGAAAAACTAGAGCCTGGTACACTAAAGTTGCTATCCATTTGGTCCAAATGGCAACTTACAACAGCTTTATTGCCTTCAAGGCAGCAGTGCCAGGCTCCAATTTATCGTACATAAAATACCAGCAGCAGTTACTCCCTGCTTTGTTGTTTGGGGATACTGCAGAGGAACCAGATATGCCTAGCAATGACAGTGAGGCCAGATTAGTTGGGAAGCACTTTATAAAGTTGCTTCCCGATAGTGGTAGAAAGCGGTATCCCCAGAGAGCTTGTAGGGTTTGCAGGAAGCGTGGCATTAGAAGAGATGTGCGGTACTATTGCCCGACCTGTCCCAGCCAACCCGGTTTACGCCTCAATTAGATTATTGAGCAATGCATTTTTTTCTTAATTTTTTGTTTTAGTCTGTAGCTGGGCCCCTTTTTAGTTAAATTATGTTTCCTGTGTGCTGGCACAGGTATTTTGTGTTGCCATTATATTTTATTTTCCTTTAGTTTCTTTGGAGCTGTTGCTAATCCGATGGGAAGTGCTGGAGCAGGAGCAGCTGGTTACTTGTGGCAAGTGATGATTAAAAAATGTGACCCATTTCAGGTTCTTGATTCCTGATATTGGTCATTGATCACCCCACTGATCTTATAATCTGATGCCACAGCTACAGTATCCTAATTGCACTTCTTAGTACAGGTAAGAAATTGTTTTGTTATTTTTCCATAGCGCATGTTAGTTTTCGGTGATTGGTAACTGTACCCTTGCAGGTAGCTATGCATGTTGGGTATTGTTCTGTTCGGGGGACCTTGTCGTTTTCAATTAGGTGTGTATTTTTATGATTGGCCTATTTTTTTTTAGGAAAATGTGGCTTTGATTTAGCATTTTAACTTTTTTTTTTAGCAAAATCCAGTGCAACCAGGTCATTCCTTGAAGGTTTGCGCCCCGAAAGCTGCACCCACGGCAACAAGCCTGGTACGCCTAGAATGCCTAAGGGGTGTACTTTCACAGGATATATGGTTTGTGGGGGGTATTTTAATTGAAAAGTGTTGTTTTGGTTGAAAAAGCGTAGGGTGTGAATGTTGTCCACAGAGTAGGAATTTTCAAGTGAAATGCCCTTGATGCGTATGCTTAACTTTGGGGTGATTGGTAACCCTACCCTTGCAGGTAGCTATGCATGTTGGGTATTGTTCTGTTCGGGGGACCTTGCCGTTTCCAATTTTAAGATTAAAGTTTTTTTTAAAAAACAATGTGGGTTTGATTCTGTTTTTTTACTATTGTCGTCAAGAAACCATGTGAAAAGCCTACATTTGTCAATGGATTCCACCTGGACATCTGTGGCCACAACATCAAACCTGGTACGCCTAGAAAGCTTAAGGTGTGTACTTTCAGTATATATATATATATATGGTATTGGGGGGGTATTTCAGATCTAAAGGGGTGTTTTTGTGGAAAAAATGCAAGGAGTGCAGAATAGTTGTTTTTTCGTTGAAAATCCCTTCAAGCACTCTTTTCAGTTTGGGGGGTCTCCTGGACAGGAAAGGGTTTCTATCAATACATATGTGGTACCGTTGTAATTGGGAGGAATAGGGCTTTTACACACATTATGATTTTCTGGTAAACTTGCATGTTTTACTGAGGAAAAAACACTACAAAATGTTAAAAATTGTTTTTTATTTTTTTTTTACGACTTTTCCACAAAAATAACAAAAAAAACACTAACAAACTTAAAAACAAGACATGTCATATTAAAGCCCAGACTGTGCTGAAAAAAACAATATATAATTTTCCTAGGAAATCCCTGGAAATCCATTCAAAAATTACAGTTGAACATGTTCAGTGCAAAATGGCAGAAAAGGGTCTGGCAACAGGGAGTGGAAAATGCCGCAGGTAGGCTGGCACTTAAAGGGTTAAACATCCAAGATGGTGGCCCATGGGTCTCAGGCTGCCTGTAAACAGGGAGTGTCTTCTGACTGTGCCGCTCTGTATTCTGGGATTGCTGTCCTTTCCCATGCCCCCTGCACTATTGCCCCGCTCTCCTCAGAATTTGATGCTTTTGAGGCAAGATGGCGACGTCCGTATCCTACAGTTCTGAACAGTGTTGCAGGCCAATGGGGCAAAGAATAAAAAGTGACTAAAAATGTAACCTATATTAATTTTAAATGCAGAGGAATAGATTTTGAGGGATTTTTCATTAAACCATGCTGAAGGTCTGGTTTAAAGTAGACCAAAACCCACACCGATTAACGGGCCGATCAATTCCACCCCCCCACCCGGGGCATCCAAAATTGGGATCCCTGCCCCATACACTTACCTTGTTTCCCTCTCCAACGGCACATGCACGAGCCACGGCCGCATCCCCGCTATCCCTCTAGCAGGGCGCATGCCCGAACCAGGCCTCTGTAAATGCCCGGCACAGGTATACTCCCTGTTAGAGGGTAGTGGGGGATGCGCTCGCCAGCACGCTTAGACAACGGGATGTCAGCGGATTGGACTAGCAGCCACACATGTGCCCTAGGACTGGGAAGAGGTGAGTTGGCATCGGCGATCTGGGGGGTTTCACACAGCGGGGCACGGTGCTGGTCCGCAATTTTTCATTACATATACAAAAAAAACACTGCTGGGGACAAAAGAGGACAAACTTTACAGTGCCTTTCGGCTGCGTTTTAGTTGTCTTAGCTACACATTGGTAAGCAAAAGTTGCCATTAAAATCAATTTCTGTTAACATAGATTGCAATGAATGTAGAAGCGAGGTAGCCACGTCAAGGCCATCCAATTAGTACCCCGTCCGTAACATTACTAAGTTTGAAAGTTTGTGCAGACATTGCTACTTCTTTAATTGTGTGTGCACAAGCAATGCAATACATGAATCAGCCTGTCTAAAGATATTGCAATAACTTAACTTGCTTGCACACACACAATGAAAAATGATTTACTTGCCTGCACAGTGTTACAGTTCAAAAAGGGGGTTTTTAGGTAGAGGCCAGTTGGACTTCCTGTTACATTGGGAGGTGCTAGAGGGGTGTGACCACACACCAAGCAACAAAGAAAGTTAACCCCCTGCACACTCATACTATTGAAAAACCAAGCCAACACTTGTTAAGAACATGGACTGTTAGTTAACATAGATTGCAATGAATGTAGAAGCGAGGTAGCCACATCAAGGCGTTAGCTAGGTTTTTCAATAGTATGAGTGTGCAGAGGGTTAACTTTCTTTGTTGCTTGGTGTGTGGTTACACCCCTCTAGCACCTCTTGACTGGATGAGCACATCCTATTTTTCTTTTTGCTGTTGCATTTGCAGGTCAGTGGCCATATCTGCTGGATTGTAGCTCTCCCAATGTAACAGGGAGTCCAATTGGCCTCTACCTGAAATACCCCCTTTTTGAACTGTAACACTGTGCAGGCAAGTAAAGCATTTTTCATTGTGTGTGTGTGCAAGCAAGTTAAGTTATTGCACTGTCTTTAGACAGGCTGATTCATGTATTGCATTGCTTGTGCACACACAAGTAAAGAAGTAGCAATGTCTGCACAAACTTTTAAACTTAGTAATGTTAGGGACGGGGTACTAATTGGACGACCTTGATGTGGCTACCTCGCTTCTACATTCTTTGCAATCTATGTTAACTAACAGTCCATGTTCTTAACAAGTATTAGCTAGGATTTTCAATAGTATGAGTGTGCAGAGGGTTAACTTTCTTTGTTGCTTGGTGTGTGGTCACACCCCTCTAGCACCTCTTGACTGTTATGTATTGACTGGATGAGCACTTTTTCTTTTTAAAATCTATTTCTATGACCCCCCCCAAAAATTGGGCCATCTAGGTCCTGCATTTCTATTACTGACAAGTCACAATTCAAGTTCTGTACAAATAAATGTGTGTAATATTAATTATAAGCATTAAACACTTTAATCCAGTTCTGCTCATTGTGATCTATGGGGTCTTGAGCTACAGCGCCAGGTTTCATCTGGTGTTGCTTCTACCACAGCACCTGGTGCTGCATCCTTTTCGGTGCTAGTGTTAAATAAGACGCTAGTAGGCAGCCACATTGGCGTTAGCGTTTTTTTAGTTGTTTAAGCAGACCAAAAGTCAAAAAAAGCAAGTTCAGTAAATTGCTCTCCTAAAGCCACACTCTGGTAATCGGTGACTTAAACTATTTGAGAGGGCTTAACTCCATGCAGATAGCAGGCAGACACTATGCTGCATGCCACACTAAAGCTCTTTCAAAATTTACCTGAGTTAATTTTTTACTACTACAAAAGAATATATATATATATATATATATATATATAAGAATATATACAAAAGAATTTCTTTTTTTCAACTTTTACTGAATCAGGGCCTTTGACTGTAAATTTTTAACCTCATTCATTCTTAGGTATCAAGTCAGAACCCGTCCTTCTTCCTAGGAACACTCTTTCAAATGTACACCCAAAGGCAAAGGTTTCCACTCTTTATTTACATCTGTTATCTGTAGTTACAGAAACCGATACTACATTTATATGCGTGGGAGGCAGGCAATGAATATCAAATGATCTGTTCTTTTGCAGTGCTCTCACGCAGAGGATTAGGGAGATATATTTTAAATTATTAAGTGGGAAACCCTTCTCTCTTTTTTTTTTTTTTACTACTAAGTGCAAACTGAGTGTGAGCATATTCCCCACAGTCTCTAATAAAAATAAACAGCAGCCTTAAACAGCAGCCTTAGTGACCAAAATGATCCAATAAATTGATAAACAGAGTACAACTTCAAGAAAGTCCAGTAACAAATGACTGGACTTCCTCCCAAATAGTCAGCAGGAGCGAATCTGAGAATGCTTTGAATCGGTGCTAGTAAACTGTGGGAATGATCCAGCTGATACGTCCCTTGCCTGGGATCTATCCATGGCCTCTTGTAGACAGCCTATCAAGCTTATGCAGTAATGGCAAGTCTGATAGGCTGCTCAAAGTCATGTGGGGCATGGAAAGGAGAAGTTGTGCATATTGATGCCCCTGTTCCCTGGCTTACAGAGCACCCATTAACAATGAGGGACCATAATTAAGAGGAAGTCTAGACACATTTGACTGGACTTCCTCTTTATTCTTTCTAGGCCACACAATTAAAGTGAGCAATAATAAGGCAGCAATGATTCCTGTCCCATTTACCTCTCCTCCATTTCCTGCAGTGCAGGATTGAAGGTGTAGCAGGGCTCTAAAGTTTGCCCCTCCTTTCAGTTTCATTTTTCTGGGCCCACATTGTCTATCAGCCACTCTGTCCCTTGGTGTTCTCAGTGTGATTGAGCCCAGGGAGCCATGGGAGTCCCACAGCTGCAGTGCCCATAAAGCTGCGCCATGACATGCCTTTACCAGCTCAGTCATGACCCAGAAATGAAAGAGAAGATAGCAGCTTCCCTTAGAATTTATAAGAATTCAGAAAATCTGAGATGCTTTGACAGGGCTCATTTTACACAGGTTCCAAGAGTGATAAAGGTGGGAGGAGGTTAGTGTGTGCCTGGACAGGGACAAGCAAAACTGAGAAATATTAAGCAAGTTGTGAGCAGATCTCCATAGACATCAAAATAATTTGCTAAATGCAAGCTGATCACTCTAGACCCAGAATAAATCCCCCAGATCCCACAACACTAGGGGCCTAATTTATTATGTGCGCCTGGTCCCAGGTTTTATTTGGCTATAGCACCAGTTCCACAGCACGGGCATTTTAGCATTTTCCAGAACTGTGCTGTAGTCTACATTGGTGCTAAGAGACACTACACAGAATGTTACCGGTTGTAGCGTTGTAGGTTGTAGAATGCTACATATTTGCTACATAGTGGCCAGCCCATAACAGCACCTGTTGTCCCTGCTGCCGATTAACCCTGCACCTGGTGAGCTCTGCTTAGTGCCGCAGGTTTTCCACTGCTCATATTTATCAATTGTTTGGGCCTTAAAATATTTGATGCTGTATATTCCAAGTATACAGCACATCCTGTTCCAGAATATTCCTTACACATGGGTTATACATCCACAAGATGGCGCTGGACTGCAGAAAAAACATGTGGCCACTCCCGGCCCCTTAAATAGCCAGGAACCTCCCACCAATTCCCAGTTCTTATCTGCAGTCTGGACTGCGAAGATAGAAGATGGCTCTCTATACTGCGCAGGTGAGGGGGGGCTTATCAGCCTGCGGCCCTGCAGGACTATTCCCACCCGTTCCCGGACCCACTGCCTCCCAGCCTTGGCTGACTGGTTAGGGTAGGACAGCACCAGGGTCAGGTGCTGAGGAGCGCTGCTCCTACCGCAATCCCTGCACTGACATGGGTAGATGGTATAGGCTTATGGTGAGCCTTGTGGGATGCCCCTTCCTGCACTCTGGGTCTTCCTTACCCTTCCCCCCCCCCGGTCCCCCCTCCCTCTTCACTTTATTATTGTGTTACTGTGTTTTTTACTTAATACACTCACCGCCGCGCCGCTTGTACAGCGTTCCGCGGACGGCGGCGACATTGCCTCAGCTGCTGCTGCGCCGTCATTGGATGGCGAGATCACGTGGGACATGGGGGGGGCGGGCTCTGCGGATTTTGGCGTCACATCTCCGCGGCCCGCCCCTCGAGGTCTGTGTGGGTGCCATTTTACTTCTCTTCCTCCTTTGCTCGTGCTGTGTGCTCGTGAGTGTCCCTGCGGGGTGTTTTTTCTTTCTGCTTCTCACTTGTGAATGCTTATGGGGATGTCTTTTTATGTCTTTCAGGCGGGATACATGTCACTGTGGTTTCTCCTAGCCCTCTTCCCTTTGGTAATCTCCCACCTCCCTAGCGGGTTTTTGGGGCATCCGGGTGGCTATTACTAGCCTTAACCCTATATTGGCCTGTTGTGCCACTGAAATCACCATATGGAGGCTTCTGGGGATAATGTGCCTGGGGTTCCTTCGGGACAAGCTCGGCTGTGTGTTGCGTGTGGGGTTTCCCCTGTGAGTGACGATGTCAGGGTATGTGTAAACTGCGCCCAGCAGGTACTTGCGCTGCAGTCCGGGCTGTCTGTTGCGGGCCCTGGTGCTGTGCCACTTTTGGCTTCGCCTACCCCCCCACGCTTACATATGACCCCCAGTGAGGGGCATACTAGCGGGGACTCTCAATCTGATTTGGCTGCACGGGTGGCCAGCATTGAATAACATATTGCTGGGTCAGCCCCGTGTAAGGCTTCTGTAAAGAAGCAGCATTTATCTCCAGCTGCTTCCCTCTTTCCTGTAGAGGATGAGGGACCTTTCCTCTGCTGGGCAGGGTGCTGCGCAAGATAGCCCAGGAAGGGGTGCCAACCATTCTGGTGGCCCCCTGTTGGCCAAGAAGGGTGTGGTTTCCAGACTTTGTGCAGTTGGCAGTAGATCAGTATGCCCTGCCCAAGGATCCAGACTCAGGGGCAGCTACGCCATCCCAATTTACAAATGCTGGCTTTAACAGCCTGGCTGCTGAAACCTCCATCTTGATGGAGAAGGGGCTGCCTGCTTCTGTAGTTGATACCATGATTGGGGCTAGGAAGAAGTCCTCATCCTTTATCTACTATAGGGTATGGCATGTTTTCATTGCCTGGTGTGAGCCTAAGTCCCTTCCCTGTCGGGTGTTTTCTGTTCCCAGGATCCTGGAATTCCTGCAACATCGTTTGGACTTGGGTCTTTAACTTAGTACCCTCGAAGGTCATGTTTCAGCCTTGGCTGTTTTCTTCCAAATATCCTTTGCCAACCATCGTTTGGTTAAGACCTTCTTCCAGGGGGTTACTCACGTGCGACCTCCACGTAAGCCTATGTTACCAGTCTGGGATTTGAATTTGGTCTTATCCGCTATGCAGGGTCCTTTTTTTTTTTTTTTTTTTTATTTTTTTTTATTTCCTTCTTTTGAGCCTCAGCGTATGGCCCCTTTTGTCTATCTTGACGCTTAAGGTAGCATTTTTGGTGGCTATCACTTCTGTTAGGCGTGTTTCTGAGTTGACGGCGCTTTCCATCAAACCTCCTTATTTTGAGAGACACCAGGACAAGGTGGTGTTTCGGTTTAAGCCAGATTTTCTGCCTAAGGTTGTGTCTGCTCTTCACCTCAATCGGAACATTAGGCTCGATTCAGAGGCTCATTCGTCTGGACTTCCGTAGCTGTGTGTGAAAGTTTTTGTGTGTGTGACATTTTTTTGTTTTTTTTCATCCATTTTTCATTCGTACGAACGTTCGGGATAATACGTCTATGCGCTTTCGATGAACGAAAGCAAATCGGATCATTTGCGTTAGTTTGGATCATTTTCCAAACAAAATCTGATATTTTTCGTTCGTTCAGATAACGTACGTTGTTGGGATGGGCTTGCGTCTGATTCAGAGAGGTGATTGCCGAGGGACCACCACCCTATTAAAACGTTTCATTTGCGATCCACTTACGGGACATTTGAGGGCTCGGATTGCTATTGTTGAACATGTTTTGCGGCTATGTGGAGGAGTCTGTGCGCCTTTAGCGCCAAGGCATTGCATGTATCAGCATGGCGGAGGCCATAAATTGTATAGAAATGCATACCTGAATCAATACATTTCATGTATGCCTTATAGAAGCATTTTAATGCTGACCTTAATTAGTCCTTAGCATGTAAACCTTTATTTTCCCACACATCCATATAATTGCTATTTTTTTTAGACTTATGTCCTTTGTGAATTATATTTGGTTTGTTGAACTTGAATCTTAATTTGTTGTAGGAGTTATTGTTTTAGTTGGTTACCTTTGCTTTGTGTAATTATTTTATATTTGGTTGCAGGAACTGCAAGATGTGCCACTCGCACAACATACAAGCAGTGTTTGGTCCAGCTATGCGATTCCTTAGTGTTCTTGCAGGGCATCCAGAGTCGTCCCATGATGCTTACATATTGCAGAGCTCAGGCTTATTTCGTCAGTTTGAGTCAGGAGAATTATCTGGTGGATGGCTCCTGGTTAAGTTTGCTCACATTCCATCAATCCATTTTCACTGTATGAAAATGAATATAGTTGATGACTTATGTCTTAACATATGGCTGTTTTTAGCCCTTGATGACATGTTAAACAATATTGTTGCTTAGAATGTGTATTTTATGTTAGTATTTTTAAATTCTTTCAGGGGATTCTGGATATCCACTCCTGCCCTTGCTCCTGATGCCCGTTCTTTGCCTGCAGAATGCGGGCAAGGAGTTCTCTAATCGGGCCCTATGCAAAACCCGAGCCGTGGTGGCGAGGGCCTTCAGGCTTTTGAAGTCCAGATTTAGGTGTTTGGACCATACGGGGGGGGGGGGGGGGCACTGCAGTATGACCCCAACAAGGTTATACCAATAAGTGTCAGGGTCCTTCAGTTGGTGGGCGAGATGCAGGACCTGCGCGACTCATTGGGGACCACAGATGAAGAATAATGTTCTGTGGCCTGCCATTGCTATGTATTTAGTTTTTTATAGTTGTAAAAATTTTACATTTCCAAAATATTTTAATATTTTATATTTTATGATGGAAAAAAAAATAAGTTTCAGTGTCATTTCCTTTACAAAATGCATTAACACAAAACTAATGGCCCCAGAAATATTTAAAGATGAATATTCACATGACCGAGAAGTGATTTGAGTAAGTTTTAGGGGGCTAAAATGGAAGAAGAACCTAACCGCAAAGTGGTTTGAGTGAGCTTTAAGGGTCCAAAAGGGAAGATGGAGGATAGTGCTAAGTGATTTAGCTAAACTATTACTATTATTTTAACTAAATTTATTATTTGTATTCATATTGGGATTAGGATCAATTTATTTATCCATTGTATTGTTGATTATAGGATCAATCCAGCACAGTTTGGTGTTAGTGCTGGTAGTTGCATAATTTACAGGATATTTTCACCAGGAGACTGCTGTTTTAACTTTGTCTTGTCCTTTGTGTGTAGTTTTTAATTTTCATATGCCAGTAATAAAATTGCATTTTCTACTTTTCATATACCTGCTGGTGTGCCTTTTCCTTTAGTTCCATTTTTTTCTTTTTGGATGGTGTACTATTATGTGGTTGTGGAACTTAGTGAGCACCCAAGCAGGTTTGATTTCATTGTGTTAGGACAGTTTGATCAAACTGTTGTTGATTTAGCTAAACATTGTAGTAGAATTGAGGGTGGCAAATATGTAGGCGAGCATGTTAATGAGTTAAGTTGATAGTTAAGATGTAGTGCGCAGGCGCTAGATCGTGAGGTTTTTTGTCTGGACGATTATTTATTGAAAAAGGGAAACAGAATCTATCGGGAAACGTAAAGGATTCATGGGAGGAGACGATGGGAAAAGGGCAAAAACGAAAGCCTACGTTGTAACATGAGAAAATAAAACGGAAAAGTAACGCTGGAAAATGACATACGTATTCGTACTCTGCCGTACGAAGGGACGGAAACTTTACAGAAGGATTGCAATGCATGCATAGAATCGCTCGCACACATACGAGAATGGGAAATTAAAAAAAAAAAACAGATTGGCACAAAAACAAGTCTTTTTTTGTCTCTCTGAATCGAGCCTATTGTCTTGCCTTCTCTGTGTCCTAATCCTAGTAACCCTAAGGAGAGGGTCTTACATTCTCTGGATGTGGTTCGGACTTTGAAGTTTTATTTGGTAGCTACTGAATCCTTCAGGAAAACTGATGCTCTTTTTGTTCTCCCTTCTGGCCCTAAGAAGGGTTTGTCTCCGGCTAAATCCACCATCAGTAAGTGGATCTGTCAGGCTGTGGTTCAAGCCTATTCTGCTAAGGGGAAGGAGCCTCTTGGGCTTTTCAGCACCAAGCTTCTGTTGAACAAGTTTGCAAGGCCGCTACTTGGTCTTCTGTTCATACTTTTTCTAAGTTTTACAAGGTTGATGTTAGGGCCTCAGCTGATGCTGCTTTTGGCCGTAAAGATCTGCAGACGGCAGTGGTTTAAACTGCCCACTGTTACTTTTGGGGATCCCACCCTACCTTACGGACACTGCTTTTGGATGTCCCATGTGTAAGGAATATTCTGTAACAGGACGTGCTGTATACTTGGAGTAATACAATTCTGTGAGTACTGACCTGTAGAATTGGTATTATAAGTATACACCTTGTCCTGTTCCATGCCGCCCTTGTTATCATTATTTTTGGTTACCTCTGTATGGTGATTGTTCATTTTGTGCTTATTATTCTCCCGGCTTCTTGTATAACTGCTTGTCAACACTGGGAATTGGTGGGAGGTTTCTGGCTATTTAAGGGCCCGGGAGTGGCCACAAGTTTTTTCTGCAGTCCAGCACCATCTTGTGGATGTATAACCTATGTGTAAGGAATATTCTGGAACAGGACGTGCTGTATACTTATAATACCAATTCTACAGGTGAGTACTCACAGAATTGTATTTTTACTGGCTCTGCTTAGCGTGCCGTCATTACAGTTACCAGAAATCACTGCTGGGGACCCTCCTGGTTTTTGGTCAACTTTACAGGGGCATGCTTATTTGTTATGCCCCTGTTTGTGAAACCCCCTGGATTGCTTCATGTCCCCTTACCTCGCTTCACACTCCTACATCGCATGTGTATGTGCACTCCTCAGAATAGTTTGCATACTAATGTCTGCTAATCTATTCTGAATCACTGGATTGGTAGGACAACCCCTGCTGGCTGCTCCCAGAGCAGGGGATTAGCTTGGTGCTAGGGCTGCTCCCGCATGCACTGTGGGAGCTAGGAGCAAGGTGAGATTTGCAGAGATCCTAAAGATTTCACACAGGAGGCATCCCAAATCAGTATAGAGGGGCTTTCACTTTCCCCTTGAGTCTTTTAGACTGGGTGAGTAGGTTTTAGTCTGCTTGCCCGTGATGGTTGTCAGGGGCTGGATCTTTCATTCACCAGCATCTGAATATAATATGCAGCCCCCGACAGCCAGCATGGGAGGAGCAAAGAGCAAGCTAAAGTAACCTTTTGCCTGGAATATCCCTTTAAATTTTATCTTAGTACTTATTTTACACTGTACACTATTTCATCTTATTATTTAACCCTTCTAACGCCAGTTACGTAAAATTTCCGTAGCTGCCTCTCCTAGTGTTAACTGACAGATATGTAAATTTTACATGCCTGGCTTTCCCCCCTGCTAGTGCCGCCCCCCTAAAAAAAAAGCAACTCACCTGACCCCTCGATCGATCTGCCTGGCCTCTGACATTTGCATACCTCCGTGCGCGATCCCTCTTGCCGGGTCTCTTCTTCACCCTGGGGGCCTCCAATCTTCCCGCCCCGGGCTCTTCCACCATGAAGAGAGGGCATGAAATAGGCCCTCTCCTTCGCTTCCATCGCCGCGCAGCTAGCCCCACGTTTTGTGGTTGGGGTGGATGTCATCCCATGTTGTCATCCCGCACCTGCTCGAAAAACAGTTGTAGTGCTGGGTGATCACCCGGAGCGGGTTGGAGTGGTAGGGGGATGTGATCCTCTGCCTTCTCTGCTCCACTGCAGCGATCACCCAGCAGCTGTCATCGGATCGCTGGGGAACACAGGGATCCATGAGACCCCTATACCAGTTCACAAGGCTTAGGGGGCTGGTAAGTCACCTGTGGCTAGCGGGTGACTTGCCATTAACCCCTGGCCCCCCATTACCTGCCTCCCCAAACTCCTGGGGGGCAGAGGAGCCTGGGGCCACAGAGGCTATGTGGGCTTGTGGCCTGCAGGGTTGGAGGCCACAGAAGCTGGCCCCTGCGCCCTGTTCTACAAGCTCCTATAGCTGGTCTCTGGGCTGGTTATGCTAGGGAAGGGGGGACCCCATACCATTATTTTGGGATTTTTATAGGTTTTTAATCCTTAAAACTCCCAAAAAAATTAGGTCCCCCTCCCCCCTTGGAGGGAGGACCCTATGTCCTGCTGCCCAGCAGGTATGAAAGGCTTCCAACAGGAGAGCAGAAGCATGGGATGCATCGGCATGGGACAAAGTGCTCCAGGATGAATGGGAGGTAATATACCGATATACCGACATATGCGGTACCATTGTAATCAGGAGAAATGGGACTTGCAATGCACTATTGAATATGGTTTTCTTTAGTAAAATAAAATGTTTTATTTAAATTAATGAGACATTTTTTAAAAAATATAATTTTTAGGTTTTTTTGGTAACAGTGGAAAATGAGACAAAATCTCAAGTAAGCTGCCAGTTAAAAGTAGGGTTAAAAGTAGCTATGCATCTTGGATATTGTTCTGCTCGGGGGACCAGATTTAGCTTGTTTTTTCTTGTTTGCATATTGATATTTTAAGAAAATTTGTTTTTTTTTCTGCTTTTTATATAAATTTTTATAGGGAAACCCTGTACAACCAAAGAATTCTTCAAGGGATTACTTCCACAACACACTGTGTATGCCTAGAAAGCTTAACATGTGTACTTTCAGAGAATATATGGTTTATGGGGGATATTCCAAATGTAAAGGGTTGTTTTGGTTGAAAAATTGCAAGGTGCGCACTTTGTCTGCAGACCTGACATTTTCAAGTAAAATCACCCTTACACGCAAGCTTTACTTTGGGGTGTTTGGCAATTATTCCCTTGACAGTATCAATGCAGGTTGGGTATTGTTCTGTTCGGGGGACCTTGCTTCAGATGTAACTTTTCTTGTTTGCATATTGTTTTTTTTTTTTAAATGTGTCTTTGATTCTGATTTTTTATTCTTTTTTTTTTAGGGAAACCCTGTGCAACCAAAGAATTCATTAAGGAATTACTTCCAGAAAACTGTGCCCACATAAACAAGCCGGGTATGCCTAGAGAGCTTGAGGTGTGTACTTCCAGAGAATATATAGTTTGTGGGGGTATTTCAAATGTAAAGGTTTGTTTTGTCAAAAAACTGCAAGGTGCACATAGCAGTTGTATTTTATCTGAAAATCTCCTAAAGTGCTGTTTCAGTTTGGGGGAGTCTCCTGGGCAGGAAAGGCTGTCTACCAATACATATGTGGTACCGTTGTAACCGGGAGAAATTGGGATATTACATGCAATAAGATTTTATTGAAAAACTATAATTTAAAAAAAAAAAAACACTACAAATTGAAATGTTATTGCACATATTTCACCCCAAAATATTGGGAATACGCTTAAAAAGCCAAAGAAATTTCATGTTAAAGCCCAGACTAAAAAAAACAATATATACTTTTCCTGGGAAATCCCTTAAAAATTACAGTTGAACATGTGTCGTGCAAAATAGTGAAAAATAGTGAAATATGGTCTGGCAAAAGAGGGTGACAAAAACTCTAGGTAGGCTGGCAGTTAAAGGTTTAATGGGGTGATCCTAGCAGGCTGGCTGATTTTTCAGCAGCAAGTGTTTACATAAAAAAGTAAAACACCATGAACTGAACTTCCATATCTTTTTGCAAAATCAAATACATGAATGGACCTCTGAGACACAATACATGTCCATCGCTATACTTGCAGAACTAAAGGTAAGGGAGCTCCCCTACATCTTCCTTTAAAAAATGGTCATCTATGTATATAAATATGATTGTAATTCCCAAAGCCATCTTGATTACTCTTTCATAAGAAAGCCCCCCCCCCCCTAAGAACACCAGCAGCTTATAAAATCTAGCCATCAATCAATAGCTCTGCATTTCACTTCACCTAATCTTGTAAGACCTAGTTAATTAGTAGCTTGACTTCTTAGAAGAATTAAATAATTAGCTAATGTCTTATAAAAATTATAGTTGCATTAGCCTGAGGAAAAATAAAAGATTGCAACATTTGTGTTTAGGGAAAATACAAATGCTCCATGATTTTTTTTTACATTTACAGTATTGAGAATAAACTGTTGCTAAATGTATTTTTTAGGAAAAGCTTAGCATGAACATGATACAGTTTAATAAAGTTTATGTTCCTTTGCCCAACCAATGCTGGTTGATTAAATGTAACGTTATGTTCTATTTCTTGTGCAAAATACCTGCGAACCATTTTCCCAGGAAAGCTGCCAACTTGCTTTGCTACAGGGCAATAACTTGGTATCACATAGGGACTGCACCAGCCCCCCAGCAGGTAGACTGAGACACTCTTCTCTAAAGAGTTCCACACTTGATATCTCGCCTGGCACAACATTGCACAAAATAGTTCACCGGGGTAAGGGGGTTTAGAAGTAAAAGAGCTTAGAGGGTCTGTCCAAGCTAAAATTAAAAAAAAAACAATCATGCTCACCCCTGCATCTGTTTTGTCTTACTCCAGCATAAAACTTACCATGTCCAAGATTGGCTCCCCCGTGACCACACATGGCCCAGATCCCTCCTACAGAGAAGCGCGCTTCCTTTATTCCATGTAATGCAGGAGGTGTTCCAAGCACTGCCACAGCAGGCCCCCTCTATTCTTGTAAACCTGAAGGGTGGGGCAGGGTCCTCTACTTTGCCTATTAACATTAGACGGGTGTCCAAGGAATCCATGGTGGGGGTAAAACCCACAACACTCAAACTCCAAAATTGTTACCCAACTTAGACACAACAGCAGCCATCAAGAACAGCCAGTACTGTTTTAGACTTTAAACAAAATCAAGAATCTTACTTGGCTTATCTAAATGATTTAGAAATGGCTTTAATTAGCACACAATAAAGTAAAAGAAAAAAATAGTTGTAGTCTGTGCTACAACCATAATCTTGTGCACATGCTATGGAGCAGTTCTATAGGTGGGATGCAAATTATCTTTAATGGGGTATATATTTTATTTTAGACGTTATGCTATAGCAGCAGCATATGGGAAATCCAAACACATTTGAGGGAGGCTTATCTTCATGTGTTTGAATTCCCCAATTGCTGATGTTAATTTTTATTTAAAAGTGGATCCACAAGCCTGATTCCTCCTCCCCCGTGGCATTCAGAATCAGGATGCCCGGTTGTGTGAAACCACCAGAGTGGCCTGTAAAAGCTACCTTCTCTCCGATCCAACAACGCATGCATGAGCCGCAGCCACCGTAAGCTATATCTTATGTGGACGTGCACGCCCCAGGCATTTGTAAATGGCTGGCACGGGCACACGCTCTGTTAAAGGCTAGCACGGATGCAGCCGCTGATTGGACAGGAACTTGCATATGCACCTTTGGACAGGGGAAAGGTTAGTTTTACTGGGTGAACTAGGGGTGTCACACAGCGGGGCATCCCAATAAATGGTCAAAATCCCTGATTTTGGTCCACTTTAAATTCTAAAATAAAATATCTACCCCATTAAAAGTAATTTCTACCTCATCTGTAAAACTCATCACATGCCAGGGATTTTGATTTTTAAATAGAAGAAAGCTATTTGTTATTTAACTTTATTGTGTACTAAGTAAAAAAAAGCTCTGACTGCCGTTCCAAACTCAGCCTCTCACAAAGAATCTCAAATCATTTGGATAATCCCCCATAGTTTTGGCATTCATGAGCCTTTATATAACTGCCCCAGTGCATTAATCAGATCTACAACTCAGACTGAGACCCATGAAAATCAAATTAATGTTGTGTTATCAACATAACAATGATATTAAAAGCTGTACCAATTTATTTAAAAGGTAAACCAGAATAAACGTAAATGTCATTTTACCATATTGTAACTCTACAAAATGAGAAATGATGATAAAATTGTAATTTTATCATACTATAACAAGAACAACAATATACATAGAGGCATATTAGAAAGAGCATCTTTAGATTGTAAGCTTGCATGGGCAGGGCCCTCTCCTAATGTACTCATGTGCCAATATGTTGCATCTAACTTATAATACTGTATGTATTATATGCATTTGTTGTCTGTTATGATACTCAGGGCATTATGAGTCGTATATAACTATGTTACTCGTCCCACCCGCCTCTAATTTATACTTTGTACAATGCCACAGAATACAATTGCATTTTATAAATAAACAATAATAATAACATTTAGATGGGTCTTACATATATTGTTCTTACATGAAATATTAAGACACTAAATACTTTTGTTGTTCTTTTAATTTTAAGCCACTTTTGTAGAAAAGAAAATACTCACCTTTTGCTGCTGCAAACGTTCAGTTTTGCACTCTGATCGATGTCCTTGGGATACAGAGGGATTAGACCGGCCGAGAACTGCACTGGGAAGCAGATGGACAGCTTGAGAAGAAGGTTTAGCTCCTTGGATAATAGTGATGACACTTGCAGAAATAGCTCTGTGTAAGTAATAGGATTACCTTGGAGGATTTGCAGAATGTTTATTAGTGTGGGACCAATGAGCGAGCAGCTAATATCCAGCATTAACTAGGCAGAAATGTCCAGAATTCTGATTCATAAAAAAAAAAAAAAATGTTGACTCCAGGAAGTAATAAAATTAGCAACTGGTGGCACATACATCACTAAGCATAAAATGTCTCACACTTAAAGCAGTTCTGTTGTTAAAACAATGATTAAAAATTATGCTAGCTAGCAAGAGGAAGGAGTAACTTATTTACCCTGCATAAAGAAATCCAGGTTGTGTATGTGCCATTCTGCATTTACAGGGGTGGACTGCTCAGGTTTAATGGCCTGTCTCCTGAAATAGCTGCCTGGAATAACTTTTTTTTGGTAGTTCTGGTGAAGTGAGTAGATACTTTCACCCATCATGCTGTGTTTTGGTCGGATATTAAAGTGGTTATTGTTACTGCTCCCAAAAGCCTGGACAAACATACTTATTGTTACCGCTCCCAAAAGCCTGGACAGATATATTTAGAATCACGTAAGGTTAGTTAGTGGGAAGAGGTCAGTTGTTAATATAGAAAACTGAGCAAAACCTCAAGATACACCATTAGATAGAAGTGTAAATGTGCAAAAACTGAATGAGGATAAAAAGAGAACTAATAAATGAACCTTGAACCTTTGAGGCCCTAATATTTACATACATGTGATAAATACTCTTTCACATACATGCAGTATATTAATATTTACAAACTATTAAGTATGCTCCAGGTGGTATGTGTTGTAGTGTTGACGTAAGATTGTGTTGTGGTTTCTTGTTACCACAGTGATAATTGGTTATTGCCCTGACACGTTTCCCCTTCACATGGTGTCCTCTGAGGCCATGTGGGATGAGAGGTTGGGCTTGTATGCGGTGTGGACATATTCACTGGTGGTCTTGGGTTGGTGGTATCTAAGGTAGGTAAACCAGCCCCAGGTGTATTTAGAGGTTGGTGTTATCACAGGTTGTTTGCAGGTTGTTAGTACTCATGCTGTGTCATTCTTAGGGTGGTAGTAGGGTCGGGAAATGATAGGGTAGGTGACCCCTAAAATTGTGGCATAGCTGATCCACGAACAGCGTTCCATTGGTTTCCGAGGATTGGCTCTTATACTGTTCAGAGATGATGGTAGTATCCATGTGGAAGTAGTCTGGTGCAGTCAGGACTGCCACAGTGTTAGTGAGCAGCTCTCACTGCGGCAGCCCTCCTGACTACACCAGACTACTTGCACATATATTCCACAATATTGGAACTAATAAACGAACCTTGAACCTTGGGATGAGGCCCGCTTTTTATCATTTTTCAGTTTTTGCACGTTTAGAATTAAGCAATTCCACCCTATAAAAGTGGAATGATGTGTTCTTCAAGACCTGTCACCCCTGTATCTTCTTTCTTCTAGTAAAGCAAAACTTTCCAGGTTGTCTGGAATTTATAATAGTGACCCAACCTCCTGCTATCTAGTGTGACTTTTAATGTGAACATTTCTTTAATGATAGAGCTTCATTGATGACAAGACTCTGGTCTCTGGTGGGCGCCAGGATGGCGAGGACTAGAGGGTGAACGGTGGCGGTGGAGAAGCCAGTGAGTACTGAAGGGCAATCAAGTGGCAGTGAATCAGAAGGGTGACATGATGTGGGCCCACTGAGACTCCCTTGCCCAAGGGCCCACGGAAACCTGGTACCAATCCTGCCTACCTAACCCACCTATAAAATACAACATGCTTTCTTTTCTCAGCGCTAGGACCAACAGCAGTATTCCATGTCAACTCTTGCACGTTCCATATTATTCACCCTGTGATAAAAGTCTTAGAATGGCAGTCAGGGAGCCTGTCTCTCCCTCCAGTAAGAAAGGGAACCCTGGTAACTGGAGACATGTGCATTCTGGTGGGAAAGATACCATCAGCTTGAATGTTATATGCAGAACTACTGCATGCATAAACACTGCAAGGGTTTAATACTGGGGTCAGGGTAAATATAGGTGTTTTTTCAAAGCCCATTGATCTTCTTTAATTATCTTGCAAATGACTTGATGATGTTTTCCATACTGTAAGGTTTTGGGTCTTCTTGTGACCCAATCACCAATCCTGAAGTAATGTGGGTCCATTCTCGAATTATGACTGCATAACCATGCCCTCAATCCCACCAAGTAGACATGAACCAGATGGTGTGTATGTCGCAGACGCTAGCTAAAAATAGTCGAAAAAAAAGGCACAACTGCAGTCCAGCAGTCTTAAAGGGGAACAATGGAGGCCCACTCCTTGGGGCATCCCGAATTGGGATGTGTGAAACCCCCTGGATCCTTTATTTACCTGCTCCTGGAGCCCTTGCCAGATCACGGCGCCACAGCCGAATCCCCGCTTACATCTAGCAGTTCACATACCCACACCAGGCCTTTCTGAATGGGTGGTGTGGGCACGCCACAGCGACAGAATGAGTGGGGGATGCAACTGGGGGCACACTCTGCACCGTTTGGCTTCCTAGGGCTGCTTAGTCCCTTGCATGTATCCAGTATTAACAACGAGATGGTGGAAAGGTCTTCGTTCCAACTGGTGCAATCATAATATTTAGAGCATAAGGGCGCAAGAACCCAGAAATATGCGAAAACAGGAAAGTATGGAAACAAGGGGGTAGTAAAAAGTGCAGGGGTGAATCTAGCCTCTCTGCTGCCTGAAGTGAACTATAGAAATGTGCCCCACCGCCTTATTAAATAGTTAACTACCCATATAACAAATATGATTGGTGCACACCATAGTGTTTTTTTAATACATGAAAAATAAATTAATACACTAAAGGTTGAATGCATTAGAAAACAACATTAGAGTGTGCAACGGTGCCCTGATCTCTGATAAACCACCAATGACCTAGTGGAAAAAAACAGGACCAGCAATTGTCTCCCCCGCTGTCCTCTAGATCACTGTTTCTCAATCTGGGTACATGTACTCCAGGGAGTACATGCCACAGCTTGAAGGGGTGCACCAGCATGGTGGGTCTGATGGGTTTGCTATATTATTTTAACAGTAACTTATTTTGGTAACCTCATTGGGGGTGCTTGGTTTAAGTTTCTTTTTGTTAGGGGGTACTTGACGTACAGTTGAGAACTATTGCTCTAGATGGTGCTGTCTAAGGCAACTGCCTCACCTGGCCTCAATACAGGTGCACCCCTGTATATAGGTTAACTGCATATTAATGTAATGAATAGGCTCTTACCTCGCTTGGGTCAACGCTTCTTTGGGAACTCATCCGAACACTGGCGGGAGTTTCCAGCCACTCTTGCTCCTCTTCTCAGGCACCTGCCCAAGCATGAGCTGCAGCATCTGGTGGTATTAGTATCCACCCACGGGTGTGTGCCTGCTTTATGCTCTCCGGCGCCTGTGTACGGCCTATTGCAAGCTAATCAGTCCCTGGTTTATTGTGGACCAATTCGCCCAAATGTACTGCTGGACAAATACCACATTCAAACCTATCCAGCCTCTTTCAACATGCCCATTATAGCTGCTAGCTTGGGTGCACTCTTATGTATTTGGGATATCAAGTTGCTACAGTGATTTAACCTGCTTCTTTTCTGATCTTGCTTTTGTGTCCTCCCTGGTACCATGTTTGAGGTCTCCTTTGTATGATCCTTGGCTTTCCTCACAACCTAGAGTTATCTCATCTCTGCATCTTCACATATACCATGTGGATGACCTTTTGTCATGTCATGTAGATGAATTCTTGCTACCCCTTGGATACTTGTGTTCTCTACCTCCCCTGAATGTTTGGCCATTGTGATCCCAGTATTCAGGAGATATTGCTTGCGCCTTAAGACCTCGGGGGCAACCATACCTGGACATGCTTGTACAGCATCCTGCAAAACATCCTGCACTTATAGTGGGTCAAAACCCATCTCAGATGGCCCTGGAATCTTTAGTGCCACTTTATTACCTCTCGCATGGCCTCCCAAATCAGGAGGCCCCGCTGTGTAACCCCCCCAAATCCCCAGTAAAACCTACCTTATCCATAGGAGCATGAGCAGGCTGCAGCCGCACTACGCTACACCTTTAGCCAGGCCAGGCATTTGTAAATGGGCGGTGCACACATGCCCCCTGCTAGAGGATAACTGGGATGTGGCTGTCAACATGCTCATCTTTATTTGGCTCCAGACGGCATGTGCTGTAGGACCGGGGGAAGGTGACAGCATTCCAAATTGTGATGCCCCAATGGCGAGGACCAAAACCTCGGATAGTCAACAACCTGTGTTTGGTCCAATTTAAGGGTGAAACTGCAGTGAAGATTGGGCAATATCTCTCGGTACTGGGATTTGCACTCGGTTGGGTCTTACACCTAATATCTCAGCAATCAAAATTGAAAATTGACAAGCACATTCATGATAAAAACAAATATCAACTAACTTTTAGGGGAATAGAAGCAGACCCAGTATGCAGGCAGTTACTCATTGTAGATGTATAAACATTTACTACAGATTTTCCGTTTTAGACACCCTGGACTGTGCAATATAGGGAGCCTTCTTTAAGAAGCATCAGCACCACCCAGAGCCTCAGCGGCACTCAACATTTTTTCAGTTTTCATTAAAACCTGCTGTTGTAGCTCAAGATCCCATAGATCCCAATGAGCAGCACTGGATTGAAGCGTTTATTGCTTATATTTAATATTACACACATTTATTTGTACAGAACTTGCATTGGGACTTGTCAGTAATGGAAATGCATGACCTAGATGATCCAAAATGTTTTTTTTTGTGTTATTAAAATTGATTTAAATGGCTTCTTTTGCTTAACAATATGAAATTTGGTGAATTTGCTTCTGACATTTCAAGGACAGCATTTAAGGATGCAGTTATTTCCTTTGTAGTGCAACCCCCTCTTTCCCAGCCAGGAATCAGATCTGCAGCCCTCTTATCATAAGATCACCTCCTTACCACTAGGTTGTGACTGCCCATTTATATTGTATCAGCCAAACAACTAAACACTAGACAGGCCAGATGGTCTCTTTTCTTTTGTAGGTTTAACCCTTTAAGTGCCAGCCTACCTGGAGTTTTTGTCACACTCTGTTGCCAGACCATTTTGCACTATTTTGCGCTCCCCATGTTCAAATGTGATTTTTGAAGGGATTTCCAGGGATTTCCCAGGAAAATGATATATTGTTTTTTTCAGCAGAGTCTGGGCTTTAACATGAAATGTCTTGTTTGTCATTTGTTAGGTGTATTCTTAATATTTTTGGGTGAAATATGTGCAAAAAAAAAAAAAAAAAAAAAATTTTTTACATATTGTAGTTTTTTTTGGAATAAAAAATGTAAGTTTGTCAATAAAATCTTATTGCGTGTGAAATCCCAATTTCTCCCGGTTACAGCGGTACCACATATGTATTGGTAGACACCCTTTCCTGCCCGGGAGACTCCCCCAAACTGAAACAGCGCTTTAGGAGATTTTCAGATAAAATACAACTATGCTATGCAATATGCGCACCTTGCGTTTTTTCCAGAAAAACAACCCTTTACATTTGAAATACCCCCAACAAACTATATATTCTCTGGAAGTACACACCTCAGGCTTTCTAGGCGTACCAAGCTTGTGGATGTGGCCATAGTTTTCTGGAAGTAATCCCTCAACGTAATCTTTGGTTGCAAAGAGTTTCCCTAAAAAAAGGATAAAAAAGCAGAATCAAAGCCACATTTTCCTAAAAAAACTATATACAAACAAGAAAAAACAAGTTTAATCTGAAAACGCAACATCCCCCGAACAGAACAACACCCAACATGCATAGGTTCTGTCAAGGGAAGAGTTGCCAAACACCCCAAAGTAAAGCATGCGCATAACGGTAATTTTACTTGAAAATTTCAGCTCTGCAGACAAAGTGCGCACCTTGCGATTTTTCAACCAAAACAACCCTTTACATTTGGAATATCCCCCATAAACCATATATTCCCTGAAAGTACACACGTTAAGCTTTTTAAGGGTACCCAGCTTGTTGTAGTGGGCTCATCTTTCTGGAATTAATTCCTCAAAGAATTCTTTGGTTGCGCAGGGTTTCCCTAAAAAATTTATAAAAAAGCTGAATAAAAAACACCTTTTCCTAAAATATAAATATGCAAACCAGAAAAAACAAGCTAAGTCTGAAAGCGCAAGGTCCCCCGAACAGAACAATACCCAACATGCATAGGTACTATTAACCCTTTTAATTGCCAGCCTACTTGAGATTTTGTCACCCTCTGTTGACAGGCCATTTTCCCCATTTTGCGTCATGTTTTGCGACATGTTTTGCGCCATTTTTGCTGTAACTTTCAGAAAAATTATATATATATTTTTTGCAGCAGAGTTTAGACTTTAACATGAAATGTCTTGTTTGTAATTTTTTTTTTTTTTTTTACAATATTATTAAGTGAAAAAAAAAATAAATAAATAAAAAAATTTTTTTAGAAAATTGACTCCTTTATTTTAAATAAAAAATGTATTTTATTAAGGAAAATCATATTGCATGTGAAAGCCCCATTTCTACCGATTAGAACGGTACCACATATTTATCGGTAGCCCCCCGTTCCTGCCCAGGAGACCCCCCTAACTGAAACAAGTATTTTATAACATTCACAAAAAAAATACAAAAACCATCCACACTACAAAGGGTTAAATCGGGAAAAAAAATGACATAGGGTCCCCCCTCCCAGGGGAGGGAGACCCCATTTTTTTTTTGATTTTTAAGGGTTAAAAACCCTTAAAAATCAAAAAAAAAATTGACGTGGGGTCCCCCTTACCCGAAGTAACCAGCCCGGGACCAGCTATGGGGGCTTGTAGGCACAGAGTGGGGGGGCCAGCTTTTGTGGCCCCCCCACCCTGCAGCCTACGAGCCCACATAGCCCATGTGGGCCCGGGCTCTTCTGCCCCCCCCTGGCCTTTGGGGAGGCAGGTAATGGGGGTGCCGGGGGTTAATGGCAAGCCACCCGCTAGCGCAGGTGGCTTGCCATCCCCCCAGCCTTGTGAACTGGTATAGGGGTCATGGACCCCTTACCAGTTCACAAGGGGTTAAAAGGAAATAATGACACAGACACACACTGAGAAAAAAATATTTTATTAATTTTTATTTTTTTTTTTTTACACTGTACTCACCTCCCATCCATCCTGGAGCACTCTGTCCCTCGGCGATCACTGGCTTCTGCTCACTTGCTAGAAGCCTTTTATAGCTGCTGGATGACAGATTACAAAGGGTTAATCAAAAAAAAAAATGACATAGGGTCCCCCCTCCCAGGGGGGGCGGACCCCATTTTTTTTTGATTTTTAAGGGTTAAAAACCCTTAAAAATCAAAAAAAAAATTGACGTGGGGTCCCCCTTACCCACAGTAACCAGCCCGGGACCAGCTATGGGGGCTTGTAGGCACAGAGTGGGGGGGCCAGCTTATGTGGCCCCCCCACCCTGCAGCCTACGAGCCCACATAGCCCATGTGGGCCCGGGCTCTTCTGCCCCCCCCTGGCCTTTGGGGAGGCAGGTAATGGGGGTGCCAGGGGTTAATGGCAAGCCACCCGCTAGCGCAGGTGGCTTGCCATCTCCCCAGCCTTGTGAACTGGTATAGGGGTCATGGACCCCTTACCAGTTCACAAGGGGTTAATAGTAAAAAAAATGACACACACACAGAGAAAAAAAAATGTTTATTTTTCTTTTTTTACACCATACTCACCTCCGATCCGACGTCCCTCGCCGCTGTCCCGCGCCGATCACCTCACTGACAGATGCCGGTGGTGATCGGCGCAGGGCGGGTGACAGGTGAGGGGGCTCCGATCGGAGCCTCCTCACCTGACACCCGCTCTGCTCCGATCACCACCGGCATCTGATAGATGCCGGAGCTCGGAGGGGGTATAGGAGGAGCGGGATGACGTCATCCCGCTCCTCCCACAATGGGCGGGGCCAAGCGGCGGCGGCCATCGCCGCCATTACAAGAGGTGAGGACCCGGAAGAGGGTCCTCACCTGAAGACTGCGCAGCCCAGGGGGGGGATCGGACCCCCCCCCCTGGTGAAGAGGAGACCCGGACAGAAGGCTCGGGCGCGGAGGTGAGTAAATGACAGTTTTATTTTTTATTTTTTTTTACAGCGGCGATCAGCGCTGGAAACGGGGGGGGGGCGGCTGGTTTCGGGCCCCCCCCGAAGACGGAGGACGACGGGGGGGCGATCGGATGCCCCCCCAAGGAAGAGGGGACCCCAGGCTTCACAAGGATACCGGAGGTAAGTGATTTTTTTTTTCTATTTTTTAACTGTTTGGGGGAAATGCCAGGCACGTAGTTTCTACGTGCTTGGCACTTAACGGTAGGAGAAGCAACCACGTAGAAACTACGTGCTTGGCATTTAAAGGGTTAAATTTGTGATTACCTATAGGCTAGGCACTGAGAATATTATGGCAGATGCCTTATCCCAAGTTTGCAAGGGTGGTGGGGACAATAGGAACTCTGGGGTCCAAATTTTACCTGAGGGGTGTGTTATTGCAGCGTTAAGTGGAGAGGATACGAGGATGCGCAGCAACAAATACCTAGGAACAACTATTACACTATGGCATGGCATGCCCCAGAACGTGTTGATAACTTTTAACAATTTAATCATTGAGTTACAGAATTCCACTGATATGGACAATGAGATACCACCTTGCCTTTCATGAACATCTCACTTGGACTTTTACTCCTTTGCAATTTGGGAGACGAATGTTTCATACTTAGTTAATACGGTTGAAAAAAGGCATATATATGTCCATCAAGTTCAACCAAGGGTGTTGGGGTAGGGAAAGTTATTTTTATTTTATTTATTTACTTACTTACCCCTAATCAACAGTATACTACCAGCTAGGAAAAAAAACCTAGTATATATATATTGTATATATAAAAACAATAGCTTGGCATATGTCCTTTCAATACAAAATTCTTAAAATTGTAACTAAAGCATCCTCTTCCCCACGTTTCACGCTGCATGCTCTTTACCCCACATGCCTGTGATCCCTCAAACTCTTAGAACACTGCTTACCAGTCAGAAGCTCAAAAACTCTCCCAACCAAATGTAGCTCAATCACTATTATTTATACAAAATTATTATTATTATTCAGGGCCTGGGAACTAATTTACCGCCCAGTTTAACCCTCTCACCAACTAAATATCAAGCAACAAACATGTCTAGCTGTGTGGAAAGACAGAGATTTGGTTGCACATATCTGCAGATACATGTGGAAGCCACACCGCCCCGACAAGGCACTCTGTGTTTAGTGTGGTCCCTACTCTTAATTTTGAGTCCCCAACATTGGGACATGCAATGCAGACAAATATTTGAAAGCTACTCACCTGTGAAGCTGCCGGCCTCCCTTTAGAACACTTCACAGGGAGAAATCCATATTGACTGAATCCCTCCCTGTGTGCTCATGGCACTTCAAATGAATAAAGGGGAGTGGGAGCAGCTCAATCACTATTATTTATACAAAATTATTATTATTATTCAGGGCCTGGGAACTAATTTACCACCCAGTTTAACCCTCTCATCATCTAAATATCAAGCAACAAACATGTCTAGCTATGTGGAAAGGCAGAGATTTAGGCCCTTATTTAACAAGGGATAGCACCAGGTAGCGAATGGTGAGCGAACGGTAATGGCGCTCACCGCCACGAGAACGCGGCTCCCCTCCGCAATCACACATTTATCAAGCCGATCCTGCTTAGCGACTGACAGAGCGCCAGATAGCGAATCATTCATCATTATTCCAGCCTCACCCCACAGCGCCAGCGAGCGACCTTGAACAGCGACAGGTATGACCTCTCGCTACCTGGCGCTCTCCAATGCATTTCAATGGAGCAATATTCATAATTAATTGCTATTATTTTTTTTTTTTTTATTTTTTTTTTTTTAAATGTCAAAAATTCTGTGACCACTTCTGCAATGTTAGTTTTTATTTTAAGGTAAAAAAAAAAAAAATTGTGCAGAATTGATATTACAGGTCTGATATTAATGTATTCATATTACAAAATGTTTTGAAAAACATGTTTGGTTTTTTTTGTCAAAATATGGTTGTTTGGGGGTTAAAAAACTACTTTTAACTCATCGCTGCCAGCGCTCTGGGGTTTAAACAAGCATTTCACAGCGCGAGAATTTTGGGAGCGTGATTTGTTAATGAATATGCTGGGAGCCGTTCACTATGGCCGTTCGCTGTCATGCGCTCCCATACAGCGCGGAACCTGTCAAACAGCGACTCCTAACCCCGTATTCAACATTACCGCACACCGACTGAGTCGCTGTCAAGCACAGCGAATACTAGCGGGCGCTGTGAAAATAACGCTACTGCCGCTCATCTGTCGCTACCTGGCGCTATTAATGAATCAGCCTGTCCGTTGCATATATCTGCAGATACATGTGGAAGCCACACCGCCCCCGACAAGGCACTCTGTGTTTAGTGTGGTCCCTACTCTTAATTTTGAGTCCCCAACATTGGGACATGCAATGCAGAGGAATAATTGAGAGCTACTCACCTGGGAAGCTGCCAACCTCCCTTTAGAACACCACACATCCATCTTCAGAGCATCAGTGTCCAGCTTCTTGGCTAGTCTTGGCTATCATATAGACTTGATTTGAATTGATTGATTTATTTGATTTTAATAGCTTTTTTGCTTAACAATGTGTCATTTGGACACAAACAAATAAAAGCATCCAAAAGGCACTGTAAAGTTTGTTCCCTTTGTCAAATTTTTGTCAGCCCCTCTGATGAAGCCGCAATAAGCGAAACGCATCAGGGCAACAGGATAGTTAACTAAGGGAAATGCAATTTATCCCCATCGCCCTCGATAACAAGTTGCACTAGGATGCCATGTTCCTGAAAATTCAGACTAGGGTGCATTTAACCCTGTCAATATTGTGAGAAGGCAAGATTTTTCCTGACAGCTTTTGAAATATATGGGCACACATCAAACAGCAAACACAGCAAAATATGCACTGTGCACCTTTTCTAAACCTTTTCTATAACACTATGTAAGTGTTATCACATTTTCTATAGAAAACTATGATGAAATAAAATCAAGTTTATACTCAATCTAAGGGTCTACCAATACTTCATCTCCAGGGGCAAAGGCCTTTTACTCATTTACTTTCCTTTTCTAAAATCATTTCTTGGTGTTTACCCCAGGAGTAACCCCTAAACCTTAACGTGAAGTGACCAAGTGTCCTCTGTCCCACGGAAGATGTCGCCTGGTACTGGAACAGTGACTGAGGTCATCTTATTTTTTATTGTTTTATGAGCGAATTCATTAAAAGTTTGATTCAAATTATTAGGACTTTATTGGGAACATTTTGGCGAATCGTCCAAATCAGACTTTTAAAAAGTTTGCTCAACTCTAAAATCTACATTCAATCAAAAAGAACAAGGTATTGTTACACGATTACCCTCAAACCTAAATAGTTGGCATCAAAAAGCTTCCACTTTATTTCCTTACTACTGCTGCTTTCCATGGCTAAACAACAGTGGCATAATGTCAGTCAACCAGTGAGCATACTTATTTAATCAATTAAAGACCACATAAAGAGCTCATTGAAGGTAGGACTCAATCCCTGGATAGTTCAGTGGATTTCCAGTTGGCTGAGGGATCGGTATCAGAGTGTTGTTGTAAATGGTGTGCAATCTGAACAAAGGCGAGTTACAAGTGGTGTGCCGCAGGGCTCTGTCCTGGGCCCCATTCTTTTTAATATATTTGTAAGTGACATAGGAGAAGGCTTGGTAGGAAAAGTTTGTCTGTTTGCTGATGATACAAAGGTTAGTAATAGGGTGGAAATTCCTGGAGGTGTCTGCAACATGGAAAATGATTTAGCTTTACTGGATAAATGGTCAAAACTATGGAAACTAGAGTTTAATGTCTCTAAATGTAAAATCATGCACTTGGGTAGAGGGAATCCCTGCTCTGAGTACCGTATGGGCAGCACTGTGTTAGCCAGGACCTCGGAGGAGAGAGATTTAGGGGTACTGATTACTGATAGCTGCAAGATGAGTGGACAGTGTAGCCAGGCAGTGGGAAAAGCAAGCAGGATGCTCGGCTGCATAGCTCGAGGCATCACCAGTAGGAAGAGGGAGGTTGTGATGCCGCTGTATAGAGCTCTGGTAAGGCCACAGCTAGAATACTGTGTGCAGTTCTGGAGACCTTACCTGCAAAAAGACATTATTCAAATAGAACGGGTCCAAAGGCGGGCAACGAAAATGGTGGAAGGACTTAAACTTAAAACTTATCAGGAGAGACTTAAAGAACTTAATTTGTACAGTCTGGAGGAAAGAAGGGAGAGAGGGGACATGATTGAGACTTTTAAATATGTGAAAGGATTGAATAAAGTTCAGGAGGGAAGTGTTTTTAAGAAGAAACTTAATGATAGAACAAGGGGGCACAACCTGAAGCTAGTCGGGGGGAAGATCAGGAGCAATGTTAGAAAATATTATTTTACAGAAAGAGTAGTAGATGCTTGGAACAAACTTCCAGCAGAGGTAGTTGAAAAATCAACAGTCACTGAATTTAAACATGCCTGGGATAAGCACACATCTATCCTAAGATAAAGAGTACATACAGTATACACATAAGGGCAGACTAGATGGACCGTATGGTCTCCTTCTGCCATCAACCTTCTATGTTTCTATGTTTCTATGTAGTTCTGGAAAATAGGCCCTGACTTTTTGTTGTGTGTCCCTTCAGCTATGTTATATTATTATGTTATATTTCCCATTATTCAGCAATATAGCAAGTAGACAACCTTCTAGGACACAATATGCTTGCCGTTTCAATTTATTCATAATTCAAATAAAGTTAAACAATGCAATAGATTAAGGTACAGCTTAAATGCAACCTGATGCATAAGAGCAGACCTGTTTCTAGGGGAGGCAAGCAGGGCCCTGGGCGCCAAGGCCATTGGGAGCACCTTTATGCCAAGTAGGGCCATTGTTAATGGTGCAGGCCAGAAGACAGGCATCCCCTCATATTGGGCTCAGTCGGGGTGGGGGCACTGCCTGCTGTAAAGAAAGAGTCACAGCATGGAGGGGTGGAATTTTTTCATTCCTGAGAAACTGCCCTGTATAATGGTTACAGACATCATGCAAAGGAATTTGAGCATGACTAGGGAGGTTGCTTACACTCCACTTTCTAGGACTCTCTGCTGAACACCTTTGTTTTGCTCATACAAAGGAATTCACCTGAGAACAAAATGAATCAATAGCAGATAATGAAATTGCAGGTTTAAAACACCAGAGGGCACTATTTATCTTCAATAGTATGCATAACATTGTAAATAAATTAAGTCTAAGAACACCATATATCCGTGTGGCTACCTTTATGTTACACTTTATAAAATTTCTTGCTGCTCCAAAAACGCTAAGAGAACACTAGGACCTAGGACAAGACAACTTGTGTCTGTTGTCTCCTCAGAAAATAAATGAACATCACCCAAGTGCTGTATAAGCTTAGTTTGTGCCCACCAACAAAATATTAAGTATGTCTACCAGATTGCTCCTTTAGTAATCACCAAACACCTCCATACACCAGGCGAACTTTATCTCATATACTCACTCCAATATGGTCAATCCAAAGTAGATACTCTAATGGGTGCCTCCACTGTTAAGAGCATGGATAAAACACATATGGAGAGAGAAGAGAAGGAAAAGAAAAGATATTACACTATGGGGCGATTCAGAGCCTGGTGAGAAAACTCACTTATTTTTAGGAGAGAAAAATGCCATTCACTTTCACTGTCTACTTTGGGGATGATTCAGAGCCAGGTGAAAATTTACACCCAGTAGACAATGAAAGTGAATGGCAGTTTTCTCTCCTAAAAAAGAAGTCAGTTTGCCCACCAGGCTCGGAATCGACCCCATATTATAATATATTTTTGCACTAGTTGTGATTTGAAGCAAGAAAAACCACAAAGAAAATGTGATATATACCTTATTTATTTACACATTTATAACAAATCTGTTATAAACAGTGTAGGAGTATTACTGAGTATTTGTATTTAATGTATTTTTTTTTATGTACAGTCTGGGAACTGGTAAGGGGTCCAAGGAACCCCTACAGTAGTTCACACATTGTGGTAGCCAGCATACCATCTGTTGGCATTGGCGGGTGGCATTTTGATTTAACAGAGACGGTATCAGGGCAAAACAGATCGAAACAGCAAGATCCGGGTCAAACTTAGCTTTGGCCTGTATCCAAAGACTATTGATGAGCGGATCCAAACTTTGCTGGTTCAAGCAGATTTCAAACAGAAGTCCGTACATGCACCCGGAAATACCAATGCAGTGGTCAGCCCATTGCTTCCACTGCCCCCCACACCCTGGGACTAAGCGCGCCAAAGCAGGCTGACAGGATCTTACTAGCGTGGAATTTTTTCATTTTTTCACACAGTCCACAGCAAAAAAGACAGAGGCCATTTTCAAGCTGTGCCAACAGTCGCTGAAGCGAGGGACAGCTGCTAATCATCTCTGCACCTCATGCATGACCAGGTATCTGCAAGCAAAATATGAGCTGTAGAGGCAGAACTACCAGAAAAACCTGCCAAAACCTGAGTCTCCCTCTGTCTCAGCCTTCAGCTCCACCTCCCCAACAACAAGGCCACCTGTCTCGCCCCAAAGGGAGAATGTGGGAACCCCACCAGCTCCAGCGCCACCACCGTGCTGGTCCACATCATCCCAGGGAAGCATTCAAGCTCTCCATCCCGCAAACTTTGGAGAGAAGTTGTTCTTTATTGGTGTATTTCTGTGATTATTTTAAATATATTCCATACCCCATTTTGTGTTAATTTCGATGGCATGCACAAGATCACGCTAGCAGTATATGTAGCATTTGCTATTACTCTTTGACCTTAGAATGTGGTAGTTGCTGACTTTTAAGTAGTGGGGCAGGGGTAACAAATCTCCAGCTTACCAAGTCCGTTAAGAAATAGGCAGTATACATATACATTACATAGTAAGGTTGAAAAAAGGCATATGTCCATCAAGTTCAACCAAGGGACGGGTTGGGAAGAGTTTTTATTTTATTTTCTCTACTGATAACAAACAATAGTAATTGTTAATGTTACTTTCTGCTAGAAAAGCATCTAATCCTTTGAAGCTGTCAGCTGTTGATGTTGTAACAAGCTTCTGTGGGAGGCTAAGCTTATAGAAAAAAATGATTGTTGCCTCCGGAGATTGAATCTTTTTTTTTCTCCAGACAGAGGAAATGCCCCCTTGTCTTTAGTGAGTATTTTAGCTGAAATAATTTTCCACCATATTTTTTGTATTGGCCATTTATATATTTATACAGGTCAATCATGTCCCTCCCTCAAACGTCTCCTCTCAAGACTAAACAGATTCAATTCCTGTACTCTTTCCTAATAATAGGTGTCACGGGGACCCCCTTACACTCACCTGTCCTCCGGTCCCACGCCGGCTGCTCCCGCTCGGCCGGCGTGCGGGCTGGGCGGCGTCTCTGTCAGGCGGCGGCTCGGCGTCTCCTCTCCCCGGCCGCCGCTCGGCTATTTCCGCCGCGAGCAGCCGCTCGGCTGTTTCCGTCGCGAGCGGCTGCTCGGGTGGCTTCCTCTCCGGCGGCGTCGGGAGCGGCCGCGCCACTGTCATCTCGGCGCGCTCCCGGCGCGCAACTTCCTACACGCGCGCGACAGGTGTCTCTATTTATGCCCTCCGGCGGCGCTGCACACAGGGCGCCCGCCGGAGGTAATTAGGTCTGGGCCAATGAGCCCAAGGTTGTTAGTTTGAATGGGGCAATCAGCCTCAGGGTTCCTAAATTGCACCAATCATTTCCCTCTCCCTGCCCCAACATTCCTATAAAGCTGTTCACTCTGCAGTTGTTCCTTGCCCGTGATAGCGTGCTGCTGGGTGTGATTGTGATCTCTGTTTTCCCTACGAATCTTGCCGTGTATGACCATTCCTGATTGCCGCCTGGACCGACCTTGCCTGTTTTTGACCACGATTCCTGCCTGCTCCTCTGTACCGCGTATCTCTGACCTCCCGGTGTGACCTTTGGCTAGCCCTGACTATTCTTCTATCTAAATCCTCCTGTACCGTGCTTCCTTGGACTGATCTCCCGTGTATGACCCCTGCCCGATTGTCTCTACCCAGTCTTGTTCCTGGTTCGTTTGCCTTCCCCTGCATAAGTCAGCATCCTTTGTGCTAACAAGTCCTGGGGGCAACCGTGTCCGGTGAGGCGTATTCTGCGTCCCGGCAAACGGGGGCTTGGCTATAGGCGAAGTAAGCAGCGGAGATTGGGGGTTGCTGACTTATTGGAAGGTGGGCGTCCCACGGGACCTGACAATAGGATCCTTCATTCCCCTTATCAGTTTGGTGGCTTCTTTTTGATCTTCTATTAGTCAACAGCAGTGACAACAGTAATGCCCAAACTTCTCACCTCTCAGCGGGGCCACACTAGTGTCTAGATTGGGAAACCAGCTTTCCTTCCACATTACATAACGGTGCCTACAATGCACCTTGCTTAGGCAGAGCTGTAGGGGCCAATTTACAGCTAGTCAACAAAGTCATATAGTACATAGTACGATTGAAAAAATAGTACTTGGGTTATCCTCCGCCAGATGGCGCTGCACTGCAGAGACATGGAAAACAGGCTCCTCCCGTCCCTTGAAAAAATAGTACTTGGGTTATCCTCCGCCAGATGGCGCTGCACTGCAGAGACATGGAAAACAGGCTCCTCCCGTCCCTTCAAATACCCAGGGACCTCCCACAAATCCCCAGATTTCTCTGCAGTGCTGACTGGTGGACCCTGTTCAAAGGGTCGACATCCTCCCTCGTTCCCCCCCCCGTAGCTCGGGGGGGAAGAAAGTGGGGGTGTGTGTGTGTGGTGGTCTTAGTGTATTCAGTTACACGTTATGGCCTTAGTATTGTCCTTGACTCATACACCTGGTGTCAGAGCCGCGCTGTTTGCTTTTTATTGTCTATCGGCCGCAGGCGGCGGCGTCGCCTCAGATGCTGCGGCGTCTTCATTGGCAAACGTTGTCGGGCGCATCTAGAAGTAATCCCCGTTTTCCTTCTAAAGTGTGTCATACACTCGCTTTTTATTGTCTGCGTTGACTACTGCCTCAGAGCTTCACGCTCTTCGGGGGGGCGGGGACCTGGCTTGGGGCGCTCCACGTCACAGCCCGCTCTGGCCCGCCCTTCGAGGTTCGCTTGGCGCCATTTAGATGCTCGTCGCGCGCGGTAACGGTCCTCCTCCTCCCCCGGTCTGTAAGTGCCCTCGCGGGCAATTTTTCATCATTCTTGCTTACTGCGCATGGCTCTGACATCCCTATTCCCATTATGTCTTTCAGACGGTCGAATCCAGTGGCTTCTCCCAGCCCGGTGTAATTGCCAGTTGGACCTAGTATAATTACTCCCACTTCCCTGCGGGTCTTTGGGGCATCCAGGGTAGCTTATAGCGTCAATCCCTACTGGCCTATTGTGCCTATTAATCACCATATGGAGGCATCCCAGGATATTGTGAACAGGCTTCCCTCGGGACAAGCCCGGCTGTGTGTAGCTTGTGGGGATCAGCTATCAACGGGGACAATGCACGGGTCTGCGTCCCTTGTGCACAGCAGGCGCTAATGGTACTTCCGGCCCCTCCTGTGGCTGGGCCTGCACCTCGCCTCACTTCACCTACCCCCCCCAAGCCTGAGTCTAACCCCCAATAGAAGCGAGGATTCTCATCCTGATGTGGCTACTAGACTGGCCAGTGTTGAAAAATTGCTTGCTAGTACTCTAGCGCGCAAGGCCACCGCGAAAAAGCCGCACATAATCCCTGACTCTGCTCCTTTCCCTACAGAGTCTGATGAGTTTACGCATCTATATGACCATGCCCTTTCGGACGAAGGGGAGCTGCTCTCTGACTCAGAGTCATCTGATGAGAAGTCTAGGGGTCATGACGATTCTGGTTCTGATCACTGGACCCCGGATGATACTGATAAACTACTGCTTCAGATTTTTGAGGTTTGGTCCATCTCTCCCCCTGTTGCGGCTCCCAGGCAAAGGGGTGAGCTATTTCATACTGCTAAGGCTCGATTGGAATTTCCTGAGCAAACCCACTTAAATAACCTCGTGCTTAAGGAGTGGTAACATCCCAGTAGACTTCCCGGGATCCCTAAGAGTCTGGACAGGAAGTATCCATTTCCTGCTGATATGGTCAAGTGCTGGTCATCGCCCCCCGAGGTCGATGCTCCTATTCTAGGGCTGTCTAACACCTCTATTATGCACTCCCCCGACACTACTACGCTGCGGGATTCTGAGGACCAGCGCATTGACCAATTGGCGTGCCATGCCTTTGCGTTTGGAGGGGCGGCACTGCGCCCGGTCTGCGCTCTGGCCATTACTGCTGTGGCGCTCAGGGCCATGGTCAGGAATGCACTTGACGGCCCAGACGAGTTGCCTACTGATACTATTAATGCACTGTCTAACTGTGATGTATTTGTGAACATTATCCTGTCTGCATCGGATGATGCTATTAGGCTGTGTGCCAGATCTTCCGCCTTGGCGGTGGCTATACGCCGCGCGGTATGGCTGCGCCAGTGGGCTGCCGACAATGCTGCTAGGAAAGCCCTTACTGGGCTCCCGTTTAACCCTTTAAATGCCAGCCACGTAAAATTTACGTGGTTGCCTCTCCGTCACTTAAGTGCCAGCCACGTAAATTTTACGTGCCTGGCATTCCCCAATCCCACAAAAAAAAGTTTAAAAAAAAGTCACTTACCTGACCCCTTGTTTGGTCCGGCCGGGTCTCCTCTTCAGCCAGCGGGGCTCCGATCGCCGATCGGGGCTTCTCCGGCTGCAGGGGAGGGCCCGGAATAGGGTGCCCCCCCCCCCCGTTTCAGCAGCCGCCGGGATTGCCTGTTAAAAAAAAAAAAAAAAAAAAATGACAGTTACTCACCTCCGCTCCCGCCGACTCCCGCCGCCTCTCCTCTTCATGGGGGGGGGGCTCCGATTACCCCCCCCGGGTCTTCTGTCTTCTGGAGGGGGGCATAACAGCCCTCCCTCCGTCGCATCTTCCGATGGCGGCCGCCATCTTGGATTTTAGCCCCGCCCCTTCGGCTAATGACGTCACCGCCGGGTGTCATCGGGGCACCCGGCAGTTCTCCTCTCAGATGCCGGTGACGGCTGGGCGGAGAAGGAGGGAGGTAGGCGATCCTCCGATCGCCTGCCTCCCCCCTTCTCTGCCCAGCTGTCACCTGCATCAGATCGCCGCGGGACAATGCATCTGAAGATCGGAGGTGAGTAAAGGTAAAATGTTTTTTTTTTTAAATAAACATATTTGAAAACCTGTGTGTGTCTTTTTATTTATACTGTTAACCCTTTGTGAACTGGTAAGGGGTCCATGTGACCCCTTATACCAGTTCACAGGGCTCAGGGGTCTGGCAAGTCACCTGCGCTAGCGGGTGGCTTGCCATTAACCCCTGGCACCCCCATTACCTGCCTCCCCAAAGGCCAGGGGGGGGCAGAAGAGCCCGGGCCCACATAGGCTATGTGGGCTCGTAGGCTGCAGGGTGGGGGGGCCACAAAAGCTGGCCCCCCCACTCTGTGCCTACAAGCCCCCATAGCTGGTCCCGGGCTGGTTACTGTGGGTAAGGGGGACCCCACGTCAATTTTTTTTTTGATTTTTAAGGGTTTTTAACCCTTAAAAATAAAAAAAAAAATTGGGTCCGCCCCCCCGGGAGGGGGGACCCTATGTCATTTTTTTTTTGATTAACCCTTTGTGTTCTGTCATCCAGCAGCTATAAAAGGCTTCTAGCAAGTGAGCAGAAGCCAGTGATCGCCGAGGGACAGAGTGCTCCAGGATGGATGGGAGGTGAGTACAGTGTAAAAAAAAAAATAAAAATTAATAAAATATTTTTTCTCTGCTTGTGTCTGTGTGATTATTTACTTTTAACCCCTTGTGAACTGGTAAGGGGTCCATGACCCCTATACCAGTTCACAAGGCTGGGGGGATGGCAAGCCACCTGCGCTAGCGGGTGGCTTGCCATTAACCCCCGGCACCCCCATTACCTGCCTCCCCAAAGGCCAGGGGGGGCAGAAGAGCCCGGGCCCACATAGGCTATGTGGGCTCGTAGGCTGCAGGGTGGGGGGGCCACATAAGCTGGCCCCCCCACTCTGTGGCTACAAGCCCCCATAGCTGGTCCCGGGCTGGTTACTTTGGGTAAGGGGGACCCCACGTCAATTTTTTTTTTGATTTTTAAGGGTTTTTAACCCTTAAAAATCAAAAAAAAATGGGGTCTCCCTCCCCTGGGAGGGGGGACCCTATGTCATTTTTTTCTCGATTTAACCCTTTGTAGTGTGGATAGTATTTGTATTTTTTTTGTGAATGTTATAAAATACTTGTTTCAGTTAGAGGGGTCTCCTAGGCAGGAACAGGGGGCTACCGATAAATATGTGGTACCGTTCTAATCGGTAGAAATGGGGCTTTCACATGCAATATGATTTTCCTTAATAAAATACATTTTTTATTTAAAATAAAGGAGTCAATTTTCTAAAAAATGTATTTATTTATTTATTTTTTTTACTTAATAATATTGTAAAAAAAAAAAAAAATTTACAAACAAGACATTTCATGTTAAAGCCTAAACTCTGCTGCAAAAAAATATATATATAATTTTCCTGAAAGTTCCAGCAAAAATGGCGCAAAACATGGCGCAAAACATGACGCAAAATGGGGAAAAATGGCCTGTCAACAGAGGGTGACAAAATCTCAAGTAGGCTGGCAATTAAAAGGGTTAATAGTACCTCTGCATGTTGGGTATTGTTCTGTTCGGGGGACCTTGCGCTTTCAGACTTAGCTTGTTTTTTCTGGTTTGCATATTTATATTTTAGGAAAAGGTGTTTTTTATTCAGCTTTTTTATAAATTTTTTAGGGAAACCCTGCGCAACCAAAGAATTCTTTGAGGTAATAATTCCAGAAAGATGAGCCCACTAGAACAAGTTGGGTACCCTTAGAAAGCTTAACGTGTGTACTTTCAGGGAATATATGGTTTATGGGGGATATTCTAAATGTCAAGGGTTGTTTTGGTTGAAAAATCGCAAGGTGCGCACTTTGTCTGCAGAGCTGAAATTTTCAAGTAAAATTACCGTTACGCACATGCTTTACTTTGGGGTGTTTGGCAACTCTTCCCTTGACAGTAGCTATGCATGTTGGGTATCGTTCTGTTCGGAGGTTGTTGCGTTTTCAGATTAAACTTGTTTTTTCTTGTTTGTATATAGTTTTTTTAGGAAAATGTGGCTTTGATTCTGCTTTTTTATCCTTTTTTTAGGGAAACTCTTTGCAACCAAAGAATCCATTGAGGGATTACTTCCAGAAAACTATGGCCACATCAACAAGCCTGGTACGCCTAGAAAGCCTGAGGTGTGTACTTCCAGAGAATATATAGTTTGTTGGGGGTATTTCAAATGTAAAGGGATGTTTTTCTGGAAAAACTGCAAGGTGCGCATATTGCGTAGCATAGTTGTATTTTATCTGAAAATCCCCTAAAGCGCTGTTTCAGTTTGGGGGAGTCTCCTGGGCAGGAAAGGGTGTCTACCTATACATATGTGGTACCGCTGTAACCGGGAGAAGTTGGGATTTCACACGCAATAAGATTTCATTGACAAACTTACATTTTTTATTACAAAAAAAACTACAATATGTAAAAATTTTTTTTTTTTTTTTTTTTGCACATATTTCACCCAAAAATATTAAGAATACACCTAACAAATGACAAACAAGACATTTCATGTTAAAGCCCAGACTCTGCTGAAAAAAACAATATATCATTTTCCTGGGAAATCCCTGGAAATCCCTTCCAAAATCACATTTGAACATGGGGAGCGCAAAATAGTGCAAAATGGTCTGGCAACAGAGTGTGACAAAAACTCCAGGTAGGCTGGCACTTAAAGGGTTAAGGGACTATGCCTGTTTGGGGACCACCTAGACCTCTTTGCTAAAGGAGGTAAGTTAACACAGCGCAGGCGGCAGCCTCAGCCCTTTCGCAGCCAGGGCCCCCTTTCAGCCCCCTACAGAGGCGCTAAGCAGGGAAAAGGGGTGTCCTTCGCGGGGGCTCGTGCAGACTCCTGGCATAGGAGCGGGAGGCGACGTCCTGGCTCCTCCTGGGGGACAAACCCAAAGCCCCTCCCAAGACCCCTCAGGCATGATGGGGCGCCCTTGCCCGCCAGGGTGGGGGGACGGCTACAGCACTTCGCACACGTCTGGAGGCGCCAAGTCTCAGACCGGTGGATTCAGTAGTTACCTCTGGCTACAAGATAGAGTTTGCTGTGCGGCCCCCCTCAAGATTCATCAGGTCCCGGATCCCCCAGGACCCGGTATAAGCTCAGGTCCTGATGCAGGCAGTGCAAGGACTTCTGGATCTGGGAGTTATTTGCAAGGTTCCCTTGAGAGAATTGGGAGAAGGGTTCTACTCCAACCTTTTCACAGTACCCAAAAGAGATGGGTCAGTCATGCCCATTCTGGATTTAAAGATCCTCAACAAATTTGTCAAGAACAAGCGTTTTCGCAGGAAAACTCTGCGCTCGGCCGTTGGCTCTCTGCGCCCAGGGGATTTTATGACGTCTGTGGACATCAAAGATGCTTACCTTCACATCCCTGTGTTCCCAAGACATCAAAGGTTTCTCAGATTCCAGTTGAAAGATCAACATTACCAATTTGTGGCTCTACCGTTTGGCCTCACTTCAGCTCCCAGAGTGTTCACCAAGGTATTGATAAGGTCAGGGGGCATTCGAGTGCTGCCCTACCTGGACGACATCCTCATCGCCTCATGGCCTTCACAGCAGGCGGAGCTGGACACTCAGCTGGTGGTGTCCACCTTGGAGTCCTTCGGCTGGGTGATCAATCATCCCAAGTCCTCTCTGTCCCCTTCACCGGTGACCCCATTCCTGGGGATGATTCTGGATATGGTTCAGTCACGAATATTCCTTCCCCAACAGAAGGTGGAAGCTCTGACTGCGCAGGTGCGGTTCCTGCTCTCATGCCCCCAGCTCTCCCTCAGACAGGGAATGCAGCTGGTGGGCCTGATGGTGGCGAGCTTTGAGGCGGTGCCCTTTGCTCAGTTCCATTCGAGGCCTCTGCAGCTTCACCTCCTATCAGTATGGGACAAGGACCCCGCGTCCTTGGACAGGGTTTGTGTGCTTCCCCCATTGGTCAGAAGGTCCCTCTCGTGTTGGCTAGACCACAAGAACTTGCTAAAGGGCAGGTCCTTTCTAGCCCCCTCCTGGGAGACGGTCACCACGGATGCCAGTCTGTCAGGGTGGGGGGGATTCTGGAAGTCCCTGAGGTTCCAGGGGAGGTGGGGCCCTCAGGAGGCCCATTTACCCATCAACATTCTGGAACTACGGTCGGTCAGGTTGGTTCTGGAGCAGTTGACCGATCACCTGCAGGGACTGTCTGTGCAGGTGCGCTCAGACAATAGGACAGCGGTTGCCTACATCAACCATCAGGGAGGGACCCGGAGCAAGGGTGCCCTCCAGGAAGTGTCACGGATTCTGACATGGGCAGAGGCCAATGTTCAATGCATTTCGGCTGTTTATATCCCGGGGGTAGAGAATCTTCTAGCAGACTCTCTGAGCAGGGGGACTTCCCGTCAGGGGGAGTGGTCCCTCTGCAACAGGGTATTCCAGTCTCTGTGTTACCGGTGGGGCTTACCGGATGGGGATCTGTTTGCATCCCGTCACAATCACAAGCTCCCGGCCTTTGTTTCCCTGTCTCAGGATCCTCTGTCCTTGGCCACGGACGCTCTGTCAATGTCATGGAAGAAATTTCGGCTCCTGTATGTCTTTCCCCCGTTCCCCCTGCTGGGCAGGGTTCTGCGCAAGATTGCCCTGGAAAGGGTGCCAATGATTCTGGTGGCCCCGAGGTGGCCAAGAAGAGTGTGGTTCGCAGACGTGGTACAAATGGCAGTAGACCAGTACGTCCTGCCAGAGGAGCCAGATCTACTCACTCAGGGCTCCTTACGCCATCCCAGTTTACAAACTCTGGCTTTGACGGCCTGGCTGCTGAAACCTCCATCTTGATGGAGAAAGGCTTGTCTGCCTCAGTGGTAGATACCATGGTACAGGCTAGGAAGAAAACTTCTTCTGCCATCTATTATAGGGTATGGCGTTCCTACATTGACTGGTGTGAGTCCAGGTCTCTTCCCTGCAGGGAATTCTTAATCCCTAGAATTCTGGAGTTTTTACAACATGGATTGGAGTTGGGTTTAAAACTCAGTACTCTGAAGGGTCAGGTTTCTGCCCTGTCTGTCTTCTTTCAGAAGTCTTTTGCTCAGCATCCCTTGGTTAAGACCTTCTTTCAGGGGGTCACTCACGTGCGTCCCCCACGTAAGCCTACGGTCCCTGTTTGGGACTTGAACCTGGCTTTGTCTGCCTTACAGGGTGCTCCCTTTGAGCCTATTCAGAATGCTGCTCTGGCTGTACTTACCCTCAAAGTTGTTTTTCTGGTGGCTATTACTTCGGTCAGGCGTGTGTCTGAGCTGGCGGCACTGTCTATTCAGCCCCCATACTACGAGAGACACCAGGACAAGGTGGTGTTCCGCTTTAAGCCAGATTTTCTGCCAAAGGTGGTGTCTGCTTTTCATTTGAATCAGGATATTGTTCTTCCTTCATTGTGTCCTAATCCTAGCAACGCTAAGGAAAGGGTTTTGCATTCTTTGGATGTGGTCAGGTGTCTGAAGTATTACCTGGTAGTCACTGCGGCTTTCAGGAAGACTGATGCTATTTTTGTGGTCCCTTCTGGTCCTAGGAAGGGTTGGGCTCCTGCCAAGTCTACTATTAGCAAATGGATTAGTCAGGCTGTGATTCAGGCCTATTCTGCTAAGGGGAAGAATCCTCCCTTCCGCCTTACTGCTCATTCTACTCGTGCCATTGGTGCCTCTTGGGCCTTCCAGCACCAGGCTTCTGTTGAACAAGTTTGCAAGGCCGCTACTTGGTCTTCTGTTCATACCTTTTCAAAGTTTTACAAGGTTGATGTTAGGGCCTCAGCTGATGCTGTTTTTGGCCGCAAGGTTTTGCAGGCGGTAGTGGTTTAAACTGCCTGATGTCACCTTTTGTTGGGGATCCCACCCTACTTTACGAACACTGCTATTGGATGTCCCAAGTGTAAGTATTATATCTGGTGCAGGACGTACTGTATACTAAGAATAATACAATTCTGTGAAATACTCACCTGTAGATTTGATATTATTTGTATACAGTACGTCCTGCTCCACCCCACCCTGGTTTTTGCATTATTCTGGATCCCCTGTATGGTGATTGTTATCATTGTTATCATTACCAGTTGTTCTGGGTGGTTTAATTCTCCCGGCTTCTTGTTCACTGCTTTTCAATGCTGGGGATTTGTGGGAGGTCCCTGGGTATTTGAAGGGCCGGGAGGAGCCTGTTTTCCATGTCTGTGCAGTGCAGCGCCATCTGGCGGAGGATAACCCAAGTGTAAGTATTATATCTGGAGCAGGACGTACTGTATACAAATAATATCAATTCTACAGGTGAGTATTTCACAGAATTGTATTTTTCCAGACGGAAGAACTTGTCTTTAGAGGAGATTTTAGTTGAAATAATTTGTACTCATTTTTTTCTATTGCCCATTTATATATTTTTAAAAGTTAATCATGTCCCCCCTCAGACGTCGCCTCTCAAGACTAAACAGATCTAATTCCCAGAATCTTCATAACTAAGATCCTTCATTCTCCTTATCAGTTTGGTGGCTTTCCTCCTCTTCCAGAGTCAGAGCGTCCTTTCTATGAACTGGTGCCCAGAACTGGACGGCATATTCCAGGTGAGGGCGCACCAGTGCCTTGTAAAGATGCAATATTACAGCTCTGTCTCATGATTGCATGCCTCTTTTAATGCATGATAATATCTTGGTCGCCTTAGAAGCAGCTGCTTGCATGCTGTTATTTAGCCTGTTCTTTAGTTATTTACACCCAGATCATTCTTAACTAGTGACTATCCCCCGAGGACATATGTGGCCTTCAGGTTGTTAGACCCCAAGTGCATTACTTCACATTAATCCACATTGAACTTAATTTGCCAAGTGGATTCCCAAACACTCAAAGTGTCCAAGTCAGCCTGAAGCTTGTTCTTCTGTCTTCGATAGACTGCACTGTGCTACATATGTTGGTGTCGTCCACATAATAGAGAGAGTGCCATTAATTCCATCTTCTATATCATTTATAAACAAATTGAATAATAGAGGGCCCAGCACTGAACCCTGAGGTAAACCGCTTACAGCCGGGGACTATTCAGAGTAGGTATCATTAACCACAACTCTTGGCACACAATCCTTCAACTAGTTTTCAGTCCAGTCACAAACTGTATTTTCTTACCCCAGAGACCTCAATTTTCCCAACAAGCATTTAGAGGGACAGTGTCAAATGCTTTTGCAAATCCAGAAAAACTTTTCCCACAATAGATGTTAAGCTTACTGGTCTGTAATTACCCGGAGAAGACATGGAGCCCTTTTTAAAGTGGGCACCACATTTGCCTTGCGTCAGTCCCTTGGTACTATACCAATTGTTAGTGAGTCTTTAAAGATCAGGAGCAGAGGTGATGAAATGACAGAGCTGAGCTCTTTAAGAACCCTTGGATGAAGTGCATATGGTCCTGGAATCTTATTCACATTTAAATTATTTAGTATTTCTTGGATGATATCCATGTTTAGCAAGTTAAGAATTATGCTTGGGGTATTGTTTGCAGTGGTATCACCTAAATTGGTACTTTGTGCCTCTTTTTTGTACACAGAGCTAAAGAACCCAATTAGCAGCCCGCCTTTTCTTGGTCCCCAGTGACCAATTCCCCCTTACCAATAATTAGGGCACCAACCTGTTCTGTGTTTGTTTTCTTTGAGTTTAAATATTTAAAGAAACATTTAGGGTTGGTTTTGCTTTCTTTGGCCACATCTTTCATTTTGAGCTTTTACCAGCTTAATTACTTGTTTACATGTTTTATTTACCTCTTTTTTAAGGATAACTTCCCCTTAGTCTTACTGCCTCCACTTGTCTTCCCTTTTGATGGAAAAACAAAAGCCGCAGACATCACTCCGTCCCAAGAACCCAATTGGAAGAGGGGAAGAAACTGAGAAAATCCCTTGCCATGGGCTGGTTTCCAAGAACAAATTACCAAACCACATTCAGCAGCCTCTGGCTGCAGTGGGGATAAAAATACTTTGTCTCTTTCTTGTTATGCAACAACCACATTGATAACCTGACAGGCCAATCACGAGACAAGGCAGTCTCCCAAAAGCACCCTAATCCTGATCTTTGCTAGGTCTGCCTATGCTGCCCACATGGATACGGAGACAAGACTAGTGTTTCCATTTAAAATTAGAAGGGGAAACTGTGATGGCGCTCTGGGACTCAGGAAGTACGGTGACTTTATTACGTGCCAGTCTTGTGGACCCTGACTGGTTTCTGACTCACCAGTTGAGTGTAGTGTGTATCCATGGCGACAGTAAAGATTACCCCACTCCAGAGCTCACGGTGGAAACCTCTGCCGGGACTATAAAACATGAAGTAGGTTTGGTCAAATGTTTGGTGAATGGTGCTATAATTGGTTGTAATTTTTCATTATTTTGGGATTTATGGGAAGCTAAAAAGGCTAATGTAACTGAACTACTTTATGCTCTAGAAGGGCCTAAGATTTCTGAAATATCTGAACTAGAGGGCCCTGATAACTTTCCTTTAGAAGTCCTGGCCAGTGACTCAGAGGAACCAGCACCGAAGACTAGCTACTTTGCAGGTTTCCAGAAAAAACTTTGCCACAGAGCAACTAAAAGACTCCCAATCTAGTAAACGCCATGGAAAAATGTAAAACTGCTAAGACCAAGAACCTGGCACTCGACTGGTGTTCCCCCACGTTGCAGTACACAATGATTTGCTCTACTGGGCAAAAAAGACAACAGCTGAGGTAGTAGATTCCCTCAGATAAGCTGTGTTTCTTGTTTTCTCCTTTGTAGACCTTATGTGGGGGGGGGGGGGGGTTATGGCTCCCTCAATTGACCAAAATGGCCTGCTATTCTTCCTCTTATTATTATTCTCAGGGTGACCCCTGTTTCCAGGATTCACTCATTAATCAGCATGTTATACACACCAAATATGGGGCTTACACATCTAATTACATTCAGAAGAAGGATGGGAAGTTTGCACTCACCCTTTGGGTTTCCTCCACATCACGGGAAGACCAAGACCATCCAGAAATCATCTTCTCTATCAGTTCTGTGGGCTCACTGGTCAGCCGCCTGGTAGTCTCAGTAAGCCGCTCATCCAGTCCGCCTCTTGCTGCCAGGGCAGCCGTGATATCGGTAATCTGTGAAGAGTGATATGCTGGCCAGTAAAAGGGTTCTTTAACCCCTTCACTGCCAGCCTACCTGGAAATTTTGGCACCCTTTGTTGCCAGACCAGATTTTACTGTTTTATGCTATACATGTTCAACTGTGATTGAAGGGATTTCCCATGAAAATCATATATATATTTTTGGCTAAAAAGCAGAATCAGTGCCACAATTTCCTAAAAAAGCAATATGCAAACCAGAAAAAAAATGTAAATCTGAAAAAAATTATATCTGAAAAATCAATGTCCCCAAACAGAAAATTCCCAACATGCATAGGTACTGTCAAAGGAAAAGTTGCCAAACACCCCATAGTAAAGCATGCACATATGGGTAAGGGTAAAGGGTATTTAAAGTGTCCACACAGTTTGTTTGAGGGACTTAACATTGGTTGACTGTATTTTATACAACAGATCTCGCTGGGCCTGGGATTGAACTCTGCAGCTTAGATGCCATTTCGGCGCTTAGGTTGTATATATGAGGTTGTAGAGTGACTGGTTGTGCCACAGTCTTATGTCTGGACAGTGTTGGAGCTAGGCCATTCCCATATTCTTGGGGGACCACTTAACTGCTAACCCAAAGAGGTGTGCAATAGGTCTAGAAGAGGCTTGTTACCTGAATACACTATTGCGCGTGGACTGTTAAAACCAAGTTGACATAATTGAGGCAATTAAAAATTGGCCCCAACCAGTGTCAAAAAATCTGGTCAAAGCTTTATTAGGGTTAGTGGGGTACTAAAGAAGGTTTGTGCCAAACTTTTCTATCATACCAGCCCTCTTTACTGATCTTACCAAAGGAACCATATCCACCATGGTGAAATGGAGTGAGAAAGTTGAGCAGGCTTTCCAGGAGTTAAAGGAAAGGTTTTGTAATAGCCCAGTATTGATTACTCCAAATAAAAAAAAAGAATTAGTGTTGCAGGCAGATGCCTCAGATGTTGGGCCAGGAGTGGTTCTTTCCCAAGTGGTGAATGGCGAAGAACACCCAGTCTTATCTAAGCAGGTAGTTGCAGAGAGAAATGATGCCATTATAGAGCGGGAAGGTCTTGCTCTTATGTATTACTTGTTGGATAGACAAATTAGGCTTGTAACAGATCATTCCCCCTTAAAGTGGATGGCCCAAAACAAAGGGAAAAATGCAATATTATAAGATTTATGTGGAACATTGCCCAGGTTCTCAATAAAACAATGCCAATGCCATATACCGTATCCACTGTGTATGAGTGTGACATGCTCCTCCCGCCAGGTCTGAGAAGAGGGGGAGGGTATGTAAGAAAGTGGCTGGGAGCGTACTAAATGGTGTGTACATCCCAGCCAGGTTTCTTACCTATCCCTGGTGAGGGTTCCCATCCCTAGTCTGGGCCAGGCTTTCCCAGCACTCCCGCCTTCTTAGACCTACAGCTGGGAACTTTTAAAAAGATAAAGCCCTGGCAGTTTAAGGGAGATCTGGAGCGCGCAGGCTACGATTTGAGCAGCCACATGTTGGCAGTGGCCATTGCTGCTGAACAAACTCGGCTTGGTATAAGAAGGCAAGCGTTAAGCCTGAATTCGGACTATTGTTCAATGGGACGTTAAATGCTGAACAGCTACCCTGGGTTGTGACTGATGTAAGTCTCTGCTGAATATAAGCATATATTGTGTTTGTTTTGATGCCCTGCTTGCTGGGGCAACTTTGTGAAGGAATCCTGCAGTAGGACGTTTGTTTACCTATTCTGCACCTCTGCTTCACTGTTGCTAGCTGCTTTGAACCTCATGCTGACCAACACTAAAAAGCTGATTTTCCCCAAACATATATATATATATATATATATATATATATATATATATATATATATGTAATGTGAGTTTAGATAACGAGTGGTAACCCAGATCACACCTAGAACAGACCCCTGAAAGATCCCTACATGACTTTAAGTGAATGTAATATGTTAAACAATGAAAAGCTATGCATAAGTAGATGCATGACAGGTTAATAAGCGGAAAATGGGCCTTAAACATAAAACATCCCTGGTAGCTTTACAGTGATGTGCACGGGACTTTGTCACATCGATCATTCAGACATTTAGGTATCCTGGTGTTTAGTTCACAAATCCATCTTGCCTCGACCCCCTGTAAACATTACCGTGATCCCTACCTCTAGGGCCCATTCTTACCTTCTGTATCATCTGAACCTTTATGGACTCAGTTTCCCCTTTATGTTCATTTGCACAATATCATACTACATTAAAGTGATACAGCAGGCAAGGGTAATTGTTACACCATTGTGTTGGGCTATATTTGGCACTAGTGTCCTAAACTATTTTCAATTTTTAAATTGAAGCAGAAATGGCCAAGATATCAGGGTTTACAGATTCAGCCAATGATATTCTCTTTTTCATCCCAGCCATGTGGACAAGAGTTGCTGGTCTTTTATGAAGTGTATTTCTCAATATATTGGCCATTTCTTTTTCAATTTAAAAGGGCCAAATGTAGCCCAACACAATTGTGTAACAATTACCTTTGCCTGCAGTAGCACTTTATACCTTATGGGTGAACTGTCTATTGGTACACACAACATGTTGCACTGAACAAGGTTCGATTCAGAGCCAGTTACCACATATTCCATATTTTTGTACAATTAAAGAATCCTTTTTATGACCCTGTTTACTCTTTTGACAAAAGGACAGCAGGAGCATCTAGGTGCACCATAAGGAAAGCTACCCATTAAAGTTAAACAGGTGTCAATTGACAGGGACTGTTCTCTTAGTATTGATAGTGAGCATAAAGTTGCCAATGTAGGTGCTTTCTTGGACATTATCTGCACTCCCTTTGACAAGACATCTTCTAGTTCTTGGTCAGCTTTTAAAATAGACAAGTTAGACACAATGATTTTCCTAATTTGGCAAGAAAAAGTGTAACCAAAGCTATGGGCTGATCCCAAACTGTCATATTAGCCAACCCCTTAAGATTTGTGTGACCTCCTTTAACAATAGGATAGTGAGAACACCCCCCCCCCCTTTCCTTATACATGTTGCCTCAGATTCACCCACAGCTCTCAGAACTCCAAAGCATTTGGTGCCCCACATTTTATCACAAAGTCTGGATGGAAAGATCTGGGGGAAATGAGCAAATCCTTCTCTCCTTCATTGCAAACTTAAACGTGGTTCAGCTGCACCTAACCACAATCATAGGTAAACAGAAATATTTCACAGCTTTGACCTAATTAGTGGACCACCACATCCAGCATGTACTCCTGACTTAGCTGACCGGGGGGGGGGGGGGGGGGGTGTATTAATCTTCTCCCTTTCACAGAAAAATGGTAAAAGGACTTTGGAACGTCCTGGATTCTGTTTTTCGCACATAGGTCTTCCATTGCAAACAGACGTCAGAAATCAAGCTACAAGCTTTTTAAACAATGCTATAGAGTCCCCTCTCTTCTAAAATACATTTTTCCAAGAGCGTTGTCTCACGGTTGGAGATGTGAGTTGGACGAGTGCACCATCTTGCACATTTTTGGTCCAGTTCTTGTTGTCTGAATTCTGGGCCAAAGTGTCAGAATTAGGGAAATGCTTACTGGTATCTTGGTCATAGTTGATCCAGCGGCCTTCCTCCTTCATTAGAAGACTGTAAAAAAAAACTTACAGTGTCTCATAGATGACCACGCGATTATCTATGCTTTTTGGAAACAGGCCTCCCTAAAAGATTATTGCGACAAGTTTAGGAAAACCTGGCACTGTTAGTGGGAGTTCACTGTCTCCCAGGACTGCCTCGCCTCTAATACAGGGTAGAGTAAGACAAAATATTTTTCTTCATGCTATAGCCATTGAAGTCACATCCTGCAAATGTAAACCCCCACTACCCACTTTTTCTTTCTTCAATCCCACTTTTTCTGAGTCATTGCTTTTTAGTCTTTCGTGAAGTTATTACTTTCACTTCTTTGCTATGTCCTCTTTGGTTGAGTTTTTGGCGCCTATAGAATTGAATGGCATTATTTCTTTCATTATTCGTGGGCATGTCACCATTGTGTGTGTATCACAAATTTGTGCAATATAAAAATCTAAATAAACACATCGGCTAATGAGAGACGGGTCACTTGTACATCCAAACTGAATAAAACTCCTGCCATTTTTGTGTTTTTTCTCGCCTGGTAGGAATACAATTCAGGGGTGACAGGCTTGAGTGTATCAGGGGCAATAGTACCTGTCACCCCTGATTTCCACTTCCTTCCATTAAAAGAAAGAAACAAGCCTGGCTGGATATTTCTTGATGTTGGGTGTATAAGTTAACTTTGATCCCTCCATCCAGCATATCTATATGGATTTTTATCATTGGACCACATTTGCTTCTTTAAAGATAAAGAATAAAAAAAAAAACTTGAGTCTTGCGCTGTCCAGAGCCAGCCTCTATACACAGACGAGCTGCAGGTGAATGGGTACCCCTTCCAAGATGGATGCCGACCAGTCACTAGGCTCAGATTCAAAGCCGGTCCATTATTCCAAGTATGTCTCACACCCTGCTTCAGAAGTATTCATTACACGTGGGTTATGTCCAGTAGAGGGCGAACTTCTGCAGAGATGACTAGAAAAAAAGAAGCCCCTCCCGGCCCATAAATACCTGGGACCTCCCACACATTCCCCAGTAATCGTCTCTGCAGATGGCGAGAAAGTCAGAAGATGGCTGTCTCCTTCCTTACAGGTATGCCGGGTTTACACCCGGCACATTTCTTTTCCTATTTCCACCCGGACTTCCTTATTAATGCTCCTATGCCTCCCAGCTATGGCTGAGGGTCTGGGTGAGGGTAGGGAACACCTTTAGAGGTGTTTGACTAGGAGCCATGCACCATGCTCCTCCGCAAAGCCCCCACCAAGGGGTAGGCGGCCGTCAGGTTTGGTGATCCTGACATGGGATGCCCTGTCCGTTCTGAAGCCCTCACACATATCCTACATGTGGCTACCGGCTTCCCCCCCATTACTCCCTGTTCCCGTTAGTAGGGTGGGGGGGGGGTACTTCCATCTTTGTTTTGTCTCCCCCGAGATTGTGTGAGTGGAAGTTGTCAGTATGATTGGTACTGTACTTTCTTTACTGTGTGGGGGCGCTGGCTACTGCCAGTGCGCCTCAATGTGTTTTAACTCGGTTAATTTTTATGTTATTTTGTTCTTGGTAGCCAGCACGCTCGCTTTCTGGGGCGGCGGCGGCGGGCCGGTGTCATCTATGCCGGCTACGCAGCCTTGGCTGGGGAGCGAGGTTCGCTGCTCGTTTTCTGTCAGGGGGAAGGGGCGGGGCCTGGCGCTCACCGCGCTGGTGATGGCCGGCCCCTCCAGTTGGCGCTCGACCGGCTTCCAGTCCTATTGGCTGGGAGAGCGGCTGTTGTGTTCTTTCCCGCGTCGGGAGGGGGCGGGGCCTTACGCGGGCGCGATCCGCGTCGGCCCGCCTTCATCCTCCTTCTGTCTGCGGGCCCTACGCCGCCATCTTTCCTATGCCTGTTACCTTCCGTGAGTGTCCCTCTGGCCATCCTTGATGCCTTAATTATATGCATATTCTCCTTTACTGTAAGCGGCTGCACGGGCCAGCGGTTAGAGCATATGTTATGCAGCTCTGTTCCCCGGTGGTGCAAGTTCTTTTCCCACTCGGTCATTATATATATATATATATATATATATATATATATATATATATATATATATTGCTGAACTGGGATAGATGTCCCCGGTACTTGGATCAGTCCTTTCTGCTGTCTCCCAGGGTTCGGCAGTCCCTTCAGTGGTGGCTGGAACCAAGCAATCTGATGAGGGGCAGATCTTTTCTGGTCCCTTGTTGGGAGATGGTTACCACGGATGCCAGCCTGTCGGGCTGGGGAGTTTTCTGGATGGATTTTCGTTTCCAGGGGCTGTGGGGTCCGCTGGAGGCTCACACCCCCATCAATGTCTTGGAGCTCAGAGCTATTCGGTTGGTTCTGTCATGCTTGACGCATCACTTACAGGGCTTACCGGTTCAGGTTCGATCAGACAATCGAACTGCGGTCGCTTACATCAATCACCAAGGAGGGACTCGCAGCAGGAGTGCCCTCAGGGAAGTTTCTCTGATTCTTGCATGGGCGGAAAGCAATGTTCCATGCATCTCAGCGGTATTCATTCCGGGAGTGGAAAATATGGAGGCGGACTCGCCGAGGGGAATGATATCTCAACCACAAGGTATTCCGGTCCCTCTGTCGCAAGTGGGGGTCTCCGGAGGTGGATCTCTTTGCCTCACGTCGCAATCACTAGCTCCCAACGTTTTTGTCTCTGTCTCAGGTTCCTCTGGCCCTGGCAGTGGACGCCATGTCTCTTGCTGGGAGGGATCTGGGGTTCCTGTACCTGTTTCCCCCCTTCTCCATGGTGGGCAAGGTGATGCACAAGATGGCTCAAGAGGGTGCACCAGCAATTCTGGTGGCCCCAGGGTGGCCAAGACTGGTTTGGTTCGTACCACAATTTACAAAAGCTGGCTTTGACGGCGTGGCTGCTGAAACCTCCTCCATCTTAATAGAATAAGGTTTGTCTGATGCTGTGATTCAGACACTGGTTAGGGCTACCAAGTGATCTTCCTCTAACATCTTCTACAGGACTTGGGGTTCTATATTGATTGGTGTGAGGCTAGGGCCTTGCCTTGCAGGGTGTTTTCAATCCCTAGGATTTTGGTCTTTCTTCAACATGGTCTGGGCCTGGGGCTCCAGCTTAGTACCTTGAAAGGGCAGGTCTCTGCCCTGGTGGTCTTCTTCTAAGGTCTTTTGTTCTTCGTCCTTTGGTTAAAGCCCCCTTGAAAGCCTTGTGCCTGTTTGGGATTTGAATTTTGCATTTTCTATGCTTACACAAAAGTTTGCCTTTTTGGTGGCTATTACCTCTGTTCGAGGTGTTTCTGGGTTGGCGGCTCTGTCTATTCAGGCCTCTTACTTTGAGAAACACCAGGACAAGGTGGTCTACAGCTTTAAGCCAGATTTTCTACCTAAAGTGGTCTCTGCTTTCCATCTCATTCAGGATGTGGTTCTCCCTTCCTTGTGTCCTAAGCCTAGCAATGACAAGGAGAGGGCCCTGCACTCTTTGGATGATTGTTTGTTGTGTGAAGTACTCTTTGGTAGCTACTTCTCTTTTCTGTAGGACGTACGCCTTGTTTGTGGTGCCCTCTGGACCCAAGAAGGGTTTGGCGCCGTCAAGTCTACCATTAGTAAATGGATATGTCTGGCCATTGTTGGGGCCTATATTGCCAAGGGGAGGGTTCCCCTTTCAGATTACTGCTCTTTATACTCGTACTGTTGGGGCTTCCTGGGCTTTTTAGCACCAGGCTTCTGTTCAACAAGTTTGTACAGCTGCTGCTTGGTCTTCTGTTCATACCTTTTCCAAGTTTTTATAAGGTTGATGTGCGGGCCTTAGCGGATGCTGTTTTTGGCCGCAAAGTTCTGCCAGCTGCAGTGGTTTAATTTGTGCACTTTTGCCTGTTGGGATCCCCACCCTTTTTGGACACTGCTATTGGATGTCCCAAGTGTAATGAATACTTTCGAAGCAGGGTGTGAGACATACTTGGAATAATACCATTTTGTGATTACTCACCTGTAAAATGGGTATTACAAGTATGTCTCACACCCTGCTTCGCCCCACCCTGAGTTGTATCTTGGATCCTCTATATGGTGCACCTTTTATTGGTAGAGTTTTTTATTTGCTCTTCCTGGTCCTCTTACTGCTTTACTATGATGGGGAATGTGTGGGAGGTCCCAGGTATTTATGGGCCGGGAGGGGCTTCTTTTTTTTCTAGTCATCTCTGCAGAAGTTCGCCCTCTACTGGACATAACCCACGTGTAATGAATACTTCCGAAGCAGGGTGTGAGACATACTTGTAATACCCATTTTACAGGTGAGTAATCACAAAATGGTATTTTTAGGAGAGCAAACTGCCATTGACTTTCATTGTCTACCTTGGGGTAATTCGGTAACCAGGTGTACATTTTCACCTGGCTCTGAATCATCCCCAAGGTAGACAATTAAAGTGAATGGCAGTTTTCTCTCCTAAAAAAGGAGTGAGATTTTTCACCTGGCATTGAATTAAGCCTACTGTGTCTGAAGCACACCTCCGTTCCCTGTTATGGAATATGTGTGCCATGTCCCGGCTTAGCAAATACCAGGACTGAACAATTCCATGCTGAAAAGCAGAAAAACATAATTTCAACTGTATTCATAAGAAGGCATTAGCACAGTCCATTCTGTGGGTAAACACATTAAAAACAAGGTTCCGTTGACCCTTTTTTCAAAAATTCTTTATTGAAAAAACAGTACAGTTTATTGATAACAAGATATGCAAATATATGTTGTTCAGTGGAAGGAGAAAAATGAATAAGTCATCTCCAGGTGAGGTGAGGGGGGGGGGGGGGGGGGGTTAACCAAGGCAAAAAAAAACAAAACTAAAGGACTCTTACACTTTTTCCTGCGCCACTGATTGGCACAGGTCCGGGGATCAGGAACTCATCTGATTGCACAATCCACAGCCCCAGTGCAGCCTGTGATCTGGCTCTGCCTAGAGCCTCACACTCCATTCTCTGGCCGGACCACGCCCTTCGCCATCAGTTACAGGGGTTTGGCCATGCCCTCTCTATTCACTACAATAGAGAGGGCAATGAATAGAGAGGACGTGGCCACACCCCAGTGATTGATGGCAAGTGGCGATTCTATCCTGCCATCAATCATGTCCCCGTGGTCTGGTCCCGGACAGCGCGGGATGCGTTGAGGATATCAGGTAAGTTCAGGGGCACTGGCCCTGCAGTGACCAGTGGTGCAGGACAAAAGGTAAGTACCCTTTTTTTTTTTTCTTGCAGAATCATTAGAAAATATAATTTAGACATTTCCAAAATATGTGATATAACCCTCCATTCCACAGCCCCGAAAGTATTTTTAGAGGATCTATGCCACTATAGCCAGGGTAGGATACCAACAGAACATCAGTTTATAGTCCCTTTCTAAGGCTAGGACATTGATAGAGTTTTTAGCTAAAACTGAGATCAATTACAGCCAATCCTTACTAGACAGGTTTTCCCCTAGGTCCGACTTCTGTCTTGCCTCATATGTTAGGTTCTCATATGTGGGTGCTTTGGTGCAGACATCACCATCCATCACTAATTCACTCTTGCAATTTGCATTACTTGTGGGGTCTGCTGGATATGCAAAAATTTATAAAGCATAGTGGTTGGAGAGTTATATTGAGTAGATCAGTGCCATCATTTAATCCACTTTCAACTTGTACCAAAGTTGAAGGATAAGGCAATATCATTAAAAGTATGTATTAGTCAGTGCTTGGATCTAACTGATCCTGTGGAAATTTGAAAAGGGCTTAGCATGCAAAAAAAGTGTTTACCCTAATCAATCTAACGATCTGCCACATGAATCCTTGTTCTGATGTAAATCATTCCAATATCGAATTATTTCAGAAGGCTCAAGCTGGTGGGTAGTGACTAAACTGTTGTAAGAACAGGGGGAGTAGGAGATTTTCCAGTGATTAAAGTCAGAATCCTTTGGTGGGGGTACAGGTGAAACTCCTATTTTATTCAGACATAGGCCAACAAACACATCCTCTAAGTGAAGTATTGTAATGTTTGCAGAAATCTTTTGTATCTTTGCTGCCAGGTCTCCAGAGAATACATAGCCAGTTCCAGAGCAAAATGGTGGGTATTGATCACTTGGGTACAGCTCTTCAGACATATACCATTTACTCTCCTTATTACGGTTAGGTAAATAACCTCGCATTAAATAACCGGTAAAATAGTTTGTCCTGGGTGGTTGGTCTGGTTTCAGTACTTTGTATACTAAATATTCAGTATTAATAAACATATCACTGTCTGTCTTCATGACATATAATGCATGTGGGCAGTATGTAGCTACCCAGTGCAGGCCCATCAATGTCTTCAAAGGCAGGTTATTGTAGGTATCCAGAAAATCTTGCTGAATGATATCATGATACTGCCGGCTTTCTTCTGTAATATATTGCTCCACTCTTTCATTACGCTTGACATCTTTGCCTAATAAAAATAATCGCAGCACTTTTACTCCTGGCAAGAAGTCTTCTTTTCCCCATGTCTGCCTTATGGCTTGGCGAGCCTCTTTTTGCCATGCTTGCACTACTATAAGCAGAATAAGGAAAGGATTGCTTGTTAGACACTTTTTTGGCTCATTGATTGAATATTTATATGGAGTAGTGACTTCTGCTGCTTGTTGTGATAAATCTAGGTTCTGAGTTCTGAAAAATTTAAGATGAAATAAGAAGTGCAGTGAGAGGTTATTTGTATGAATTATTTCCTGTGATAACAAGGTGTAATCTTTTAGGTTCAACAGCATAAAAACTAAGAAGGCCAGAGTTGCAAATCCTGCAATAATAAAGCAGTGGAACACTGAACACTTGGTGTTTAGCTTCAAACAAAATAAGCATTTGCGTTGTCTTTTCATTCTTTACGGTCCGCAGTACAGATTAAAACATCACCGTCTGGTCATGGAATCTATAAAAAAAAAGATTTTAAATTTCAGATGTTTTGTCATAATTGTGTTGTATTAAAATATTCTAATATTTTTTGTAATTCATGTGAGTAATAATAAGACCTGTGCAAAATCCATTATTGCATCTTCGGACCTACTGTCACATCTGGGACTACTTTAGGTGTGGCTTCTTAGGCACTCCTCCTCTCTGCATGCCACCCCGCAAAGCAATACTTCATAATGACGATCTTGAGAGTGAGTAAAATTAACTTTTTCTGGATACTAGCATTAGGGATGAGCGAATCGATCCGGACGAACCCGGATTCGATCCGAATTTCAGGAAAAATTCGATTCGGATCGAATCCGAATTTCCCCGCGATTCGATCGCTCGAAGTTTTCCTTTAACATCCATTCATTTACATTACAGGCATTCTAAGATGGCGGACGGGACATGTCCAGACATCAACCCCGCGCCAGTGCAAGCTGGGACAGTCACATGCAGCCTATCAGCAGCCAGCAAGCCCGGTGACGTCACAGCGCTATTTAAGGCCGGCCATCTTGCTTTCCTGCCTCATTTCTCTATTGCATTCGTGAGAGACAGAACGTTGTGTAGCTGAGGGAGAGACAGTTAGACAGGCAGGGACAGACAGGGACAGGCTGGAGACAGGCAGGAGACAGACAGGAGACAGACAGAAAGTCAGCGAAAAAACAGGGAAAGGTAGAAAAATCGGAGGCTGTCAGCCTGTCACAGGGAGTTTTTTTTTTTTTTTTTCATCCAGCCTGACAGGCTTTGTTAGCGTTTTCAGGCTGCTTATACTAACTAACTGTGCATATATACTGAACTGATCTTAAGTCTGCTGTGAGGCATCCCATTCTGTGACTACAGCAGCCTCTGTTTAAGACCATATAACCATTTGCTCTTATTATATTTGAAATTAGCCTGATAAAGACACTTTTGCTGGGCATAGTACTTCTGGACCCTGCCAGGGCATCCCATTCTGTGACTACAGCAGCCTCTGTTTAAGACCATATAACCATTTGCTCTTATTATATTTGAAATTAGCCTGATAAAGACACTTTTGCTGGGCATAGCACTACTTGTCCCTGCCAGGGCATCCCATTCTGTGACTACAGCAGCCTCTGTTTAAGACCATATAACCATTTGCTCTTATTATATTTGAAATTAGCCTGATAAAGACACTTTTGCTGGGCATAGTACTTCTGGACCCTGCCAGGGCATCCCATTCTGTGACTACAGCAGCCTCTGTTTAAGACCATATAACCATTTGCTCTTATTATATTTGAAATTAGCCTGATAAAGACACTTTTGCTGGGCATAGTACTTCTGGACCCTGCCAGGGCATCCCATTCTGTGACTACAGCAGCCTCTGTTTAAGACCATATAACCATTTGCTCTTATTATATTTGAAATTAGCCTGATAAAGACACTTTTGCTGGGCATAGTACTTCTGGACCCTGCCAGGGCATCCCATTCTGTGACTACAGCAGCCTCTGTTTAAGACCATATAACCATTTGCTCTTATTATATTTGAAATTAGCCTGATAAAGACACTTTTGCTGGGCATAGCACTACTTGTCCCTGCCAGGGCATCCCATTCTGTGACTACAGCAGCCTCTGTTTAAGACCATATAACCATTTGCTCTTATTATATTTGAAATTAGCCTGATAAAGACACTTTTGCTGGGCATAGTACTTCTGGACCCTGCCAGGGCATCCCATTCTGTGACTACAGCAGCCTCTGTTTAAGACCATATAACCATTTGCTCTTATTATATTTGAAATTAGCCTGATAAAGACACTTTTGCTGGGCATAGTACTTCTGGACCCTGCCAGGGCATCCCATTCTGTGACTACAGCAGCCTCTGTTTAAGACCATATAACCATTTGCTCTTATTATATTTGAAATTAGCCTGATAAAGACACTTTTGCTGGGCATAGGCTTACTGCTGCCTGCCAGGTGCACTTCTGTTGAGGCATCCCATTCTGTAACATAGCATACCCCTCTTTATTTACACTAAGCAGCTCTCTTATTTACACTAAGCAGGCCTGTTGGAGGCTGAGTGTTACTGCTCACTTTTGGTGTGCATTATATTCTGTTTCATATAGACCCACCGCTGCCCGGGGGATCTTAAAATATCACCTACTACCACGCCAGTTAGACTATGTCGGGCAGACAAGTGCCTGGAAGTGAAAAGAGGAGTGGCAGAGGCCAAGATTCCGCAGGCAGAGCTCGCATCAGACTGGGGGCCAGTAGCAGCAGGAGTCACGCTGAGAGACCTAATCTGCCAGTATCTGCTAGCGGTCGGGTCTCCACCAGTAACGCATCTGCCGTGGTAGATTGGTTGACGCGCTCATCAACAACATCATCACAACTTACGTCTGAGACCCCCAGTCTAGGGTCGGTAGGTTCCTCTGACACAACCCTGAGTTGGCATGCCCCGAGAGCAGTCCCTGTCCTCCCATTGCCTCTGTCCTACGCCGTTCCCTCCCCCAGCGACGTATCCTATGCTTTGGGTTCAGCTCCACTCTTTAGTGAGGAGGACCATCAGATAGAGGACAGTCAGCAGCTACTGCCCAGCCAAGAAATGGAGGTGGCTTCTCTAGCTAGGCAGACAAATAGTGATGTGGACAGTGTCGTGGGTGTTGCGAGCGTTCCAGCTCCTGCGCCAGACACTGTTGACGAATCCACGAACATCAGTGACGTACAGCCACAACTCGGTGATGATGATGATGACGATGAAGCCGATCGCACTTGGGAGCCGGGTGATGAAGGGGCTTCATCGTCATCAGGAGAAGAGGGGCGCAGGTTGCCCCGGAGTCAGCAGCTGAGGCAGCAAGGTGGTAGCAGTCAGCATGGGGGCACAATTCCAAAGGCTGGAGCCGGCCGGGGCCGGGGCCGGGGCAGAGCACCTGCTGTGCGGCAGTCTACCTTATCGGGAGGTAGTGGAGCAGGGGTTCCTGGAGTTGGCAACAGCAGCAGTGAATCAGTGAGGCCAGGGGGTGGGAAAAGTAGCTACTCGGCAGTGTGGCAGTTTTTCCTGAGGCATCCGCAGGAGGGTAACATGGCCACATGCAAGATATGTAGGCAAAAGGTGAAGCGTGGCCAGGGTCCAAATGTTGGCACCACGGCCCTGCGTCAACATATGATGCGTCACCATAAAACGACCTGGGAGAACCGAGGCTCCTAAGGGGTGGTCCAGTCTGCTTCCTCACCAAGTGAGCTCCCAATTTCTGCCAGCCAAGGCTCCAGCACCTCAGCCGAAGGCAGCTGTGCGTCATACCCATCCTCTGTCGCTCCTGCTCCTCCTCCTCCAAGTCATGCATCCCGCCAGCAATCCATCAGCGAAGCCATGTCCAAGAGACAGCAGTATGCGCCCACTCATCCTACGGCGCAGAAGCTGAATGTGCTCCTGTCCAAGTTGCTGGTGCTGCAGTCGCTCCCTTTTCAGGTGGTGGAATCTGCACCTTTCAGAGAACTGATGGCTTGTGCCGAGCCGAGGTGGAGAGTCCCAAGCCGTCATTTCTTTGCCAAGAAGGCAGTACCAGCGCTGCACACTTTTGTTGAACAGAAGGTGGGCCAGTCCTTGAGCCTGTCGGTGTGTAGCAAAATACATGGCAGCGCCGACATCTGGAGCTGTAACTACGGTCAGGGGCAGTACATGTCGTTTACGGCCCACTGGGTGAATGTGGTCCCTTTGCAGCAGCAACTTGGACAGGTCACGCCGCTTCGGCCTCCGCGCTCTCTGCCCATTGGACCTGTGACACCGTGCGACTCGGCCTCCTCATCCTCCGCCATCTCCTCACCCTCCACTGTAGGCTCAAGTCTCAGTGCCCCTCCAGTCTACCATGTGTGCAGGGCACGGAGGTGTCACGCAGTGCTTCACATGGTTTGTCTTGGCGAACGGAGTCACACAGGGGAGGAACTGCTTAAATGTATTCATCAGGAAATCCAAACATGGCTTACTCCGAGAAAACTTAAAATGGGAATCATGGTTACCGACAATGGGAAGAACATTTTGTCTGCGCTGCGCCAAGGAAGCCTGACCCATGCCCCCTGCATGGCTCACGTCTTCAATCTGGTTGTCAAGCGGTTTCTGAAGTGTTCCCCCCATCTGCAAGACATCCTAACAACTTCAAGGAAACTTTGTATGCACTTCAGCCACTCCTACACCGCCAAACACACCCTTCTTGAGCTACAGCGTCAGAATGGTATCCCCCAACATAGTCTGATTTGCGATGTTTCCACCCGTTGGAATTCCACCCTTCACATGTTGGACCGATTATATGAACAGAGAAAAGCCATCACGGATTTCCTGATGATCCAAGCAGATAGGGGAACTCCCCTGTGTAACTTCAATGTCAACCAGTGGCAGCTCATACGTGACACCTGTCGTTTGCTCAGGCCCTTTGAGGAAGCCACTTTATTTGTCAGTCGGCAGGATTACGGGATGAACGACGTGATTCCACTGCTTCATGTACTACAGCACATGTTGGAAACCATGGCTGGTCAGGGCACTGGAGACATGGCGTTTACATCTTACGGCCACATGAACCCCGTTGGAGCTGAACTGGAGGAGGAGGAGGAAGAGGAGGAGGAGGAGTTGCCCAGCGAAACACAGTTTAGGCTTGGTGAAATGGCTGGTTTATCTAGTCAGCGGACAGGAGAGGAGGAGCAGGAGCAGCCAGAGGAGCTAGAGGTTTTTGAGGAAGGCGAGACAGAGGACCTGGGCACACCGTGGCAGTATGCAGTGGAGATGGAGACAGGTAGTCCATCCGAGTCACTTGCGCAAATGGCACGAAGCATGCTCACGTGCTTGCGTAGTGACCCCAGAATTGTTTCCATCTGTCGGCGGGATGACTTCTGGCTGTCCACCTTATTGGACCCTCGCTTCCGGCACAAAATGGGGGCATTTTTTAAACCCACCGAGAGGGAGGACAAACTCAACTACTACAAAGACATTCTACGTAGGCAGTTGGCCGATGCCTATCTGCGCCATGGTCCATACTCTCGCAGGTCTGACTCGAGGGGACCTCTGCGCTCACCTTCCACTGCCATGGCCGCTGGGGGGGTTGGCAGGAGCAGCAGCAGCAGCTCCATCAGCAGCAGCAGCCTCAGTCTTCAGTCGCTAATGAGTAGCTTTCTACACCCGCATAGTGAGGCTACTCATGAGCAGCAGGAAGACCTGGAGCAGGACCTCAACCAGCAGGTCATGTCATACTTTGACATGACCATGCCAACACACCTTGAGGATCCGCTGGACTTCTGGGCAGCCAAACTTGATTTGTGGCCGCAACTAGCAGAGTTTGCCCTGGAAAAGCTGTCCTGCCCGGCAAGTAGCGTGCCATCTGAGCGGGTGTTTAGTGCGGCGGGGGCCATAGTTACGGCGAGGAGAACTCGTCTGTCAACTAAAAATGTGGAGAGACTCACCTTTGTCAAAATGAATCAGGGATGGATCAGCCAGGATTTCCACCCACCAATGCCTGATGCATGCGACTAGATTCAGCATGGTGCCACGTTTTACACTTTCCAAATGGTGCAAAACATATTTATGTCTTTAGGCCATTTTTTGGGCTCCTGCTGCTGCTGCTGTCAACTCCTGCCAACTCCAGGGTGTGATTCATCCAATTTTTGGGCTCCTGAAGCCAACCCCAGGGTCTCTTTAAAGTAATGTTTGGGCTCCTGCTGCTGCCAACTTCTGCCAACTCCAGGGTGTGATTCATCCAATTTTTGGGCTCCTGAAGCCAACTCCAGTGTATATTTGGGCTCCTGCTGCTGCTGCTGCCAACTCCAGGGTGTGATTCATCCAATTTTTGGGCTCCTGAGGCCAACCCCAGGGTCTCTTTAAAGTAATATTTGGGCTCCTACTGCTGCTGCTGCCAACTCCAGGGTGTGATTCATCCAATTTTTGGGCTCCTGAAGCCAACTCCAGTGTATATTTGGGCTCCTGCTGCTGCTGCTGCCAACTCCAGGGTGTGATTCATCCAATTTTTGGGCTCCTGAGGCCAACCCCAGGGTCTCTTTAAAGTAATATTTGGGCTCCTGCTGCTGCTGCTGCTGCTGCCAACTTCTGACAACTCCAGGCTGTGATTCATCCAATTTTTGGGCTCCTGAAGCCAACCCCAGTGTCTCTTTAAAGTAATATTTGGGCTCCTGCTGCTGCTGCTGCCAACTTCTGCCAACTCCAGGGTGTGATTCATCCAATTTTTGGGCTCCTGAAGCCAACTCCAGTGTATATTTGGGCTCCTGCTGCTGCTGCTGCCAACTCCAGGGTGTGATTCATCCAATTTTTGGGCTCCTGAGGCCAACCCCAGGGTCTCTTTAAAGTAATATTTGGGCTCCTACTGCTGCTGCTGCCAACTCCAGGGTGTGATTCATCCAATTTTTGGGCTCCTGAGGCCAACCCCAGGGTCTCTTTAAAGTAATATTTGGGCTCCTGCTGCTGCTGCTGCCAACTTCTGCCAACTCCAGGGTGTGATTCATCCAATTTTTGGGCTCCTGAAGCCAACTCCAGTGTATATTTGGGCTCCTGCTGCTGCTGCTGCCAACTCCAGGGTGTGATTCATCCAATTTTTGGGCTCCTGAGGCCAACCCCAGGGTCTCTTTAAAGTAATATTTGGGCTCCTGCTGCTGCTGCTGCCAACTTCTGCCAACTCCAGGGTGTGATTCATCCAATTTTTGGGCTCCTGAAGCCAACTTCAGTGTATATTTGGGCTCCTGCTGCTGCCAACTCCAGGGTGTGATTCATCCAATTTTTGGGCTCCTGAGGCCAACCCCAGGGTCTCTTTAAAGTAATATTTGGGCTCCTACTGCTGCTGCTGCCAACTCCAGGGTGTGATTCATCCAATTTTTGGGCTCCTGAGGCCAACCCCAGGGTCTCTTTAAAGTAATATTTGGGCTCCTGCTGCTGCTGCTGCCAACTTCTGCCAACTCCAGGGTGTGATTCATCCAATTTTTGGGCTCCTGAAGCCAACTCCAGTGTATATTTGGGCTCCTGCTGCTGCTGCTGCCAACTCCAGGGTGTGATTCATCCAATTTTTGGGCTCCTGAGGCCAACCCCAGGGTCTCTTTAAAGTAATATTTGGGCTCCTACTGCTGCTGCTGCCAACTCCAGGGTGTGATTCATCCAATTTTTGGGCTCCTGAAGCCAACTCCAGTGCATATTTGGGCTCCTGCTGCTGCTGCTGCCAACTCCAGGGTGTGATTCATCCAATTTTTGGGCTCCTGAGGCCAACCCCAGGGTCTCTTTAAAGTAATATTTGGGCTCCTACTGCTGCTGCTGCCAACTCCAGGGTGTGATTCATCCAATTTTTGGGCTCCTGAGGCCAACCCCAGGGTCTCTTTAAAGTAATATTTGGGCTCCTGCTGCTGCTGCTGCCAACTTCTGCCAACTCCAGGGTGTGATTCATCCAATTTTTGGGCTCCTGAAGCCAACTCCAGTGTATATTTGGGCTCCTGCTGCTGCCAACTCCAGGGTGTGATTCATCCAATTTTTGGGCTCCTGAGGCCAACCCCAGGGTCTCTTTAAAGTAATATTTGGGCTCCTGCTGCTGCTGCTGCCAACTTCTGCCAACTCCAGGGTGTGATTCATCCAATTTTTGGGCTCCTGAAGCCAACTCCAGTGTATATTTGGGCTCCTGCTGCTGCTGCTGCCAACTCCAGGGTGTGATTCATCCAATTGTTGGGCTCCTGAAGCCAACCCCAGTGTCTCTTTAAAGTAATATTTGGGCTCCTACTGCTGCTGCTGCCAACTCCAGGGTGTGATTCATCCAATTTTTGGGCTCCTGAAGCCAACTCCAGTGTATATTTGGGCTCCTGCTGCTGCTGCTGCCAACTCCAGGGTGTGATTCATCCAATTTTTGGGCTCCTGAGGCCAACCCCAGGGTCTCTTTAAAGTAATATTTGGGCTCCTGCTGCTGCTGCTGCCAACTTCTGCCAACTCCAGGGTGTGATTCATCCAATTTTTGGGCTCCTGAAGCCAACTCCAGTGTATATTTGGGCTCCTGCTGCTGCCAACTCCAGGGTGTGATTCATCCAATTTTTGGGCTCCTGAGGCCAACCCCAGGGTCTCTTTAAAGTAATATTTGGGCTCCTGCTGCTGCTGCTGCCAACTTCTGCCAACTCCAGGGTGTGATTCATCCAATTTTTGGGCTCCTGAAGCCAACTCCAGTGTATATTTGGGCTCCTGCTGCTGCTGCTGCCAACTCCAGGGTGTGATTCATCCAATTGTTGGGCTCCTGAAGCCAACCCCAGTGTCTCTTTAAAGTAATATTTGGGCTCCTACTGCTGCTGCTGCCAACTCCAGGGTGTGATTCATCCAATTTTTGGGCTCCTGAAGCCAACTCCAGTGTATATTTGGGCTCCTGCTGCTGCTGCTGCCAACTCCAGGGTGTGATTCATCCAATTTTTGGGCTCCTGAGGCCAACCCCAGGGTCTCTTTAAAGTAATATTTGGGCTCCTACTGCTGCTGCTGCCAACTCCAGGGTGTGATTCATCCAATTTTTGGGCTCCTGAAGCCAACTCCAGTGTATATTTGGGCTCCTGCTGCTGCCAACTCCAGGGTGTGATTCATCCAATTTTTGGGCTCCTGAGGCCAACCCCAGGGTCTCTTTAAAGTAATATTTGGGCTCCTGCTGCTGCTGCTGCCAACTTCTGCCAACTCCAGGGTGTGATTCATCCAATTTTTGGGCTCCTGAAGCCAACCCCAGTGTCTCTTTAAAGTAATATTTGGGCTCCTGCTGCTGCTGCTGCCAACTTCTGCCAACTCCAGGGTGTGATTCATCCAATTTTTGGGCTCCTGAAGCCAACTCCAGTGTATATTTGGGCTCCTGCTGCTGCTGCTGCCAACTCCAGGGTGTGATTCATCCAATTTTTGGGCTCCTGAGGCCAACCCCAGGGTCTCTTTAAAGTAATATTTGGGCTCCTACTGCTGCTGCTGCCAACTCCAGGGTGTGATTCATCCAATTTTTGGGCTCCTGAAGCCAACTCCAGTGTATATTTGGGCTCCTGCTGCTGCTGCTGCCAACTCCAGGGTGTGATTCATCCAATTTTTGGGCTCCTGAGGCCAACCCCAGGGTCTCTTTAAAGTAATATTTGGGCTCCTACTGCTGCTGCTGCCAACTCCAGGGTGTGATTCATCCAATTTTTGGGCTCCTGAGGCCAACTCCAGTGTATATTTGGGCTCCTGCTGCTGCTGCTGCCAACTCCAGGGTGTGATTCATCCAATTTTTGGGCTCCTGAGGCCAACCCCAGGGTCTCTTTAAAGTAATATTTGGGCTCCTACTGCTGCTGCTGCCAACTCCAGGGTGTGATTCATCCAATTTTTGGGCTCCTGAGGCCAACCCCAGGGTCTCTTTAAAGTAATATTTGAGCTCCTGCTGCTGCTGCTGCCAACTTCTGCCAACTCCAGGGTGTGATTCATCCAATTTTTGGGCTCCTGAAGCCAACTCCAGTGTATATTTGGGCTCCTGCTGCTGCTGCTGCCAACTCCAGGGTGTGATTCATCCAATTTTTGGGCTCCTGAGGCCAACCCCAGGGTCTCTTTAAAGTAATATTTGGGCTCCTGCTGCTGCTGCTGCCAACTTCTGCCAACTCCAGGGTGTGATTCATCCAATTTTTGGGCTCCTGAAGCCAACTCCAGTGTATATTTGGGCTCCTGCTGCTGCTGCTGCCAACTCCAGGGTGTGATTCATCCAATTTTTGGGCTCCTGAGGCCAACCCCAGGGTCTCTTTAAAGTAATATTTGGGCTCCTACTGCTGCTGCTGCCAACTCCAGGGTGTGAGTCATCCAATTTTTGGGCTCCTGAGGCCAACCCCAGGGTCTCTTTAAAGTAATATTTGGGCTCCTGCTGCTGCTGCCAACTTCTGCCAACTCCAGGGTGTGATTCATCCAATTTTTGGGCTCCTGAAGCCAACTCCAGTGTATATTTGGGCTCCTGCTGCTGCTGCTGCCAACTCCAGGGTGTGATTCATCCAATTGTTGGGCTCCTGAAGCCAACCCCAGTGTCTCTTTAAAGTAATATTTGGGCTCCTACTGCTGCTGCTGCCAACTCCAGGGTGTGATTCATCCAATTTTTGGGCTCCTGAAGCCAACTCCAGTGTATATTTGGGCTCCTGCTGCTGCTGCTGCCAACTCCAGGGTGTGATTCATCCAATTTTTGGGCTCCTGAGGCCAACCCCAGGGTCTCTTTAAAGTAATATTTGGGCTCCTACTGCTGCTGCTGCCAACTCCAGGGTGTGATTCATCCAATTTTTGGGCTCCTGAAGCCAACTCCAGTGTATATTTGGGCTCCTGCTGCTGCTGCTGCCAACTCCAGGGTGTGATTCATCCAATTTTTGGGCTCCTGAAGCCAACTCCAGTGTATATTTGGGCTCCTGCTGCTGCTGCTGCCAACTCCAGGGTGTGATTCATCCAATTTTTGGGCTCCTGAAGCCAACCCCAGTGTCTCTTTAAAGTAATATTTGGGCTCCTACTGCTGCTGCTGCCAACTCCAGGGTGTGATTCATCCAATTTTTGGGCTCCTGAAGCCAACTCCAGTGTATATTTGGGCTCCTGCTGCTGCTGCTGCCAACTCCAGGGTGTGATTCATCCAATTTTTGGGCTCCTGAAGCCAACCCCAGTGTCTCTTTAAAGTAATATTTGGGCTCCTACTGCTGCTGCTGCCAACTCCAGGGTGTGATTCATCCAATTTTTGGGCTCCTGCTGCTGCCAACTCCAGTGTCTCTTTAAAGCAATGTTTGGGCTCCTGCCCCTCATAGTGATGCCACTTCAATTCTCTTGAAATCAATTGTGCCGCTCTGCGATTCTATTAGCGATGCCTCTGATCTGCATGTGATATTTATTCAAAGTATTATTTAACTAACCCAGCACGCATCCTGTGCGTGTTACAGCAAGGCAGAATGGTTTTACAACCCTATTGAGGCTCTAGGAGGCTCAGAAATAGCCATTTTTAATAGCGATTCGTCGCGAATTTATTCGGGTCGAAACGATTTTTGTCGGAAAATTCGGCGAATCAGTCGAATCGAATTTTTCAAAAGTTCGCTCATCTCTAACTAGCATGTACACAACGTGACGAGTAATCATGATTAATGGGACTGTCCAGCTTACTAAAAAAACAAAATAGAAACACATCCTCCATGTATGATAGCTCCCTGCAACGTCCAGGCTTGATCTCATGTCCTTGGGCCTTCACAACAAATGCCCACCCATCAGTCTATGGTAACAGCATAACTATTCACTGCAATTGTAAGAGGCATCTCAGGCCTCAAAACCAGATGGGAGCTTTTTAGAAACCATGTTTTTATGCATTGATTTTCCTTACACATCAGTATAACACTGCCTACCAGGTGGTTGAACATTATTCAGAGCTCTTTTTTTAGTCTACTCAAGTACATTTAAAGGAGGTGGACCTCTGAAAGCTCAGTCTTAATAAGAGATGAGCGAACGAAATGAATCAAACCAGAATTCGGTCCATATTTCCAGGAAAAGTAGTTTCAGCATGAATCCAAATTTCTTTTGGTTTCACGTCAGTTGAATTTTTCTATGAAATAGGTAAGAAAAAAACAAAAAAACTCACCTGCAGCCTTGTAATCTACACCACACTCCGGAAGCTGAAGTGCGCCCATCCACTGAGGAGCAGGCAGACCAATCCCATCTATGCACTTGCATCCCCGTTGTCAGCTGAGACGTTGGCCTAAGGAAGCCCACCCCTCCACCAGGTGGCCGAGAAGCCGGGTAGAGGAAGCGCGCTCCCCAGCCGGAGGCAAGAAGCTGGGAGGAGGAAGCCTTCCCCATGCACGGACCTGAGCAGAGTCCTTGGGTGGACACCTGATTCCATCATGGCTTTTGGGTTGCACACAGTGTGGGGGGGGGGAGGGACAGGTGTGGGTGGGGGGTGTTTCGGGGTGGGGGGGCCTTGCCCGGCGGGTGGGCATTGTCACGGTTAATTTATCGTTATATCTAGTTTTGACACACACATTTCTGTTGGTATATGGGTACACGTTTGTAACATTTGCTTTTCAGCAATCGTATCACAATTGGTCAATATTGTGTTCTTTCAGCAGTGTGTTTCTGTTCGTCACCTCACATTTTGTTTTTTGATCTGATTGTCTAGATGGTGGTTATAGGTGGTGCGGTCAGCCGTGGGAGAATATCGTGGATCGAGTCAGGGGAAACGTCACCCCACGGTTGGGGCAAGATACATCTTATGGAGGATAAGTTCCTGTGACCTGTGGACTGGAATCTGCAACTTACCTTCAATCCTTTGTTTCATCACAGTCATTAAATGTGAAGTGGGACTTTTGTGCACGAGTTACTACTGGACTGGTACTTTAAACCCTAGCATTGGACTAACGAGGACTACACAGCAGTCATCATAATCCTTTCGGTATGATGACTTTAAATGGGAATGGGACCCAGCAGCGCTTCAAGAAGGGGCCTAAATAAAATAAAAGGGCCGCCTATTAGCTATATAAGATATACAAAGGGCCAGCACACCGTTAATGAAATGAATAAGCTTGTATTATCATGCATACAAGTAAAATAAAGCCATATATATACGTCACATCATAATGCGCTCCATCAGCAGGAAGTAATCCATAGCAGTCAATGTCCCATAAGCCGAGGTTTCGGGGGTGCAAAGAGCCCCCTTCTTCAGGGCAGACAGACAAGCAGTGCAGAGGGACAGCTATTTAAAGGAATCCTTGCTGTAATTCCCGCCTGACGTCATGTGACGTCAGCGGGTCCGCATTGGCACATATCAAAAACTATAAACAATTAATTAATACAAAAAAGCATGGTCAACTCACCTGTCCCCGTCGGAGCGCACCACCAAGGGCACAGCTCCGTCACCGCCGGACGCCGGTCACGAGTCGCGATCGGCGATGTTCCCTGCCTGCCAAGGGAGAGCTATATTAGCTATATATATTGGCATAGACAAGTGGACGAACATTGCTTGTTAATAATGTTTGATTGATGTTTCATGTATGAATAAAGGTACTGTTGAAATTGGGGTTTTGGCTCCCCATGAATTATGGTTTGGCTCCGCATTCGCTGAGAACTATTTGGTTATGTATGCTGGCTGTTTCTTGTGCTCGCCGCTGTTCTGGGCCCCAGACGCGCGCCTCGCTCCCGGTTGCCTTCCGCCCACTCCGGGCGCTCCCGCCCCCCCTTTTGCAGCTGATGACGGCGGCCGGGTCATCACGGGGGCGTGACCGCCTGCTGGTGGGAGGACGGTGACTCTTCACCTGCCTGATGATGGGAGCGTGTGACGCAGTGGCCGCCCGCACCGCCGAGTATAAGAGAGCCACATGCAGGTGATCCGGCACCCCTATCAGAAGCCGTGTAGCAACGGCGGACCGCGCGGGGCAGCTTCGGTCTCCTGGTGTATATTACCAAGCTTGGGCGGTATTTACCTTTCATTGTTTTCTTGATTGATGTTCATATCCCTCTTCTGGGCACTTTGCAATTACTGAATCATTTGATATTCATGGGTATGACCTAGTTTTGTTAATGTTTGGTACACAACTATTCCTTTACTATGTATCATTGCTTGAGCCATGTAGACATATATATGTGAAATTTTTTTCAGCACATCTGTACTTTTGCTTATTTATTAGCAGCCTGTTTTTTCATTTTCAGGCTTTTGGATTTGGCACATACTTGTGTATATTTATTCATTCCTATATTAGGGTAGCGGCACCATGTATGTTTTTTTCTTTTTTGCACACATTTTTGCATACTAGGCACAGCCACTGCAATCACCTCATGGTAGGTGATTATTCATTAGGTTTCACATATTTTTTTCCCTTCATAGCACGGGTTTTCCTTACTACACAGCCATATAGTTATATTTTTGATTAGATTCACGTTGCATAGCTCATTATTTGTTACCGCCCTCACTTGGCATTCTTAATCATGTACTAATTCATTTATTAATTGCATTTACATTGTGTATAGGATTTATTTGCCCATTGTATTGGTAACTATAGGATTAATCCAGCACATTTTGGTGCTGGTGGTTGTACAATCAGTAGGAGATTATCACCAGGAGACCCCTTTTTTAACATTGTCTTGTCCTTTTGTGTATTTTTAACCTTTATATGCCAGTAATAAATTATATCGTCTATTTCTCATATATCTGCTGGTGTGCCTTGTTTTTGAGTTCCACTTTTGCTTTTTTTCCTGGTGTACAATTATGTGGTTGTGGAATTCAGGGAGCACCCAAGCAGCCTTGATTTATTTGTGCTAAGATCATAGTAGTGCCCCTTACCAGTTGTTTTGATTAAATTGTTTTGATTTTCTATGAAATAGATAAGAAAAAAACAAAAAAACTCACCTGCAGCCTTGTAATCTACACCACACTCCGGAAGCTGAAGTGCGCCCATCCACTGAGGAGCAGGCAGACCAATCCCATCTATGCACTTGCATCCCCGTTGTCAGCTGAGACGTTGGTCTAAGGAAGCCCACCCCTCCACCAGGTGGCCGAGAAGCCGGGTAGAGGAAGCGCGCTCCCCAGCCGGAGGCAAGAAGCTGGGAGGAGGAAGCCTTCCCCAGCCACCAGCCAAGAAGCCAGCCATCGAAAGCCCACCTGCTGGCCTAGAAGTTGGCTGGGGGAAGTCTGCCCCCCCAGCTAATGGCCAAGAAGCCAGGCAGAGAAAGCCCACCCCCCCACCCCCAGCTGGGAAGCCAGCATTAGGAAGCCTGCCCTTTCAGTCAACGGTCGAGAAGCCAGCCTGAGGAAGCCCACCCACTGGCCGAGCCGGCCAGGAAGCTGGGTCAAAGAGGGCCCCAGCCGCCAGCCGATCAGCTGGGCAGAGGTCTCCCACCCCCAGCTGAGAAGCCAGCATTAGGAAGCCTGCCCCCTAGCTGCCGGTCAAGAAGCCAGCCTGAGGAAACCTACCCACTGGGCCAGTAAGCTCTTACCCTAGTTCAACAGCGCATGCGCAGGCTCTTGTCCAATGACAGCCACCTGCTGTGACTGTGTCATTTGGCAGGTGGCTCTCAATGATTGAATGGGGAGCTCGCGCTTTAGCATCCTCTGCATCCCCGTCGTCGTACACACACTTCAGATAGGCTGTGACAGGAGCGTGCACAGGGCCGGGGATGCGGTCCCCATTAAAGTCAATGAGAGCGTTTGCCAAAAGATGTAAACCCTGCAAATGCACAAGCCCACCTGCTGGCCTAGAAGTTGGCTGGGGGAAGTCTGCCCCCCCAGCTAATGGCCAAGAAGCCAGGCAGAGAAAGCCCACCCCCCCACCCCCAGCTGGGAAGCCAGCATTAGGAAGCCTGCCCTTTCAGCCAACGGTCGAGAAGCCAGCCTGAGGAAGCCCACCCACTGGCCGAGCCGGCCAGGAAGCTGGGTCAAAGAGGGCCCCAGCCGCCAGCCGATCAGCTGGGCAGAGGTCTCCCACCCCCAGCTGAGAAGCCAGCATTAGGAAGCCTGCCCCCTAGCTGCCGGTCAAGAAGCCAGCCTGAGGAAACCTACCCACTGGGCCAGTAAGCTCTTACCCTAGTTCAACAGCGCATGCGCAGGCTCTTGTCCAATGACAGCCACCTGCTGTGACTGTGTCATTTGGCAGGTGGCTCTCAATGATTGAATGGGGAGCTCGCGCTTTAGCATCCTCTGCATCCCCGTCGTCGTACACACACTTCAGATAGGCTGTGACAGGAGCATGCACAGGGCCGGGGATGCGGTCCCCATTAAAGTCAATGAGAGCGTTTGCCAAAAGATGTAAACCCTGCAAATGCACAGGTTAAAATAGAATTAATTTATTAAGGCATAAAAAACAATGCTAAAGCAGCCTCTCTAGTGTTTTACTCACTTTTTTTGAGAAACAACGCTTTTTGTCATGAGTTAAATATGGTGCTAAATTGCACCAAGGAAAAAAAATCTGTGCTAAAGCGTTTTCTCTCTCTCAAAAAAAAAAATCAGTAATAAAAATATGGTGCTAAATCAAACCTTATATACTCTCAGTTATAATCCAAAATTTCTCTCCCTCCACGATCTTAATAAATATGTAATAAATATACTAAAAAGAGATTGAATAAATATATCAATACATGGAAAGTGATAGTAAATAAGGCCTCAGTCTCAACCTACAAAAGTGCAAACAGTGCTAGTCCTTGCAGAATAATGGAACATGGAGGGGTTAGACAAAATATCACCAAATCAGTGGTGTCGGGAAGCCTGCTCATGCATTATGTGATTACCACAGATGTCTGGCGTGCACTCCACACCACATGACCATGCAGAAGGGAATATCTCCATCTTGCAGCCACAGACCACTGCCAGAATATAGACCCAAAAAGCAGGACGTCTGTCTAGCACCAATATATGTACAGAAGGGTATCTGGATATTGCTGGGGAATGTCGCTCTGCATAAATAGAACTTATAACTTCCCCTCCTCCTGCTTGCCATAAAACCCCCCTGCATGCACACAGGGTTGGCTGGAATGACTTTCTCCCCTCATAAAACTCTGCAGCATAAACAAAGTGTGGGTGACTCCAATCGCTCTGCCCATAGGAGGGGTCAGAAATGGACCCCTGGTGGAAGGGAATAAGGTGAGCCTCAGAATGTGCAGAGGAATCGCTGAACTGTGTGTTGCCTTCCTGGGGGCAAGAGTATGGCATATCATGGAGCAGGCTGACAGATTATTGGGAGGGGCTGGAGTAAACCCAGTGGTCATGGTGCATATTGGCACAAATGACATTGGATCAAGTAGTTGGAAGCTCCTTAAAAATGATTTCAGGGACTTAGGCCATAAACTTAAGGCAAAGACCTCAACTGTAGTATTCTCAGAAATACTACCAGTACCAAGAGCCACACCAGAGAGGCAGTGGGAGACTAGAGGGGTAAACAGGTGGCTCAAAAATTGGAGTAAAAGGGAGGGGTTTGGGTTCTTAGAGAACTGGGCCGACTTCACAGTGGGCTACAGGTTTTTTTGTCAGGGATGGGTTGCACCTCAATGGGGAGGGTGCATCTGTTCTGGGGGTTGAGGGTGGCTAAAAGGTTGGAGGAGTGTTTAAACTAAGCTCTAGGGGAGGGTAAAAGCGGTTACAAAGGGGAAGTTAGGAAAGAAAGTGACAGTGCGTGTAGACATGAAACTGGGGGTGGAGAGGGGGGAGGGGTTAGCACGTCTTGCAGGAATACGGGCAATATACAAAGTTATCATAAGCATATGAAATACATGCTTACAAATGCTAGAAGAACAATATGACATAGTGGAGGTAACAGAGACCTGGCTGTATGAAAGCTATGACTGGGCAGTAAATCTACAAGGCTACTGTGTGTTTAGGAGGGACCATAAAAGACGCGAAGGGGTGGAGTCTGATTAATTGTAAAATCCTCCCTTCAACCCGCTCTGCGGGAGGATATATGTTAGGGGAATGACCATGTGGTGTCTGTATGGGTAGAAATACATGGAGGGAGAAACAAAAATAAAATACTGATGGGGTTTGCTACAAGCTTTCAGATATATCCGAATCCACAGAAAATATGATGCTAAGACAAATAGATATAGCTGCTAAATTAAATGAGGTAGTTATTATGGGGGGACTTTAATTACCCAGATATAGACTGGGACCCTGAAATATGTGGATCTCATAAAAGTAATAGTTTTTTTTTAACAATGAATCTTTATTGAAACTGACCGGGTCAGGACTTTGTCATACACACATTCTCCTTCAGGTTCAAACAAATACAATTACATCATCTTAAACCGGACCTTCACCCTAAATAAAACCATATCTTATATGTTTCCCCCACCCTGTACATACAGATTGCCCACATCCTACCTCTACCTATTGCATTTTCTGAGACTTTAAACATCCCAGATGGCGGCCCATGGAGGTGCAGGCTGCCTGCAAACAGGAAGTGTATTCTGCCTGTGCCGCTCTGCATTGTGGGATTGCTGACCTTTTCCTGACCCCAGCTCTGCTCTGTTTGTGCAAAGCACAGCTCTAACCCAGCTTTCATGCACTTTTGACCCCTCTCTTCTCCTCAGTATGTGATGCTACTGAGCCAAGATGACGGCACCCGTATCCTAGAGTGCTAAACAGAGTTGCAGCCCAGTGAGGAAAAGAATAAAAAGTAAGTGACTAAAAACGTTAAATATATTAATTTTAGATGCTGGGGAATAGTTTTTTAAGGGTTTGGGCTTTTCATTAAATGATGCTGAAGGTCCACTTTAAGATACATTACAGTGCAACTGTCTTTCACCAGATCCACATTGGTTAAATTCTTGCATATCAATTCCTGTACTAGATCCATAACGTTCTACCCTTATGCCCACAGGTCTGTGTTGCCCCCTCTCCGGCAGCCAAAGTTTTTATATAATAGCAACAAGGAAAATTGGGAGCCCAGGGAACACTTGCCCACAGAATATGTAGGGAGAGAAGGGAGAAGAGGAGAGGGGGTGGGAAATAAGGGGGGAAGGGAAGGACATAAGGGAAAAGGGGATTCAGGGTCAGGCTCCCCCACCCCCCCACGTCACCCCGCCACCTCAGGGCACCCCAAGTGCCTCATTACCTTCATCCGATTCGATGAAAATATTCCATGGAGTCCAGAGGAGCCTGTGTCTCTGTTCAGTCTGTCGTGAGATCCTCCATGCGCCTTATATCCTCTACTCTCCTCATCTATGAGCCTATGGAGGGAGGCATTGGATCTCTCCAGCGCACCGGGATACAGGCGCGGGCGGCATTTATTAAGTGGATGGTTTGGTAATTCCTATATTTCCCTACTGCTAGGGTTGTGCGGTGCAAGAGTAAAACCTCTGGGGCGAGGGGAGTGACTTCCCCCGTTATCTTGTGGATCCATCCCACAACCCCTCTCCAGAAGCACTCTCGCAATCCCAGATAACGTGCAGCATTGAGCCCAGGACCTTGTCACATCTCCAACAAAGGGGGGAGACTGTTGGATAGAACCGGTGTAGCATCTGGGGCATTCTGTACCATCGATTGCGGATTTTGTATCCTGCCTCCTAGTAGGAATTACTGATGGATGCTCGTTGAGACAGCTCCAGGATCTTCCTAATTTGAGACAGGGAGATGGACACGCTAAGGTCTCTCTCTCAAGCCTCAAAAGCAATAGTTTTTTTATCTAAAACAAAAGATGGCTACCTTTCCCAACAAGTACAAGCTCCAACAAGGGGGAAAGCCATATTGGACCTAATACTAACCAATGTACCAGACAAAATTACAAAGGTACAGGTTGAGGGACACCTTGGAAACAGTGATCATAATATTGTTAATTTCCACTTAGCAGTCACTAGGGTGACTTATCAAGGAGCCATAAAAACACGGAACTTCAAAAAGGCAAAGTTTGACCAGCTTAGCATTGCCCTAAACTGCATTGACTGGGAAAACGTCCTTAAAATCAAAAGCATGGACACTAAATGGGATACATTCACAGAAATCCTTAATTTTCATTGTGATAGATATATACCTTACAGGAATAAAACCGATGTGGTTAAACAAAAGGGTTAAGGGGGCAATAAACAACAAAACAGTGGATACGTTAAAGAAGTAAATAAACGGGCAGGCCGATTCATTAATAGCGCCAGGTAGCGACAGATGAGCGACAGTAGCGTTATTTTCACAGCGCCCGCTAGTATTCGCTGTGCTTGGCCGTTGTTCGGCTGTTGACAGCGACTCAGTCGGTGTGCGGTAATGTTGAATACGGGGTTAGGAGTCGCTGTTTGACAGGTTCTGCGCTGTATGGGAGCGCATGACAGCGAACGGCCATAGCGAACGGCTCCCAGCATATTCATTAACAAATCACGCTCCAAAAATTCTCGCGCTGTGAAATGCTTGTTTAAACCCCAGAGCGCTGGCAGCGATGGGTTAAAAGTAGTTTTTTAACCCCCAAACAACCATATTTAAAAAAAAAAAAAAAAAAAACATGTTTTTCAAAACATTTTGTAATATGAATACATTAATATCAGACCTGTAATATCAATTCTGCACAAATTTTTTTTTTTTTTTTTTAACTTAAAAAAAATATCTAACATTGCAGAAGTGGTCACAGAATTTTTGACATTTACAAAAAAAAAAAAAAAAAAATTAATAGCAATTAATTATGAATATTTAAAGATTGCTCCATTGAAATGCATTGGAGAGCGCCAGGTAGCGAGAGGTCATACCTGTCGCTGTTCAAGGTCGCTCGCTGGCGCTATGGGGTGAGGCTGGAATAATGATGAATGATTCGCTATCTGGCGCTCTGTCAGTCGCTAAGCAGGATCGGCTTGATAAATGTGTGATTGCGGAGGGGAGCCGGCGTACTCATGGCGGTGAGCGTCATTACCGTTCGCTCACCATTCGCTACCTGGCGCTATCCCTTGTTAAATAAGGGCCTATATAAACAACAGATAAGGGCAGCTAAGCTGGAGACAGAAAGACTGATCGTGGAAAAAGAGTAAAACTAACTCCAAATTATTCGCTACATAAAAAAATTCACTACATAAATCGTAAAAGATACAAACCTGAGGGTGTGGGTCCCCTGAAAAGCACGGAGGGTCACCTATAGAGGGGAATGAGGAGAAAGCAAAGTTACTAAACAACTTCTTTGCTTCTATATTCACAAAAGAATGTGACATGCCGAGTGAAATGCAGGGGGATAACCGAAACCCTCCATTAAATGTCACTGGTCTCACAAAGGAAAAAGTCCAGCACCGTCTCAAGCAGATAAAAATCGATAAATCACCGGGGCCAGATGGCATACATCCTCGTGTTTTAAGGGAGTTATGTACAGTAATAGACAAGCCGTTATTTCTAATATTTGTGCATTCAATAATCACAGGGGCTGTTCTGAGACCAATTCTCTTCAATATATATATATATATTAATGACATTGGGTACGGATTAAACAGTAAAGTCTCAATCTTTGCAGATGATACTAAGCTGTATAAAGTAATAAAAACAAAAGAGGGCAGCAGGCAGCTACAAACAGATTTGAATGATTTGGAAGCATGGGCAGTTAAATGGCAATTGAAGTCTAACACAGATAAATGTACGGTTATACACATGGGAAAAATAAATCTGTGCCATGATTACATACTTAATAAAAAGAAACACTTGGTAAAACAACAATGGAAAATGACCTAGGGGTTTTAGTTAACAATAAGCTTGACTGTAGTAATCAATGCCAGGCAGCAGCTGCCAAAGCAAACAGGATCAGGGGGTGCATTAAGAGGGGCATAGGTGCTCATTACCAGAGCATCATTTTTCCCCTGTACAAGTCACTGGTCAGACTCCATATGGAGTACTGTGTACAGTTCTGGGCACCTGTGCTTAAGAAGGACATATCAGAACTGGAGCGTGTTCAAAGGAGGGCAACTAAGTTAATAAAAAGAGTGCAGGGACTAGAGTACCCTGAAAGATTGTCAAAGTTAGGTTTATTTAGTTTAGAAAAAAGACGCCTGAGGGGTGATCTAATAACTATGTATAAATATATTTGGGGTCAATAAAAAGATCTGTCCCACAATCTATACCCCAGAGTGTAACCATAACCCGAGGGCATCCACTAAGGTTAGAGGAAAGGTGCTTTCTCCATCGACATAGGAGGGGATTCTTCTCTGTAAGAGCAGTGAGAACACTGAGAGCAGTAAGAGCAGTGGAACTCACTGCCAGAGGAGGTAGTAATGAAGGATAAAGTAAAAACGTTCAAAAGTGGCCTGGATGCCTTCCTGGCATGTAATAACATTTCCAGCTATGGCTACTAGACTACTGAAAGGAGCTCTATAGTGGCCGGGATGCCCTCCATGCATGTAATAACATTACCAACTATGGCTACTAGACCACTGGAAGGAGATAAACAGGCTGAACAGGATGGACTAAAGTCTTTATTCAGCTTTACATACTATGTTACTATTGTACCTTCCAACTTCCAAGACTGGAAAGAGGGACAGAAACAGCAGAAAATATTTATATAATATTTGTATCCTTAGGTCACACCCCCAGCCACACCGTCAACATGGGAGAGAAAGACGGAGGGAATGTAGGAATAAGAGCAAAGGAGGAAGTATGGATAAATAAAGAGAATAGGGAAAAGTACATGAAAGAGATGAGGAGCGCGGTCCAGGTGCTTTATGTATCCTATCTATTTCAGTAAGCTCATCATGCCGCCGACCCAAAAGCTTGTTGAAGATAGATGTAGCGGCAGCTTCCAAGTTGCTGTGTTCCAGTGCCTCTGGAAGGCCACAAATCGGAATTTTATTCCGCCACTCTCTATTCTCATCTAGGTGGAGCAACATTCTGGTAGCTTGCCACATCGAGTTAGTCTGTGCCAGCTGCAGGGCTGCCTGTGATCTCTCCAGGGCCTTCAGTCGCTGCGCTGTGGTTTCTTGAATCTGCTCCAAAGTATGGAATCTCTCCACAACTTCCGATACCGATTTTGTCACTTCATCCAGTTCCCTCCGTTATAAGGTCTCCATTCTGTTGGTGTAGTTTTCAAAGTCCCTCCGTGAGGGGAGAAACTTCAGGAGGAACTCCAAATTGTATTGAGCTGAGGGGATTTGGTCGGGGGCAGGGGGTCCAAGGAGGAGGACGTTTCAAGCTAGGGTCCCTGGGAAGCACCCTGAGAGGAGCCCCTCAATAATGCCGGTGGTAGATTGCCGGGGACATTGTCGCTTCCAACAATGTGCTCAGAGCGCATAGAAGATGGCTGTGATGACTGAGGTGCAGGATCTGTATAAGCTGGTTCCTGGTTGACGAGCCCATGAAATGCGGGAGCCAGTTCTCCACCATCCTGAACGGTCCCCCATTCCTGGGCCAACTGAAAAGCGGGACCTCCCCCATGCCCCATCCAGCTTGAGGCAACTGCATCCTGGGAGTCTGTTAGGTCCTGGAGTTGGTGGGAGGGGCTACAGCCTCAGCTGGAATGATGTGCAGCGAGGGGCCCCATTGAGTTCCCAGCCCGCCAGTGTGACCCCTGGGGGGAAGTCCACCCACGGATCCTGTGATCCCCCCTGCCATTCCTGCCTGTGACCGAGCTGGGGAGTCCAGACAGGGAGAGCACGGGGAGTGAGGCACCCAGTCTGCTTCAACTGAACTTTTCTGCGTGGGTGAGACATTGCTGCCTCAGGATCAGTTGCTGAGGGGGAGGTGAGAGGAGCCATTTCCTCCTTCCCAGGTCCTGGCCCCACCGCCACAGTCTTTGGGCTCTCCCCCCCCTCCCTATTGCTGAGCCGGCTCCTGCCATTAGCGGCTCCCACTGCAGAGCTGGCCAGTGGAACGCTACCTGCGGCTCTTCGCTCAGGTAGTGAGTGCCCCTCCCCCCTGCTCTCTCTTCACTCAAGCCGCCGAAGTCACAGCTGATGGTTCTTCTTCGGAGCGGCAGCGGCGCTCTTCTGTCAAACTCCCTGTCTCCGCCCATGGCTACTCGCCTTTCTCCGTTCTGTCTTCCGTCTCCCCAGTGTGGAGGATTAGGGCTGTGCTCGCCTCCCCGCCGATCACCTCCACTCCCGGTGTATCTCTTCCCCATTCCTGCTTCTTGCAAGCCGGCTTCTTCACGCCCGTCATAGGCTGCCGGATGGGCAGCCAGCCCCTCACCTCCTGGCGCCATTTTGCAACCTCCTCCTCCCGTATACATTTGTCCTCCTAGGGAAAAGTAGTGGCGGATTTTTGCAGCCTGGGATCCTCCTGCCACTGCTCAGCTCTTCTCTGACAACTTTTCCTGACAACTTTGGGCACAGAGCTCTCTCGGACATGTCCTCATGTGGCCATAGCAAGCCACGCCCCCAATCAAGTTTTGAGTTTACTCTAAATTAAGAGTTAGAGGATTGTTTGCAAAATACCACACCTTAAACTGGTTTCAGATATTATTAGTGCTTGACATTTTCTCTCTTTTTTTAAACTGTGAGGTATTTTAACAACTGAAATCAAGCCTAAAAAATACATTTTTGTTGACAAGCTGAAAAAAAACTTTGTCTATGATGAAAGAAGACCACTAGAGCATGACGCGTAGCAGGGACTTTTTTGTTTCCTTTTTGTTTTAGCAAAGATTGAGAAAGCCAGACAAATAACATACAAAAGAAAAGCTGCACAGAGCTGTACAGAGACACAAACACACCAGTACTCACACCAGTCACTTATAGCAATATAGGTCTACTAATTAGTAAGACTCATCTGATATAACAGCTAAGCCCTTAGACAAGAACATGCAGCCTGACCTGGCAACTGAGACACTGTGGTGCTCTGAGCTCAGGTTGGAGCTGGCATCATTTGGGGTCATGCTAAAGCTAAAGTTCTCCAGAAAATGCACAGTGGGTGCATATTTGGGTCTGCACAGCAACCTGCATCTTGGTAAACGTTTTTAACTTTAACACACAAAAAAATACAAATATACTCGCCTTACCTCTCCTGTTGCACATTGCGCCAGGTCCAGTTTTTCAGTAATGACCCCTTCCAGAGATCAAGCCTAGGAGGTTACTCCTGGGCTCTTCTATTTGGTATTTAATTTAATATGGCTGTTAATTTAAAACCAGTTCAAGTAAAGCTAAAAAAAATAGCATTGTGTAGTGTGGTCTCCCTATAATTCATGCTTTGATCCCCTAAAGGGTAACAAAACCCGTGAATTTGACTTTCCCGGGTTTTGTTTCGTTCCCCCAGCGCATCCTGATTGGGATGCCCCACTGTGTGAACCCCCCCCCCCCCCCGTTCGCCTAGTCAAACTCAGAATTCACCCTTTGATCATTTAAAGCAGAACAAACCCCATGAATCTGACTTGAACCCCCCAGTTTGCTCCGTAAAACTCTCCTTGGTCCAACGGCACATTTGCGGGCTTTTGTCCAATCAGAGCTATTTTCCATGTTTAAATCCTTTGGCAGATGGCTCTCACTGACTTTGGCGAACGCAAACTGACGCATCCCTGTCGCCGCGTGCACTCTCTTCCCAGCCCATAGGATCCATGGGATGGGGTAGCTTGAAAACAATGAGAGTCATTTGCCAAATGGCATATACACAGAAAACTGCTGTCATTGCACCAGAACCCGCAAATGCACCGCTGGGCCAGGGAAAGGTGAGTGATTACCTGCGCCCCGGGGGGGGGGGGGGGGGGTTCACACAACGGGGCAGTCCAATTCAGAGCTTTTAAATAAAACTAACTTTAAGTTTTACCTAAAGTTTTCACTATTTTGCGCTAAACATGTTCAACTGTGATTTTTGAAGGGATTTCCGTGCCTGTGATAGTGCCAAGTAGTGTCCCACCTATCAACAGCATGGGAAATGGGATGAGTTCACTACAGCGCCAGATAAAAGCAGGCGCTCATCCTGCCTTGTCGCATACATTTCAGTGGGCTGGGATGGTTATAATTATTTTGCCATTAATTTTTTTTTTGGGGGGGGGGGGGCTGGTGCATGTGCCATGGGATTCCTGGGCTGTTTGGGGTTGTTTTTTTTTCAATGAATTCTATGCACTTCGTGTTGCACTTCAAACTAGTGATCTTTGTCTTGCAAAAGCTGTATTCCTTAAGTGTTCCCTTACAACAGGTGCTGTCGCCCTGTAATCCCCTTTATACAGCACCAGTGTGTGCGCTGTGTTTTTTTGTAATACATTAGCTGGATTTCCTGCACTCCCAGTCGGTGCCAGGGGGCGCAGTCGCATCAGCTTTGATAAGCTGTGCGCTGCACCAACCAGCCGATTGAGAGGGAGCGCAATCTGAGTGTGGCTTCCTTCAGCCGCCTTAGCAATGCAGGCACTGAGAGCGTCTCAGAAGAGGCTTTTTTCAGCAGAGTCTGGGCTTTAACATGAAATGTCTTGTTTTCATTTGTATTCTCAATATTTTTGGGTGAAATATGTGCAAAAAAATCTAAATCTACACATTCTGGTGTTTTTCAATAAAATCTTATTGCGTGTAAAATCCCCATTTCTCCTAGTTACAGTGGTACCACATATGTATTGGTAGACCCTCTTATTGCCCAGGAGACTCATCTAAACTGAAACAGCGCTTTAGGAGATAAATTTTCAGATAAAATACAGCTGCTATGCGCACCTTGCAGGTTTTCAAGAAAAACAACCCTTTACTTTTGAAATACCCCTCACAAATTATATATCAACGAATTCTTTGGTTGCAGAATAAAAGCCACATTTAACTAAAAATGCAAACATGAAAAAAAGAACTTAAATCTAAAAAAGCAAGGTCCCCTGAACAGAACAATACCCAACATGCATAGTCACTGTCAAGGGAAGAGTTGCCAAACACCCCAAAGTAAAGCATGTGCATAATGGTAATTTTACTTGAGAATTTCAGCTCTGCAGACAAAGTGCACACCTTGCGATTTTCAAAACAGCCCTTACATTTGGAATATCCCCCACAAACCATATATTCCCTGAAAGTACACATGTTAAGCTTTCTATGCATACCCAGCTTGTTGTAGTGCGCTCATTTTTCTGGAAGTAATCCCCCAAACAGTTATTATAAAATACACATTTTCCTATAATAAGAATAAAACAGGAAAAAAGAAGCTACATCTGAAAGAGCAAGGTCCCCCGAGCAGAACAATACCCAACATGCATAGGTGCATTCAACCCTTTTAACTGCCAGCCTACTTGAGATTTTGTCACTTTCTGTTGACAGACCATTTTTCATCATTTTGCTTTATGTTTAACCGTGATTTTTGCTGGAATTTCCAGGAAAATTATATGTTTTCTTTTGCGGAAGAATTTAAGATTTAACATGAAATATATTGTTTGTAATGTTTAAGCTGTCTTTTAAAATATTTTTGTGTAAAAAAACAAAAAATGTCTTGTTTATTTTAAATAATAACAATATTGTTTGCACAGTTAAAGTGGTCCTTCACTCTGAATAAGAGTCTATCTTATATGTTTCCCACACCCTGTACATACAGATTGCTCACATTAAAAATCATCCTACCTGCATCTGCTGCATGTTATGAGCCTTTAAACATCCAAGATGGCGGCTCATGGAGCATCAGACAGCCTGCAAACAGGAAGTGCCTTCTGACTGTGCTGCTCTGCATTCTGGGATTTCTGACCTTCTCTTGACCCCAGCCCTGCTCTGTCTGAGCAAAGCACAGCTATAACCCGCCCCCCTGTACTTTATCCCACTCTCCTCTCCTCTAGGGATGAGCGAATCCATCCGGACGAACCCGGATTCGTTCCGAATTTCATGAAAAATTCGATTCTGAACGAATCCGAATTTCCCCGCGATTCGATCGATCGAAGTTTTCCTTTAAACTCCATTTATTTCAATTACAGGCATTCTAAGATGGTGGAAGCACATGTCCAGACATGTCCCCTGGGGAAGGTATCATGGGAAGGTCACATGCAGCCTATCAGCAGCCAGGAGCCCCGGTGACGTCACAGCGCTATATAAAGCGGCGGCCATCTTGCTTGTGCGCATTTCAGACTTGCATTCGTGAGACAAGGGTGGTTGCTGGCTGGCTGCAGACAGGGACAGACAGTTAGCAATAGGTAGGGAGATTTACAGATAGGTAGGGAGATTTACAGATAGGTAGGGAGATTTACAGATAGGTAACGAGAGAGACAGATAGGGAGATTTAGAGTGGTAGACAGAGCTAGGGAAAGAGGTTTAAAACCGGAACAATCCAGCAGCATACAAGTCACATTGACAGGGTGCCTAGTGCTGGCTATGATTCATATTTCATAATTACTGGGTTACTGTTAATATATTTGGTTTGGTTTAAATACAGCTGCACACTGTGCATGCAATGCACATGCTATTTAACCCTTTTTGCTATTTAGGCCTGAACGCTATTTTAACCCTATCTGTTAAATACAGCTGCACACTGTGCATGCAATGCACATGCTTTTTAACCCTTTCTGCTATTTAGGCCTGAACGCTATTTTAACCCTATCTGTTAAATACAGCTGCACACTGTGCATGCAATGCACATGCTTTTTAACCCTTTCTGCTATTTAGGCCTGAACGCTATTTTAACCCTATCTGTTAAATACAGCTGCACACTGTGCATGCAATGCACATGCTATTTAACCCTTTCTGCTATTTAGGACGCTATTTTAACCCTATCTGTTAAAAGCATTTCTCATACTTGGATTATTGTTACTTTTTGTTCAGCTTAAAATACATTACGCCACACTGGCATCCCAAGGCACATGCTATTTAACCCTATCTGTTAAACAAAAGCATTTCTCATACTTGGATTATAGTTAATACTTTTTGCTCAGCTTAAAATACATTAGGCCACACTGGCATCCCAAGGCACATGCTATTTAACCCTATCTGTTAAACAAAAGCATTTCTCATACTTGGATTATAGTTAATACTTTTTGCTCAGCTTAAAATACATTAGGCCACACTGGCATCCCAAGGCACATGCTATTTTAACCCTATCTGTTAAACAAAAGCATTTCTCATACTTGGATTAGTGTCAAAAGTTTCTGCTCAGCTTAAAATACATTACGCCACACTGGCATCCCAAGGCACATGCTATTTTAACCCTATCTGTTATACAACATAAGCGTTGATCAGCATCAGCTTCATTAAGCTACTTCAGTTTGCACTTGTTTTTGACTGCTTTTAATAAACCAGGCCGCAGGGCACCCCAAAGCTGCACCTTGCACCCTATCTGTTATACAACATAAGCGTTGATCAGCATCAGCTGCTTTATTAAGCTACTTCAGTTTGCACTTGTTTTTGACTGCTTTTAATAAACCAGGCCGCAGGGCACCCCAAAGCTGCACCTTGCACCCTATCTGTTATACAACATAAGCGTTGATCAGCATCAGCTGCTTTATTAAGCTACTTCAGTTTGCACTTGTTTTTGACTGCTTTCAATTAACCAGGCCGCAGGGCACCCCAAAGCTGCACCTTGCACCCTATCTGTTATACAACATAAGCGTTGATCAGCATCAGCTGCTTTATTAAGCTACTTCAGTTTACACTTGTTTTTGACTGCTTTTAATTAACCAGGCCGCAGGGCACCCCAAAGCTGCACCTTGCACCCTATCTGTTATACAACATAAGCGTTGATCAGCATCAGCTGCTTTATTAAGCTACTTCAGTTTGCACTTGTTTTTGACTGCTTTCAATAAACCAGGCCGCAGGGCACCCCAAAGCTGCACCTTGCACCCTATCTGTTATACTAAATAAGCGTTGTTCAGCATCAGCTTTATTAAGCTATTGCATTTTGCATTGGTTTTTGTCCTGCTGCCAAAAGACTAGGCCCCAGGGTATCCCAAACCTGCACTTAGCAGCCTATCTGTTATATTAAATAAGCTTGTTGATCCTTCCTCAGCTTAATCAAAGTATTGCATTTTGAATTGGTTTTTGGTCTGCCTTTAACAAAAAAACACCAGGCCACAGGGCATCCCAAACCTGCATTAGGCAGCCTATCTGTTATACTAAATACGCTTGTTGATCCTTCCTCAGCTGAATCTGAGCATTGCATTTTGAATTGGTTTTTGTCCTGCAGTCAAAACACCAGCCCACATGGGCATCCCAAACCAGCACGTCACCCTATCTTTTATACTAAATAAGCTTGTTCAGCCTCAGTTTTATTAAGCTATTGCATTTTGAATTGGTTTTTGTCCTGCTGTCAAAACACTAGCCCATATGGGCATCCCAAACCAGCACATGTCACCCTATCTGTTATACTAAATAAGCTTCTACAGGCCCTTTTTTTTATTTATTTATTTGTATTTATATAGAGCTGTAATAGATTATATAGTGAGGTAAATTCGCCATTTTGCACCATTATATAGAGAAGCTCACTGTGTAAATCTGAGGAGCAATAGTTTATACAGTATTGTGAGGTAAATTCGCTGTTTTGCACTATTATATATATCAACCTAAATCCCTGTGTAAATCTGAGGAGCAATAGTTTATATTGTGAGGTAAAGTTGCCATTTTATAGAGCAGGCCCTGTCTGAAAATCTCATTTTGCAATCTATGTTATATTGTGAGCTAAATTTGCCATGTTGCACCATTCTTTAGAGTGGCCCTCCTGTGTAAATCAGAGCAGCAATAGTTTATATTGGACAATACATTTGCCCTGTTTTGCACCATTATATGGAGCAGCCCCTGAGTAAACCTGGGGGGCAATAGTTTATATTATGAGGTAAATTCATGGTTTTGCACCATTACATAGAGCAGTCCCTATATAAACCTGAGAAATAGGTTATATTGTGTTGGTTTTGTAGCATTCTATAGAACAGGCCCAGTGTAAATCTGAGGGGCAATAGCTTATACTGTGAGGTAATTTTGCCATTTTGCAGCATAATATAGAGCAGGCCCTGTGTAAATCTGAGGGACAATAGCTTATACTGTGAGGTAAATTTGCCATTTTGCAGCATAATATAGAGCAGCCCAGTTGCCATCTAAATCAACTACTGGCCGGGCAGGACAGCTTTTCCAGGGCAAACTCTGCTAGTTGCGGCCACAAGTCAAGTTTGGCTTCCCAGAAGTCCAGCGGATCCTCAAGGTATGACATGACCTGCTGGTTCAGGTCCTGCTCCAGGTCTTCCTGCTGCTCATGAGTAGACTCACTATGCGGGTGTAGAAAGCTACTCATTAGCGACTGAAGACTGAGGCTGCTGCTGAGGGAGCTGCTGCTGCCAACCCCCCCCCCCCCCCGGCAGCCATGGCAGTGGAAGGTGAGCGCAGAGGTCCCCCTGAGTCAGACCTGCGAGAGTATGGACCATGGCGCAGATAGACATCGCCCAACTGACTACGTAGGATGTCTCTGTAGTAGGTCAGTTTGTCCTCCCTCTCAGTGGGTGTAAAAAATGCCTCCATTTTGTGCCAGAAGCGAGGGTCCAATAAGGTGGAGAGACAATTCTGTGGTCACTACGCAAGCACGTGAGCATGCATCGTGCCATTTGTGCAAGTGACTCGGAGGGACTACCTGTCTCCATCTCCACTGCAAACTGCCACGGTGTGTCTGGGTCCTCTGTCTCACCTTCCTCACAACCCTCTAGCTCCTCTGGCTGCTCCTGCTCCTCCTCTCCTGTCAGATGACTAGATAAAATGGTCATTTTGTCAAACCTAAACTGTGCTTCGCTGTGCCCCACCCCATCCTCCTCCTCCACTTCAGCCCCCACAGGCTTCATGTGGCTGTGAAATGTATGCGCCATGTCTCTAATGCCCTGACCAGCCATGGTTTCCAACATGTGTTGTAGTACATGAAGCAGTGGAATCTCATCGTTCATCTCATAGTCCTGGCGACTGACCAATAAAGTAGCTTCCTCAAAGGGCCTGAGCAAACGGCAGGTGTCACGTATGAGCTGCCACTGGTTTACATTGAAGTTACACAGGGGAGCTTTGGATCATCAAGAAATCCGTGATGGCTTTTCTCTGTTCCTATAGTCGATCCTGCATATGGAGGGTGGAATTCCAACGGGTGGAAACATCGCAAATCAGACTATGTTGGGGGATACCATTCTGACGCTGAAGCTCAAGAAGGGTGTGCTTGGCGGAGTAAGAGTGGCTGAAGTGCATGCAAAGTTTCCTTCCCGTTGTTAGGATGTCTTGCAGATGGGGGGAAGGCTTCAGAAAACGCTTGACAACTAGATTGAACACGTGTGCCATGGCAGGACGCATGGCTCAGGCTTCCTTGTCGCAGCGCAGACAAGATGTTCTTCCCAGTGTCAATCACCATGGGTCCCATTTGCAGTTTTCATGGAGTAAGCCATGATTTAATTTATTGAGTTCTCATTTTTAGCAGTTCCTCCCATGTGTTGCTCTGTGGCTCAAGGCAAACCATGTGAAGAACAGCGTGAAACCGCCGTGTCCTGCACACATGGTAGGCTGGAAGGGCACTGGGAAAAAAAAATAAAAAAAAAATATTTAGAAAAAACAAAATACAAAAAAAAAATAAAAATTTGTACAAAAATTCACAAAATATTAAAAAAAGACAATGGAAAAAAAATATTTAAAAAAAATTCAAAAAAAAAGTAAAAAAAAAAAAATATATATGTTTTTAAAAAATACAAAAAAATATTTTATGTTACTGTTATCATGTTAGATGTTATTGTTGCTATGTTATATGTTATTATATGTTATTATTATAAATATGTTCAAATAAGATAAATGTTAACTATTAATATGTAATTGACAGCCACTTTTTTCTGTGACACCGTTGCTAAGTGCAAGTGCACTGTCACAGGCACAAAGGCCTAGGAGCGTGGAGGCCACAGCAGAGGGACCTGTTCAAGTTGCTGTTGTGGTTGTGCAGGAACCACAATCACCCAGTGGTCCTTAAAGGATATGTATTGTCCCTGACCGTAGTTACAGCTCCAGACATAGGCACTGCTGTGCACTTTGGTACACACTGACAGGCTAAAGGACTGGCCCACCATCTGTTCAACAAAATTGTGCAGGGCTGGTACTGCCTTCTTCGCAAAGAAATGACAGCATGGGACTCTCCACCTCGGCTCGGCACAAGCCATCAGTTCTCTGAAATGTCCACCAACTCAAAAGGGAGGGACTGCAGCACCAGCAACTTATACAGGAGCACATTTAGCTTCTGTACGTTGGATGAGTGGGCACATACTGTTGTCTCTTGGACATGGCTTGGCCAATGGATTGCTGGCGGAATGACTGACTCGGATTAAGAGGAGGAGGAGCATCTGGAGCGACAGAGGATGGGTATGACACACAGAAGGTGGTGGAGCCTTGGCTGGCTGGAACAGAGAGCGGCGTGCCACTGGGTAATGCAGCAGGCTGGACCACCACTTTGGAGCCAACTCTCCCAGGCCACTTTATGGTGACGCTGCAAATGTTGACGCAGGGCTGTGGGTCCAACATTGGGACCCTGGCCACACTTCACCTTCTGCCTACACATCTTTCATATAGCCATGTTAACCTCCTGCGGATGCTTGATGAAAAACTGCCACATGGCCTTGTAGCTGATTTTTCCTACCAACAGTCCGCACTAATTCGCTGCTGCTGCCGCCACCGCCGACGACTCCAGGGACCCTCTTCCACTACCTCCTGGGAAGATAGCCTGCCGCGCAAGTGGTCTACCCCGAGCACATTTGCCTCCATACTTTCCCCTTCTGCCACCATGCTGGCCGCTAAATCTGTCACTCTCCATCACTCCAAGCCTTTAAAAGTGCCCTCAAAACTCACTGATGACCTCCTCAGGTTCCTCAACAGTGTCTGCTTAAGAAGCCAAAATGCTTGCAACACCATCTCCCACGCCACTCTCCTCATCACTACTTGGCCGCCCAGTGGAAGAAGCGGCGAGTGTCTCCTGCACTTCTTGGCTGGGCAGTAGCTGCTGATTTTTCTGATTATCAGATCGTCCTCACTGAATAGTGGAGCTGAACCCTAAGCATAAGACATAACCGACAGTTGACTGGGGGTGTCAGATATCACTTGTGATGCAGTGGATGATTGTGTTAACCAATGGATGATGGCAGATGGGTTGCTGGTCAAGACACGACCGCTAGCTGATCCCGGGAGATCAGTCCTCTCACTGAGACTCCTGCTGCCACTCACCCCTAGTCTGCTGCAACCTCTGCTTGATGAATTTAGGCCTCTGCAACTTCTCTGTGCCCATCCTGCCACTTCTCTGCCTGACATACTTAGTGCGTATATGAGGGGAGGACAAAACGCTACACTACACTTAAAACAGGATTTGTCGAAAAGAGCAGCAGGTGTGTAACTATCTAGGGTCTTTAGTAACTAGGCCCTGAAGACTTTAACACGAACAAAATGATGAAACTCTTAGATGTGCATAAGTGATGCTCTGATGAGAGCAATTCAATGTGCTCCAGTATGCTTCAAAAATGTTTTTTTTTTCAAAGACTGGCCTGCGTGGAAATGAATCGGGCATGGATCAGCCAAGATTTCCACCCACCAATGCCTGATGCATTAGAGTAGATTGATCATGGGGCCAGACCAACACTAAAGAAATATGGATCGTGCAAAACAGATTTAAGGTGCTGCTCTCCAGTTACAGACATTCCTCTGCATCAGACCACAAGTAATTATTGAGAAATTGCTTTACGTTACTCTTACTTTTTATTAATATTCTTCGGATAAGATATCTGTGCCGAAAATCTGTATATGATCTCTTAATGCTGCTGCCAACTCCAGGGTGTGTCTTTCTGGCAATTTTGGGCTCCTGCTGCTGCTGCTTGCAACTCCAGTGTGTCTTTAGGCCAATTTGTGGGCTCCTGCTGCCAACTCCAGTGTGTCTTTCAAGCAATGTTTGGGCTCCTGCTGCTCCTGCTGCCAACTCCAGTGTGTCCTTCAAGCAATGTTTGGGCTCCTGCTGCTGCTGCTGCCAACTCCAGTGTGTCTTTCAAGCAATTTTGGCCTCCTGCTGCTGCCAACTGCAGTGTCTCTTTCAAGCAATGTTTGGGCTCCTGCTGCTGCTTGCAACTCCAGGGTGTGATTCATCCAATTTTTGGGCTCCTGCTGCCAACTCCAGTGCGTCTTTCAAGCTATGTTTGGGCTCCTGCTGCTGCTGCTTGCAACTCCAGGGTGTGATGCATCCAATTTTTGGGCTCCTGAAGCCAACTCCAGTGTCTCTTTCAGCCAATGTTGGCCTCCTGCTGCTGCTGCTTGCAACTCCAGGGTGTGATTCATCCAATTTTTGGGCTCCTGCTGCCAACTCCAGTGTCTCTCTCAGCCAATTTTTGGCCTCCTGCTGCTGCTGCTGCTGCCAACTCCAGGGTGTCTTTCAAGCAATGTTTGGGCTCCTGCTTATGCTGCTGCCAACTCCAGGGTGTGCCTTCCAGCTAATGTATGTGCTCCTGCTGCTGCCAACTTCAGGGTGCCTTCCAGCCAATTTCTAGGTTCCTGCTGCTGCCAACTCCGGTGTGTGTCAGTCAATTTTTGGGCTCCTGCTGCTGCCAACTCTAGTGTCTCTTTAAAGCAATATTTGGGCTGCTGCTGCTGCTTGCAACTCCAGGGTGTGATTCATCCAATTTTTGGGCTCCTGAAGCCAACTCCAGTGTCTCTTTCAGCCAATGTTGGCTCCTGCTGCTGCTGCTTGCAACTCCAGGGTGTGATTCATCCAATTTTTGGGCTCCTGAAGCCAACTCCAGTGTCTCTTTCAGCCAATGTTGGCCTCCTGCTGCTGCTGCTTGCAACTCCAGGGTGTGATTCATCCAATTTTTGGGCTCCTGCTGCCAACTCCAGTGTGTCTTTCAAGCTAGGTTTGGGCTGCTGCTGCTGCTTGCAACTCCAGGGTGTGATTCATCCAATTTTTGGGCTCCTGCTGCCAACTCCAGTGTCTCTCTCAGCCAATTTTTGGCCTCCTGCTGCTGCCAACTCCAGGGTGTCTTTCAAGCAATGTTTGGGCTCCTGCTTATGCTGCTGCCAACTCCAGGGTGTGCCTTCCAGCTAATGTATGTGCTCCTGCTGCTGCCAACTTCAGGGTGTGTCAATCAATTTTTGGGCTCCTGCTGCTGCCAACTCTAGTGTCTCTTTAAAGCAATGTTTGGGCTGCTGCTGCTGCTGCTTGCAACTCCAGGGTGTGATTCATCCAATTTTTGGGCTCCTGCTGCCAACTCCAGTGTCTCTTTCAGCCAATGTTTGGGCTCCTGCTGCTGCTGCTTGCAACTCCAGGGTGTGATTCATCCAATTTTTGGGCTCCTGCTGCCAACTCCAGTGTCTCTTTCAAGCTATGTTTGGGCTGCTGCTGCTGCTGCTTGCAACTCCAGGGTGTGATTCATCCAATTTTTGGGCTCCTGCTGCCAACTCCAGTGTCTCTTTCAGCCAATGTTGGGCTCCTGCTGCTGCTTGCAACTTCAGAGTGTGATTCATCCAATTTTTGGGCTCCTGCTGCCAACTCCAGTGTCTCTTTCAAGCTATGTTTGGGTTCCTGCTGCTGCTGCTTGCAACTCCAGGGTGTCATTCAGCCAATTTTTGGGCTCCTGCTGCCAACTCCAGGATGTGTTTCAGCCAATATTTGGGCTCCTGCTGCTGCCAGCTCCAGGGTGTGTTTTTCAGGCAATATAGGGGCCCCTCATAGTGATGCCACCTCAACTCTCTGTAATAGTGCCGCTCTGCGATTCTAATAGCGATGCCTCTGATCTGCATGTCCTAATTATTTACAGTATTATTTCAGTAACCCAGCACGCATCCTATGCGTGTTACAGCAAGGCAGAATGGTTTACAACCCTATTGAGGCTCTAGGAAGCTCAGAAATAGCCATTTTTAATAGCGATTCGTTGCTTTTTGTCGGAAAATTCGGCGAATCAGTCAAATCGAATTTTTCAAAAGTTCGCTCATCTCTACTCTCCTCAGTAAGTGTGGTGCTTCTGAGTCAAGATGGCGGTGCCCATATCCTAAAGTCCTGAACATAGTTTCAGCACCGTGGGGGAAAGAATAATAAGTCATTGACTAAAAACTTAAAATATATTAATTTTAGATGCTGGGGAATAGTTTTTTAAGGGTTTGGGCTTTTCAATAAATAATGGTGAAGGTCCGGTTTAATAATTCATGAGAGTTAGCACATTGCACTTTATATGAGGTTTTTGTAAGAGGGATGATTTTTTTGTGAGGGATTGAGAAGAGGGATAACTTAAAGGGACATGACAACAATATTGTTCTTTAATATCCAGGTATTAATAGAGAATTGCACAGTGCCCAACAAGCATTTTTATGGTGTTTTGTCTAGATTGTATGTTTTTAAATGGTTTTAATTGTGTTTGTAAGTTCTGTGTGAAACCTGAATAAAGAATGTAATAAGGAAGATTAAGCGGTGGTGCGGCGGTTCCGTTTGTGTGGCTGTGGGGAGCAGAGGCCCTCCCCACGTGGTGGGTTTTTATTTTAAATAAAACATTTATTTTAGTAAAGAAAACCATATTGCATGTAAAAGCCCCTCACAGCCCCTTGCCCCCCAACCCTCTCATGCGAGCACTCCGACACATGATGACATCATCCACCCCGCCCACAAAAGGCGGGGCTAGCAGCACATCAGTAAAAGTGGGTGAGTGGACCTATTTTGGCCCCTGTCCTCAATGCGGAAGAGCCAGAGGGGCGACCGGAGGCACCCCCAGGTGAAGAGGAGAACTGACAGGAGGGATCGCGGCAACAGGTGAGTAAATGTTTTTTTTTTTCTGCTGTCATCTGCGGCAGCAGGAGCTGGGGGCTCTTTTGGACCCTCTCCTGAAGCCAGAAGAGCTCTGAGGGGGATCAGAGGCCTCCAGGGTGAAGAGAAGACATTGCCAGATCAATTGAGGGGTCAGGTGAGTGTTATTTGGGGCGCTAACAGGGGTAAATGCCAGGCCAGCAAATTTTACGTGGCTGGCACTTAAGGGTTGGAGAGGCAACCACATGAAATTTACGTGCGTGGGTTAATATAACATTATGTAAAGAACTACCGGTAATTAATCTGGACCAACACCTGTTTTTACTTGTTGGTCCCGCTTTCTGCTGATCACAAGAAGCTCGGGAGGGGAACCAGAATGCTGGAGCCCTCTCGCAGATAACCGCATAGAACTCTCGTAATATTTAACATTCATTACGAGCCAGCATCGGGAAAGGAGTCCCGCGATTGTTCACGTGGACCATGGTTGCGTCCTCTGCAACAGCCACCGGCAGGATCTGGCGGCCAATCGCGGCCAATCGCGGGACTCCTTTCCCTGGCGCTGGCTCGTAATGAATGTTAAATATTACGAGCGTTCTGTGCGGTTATCTGTGGGGGGGTTCCATCCTCTTGTGAATGTAAAAACGGGTGTTGGTCCAGATATATGGTACAGATATAGCACACGTCTCCTTAGTACTGTTCCCCTATTCTGCAGGCATGTGGGGCTAATGGACGACTACTGCTTGAAGTTTTTACAAGAAACAGTGCGTGCTTCTGCGTAGGCAGGCAAGCCCTAAATGGTGGAATTAGCCAGCCCAGAGTTTATATATCACAGGACAGGTTATCAACGGCAGATGCTGCAGGTAGCTAATAACTGATAATTGATAATTAATGGTAATAATAATAAAATAATGTAACATAACACAAATGTAAATGAATAGATAAAAATAATAATAAATTTGATTAAAAGATAACTATTTGTATTAAGTATAGCTCAGTTATGATTGGCAGGTGGCCCATATTGCTTCAATACAGCTTGTGGAAACAGTAGGAAGACAAAACTAGCCACTAATAAATTGTATGGAAAAGATCAAAATAATTCTAATCACTAAACAGTTTTTTATAATGGCATATGCCTGCTGCCGGATTATACTTTATATTGTATTTTTTGTGATCTGTAGGCCAGCTAATGGCTAATATTTATTCAGTTTTAACATAATTTTTAAACAATTTTAATATATAGTAATAAAAATGAAAATAATAATATAATAATAAAAAGTTTTAAATGCCTTTTTTATTTCCGATTACTTTTTTAGGATCACAATATATTTTTTTTAACAATGTAAATAAAACTCCTCTTATCAGAGGTTGATTGGCATCATTGTAAAAGCATAAAGAGGAGTAACTCTATTTGCAAAGTCTTTCGAGCCTTTGAAGCAGATTATTTTTTTCAACAAATGTATAAAACATAGCTTTAGGTGGATTATTTATCAAATTAGAGAAAAATATAGGGGCTTTTTTATAGAAATTTAAAAATAATTTCTGCCTCGTGGCAAAATTCTAATCATAAAAAAATACTCATGATAAACAGGTCATAGGTTTAAAGATAAAACAGGGTAGACTATAAAACCATATGTATCACACTTACCAGACCAAGAGAGACAGGGAAGTGTAGTGTCCCAATTCCGCGTTTACTGTTGCTCTTCTGTATCATGACTACAGTGCACAGCCCACTTGAATCCGTTACCCTGTAAAACTGGTTTTTACTGCTCAACCAAAACAAAAAACACAAATGGGAAACTTAGTTTCGACAATTTAGAAATGAGTGGCATTCATTGCATTTTTTCAGATTCCTGATTATTCATCATGTACTGTAAATATGTCACATATTGCACATACAGGTAGAATGCTAACCCAAAACATACCAGAATTGTAAGAAAAGAAGATTGCAGTGTTCTAGGACCCCTGACTAAGCAGCCAATTTTATATTCGTGTTAGTAGGCGTCAGTCACTGGCTGCTTTCGTCCTGCTGTGCTGTTTCCTACCTTATGCACCAAATGGACAGGGTCCTTCTAAAATAAAGAGAAGTACAGAATTGATTGAGAATGACAGAGGGGCTAATTAATATGGAAAGCATGCTTTACTTAATCGCTGTCAAGGAGCAGAAGAAAGGACAGTGCATTTTCTATATACGAGTATGACCAGTAAAACCTGTTGATGAGAATGCTTTCCACACGCTAGAAAACAAGTAACACTGTAGAAACTGCAGTGGCAAAACAACATGTTATTAATTCTAGTGTCCCTCACTACTGCATACAGAAACACACAAGTCATGTACCATTTGTTAAATGTTACTGAAGACTTATGCATGGCACAGAAGCTGCAGAGTGGAATCATGGTCTGATCTAGAGACTGTGGCTGACAGCAGACAAGATGTGGTTCATGGTAAGGACTTGTGGGTTTGGCAGCAGGCAGATGTGGCCAGGACCAATAGCGAGTGGCACTGGAGCCTCCTGAGGATCAGGAGCATATGTTTCAGTATGTTAAGGTGCTCATTGGTCCTCTTCCTTGCCAAGTCTCCTGTGTTTTGGCCTATTTGTCTCCCTGCCCTCCCTCTGTAATAGTGTGCTCATGCGTCTAGTTTCAGTCCCCATTCGCCTTGTTCCTAGTTTAACTCCTTGGTCCTTGTAGTTCACCTTACCTTTAGTTTTTAATGCAATCTGTGCCCCCATCCCATCATCTTTCCTTTTTTTGGGGGGGGGGGGGGGGGTTGTTAGATTGAGCCCATTTGTCCTTGTGGTTTCCTTTCGTAGTAGCTCTCTGTATGTTTTTTTTTTCCTTTTTGATTAATTTAAATTATTGTTTTTGTCCCTGTGCCCTGGCTGCTGACACCCTTTTTGTGCCTGCAGACGCAAGACGAGGAGGCGTACCATACAAGTAGTCCCTCGGGCTTTCGGCCTCTTGAAGAGCCGCTTCTGGTTCCTGGATCACACTGGGGGTGCACTGCAATATAAGCCTAAGAAGGTTGTCAAGATTATTGTGGCGTGAATTGCCCTTCATAACTTTGCGCAGAGGGTGGCCACATATGTGGAGAAGGCAACCCCTCCATGGCTCTGGAGGTGCCAGGGACACCTGTATTTCAGCACAGAGAGCCATACAGGGAAGTCAGGGCATCAACACTTTTACGTTTTTTTTTCTGTTTTTTTGTTATGTTTTAATGCTGCACCCCCTATGTCTTGTTTTGGTTGTGAGTAAAGCGACATAACAACATTTCTTTGAAGTGTAATTTATTCTGGGAGCAACCACACTGTACCCCACAAATAGTGCTGACAAAGGGCTACACAGGGCAAGTTTGGACAAAGTAAAAGTTGAGGCCCACCGGCAAGAAAAAAGAAAACTTAATGGTTCCCCATTGCTGCTTAGGGGAAGGTTGCCTAGCCCTCCCTTGTTGATTGCTGTCTGGCCTCCAGAAGGGCCAGCATTCTTGTTGTATTTTCATTTTGGGCAACCACTTGGCCAAGCAGCACCTCAAAGTTGCGATTAAGCCTCTCCAAGTTTTAATTCATTTGCTGCGGCTCCTACACCCCTTCAGCCAGGTTCTCCTGGATCAAACTGACAGTCTGACTCACCACTTGGAATTGTGGTGAAAAGTGGTGCTGTTGGCCCACCAGTTTGCCTCCATGATTTGGTAACGTTGTGCCATCGACAGGTGGTGCCTGGCTGCGGGGCATGGCTGGCTCCTAGGAGCTCGTGGAGGTGGTGCTGCTTGACTCCTGGGTGTGGGAGCTGGTAGTAAGCCCAGGGTCCCATGTGATTGCAGTGGGTGGGGGGTCCAGAGTAGATTCAGGGACAGCACTACATTCTCCTGTCTGTGGTGTCTGCTCCAGCTCCTGGAATTCTTCCAGTAGAGGTGGGGTCTGTGTGGAGAAAGGTAAACATTAATTGGTTTTGGAACACGGTCCCACACAGCAAAGAAATTACTTCACTTCATTTGCCTCACCCTACACACCCCCTGTCCAGTTCCACCTGCTCAATGCAGCCTCACATTCACCTCATTTAAGGCTTGGGTCCCATCACTGTGGGTGGGGCTGGTGAATGGGGCAGGCTTGCCGGTGTGGAGGTAGAGCTACCGGCTGGGTGGTGGATTCAAGGCAAGGGCAAAGCAATGTAACCAAAACACATCCCTTAGCTGCACTCCTTCAGATACTCAACATGGGTCGCACACCGGGCACCCCAGCAACGTGTGCACAACACACCTTTGCAAGATATTACATTTACAGTTTGGCTTGAAAATTGTAGGAAACCCCATCTGGGTGCTATTTTGCCAAACATGTGTCCCAGCCAAGCATCCCCTGTTTTTGTGTGCATATGGCCACTCCTGTTTGTGCCAACTGTTTGCCTCCTCCCCCCCCTGGCTAAATCTACATTGTGGAGGTAACTCTTACAACTGGTAGAAATGTGCCACCAATCAGTGTCAAGGGTCTCCAACACTCCCTGGTAGGTGACCTGGTGCAGCATACCCACCACCCGCTCCCCTGCATGGCTAAACTCCAAAGTTTTGGGGAGTTCTCCACCAGTTTGCAACCTAAAAACAAACACAAATGGATAAGGTTCTGAGTGGTCCACTTACCCTGCAGCATGCCTAACATCAATTTTTCTCCAGACCACGGTTTTAAGATCATCCCATTTTTTGGAGACCTGCTTCCCATCTTTGCCCTTTGGCCCTGCACTCATGATGTTGTGGGAAATCGATTCCCACAGATCATCCCGCACCACTTTCAGTTTAGTGCGAGACCGGGCCCCAGCCAGCCTGTCAAAGTTGTCATACACTCCATTGAGAAGGACCACCAACTGTGCATCGCTGAATTGGCCACTAACCTTCCCTTTGGTGAGTTTGCGGATGGTCTGGGGGGCAGATGCTGGTGACTGGCCTGAGCTGGGGATGTAGAGCCACTGGCCCCACTCCCAGGCCTGGAAGGGGTGGTGCGCAGGCTGCTGGCAGGGGAATGAACACCCCCAGCTGTGGCTCTGCTACTTCACCTTGGGCTCTGCAGTGGGGCCAGCACTGGGCTCTGGTGTCCGGACCGGTGGCTGGAATATGGTGGGGTGTGCCGGGACCCCAGGGAGCTCTGGGTGTGGCTCTCCTGCTGCTGCCAGGCCACACTGCTGTGGGTGACCAGCTAAGACTGGGTAGTGTGGCTGGCAGCAGGGGATTGCCTGTGGAATGAACGCTGGTGCTGCAGTGCCTTGCTGCGTTTCCTTCGGCCATGCCTGTCTTCTGGGCTCTGGGATGGCGGTGGTGTCGAGGTTTAGGCATTATGACTCCCAAAGCTTCACTGCCATCAAACTGCAGGAGTCAGGTGTGTGCCTTTATACAAGCAGGTGGTTAATTAGGCAACAATTGAGTTTATTTAACAGGCCAGCACAGGAGTTTGCAACCTATAGACTACAACATCATGGGCATCTGCACATCTGACACACTTTCGGGGTCAGTTGGGGCGAATCAGTGCAGAGGTGCATCATGCAGCTTGAAGACAGAAGAGAATCAGCAACATGGCACCAACGCTCTTCACTCACGATGAGCAGTACTACCTCATGCTGGTAAGTACCCATGCTCCGCTATGCTTTGCCTACGCATATTTGCCACTGTACAAGCAGGCAAATGGGCGGATGGGAGACATACTGGCTGGTGGGGTGCAGGCATACAAAACCAAGGCATATGGTGGGTTGTACAGTAATGGCAGAGGCCTGTGTTTGAAGAAAAACAGGGTTTGGTTCAACTTGGGAGAGCAAAAAATTGCTGACCCAAACCCTGACTGCCTGTTGAAGGCCAAGATGTGAAACAGGCCAACACCATTAATGTGCCCCCACACATGTGCCAAAGTTACACATGTACCACCCTTGCCTGTTTGTAGGGGATGCTGCTACTACCATCTAATAGCAATGGTGGCCTGGAGAGTTGGGAGTGATTTGTAGATGCCTAGGCACATGGTGGTTTGGAGTATCACGCGCCTACTCAGTGCTACATATACACATACCAAAGGGCTAGGGTAATATATGCATTGGTCTGCTGCACAGGGGTAGATGTGAGACACAGGAATTTCAAGGGAAAGGTTAGTGTGCATGTAGACCTAAACTAGAACAATACATGACCTACAGGAATGTGACGTTTAGATTGTCTTTTCACTTTGCAGACTTTTATGACAGGTATTTACAGGTAGGACTTCAAGCCCAACACCCACGCCAAGAGGACATTGGCATTGGAGGTGGCAGATCATCTAAATAGCCAGGGACCGACGTCTTACACCCACACCAAAGTGGCCCCGGGTGAGGCGGTTTTTCGGCTAGAACTTCCCAGGTAAGTGGATGCTCTAAGTTCATAAGTTGCCTAATAATGCTGAACTGTGTGACTAAATTGTGCTTTCTTCTAGCTGGGGAGTTCTGGCTTAGAATCAAGCCCACCCGGAGAAGAGGTGTCCGACCTGTGATGCGAGCAAGCCTAGTGTAGTACCACTTAAATTTGGACCCTTTAAGCTGTTGTTTTGCTTCATTTGACAGACAGAGGTCAGGTCCTGTCTGGCCTGTTCTAAAAGTCTATTATTCTTAGGGCTGGGGCAGTCCCTAAACTGCTGATCCAACCACAACATTGGGACAATAGCAGCTCCCGACAGTAATGGGAAATGAAATATATGATCAGTTCAGGAATGATACTGATGTGGCTGAGAGTAGTGTGTATAATTCTGCCTCCAAGAATCCACCAGCTAGTACCGATCCAGCAATTCTAGACCCTAAGAAGAGTTGTCTGACAAGATATAGGTACCTCACAAAATAAAGACTGTTTATCAATTGATTGGAATCTATCAATAATTCCTTAGCAACAAATAAGGGACAGGGATGTGGCGTGGTGCTGCTGCTAGCACTGCTGGTGGTAATGGAGATGGTGCTGCAAGGAGAGGACGTGTTCTATCTGTGCCTGGTACACCTTCCTCCAGGGTTTATTTATTTACTTGTAAGCCCCAGTAGGCCAGGGGTAATGAGTAGGTCCGAGATCCAACATGGACCGAGGGCCCACAGAATTCAGAGGAAGAGGTGTTGGTCATGCAGCCCCAAGCCAGCAGGCAGAAGAGAGAGAAGAGTGCAAACCTTCAGTAGTCAGCCCGTTTCTACTACTGACCTTTACACCCAGGGATTGAGCACGCCAAATCTAGCGCAAAGGATCTCCCCAGCGTGGCATTTTTTCAAGCAGTGCACAAGACAGGGTTCATTCCCGCACTGTGCCACAAGTTCCTGGAGCGAGGGAATCTGAACACAAGCAAACACAAGCTCCAGTGGCAGAAACTCCTCAAAAACATAGAAACACCTGAGGCTCCCTTTTTCTGCTTCCATTGTCTCTGCCTTCTGCCACCACCTTCCCAATGACAAGGCCACCTGTCTCCCCCAAAGGGAACATGTGAGACCAGCAGCAGCACCACCACCACCATCACTAAGCCTGTCCGCGCCATCCTAGGGAAGAGTTTAGCTTTCCATCCCACAGACTTTAGAGAGAAAGTGGAAGTTCGGCCCATCTCACCCACAAGCTCTGGCCCGGAATGCGAGCATTTCAAAATTGCTGACATTTGAAATGCTCCCATACCACCTGGTGGAGACGGACTGAAAGATCTGATGTTCCACAATATGCTATTTCCAGCCACCACTACTTTTCTCGTCAGGCCATCCCTCCAGGTTGTGGAGAAAATAAGTTGTGTGCTGGGCAATGCTATTAGTTCCAGTGTCCACATCACCATTAACATGTGGACAAGTAAGCATGGGCAGGGATGTTACATCTCTTTAACTGCCACTGGGTCAATGTAAAGGCAGTCTGCACTTCAGAGGAACTTTGGACTTCCCACCTACTGCCTTATATGTGACTTGCCAACCAGGTGGACTTCCACGTTGTATATACTGAAAAGGGTATGTGAGCAGCAGCAGGCAATAGTGGAGTTCAAGCTCCAAAATGTCCGGGTGAGTTGAAGGGCAGACGAACATTACTTCACCATCAATGAGTGGGCCTCCACGAGGGACATTTGTGCTGCACTGCAGTGCTTCCAGCACGACACCAACATAGTGAGGGCTGATAACACCTTAGTCAGCGTTGCCATCCCCATCCTTTTCTTGCTTAAAAATACTTCAGGCTATGATGGAAGATGCAAGCGTGGCACAGGAAGAAGGACCATGCCACATGGTGGGTTGCTGGGCCAACAGAGGCCAGGTTCTTCAACTGGCCAGCGGACAGTTTTGGAGGATTGAGGATTCGGAGGGGGGGAGGAAGATTTTGTCTTACAGCAGGGTGGCACTCAGCGCAGCTCATGGGTGTGACTGGAACATGGCTGGGGGGAGGAACAGGTGGAGGAGTCAACTGACACTGAGAACAGCTTCTCCTTGACTTAGGGCAGCCTGGCTCACATGAGCCACTACATGCTCCAGTGGTGAAGCCTAGCCATCCAGTAGCCCAGGGGCTCCTGAATCATGAGGCTGCTGGGATCCACTTTGCAGTACAGATGCTCCTGGACCATAATGGACAAGTGCTCCCTGGGAGTTTTAGTGCCACCATATGGTACTTGGTACTGATACGATGGGAAACATTCTTTTGCATGTTCACTGCTGGTGTTTCCAAGATGTTTGCAAGTTTTTTCTTCAACTCTGTCATTCTGGTTACCCTCGTAACATGGCATGAGTTCCGGCGTTTTGACTATGTAGCATTAATTAGGAGGGTGGCTATACAGTAATGTTCTGTTTTCTTGATGTGGATTATGCAAGTTCTTACTTCATTCAGTAGCAGTGGCCAAGGTTTATGAGGGATGAAATAATGAATATGTAGCCTTAACCAGCTCCTCCAAGTCCCCATAGTCTTCATCCTCTGCCTCTTCATCCTACTCCTCAGCTTCCTCCTCCAGCATAGTGACTTGGCATTTACATTGAGGCCATTGGCCATTCTAGCCTAAGTGCTCTCTTTGTTGGCATTGAGCTACCAGAGTGTTTTTTTTTTATAGCAGACACAAGAGACAAGGGCCGATTCAACACAGTTTGAATTTGCTTTTTCACACTTTTTTTGAGAGATTATGCAGTTTTTCATGCTCTTTTTCATTTTTGTGATTCAACAGTGTTCTGATTTTTTTTTTTGCTTACCGAGTTGTGCATGTGTTCGGCAGGTGTGTTCGCACGAACAAATGCAATCCGCATACGAACATATGATCTATTCATTCAGCACTGTCACTTGACCTATGTTGTGCTACCACTCTTACATTTCCTAACAGATAAATAGCTACAAAGCAAACAACCTTCAAAATGACAACCTAATGTACTTAGGCTAGGCATACATTGCAAGCAAGGACACTACTTACCAAAACATGTGCTTACATGCAAACACACATCTGCAATCACCTTTCTTTGTCTGTGTGTATATAGTTCTTTTTTATATATATTGTGGTAAAGTGTATAAGAATGTCATAAATGGTGTTTATTTCTCCCCTGCTAGGCTGTATCAGGCACGATCCGTGCCGGGTTTTCAGGACCCTGGTCACTGGGTTTGTTCCATGATCTCAGGCCGTGCACAGGTGATCAGGCTGATTGCAGGGGAAGCCTGAATAAAAATGAGTCACACGGCCTGTCATTTGTCTTTTGACGAGCCTGTAGGAGGGAGCCCAGGCTGAGGTGTATGATGTCTATTTCTTTTGAACTAGATTGCTGTATGTGGGCCTGGTAGGAGTGTTTTGTGGCATAGGGGCCCTTTGTGGGGCTCCATACTCGTGTCTGGTGTGATCATGGCGGACATGACTGCGATTGGAGACGTGCAACCCTACTCGCATACAGTGCGATTTAAACTCCGAGATGGATTTGCGAAGGATTTGGATTTGAAAGGCTTTGTTACAAGAGTTATTGAGGGATGTCTCCAGCTACCTTTTGAGAAAGTGCATACTCTGCAAGATTTTGTCTCGCAAGTTTCTTATGAACTTACTCTTTTTTCTGCAGCGGATGCTGAATTGGTTTACAAGCGCTTTTTGGCGAGGAAGGATAAGGATCCTATGCTGGGAAACCTGGAAGCTACAGCCCTGTACATGCAAGGTGAGAAAGAGGTGACTGTTCACTGTTATAATGCTTGGGTTAAGGTGGAAAAATTACAGGCTTTTTAGGTCAGCATTGTAAAGAAGTTATTTACAAAGGGCCAGGTAAAAATTTTGCTGGTATAAGAATTGGGAAACATTGTTTTTTGGTTAAACTTAAAGTTAATGAAGAGGGGAGGCCAGGGCACTTGCCTTCAGTGTTTAATCTTGGGATGGACAGAGGATACATTGCATATAGAGGCATGCCAAGATACTGTAGAAAATACAGAGTGACTGGTTATACAATGCAGGAGTGTGATGTGGTAATTCCCGTGTGTAGAAATTGTAAGAAGCCTGGGCACACTGCCAAAGAATGTAAAGAGGATAAACTGTGTGACTGGTGTGGAGTGAGAGGTCATACTCAAGTAGATTGTGATTGATGCAAGTGTATTAAAAAAGAGGAATGAGCTTTTTGAGAAAATTCAGGCAACAGGTGGTATGGCTGGAAATGTGACTGAGGATATGGAGCGTGTTGAGGATGAAGTGACTGAGCTGGAGGAACAGGACAGGCAGAGTCATAGTGCTTTTAAGTCTGATGCAGTCTCGTTTTTGGCTGTATTGGCTGGAGTGTACTGCTGAATCTGTAGCAAGTGATTGTCTTGTTTCTCAAACTGCCGTTTTACCATCCGTTGTGGCTGAGGAGCTTGCAATCCAGCAAGATGGTGGCCGGCTATTGTCTGAACCTACAGGGTTTTTGAATATTGACGGGAATAGCAAAGGGGGTGGGGCGAGTGCTAGTCTCTTTGTCTCAGCTCCGCTGGCAGAGTGTGTGAACTCCCCGCTGGATTTGACGAGCGGGGGGGCAGGGATAGTCCCTGGTTTTCAGAGTGTAGATGGCGGTTTAGGTAGGGATGATTCCTCTGAGAGCAGTGGAGCCTCTAGCCCTGCTCCAGTGTGTGAGGAGATCAGCAACATGGAGCTGTCTTTAGATAGTGAATCGGGGGATAGGGCAAAGAGGCTGAAACTTTGGCCTGGAGCTTCGCCCCCTGATGACGATGATACTAGATTCAGTGTAAGTGTTCAGTGCAAGTGGTGAGGAGAACTGCCCCGGGTTCTGCTGGTGGAAGGCAGGATCATGATGAGAGGGGCGTGGACTTAGATGACATGGATTAGAAATGGCTTGCATAGTTAATGTCCTCTTGTGGGCGCTCATTGCTTTGACTTTTTGCTCACTTAACCCTTTAAATGCCAGTCACGTAAAATTTACGTGGTTGCCTCTCTGTCACTTAAGTGCCAACCACGTAAAATTTACGTGCCTGGCATTTACCCCTGCTAGTGGGAAAAAAAAATACTCACCTGACCCCACGTTGGACTTACCTGCGTGTGCGCTGGCTCCCGCTGTCCCGCCTCTTCACCTGGGGGGCCTCCGATCCCCCCCAGGACTTACGGATCTTCAGGAGAGAGCCAGAGAGGCTCTCTCCCCTTTCATCCTCGATGGCGGCCACCATCTTGCCGCTAATTACGTAATCCCAGCCCCGATCTCCGGCTTCAGCCTTCTCAGCTGTCAGATGCCGGTGATCGGTGCCGGGGAAGGAGGTGGCAGGAGATCCTCTGATCTCCTGCCTCCCCCTTCTCTGGATGCCGATCACCGGCATCTGTCAGCACAGCGGCAAGGGACAAGAGCTTACAATCGGTACAGTACAGGTAAGTACAGTAAAAAAAAAATTTTTTTTTTTTAAATAAAATACTTTTATTACTTGTGTGTGTTTTTTTTTCACAGTTAACCCTTTGTGAGCTGGTAAGGGGTAAGGGGTCCTTATACCAGCTCACAAGGCTCTGGGTCTGGCAAGTCACCTGCGGCTAGTGGGTGACTTGCCATTAACCCCCAGCCCCCATTACCTGCCTCCCCAATGGCCAGGGGGGGGGCAGTAGTGCCCGGGCCACTTAGTGGCTATGTGGGCTAGTAGCCTGCAGGGCCAGGGGCCACCAACACTGGCCCCTGCGCCCTGTTCTACAAGCCCCCATAGCTGGCCCGGGTCGGTAATGCTGGGTAGGGGGGACCCTACGTCATTTTTTGGGGTGAATTTTAAGGGTTTTTAACCCTTAAAATTCCCAAAAAAATGGGGTCCCCCCCCCCCCAGGAGGGGGGACCCTATGTCATTTTTTTTTTAATTAACCCTTTTGTGTTCTGTCATCCAGCAGCTATAAAAGGGTTCTAGCAAGTGAACAGAAGCCAGTGATCGCCGAGGGACAGAGTGCTCCAGTATGGATGGGAGGTAAGTATTAAAAAAATAAATAATAATAAAATATTTTTTCTCTGTGTGGTGTGTTTTTTCTTACATTTAACCCCTTGTGAACTGGTAAGGGGTCCATGAGACCCCTATACCAGTTCTCAAGGCTGGGGGGATGGCAAGTCACCTGCGCTAGCCGGTGACTTGCCATTAACCCCCGGCACCCCCATTACCTGCCTCCCCAAAGGCCAGGGGGGGGCAGAAGAGCCCGTGGCCACGGGCTATGCAGGCTTGTAGCCTGCAGGGCCAGGGGCCACAAAAGCTGGCCCCTGCGCCCTGTTCCTACAAGCCCTGCATAGCTGGTCCCGGGCTGGTTACTTTGGGTAAGGGGGGCCCCATGTCATTTTTTGGGGGATTTTTAAGGGTTTTTAACCCTTTGTAGTGTGGATGGTAGTTGTATTTTATTTGTAAATGTTAAAAATTACTTGTTTCCTGTTAGGGGGTCTCCTGGGCAGGAACGGGGGGCTACCGATAAACATGTGGTACCGTTCTAATCGGTAGAAATGGGGCTTTCACATGCAATATGCTTTTCCCTAATAAAATACATTTTTTATTTAAAATAAAGGAGGCAATTTTCTAAAAAAAAATTTTATTTATTTATTTTTTTTACTTAATAATAAATAAAATTAATAATAAATAAAATTTACAAACAAGACATTTCATGTTAAAGCCTAAACTCTGCTGCAAAAAATATATATATAATTTTCCTGAAAATTCCAGCAAAAATGTCGCAAAACATGGCGCAAAATGGGGAAAAATGACCTGTCAACAGAGGGTGACAAAATCTCAAATAGGCTGGCAATTAAAAGGGTTAATAGTACCTGTGCATGTTGGGTATTGTTCTGTTCGGGGGACCTTGCGCTTTCAGACTTAGCTTGTTTTTTCTTGTTTGCATATTTATATTTTAGGAAAAGGTGTTTTTTATTCAGCTTTTTTATACATTTTTTAGGGAAACCCTGCGCAACCAAAGAATTCTTTGAGGGATCAATTCCAGAAAGATGAGCCCACTACAACAAGCTGGGTACGCTTAGAAAGCTTAACATGTGTACTTTCAGGAAATATATGGTTTATGGGGGATATTCCAAATGTAAAGGGTTGTTTTGGTTGAAAAATCGCAAGGTGCGCACTTTGTCTGCAGAGCTGAAATTTTCAACTTTTACTTTGGGGTGTTTGGCAACTCTTCCCTTGACAGTAGCAATGCATGTTGGGTATCGTTCTGTTCGGGGGATGTTGCTTTTTCAGATTAAACTTGTTTTTTCTTGTTTGTATATAGTTTTTTTTAGGAAAATGTGGCTCTGATTCTGCTTTTTTATCCTTTTTTTAGGGAAACTCTTTGCAACCAAAGAATACATTGAGGGATTACTTCCAGAAAACTATGGCCACATCAACAAGCCTGGTACGTCTAGAAAGCCTGAGGTGTGTACTTCCAGAGAATATATAGTTTGTTTGGGGGTATTTCAAATGTAAAGGGTTGTTTTTCTGGAAAAACTGCAAGGTGCGCATAGCGCAGTTGTATTTTATCTGAAATTCTTCTAAAGCATTGTTTCAGTTTGGGGAAGTTTCCTTGGCAGGAAAGGGTCTCTACCTATACATATGTGGTACAGCTGTAACTGGGAGAAATTGGGATTTCACACACAATAAGATTTTATTGACAAACTTACATTTTTTATTACAAAAAAAACACTACAAATTGTAAAAAATAGATTTTTTAAAATTGTTTGGACATATTTCGCCAAAAATATTGAGAATACACCTAAAAATGACAAACAAGACATTTCATGTTAAAGCTCAGACTCTGCTGAAAAAAACAATATATAATTTTCCTGGGAAATCCCTGGAAATCCCTTCAAAAATCACATTTGAACATGGGGAGCGCAAAATAGTGCAAAATGGTCTGGCAACAAAGGGTGACAAAAACTCCAGGTAGGCTGGCATTTAAAGGGTTAATGTACACTGTATTGTTTCCATATTGAGGCACTTACCTTTGCTATCTTGTTGACAGGTTGGTCAACTGGTCAGGAGTGGCATAAAAGAATTGTTTGGTTGCTATTGTCTGCATTTAAGGAGGTTTTTGTGGGTGTCTAGGGAAAGATTAGTTAAGAACAAAGTAGAATTAACTCTTGAACAGTGTGTTGGCATGTTTGTTGGGAAGATGCATAATTTTATTAAAATTAAAATTTACATAAAATTATTTTGATTTGCAGAAGCTGAATGTAGATATGGTTGAAGAATGGTGGAAGCGTGTTTCTTGGTCGTTATTATTTGTAGGTGATTGAGTGGGGTAAGTGGGTGGGGCTGTTTTAGAATGGGTCAGTTAGAGGAAGGTAGTTAGTGATTAATTATAGATAGCTTGGGTTTAGGTTGTTTTTGATGTTTATATGAAAGGGGAAAGCAAACAATGGTGCACAATTCAAATCTCAAGTCACATTAAGAGCTTTGTGATGTGTGAAGTTTGTTTTATTTGGTGATTTTGAGTTAAAGCTGATGTTTGCAAAAAAAAAAAAAGCACAAGTGGTGAAGAAAAGGACTGTATGCAAGCCGAAGCACTTGGCTTTTGCGCCCCCTAACCATGGACTTGTGGGGATGAGCAGCGGAGGGCTTGTATGCCCTGCAAAGTGGATTAACTTGCCTTGAATTTGCAGCTTGCTGGAGTACCCATCCCTGGACTTATATTGATTTGGGTGAAGTAACCACTTTTGATTTACTGCGTTTATGCTGCAATCTCTGGACTGAGTGATAATTTGCGTTTTAACACTTTATTTGCTAAATAAAGCCGGTTTGCTGTTGAAAGACTGTTGTCCGTGTCACTGCCGATCGCCCAACCGCTCACAATTGGTGGAGGATGCGAGGGGCACAGTGACTGTTGCTAGGGGCAACGGAGTAATAAAAACAGGCTGCATTTTGGATGTCCTGGGTGAAAGCGGCAACCAAGATGTCTCAAATGGAGGAAGTGGTTAAACAGCTAATCCAGGCTAACCTCCAGCAGCAGCAAGCCATGGCAAACCAGCAAATCACCTGTTGATAAAACCGATTGCTGCACTCAGAGAGACTGTTGGGGTTCAAGTCTCACAACCGGAGAAAAGCCCGGTTGAGACGGGTGGTGCGAGGAGAGCCGTACAGCGGGTCCTACAAAAGATGACCCCTGAGGATGATGTTGAGGCCTACCTCAACCTCACGTACCTCACGTTTGAGCGCATGGCTGAGAGAGAGCAGCTGCCGGGAGCCGAGTGGGCAGGCGTGATTGCACCGTTTCTGGCAGGTGAGCCCCAAAAAGCTTACTTTGACCTTAGGGAGCAAGATGTACGAGACTATGCCAAACTCAAAATGGAGATTCTTGCTCACCTGGGAGTCACGGCAGCGGTTCAGGCCCGAAGAGTGCATAACTGGACTTTTGCTGTGGATAAGCTTGCTCGGTCGCAGATGTTTGATTTAGTTCATCACCGGCGCAGATCGTCAATAAGGTCGTCATGGACCATTTTTTTCGGACCCTGCCGCCAAAGTTACAGCGGTGGGCTGGACAAGGCGACCCTCAGACTGCTGAACAGTTGGTCAACATCGTTGAGAGATACGTTGCGACCAAGGACCATCTTCGGGATGCCCCTGCAGCACCAGCAACCACTAAGACCAGCAGACCGGTGGGTAAGCAAGTTCCCCTTGGAGGTGTGTGGAGTGGTGTAAAAGGGCAAAAGACTGACCCTGACCCCCAGAGGCCCCCTAATTCTAGGGAAGACGCCCGGGCAAGGAGGATCCGGGGTCCCCAGTGTTGGAGGTGCCGAGAGTGGGGACACATAGCCATGGATTGCCCCCTCTCCCTTGAGCCCATGGAATGTGACGCTGCCCACAGAAGGTCGCTGTTTGCAGAACCCGGTTGTGCCGCCAGTCAGCTGTCAGAGACTGAAACACAGATAGTGACTGTGAAAATGAATGGCTGCCCAGTGAAGGCCCTACTGGACTCAGGTAGCCGGGTAACTTTGTCCGGGCCAACCTTGTGCATGGTGGTTGTAAACCAAAGAAAAAGCTTAATGTGCTTTGCATCCACAGGGATATCGTGGCTTACCCTGTAGCAATGGGTAAGTTGGAGACCCCTGCGGGAACATTGACCCATGAAGTTGGCGTAGCAAAATGCCTTGTGTATGATGTTGTAATTGGGCGTGATTTTCCCTTGTTCTGGTCCTTGTGGGAAAGGCGTAACGCTTCTGCCGACAATAAAGTACCTCCGGCAGAACCGGTAACCCTCCCGATCCTTAAGTCCGTTAAACATGTGGCCCCAAACAGGTTAAATAATATGTCGACCAGGGTGAGGGCCTTTAATCCTGGTGACCGAGTTCGGGGAATAGTACCCACGGGTGAAAGTAGAGAGAAGTTTAAAGTGGAACATAAGCCGGGGAATGTAGATGTGGTGTCCCGAACCCACTGTATGGCCGCTGAAGATTGTGAGACCACGGGTCTGAAGAAGAGGGGGGGGATATGTGGTAAAGTGTATAAGAATGTCATAAATGGTGTGTATTTCTCCCCTGCTAGGCTGTATCAGGCACGATCCGTGCCGGGTTTTCAGGACCCAGGTCACTTTCCCAATCCTTTTCAGCTTTGTTCCATGATCTCAGGCCGTCAGTTGTCTATTGACCAGCCTGTAGGAGGGAGCCCAGGCTGAGGTGCACAAGTGGTGAAGAAAAGGACTGTATGCAAGCCGAAGGACTTGGCTTTTGCGGCCTCTAACCATAGACTTGTGGGGATAAGCAGTGGAGGGCTTGTGTGCCCTGCAAAGTGGATTAACTTGCCTTGAAGTTGCAGCTTGCTGGAGTACCCAGCCCTGGACTTACATTGATTTGGGTGAAGTAACCACTTTTGATTTACTGCGTTTGTGCTGCAATCTCTGGACTGAGTGATAATTTGTGTTTGAATATATATATTACATTTTTAACATGAGGGAGTTTATTTAGCACCAGGGAGAAAATGTGTGCTATTTTTAGAAGAGAAAACTGTCATTCACTTGAAGGTAAAATTTCCTGATGCTGAACAGACCATACTTCTAGAGAAGTGTAGAGGGGGGCATGGCTTAGCTAGGCATATTCCAGGGGGAATGTTGACTGGTTGACTACAGAGGGGTGAGTATTGATAAATATATAATACAACGGCAAGACCCCTGGAAAATCCAAAACAGAAACAACAATTTAAGGATAGATATATTTGAAAAACAAACATATCTAAAAATAACTTAATTGTTGTGGAACAAATAAGGATACACATAAACAGTTAACATAAATATAAAATAAAAAAAGGGATGAAAGGAAAGACAAGTTAGAATTGACATACATAACACATGTATTACAATAATATATAAAATATATATTATATAATAATTACTAAAATCTAAAAGCAGTAAATAACTTTGCTTATTGCATACATGCTTATAGAGAGTATGTTTCTAATTGTACATCCATAAGCATATATGCATGTATCTGCTACTAAATACATGCTTTCTCACTTAAGCAGATAAGCATCCATAAATGTATATAGTCACACAGATCTGACTTTCCCACAGACGTTTCTGCCCGTTCAGCATGCAGATGCTGAACGCTTGCGTCCGTGCGAACATAGGTCTTGCATGCACGGAATGGATTTGAATGCAGCACTGAATCAGACATGCATTCGAACTTAAGCCACATGCAAATATATATTTGTATCATAAGAATATATATATTTGCATGGTGTTGAATCGAGCCTTTAGTTTCACTGATGAATGCATCGTAACTAGTGGCAATTTTTGTCCCTTCATCAAAGCGGGATAAAGTGGGGCACACATTTTCTTACAAACCTGCTTAAATACCAAGAATGTAGATTCTACGACATTGACAGTTAACTGCAGGAGGGGCAACACTGTAGAATCTACGTGCTTGGCTTTAAAGGGTTAAACTCACTCATGGGGGATCAACTGATCACTGCAACATCTTGAATGAACATCCTTCTTTCTATTCATGAATGTATTACATGTGTTTGGGGGCATGGATTTCTGCTTACCCACCAAACAAAAGGAGTTGTGCTGACTGTCTATATTTAAAAAAAAAAAAAAAAATAGCCCAGAGCAGCAGGCGTTGCGGTTGGTAACCCAGGGCTCAGAGGTTGAGAGGCCCCATGGCACTGGCTTAACCCTTATGCTCTTTGACACAGGTGCAAAGTTCCCCTGGAAGAAGGTGTTAAACTGGACATGCCAAACCCAACACCAAGCTAATCGGTGTTTCACCGGGAGATCTAGATTGACCTTTGATCATAGGAAATCAAAAGTTACACAGCGTATGATATAGCCAAGAACAGGGGCGGACTGGCCATAGGGCATACCGGGCAAAATCCGGGTAGGCCGGCACCTGGGAAGGCCGCGGCCGGTTAGCTATGGGGAGGACAGATGGTGGCTGGTGAGCAGCGGATGTATGGGGCGGAGGATCGGGTGGTGGCTGGCCGGTGAGTGGGGATTTAGCTGAGCGGCAGTCAGTGAGCCGTATTTCAGAAGGGCATGTGGTAGAGGCTGTGTAGTGTGGCAGTACTGCTACTACTACCACTGTACTTTACTTTAAAAGCAGCAGCTTTTACTGCACTGTTGCACGGCTTTCTAAGTGAAAAGGTTTTCCCCTGTCAAAGCTTGGCACCTTCCCATTGGCTGATGAATCTCTCTGCTCAGCCAATCACTGTGGGGAGGCTCCATGACTCAGTAGCTCCACCTCCTACCCCCAGAGTCTTGGGCAGCATGGCTGGCAGGCGAGCAAACTAATCTTTTAAAATCTTTTATTACTTAAGCACATGTTTTTGTCTGGGGGGATGACTAAGTGCAACAAACACTTCACACTACAATCCCGGCCAGGGGACTTTTGTTTGGTTGTCTTTTCCTGATTCCTATCACTATGGGCTGATTTATATTGGGTCACAAGCTACAGCTTGAGGGGAAAAAGAAATGCTTCACTTTCCTGCCATTTTCTGCATTAAACAGCTTGCCAGTTGTGCATCACTGTTCCCTGCTTTCACACAAGGTGAGCTGCTTTGGACTATTTTTTCTGTGCCCCATAATGAAGGCAACCGTGGTCTAGGGGAATATGAAGGGCCCCACCGCCAGTCCTGTTGGTGGGGCTCAGAAAAGTCCCCAAAATGGAGCAGGGCATAGATAGGGGTGCAGCATGGAACAGGGCAGAGATGGGAGTGCGGCATGGAGCAGGGCAGAGATGGAGGTGCAGCATGGAGCAGTGCAGAGATGGGGGTGCAGCATGGAGCAGGGCAGAGATGGGGGTGCAGCATGGAGCAGGGCAGGGATGGGGGTGCAGCATGGAGCAGTGCAGAGATGGGGGTGCAGCATGGAACAGGGCAGAGATGGGAGTGCGGCATGGAGCAGGGCAGAGATGGAGGTGCAGCATGGAGCAGTGCAGAGATGGGGGTGCAGCATGGAGCAGGGCAGAGATGGGGGTGCAGCATGGAGCAGGGCAGAGATGGGGGTGCAGCATGGAGCAGGGCAGAGATGGGGGTGCAGCATGGAGCAGGGCATAGATAGGGGTGCAGCATGGAGCAGGGCAGAGATGGGGGTGCAGCATGGAGCAGGGCAGAGATGGGGGTGCAGCATGGAGCAGGGCAGAGATGGGGGGTGCGGCATGGAGCAGGGCAGAGATGGAGGTGCAGTATGGAGCAGGGCAGAGATGGAGGTGCAGCATGGAGCAGGGCAGAGATAGGGGTGCGGCATGGGGCAGGGCAGAGATGGGGGTGCAGCGTGGAGCTGGGCAGAGATGGAGGTGCAGCATGGAGCAGTGCAGAGATGGGGGTGCAGTATGGAGCAGGGCAGAGATGGAGGTGCAGCATGGAGCAGTGCAGAGATGGGGTTGCAGCATGGAGCAGGGCAGAGATGGGGGTGCAGTATGGAGCAGGGCAGAGATGGGGGTGCAGCATGGAGCAGGGCAGAGATGAGGGTGCAGCATGGAGCAGGGCAGAGATGGGGGTGCGGCATGGAGCAGGGCAGAGATGGGGGGTGCGGCATGGAGCAGGGCAGAGATGGGGGTGCAGCATGGAGCAGGGCAGAGATGGAGGTGCAGCATGGAGAAGGGCAGAGATGGGGGTGCAGTATGGAGCAGGGCAAAGATGGAGGTGCAGCATGGAGCAGTGCAGAGATGGGGGTGCGGCATGGAGCAGGGCAGAGATGGGAGGTGCAGCATGGAGCAGTGCAGAGATGGGGTGCAGCATGGAGCAGGGCAGAAATGGGGGGGTGCGGCATGGAGCAGGGCAGAGATGGAGGTGCGGCATGGAGCAGGGCAGAGATGGAGGTGCAGCATGGAGCAGTGCAGAGATGGAGGTGCAGCATGGAGCAGTGCAGAGATGGAGGTGCAGCATGGAGCAGGGCAGAAATGGGGGGGTGCGGCATGGAGCAGGGCAGAGATGGAGGTGCGGCATGGAGCAGGGCAGAGATGGGGGTGCGGCATGGAGCAGGGTGGAGATGGGGGTGCAGCATGGAGCAGGGCAGAGATGGGGGTGCAGCATGGAGCAGGGCAGAGATGGGGGTGCAGCATGGAGCAGGGCGGAGATGGGGGGTGCGGCATGGAGCAGGGCAGAGATGGGGTGCAGCATGGAGCAGGGCAGAGATGGGGGTGCGGCATGGAGCAGGGCAGAGATGGGGGTGCGGCATGGAGCAGGGCAGAGATGGAGGTGCGGCATGGAGCAGGGCAGAGATGGAGGTGCGGCATGGAGCAGGGCAGAGATGGGGGTGCGGCATGGAGCAGGGCAGAGATGGGGGTGCGGCATGGGGCAGGGCAGAGATGGGGGTGCGGCATGGAGCAGGGCAAAGAAGGAGGTGCGGCATGGAGCAGGGCAGAGATGGAGGTGCGGCATGGAGCAGGGCAGAGATGGGGGTGCAGTATGGAGCAGGGCAGAGATGGAGGTGCAGCATGGAGCAGTGCAGAGATGGGGGGTGCGGCATGGAGCAGGGCAGAGATGGGGGTGCGGCATGGAGCAGGGCAGAGATAGGGGTGCAGCATGGAGCAGGGTGGAGATGGGGGTGCAGCATGGAGCAGGGCAAAGATGGAGGTGCAGTATGGAGCAGGGCAGAGATGGAGGTGCAGCATGGAGCAGTGCAGAGATGGGGGTGCAGCATGGAGCAGGGTGGAGATGGAGGTGCAGTATGGAGCAGGGCAGAGATGGAGGTGCAGCATGGAGCAGTGCAGAGATGGGGTTGCAGCATGGAGCAGGGCAGAGATGGGGGTGCAGTATGGAGCAGGGCAGAGATGGGGGTGCAGCATGGAGCAGGGCAGAGATGAGGGTGCAGCATGGAGCAGGGCAGAGATGGGGGTGCAGCATGGAGCAGGGCAGAGATGGGGGGTGCGGCATGGAGCAGGGCAGAGATGGGGGGTGCGGCATGGAGCAGGGCAGAGATGGGGGTGCAGCATGGAGCAGGGCAGAGATGGGGGTGCGGCATGGAGCAGGGCAGAGATGGAGGTGCAGCATGGAGCAGGGCAGAGATGGGGGTGCAGCATGGAGCAGGGCAGAGATGGAGGTGCAGCATGGAGCAGGGCAGAGACGAGGGTGCAGCATGGAGCTAGGCAGAGATGGGGGTGCAGCATGGAGGTGGGCAGAGATGGGGGTGCAGTATGGAGCAGGGCATAGATAGGGGTGCAGCATGGAGCAGGGCAGGGATGGGGGTGCAGCATGGAGCAGTGCAGAGATGGGGGTGCGGCATGGAGCAGGGCAAAGATGGAGGTGCAGTATGGAGCAGTGCAGAGATGAGGGTGCAGCATGGAGCAGGGCAGAAATGGGGGGGTGCGGCATGGAGCAGGGCAGAGATGGAGGTGCGGCATGGAGCAGGGCAGAGATGGGGGGTGCGGCATGGAGCAGTGCAGAGATGGGAGGTGCAGCATGGAGCAGTGCAGAGATGGAGGTGCAGCATGGAGCAGGGCAGAAATGGGGGGGTGCGGCATGGGGCAGGGCAGAGATGGGGGTGCGGCATGGAGCAGGGCAGAGATGGGGTGCAGCATGGAGCAGGGCAAAGATGGAGGTGCAGTATGGAGCAGGGCAGAGATGGGGGTGCAGTATGGAGCAGGGCAGAGATGGAGGTGCAGCATGGAGCAGGGCAGAGATGGGGGGGTGCGGCATGGAGCAGGGCAGAGATGGAGGTGCGGCATGGAGCAGGGCAGAGATGGGGGGGTGCGGCATGGAGCAGGGCAGAGATGGGGGTGCAGTATGGAGCAGGGCAGAGATGGAGGTGCAGCATGGAGCAGGGCAGAGATGGGGGGGTGCGGCATGGAGCAGGGCAGAGATGGAGGTGCGGCATGGAGCAGGGCAGAGATGGGGGGGTGCGGCATGGAGCAGGGCAGAGATGGAGGTGCAGCATGGAGCAGTGCAGAGATGGGGGGTGCGGCATGGAGCAGGGCAGAGATGGAGGTGCAGCATGGAGCAGTGCAGAGATGGGAGGTGCAGCATGGAGCAGGGCAGCGATGGGGGGGTGCGGCATGGAGCAGGGCAGAGATGGGGGTGCAGCATGGAGCAGGGCAGAGATGGAGGTGCGGCATGGAGCAGGGCAGAGATGGAGGTGCGGCATGGGGCAGGGCAGAGATGGAGGTGCGGCATGGGGCAGGGCAGAGATGGGGGTGCGGCATGGAGCAGGGCAGAGATGGAGGTGCGGCATGGAGCAGGGCAGAGATGGGGGTGCAGTATGGAGCAGGGCAGAGATGGGGGGTGCGGCATGGAGCAGTGCAGAGATGGGGGGTGCGGCATGGAGCAGGGCAGAGATGGGGGTGCAGTATGGAGCAGGGCAGAGATGGGGGGTGCGGCATGGAGCAGTGCAGAGATGGGGGGTGCGGCATGGAGCAGGGCAGAGATGGGGGTGCGGCATGGAGCAGTGCAGAGATGGGGGGTGCGGCATGGAGCAGTGCAGAGATGGAGGTGCAGCATGGAGCAGAGCAGAGATGGGGGTGCAGCATGGGGCAGGGCAGAGATGGGGGTGCGGCATGGAGCAGGGCAGAGATGGAGGTGCGGCATGGAGCAGGGCAGAGATGGGGGTGCAGTATGGAGCAGGGCAGAGATGGGGGGTGCGGCATGGAGCAGTGCAGAGATGGGGGGTGCGGCATGGAGCAGGGCAGAGATGGGGGTGCGGCATGGAGCAGGGCAGAGATGGGGGGTGCGGCATGGAGCAGGGCAGAGATGGAGGTGCAGTATGGAGCAGGGCAGAGATGGAGGTGCAGCATGGAGCAGTGCAGAGATGGGGGTGCAGTATGGAGCAGGGCAGAGATGGAGGTGCAGCATGGAGCAGTGCAGAGATGGGGTTGCAGCATGGAGCAGGGCAGAGATGGGGGTGCAGTATGGAGCAGGGCAGAGATGGGGGTGCAGCATGGAGCAGGGCAGAGATGGGGGTGCAGCATGGAGCAGGGCAGAGATGGGGGTGCAGCATGGAGCAGGGCAGAGATGGGGGGTGCGGCATGGAGCAGGGCAGAGATGGGGGTGCAGCATGGAGCAGGGCAGAGATGGGGGTGCAGCATGGAGCAGGGCGGAGATGGGGGGTGCGGCATGGAGCAGGGCAGAGATGGGGGTGCGGCATGGAGCAGGGCAGAGATGGAGGTGCAGCATGGAGCAGGGCAGAGATGGGGGTGCAGCATGGAGCAGGGCAGAGATGGAGGTGCAGCATGGAGCAGGGCAGAGATGGGGGTGCAGCATGGAGCAGGGCAGAGATGGGGGTGCAGTATGGAGCAGGGCAAAGATGGAGGTGCAGCATGGAGCAGTGCAGAGATGGGGGTGCAGCATGGAGCAGGGCAGAGATGGGGGTGCAGCATGGAGCAGGGCAGAGATGGAGGTGCAGCATGGAGCAGGGCAGAGATGGGGGTGCAGCATGGAGCAGGGCAGAGATGGGGGTGCAGTATGGAGCAGGGCAAAGATGGAGGTGCAGCATGGAGCAGTGCAGAGATGGGGGGTGCGGCATGGAGCAGGGCAGAGATGGGGGTGCAGCATGGAGCAGGGCAGAGATGGGGGTGCGGCATGGAGCAGGGCAGAGATGGGGGTGCAGCATGGAGCAGGGCAGAGATGGGGGTGCAGCATGGAGCAGGGCAGAGATGGAGGTGCAGCATGGAGAAGGGCAGAGATGGGGGTGCAGCATGGAGCAGGGCAGAGATGGGGGTGCAGTATGGAGCAGGGCAAAGATGGAGGTGCAGCATGGAGCAGGGCAGAGATGGGGGTGCAGCATGGAGCAGGGCAGAGATGGGGGTGCGGCATGGAGCAGGGCAGAGATGGGGGTGCAGCATGGAGCAGTGCAGAGATGGGGGGTGCGGCATGGAGCAGGGCAGGGATGGGGGTGCAGCATGGAGCAGGGGCAGAGATGGGGTGCAGCATGGAGCAGGGCAGAGATGGAGGTGCGGCATGGAGCAGGGCAAAGATGGAGGTGCAGCATGGAGCAGTGCAGAGATGGGGGGGTGCGGCATGGAGCAGGGCAGAGATGGGGGTGTGGCATGGAGCAGTGCAGAGATGGGAGGTGCAGCATGGAGCAGTGCAGAGATGGAGGTGCAGCATGGAGCAGGGCAGGGATGGGGGTGCAGCATGGAGCAGGGGCAGAGATGGGGTGCAGCATGGAGCAGGGCAGAGATGGAGGTGCGGCATGGAGCAGGGCAGAGATGGGGGTGCGGCATGGAGCAGGTCAGAGATGGGGGGTGCGGCATGGAGCAGGGCAGAGATGGGGGGGTGCGGCATGGAGCAGGGCAGAGATGGAGGTGCGGCATGGAGCAGGGCAGAGATGGGGGGGTGCGGCATGGAGCAGTGCAGAGATGGGGGGTGCAGCATGGAGCAGGGCAGGGATGGGGGTGCAGCATGGAGCAGGGGCAGAGATGGGGTGCAGCATGGAGCAGGGCAGAGATGGGGGTGCGGCATGGAGCAGGGCAGAGATGGGGGTGCGGCATGGAGCAGGTCAGAGATGGGGGGTGCGGCATGGAGCAGGGCAGAGATGGGGGGGTGCGGCATGGAGCAGGGCAGAGATGGAGGTGCGGCATGGAGCAGGGCAGAGATGGGGGGGTGCGGCATGGAGCAGTGCAGAGATGGGGGGTGCAGCATGGAGCAGTGCAGAGATGGGGGGGTGCGGCATGGATCAGGGCAGAGATGGGGGGTGCGGCATGGAGCAGTGCAGAGATGGGGGGTGCGGCATGGAGCAGGGCAGAGATGGGGGGTGCGGCATGGAGCAGTGCAGAGATGGGGGGTGCGGCATGGAGCAGTGCAGAGATGGGGGGTGCAGCATGGAGCAGTGCAGAGATGGGGGGGTGCGGCATGGAGCAGGGCAGAGATGGGGGTGCGGCATGGAGCAGGGCAGAGATGGGGGGTGCGGCATGGAGCAGGGCAGAGATGGGGGGGTGCGGCATGGAGCAGGGCAGAGATGGGGGGTGCAGCATGGAGCAGGGCAGAGATGAGGGTGCAGCATGGAGCAGGGCAGAGATGGGGGGGGTGCGGCATGGAGCAGGGCAGAGATGGGGGTGCGGCATGGAGCAGGGCAGAGATGGGGTGCAGCATGGAGCAGGGCAGAGATGAGGGTGCAGCATGGAGCAGGGCAGAGATGGGGGTGCAGCATGGACCTGAATACCGTTAGCTTTTGTCTGTACAAAGTTACTTGCACAGAGTGCAAACTCCACAGTTTCCCCACAGAGCTTCCTCCAAAATGAAAAAGATAAAACCCTGAAAGCAACTCATCTCTTCCCTACTGATACATATGTGGTGTAATTGAGAGAAATGGGGCTTTCACATGCAATATGTTTTTCTTAAAGTGGACCAACACCCAGGATTTTGACTATCCTGGGTTTTGGTCCACTTCAGGGGGACACCCCGATTAAAACCCCCCCCAGAAACCCCCCAAAACTCACCTCACCACGCTCCCACGTAGCCACGGACAAGCGGGTGACAGCTGCGGACAAGACAGCGCGTCCGCCGCCGCCGCCTCCCGCGCGCCCCTTTGACAGTGCGTGCGCCCGCGCCGGCCATTCACAAACGGGCGCAAGTTTTTTGGGGGGGGTCCCTCACCGCGGGACATCTCAGATGTCCCGCGGTGAGGGAGGTGATCGGCCCGGGAATCTTATAGATTCCCGGGCCGATCACCCCTGGGTGTTGGTCCACTTTAAAATAAAATAAATGTTTTATTTCAAATAAAGGATAATTTTTTTTGGGGTTTAATTACAAACAAGAAATTTTTATGTTAAAGCTTAAACTCTGCCACACACACACACACATATATATATATATATAGCACCAATGCATATTGGGTATTGTTCTGTTCGTGGACGTTGCGCTTTCAGATTAGCTTTTTTTTTTTTTTTTTAGGAAAGGCCTGTGCAACCTAAGAATTCTTTGAGGGATTATTTCTAGAACTAGCGCACTACAACAAGCTGGGTACACTTAGAAAACGTAATGTGTGTACTTTCATGGAATATATGGTTTATTGGGGGTATTTCAAATGTAAAGGGTTGTTTTGGTTGAAAAAGTTCAAGGTGGGCACTTTGTCTTTCTAGGTTTTTAGCCAGATGGCTTTTCTGGCACAGTTGACAAGACCAATAGCCGTAGCGCTAGCCCTAACTGCCTCGGCCAAGGCATCCTCTAAAAAGGAAATGGTTCAAAACATGGAAGGTAGCATGTCAAAGAGAGTCAGCTTTGGTGTTTTTTTTTTATCTAACCCCTGGAGCTTTGAAAGCCAGGCTTCAAGGTTTCTGGCCAAGCAATCTGAAGCCACCATGGGTTTAAAGGCAAAGGCTGCATCATCCCATGCCCTTCTAAGGATTCCCTCTGTGCAGCGATCCATAGGCTTGTAAAGATCCTGAGTCCTCAAAACTGAGGTCAGCGGATCATGACACCTGAGCCAAGGAGGCATCAAGTGTAGGACACTTGGTCCAAAGATTAGACTCTACATCATTAAATGGGAATTTCCTCTTCAAAAAAACTCTCTCTGGAAACTTCCACTCCTTTTTTATAATATCAAGAAGGGCAAAATGAACCGGAAAGGCTTTAGCTTTCTTAACCATTTATGGTATAAAGAATCTTGGGCAGATAAAAGCTTTTCAGCAGCGGTAATCTGCATAGTATCACAAGCTTCCTCCAGAAGTAACAAGGTTTCTTCTAAAAGCTTACTGTTTGAACCTCTGGGATCTCAAAATCGGATCCTCCCCTAAAGTTAATATTAAGAGACTGGTCATCTGAGGAAACTAAGCCCTCACTATCCGCTGACTCAGCGGCTCCAATAGAGGGACTAGGTGTAGGAAAACAGAACTGTGCTGGGTCTGTAGGAACATAACTAGTTATCCTCTGAGACTGAGTGGCCCCGGGGAAAGGTGCCCCAGCCCTAATTGTAGACCTCTAGGGTAGAGGTCGGTCTGCATATTGCCCCATCATGTGTATAAAGTAACTGGCAGCTTCTTTTTCCATCTTGTGTTCTAAGCAAGCTTACAGAAAGATCTATTCCAGGAATCGGCCAGGATCGTGGGACACTTTAGACAGACAGTTGACAGTTTTAATGCAAAATTTGGGCTTGGGAGGGTTTTATCCTTTTCTTTCTCTTTCTCCTTTTTAGGTGGAGGAGGCTAAGAGATAATAAGAGAAAATGAATACCTATTAGTGAAACTCTGAGGGTTTCCCTGCCACCGATAGCTTTGCTGCCGGCCCCGCGGCTTGTCAGACCAAAGACTGAAAAGCCTCCTGGACCAGTCCATAACCCAAATGTCGGTGGAGGCCCCTTTTTCAGGGCAAGTGGTGGAGGCCCCGGGGCCTGTGCCATAATCCGGCCTAATACAGATGGGTGGGGTTTATTCACGAAAAGGTGAGAATATTTACATCTCACCTGTAGTTGTTCTCCTTTGTAGCTAGCTTTTAGGTCATAATTAGGGATGAGCGAACCGGTTCGGACGAACCGGAATTCGCTCCGAATTTCAGGGAAAATTCGATTCGGCACGAACCCGAATTTTTTTTGGTTAGTGCCGATCGAATTTTCCCTGAAATAAGAAAAAAAAATGCCGGCATGGTGGGAGCGGGCAGGCCGGCTACGCTGTCACCGTTGACAGCGCAGCCGGCCTGCCCGCTCCCACCATGCCGGCATTTGTTTAAAAAGCAAACACTTACCTGCATGGTCGGAGCGTGGAGGCCAGCGCCGCTCTCGGGCGCCCTCTGATGACGCGTCCTCTGATGACAGCTGAGAGCGGCGCCGGTGACGGAAGCCGGCCCGCTGTCAGCGTAGCCGGCCTGCCCGCTCCCACCATGCCGGCATTTTTTTTTCAGATGAGCGATTCGGGCGAACCCGAATTTCTTGGGGAAATTCAGCGAATCGCCCGAATCGAACTTTCAAGAAGTTCGCTCATCTCTAGTCATAATGTTAGGAGAGGGCTTATGTATTCTTAGTATACAGTACGTCCTGCTCCAAATATAATACTCACAAGTGGGTTATACTCCGCCAGATGGCGCTGGACATCGATAATAGGCTCCTCCCGGCACCTCAAATACCTGGGGACCTCCCACAAATCCCCAGAATTTCTCTGCAGTCTGGCTGCGAAGGACCAGAAATGGCTCTTTACTCGCAGGTGAGCGGGGCTATTAGCCTGCGACCCTGTAGGACTATTCCCACCCGTTCCACTAGTAATATACCTCCCAGCCTTGGCTGCGCTGGTCGGGTGAAGGTAGGCAGCACTGCTGTTAGGTGCTTAGGAGCGCTGCTCCACCGCAATCCCCCACCAAAGGGTAGGCGGTTCAGGCTTATGGTGAGCCTCTATGGGATGCCCCTCCCGCACTATTGCCCCAGCCTATCGGTGGGCCCTATTTAAGTGCCCGCTGCCCTCCCTCATTCTCCTTGTAGCCTTCGGGGGAAAAGAGGGGGGGGGTGTGTAAATGTGTTTGCTATGCATTCTGTGTTTTACACTTTATATTTATTCTGTCTGTCTTGTGTCAGCCGCCGCGCTGTCTTCCTTTTACTGTCTTTTAAAATTGCCGCCGCCACACGCTCTTTTTGTCAACACTTTGTTCCGCGCTTGGTGGCGACATTACCTCAGGCGCCGTCCTGGCTTCGCGCTCTTTGGGGGGGCAGGGCCCGTCTATGGCGCGCTCCGCATCATTGCTGAAACCGGCCTGCCCCTCGAAGTATACCGACGCCATCTTTAACCTGCTTGGTTGGCCCATGTGCGACGGACCTCTACATACCGCGGTCCGTAAGTGCCCTCGCGGGCGGCTTTATATTCTTCCTTTTATTACTGTGTGCTTACGGTCTTGTCTTCTTATGTCTTCAGGCGGGGCTAACCCTTTTTGGCTTCTCCCGGCCTTTTATTAGTTATATAACTAGTAGGCCTTGTTAATACTCCCACTTCCCTAGCAGGTTATTGGGGCATCCGGGGTTGCTATATAGTGTTATTCCCTATTGGCATATAGCGCCGCTATAATCACCATATGGAGGCATCCCAGGATAATGTGACCGGGGTTCCTTCGGGACAAGACCGGCTGTGTGTAGCATGTGGGCAGCCTCATGCTGATGCTGACAAGGCGCGGGTCTGTGTAACTTGTGCTGAGCAGGTGCTTGCATTGCAATCTGGCCTGCCAGTGGCTGCACCTCGTTTCACTTCACCTACTCCCCCAAGCTTAAACCTTACTCCTACTGAGTTGCATACTAGTGGGGATTCTCAGCCTGATGTGCCTTCTAGACTGGCTAGTGTTGAGAAGTTAATTGCTAATACCTTGGCGCGTAAGGCCCCTGCTAAGAAGCGGCACTTGACGCCTAATGTCACTGTTTTCCCTATGGAAACTGAGGAGTTTTGGAATGTTTGTGGCTATACCCCGTCTGATGAAGGGGAGCTGTTTTCTGACTCGGGCTCATCTGATGAGAGACCAAGGGGTCATGACGATTCTGGCCCCTGGGCCCCGGATGACACTGACAGATTATTGACCCAGATTTTTGAGGTTCTGTCCATCTCTCTCCCTGTTGCGGCTCCCAGGCAGAGAGGGGAGCTTTTCCATACAGCAAAATCATGTTTGGAATTTCCCGAGCAGGCGCATTTCCATAACCTTGTGCTCAAGGAATGGGAGTCCCCCAGTAAACTTCCCGGGGTTCCAAAAAGTTGGGATAGGAAGTATCCCTTTCTTGCTGAGGTGGTTAAATGTTGGTCATCCCCCCAGAGGTGGATCCCCCGATCCTAGGGCTATCTAACACCTCTGTCATGCATTCCCCTGACTCTACTACCCTGCGGGATGCTGAGGACCGGCGCATTGACCAGCTGGCATCCCACGCCTTTGCATGCGCGGGGACGGTGCTGCGCCTGGTCTGTGCCTTTGCCATTACTGCTGTGGCCAATAGAACCCTTATCAGAAATATACTTGATAGTGCCCCTGATGATTTGCCTTGTGAGGTGTTCAATGCACTCTCCAGTTGTGATGTTTTTGTAAATTTTGACCTCTCTGCCATGGATGACACCATCAGAATGTGTGCCAGAACTTCTGCCCTTGTGGTGGCTATACGCTGCTCGGTTTGGCTGCGCCAGTGGGCTGCTGACAACGCTGCCAAGAAGGCCCTCACTGGTTTTCCACCACTGGTTTTCCGCCTGTTTGGGGACCGCCTGGACCTTTTTGCTAAGGGGGGCAGGTTACCACAGCGCAGGCGGCAATCTCGGCCCTTTCGGGGTCAGGGTTTCTTCTCCTCCCCTTACCGTAGTGCCAGACAGGGGAGGAGGGCTTCCTTTCCTGGGACCCGGGGAGATTTCTAGGGGAGGGGCAGAGGATGCGGAAGTCCTGGCCCCTCCTGGGGTCCCAAAGCAAAATCATCCCCCAAGCCCACTCAGGCATGATGGGACACCCTCACCCATCCGGGTGGGGGGACGGCTGCAGCACTTCGCTCACGTCTGGAGGCTTCATGTCTCAGACCGGTGGATTCAGGAGGTAGTGTCCTCCGGTTACAAGATAGTTTGCTGCCTGTCCCCCTCCAAGATTCATCAGATCCCGGATTCCTCAGGACCCTGTGTTAGCTCAGGAGCTAGTGCAAGCAGTGCAAGGCCTCCTGGAGCTGGGGGTCATCTGCCAGGTCCCCTTAAGAGAAAAAGGCAAGGGCTCTTATTCTAACCTATTCACAGTACCCAAAAAAGATGGTTTAGTCAGGCCCATCCTGGACTTGAAAATCCTCAACAAATTTGTCAGGAGCAGGTGCTTTCGCATGGAAACTCTGCACTCTGCCATCAGTTCCCTGCGCCAAGGGGATTTCAAGACTTCTGTGGACATCAAAGATGCTTACCTTGATATTCCTGTGTTCCCAGGTCATCAAAGGTTCCTCAGGTTCGCTCTGATGGATCAACACTATCAGTTTGTGGCCTTGCCCTTTGGCCTCACTTCAGCTCCCAGGGCGTCCGCGTGCTTCCCTATCTGGATGACATCCTCAACAGTTGGATACTCAGCTGGTGGTGTCCACTCTGAAGTCATTTGGATGGGTGATCAACCACCCCAAGTCCTCACTGTTCCCTTCCTTGGTAACTCCATTCCTAGGAATGAATCTGGATACAGTTCAGGAAAGGATTTTCCTTCCTCAGCAGAAGGTGGACAGTCTGATTGCACAGGCTCAGTCCCTCCTAGCTTGTCCTCATCCCTCCATCAGGCAGAGGATGCAGCTGGTGGGCCTGATGGTGACATGCTTCGAAGCGGTCTCTTATGCTCAGTTCCACTTGAGGCCTCTGCAACTTCACCTATTGTCAGTATGGGACAAGGACCCAGCGTCCCTGGACGGGGTCTGTGTGCTCTCCCCTCGGGTCAGGAGGTCCCTCTTGTGGTGGATGGACTCAAGGAACCTGTTGGGGGGCAGATCCTTTCTTACCCTTCCCTGGGAGACGGTCACTATGGATGCCAGTCTGTCAGGTTGGAGAGGGTTTCTGGAAGTCCCTGCGGTTCCAGGGGAGGTGGGGTCCTCAGGAGGCCCACACTCCTATCAATGTCTTGGAACTGCGGGCGATCAGGCTAGTTCTGGCTCACTTGACTACTCGCCTTCGGGGCCTGCCTGTTCAGGTGCGCTCAGACAACCAGACGGCAGTTGCCTACATCAATCATCAGGGAGGGACCCGGAGCAAGAGGGCCCTCCAGGAAGCGTCTCTGATCCTGACTTGGGCGGAGGCCAATGGCCCCCGCATATCAGCTGTGTACATCCCGGGGGTGGAAAATCGCCTGACGGACTCTCTGAGCAGGGGGACCTCTCGCCAGGGAGAATGGTCCCTATGCAGCAGGGTGTTTCAATCCCTGTGTCACCGTTGGGGCCAACCAGATGTGGATCTGTTTGCGTCCCGCCACAATCACAAGCTCCCAGCTTTTGTCTCTGTCCCAGGATCCTCTGGCCTTGACCTCGGATGATCTAGCAATGTCATGGCAGGACTTTCAGTTCCTGTATGTCTTCCCTCCAATTCCCCTGCTGGGCAGGGTTCTGCGCAAGATTGCTCTGGAAGGGGTGCCAGCAATTCTGGTGGCTCCCAGGTGGCCAAGAAGAGTGTGGCTCGCAGGCATGGTGCAGCTGGCAGTAGATCAGTACGCTCTGCCCTTGGTGCCAGATCTGCTCACTCAGGGCTCACTACGCCATCCCAATTTACAAACTCTGGCTTTGACGGCTTGGCTGCTGAAACCTCCATCTTGATGGAGAAGGGGCTGTCTTCCTCGGTTGTGGATACTTTGATAAAGGCTAGGAAGAAGTCTTCCTCTTCCATTTATTACAGGGTTTGGCATGCCTACATTGACTGGTGTGAGTCTAAGTCTCTTCCCTGTCGGGTGTTCTCTATTCCCAGGATTTTGGAGTTCCTGCAGCATGGTTTGGAGATGGGACTCCAACTCAGTACTCTGAAGGGTCAGGTTTCTGCCCTGGCTATTTTCTTCCAGAAGTCCTTTGCTCAGCACCCTCTGATCAGGACTTTTTTCCAGGGGGTCACTCATGTGCGCCCTCCACGTAAGCCTATGGTGCCTGTTTGGGATTTGAACTTGGTACTGTCAGCCTTGCAGGGTGCTCCCTTTGAACCTGTGCAGGATGCTGCCTTGGCCATTCTTACGCTCAGGGTTGTGTTTCCTGGTAGCTATCACTTCTGTCAGGCGTGTGTCTGAGTTTGCGGTGCTTTCCATTCAGCCCCCCTACTATGAGAGGCACCAGGACAAGGTGGTGGTTCGTTTCAAACCTGACTTTCTGCCTAAGGTAGTGTCTGCCTTTCATTTGAATCAGGACATTGTTCTTCCTTCATTGTGCCCTAATCCTAGTAATGCTAAGGAGAGGGTTTTGCATTCCTTGGATGTGGTTAGGTGTCTGAAGTACTATCTGGTGGCTACTGCACCTTTCAGAAAAACTGATGCTCTTTTTGTGGTCCCTTCTGGTCCTAGGAAGGGCTTGGCTCCTGCCAAGTCTACTATCAGTAAGTGGATTCGTCAGGCTGTGATTCAGGCCTACTCTGCTAAGAGGAAGAATCCACCCTTCCACCTTACTGCTCATTCCACTCGTGCTATTGGTGCCTCCTGGGCTTTTCAGCACCAGGCTCCTGTTGAACAAGTTTGCAAGGCTGCTACTTGGTCTTCTGTTCATACCTTTTCAAAGTTTTACAAGGTTGATGTTAGGGCCTCAGCTGATGCTGCCTTTTATTGGGGATCCCACCCTACTTTATGGACACTGCTATTGGATGTCCCACTTGTAAGTATTATATTTGGAGCAGGATGTACTGTATCATAAGAATAATACAATTCTGTGATTACTCACCTGTAGAATTGGTATTATGAGTATACAGTACGTCCTGCTCCAACCCACCCTTGGTTTTGCATTATCTTGGATCCCCTGTATGGTGATTGTTATCATTGTTATAGTTGATAGTTGTGGGAGGTCCCCGGGTATTTTAAGGGGCCGGGAGGAGCCTATTTTTAATGTCTCTGCAGTCCAGCGCCATCTGGCGGAGTATAACCCACTTGTAAGTATTATATTTGGAGCAGGACGTACTGTATACTCATAATACCAATTCTACAGGTGAGTAATCACAGAATTGTATTTTTGTGGACCTCTAGCTCACATTCAATTTTCACTATTTAAAGTGGAAAGACTTGCAGCGTGGGTCCCTGCCTCTATATGACAGGCTGCACATGTCCCCCCAGAATGCTTGTAAATCTTACCTTAAACTTGGCCCCTTACTGGAAATTCAGCACTGCAACTGGCCACTTGGTGCTCATGTGGCTCAGCGGCCAGGACAATGGTGGAGCTTACTACCCACGTGAGCACCAGACGGCCAGTTGCTCCATTGGATTCCCAGTGTAGGACCGAGGGGAAGGTAAACTTTACAGGCATTCTGGGGTGTTATGTGCGGGGAGGCTCAAGCATTCTGAATGCCCCCCCCCCCAGCCTGTCATATAGCGTCAGGGACCAGCAGCCGGGCCTCTTGGGGGTTGGTCGCCTTTAATAAATAACCCCCTCTCATGTTATTGAATAGCCTCTTTGAGTTTGTGGGTACATATTATATCTATGGAGTTGAAATTACAGTCTTCCTTGCTGCAGACACAATTTCCTTATTTCCCTTCTGGACAATATCAGTGCTAAGAACTAGTGTGTAATCTAATGTAATCTAGTGCGTAATCCCAGGAGTTTCAGGAAATAAAGTTGAGGTATAAGTCATTAAAAAGGCACAAAAGTTATTTTAAGCTTTTTTCCCCTAAGATCAATTACCAGAAGAAGCTGGCATGGAAGAACACATGAAACCATTAGTCACATCCATATCAGCAGAATGAGTGCCATACATACATAAATACTGCATGAGGCACATGCCCAAGACTTAAAGGAGAACTATCATGAAAAAATAGCTCAATGATAAAAATTCATATAAATATGCTGATGGCAGAAGGAGAGGTCACTCATACACCAACAAGAAATATCCAAGAAATATCCAGCCAGGCTTGTTTTTTTTTTTTATTTTACTGGAAGGAAGAGGAAATCAGGGGTGACAGGTTCTGTCACAAGTCACAATTTCGCGATAGTGCTCCTTTAATGACCAGTGATTCATGTCTATGACAGTCTGCAACAAATAATTAGATTAAATAATAAAGATGTTGTAATGTTTCTTATTCCTTTATTTTGAAACACACAATTACACAATAAAATATAACACACTATCAATTTACATGACACAGACAGATAAAACTGGTCACCTACCGTAGAGGGCATTCAAACCCTCAGCCACGCTTTTTTTCTTCAATAAGATACAACAGGGATCTGCCATTTCTACCATTCTGGAGATGAATAGCCAGTCATGATCACTCCACTTGACCACTTCAGGTTTGCAACTTACAGAAAGATCATATAGAGCCTAATTTATGAAGCATCAGCACCACACAACATCAGTATTTTGGCCTCAGCAGCACTCAGCGTGGTATTTAAGGAAGAAAAAAATGGCAGCGCCAATGCGGCAGCTGGGTAGTGTCTTATTTAACACTAGCACAGAAAATGAGCGTCAGATGCTCTGGTTGAAGTAGCACCAGATAAAACCGGCTATGTAGGTCAAAATTCCATAGAGCACAATGGGCAGAACTGGATTGTAGTGTTTAATGCTTATAATTATTATTAAACACATATATTTGTACAGAACTTATTGAAACCCAGGACCTAGATGGACCAAAATGGTTTTTCGGGTGTTATTAAAATTAATTTTAATGGTTTATTTTGCTTAATAATGTGTAATTTGGACTCCAACAACTAAAACGCAACCTAAACGCACTGTAAAGTTTGTCCCCAACAGAGATAACGTGTAACTGTAATGAAGTAATGCTAACCAGCGCCTGAAAAATACTGCACCAAAGATTTCAAGGAGGTAAAAATAAATATGCTGGGGAGGGTCAGAAAAACAGTGGTTCAAAGTGGTGTTCACTGGTGCTGGGATAATCGGGCAGGGGGTCCAACAGGCACTGACATAAGACTGCCAATACCTAAGTGCAAAAATCAAAGCTAAATAGTAGCGTTCCTCGCAGGTACTGCTATTGCCAGATAAGACGGGGATGCGGGTGCTCCAAAGCTGGCACTATAGCCACATGAATGAAGCTAAAAGGCGCACATCATAAATAAGGCCCATAGTTGCACTTGCAGTTATACCTTGTCCTCCTATGTCGTAATAATTATTTGGAGATAATTTCCTCTGGTTTGTGTATAGTGCACAAATCCCCAGAAGCTCCCAGAAAAAAACACATTCATTGCTTAGCTGCAGCCATGTCACACTTGGCATTAATCAGATGTCTCCTCTGCTCAGGTGCTCAGATTCAGGTAAGATATGTGTGTGTATTATGGATGAGGACAATTCTGAATCAGTTTTCCTATAGAAAGATTCACCCCATAACATATGGGAAACAGGACATTGATGTACTGCAATACCTAAGACTGTGCACTGTATAAGGAACCAATTTACTGATTGGAAGTAATCTCCCTCGCAGGCTCACAGAATCTGAACAGGAAAAAGTCAAAGTGTAAAAAGTCGTTTCTAAAAAAGTGAAATGTATCATGGAAAAGATGCCTGTGGAAAACTTCCTTAAAAAAAACCCTTGAATGGCGTTTTCCCACAAGAGAGCCCAAAAATGCTGAAGATAAATTTGAACCAAATTCTCATCTCTTCCTTGCCATGTTATAAGTTAACATTGACTAAACAGAGGCAATAATCAAATCCAACAATCATGCAAGTGCATGTGTGCAAATCAAATTATGTTTTTTTATTACATGGAATTAATGAAGAAAGAATGTGAACATTGGCATAGGTTCTTCTTGTCTTTAAATATACATCATGTCAAGGTAGAAAATATTCCCTAGAGCAGCTTTAGCTTGAGCTGGTCCAACATGAATAAAAAAATAACAACCATACTTGTAGGTTTTTGAGAGGTATAATAGATGTAGGAAACCAGTTTTTTTTGTCCATCTGACAAGGCCTGTTACATGTAAAGCATGATTTAACAGGTTAAAATGTCCCTGTAGATGATCTAATATCCCTGTGTGTTAAGGCAATTATCTACTTCCAAGAATGAGGTCACAAATGAGTCTTAGGCTTTACGTCTTCCCTGGCCCTAAATTTCCATAAACAGCTAGAACCATCTGCTGCTGGCTCAATACAGCAGTCTTTGACTTAACAAATACATATTCAACAAATTTAAATTCTGTCCAAAAATATGCAAAAATGCTGTGTTTAGACCTCAACACTGCTGTAGAACTGTGGAATGGCAGCATACCTCAGGAAAAAGCACAGGAAAACTCACTAGTTGTGTGCCATTTTGTAGGCTACGGTGATGCTAAGCCCTTGTATCCTTGTGACCCACACATGCCAGGCCAGGTAGTGGTGGGGCAGGGAGCAGGTTCTTCTGGGACCCGAGCTTTCCTATGGGTGTAAGAGGGCAGATGTTGGCAGGTACTCTTAAAACACTCTCTTGCAGCAATCAAATGCACACAGCTCTGTCTTTTTAAAAACAGGTTGACTTACACCTCCCCCCTCAGACAAATCATGGGGAACCATTTTTCAGTCTATCAAGAAGACAGAAAATGGTGCACCACAGAAATGTCTATAGTATAGGCGTGCTCACCTATTATTCAAATACTTATACAACACAGGAGGCAGTTAGGGCTACAAGCCTAACCAGCTACCAATAAGGGAGCACAACCAAGATATGCAAAAAAATATTTTATTCAGAGTACAAAATACCTAAAAACTACATGCACACACAGGACAATTAAAAACCACTTCTGCCACCCCTGTCCCATACAACCTCTAAATGACCCACTGGGACCAGTTCAATTTCCAAAGTTAAAAGGACCCATCAATAAAAAGGAATTTCTTGTTATAAAAGAACAAAACGGACCCTTTATTGGTTGTGCCAGCACAAAAAAGAAGGGATAGAACTCCAGAAATATATATAATCACACCAACCAAATAGCAAAAAATATGCAAAGTATAAAAAATGACAATCTTATCAGTGAGAACCACTCATTACTATTGTGATTCTATCCAAGCCTACTCATGAAAGAAACAATTGCACAAAATATTTATCATAAATTTTAACCAATAAGTGATAAAGCAAGACAGTGAGCAAGTAAATACAAAGAAAATATATAAGAACAAACGTACTATAGTCTGAAATAAATTGCAAAGTGTATTTGCCAGGCACTTGATACAATATTACCCAATAGATGAATCAAAGCATCACGTCCAGGCAGTGGGGAGGGCGAGGGGTGGCAGGAAGAAGAAGCGGCACGGGAAGCTGCGTGCGCAACAGCGTATAAAGTTATAAATTACAATGGTATTACAACCCTGAAAGATTTCACTACTTCTTTCCTGACTATTCGCCAGTCTTTAGGGGATGTACTGAGGTGGGGAGTATGCATCATATTTGGTGGACTTGCCCAAATGTACAGGAGTTTTGAAAAAAGCTAGAGGCTCTAATAGGTAAGAATTTAGAGATCACCTTGAACTGACATAATAGACAGCCCTCTTGTGTCTTCCACCGAAGTGGATGTCAAGTGCGGTAAAACGCCTCATTTTCCACTTGGTGGCGGCAGGATGGTGGACTGTAGCAAGGGCCTGGAAGTATTTTGAGGTACATTGAGTAAACATTTAGGAAGATTAGAAAAATGGCGCTACTCGCATACTTTTAAGGATGGAAACATAATGCCATATGGAGTCTATGGTCTACTCTTATTTATCTCTGGAACCTCTTTCTTCAATCCCCCCCCCCCTTTTTAATTTTATGCTAGTATTTTTTTTATTATTTTAAGCAAGGAATAATTAGGTATGAGTGAATGTATGAAATGCATTTTAAATGTTTGAATATAATCACACATTCTAATAAGTTACTTGGACACAAAGCAACGTTTAAGTGTCTGATAGATATCTTTATTTTCCTGATGGATAATATTAACACATATATGATACATTAGACATGTCTGGACACACTTAATCTATGCAAAGAGGATTATAATAAAAAATTGTAATAGCCTGGAAAGCCTTTTGCAAATTACAAAAAAAAAGGTTCACTTATGTATTAGTCCACAATAACTTCACAAAAACTGTTCAGACGTATCTCAGCATATGGTCTTTCCCCTTTCTCAGTCAGAAGCTGTCACAATACAGGCTAATTCCTATTGTTTGGGTACCTGGGCATTGTGTTCCTCCTTAGGCCCCAGGGTAGCTGACTGGCACAAATCTGCTACTAGGTTCCAGGCCTGGGCTCCTTCTTGACTTCCTCCTGTACTGCTCCATTTTACAAACCAAAGATTCTAGCTATGATCCCTCCCTAAAATATTAACATTAAACAGAGGCATGACCTGACATGTCTGAGATATGAGACTAATCTGGTGTATATACATCTACAGCAATAGCATGACAGTACTGAACAGAGCCATCTTGTGGAAAAGCGGCTAATTGTAGCCACTGTAGAAATGACTACAGTACATATTCCTGACTCAATACAATCAAATATCAATATACAACCAATATAACTGCTGTCTCTAACTATATAGAAGGATCTGAACCACAATTGACACATTTTGTGCAGAATAACTAGAGAACTCATTATCCTGGTTATTTTTTTAACTGAATCTTATATAGCTTGTTTGTTACGTATGTACACTAATATATCTGTTTAATAGGCAAATGTATTACAGAAACATAAGAGTTACAATTTAAATCAACCTGTTAGATTTCTTGTTTTATTTTCTCACTAATGGCGGTAACAGACACAACATGCTGTAGATATTAACGCTAATTATTTGGACATCCATAAACCTCCTTTTATATCCCAAACACCATTCTCCTCAAATAAAAAGGGTTATGTTACCATTTGACAAGACCCTGAGGACACATTTATTTCTTTTACAACCCTCCTAAAAATGTAAAATACACAGAGCTGTTCTGTTATTGTGCATATACAGTCTTACAGGGTTTACAGTGAGCTAGAAATTCCACACACATATTGGCTGTTTCAGGATGAAGGCTTAAAGTGACACTGCAGGCAAAGGTAATTGATACACCATTGTGTCTGGTTACATTGCGCTGTCCTAAACTGTTTTATATAGTTTTTTTCTGTTGAAGCAGAAACAGCTGAGATATCTGGGTTTACACAATCAGCCAATGACATTCTCATTTTCATCCCATCTCCCTATTCAGCTCAGCAGAGCGGGACAAGATTTCTGGTCCCTCCCTCCTCCTGCCCCTCCCTCCTCCTCCTCCCTCTATAGTGTAGAGCCCACCCATTACGATGATTGTTATGCAGCATTGCAGATACAAGGGCCAAGAGAAGAGAGGTGAAAGCGTAAACCCCAATATCTCGGCCATTTCTTCATCAATTTAAAAACAGAAAACAGATGTAGCCCAACGCAGTGGTGTAACAATTACCTTTTCCTGTAGTAGCACTTTAAACTGATATAAACACCCCCACTTTCAAAATACATTATAATAGCACACATGCAACACTCATTAAAACTGGTTTCAGACCAGATGCATACATTACTTGTCTCAGGCCAAATAACAATTATATTGATTATTTCAATTGAAAGCAGTCCTAAATCTTTCCTGTCAGCTTTGTGCCAGGGAGGATCTGTTTTTTGGCCCTCATAAGACCCACATTAAAGAGATTCCAACATTTTGATAGCAGAGCTTCATCCAATGAGAGGTTCCTGAAATGGCTGCATGCTGCATTGAAACATTTTGGGAGGGTGTGCAGCCTTGATCTTTTCACAAAAAGTAAATCAACATCACAGCCAAGTATTTCAGGAGCTTTGTGTAACCAAGCATATAACCTTGGGTATATTCTTTCCAATACAGGCCTTACTATTTCATCTCAGATTTTCTCCATTATTATGGCTCTAATCGCAGCCCTCACCAAGAGGTGGCAGATCCTAAGGTTTGGGCCTCTGAAGCAGTGACAGCCTTTGAAACCTTAAAGAAAGCTTTTTCCTCCAGTGCTCACTCATCCTGATCCTTCTTTCCCATTTATTGTTGAAGCCGATGCTTCCAAAATAGGAGTGGGCACAGTGTTGTTCCAATGTTCAACCACAACTGGAAGGTGTCACCCTTGTGTCTTTTCTCCTGAAAGTTCTTTCCAAGTGAGAAAAATTATGACATCGGCTATTGTGAACCTTTGGCCATGAAACTTGCCTTTGAAAAGTAGTGGCATTTGCTGGAAGGAGCAGTTTATCCAGTGATTGCGTATATGGACCATATAGACTTGGTATATATCAGCTCTGCTGCGCTCAAACCCACACCATTCTATATGTATTCCATTTTAGTCTCGCAGCTTCTTTGTCTCCCCCGCTAGAGGGCGCTTGACTCCCGGTCCATCTATACCTGGGACATCCCGCTAATTCCCCAGTTCCTTCTCTGCAGTCGGCTACGAAGGTCAGAAGATGGCTTCTCTTCTCGCAGGTGAGCCAGGCTTAGCAGCCCTTGGCCCTGTAGGACTATTTCCACCCGTTCCACCTTTTGTTTATGCCTCCCAGCTTTGGATGCGCTGGTCGGGTGATGGTAAGCAGCACCTACCACTGGTTACGGAGCTTTGCTCCGGCCGCAATCCCCCACCAAAGGGTAGGCGGTGCAGGTTATGGTGAATCTGAGTTGGGATGCCCTGTCCGCCTGTTGTCCTCCCATGCCCTGGTTTTGGTGGGACCCCTTAAGGGTCATCCACTCTCTCTCCCCTTGTTCCGTCGGGGGGGGGGGGGGGGATGGGTTGTGCATGTTAGTTTATGTCTTCTTTACTGTTTTGTACTTCTTCTTTTCAGGGCTCAGCGCCCTGTCTTCATTTTGAATTTGCCGCCGCTGACACACGCGCCCTGTGGTGTCAGTGGCGGCATCATTATCAAGAATCCCTACCTTCCTATTGGTTGCTGCTGCTGGCCAATTGCGTGCTTTGTGGAGGGGGCGTGGCCTATCGGGGGCGCGCGCCGCATCGTCCCCTCGTGCGGCCCGCCCCTCGTGGTCCCTCCAGCGCCATCTTGCCTTCCTCCTGGAGTGTCTGATGGCCTCCTAATGTGGTCTGTGAGTGCCCTTGCAGGCTTTATTTTTTGCTATCCCTTTATCACTGTTGTGTGTTTATGGGTGTTCTTTTATTATGTTTTTCAGACGGGGGAACACTGTATTAAAGAGGTTTCTCCCAGTCCTGGCCCCTATATTAGCTTTCTTTTACTTCATTGGGAACTAAATTGTTAAATCCTCCCACTTCCCTGCGGACATTTGGGGCATCCCGGGTTGCTTATACGGCGTAATTCCTATTGGCCAGTTGTGCCACCTTAATCACCATATGGAGGCTTCACAGGATATTGTTCTCGGGGTTCCCTCGGGACAAGCCCGGCTGTGTGTAGTGTGTGGGGCATCCCCTGTGAGCGATGATGTGCGGGTCTGTGTATCCTGCGCCCAGCAGGCGCTTGCGCTGCATTCTGGGCTATCTGTGACTGGGCCTGCGCCCACTATGTCCTCACCCTCTCCCTCTCACTTGATTATGACTCCCAGTGAACTAAATACTAGTGGGGAGTCTCAGCCTGACGTGTCTTCCAGGTTGGCCAACATTGAGAGGCTGATTGCTAGCCCTGCGGCCCGTAAGGCCCCGGCTAAAAGGAAGCATGTGGCGCCGGGTGCGTCTGCCTTTCCTGTGGAGAATGAGAATTTCCTTGATTTGTCTGATTATACCCCACTTGAAGAGGGTGAATTATTCTCGGATTCAGAGTTATCTGATGATCAGCATTTCAGTGGTGCTGACTATGGCTCTGGTCACTGGGATGCGGATGACACCAATAGACTGTTAACTCAGATTTTTTATGTGCTTTCAATCTCCCTTCCTGCTGCGGCTCCCAATCCAATCTCTTCACAGTACCCAAAAGGGATGGTTCCATCAGACCCATCCTGGACTTAAAGCTCCTCAACAAGTTCATCAGGACCAGACACTTTCGCATGGAGACACTGTGCTCCGCGATCAGCTCTTTGCGCCCGGGGGACTTCATGACCTCCATAGACATCAAGGATGCTTACCTTCATGTACCAGACTTCCCAGGGCATCAGAGATTCCTCAGGTTCGCATTGGAGGACCAACACTACCAATTTGTAACACTGCCCTTCGGTCTCACCTTGGCCCCCAGAGTCTTCACCAAGGTGCTGGCAGATGTTATGGCACTCCTCAGAGCTCGGGGCATTCGTATTCTTCCTTATCTGGATGACCTCCTCGTCAATTCTCATTCTTTCCAGCAGGCAGAAGTGGATACCCAGCAGGTGGTGACTGTTCTGGAAACTTTCGGATGGGCGATCAATCACCCCAAATCCTCCCTGTCTCCGTCTCTGGTGACCTCCTTCCTGGGCATGAATCTGGATACTGTTCAGGCCAGGATTTTTCTTCCTCAGCAGAAGGTGGATTCTCTTCAAGCTCTGGTTCATTTCCTTCTGTCTTGCCCTCGCCCTTCCATCTGTCAAGGGATGCAGCTTATGGGACAAATGGTGTCCTGCTTCGAGGCAGTTCCTTATGCTCAGTTCCACACGAGACCTCTTCAACTCCATCTCCTATCAGTCTGGGACAAGTGTCACTGAATCAGGCCTTTGTTCTGTCTCCTCTGGCCCTACGGTCCCTCTTGTGGTGGCTGGACTCGAGGAACCTGTTGGGGGGCAGATCTTTTCTGGCCCCCTGTTGGGAGACGGTCACCACGGATGCCAGTCTGTCAGGTTGGGGGGGCTTCTGGAGAACCCTTCAATTCCAGGGGCTGTGGGGCACTCAGGAGGCCCATGCCCCCATCAACGTCCTGGAAATGAGGGCGGTTTGGTTGGTACTGGCCCAGTTGACTCCTCACCTTCAGGGCCGGCCGGTCCAAGTTTGCTCAGACAACCAGACGGCGGTTGCCTACATCAATCATCAGGGAGGGACTCGGAGCAAGAGTGCCCTCAAAGAGGTGTCCATTATTCTGTCCTGGGCAGAGGACAATGTTCCTTGCATCTCAGCAGTGTACATTCTGGGGGTGGAGAATCTGGAGGCGGACTCTCTGAGCAGGGGGACCTCTCGCCTGGGGGAATGGTCTCTCAGCAGCGAGGTCTTCCTGTCCTTATGTCACCGTTGGGGGGTACCGGAGGTGGATCTGTTTGCGTCCCACCACAATCACAAGCTCCCAGTCTTTGTCTCTCTGTCCCTGTATCCTGGCAGGGGTTCCGTCTCCTGTATCTTTTTCCTCCTTTTCCCCTGCTCAGGAAAGGGTACCAGCAATCCTGGTGGCCCCCCGGTGGCCAAGACAGGTGTGGTTCGCGGATATCGTTCAGCTGGCAGTAGATCAGTATGCTCTGCCCCTGGTCCCGGACCTTCTCACTCAAGGGCAGCTATGCCATTCCAATTTACAAACGCTGGCTTTGACGGCCTGGCTGCTGAAACCTCCATCTTACGGGATGAGGGGCTTTCTGAGTCTGTGGTTAACACTCTAATCAGGGCTAGGAAGAAATCCTCTTCTACCATCTACTATAAGATCTGGCGGGCCTACATTGACTGGTGTGAGTCTAGGGTCCTTCCATGTCGGGTGTTTTCCATTCCTAGGATTCTGGAGTTCCTTCAGCATGGTTTGCATCTGGGACTTCAGCTCAGCATGCTCAAGGGTCACGTTTCTGCCTTGGCTGTTTTCTTCCAGAGATCCTTCGCTCAACATCCTCTGGTCAAGACTTTCTTCCAGGGGGTTGCTCATGTGCGTCCCCTTCGCAAGCCCCTGTTGCCAGTTCAGGGCCCTCCATTTGAGCCTGTGCATGAGGCTGCTCTGCCTCTTCTTACTCTTAAGGTTGCCTTTTTTTGGTGGCTATCACCTCGGTCAGGCGTGTTTCGGAGTTGGCGGTCCTTTCTATTCAGGCCCTCTACTTTGAGAGACACCAGGACAAGGTGGTTTTCAGATTTAAACCTGATTTCTTGCCTAAGGTGGTCTCTGCCATCTCAATCAGGACATTGTGCTTCCTTCCTTGTGCCCTAATCCTGGTAATTCCAAGGAGAGGGCCTTACATTCCATGGATGTGGTCAGGAATTTGAAGTTCTACTTGGTGGCTACTGCACCTTTTAGAAAGGCTGATGCCTTGTTTGTGGTTCCTTCGGGCCCCAGGAAGGACCTGGCACCTGCTAAGTCTACTATCAGCAAATGGATTCGTCAGGCCATTTTTAGGGCCTATTCTGCTAGGGGAAAGGATCCTCCTTTCCGTGTGACTGCTCAGAATTTAGAACCACCATCATGGGTTAGGCACCCACCCAATGCCACTCCTGTACCCTCTACTGCTTTCACAGGGGTGGCCAGTTCACTGATCTCCACACGTACTGTTGGGGCCTCCTGGGCCTTCCAGCACCAGGCTTCTGTTGAACAAGTTTGTAAGGCTGCTACTTGGTCTTCTGTTTATACCTTTTCCAGGTTTTACAAGGTTGATGTTCGGGCCTCAGCGGATACTGTTTTTGGCCGCAAAGTTCTGAAGGCGTCAGTGGTTTGAACTGCGCGTGGTTGCTTTTGGGATCCCACCCTAGTTACGGACACTGCTATTGGATGTCCCATCTGTTATGAATCATTATCTGGAGCGGGATGTGCTGCATACTTAGAATAATACAATTCTGTGATTACTCACCTTGTAGAATTGGTATTATAAGTATGCAGCACGTCCTGCTCCACCCCACCCTGTTTGCATTATCTTGGATCCTCTGTATGGTGATTGTTATCCTTGTTAACGTTGTTAATTTCATTGGCTTCTCCTGGTTCTCCTTACTGCTTTTCTATACTACGGGGATTTGTGGGAGGTCCCGGGTCTGGGGCACACCCACGGGTCAAATCTACCCCATCTTTGGGTATCTAAAATTCGGACCAACATCTTTCTTTCATGATCTACCCCTGAGCCATTCCTCCTGACTAATAAAACTTCTCTCTGAGGTGGGTATCGTCTGCGTGTGAACAATGTACAACTAGTGGTGAATCAATTCCATTGTGAAAAGCAATTAAAATTGTATCTCACGCAGGGAACGACCAACCTATTCCCAAACCAACCACCTGGTTTCGGAATAGGACAGTCAGCCCCCACATAACATACAATTTTAATGCATACTTAGTAAAAATTATAATTTAATATTGCTATTCCGGAGCTTCTGTGCTGAAGACTCTTCTTTGGCTTCCCCACATGCTGGTTACTCATCTTTCTGTGTGCTCTGGCTGTCATTATGGCTACGCATCCCCGGCATACCATATCTCCTTTATGGCCATGTTTTGTCAGTTTCCCCACAGGTATTGCTGGGGTTAAGGTGATGGACTGACTCTGGCCTCCTGTCCTGATTGGCCAATGGCCACATAAAGCTAGGCCTCTCCCAGCATGCATTGCCCATTATAGTTTTTGTGGGTGTTATATTACGACTGTTAGCTGGAGTCTGATTACCTGTTGCTGACTTTTGCTTTGTCTGACTCTGATCGCTGCCTAGACTGATGCCCGCCTGACTTCAAGCTTGTCTACTCATCTGTACCATGAACCCTTGGCTTGACCCTTGACCATTATTTTGTTTATCCCCTTGGAACCCTGAATCAGGAGGACTGTCATTCCTATGTATGACCTCAGCCAGCCCGACTTCTGCCCAGCCTCGCCCCTGGTTCATCATCCTTCACCCTGTAAGATCGCATCTTTTGTGCTAACTAAGTCCTGAGGGCAACCGTGTCCGGTGAGGTGTATCCAGCATCCTGGCAAATGGGGGCTTGTCTATAGGCAGAAGCAGCAGCAGAGATTGGGGTTTGCGGACTCACCTGAAGGCAGATGTCACACGGGACCTGACAGAGTTTAGAGATACATTAAGCTCAACCCTGATGTCCCGGGATTTTTTTCCATTAAGTTAAGCTTTTGTATCAGACCAGAATTTAGAACCACCATCATGGGTTAGGCACCAACCCAATGCCACTCCTGTACCCTCTACTGCTTTCCCAGGGGTGGCCAGTTCACTGATCTGCACAAGTCCTGCAAGGCCACGAGCTGGAGGGGTGGGACCCAGAGTTGGCACATAGGTAGGCGAGTATGGAAGACTTGGATGGCAATGGAGGTTGTGTTGTGGGGACAACATCTAACAACTTGACTATTGCTTTTAATATTCATAAATACAAATGCTGACATGTTTAGCAGAAATCCTAAAATTGCTCCTTAACTTAAATCCTCATCAAATAGTGATCGGCTGTACCCCCAGGGACACTATTTTCTATTCAGAGATTACAATTTACAACCTTTCTCCATACAATACATAAACCAGATATGAGATGGGACTGTCTAAATCACACACACACCAGTTTCATAATTCTCGAATAATGATTTTAAGTAATCAAAATACAACTTTCAAAAATGTATTTTACAAAATGTGCACGGAATCAAACTTGATAATAATCAACATTCATATGGAATGTTGTAAAAGGATGAAAGGCACTGTTTATTTAACCTTTTTATACCATACATCACCGCAGTAAAAGACAGGAAATTCTTGAGCATCTTCCTCATTGACTCTAAAATAAATGGCAGAAATGTTTCCGCTAAACTGTGGAAAAAATAAAAGGTAACATAAAGGCTCTTGAGATTAAGTTTAGGCTTGTGGGACTGACCCTGCAGACTAAGGTAATATTGTTTTGATGCTGAGGGTGCATTTCTGCCTATCCCTGCTCACCCACAGGCCAGTCTCAATGCTTGCCTCTGATTCCACATTGGGTGGAGGTTGGCACTTATTGAGATGAAATCTGTGGGTATGTAGTGCTTTCTTGGGGGCAATCTGGGTGTTTTCACATAGCATACATTTTGGAATGGACCAAAACCCAGGATGATAAAAATCTGTGTTTTAGTCACTTTCAATGTCTGTACAATCATCTCATCACTAACCAGAAGTGGATAGCCATCAATTTTTATCACTAATTGCTCAAAATGCTCGTAGAAACTTTGAAGCAACTGTTTCAATAATAGGCACCAGTTTTCCTATAGTTACATAGGTCCCTCTACACATAATCAGCATTACTCTCCTTCACAATGCTCGCCCCTCCTGAGGCTGATGGCTTCTCAGATCTGACTGCAAAGACAGGCTTCTATGCCTATCCCCTGTCTTTGTTTACTTGATTTAAGCCTTGAAAAGCAAGGAGAATAAGAATGGCAGGCTGAGAGGGAGCTCTGAGTTTCCAGTTTGCAAATCATTATGCTTCCAGGCATTTCCTTTCCCATTCACACCCGACCAGATGTTGATTCATTGTGTGTGGGGGTTTTGATCCACTTTAAGGCATCCCGAAGCCATCTATACCAATGTCAAAACCCCAAATTATATGCCCCTTATCTTATGGTTCCAGAAATAAATCATGGGATAGAGAATGGTCTAGCCTGGGGCATGTTAGAGGGTCCATATATCAGCTATCAAAGTAAAAGCAGCTATAAATCCCTAACTAGACACCCTGCTCTTCCCCTTGGCTCAGCCACATTAGAAATGGCCCCAGTTGAGCCTATGGTAAATATTAAAGGACCAGGACCTAATCAGGAAAATCGTTGGGGGGGGGGGGGGGTTGGCCTGCCCACCAAGTGGTTCTGTCGGGCCTGGGGCCCTAAGCAATTTCCATATTTGCCTTGCCCCAAACTCCAGCCCTAGTGGTAGAGGTGTTCCTTGCTGTTCACACTGTATCACAGCCAGCGGTAGCGTTCAGGCCATTCTCCGCTCTTAGCAGAAGGTGGCCTAGCCAAAAACAAACATAATTGGAGGACTCAGCTGTCTGGCAGGTAAGGTAGATGTGTGTTTCCTACCCTTGATTCCTAAAAAAGAAAAGTAATCTTAATTGTATGAGTAACTTCTAGAAAACACACTCATACTGTTGGTCTATAATAAATTACAGTCATTATTTTACTGTATTTCATATATGCAAAATATCTTCCTCCTCTTATCTTACTGGAAGCTTGGATATGAATTTTTCTCAGCTGTGTTTTCCAGGATTGCATGCATCCATGAGCTCATGCCTAATTCATCGCAGACCTGAAGCACGTTTCTAGCCAGCAATATCCGGAAATACCTTATTTGAATCAGACTGGGAAAGAAAAACGGATATAAAAGTCATGACGTCTGTATGAATGATTAACGCCTGTTTTTATAACCTACACAAAACACAGCTTTCTCTAAAGTGTGCTTATTTCTTTTTTTACTATTTTCCACATGAAGTTCAACACGACTTTGCTAATAATGTTACAACTTATCAACAGGAAATGTGAGTTTGCAATATCTTGTGATGAATGGTGCACACCTTCCAAGGAAATCCTTAACACCAAATTTCTTATAATAGTTTCCATCAAGAGGCAATGTTTCCCATCATTTAATGTTATCCAAAAGCCATCTTTTAACATTCATTTCCTAATAAAAATATTTAGCAAGGAGCATGTGAATTTTATGACAAAAGAGATTTGCACGTGATAGGGCATAAAACTGCAGCTGACTTGGAATAAGAGCACATAACAGGAAATGTATTGGCATCATATCTTGGCATCATGCGATTTCTGCAGTAGTGACTACAAGGAGATTATCTAAATAATTCAGAGAGCCTCTGCGATTAATCCAAAAGGACTACTTCAACATGTAGGTGCACATTAGATGTTGCTGTATTCAGTTCCCTTTCAGTTGGGCAATTTATGGCCGCTTTGTGAAACCCCCCAGGACGCCGCAGCCAACTCACCTCTTCCTGATCCCACAGCGCATCTAAGAGCAGCGGCCGCATCCTCCGCCTCCCTCTAACAGGGAGCGTGCCCACGCCGGCAATTCACAAATGCCTGGAGTGGGCACATGCCCCGGGGAAATGACCAAAACCCAGGATAGTCAAAATCCTGGGTTTTGGTCCACTTTAACAGACAGGCCAGATAAATAGGAAGTCCAAGCTTTTTTTTAACCCCCTGGGATTGGGTGACTGACTTGTCACTCTAGGTCCTAGCCTCAGCTTCCATGCAGATTGCCCGCCCCCCAGTGAGATGTTTTTTAGGTTAATGCCAAAATTGGGCTTAGCAGGGGGAGATAGGAGTGGGTGGATTAGTACTTCCTCTTTAAGTTCAGACCTCCTACACACACATAATGAGGTATGGAAAATAAGGCCACCTAAAGTACAACCTTTTTATTCCCATTTCTCTCTTTTTTATTAAAAAAGTGTGCCCCCAAATCCCTTGGGGCTACAAGTCCCATGCATCAAACATAGCGGCTAACAATCCAAGGCTCAGATGTCAAGTCGCTGGCCTTCGTTCCTGCAGGTGTACCAGGTCTGTAAAGGCCTGCTGCTCCTTCTGTGATGGCCACCAGGCCCCATATCATAAGATGGTGGTGGGGGGAAGGGGCAGCAGAGGTTTTTGACAAGGCACCAGTCAGTATACCTGCAAGTGGCCAACCAACCATTCCCTTTAAAATAGATTAGGGGTAATTACTAGATCAAAAATGATAAAAAAAAAATAAACATACTTCCCTTCCCTTATTTAACTAACCTGGGAGATGCATGTGAACAGGGCAATCAGAATTAACAAAGGAGCCACAGTACACAGCCCTGTTAAAGGGCCACTTAGGTCCAGGATTTTCAAATTATAAATACCCCCCGCCCTGGCACTCTCCCCTAGAGGCGGGGGGGGGGGTAACATAATGAAAGACACTTAACTGCACCCTGAATCCAGCATCAAAGTTGGGAAGTACCGCAGATTAAGCCCGCTGCTCGCCTCATCTTTCTGAAATACAGGACGCATGCGCTTTTGCCAGTCCATTCACTCAGAAAACTGTCCCCTATACTATAATCGAACACTAAAATCTAGGAAAAAACAGAGGTCTAAGTTGACACACATCTGCAGAGCTATGTTGAAGCTGCACCCCTAAATGCCAAAGTGACTCTGTGTAGGAGCAGTCCTAACTCTAAGCTATGAAAGTCACCTCCGGGACATACAATGCAATGCAGGGCCGTCTCCAGGTTTATGTTGGCCCTTGGGAGGTATGGTCTCAGTGGGCCCCTTTGTGGTGAAGAGTCACATCACTGAGGGATATCCCAAATCTGGTTCCCCCTGGATGCACCGCCACCTTGGTCATTGCTGGTGCACTGCAAGGAGATGTGCTTCCAGTCCGTCGGTCAAGAACCATCGCACACGCCAAAGGCCAGCCCTGTCAGTGGGCCCCCAGCTGCCCGCCTTGCCGGGTGCTGACGCCGGCCCTGATGCAATGGATAAATTGGGAGCAGCTTCCCCTATTCCTTAAATGCAGCACATGGGAGGGAAGAGCCGAAAGTCCCACACACAACTCAAGACCCTCACCCCATGCTAGCACAAAATAAAAAGATACCAGCCTCCATGCCTAGTGCACCAGGCTTGTAACCCAGGAGCGGGGTAGCATATTGTTTCTTTTTTAGTAAAAAAAATGGATGAATAGTTTGACTTGAATATTGGCTGTACTCCTCTGGCCAAGCCAAACCAAATAGGCAAAAATAGGCAATACTCAGGTTGAATGTAACAATGACCTGAAGCTAAAGCCCCCAAGAGTACTCAGTAACATTCTCATCCACCGAAATACTTCTTTGCCTGAAATGATCTTGCATTTATTGCTTAAATTTAGCACATAATATGATGGGCTGCAATCCAATTGACAAACGGCCAATACAGGATTCGTTGCCTCAGGGGTTACAGACTCATTATTCAGTTTTCCAGATCCCGGTTGATTCAAAAAAGCTGGAATATTGTGTATATAATCTCCATCTGGCAGACAGACTTCTCAAGTATGCACTTTGTAATGTTTTTAATATCCTGCTATGTAGTAACTTAATTTGACAAATTCTCCTAAGGCCATTCTTACAATTGTGATGTCACTTAACTGTGCAATTCTTGAATATGATGGTTGCAGTTCATGGAAATTGGCCACCAGCTTTAGCTTCCGGCGAACAGAGCTTGCAAACTGTTACCTCCATTTGGCAAATATGTTGACCTTCATTTGTGTACTACATTGTATGTTACTCGTATGCCTATGCATGGTTCTTTATCATATGTCAGTCACTGTCCAGAACGCAAATAGTCTTTCAACCATTGGCAGTATCTTAACAGTTCCAATCTAGTCAATCTAGTCACAGCAGTCCCCACATAACCCTTTTCTAGTCCCCCTAACCTGGAAACCAGCAAGGTCTTTTTATTTTTTTTAAAAGGGACAGAAACAGCTTGGATCATTGCACAGTGTTAGCACTTCATGGCCTATGAAGAGCCTTATAGTACATTTACATGGTACAATTTGTAAACATAAAAATGCTAACGCAATTGCAAATGTAAAGCTATGAATGATCAGTCGACTTGCATTCACACATGAGAGATTTGTTGGCAAATGTTCGTTGAAGTGATCGCAGTTTAATCTGTAGCCGAATTTCTGTTTCTACAGGTCGCAGCGAGAGTTTACACTGATCGGTTATTGGTCATTTGTGATCGCAAATTCATTTGCTGTCCATGTAAATGGAGCATAACCACATAACCTGTTAGAAGATGAAATTAGAGGAATGGCAAGGTAGGGGGGCATTGTTATTATAGTTGACTTGACTGGAATATCCCAAGTGCACTTGGGGTAAGCAGAAACCTGTTGAAGCTAGAGAATTTTGTAACCTCAGGTACACCACAGGGGTTATAGAAGACTCACTATGCATAGAGGTGTAGTAGCCATACCTCCTCGAATGTGAGGTCTGAGACACTTTATAATACATCTATTTCCTGGTTCCGAATCATTTAGAGCTTGGAGAGTAAAAGTTGAGCATCTCCTACCACAGGCAGTGGTAGTAGTTGAGTTAGAGTTTGCAGACATGAACCTTGTCCGGCACAGAGTTGCCCAGGAGGGTTAAGGTCCACTTTAAGACATGAGAGTACACCAACCCTTCAGTGACAGACTGGTTCAGCTTTAAGGGCCGGCATGTATAAAAAAGATGTTCTGAATAATATGTATGAGAATGTTCATTTATTTTCTCTAGACCTTTCATGCAAGCTCTGTGGTCGAAATTCAGGCACACTTGATAAGAAAATGCTACCAAATGGCTGTGTTTTATGAAGCATGCTTATGTTTTATTTTGGTTCAGTCCAACAGTTTTTCTAAATATTCTAGTTTTGCAGGACCCAAATCTGAAAAAATTTGGGTTGCGTGTTCTGAAAACCAACTAAGGCATCCAAATGCCTTCAAATTTAAACACTGCTGCTCTGGCTGCTGATCAGCTATGGCCACTAACTTCTAGAAGTATTCCTGAGCCCATGCAGTGATCTGCCTTATTGATGTATGCATGTAGATCACACGCATCTGTTGGGCTTACCTTATGTGCACACAGGTTTATTCATACAATTTGAATCTGTTGTGTACTGGGGAATATTTTTATGAAATTATTATACAATATTTAGAAGTAGCTTTTCACAGATTGGTAACTCTCTGACCACCTTAGCTTCTAAGACACTCTGCCACTCTAACATGCTTTTTCTACAGGTGTGTGAAATGTCAACTCTTCCATTAGTATAACTTACCTTTTCATTCTTTTATCAATCCCTTGCTATTGTCTTGAGGACATTAATTAAGTAGGTTAATGTTCTTAAATGAAATAGCAAATTTACTTTCAACTTCTGATGTGTTCTAAATTCTATTGTGAATGACATATTCTAATATTTAATTTCAACATCATTGCTTGTTTCCTTTACATTTTACACACAGTTGTAGATAGGCAGATGCCTCTAAACCAGCTTTCTCTAAACCAGCTTGCCTCCTAAACATTGCCAGCACCCAGTGCCTGCTCTGAAGAGTTACATGGAGACAGAGTGGGGGAAAGTTTGAGTGGCAGCAATTATTTCTGGAGATGCCTGTACAAGTCATTCTGAATTGAAGAAAGACAGGTGGATGATCAATTCATAAATTCCATTCACATAGGTCAGAGCCTTCTGATGGGGTTAGACATCAGAATAGAGAAAACATGTGGTCGCAGTAGCAATGACTGTGATGTTGTAGTCAGTGCCAGACGGGCTGGTTTGTGTATTTCTGAAACTGGTCATGAACTGGAATTTCCACACACCACAGTCTCTAGAGTTTACATAAAATGCTATAAAAATAGAAAAGAATATCCAGTGAGCAGCAGTTCTGCAGACATCGGTGCATTGTTGAGGTCAGGGGAGAATGACCAGACTGGCTTAAGCTGGCAGACAGGCTGCCTAAACCCTCATGACCTATCTCTCATACAAGTGTGGAGAGCAGCAAAGCATTTGTAAACAGCATAACCTATCCTATTTTGGGGATGATAGGCCCCCAAACCACATTACTTTATTACTTATGTGAATGTGCATGATGTTTTCATATCTGAAAGTTTAGAGAAGATAATGAGGTTGACTCAGCACTAGATGCAAAAAGTATAATTTGGAGTAAACAGTGCACTTCAGGTGAAAAATGAAAGGGAAGTGCTCCATTTATACCTGGTGCTGAATCGCCCACTAACTAGAGAAAATATACAATAAAATGCAATGACACGTTTTACTTTAAAACACTTTTTGCACCTGGTGCAGAATAACCCATTGGTTTCTGCTCTCTGCCCCTTTGTCTCTATGAAATCTGGAAGCTACTTTAGGAAGAAACGATGTATCTAGGGCATGGATGCAGGGACTGCATGCTATTGGTTTAGAACTAGTGTAAAAAGTGTACTACTTTTTATTTCTTTAAAAAAAAAAAGTGCCACTCCCTTTCAGTGTCTACCTGGTGGTTGGTTCATCACCTTATTTAAATTTTTTCATCTAAAGAGCAGGGTAATAGACATCTAACAGGATGAATGTGTGTTAAAGCTGAGGCATTTGAAATAATATAATACATATAAGACAGGCTAATTACTGCAAACTAAACATACATCTAAAAGATATAGATTATCATTTATAGATTTATCATTTTCGATTTATTTCAGTAATTCAAAAAGTGAAAATTCATTACTCACAGAGCTTTATTTCATGTGTTTGATATCGATGCCAATGATATTCTGTCACCCAGACAGTATTAAGCGTCAAATAGTATAACAATAACGATATGTGTCATAGGAAAAAAACATGTCTAATTCCTTGCCCATTTTAACTGATTAGCTGGTATACACCATATTGATCCTTCCTCATTGGATTCCCAATCTGGAATCAGCATTGGTGGCAGAGCCAGTGAGTCTAATGAGTCTCATCCCCTAATGTTACATATCTTTATTTTGTATTTTTCCCTGACAATGTAAGAGTAGAAATCAATCTAAATTTGATTTGGTTTGAGTGTAATAGAGGCCAGAAAGGGATTAAGAACAAACCTTTTATAGGAAGTGGGTTTGGATAGATCTTGAAATATTTGATGTTGTAAATTGGAAATCTCTTAGTAGAACTAGCAACGCTAAGGGCCTTATTTATCAAGGGATAGCGCCAGGTCTCACTAGCGCCAGGTAGCGCCAGCTATCGGCGGCTACCGACTCCAGAACGCCAGGCTGCGAACACAATCACGCATTTATCACGCTAAATGAGGCTAGCGCCGGCGAGAGCGTCAGCTAGCGCGGGATTCTTCATGTTGCAGACTTCAGCGAACAGCGCCGCTGCTAATCCCATCACAGCGCCAGGTATGACCTCTCGCTACCTGGCGCTCTCCAATGCATTTAAAGGAGCAATCTTTAAATATTCATAATTAATTGATATTAATGTTTTTTTTATTTTTTAAATGTCAAAAATTCGGTGACCACTTCTGCAATGTTATTTTTTTTAAGGAAAAAAAAAAATTTGTGCAGAATTGATCTTACAGGCTGATATTAATGTATTCATATTACAAAATGTTTATAAAAACTTGTTTATTATTTTTTTCCAAAAATAAGGTTGTTTGGGGGTTAAAAAACTACTTTTAACCCATCGCCGCCAGCGCTCTGGGGTTTAAACATGCATTTTACAGCGCGAGAATTTTTTGAGCGTGATTTGTTAATGAATATGCTGGGAGCCGTTCGCTATGGCCATTCGCTGTCATGCGCTCCCATACAGCGCGGAACCTGTCAAACAGCGGCTCCTAACCCTGTATTCAACATTACCGCACACCGACGGGGTCGCTGTCAACAACCGAACAACGGCCAGCGAATACTAGCCGGCGCTGTGAAAATCACGCTACTGTCGCTCATCTGTCGCTACCTGGCGCTATTAATAAATCGGCCTCCCCGTATTTCCTTATTGAAGGTGTAATCAAGTAGTTGGCAAAGAAAGTCCTGCATTTTAGCTGTTTGTACTACTCTGCTGGCTGTCTTTATGACATAGATCTATTTCAATGTATTTGAATGAATGGTCTTTTGAAAAACGATTTTACGTCCTCATTTTTTATCCCTGCAAGGTTATCACTTAATATATGAGCATCATTAAAGATATTCTAGCACTGTAAAGTATAGAATACTGTCTGTAACTGCAGCATGTGATGCATATTAGATGAAAAGCTAGGTGTCCAAAAAAGCTAAAAAAATGTAATCTCTCTCCATGATCCTAATAATATACATGATAAATAATGTATAGTTTGTTTGCATTGTCGTTTTAAATAGTTGTGTGGCTTCCTCTGCACTTTGAATAGCAGTTATGAGGAACTGGGATTAAGGAGTTCTTTGAAATGTTGCTTATATTTGTTTTTTCACACTATTTATTTTATTCTAGTTAATCGCATGACTACACTTCAGTTAACTGCATATGTCCAGGTGATAATGTTCAAAAGAGTGAGTCTCCCCGACACCACTGATTTGGTGATATTTTGTCTAACCCCTCCGTGTTCCATTATTCTACATAGACTAGCACTGTTTGCACTTTTGTAGGGTGAGACTGAGGCCTTATTTACTATCACTTTCCATGTATTGGTATATTTTATTATTTATCACATATTTATCAAGCTCATGGAGGGAGAGGAACAATTTTTGGATTATAACTGAGAGTACATAAGTTTGATTTAGCACCATATTTTTATTATGAGAGAGAGAAAACGCTTTAGTGCGGAATTTTTTTCCTTGGTGCAATTTAGCACCACATTGACTCCTGACAAAAAGCGTTGTTTCTCAAAAAAAGTGAGTAAAACCCTAGAGAGGCTGCTTTAGCATTGTTTTTAGATGTTATGTGAATGCATGTATGTTTATGCCTTAATAAATTAATTCTATTTTAACCTGTGCAGCAACGCAGTTTTGTGAAGGCTGCTATACTTGGATTTAGCTGCCTCATTTTGCCAGCATTGGTTACTAATTTTTGATTAGTTGTGCACAGATATTTACTCTTTTTTCTGCAATATTGTTTTTTTAAAGTGGACCAAAACCTGGGTTTTTGACTATCGTGGGTGCCCTGCTGTGTGAAACCCCCCAGATCACCAGAATAAATTCAGGTCCTACGGCGGATGTGCGGCCGCTCGTCCAATCAGCATGCTTGGAGCCGCTGATGTCACGTCGTCTAAGTCTTCATCTAAGGCCAGTGGCTCCAAGCGTGCTGGCGGCCGCATCCCTCGCTACCCTCTAATAGGGAGAGTGCCTGCGTGGCCATTCACAAATGCCTGGCACGCGCCCTGCTAGAGGGATAGCGGGAATGTGGCCGTGAACCTGGAAAGAAGGTAAGTGTATGGAGTGACCTGGGGGTTACACAAAGCAGGGAATTTTGGATGCCCCGGTGGAAGAGAATTGATCGGCCCAAGAATCTTAGATTCCCAATATACCTGCAGTATTAACATGGTATATGGCCCAGCTTTTTGCATATCATAGTCCTGCTTTCATGGCACCACACTGTATACATCACAGCGTCCTTGCAAACACTCAAGTATTAGGGGCACTTTAGGCTACCAATTTTGGTCCTGATTTATCAAGTAGTTCTGCCAGATTATGCCACATTTGTGGAAATTAGAATAGTGCAAAATAGAATAGGGGGGGGGTCACTTATGTACCTGGCATCAAGAAATATCCAGCCAGGGTTGTTTCGTTCTTTTAATGGAAGAAAGAAGAAAACAGAGGGACAGGTCTTGTCACTCCTGATACACTAAACCTGTCACCCCTGGATTTTATTCCTACCAGGAGAGAATAAACCACAAGCTTGGTGAGAATTTTATTCAGTTTCTTTTTGGACTTTGTATTACACAGTTTTGCGATACACCTCCTCTAAGTTCCTATTTTACTTGTGGCCCAATTGAAGCCAGGTAGTCTAATTCTTGCAACATATGTAGGTATGTAAGTATATGGAAAATTAGCAAATTGCATGCGATACTGTTTATGTAAAAGCCGGTATTATGTTGATACTGGGCAAATTGAATGTCAAATATAATAAAACACAGGTTACCAGTCTGTGTAAATGACACATTCCCAAATGGAAAAAAATGTAAAGGCATGAGAAAATGGCTATATGTGCACGTTAGTGAATGTGGAAATAAGCAAGCTTTCCACGCAGGCTTTCTCCGGCTATTCCAGTATATATGAAAAAAGGCCAGCGAGTTTCCCACATGGAACGTCACACGGAGATTAATCATAGCGGAGGTTGACGATGTATGCCAAACACAAAAAAACAAATGACAGAAACAGACTAGAATGACTCAAAGTCATGTTTTGACTGCTGCATATAACAGCAAAGCATTACATATGATCCTACTCAATTTGACATGCAAAATACAAGACAAAAAGGATACATTAACATTAACTAATGTACATAGAATAAAATGAGATCTTAAGATTTAAGAAATCATTGTTAAGGTTAATTATATATAATAAATAAAATATATATTAGAAATAATGAATTAAAATTCGAAACATATCTAAAAGTGTAATATAGTCTTGCAAAAGAACAAGACAATGACACAATCTATGGCGGTCATTCTAATTATTTGGTGAATCTCATAAGCTTTTCTTTTTCACTTAAAAAATGAATAAATATGGTTTGTTTTAGTTTTTGCCCTGAAAAATCACATGTTCCTGTGATGGGACTTTTTAAGAGGTGAAAAACTCTAACCCTTTGCCCCCACCTGGCACAGTTGAGATCATTGATTGGCTGCTGCATGATGTGACAAGCCCACTGGCTGCATCGTCGGTTCTCCTCGAGTCTGAGGCACACTTCCACCCTCAGCTTGTCTGAATGGCTGGGCGCTGGAGTGGGGCCTAAGCTAAAGTGAAGCCGCAGATATGGCTGCAAGCTGCAAAAACACAGTGGGAGCCCCAGGAAAGGTGAGTATTTGGGGGGATTAGAGGAGTTGGGCATCTAAAAATCAGCAAGCTATGCCATGCAGGTTTAATGTCCTTCAATCATTGCTGAAGTGGTTTTGGACATTTAAAATAACAACTGAACTTTACCTTTGGTGCACTGGCCACTCATTCCTGCACCGGGAGCAGCACTTCTGTGTTCTGATCTCCCACTGCACTGGTTGGCTGACCAGGCATTGAATCAAGGCCAGTATGAGCAGTCTCCCAGTGGCTGCGACAAATCATGAGGAGAACTTGCTTCACCAATAATTAGTCTGACCCTCCCAGTAATCTGAGGCCTGGGAAAACTTCAGTGTAAAAATAATTCTGTTTGGTCACCAGATACCACCTAGCGTATCACCTACGGTATGTATTTTACCCGAATGGGCCCGCTCCCCCCAGATCTCCCACCAATGCTCCTGTTCCCAATCATATTCTTCTTATAAATATTTTGAATAGAGTGGATTGGAGTCCAATTAGGCAAGGAAATCATGGTGGGTGAATATTTAGATATGTGGGAGCGTTATTTCAATATGTTTCCTGAAATGCTTAGGAATAGCTTGATATCCTGCTTTGGCCAGTCTACTTGGTACTTGACCAGGTTGACAGCTGAAGATCCTCCGATCTGCCTTGGTGATGGCAAGGATACTACTCTGCCCTGGGTAGGCACTTTGTGGAGGCAAGGGAAACTGACAGTCTTGGGTGCACAGCTAGGAAAGCTAGTAGTTTTGGAAAGTGACAACTTTTAAGCAAGCAATCATACTAAAGAGCTCAGTCTTGATAACATCGATAATTAGAAAACAAAGAAAATATAGAGGTAAAAAGCCTTGAACTGACCATTTGTCTAAAATTGCTTATTTCCTTGGCTTCTGCATCTAGTTTGTGTAAACAGTTATGAAACATTAGAGTACACACCCAATATTGTACGGTATGGGATGTACCTCTGATAAAAACATGTTTGGAAACTAAAATATGACATTAGACTGGGTAAAACAAGAGATTGGTTACTAAATAAATTTAATAGCATATAGAGCACCTGAATTAACTTTATGTCAGTGGCATGTAAAACAGGGAGTTGTATGTTTAATTAGCTACTAAATAGAAGACATTTGTTCCACTCTTCAATTATTATGAAAACTGAGCCCAGCTAAACGAAAACTACCTAAGAAGGATTTTCCACATTATTATACAGGCCATAGGTTTCAAGCAATATGAGAAAAAACGAGTTATGAAAGCATTAGGTATTTCAAGAAAATGTAAGCATGACCATTGAGATTTGTGGCTGATTTAGAGCACAGACATGTTTGTGCAGATAAAGGCATAATGACGATGTTTCTGCCACATAAAGTCATTGAATTAGGAAAGCAGCTGCTAAAATGCCATTACAAAGTAGCAAAAAGGTATTTAAAGCTGATGGTGCCTCTGGAGTCCCACAAAACCTCGTGCAGATGCTTGCTGTTGTGCATAAACCTACCATTCGGTCACCCCTAACCAATGCTCACAAGCTGAAATGATCGCAACGGGCCCTGACATACATTATCCAACAGTTATGTTTACAGATGTGTGCTGTGCAACCCTGGATGGTCCAGATAGATAGAGTAGTAGTTAGTTGCATCATGTCCCAAGAAGGCTACAAAGTTATCAAGGAGGTGGTGGAATCATAATTTAGAATTTTAAAATATAAAGTTTCTGATTGAAGACTTCTTTCCATGCCTTCCATGCCTTTCGAAACAAAATCATCTTCAGACAAGCTGCAAACGAACCATGGTGTGTCCACCATCTTCCCCTGGCCTCAACCCTATTCAGAATATTTGGAGTATCCTCAAACAGAAGATATATGAGGATATAGTTCACATCAGTTTTGGGAGACTATTCTGACATCCTGCAAAAAAATTCAACCAGAAACTATTTTAACATTCACAAGTTTAATATATGCGAGAATTGTGAAGTTGGTATCAAAGAAGGGCTCCTATACTAACATGTACAGTAACTTGGCCTGTTAAGGTGTTTTTGAAAAAGCTTATGATTTCAGTGAAAGTGACCTGTTAAAGAGGACCAAAACCCACATTTTTAACTAGCATTCCCTGAATTGCTCCCACCACGAATGGTAACTTTTGCCTACTTTTATTGATTCTGCTTCAGTCTATTCCCAGATAATGGCGCCTGTTTTAGCTGTAAAGCTCCGCTTCCTCCATTCATTACCACTGCTGTGTGTGGCAATTATGTCATTGCCACACTTATTATGCAATGACTAATCATCTGCAATCCTATGGAGAGGGACAGCAAAAAAACAGTGTTCCAGGGCGATTTGAGAGGCGAAAATATCTATTTCTAGTTCTACATCCTAAGAAGAGAGTATCAGCAGGGTTTTTGGTCAAATGTATTTCAGTTCAGTTGGTTTTGGTCCGCTTTAATACTGCAAGTTTAACAAAAATCAATTTTCTACCTATAAAATGTATTGACATTCTGTTGTTCTTAATCATTCGGAACAGGGCATTTTGAGTATTTTAATTTGAGGAATAAATGCTGTTATCATTGGCAGGTTTGTTCAATAAAATGTGATTTATAATCTAATGGTTCATGACCTGAAAATGTTGTCATTTGCATTGAAAATTGTCATTTAGGAAAATCAGAGAAAATATAATTTCCCCAAAACTCAGTTTTTGTTATAATATTGAGACCAGAGACACACCTCTAACAAGGCTAGGTGATACAAAGTCATATAGAGAAAAGGGACCGGCGTGTGGGGGGATTTAAAACAGTGCTTCAGTGCCCACAACCAACAAGCTCCTTGCACAATGTGGAACTCTGCCTACCGCCAATCAGCATCTTTTTTCATCTTAATGGTTGTACACGCTGCCCTATCAGAAATAATGCAGTGGGGAGTGTATGGGAGGGGAGACAACATGCAGTGATGTTCCAGTAAACCATCTAGCCAATCAATAAGCAACAAGCTACAGAGAACATTATAAAAAAATGATCCAATAAGCAGAGTGAGAGGAATGTCAGGCTTCCCTCACTTTGGAGAGTCACCACTGTCTGCAGAGTTGGTGGATGTGTGGGGCATGGTCTGTACTGGAAGAGACCCCTGTGAATACCCATCGCCCTTTAGAGAGAAGTTGTAAGCGACACCCGCCATTGCTGTATGTGTGTCTCTCCTGCAAGTGTCAGCAGGGCAGCAAAGTAACTGATAGCAGTAGCAGCCAAAGCAAAAGCAAAAGAAGATCAATTTTAATAACCCCCAAAAACATTTTGTTACATCTCTGACCTGCTTTTCCATTATTGGCAAGTTCTGTACAAATATATGTGTAATATTATGCTGTATGGGATCTTGCACTACAGCGTCAGGTTACAACTGGCGCTGCTTCAACCAGAGCACCCAGCGCTGTGACCTTTTGTTCAAAAAGATGCTAGCTGGTGGTCGCATCAGCATAGCCGTTTTTTTAGCTCTTAAATCGAACTCTGAGTGCCGCCGAAGCCAAAAAAGTGGGGCTGTGTGGAGCTGATGCTTCTTAAATAAGGCTCCCTATGTAAACATGCTAATTAGAGATGACAACACTTCTTAAAGAAAGTCAGTTAGTTTTTCGAAACGCTAAAAAAATAGTTATTAACTTACTGGCAGATCCTCTCCTGGTTCTGGTGACGGCAGCAGCTCCATCTCCTCGCAGCTTCTTTCTTGACCCAGCCCGGTCCCTCATCCTGCTTCCAGCAAAGCCCTTGATTGTCTTTTGCAGGTGGCCGTCAACTGATTAGCTGCGAGGCCACCGCCAATTTACACACAGGGAGACACAGGTCTCCCGTCCCTAGACCTCTGCCTGCTGCAGGGTAATGATGGGGCAGTGCTCAGGCATTCTGATATGCCCCCATCCCTGTGATTGGCCTGGGAGACAACCCTGCCTGTGGAATTTGGGACAGGATGGCGCCATGTAGAGGAAGACACCGGGGGGAGACCCGTCAATGATGAAGACATCTCCTGGTGCTGGAAAGGGAAGTATTTGATTTTTTTTAACCTTTGGGGTGTTTCTGAGATAAATAAAATCCATAATACTAATGAATGAATGAATGAGAATACATGTTATTGTGAATTGCGAGGTCTATATTTGTAGCTGATGTGCTTTGATTGTGGAACATCTCATATCTAAGGGTGACCACCTGATTTACTTTGTTATTGTGTTACATACATATGAACACTTGCAACAACAATGCTTATCAGTAACATGGATTTCAGTATCCATTTATTTAAATACTATACAAATGAGGAGTTTTACCTGACGTGGGTGAAAATGAAAGGATTTGTCCAGACTAAGCATAAAATCAAAGCAATGTGTTCTTACATGGTAAGCAGCTGATTTATCTTGCTGTGTTGCTAATCAAAGCTGTTGAAGCTGAGATCTAGATCCTTAATTTCTGTAGCATTCAGCATGTTGTGTGCAAATAAAAAAAGACACTTTGATTGAATTCCACTTATTTTAATATACAGGTAGTTCCCCCCCCCCCCCCCCCCCCCCCCCCAGGGGAGGGGCTGCTTTCAGTTTTTCACATTAGGCAGGAGAGAGGTTAGGTTGATGTCTGGTTGTCTGGTTGAGACAAATGAGATTATGGCAGCAAGACCAAGGCAAGTTTTGTGCTAGATAGAACTGCAGACATCACTGCTCTATTAAAAAAGGAAAACATCCTAAAAGTATGTTTTGAAGTGTGCAAGGCGGAATTTGGCTTGTGTTTCATTCTGTTAAAAATGTGCCATACCATAGTAGTAGGCCTAGTCAAAGAAGTAAGCCTAAATGGTTTTAAGACTAGGACTAAAGCTTTCCTTTCTACATTTTACTTTCAAAATAAGAACAAGCAGTTAACTTCACCCGGGATCCTGCACTGATCTTCCTGCGCTTTGGGTCCTGAGCACTGCCACCTTGGACAGGATGCACAGAGCAGCATCCCCCGTCCTGTACACCCAACCCCGCCCTGTGCACGGCCCCAGCCACCCACTCACTTTGATGTGTGGGTGGGAGCATGAAGAGAGCAGAGGATGCCACTTTGTGTCCTGTCAATGTGGCAGCCAAAGGAGCAACATTAACGGCACAGGATCCCAAAGAGGTAAGCAGTTTTATCTTGTTTCCCCCAACCCGGCACCACCTCAGTGGAGGGAGGCAGGGTGGTGGTGGGATCTTGGACTGGACTTTCACTTTAAAAGAAAACTGCTTAAAAACCTTCCCAGACATTTACTTTTTTTCTGGTATAATCCACACTTCTGCTCTGGCAATCGGTCTGCATATCCGGATAAATATTTAATACGTTACATAAGTGGCCTGTATGACATGTCTAAAAGGACAGAAAAAATAAGGATCGCATTTGTTTCAGCATACGTGTCAGGAAGATGGAAAAAGATTTAACATAAATTTGTTAAGTAAGGTACTTAATTGCATCAGCTGTTACAAACATTTTCCAGAAAGCTTTGTTATACCTACATTCATTGAGGAACCCCTGGCCTCACAGTTTGGGTTGGTATATCATTTACTGGTTTAACTGCAGAGAGAAAGTACCAGTGTATATGGCAGATAACCAGCCATGCATTCCCTACGCGTCTTTAAGCATTGTTTCTCCATTTCATTTACTTACATAATGCACTCCAGTTAGCAACAGTTTGAATCATGTGAAACTATTTTAGCACCTCACATATCTATGATGTCATTGGTGTGATGATTGGAACAATGTGATCAAATAAGTTCAGTCAAACAGATCAATCTCACTACACGTGTCACCAAAATTACTGCCAGTAAAGAAATGGCACAGAGTGTTATATAAAAGCTATACGGTAAACCATGCATACCTCAACTGCAAGGAATTCCATTAATCAAAGCGATATTCAGCTATCACTTGTGCCTCGTAGTGCCATTTGAGCATCTGTGGAGCGACGCTATTTGTGCCAGTGTTCAGCGCCGTAGGGCACCCGTGGCGATGTGTCGTGTTTTTTTTCCAATGGAGCTAGTGGGGATGGCCAGAAATCATCTGAGTGCTGTGAAACCATACAAGGTGCAATACAAAAAAGGCTTTAACTGGGGATGGCTGCACAGTGACCAAGCCGAAACACATAGAATGACATTGGAAAACATACAAATGACATGACACATGATCTGGCATGAAAACTCAAGTTACGTAAGTACAATAAGGAACAAAAAAACACTCTGAACAGGCCAGGGATCCTGCGTCACTTAACTGAGCAAAAAAAAAAAATATAACCAGCTGTCACCCAAAAAAAATGGGACTAGAATGGCTAATTGAAGTCTAATGGAGAACAACAATGAGCGTCTGATGTGATGTCGCGCTGTAGGGAACATAGCACCAGGCGATTTTGATACATGGAACTATACTTCACGCTAGGAGAGGCACTAAACTTTTTTTGCTTCATAAATATGACTTGCTGGTGACGTTCATGAAAAACACCTGACGCTACGTTTCGCTACGTGGCATTAGCATCTCTTAATTAAAACCCCTTAATTACATAAACAAAGAAAAAAAACCCAAGCTGATGCAGGACTGGCTTTCCATACCTGTGCAGTCCCAGCTGTGTTAGCTATCCATTCGTAAGATATTAAAGAAGGCCTGCCAATAACCAACTCTTCTTTCTTAGTCCTGAAACTTGGAAGGGACTGTTACACTAAATCAGTGTTCCCCAACCATCTCCTTGCGAGCCACCAACAGGCCATGTTTTGCAGATCTCCACACAGATGCACAGGTGCACTGATAATTGTAGCAGCAGAGCTATAGAGATCTAGAAAACATGACCCATTGGTGGCTCTCGAGGAGAGGGTTGGGAAACACTACACTAAAGAATGCATGGATATGTCATCCTCTGGAGGCCCAGCAGAATAGGGGGAGTTCACTAAGTCTTATGAAGAAATATAAAGCAGGCTGAATAAAAGATGCAGCCCCTCACATTTAAAATTGAGAGAGAATAAACCAGGCTAATGTATCCCTTTGCCCGGAATGTCACTTTAAAGTTCCTGTCCAGGCAGTAACACAAAAAAGTATATACTCAATTTTTGTCACCCACAGCTCTTCCGTGCAAGGCTGGCATCTTAATACTTACCATGGAAGGAGAACAAGCGATTCCATCCTCCATCGCTGGGCAGACATGGTGGTGTCTATCAATATGGATTTATTTCCCCTAACACTCATACTCCATTTATTGCAAGGAAGGGGGCATCCTGAGGCCAGGTACACTGAAACCCCCTTTGGTATGACCCCCCCTTGCAATGAATGGAGTAGGCTTGTAAGGTGGTAAACAAGGCTCCATGGTCGCCTCCATGAGAGGAAGATGGAATCACTGGCTCCCCGCCATTTGTAAGTATGAAGATGCCAGCACAGCATGGAGGAGCTGCAGGGGAACTACGGACTTGTATGGAGGAGCAGAAGGTATAGACTTTTTTGTTTTTGCCTGGACAATCACTTTACATTCCTGTAAGTTATAGCCATTTTAACTAAGGCCTTTGGAGCAAGGGTAAACCCAGACTTTTACCTCCACTCCTCAATAGAACAATTTGGGGAGTAGGGATCGGGCCAGGGACGCTGAGCCACAAATCATTGACTTAAAAACAGCATACAGAGCGCCCCTGATTTCCACTGAACTCTTACAGATAATAAAAAAAAAATAAAAACCAGATCCAGCGATTGCTATCCCCTCTGCAGTGCCACCTGAGGTGGCTGCCTCACATGGCCTTATTCCAGGTGCACCCCTGCCTTGGAGCAGCATGCAGACACCGAGTATAAGGAACAGGGGAGATCTCATTATCTATCACCACTAGAACACCCTGCTGCTTATAGCTGATTGTTATAAATATGGTCCTTATCTTGAAAGAACATAAAATATATGTATGATTAATGTTGCTAAATTTCCTATAAAAGTTACATTCATTCAAAAAATTGTTTTTTTGTTTACATTCATTCAAAAAGTGCTGGAGTTGGAGTCTCCTTGACTCAAGCCAAAACTAGCTCTGACTCTGACTCTGACTCCACAGCCCTGGTATATACATAATGCTTTTCTGTGATAGAATCTTTTTAATACTAAAATGAGTACAACTTGTGACAGGCTTGTGATACTTTCTTTAGTCAGGGCAAAAGGTGCATTTACAAGCCTTGCCCATTCACCACATGCCACTTTATGATGCAACAATCAGGAGATTCTTTTCCAGTTTAGTCCCCCAGTTGCCATCACAGTACTCCAATCAGACAGAAGTTATTAAAGGGATTGACCACCCAACTAAAACAATAAAAGGGGTACTCACCTTTTGTCACACAAGTCTTAACAGAGCCAACCCTGTTAGCTTGCATACGAACCTATAATCTGTCTCTAAAACAGAGGTGTTGGTCCACAAACAGCTGCAGAAGTATTCTGAAGCTGCACCACCAAGCACCAAGGTGCCTCTGGCAGATGAAGTTCAGGGTTGGGTGATGTGACTCCTTTAAGACTTGTGTATCCTAATTTCCCTGCTCACGTGCACCTCCCAGGTTAGTTATAAAACGGTCTGAGCAGCTGCCACCCCTCCTTTGTTACTCACCTTTTGTTCCCTGCAGCTGATTGGTCCTACTCCGTTGATCTGCAACTCACCCAGTTACAGGGTGCATCCCACACCGGCCAGCTTAGGACTCCAGTCACCAGCACCTCAATTTCAGGATTGCGCCCCTTCTGCCTGCCATCAGTCACGGGTGTGCTTCCACACCCACTCCATTGCAGTGAATGTGACTGATGGGAGTTCCAACCCAGTCTATGCGGGATGTAATCTATTGAACGGATGAGTTGTTGATCACCAGAATAGGGCCGGTCAGCTGTGGAGGACAAAAGATGAGTGGCCTTTTAGTTGGGTGGTCAGTCACTTTAAGGATAATTAACTGCTTATTTGGTAGGAAGCTACTAGGTGTGGATGCGGGCGAGGGGAAGCCATGTGCCCTACCCTGTTGGCTCTTTTCACACCTTTGTGTCAATGTCTGTCTGTTCTCCCTAGGGGTGCCAAAAAAGATAGATATAAATAAATATATATATATTAATTTCTTTAAGAAAGCACGCCAGTGACATTCATTACTTCCATTCTAATTACTTAGATTGGACCTCAGTTCCCCGTTATACCAACTATAGTGAGATTTTTCTCAAGGAAGTTTATCTCTGTGACTATGAATTACAATTAACTAGGCAAATAACTTGCCCATTGGCAATCAACGTGTAAGATTTGTTTAATCATCATTAGGCAATTACAACTTTCGGCTCTGAAGCAAGAAACATGGTGACTCTTGTGTTCATTAAATCACTTCCCCTACATGTAAATGCTAATGCAAACTAATCATATATCAGGAAAACATGTGTAGCTGTTTGTTCATCACTCATGGGCTGCTTCAGTGGTAGACTTGCTCAATGTTTGCTTCCTCTGCTGGATCAGTGCTGAAATGTTTGGAGCCCGCTGCTTCATGACTGTGAAAAGGAGCCGAAGCTAAGGCAGTAAATTGGGTGAGCACCAGAGAAGAAACAAATATGGCAAAGGAAGCTGTATTAAGGCTCATGTACAAGGTAGACCTTTGAGGGAAAGTGGCCCAAAAGTCCCTCTGACTGGAAATTGTGGAGCACCAGAACTTACCTGACACGATCACATCAATTTTCTGGCTTAATATGGGAATCAACATAATCAGCGAATGAATTCCTGCGTTACTTGCCAATGTGGGAATTATTATGGGGATGTTGGCAAGACATCAAACATTCATTGGTAAACCTGTTTAAGGGGAGGTGGTAGATATAATTGATTATTCTCAAACAAGTGATTATAACTAGGCCTTTACACTGACCAAATAGTAAGTTTATGGGTACAATGTATACTGTACTGTAGACAATGAGTGTTAGGTAATTGCCTAATGTATTCCAATAAATCCAACTATTATTAACCATACAGCTTCATTATTTTATTGAAGTCCCTGACCGTAGGCATCATCTAGGTTTGTTTATGGGGGATACGTTGCTCTGGGTTACCATCATGTATATTCATATTTGTTTATATTTACTTTTTCTTGACTACTAGACCTATTCTTTCAATTCAATGGCTCATTATATTCATTCATCATTCACATCATTCATTGTGCCATTGATTTTGCTAGCTGCGTCATACTGCCCATACATGTTTAGGAAATGTCATTTTTTAATATAACATTACTTTTGTATAAGTAGAATGGGACTGAGTAGTGCTTTCCAACTAAATCCAAGTGATAAGCATACTCTCTGAGGATTTCTTTTCCTAATTTGCCATACACCATTTTCCCATGTCTTTTTCACACTATGGATACATTTCATCAAGCTGCACATTCTCCATCTAGTGGCCAAAAATAATAGAGCATTCTAGGAAAGAGTTTATCTAGACCGATGAGAGATGCATGGGACAGGCATCAGGTGAGCTGCTGGGAAGTTTTCACATGCATTTGCAAATGTGTGCAGATGAGAGCTCTGCCTCCTCTCATGTGCCTATTGGGGCAGCCATGGCCTAGTGATTTGGGAATTGTTCTTGTGATTGGAGAGTTGCAGGAGCTAGTGCAGAAAAGGATGCAGCGCCCGGCAGTGGCGTAGCGACCCGGGGGCGGGGGGGGCGGACCGCCCCGGGTGACACCAGACCTAGAGGGTGACACCTCTCGGCCGGTCACCCCTCGGTATAGAGACACTTACCTGCAGGTCCGGAGCGTGGAGGCCGGCGCCGCTCTCAGCTGTCATCTGAGGGCGCGTCATCAGAGGGCGCCTCTGATGACGCGCCCTCAGATGACAGCTGAGAGCGGCGCCGGCCTCCACGCTCCGGACCTGCAGGTAAGTGTTTGCTTTTTTTAAAAATGCCGGCATGGTGGGAGCGGGCCGGCCGGTTCCGCTGACAGCAGAGCGGGCCGGCCGGTTCCGCTGTCAGCGCGGAACCGGCCGGCCCGCTCCCACCATGCCGGCAAAAATGCTTTTTTTTTTGTTTGTTTTCTTTGGGGGGGGGGGGGTTGACACCATTGGGGGGGGGGGTGACACCATTGGGGGGGGGTGGGGTGGGGTGGGGGTGACACCATTGGGGGGGGGGGGTGACACCATTTCCTACTGCCCCGGGTGACACCAGCCCTAGCAACGCCACTGGCGCCCGGCACCGTGGTAGAAGCAGCTCCAGATGAAACCTGGCACTATAGCTCAAGATCCCATAGAGCACAATGGGCAGAACTGGACTGAAGTGTTTTTTTTTCTTATATTTAATGTTACACACATGTATTTGTATAGAACTTGCATTGTGACTGCAGGACCTAGATGGGCCAGAATGTTTTTTTTTGTGGGGGTATATTAAAATTGGTTTTAATGGCTTCTTTTTCTTAACAAGTTGTAATTAGTTCACCAACAACTAAAATGCTGCGGAAACGCACTGTAGAGTTGGTCCCTGTATGATGTTGAGCGCTGGAATATCGGCAGAAAAAAAGGCGCCACTGGTCACTATAGGCCGGCCAATACCTAAGTGCAACAAACTAATTAGTAGTGACTGCTAGCTCCAATGTAGTACACAGCACAGCGCCAGATTAGTCGGTAATGCCACAAAAATAATGCTAAAATAAGGCCCTTGGTTAGTAAGTGACTATGGTGGTTATTTAAGAAATGCTAACACCTGGTAATGCTACATAGCGGCACGTAGCGTCGGGTGAACGCTGGGCGCTATATGTGAAACCACTTTTAAGAAAGCGAATCTGGTGAGCACCTCTAACAGCATCACGTAGCAGCACATGTATTACTAGTGGCGGCTCAGCGCATAGCGCCGGCGCTCTAGGTTCAGGAGCGCCGTGTAGTACCTTTCTCTCGGTGTCGCTCTGCCATACATTTTAATGGGGTTTCATTTGGTTGAGTTTAAATTGCGTGTTGTGCAATTAAAATGTTTTTTGCTGAAATCATTGTGTGACCTCTCCTGGCCTGCAAACAAACACTTTTATACATTTTCTTTTACATTTTTATGCAGAATTGTATGTACAGGTCTGGCACTAAAGTGTCATTGTCACAGTGTTAAAACAATGTCATTCCATGTGTTTTCGCTTTGTTACTGGTGGATATGTGTTCTGCTAAAGAGTTCACCTGTTATAGTGGAAGCCTCTAAGCGCCTCTATATAGACGCTCACATGGCGCTACGTGGCGCTAGTAATAAATCAGCCTCTGTATACCCTAAAACAAACCAGTCCTATCTGTTAGATGTATACATTTACTAAAAGGACTCTGAACTGTGATATCAGACAGAAGGCTAACCAGTTAATTCACCTGTAAAAATTACATTTTGAATAACTGGCTTGGGAAAGGGGTTGTCATAGGCAACACACAGCAACACAAGCAGGAAGGTGTGAAAGGGCTCTTATACTGTACAAGTCATAGTTTAGTGTGACTGCTGATGTGGGAAATGGAACAGTGCGCTGACCGCTGTGGGATGGAAGGAGTTGAAAGGTCTTTTATGTTTGTTTTGTTTTTTTGTTTTTTTTTTAAGCTAATTCTGAGTTTCTTTTGGCAATGAATGTTACATTACTAAATAAATTACTAAATGCATTTTGACTTTTAGCCCTATAATGTTGTGGTTTAGGACTCCCTTTGCAAACATAGCTCTAAACTTTCCACTGAAAGTTAAGAAAACAGTAGTGGCCTTTCTGCTTGTGAAAAGAAAGCTGTTCCTAATGAAAACATTACGTTTGGTGTGATGTTTTTGGCAATACTTGCATCCCCTACAGAAGCACGGAACTGACTGGAAGGCAAGGCGAAACAAAGCAGGACGCCAGATGCGGACAGAAAACAAAAGCTGTAATAAATACATGATTTAGCTCATAGGGAACTGTTTTGCCTGTTGTTACTATTTACTGCTTTTGATTGTTGATTGTTCAACATTGTTTTCAAGTAATTGAATAAACAGTGATGAGCCATCGGTCCCCCACCAAACGCCGATGGGTTATTAGTCCCCCACCAAACACCGACGGGTTATCAGTTCCCCACCAAATGCCTTCCCCCATTGCAAAAAAAACTTTAATAAATGAAAAACTAAGCTTAAAGTGGACCAAAAGCCACAATCTTTAAGCTTCCCAGGCTGATCGATTCCCTCCCCCATGGACATCCAAAACCAGGATGCCCCACTGTGTGAAACCCCCCAGGTCGCCCATATACTTACCTTCTTTCCAACGGCGCATGCGCAAGCCACGGCCGCATCCCCACTATCCCTCTAGCAGGGGGTGTGTACCCGTGCCAGGCATTTGTGAAAGGCTGGCACAGGCACGCTCCCTGCTAGAGGGTAATGGGGGATGCGTCCGCCAGCACGCTCGGAGTCGCTGGCCTTAGATGAAGGCTTAAACAACGTGACGTCAGCAGGTGTGCTGGTCTGCACATGCGCCGTAGGACCAGGAAGAGGTGAGTTGGTTTCAGCAACCCGGGGGGTTTCACACCAGGGTGCCCCGGGGGCAAGGATCAAAACCCAGTATAGTCAAGATCTTGTGTTTTAGTCCACTTTAAAGGAAAACTCAATTTTTGTCTTTGGTGTTCTGCCTTATTGTTTTATTTCTCTGGGATGTACCCCAATTAAATATGCTGAAAATGTTTTCCTGTTATGACCCAGACAATTGCCAACAATTCTAGTTTGAAAGTGCCGTACTGTGCATAGGTTCTTTCCGCCCCTCGAAGACTCCTGCTAGCAAATGCCACCACCCTATCTCTGCCTTGCTGAGTCTGCGTGAGGATGACCCCCAAACCCTGTGGAAGCATCAGGCAGGGTTGCATTGATGGACTTTACCACCACCATCTTCCACTGGCCACACCTCTGCCAAAACCATTCCACTGAGTATCACCAGCTCCTGCTTGGTGCAATTAAGAAATTTAACAGGTACACAACCTTTTTTCAAATCAGCAAGCCCTTGGGCCACCAGCACCATTCCTGAGGATGACAAAGGCTCTCTTACTACCATCCATGCCTGAAAAGGCCAATGTGTAACAGCTTCTAACATCCACACCACCTCCTGATGTGGCGGGATCTTCAATTTCTCTATGTAGGGGGTTCGGATGATCCCAAGAGGACCGACACAGTCTTCATTTATCCGATACACATTGCAAATCTTCATGGCTTTAATGAAGAATTGTCTTTCAAGGTTTTTTCTGCCAATGTCTTCCAAGGTCCGGAGCTCATTAAATGTTGCCAGTCCAGTTCAATTTCTTGCAGGATATTAACTCCTAGAACATCCAGATTGCCACCGGAAGAATTGTCCTTGATGATCATCACACCCTTGGGGCTGGTTGTCCAGCCTCCAACTTCAAACCAGGGGGCAACCACCGTTCCTTACTCAGGGCTTGGCACCTTAGGGAGTTTCACTGAGTCTTGGTATTTTGTAGAGTATTACTTTGTAATTGTAAATAGGTCATGTCCAGTCGAGTTTCCAACCTATGCCGCAAGTAATTATTTATAGCCCAGTCCCTTATCCTTTGATAAACTGATTGCAAAGCCAGTTTTCAGAAGGCCATAGTAGCTTGTGTAAGTGACTCCTTCTTCTGTAAAGCCTCCAAGAGATACTTTAAAGCATTTGCATATTCAGGTATATATTCATCACCTTTGAAAGTGGTCAATTACTTTTTCCCGAAGCAGATGTGGGGGAGCGGTGTCCTCATAAATTTTATCCAGTAATAGGAAGATATCCTTCACAGATCTCCTATTTTGCAAGGGAGCATGTAGAACAGCCGTTTAGCACAGCCCTTCAATGTATTGAGAGACACTTCTACTTCTAACTTTCCAGAAAGATGGTATGCTCGACTGATACCATTAATCTGGTTCCTTCCATTCAGGAAGAGAGAGGTTAGTTTAATTGAATTTTGGGTTAGCGGTCAGAATTCCAGGCAGGGGGCATATATAGGCCCGACCACTGCTCCTTCAGTCCTGGGTTAGTAGATATTCTTCTTTCTTATATTTGGGTCTGTATCCTACGCCACAATATGGTACCAGTCAGCATCCACAGTAGCCTTGTCTCTTTAGATCTTCTCGGCTGTGAGCTCTTTTTTTTAGTGACTCACTGGTTAAGCTTTGCTTTCCTCTGCTGCCCCTCTTATCTCCTCAGCACACTTCACAGCCTACTCTTCATATCCCAGCTCTCTGTTTTATCACCTTTCACATCCTGCATCATTCTCCTCTCTCAATCTGTGTTCCATCTCTCTCACTCTCTCCCCTTGTTGCCCTGGAATCAGAAGCTCCCAGTTTTGATTTGCTGTACTTTGACTCCAACAAAATGGTCACAGGCATCACAAAATGGTCACAGGCATCTATACAGGGAGACAATTCTGGGTTGGTAGACTTCCCCTTTAATTTAACAACAGCCACAGACAAGGCTGCTTTTAACGCTGATATGCATGTTTTGGATATATCACCCTGCTGCCCAGCACCTACTAAGAGTGCCAGAACCTTGCTTATTCACAACTACCTTACACTTGCAGATAATAACTAATACCTAATGGCTCATCTACCCTACTACCCTACTACAACCGTAAAAGGACCATTTGCTTAATATTCATGTATTCCCTACTATAGCAATCTAACATTATTCTAACCTCATGTACAAGTCCTCTACCAATTTTTACAAATGAGCCTAGTTAAAGTTCATGTTCAGACTGCCAAAGAAAACAAAAGAACGTACCTGCCAGCCCGCAGGCTCAATTCTAGGGAAACCCCGGTGGCGACCAGGGGTTCATTGCATGACCCCGTAGGAGCTCCTTGTACTCGGTATGCCTGAGGCCAGGAGAGAGCTGTGAGCACTGGAGTCAACAGCACTGAAACCAGAGGGCAGCAGTATGCAGGACTCCATGGGAATTAGTCTGTGGGTAAATACCTTTTGCTTTTTGGCAGCCTGGACCCTTTGGGTCAAACTCCAGTCAAAAATTATTTTAAAGCAGAACAAACCTACCAGTGGCTGGTCTGCAATCAATCTTAATAGTAAAAATAGTGCTATAATTGTGACCATTGTGTGATTACACTTAACTTGTGAACAACACATTTCCATGAATACACCAGTGAATAAACACTATGCTAGTGATGACACACAAGTGAATTACTCACAGTGGAAACACCAGCGTATAAACACTATAAGCATGATACATAGCCTCTCCCAAAAAAACCTACCTGAGAAAGTGCCAGGTGGGCACGGAACGCGTGGGTGAGGATCCTTCCAGCAGGGGTGAGAAAGCTTGTCACACTGAGGTGCAGGTCGGTTTGGTTGGTCTGGCATTATATTTGCACAATTGTGCACAAATTTATTTAGCACTTAGCACTTATCTTTGAATTGCACTATAGCATTTTGGTTTAGGATATGATGGATTTTTTATATTTTGTATATAAGCTGGTTAGGTAGGTAGTTCTTTTATAGGGTCACTCCTCTCCTGCTGGGTGATAAATATATATTGTGTATTCTAAATGTAGGTGATTGTATTGTATGTTGTATGTTGATGTTTTATACAGCTATGGATTAATAAATCTATTTTGATGAATTATTAGTGTCATTTATGGTTAGCAGATAGTTGGTGCCCTTAAGTACATATTCCCCTTGGGTGGTTTGCTGGTACCACCGATCTTTCTTGTTCATTAAAAAAAACCTACCTGCATGCGGAATTGCTTTAAAATCTTGGTTGGAGTCTCTGTCTCGTGCTATTCAGTATTGTCCCTTGTTGTCCGAGTTTGCTGTATTCTGTAACTTTTCAATTTGCATACTCAAGTGTTCGAGGTATCAATCGGTGTATTACCGGATGCTTGGCCGATTTGTGTGATGGAGCCATTATGCACACCCCCCGTCACCTGGACTTTCATGGGATGTACGATCAACATGTGTTCGAATTGACCCGACTGAACCGCCATTTGCTTAAGGTGCAGTCATGGTTGGCTCATGCCACAAGAGGGGGCATGCGATTGATGGCATTACCAAATTGTTTGGCTGCTATCAACTTTTAGTGAAAGGCTCCTCCAGAGGTTAAAGGCACTGTCTGTTGGCATGTCCCATCCTTTGCTGAGCCACACTCTCACTAAACTTCTTGATGGCATCTGGTTACTGTACAGCATGGCAGCCTGGAACGCGGTGAAGTTGGGTTATTTCAGCATAGCAAATATGCCCAACGTCATGGGAGTCATCGACTGCACGCATGTGGCATTGGTGCATGTATAGGTAGGTTTAGGTGTTCATTGGTCCTCCTGCTCCTTCTTGCCAAGTCGCCTCCTAGCCTTTGTTCTGCTCCCCTAAAGTAGGTAATCATTCTTGCTTATTGGACACACTGGTTCCTGCATCCAAGTTGCCCATGTATCTGCTTGCTCTTTGCCTGCTACCATAATGTTGCTAGTGTATTAACCTGTGTCTGTTGTCATTTTATTACAGGAACCATAAGGTGGGACATTCGATGAACGTGCAGTGTGTGGTGGTGACGGCCTGAGGAAGTGATCTTGACGTGATCACGCAACGCGTCGCGTTCTCGTTTGTTGGGATTCCCAGAGGATGACTCCAAGCACCCGGTGATGTAACCTACTAATATCTAACCCTTACCAGTACTCTTCACCCAGCACTCACAGTTGTTGTTGGCGTACATTGGCACAGTACAGCACAGTGTCGCTCTGCTGGCTGGGCCATTTATGATTTAAAAGCACTAGACACTTTTTCCTCATTTGATGTTTACATATAGATTTTTGAGCACTAGCTTTCTAGCATAAACATACACAGTATAGTCACATAGCTTATAGCTCATATACACATTTTAATTAGGGTAATTTCTAGTACTGCACCTTGCACATATTAATTGTATATTTTTTAAGCTGTATTGTATTGTATTAGTTTATGTCATGCTGCGTGAGAGGAATATGTTGATGAGTTAGTATTTTTTATTCGAATTAGAGAGTATATTACTATATCCCAGGGAATCTGATGCTTTTTAATTGTTTTTAAAAAAAACTCTTTGCGTGACTAGAAGGAACTTTTTGTAGGATTTACCCATACCAAAAATAAAGGGTTATCTTTAACAATATTGTTGGTGGTGCGGTCTGTTATTGATACAGGTCTAGCTTTTGGGGTGGCTCTGGAACACCCCACTTCTTTTATAGTATTGCATTGTACTCCTGTGTGAGTAAGACCTGTATCTTGACCAGCACACTGGTTATTACATAGCGGTGCGGGGTAAAATAGCAGCTTCGTGCAGTGTGTGGTGGGTAACGATCTGCTGATCTTTAGTGTATTGGCAGACTTCCCAGGATCTACCCATGACGCCTTCATCTTGCGGAGCTCCAGTCTCTATTCGCGCTTTGAGACTGGTGATCTGAGTGGCAGTTGGCTTCTGGGTAAGTGTGTGTATTCGTGTTGACTTTCTGCGTTTCCTTGCTTGCCTTGCATTTGAAAAGTAGTATGTTGGTAATAGATAAGCCCCATAGGATGTATTTATGTGTCTTTTCTTAGTGTTGCCTATTTCTCTCCCTGCCCTACCTTGTGTGTTCATGTTTCAAACCCCATTCCCCCTGTTCCTAGTTTAATACTTTTGGACTTGTACTGAGCCTTACCTTTAGTTTGTCCTGCGAACTGTTTGTATAATCCAAATGAAATTCTTGACCTACTTGCAACTGGGGTTCCCTATCTCATCAGATTTCCTTTTGTAGTATATTTTGGGAGGTTGGCCCATTTGCTCTTGTGGTTCCTCTTCCTAGTTGTTCTGTCTATGTGTGGCCTAGCCTTGTAATTTGATTGTAATTTATTTATTTATTTGCCTTTTAGGTGACTTGGGATTCCCTCTGTTGCCTCTGCATTGCCCTTCACAATTTTGGCTTGCTGGAGTAGGTGCTGGCTTACCTGGAGTAATAAACCACCCCAGCTGCTCAGGAGGTGCCTGGGCATCTATATTCTGGCACCCAGAGCCATGTTCGTTTTTGCTTTGCCATGTTTTGTTTAATATTTGCTGCTGTACCGTCCTTTGTTTTGTTGTACCGTCCTTTTTTTTTTTTTTTGTAACTAAAAAAAACATACAAAACAAATTTGGTTATCATGAAATTCATTTTGGAGCTACCACACTGGGCCCCAGAAATTCTGGTTACAACATGCATTTTTTTTTTTACAAAATTAAAATGGTTGGGCCACCAGGCCAAAAAGTCAAAACCAAATCAATCAGCATGGGGAGGTTGCCTGGCCTTCTCTGGTTGATTCCTCTTGCCTCAAGTAGGACCAGCATTCTCTCTGTGTTGGTATTCTCCCAGTCCCATTGGGCAATCATCGCCTCTAAATTCGTGTTGAGGTGCTGCTACTCAACCACCCCAGCAGCCAGGGCCAGATTAAGGGTGTCCAAGGCATGGAGCAGTTATTTTTTGGGCCCCCCCACCAGTATTACACATTCCACCACACACTTCCCAAGCCCCGATCTCACCCCACAACCTGATCTTATCCCACAACCTAAAATACATTGTTTTTCTAACACCAGACCACATCGTACTGCATGGCACCGGACCACATTGTGGGAGGCTTTCCTGTGGCGTGCATCTCTCCTCCCATAACCAGTCTTGGTTTTGACTAGCCCGGGTTTTGTTCCTCATCTTTAGGGCATCCACTTTTGGGATGCCCCATTGTGGAGGACCCCCCCGATTGCCCAGACAAACTCATCTTTCCCAAGTCCGTTTCGGCTTGGAATTGGCTAGAAAAGTGCCAAACGGTGCAGAGTGTTCACATCTCTGCTAGCCTCTAGCAGGGGGCATACCCACAAAGGCCATTTGCAAATGCTTGGCACAGGGACATGCCTGGATAATAGTGTAGCAAAGAGCAGGCACAACCAGTTGGATTGAGGAGCAGATAAGTTTTACTGGGGATTCAAGGGTTTCACACAGCAGTGTATTCTAAATCAGGATGCCCTGGGGAGAGGGAATCAGGTGGCCCTGCAGTCTATAAGATTGACCAAGAGTTTTGGTCCATTTTAGGAAGGCCCTGACCCTGACCTTCAGAGGCATGGCTCGAAACATGTGTGTCCCAGCCAAGCACATGCTGCGTCTGGCCACTTATGTTTAGGCCAAATGTTTGTGGTTTTGGCCCTCCCCCTCCCAAATTAAGTATTAATTACTGTGGTGCCAACTCTTACCACTGGTGGGCATGTGCCCCAGGTCAGTGTCGATGGTACCCGACACCTTCTTGTAGGTATCAGTGTGCATCATCCCATATTCGCTGCTCTGCGTGTGTAAATTCCAGGGTCTTGGGTAACTCTACGCCAGTTTGTAAGCTAAAACAGAAACCCAAGGCACATAAATAGTCAGATGTGTAAACCAGAAACACCTCTCTTGGCTCTTTTTGGAGACCTGGCCAGCATCCTTGGGCTCCGGCCCCCCACACATCACCTAGTGGCCAATCTAGTGCCAGATTTCATCCCGCACAAGCCAGTTTCTCAAAATTATCTGACAAACAGTACATATTAATGCGCGGCATAAAGCCACTGATTTAAACTTTGCGCCAACATAGGCATTCCAGTGGGTGTATCCCCAGCTCCCCTGTGGAGTGTGCTCCACCTCGTGCCCTGCCTAACTGAATGGCTGGGCACAGGGAGTGCACACAGCTGCAGAGAAGCCGAGATTGCTGCTGCCAACAAAGACTGCATTGCTGGAGTGCCAGGATCAGGTAAGATTACCGGCGCCCCAGGGGGTCTCACACAGTGGGCAAGTGGTATAGGATGCCGGGGGAGCAGGCTAGCGGACGATCCTGAAATATTTTAGATTGGCCAATTGCAGGGGGTGATTGGTCCATTTTAAGAGGCTAGTTTGCCAGCCAAATACATAATTGTTCAGCTAAAATGAAAGCCTTTCCCACACACACTCGCGGCTGAGAATAATATGAGTGCTCGCAAAATCATGCAAGATGTGTTTCCGCACGAAACCGAGCAATCGCAGAGAGGCTTAGAATCAGGCTTCATCAGTGATTACACAAAAGTCAAAAACACAGTATGGGGCAGTGCACATGTGCCCAAAGCGGTGGGTTGCCCTAAACTTGGTGCCTGGGGAGCAATTGGGGGCTAGATGCCTGGCTCAAGGGATTTTCAGTCATGTCTCATGGCTGGGAATCGAACCTGCCACCCTCCAGTGGGCCTATTCCCACCCCTCTGTATTAGCAGCAAGCCCATTAAGGCACTGACAGGAGTTGACAGGGATTGTCCAAGATGGGTTTTGGTCCACTTTAGGGAGGCCCTGACCCTCAGAGGCCTGGCTCCATTTGCACCAATTATAATGTGCTTGAATCCTGGCCATAATGTGGTCAAATCCTGGCCACGGTCTGGGGGGGTTGGAGCTGGGAGGTCAACTGGGTTCATGCGGTGTTGGACTGGGTGGTGGGGCTGGGCTGTTTGTGGTAAAGAGACACATTTCAAGTCATTTGATGATAGAGGGGTTTCCCGGCTGTATGTTAAAGGTATTGCTGAACCTTATATATGTTTTTGTTTGTTTGACGTAGTTACATAGTTGCAAAGGAATCCTTCCTAGTGAATTGTTAGTCCAGAGACATGTATAAACAGTATAGTGAGTCATAGCTATTTACACAGCTTTCTCTATAGGTTTTAAACTGGGATCAGCCTAAAATTCTTTCTACCTCATTGTTACTAAGCCTTACTCAGCTTTCATGTTTGGAAGGATTGGGAAATACATGAAATGAATGCAGTTTGAGCAGACAGTAATTAGGTTATGTTTACCATATATGTCATATAAAATTTTAAAGTTCATCTAAAAGCAATATGACTACTAAAATTGTAAGTTGACGCTTAGGAACACGCAGAGGAAATGACAACCATCTAAAAATACTTTTGTAAAGTATAATGAAGCGTATCATAGATTATGTAATAGCAGGAGCCCTCGGCAATCCCAAAACTTCATTTCAAATGCAAATAGTTAGAAAATAAGAGACCACAAAGTAACACAGGCAAATTATAAAAGGAGTCACTGGATAGCAACGTTATACAGTTTCTTTACAAGGCACTGGTGTGCCCTCATCTGGAATGTTCCAGTTCTTGGCACCAGTTCATATAAAGGACGCCCTGATTTTGAGAACAAAAAGTGTTGCACTAGCCTTATCAATACTTGCAATATGCTGGGGTGGGTAACCAAACACTGAACATTGGAACAATAGTGAACCCCCATTTTTCAAAATGACTTTGGATTCCAATAATCAATTAAAGCCATTCTTTATTTCTAAATAAAACTACACTAGGACAAAAAATATTAAAGAGACTGTAAACGCTGAAAAAAACAAACAGGCACTCCCCTTCTGTCCCCCGCAGCAGCTTCTGGAAGGTCCACCTTCTGGTTTCCAAGAATGGGGCTCCCTTTGTCCTCGTGCCCCCTTCCTGCCCCTCACGTCAGTCACAGTGACTCTGTTCTCTCCATCTATTCATTGTAATGGAGGGTATGTACCAAGGCAGTGTCTGGCATGCCTGATCCTTTGCAATGAATGGAGGGGGCTGTACACAGGAACTGTGACTGCCTGGGAGGACCGCGGCCAAATCCGACAGTGAGTGTAGGGCAACACCTAATCTTTAGCTTTGAACGGTATCTGTATTTTCTAACAGAGGTTATCTCTCATTCATTTTAAAATTGTTGTCCTTGTTTAATTTTGTGTTTTATGTGGAGATAAACCCTGGCTTTAGTTGTTTATTGGCTTGTAATACATCAGTAGTGCAGATGCATAGTGGAGTTATTTTAAACAATAGGGTTTTACTACTATTCCAGTCTTCTGACCTTAAGAAGGGTGCAGAGAAGAATTGAAAGATCTTAGTTTTGGGAAAGATTACAGGAATTAAATGTATTTTATTCTTGAGAGGAGATGCCTATGGGGGGGGGGGGGGCATGATAACTTGTTTTATGATAAAAACATGATTATGCATTCCTGCCATTTGGAGAAAAAAAGATTCATTCTGCGAGACAACACTCGTTTTTTCTTACCATAAGAACTATACGTTTGTAGAATAGGTGTACCCACAGATACCCAGTTAGACCTTATGTACAAGAAGTTCAGAGATCGGGGGTACCCAGAAGATATATTGACTATCGCAAAGAATAAGGCGATTAACATCTTTACAAAAGAGAGACCCAAAAAACAAATTGAAGAACGTGTCCCATTTATTCAAACATTTTGCCACACATCAACAGGTATAGAACGGATCACCCGGAGACACCAGAATATTCTGGATTTCGATAGGAACCTGGCACCGGTGATTAGACGTCCCCAATTAAAGGTGTACAATAGAGGCCGGAATTTACGGGACCTATTGGTTAGAGCAGACCCAGTTGATAAATATAAAACTCAGAGACAGGTGCTCTCTACCAAAATGGGCTGCTACAAGTGTTTTAATTGCAATATTTGCAATTCCCTGATTATCGGACCTAAGTTCTCACACCAACATACTGGGGCCCAGATTGCAATCAGAGGTTATTTGAATTGCAACATATATATATTCTGAAGTGCCCCTGTAGTTTGGTCTACGTGGGCAAGACTATTGGACCCTTCAAAAAGAGATTCCAGAAACACAAAAGTGATATTCGAGTTAATCAGGGTAGAGTAAAAAATGATGGACAAGATGATTACGACAAACCGGTGGCAATGCACTTTACCGAGTTAGGACATCTCCCACAAGACCTTAAAGGGATGGTCATTGAACATGTGCCTAAACTAAGTAGGGGTGGTGATAGAAATACCCGACTACTCCAACGGAAAACGTTTTGGATCCACTGACTGGACACTGTACAACCCCGCGGTCTGAATACAGCATTTGGGTATAATTGTTTTTTGGAGAAGAGATAGACTTTGGACTGTAATTAGGTTCCTCCTGATTATGACATTAGGCTCGATTCAGAGGCACATTCGTCTGGACTTCCGTAGCTGTCTGTGAAAGTTTTTGTGTGTGTTTGTCATTTTTTTGTTTTTTTTCGTCCATTTTTTATTTGTATGAACGTTAGGGCAATTGCGTATATGCGCTTTCAATGAACGAAAGCAAATCGGATCATTTGCGTTAGTTCGGATTATTTTCCCAACAAAATCTGATATTTTTCGTTCTTTCAGATAACTTACGTTATTGCTAAGGGCTTGCGTCTCATTCAGAGAGCTGATTGCCGACGGACCACCACCCTATAAACCCGTTTCCTTTGCGATCCCCTTACGGGACCATTTTGACCTCGAGACTAGCAGCTATGGATGACTCTAGTGTATTTGAGGAGCATGAGGCTCTGCAGCTCATGGGCATTGAAACTGTCTGGAGGGCTGAGACCAGATTGCACCAGCGGCGACGCATGCACATCAATGGCATGCATGACGTTGAGCTGTTCGAGCTCACCAGACTTAATCGCCCTTCCCTCCATTAATTGTATAGTGAGCTGCGGCCATGGTTAGCCCGCACCACAAGGAAGGGGCAAGCAATTTCAGGTATGACCAAGATGTTTGGCTGCCTGCAATTTTTGATGAATGACTCGTTTCAGAGGCTGGGTGCCCTCTCCGTGGGGATCTCCCAGCCTACGCTGAGCCGCGCACTATCCAAGTTTTTGGAAGGCATGGCTACCATTACTCGGAAATATATTTGTTTTCCTGAGCACATGGTAGCCAGGAACGCGATTAAGCTGGCATTTTATAACATCGCCAACATGCCCAACGTCATGGGTGCCATTGACTGCACCCACGTTGCCCTGGTGCCTTCGGCAGCCGACGAGTATATCTACAGGCAAGTTCAATCTGTCATTTTTACAATTACTTGACCTTATTGTTTTCAAAATTTTTGAGAAGGCTCTCCTTGTAAAAAGGCCCTCCTTGTAATTATTCCCTCCTTGCAATAATTCCCTCCTTGTAATAATTCCCTCCTTGTAATTATGCCCACCTTGTAATTATTTCCTCCTTGTCCCTGTGAAACAATGGACCGTATTTAGTTTCTCCAAAATTTAACATGTGTACCTGAAATAGACACTTAAAAGTTAATCTTTACTTTTTCAAACATACATATCCTTTTTTTGTGTGTACAAAATACTTATGTACTTGGTTAGTGTTATTTGTATTTGTTTTTTTTTCCCAGGAACCGCAAAATGGGCCACTCAATGAATGTGCAAGCAGTGGTGGCCCCGGACATGCGGTTCCTTAGTCTGCTCACCGGGTTTCCAGGCTCTTCCCGTGATGCCTACATTCTGCGAAGATCTGGATTGTACGGTCGGTTTGAGTCTGGGGAATTTTCCGGTGGATGGCTCCTTGGTACGTTGACGCCAATAACGTCCTTTTTTTTATATGTATGCCTCTGAATTTAGTTTGTGTCCCATGCATGAAACTATGCCTTTTTTCACACCTTGTTTACATGTGAAACACAACCTTAACCATTAGATTTTTCAAACAACAAAGCCTTGCCAAATGTTTGTTCTGCATTTGCCAATTTTAAACTTTGAATTTATAGTAAATTAATCATTAGTCTTCCCCACACTCAGCTGAAATTATGTTCTTGACTTTATGATAGGGTCTGCACCATCTTAGCTTAGATGCATTACACTTACAGTAGAGGAGAGCGGGATAAAGTGAAGGGGCCGTGTTCGAGCTGTTTTTGCCTCAGACAACGCAGCTACGGGGTCCTGAAAAGTTAAGACATCCAAGAATGCTGAGCAGCACAGTCCTAAACCAATACCTGTTAGCAGTCTGGCTGATTGGCCCTCATCCGGCATCTTTGATGTTTAAATTGTTCCCACATCTATTAGATGTTTTTAGGCTTTTTTTTGCCTGTGCAATATGTATGCTCATGCTGTTTAGCAAATGTGACCTAGGCTCTTAGTCATGTAGATGGGCTGTTTTTGGTATTTAATGTGTAATTTATGTGTAATGTGTAATTTATGTGTTTTGCTTACAATATTTGCAGGTGATTCCGGCTATCCACTCCTTCCGTGGCTGCTGATGCCCGTCCTCCAGCCCCAGAATGCCACCGGAAGACCAGGGCCATGGTGCTTGGACCATATCGGGGGAGCCCTTCAGTATGACCCCAAAAAGGTCATAGATATTATCATGGCGTGTGCAGTGTTGCATAATTTTGCCATATTGCAGCGTGTCCCCCGGTATGTGGATTTGCCCCCCTCTCCACCTACCGATGATCCAGAGGAGGACTACCGTGGGCCACCTAGTGCGTCTGGCCAAGCCGTGCGATCAAATTTGATAGCCACACATTTTTCCTAATTTGTTGTCCCTTTGTTTTGTCACTTTATTGATTGTTAATTTCTTTTTTCCCCTTTGTGTTGTTTTTTTTTTTTTTTATGTACCAAAGACTAAGGAATTAATTACTATAAACCTCACACCTGATATGAAACTCTTTTTTTGTGCCCAAATAGTTAGTGCAAACTTTAAGTAATCTTTATTCCCAAAAAACCTAAAGGCATCAACTTAGTCAACAACAGGTTAAGTTAAAATGTTAGGGGTTTATTTGAAAAGCAAACATTGGAGTTGATGGTCACTCCAATAGTTCATGTAAATACATGGTCAAACAACAAATGTAATTTTTGGCAAATCATGCCACATAGCAATTGGCCACAGGCAGGAGTTTTAAAGTAAGGCACTCCTGGCCAAAGTTTAATACAAATTTACAATACAAAAACATATGTGACAAGCATTGCCATGTCCAGTTTTTTATGAAAACAAATAGGCCCACAGACACACCCTCTCCTGCTTGGCCACATTTGCCACAGGCACAGGTGTAAAGCAGCCAAACCTATGCCACATCTACACCTGTTACTGAGTTTGACACCCAAACAAGAACCCCCAGTCCTAATCCAAGTCCTGTTCAATCTTAGCCAGGGGTTAAGGTAGTAGTTTTCCAGCCCAGAATGTCTCCCAATCATGCCTACAAACAGGAGGAGCCAGAACCAATGTAATTAAGCCCGAGCCTGCAGCACAACAGCTTGAATGGCAGGTTCATTGAGGCTTCACCTCCGGCATTGGCTAGTGGGCTACCTCAGCACTCTAATGAGCTATATGGGCGCAAATCCAAAGCAAACAAGCAAAGCCATACCAAAAGGGTATATTGGTAGGGCTCACCAGACACGTCAATACAGTGGGGATGTAGAGCAGATACAGGCCAAATAGGCCTTAAAATGGGGGATGCCCATAAAACCCAGGTTGGGGCCCTTGGAGGTGGGCCCTCACCTGGGCCTGTGTGGCATTCAGAATCTGCAACTGTTCCAACATGTTTCTATTGGAAGTTCGAAATTCAGCCATCATGGCACTGAGATTGGTAGATAAGGTGGCCATGTGGCTGTTGTTGGACCTAAATTCAGTCAGCATGGAGTTTTAGGTGTTATTTAATGTCTCTAATTGGCAATGAAGATGCTCGTGGTTTCTTTGATTTTGTCGGCGAAATAACCACCTCTCATGGTGCCATGCTGACTCCATCATTGACGCGCCCCTCCCCTGGGAAACTGGCCAACGTAGCTGACTTCGCCTCCCAATTCCCCGGGTTGTGGGGCGTGCCGATAATGGGATTCTAGGTCCACCAACAGCCACAGGTCTGCTTGGCAAATCCTCAGCAGCAGAGCTAACACTGGGGACTGTCGGCTCAGGCTCATCGTGGGCAGCATGCAGCCAGCTTCACTCTGCTGCTGAGGATTTGGTGTAGAAACATTTTGGGACAGTTGCAGATTCTGTCCCGGGGGGGGGCTGTTCAGAAGGTCCCATGAAGGTTCCCTCCTACTCCAGCTCCTGGATTTCCTCCATCAGTGTGTGGGTCTTTTGGGACATGTAAATAAAAAAGTTTCAGTTTGGGCAATACATATGTAATTCCGCAAAAAGAAACATGCCAAGTCACATGCATAAGCAAAATCACAAAAGACACTTACCGTATATATCGGATCCTGGTCCGAGGCAGCACAGAAGTTGACGGCATGCTCAAACTGGCTGAGGCTTCCCCACTAGCTGAGGGATGATGCTGGGCCGCATTGTAGAAAAAAAAGGCATGTAAACACACAACTATGCATTGCTGATGTGTAATAAAACATATGCTTCACTAAAACACGTGGTCAAGCATGAATGGCAACTCCCCCAATGGACCAAGTTGACGTTGACTATGAATGCCATTATCTGTTAGATGTATTAGTCAACAACTACATACACATTGGTCTCCTTAAGCCAACTAAACATGTATGTACTGGCTGTTCTGAGGCTTCACACATCCCTAAAAGCCCATTATGGGACCACACTCAGCTTGCAAATAGCATTTGGCATCAGATTATGCTGGTTGCCATTCTTTCTAGGTCAACCTTTCACTCACCCCAGATCAAGTCTTTCAGACCAAAGCACAGCTCCAACACAAGTGGCTTACAGATAAAGATGGAAGTGTTGGATGTAATTGTCTCTAAATACATAGCAGGCAGTCCTTTGCTAATCTCAATAGTCTTAAAGGAGCCACAGCACTCAAACCAGTTAGCTTGCTGACCAACCTACAATCTGTCTCTAAACTTGGTTAAAAACAGAGGGCTCGGTCACACACATCTGCAGAAGTATGCTTAAGCTGCACCACCCAATTTATCTATTGCATTGTATGTCCCAAATGGGGCTCTCATAGATTAGAGTTAGGACTGCACCTCACAGGGGCACCTTGGCGCTGGTTTGAATTTGTGCAAGCACATGGGGTGTGGGGTCTAGGCTGTATTGCAAGGTCTTTGACCCTTCCACCCCATGGCTTGCACTTGAGGTTTAGGGCAACCTCAGGTAAGCCTGCTCCCAATTTATCTATTGCATTGTATGTCCCAAATGGGGATCTCATAGATTAGAGTTAGGACTGCACCTCACAGGGGCACCTTGGCGCTGGTGGTGCAGCTTAAGCATACTTCTGCAGATGTGTGTGACCGAGCCCTCAAGGATTTCTACCCAGTCATTGGGGAAATTATTGGGTCTTTTCCAGAAGGCCATAGAGAGAGATTTAATCAAACTTGAAGAAGCAGTGCCCTCTGTATATAATCTAACTGGAAAGGAACAAGCTGCCATAAAACCCCTAAAAGACAATGGATCTATTGTTATACAACAGGTGGATAAAGGGGGGAAAGTGGTGGTCCCGGATAGTGAGGCTTATAGGATGGAGGCGATCCATCAACTTAGTGATGAAACTACATACAAAAAACTGCCGGGTAACCCCTAATTATATATCAGATGAAACTAGACAAATTATTTGGGGAGGGAGTGGCATTAGGTGTCTTGTCAACAACATAGCTTCATCCCTAAAAGTGGTCAACCCAGTTATCCCCCTATTCCATAACCTTCCTAAAATTCATAAACAGGAGTTACCTCCAAAGGAAGACCTATTGTGGCAGGAATAGGGGGATTAAATGAGCCACTGGGACAATGGCTAGATCATTACCTCCAACCCTTAATCCAGAGTTTACTGGGATTCTTAAGGGACACTGGACACTTTTTATCTGTTTTAAACAAAATTAAACTGTGCAATGGGGGTTGATGGAGGTTACATTTTTATATTCGATTAAACCCATGATCTAGCTCTGACTGAGCTGAAATTTCATGTATGCCAGTATTAAACTATCCAGACGATCTATGTACTTTCATTTTTTAAACAACTGAATATCTCATGAAACACAATTTCTTAATGTTCGATTTGGTACTTTATTCACAGGTGCAGGGGGCCTCGATGGGTTCCCCAATTTTTCCCCTCCCTTGCGAATCTATACATAGGGTGGTGGGAAGCACAGGTTTTGTTTAGTGATACCAACCCCTATCATCACTTGGTTTTATTATAGGTACATAGATGACCTCATTTTTCTATGGCAAGGCTCTGAGATGGAATTTACTTATTTTGTTCAATACTTGAATGCAAATTATTTAAATCTGAGTTTCACTTCTTACTTTTATCCTAGTTAAGTTGATTTTTTGGATGTCACATTAAAGTGGACCATCACCCTCCCGTGATCGGCCCGGGAATCTATAAGATTCCCGGGCCGATCAACTCCCTCCCCGCGGGACATCCGAGATCGGGATGTCCCGCGGGGTGAAACCCCCCCAAACACCCCAAATCCCCTTACCTTGTCTTCGGCGGCGGCCGGCCGCCTCCCTCGCGCCCCTCTAGACGTGCGCGCGCCCGCGCCGGCCGTCTGTGAATGGCCGGCGCGGGCGCGCGCGCGTAAAGAGTGACGCGCGGGAGGCGGCGGCGGAGGAGCCGCTTGTCCGCGGCTGTCAAATCGCTTGTCCGTCGGCGCTGGGAGCGGGGAGAGGTGAGTTTTTCGGGTGATCTGGGGGGTTTCACACAGCGGGGCACCCCGATTGGGGGTGCCCCACCGAAGTGGACCAAGTCCCAGGATAGTCAAAATCCTGGGTGTTGGTCCACTTTAAGATCAACAGACCAATGCAATTGTGACTTCTACATTTAGGAAGAGTACTGCTGGTAACAGTATTTTGCTGGCTGGAAGTTGCCCTCCCCCACACAAAACTAAATCTATCCCCATGGGGGAAATGTTAAGAGCTAAACGCAATTGTACAAAAGAGGAAAACTTCCAAATAGAGGTGTCTAACGTTGAAGAAAGGCTGAAAGCCAGTCAATACCCAAAAGATTTTGAATAGGCAAGGAAATGAATAGATAAGAGGCCAAGGGTACTCCCTGATGTGTCAAATACCCAAATAAGAGGTAGGCCATTAAGAGGAGGGAAACCCTGTTTTTCAGTACCCCCATTCTGTCACCGGGTGAGGCACAGGGGGTAGAATGCACAAACTGTGAAGTAGTTATATTTTAAATGAAAAATGTTTTTTGTGTTGTGTCTTTTTTTAGTTGCTACTGTGGGTGAACTGGTAAGGGGTCTTGGAGACCCCTGTACTTGTACATATTATAAGGGGGGCAGTGGGTGGCATGCTGGTACCGCCAACAGATTACCCGTACCCTCTCTTGTGTTTTTCCAGGGGTGCCTGCTGCCATTTTCTGCAGCCATAGAAACCCTTGCCAAGAAGTTCCCAATGTATAGTTCCTTTGCTAATGTTAATTCCCGGTACAGTTACGTCAACACAGCACCGGTTATGTAGCTCAACACTTGTACAGTAACTTTAAAGTTACAGGTCTTTTGCTACCCAATTAAATCTTATTTTTAAGGTATGTGTTTTTTAAAAGCAGCATGTCTACGTAGCAGAACATCATTTGTAGTTAGAGCTTCTACATAGTCATACATTTAACTGGCAATCGATTATAAATAATTTCCCAGAAAGTTTATTTTAGAATAATTAAATTCTCCCATAACGAGCCCTGTACCAGACGGTACCACTCTTTCTGTTTGTAGATGAGTAATGTTAGGGGGCAGTATCGTATTTCAAGAAAGACATTATTCATTCACAGACTTAAATGAGGCACCAGCCATAACACCTCGGCACCAGTGCAGACTTTATCCACATAGGACGTTTTCCTATGCCCTTGCATGTCACTTTTTCCTTACAGACACCTACCACCACTTTTTCTAATATCCCTGCACCCCCCCTCTATAGAAGTTGTTAACCTCATTAAAAGCAGCCCAGTCATGTAAAAAATCCAGCCATGTGAAAATAAAGGAACCTTTTTTTGCATCAAAGTCTCACTCTTTCCTTGTACGCTTTCTCTGTTTTGCTCTTTCACTTTCTCATTCAGCACCTTGAGAGAAATTTTCCCTTCTGTGGGAAATCATTCTTGCACGAGGAAATTTCTCTCTTGCATGATTCAGGGGACGCATGCAAAACAACCTTGCACTTGTGAGAGCATGAGAGAAGCCATGCGGATTCCCCTTCAAGCCTTGCATTTTTCCTTTGACTCTTACAGCAGTGGGAGCCATGTCACAAATAACATGAATAATATGTTGCAATTTTTTTTTTATTGAAAATGTAAAATTTAAAAAAAATGTGCCCCTGTCCCCACTTCTCTGCACCTCCCCCTACTCTAAAGCTTACCAGCCTGGGCACAAATCATAGGGGCTGGTAATCCAGGGCTCAAGGGACGAACTGCCGGCCCCTGATGTAGCTATTTCCAGCCCTTGTGACCTACAGCTCAAGTTCAGTGCTGAGCACTGGGCCTATGCTGAATGGTAACAGGCTGGTCCGCACCTCCCTGGACATTGGGAGTGCAGGTAAGGAGGTGGCGGTAAAGCAAGCAAACCTGCTGGGATGTTGGGCAGGTGGCTTGCCGCCCTTTGAACTGGTATAGGGGTCCTTTGGACAAGTCAGTATTTTAATTATTACCCTGCTCATCTGTTCTTTCACACCACTCAGGAACACAGGTACTGCTGACCAGAACTTCCGGGGTCAAGCACAAACTGACCAGATGTCCCACTTTTAGTGTCTTGTCTATTATCAAGAAAAATATTTTGTATTGTTCCATGCCCCTGATAAATCGTGATTTGGGGTACCCTGCTGTGTGCAGCACATTCTAAAAAAAAATAACACTACTCTAATTTGGACCGATGTGGCATAATCTGGCAGAAGTGCTTGATAAATCAGGCCCTGTATACAGTTAGTTTATGTTGGTGAAATGGAGCTTCTATTTTACTTCTGATTAGCATTATTTATCTAAGAGGGACCTCACTTTTTCCTTTTCCCCACTATTTTCACTATATCCAGTCTGGGCCGTCCCAATCCATATACGTGTGGGTAGTCCGCCACTAGGTGGCGTAGTTACTGCAAGATCCAGAGCTGTAACTCCTCCCGGCCCCCTATAAAACGAGCTGTGTCCATAGAATTCCCAGATTTCGTCTTGCAGTACTGCTGCGAGGATCGTCTGGAACTCTCTCTGGATACGGCAGCTGAGCAGGGAATTTTAAGCCTGTCGGCCACTGCACCCCTATTGCCACTGTTCCCGTGGACCCACTTATGCCTCCCAGCCCCGGCTGACGAGACAGGTGAAGGTAGGGAGAACACCGGGGTCAGGGGTTCACAGAGCTAGGCTCTGGGCCGCAGACCCTCCCTTAAAGGGTAGTCAGCCATAGGCGATGGTGAGCCTATGGGGGGGGGGGAAACCACCTAAAATACCCGGGGTTATGCCCTTATCTGTGCCCACAAGCTTTATTCATATTTGTGCTTCATTTTTACTTCCTTTTTTACTTCAGATTTTACTTGCTGGCAGCTGTGTTGGAAAGCTCTGTCCCATGTTGCTCACCTTCCCTCGTTCCCTCGCCTCTTCTCATTCCCCTCCATCTTGAGAGCTGTGGGGGGGGCGAGATCGGTGTTTGTCGGGGCTTTTTCGAGGCCGAGGCGTGTGGTGTGGCCGCGCCGCGCTCCGCGTCCGGGGGGAGGCTCCTCCGTGGGCCGCCCTCCCTTCTTGTGCTCTCTGCGCCATTTTAAGCACTGCGGGCACCCCTGTTGGCGCCCGCAGCGGGGGGAGGCCCGCGTGGTGATGCGTCTTACGTCATTACTGTGCGGCCCGCCCCTCGAGGTCCGGTGTGCTGCGCTCGGGCGCCATTTTCTGTGCTGCTCGTTTTTTGTCAATTGTGGACCCTGCTGAGGTTCCCCACGGGCAGACGGGCTTCGGGTCACCATTCACTGCCTGCGTTTTCTGTTGCCTGCCTTCTGGACTTCCCGCTACCCCGCCGGTCAGGTTCCATGAGTCCCTCTTTTTTCTGTGTTGGTTTTTTATGTGCATGTGCTGTGGGATGCTCATGAATCCTTCGCTTGTGTCTTCTAGGTGGGCCCCCCATTGCCAGCTGAGTTTGTGGTTCCTCCCGGTCTCTTACACTCCCTCTCTCCGCACCCTCTCCCCTTAAAGAGAGATTACTAAAAAGAGGGACTAAATTTGGGGTCACTTAGGTTTGGGCCGTCAGTGCCTTGTAACCTGTATTTTTATCACCATAATCACCATAATGGAGGCTTCTGGGGATAATGAGCTAGGGGCCCCATCTGGGTGGGTTAAGCTCTGCCCCATGTGCAGTACCAGCCCTCTGGGCGGACTCAGCACGGTTTGTGTCACTTGCGCTGGGAGCGGCCTCGCCAACGCCCCCACTGCTGCATTCAGCCCTCAGCAAGGGGGAAACTAGCAGGGGGTCCCAAGCCGATTTGACCACTGGGTGGCCAGCCTGGAGAGACAGTTATCTTGCACGGCTGCTGGGAAGGCCAGAGTAAGAAGCGGCATATCGAGCCGGGTTACTCGGATTTTGCTGATGATGTTGACAATCTTTTTGGAGGTCGGGACTCCACGGAGGAGGGTGAGCTGTTTAATGACTCAGTTTTCTCCGGGGATCGGTCGTTTGGCTATGACAGCGAGCCTGGTTCCTCCTCGGATGAGGATATGTGGCTCCCTGACGACACGGGCAGCGTCTGGACCTTCTGGCCAAGGATGGAAGACTCCCTCAGCGACCGAAGCCTGTGCGGCCCTTTCGGGGTTCATCTGCCTATCGCTTCTTTCGTGGAGGAAGAGGCTCTTCATTTTCAGGTGGCTGCAGAGATTCCTGGGGACGAGGTAGGTCTCGCGGCCGACCCAACCCCTCCTGGGGAGCTAAACCCAAACCCCCTGCCAAGCCCTCTCAGGCTTCTGCTATTTACTCACATCTGGAGACAGCACATCTCGGATCGGTGGATTCAGGAGGTGGTTTCCTCCGGGTACAAAATAGAGCTGGCAGTTTGGCCCCCCTCAAGATTTCTTCGGTTGCGGATTTCCCGGAGCGCATTGACAGCGCAGGGCCTAAGGATGGCCGTTCAGAGCCTTCTGCTATCAGGTGTGATTTGTCCCGTGCCTCACCAGGAACGGGGTCGAGGGTTCTACTCCAATCTGTTCATGGTGCCCAAGAAGGACGGAACGCTGCGACATTTCCGCATGGAGACCTTGCGGTCAGCGGTGAGCTCGCTTTGGCCCGGCAACTTCATGACCACGGTGGACATCAAGGATGCTTATCTGCACATCCCGATTTTTCAGGGACATCAGAAGTTGCTGAGGTTTGCGCTGGAGGATCAGCATTACCAGTTTGTGGCACTGCCATTTGGGATAGCCTCAGCTCCCCGTGTGTTCACCAAGGTGCTGGCGGGCATCATGGCCGTCCTGAGAAGCCGGGCATTAGTGTTCTTCCTCATCTGGACGACTTGCTGATTGCGGCTCAGTCCCTTCAGCAGGCCGAGAGCGACACCCGGATGGTGTTATCCACTCTCGAGGATTTCGGATGGGTAATCAATTACCCCATGTCTTCTATCACTCCCTCAATGGTGAGGTCCTTCCTGGGCATGACGTTGGACACCTCTCAGGTCAAGGTATTCCTGCCCCAGCAGACGGTGGAGGGCCTCCAGATGCAGGTGCAGGCCCTACTGGCTTGTCAACGGCCATCGATCCGTCTGGGGATGAAACTGGTGGGCCTCATGGTGTCCTGCTTCGAGGCAGTGCCCTTTGCCCAGTTCCACATGAGACCTCCCCAATTGAATCTGTTGACCGGTTGGGTCCGGATGCAGGAGTCCCTGGATCAGGAATTTTCACTGTCCCCCATGGTCAGAGGGTCCCTCTTGTGGTGGTTGGACTCCAGAAATCTCTTGGTGGACAAGTCCTTTCTGACTCCCCGGTGGGAGATAGTTACCATGGACGCCAGTCTGACCAGTGGGGGAGGTTTTTGGCAAATGCTGAAGTTCCAGGGTCAGTGGGGGCCACAGGAGGCCCACTTACCCATCAATCTCCTGGAACTGAGAGCGATTCGGTTGGTGCTTCTTCAATTGACT